>CM055888.1:18357500-19607500 GCA_029582165.1 Portulaca oleracea | reverse complement strand
GCCACTCTCCTCTACTTACCAAAGGAGGCAACTCTCGAAGGATCCCATAAATTAGAATGAATAGTCTAAGATACCATTGGTGGTATGAGTTGCCATAGAGAAGCTTACTCTTCTCTACTTACCTAATGCACAGTGATCAGATATGTCAAGTTTGCTAATATGCCAAGAAGACCTTTCATGTTGAGAAACCATATGCCTTTTTCATTCATATGCCCCAATTGAGCATGCCGCAATTGAGTGTGATCCACATCCGGGGATGAAGCAACTACTGCAATAGAATTTGTGATTATGTTGCCGTCTACAATGTATAGGGTCATGTGCCTATTTCCTCGCATTAGAACCAATGAGCCCTGAGAGATTTTCAGAAATCCATCTCCACCCGTGTACTTACAACCAAGAGATTCAAGAGTACCAAGTGAGATCCAATTACGCTTCAATTTTAGACTATGGCGCAAATTAGATAGGCTTCTCACAACACCACCATATGTTTTAATTAAGACGGTACCAATCTTGTGACCTTACAAGAAACATCATTGCCCATGAGCATAATACCTTGACCTAAGGGTTTGTATGTAGAAGACCAATCCCGATGAGGACACATGTGATAAGTACAACTAGAATCAATGACCCGCACAATTTCATGGCGGTTATCTGAAGTGGTTACAAGTAATATATCACCTTCAGAGTTTACTAGAGAAGCCACTTGATTAAGTTTATAGTTAGCCTCATTTTCTCTCTTGTTTTTCAACTTCCATCACTTAGAGGCCATATGACCTAGATTCTTATAGTGGTTACACTTTTTCATTGACTTATTACCTCTAAACTTAGATCTATAGTGGCTTCTACTGTTGCTTTCAACTCTGTCCGAGTTCCTGTTAGGATTCTCAGGGCGTTGTTAGCAGACAAAAAATAATAAGGGCATAAATATTCAATATAAGGAATTAACGTGGAAAAACCCAAATCGGGAAAATTCACGAATGATGCACTATCAGAGGATTACAACAATGTTTCAGAGATTCCCAGACCTCCACAATCTCGTACAACCTTCCTAGAGTTACAACCTGAGAACTCAACACTCACAGCTGAGCCTTACATAACTTCCTCATGAACACAAAGATTACATGTCAATCTCTTGTGATATAAGATGAAATTCTCTCAATTGCAGTGCCAATAAGCTTGACACCAAGGCTATATTTATAGAATATAATACTAAGGTTAATAATAATATTAACTTTCCAAAAAAAAAACCATGTGTTTCCTAATAATTTAATAATGTATTCCAAAGTAATATTATATTCCCAAGTGATCAACCAACCTCCATGTGATTGCCCCATCACAATTTGGTAACAATATAATATTTTCCCACTTTATATAATATATTTCCTTAATGAACACAATCTTGGAAGAATCTTCAATATTATATGAAACTTGCCCACCAAGTAAAATTTTGGCTTTTTCAAATTCTTCCCATCAAAATAATAATTTGGGCTCCACACAATTAACCCAACAGTTCCTACGTACCCGTGGCAACTTGGCCTTCTTCTTTATCATTATTTATGGTGTAAGGGTCTAGCTTTTCTTTGGATAAAAGTCTGGCTTTGACATCCTCATGTATCGGTTCATTACCGCCATACAACAAAATCTCTTTAATGTTTCTATAGGATTCATACAATGACACAATAAACATAATAACCTTACCTAGATCACTCATCTTTTGATCAATACTCTAAGTATCATAAATAAGAAAAGTAAACGCATTCAAGTGTTTTTGGAAAGGAGTTCCTTCGACCATCTTAAAAGAATACATTCGTTCTTTCATGCGGATTATGTTGGTGATGCTCTTCATCTTGTAGAATTGTTCTGACTTGTTCCATATATCTGCAAGTGTCTCCATGTCAAGTACCTCCTGAAGCAACTCGGTGCCAGACACAGTGGAATGGTTGATAGAGCTCTCTCCTCAAGATCATCCCAATTTTTGATGGCGTCCTTCTTCACCTTTTTATCCACTAGGCAAGCACCGTCATCCATAGAATCGGGTTTCTTGAGGAACCCATTGAGAACATTCCACGATCCATTCTGCATCAAAGCCGCCTTCATCTGAACCTTCTAATGATTGAAATTAATCTCTCCATCGAACTTAGGAATTGTAACTTTCACATTAGAACTCATCAATTGATACCAAAGCTTTGATACCACTTGTTAGATAGATAAAGAAATTCGATGTAGGATCGAGTCTTAAGGAAACAATGAAAGCTAGAAATAAAGGATAAACAATTTATGAGGGAAATCGAAGAACCCGGAGAAAAACCCAAGGGCGACAACAACTAAAAAAAATTCCACTATGAGAAGAGATGAGAACAAAGGCGATCACAATCACAATGTGTGATTTGATCAAGATTAGAGGACAAATTATATACATTTTCAATAATTTAATTTTTTCCATACTTAGATACATTGTCATTATATTTATTTAATTTTAAATTTTCTTTGTAATTTTCATTATATATATTTTTAAATTTTAAACTTTAATTTTTTTCCATACTTAGAGACATTCCAATAAAAATATTTTATGAGTATTATAGTATAGATTTATGAGAGTCTACGTTACAAATTATGAACATTGCATGGGATACATTTATTCATATACTGGTTTATGCACATTTATATATTGGTTTATGAGTATTGTAGTAAACTTGTTAGATTATGAGCATTCGTGTTGAAGGTTATCAACATTGATCTACTGGTTATGAGCATTCATGTTTATGAGCATTCATATACTGGTTATAAAAATTCGCGTTGGAGGTTATGAACATTCATCTACTAGTTTATGAGTATTCATATACTGGTTTATGAACATTCATATACTTGTTTACGAGCATTTTAGTAAAAACTTATTCATCTTAATTATGAGCATTCGTATTGGATATTATAAACATTCATCAACTGTTTTATGAGCATTCATATACGGATTTATGAGTATTGGTGTATATCTTTTTGAACCTCCATATTAGAAATTATGAACATAGTCTATATATATATATATATATATATATATATATATATATATTATATATATATATTTTATGAGTATTTTATAATGGTAAATGATAAAAAAAGTTTTAAAAACTTGAACATAAAAAAATTTAGAAAATTGAAAATAAAAAAATAAATTTGTACATCTACTTAAAAAGTAATTATTGATAGATAAAAAATAATAACTATAATTTAATCACTAAAAATAGTAAAAAAAATTCATCCATTAAATTATGAACAATTATTAATGTGAAGTTTTAAAAAAAAGTTCAAAAACAAACTTTTTTACAAAAGAAAAATAATTAAGGGAGGCGGGTGTGTGAAAATATTGAAACTTTGCTGCTATGTATTTTATTTTGCTGCTGTGTATTTTATTCCTCTTTGTATACACAAGTTATTCTTGTTTTGTTAGTTAAAGATTAGTTAGGTTGCTTCTTGTTTTCTTGTGCCTAGGATGCGTATAAATAGCTCCCTTGTTTCCTTAGTTTTGTAAGTTGTGAAGATATTCTCAATATACAAAAGAGTTCTTCCTTCTTTCTGTTTTTGCACATGGTATCAGAGCCAATGATAACTCTTTGCTAGTTCTTTACCTCTGCCTCGTTGCTGTATGTTCCATTAGACCAACAATTATGGCTTCCTCAAGCTCAGCATAAGTCAATTCTGGAGTCCAAGAGGATACAACAATGATCCCCTCTTCTTGCATCCTTCTGATCACCTAGGAATCGCATTGACAAATAGAAAATTCAATGGGACAAACTTCAACAAGTGGAGCAAGGCGGTCAAGATTGCCTTGAAAACCAAAGTCAAATCGGGTTTCATAGATGGTAAGTGCGAGAAACCCGCTGAAAACTCACCAAAGTTTGAATAGTGGATTAGATGTGATTCCATGGTGGTAAGTTGGCTGTTAAATTCCAAGTATCTGATCTTTCTGATGCTTTCTTGTATGTGCAGTCTGCCAAGGGTCTTTGGGATGAGCTTCTTGAGAGATTTAGGTAATCAAATAGACCATTAATGTTCCATCTTGAAAAGGAAATAAGTGATCTCTATCAAAACCAAGATTTTGTTTCTATCTTCTATACCAAACGAAAGAAACTCTAGGATGAATTGGCTGACATATCTGAAATACCTTTCTGCACTTGTGCCAAAACTTGTGTATCCATCAAGCATGCTATTAACATTGATCAAAGAAAGAAGTTAATGCAATTCTTATTGCATCTAAATGATGAATATGACACTGTCAGGGGTCATTTTCTGTTGCTTGAGCCTTTGCCCACCGTCAATAAGGCATATAACATTACTCAAAAGGTTGAAAGGCAAAAACAAATTACCAATGGTTTGGGGGGCACAAAAGAGTTTGCTGCTTGTGTTCCAATTCAAACTACTTTAGTGATAATGCAGATACAAACTCCCACGGGTTTCTTACCAAGAATGTCAATAAGGCAGGCAAGGATGTCAAGGCAAAATCCAAGAGATTTTGCAATTACTGCAAGAAGAATGGTCACACTGAGGGCCAATGTTGTCTGTTAGTTGGATATCCATACTAGTACGCTGGTCCAAGAGACTCTGAGAAAAGAAACTCCCCTCCTAAGATGGCTGCAAGTACATAGAAAAATGAAGAGGAGACTCCTTTGGATGACACATTTTCACAAGAACCTGCACAGAAATTTGACCACAACTTTATCCAGGCTGTAGCTCAAGAGTTGGAAATACTTTCAAGAGGGAAACCACCTGCTGATCGTTTAGTTGCACACTTTGCTGAAAGTACCCAATTTGCAGGTAATATCATGAGATTGTCTTGGCTTGATCAAGGATCAAAACAATCTTCGGTTATTGATACTGGTGCTAGTGACCATATGTCATATGATTTGTCTATATTGATTGATGTTTACCAATTAACAAACCAATCTAAGTCAGTTTACCAGATGGGTCCTTGAAACATGTCAAGATAGCTAGGAAAGTTGTCATATCTGATAGGATCAAGTTGCAAGAAGTTCTTTACATTCCAAAATTTCAGTATAACTTGCTTTTTGTCCTTAAGCTTACAAAGGATTAGAATTTGTGTCTTCTGTTTTATCCTAATGTTTGTCTTTTCCAGGACCTTACCAGTAATGATGTCATAGCCCAAGTCACTGCCTCAGTTGGATTGTTCAAGATTGTTGTTGCTGCTACAAGATCAAGTCAACTTGCTAATGTTCCTAATCCTACTAGCAACAGTTCTTTTATTCATACTTTACACAGCAGATTTGGGCACACTTATGTGTCAAAATTGATCAACATCTTTGACTGTAAAAGACAAATTTCATCCATATTTTATTTTATTTTAATTTTTTGTGAAAGTTGTACTCTTGCTAAGACCCATAGATTTCCTTTCAACAGAAGCACAATCCATGCTAGTCATTATTTTCAATTAGTTCATATTTATTTGTTAGGACCCTACAAGGTTCCCAATATTGATGGATCTTCTTATTTTTTAACTTTTATGGATGACTTCAGTAGAACTACTTGGACTCACTTGCTTTCCACTAAGATTGTTGTATGTTCTATCATCCAAAACTTTATCAACATGGTCCAAAATCAGTTCAAAGTTATGATTTCCATAGTCAGAACTGATAATGGAAGTGAATTCATCAATAAGGACTGTCATTCCCTCTTCTTTTCTCTAGGAATTGTTCATCACAAATCTATTCCTTACACTCCACAACAAAATGGTGTTGTCGAAAGAAAGCATAGGCATCTCTTAGACATAGAAAGAACTAATAGGTTTCATGCTGGACTGCTAAAAAAAATTTTTTTTTTTTGGGGGGGGGGGGGGGGGCGGAGGGGGGGCGGGGGTGGAATATGTCCTAGCTACCACTCACATCATTAACATGCTCCCTATGGCTAACTTGAAATTGCAAAGTCCTCATGAGGTTCTTTTTGGAACCAAACCAAACTTTGATGACCTTAGAACCATAGGATGTCTGTGCTTTGCTGTTGAGTTGAGAAATAAAGCTAAATTTGACCCTAAGGCCATTAAGTATATTTTGCTAGGATATACTTTTGGGTACAAGGGATATAAACTATATAATTTAGAGGGTGTTTGGCCTAACTTTTGAGACTGTTTTTGGAGTTAAAAAGCACAAACTGGGCCAAACAGTGCTTTTTGTAGAAGCTAATTACTGTTTTCCAAAAATAGTTTTGGCCAAAAACAACCCCAAAAGCAGAAGCAGTAAATTGCTGCTTCTGCTTCTTATAAACTAATCACTACTCAATCTAGGGATTCTCTTGTGATTAGTTTCTATAATTTCAAATAAATATTCTGATTCTTATAAAGATAGTATTTAGATATTTTAGTATTATCTTAAAACCTTTAATATTATGTTGGACATTTTTATTAGCTAATTCCTTTGCAAATATGATATTAGTAAATTTTTGATATATAAATATTTAACTTAAAGAATTGTATAGTTAAGTAAGACCATATATAGTTATAATAATAATAATAATAATAATTATTATTATTATTATTATTATTATTTTTATAACTATAATTTTAACTATGCGATTATAATTATTGTTAAAATTAAAAATTGATAATATGTTGAAAAATGAATAAAAAAAGAAAATGTAAATAATCATGTGATAATTTTACTCCAAAAAAACACATGATAATTTTTAAAAGTTAAGCTAACCATTTAAATTTAATAAAAGCACTATATCATAAGTTAGGCCAAACACTTTAATTTAGTAAAATCACTTATGTCATAAGCTAGGCCAAACACTTCACAGTCTCTTCAAAAATAGCTTTTATAAAAACTGTTTATAAGAAGCAAAAACACTCTTTTAGAAATTAGGCCAAACAGGCACTTAGATTCCTATAAAGTGCTCCATAGTCGAATGTTATATTTCAAGAAAGTATTTTTCCCTTTAAGAAAATCTTTGAATCTGCTGCTACTCCCTTCTTGTAAGATGAACCACTTTATGATATTGATAGTAGTTTGTCTTATAATTTCCCTTATGATTCCATGAGAACTAACAATACCTCATCAATCTTGGTCAAGATTTGCTTCAAACTCAACAATGTGATCAGGAAAGAGAGCCTAGCAACATTGACATCACAAATGAAATAGTGATCCTATTCCATCTCAGAATGTCAGCAACAGTTTAAACAATCAGAATGATGCAGATGGTGATCTGCATCCTGAAAGATTCATGGATCGTCAATAGCCTAAGGTAGAAGAAAAAGGCAAGCAGTTAAAGAGGTCCCCTAGTTCTAGGCACCCCCCAAGATGGCTTACTGATTATACCCAAAACAAAAATTTAAAAAAAAATAAAATCCTTTACCTTCTTCTCACTCTCATAGTTTCAATTCTCAGGTGTTGCATACTCTATTTCAGGCTAATGACTTTGCTCATCTTTCACAAGAATATGCTACATCTCTAACAGCTGTCCTTACCACTTTTGAGCCAAGTTCCTATGAGCAAGCTATAAAGCACCTTGAATGGATTGCAGCCATGGAGGAGGAATTACAAGCCTTGGAAGCAAATGGCACTTGGATCCTAAGCAAATTGCCTCCAATGAAACAATCAGTCACTTCTAAGTGGGTATATAAGACCAAGTTCAGACCAGATGGGAGTATTAAAAGACATAAAGCTCGCCTTGTGACAAGGGGCTTCCTTCAAGTCAAGGATAGGGATTACCAACACACTTTTTCCCCTATGGTCAAGTTAGGGATTGTAAGGATTTTTATAGCCCTTGCAACTGCCAAAGAAGGGGATATTCACCAACTAGACATAAACAATGCTTTTTTGCATGGTTTTATTGAAGAAGAAGTCTATATGTTACCCCCTCAAGGATACAATAAGGCAAGACTAGGGGAAGTTTGCAAGTTGGTCAGAAGCCTTTATGGCTTAAAACAAGCCTCGACACAATGGAACTTGGAACTAACCAAGTTCCTCCATAAGCAAGGGTTCAGTCAATCAAAAAGTGACTATTCTCCCTTTGCTAAAGTGACTAAAACTGGCTGCATATACATACCTTGTTTATGTTGATGATCTGCTGATAACAGGTGATGATCTGGATGGCAGTACTGCTCTTAAGAAGTCATTACATTCCACATTTACAATTAAGTACATGGGAATAGCAAGGTATTTCCTAAGAATTGAGATTTCAAGATCAAGTGAAGACATTTTTTTGAATCAAAGGAAGTATATTACAGGCATTTTGTGTGACATTGGCCTCACTGCCAGCAAACCTGCCAAATTCCCCCTTCCTAAAGGCCTTAAGCTTTCTCTTGATACTGGAACTGCTTTACCTGATCCAATAGTTTACAGAAGGATCATAGGTATGCTACTATATTTGGCCCTAACTAGACCTGACATCAGCTATGGAGTCCAACACCTAAGTCAGTTTCTACAAGCACCCACAGACCAACAGCACAATGTTACTATTCATATCTTGAGGTACCTAAAGGGCAGCATCAACAAAGGTCTTTTTTATCCTAAGGACAACTCCCTACAAATCACAGCTTACACAGATTCAGACTGGGGAAGTTGCCAATTATCTACAAGATCCCTTACTGGCTATTGTGTTTTCCTAGGGTCTTCATTGATTTCTTGGAAAACAAAGAAACAAAAAACTATCGCAAAATCCTCTACAGAAGCTGAGTATAGAGCTATGTCATCTACAACCTTAGAATTGGAGTGAGTTGTTCAGATCCTACAAGACCCCAATGTTCCCTTGATCACTCCCATTGTTCTTTACTGTGACAATAAGGCAGCTCAAGACATTGATGCTAATCCAATCTTGCATGAGAGAACTAAACACATTAGGACCGATTTTCATTACATCAGAGATAAGATTTAAGAAGGGCTAATACAAACTGCTCACATCTCATCCTACAGGCAGCTTGCTGATTTGATGACGGAAGCCTTGAGTGAACAACAACATAACCTGCTATCTCAATCCACCTTGGGGGGGGGGGGGGGAGGGGTGTGAAAATATGGAAACTTTGATGCTATGTATTTTATTTTGTTGCTGTGTATTTTATTCCTCTTTGTATATATTAGTTTTTCTTGTTTTGTTAGTTAAAGATCTTGTTTTCTTGTTCCTAGGATGTGTATAAATAGCTCCCTTGTTTCCTTAGTTTTGTAAGTCGTGAAGATAATTTTCAATATATAAAAGAGTTCTTCCATCTTTCTGTTTTTGCACAGGGTGCCCTTGGGCACACAAGAAGTGCATGAACTCGAGAGCACCAGGGTGGGGGTTGGGAAATTTTAATTTGATCGTAGAATATAGAATCGAACTCTTGATATAGGGAAAATTACCAAGTACTAGTTGCCAATTTATTATTCAGTTACCTATACAACAACCACGTACTTAGTTGTTGCGCGTGTTTTACTGTGAAAAGAAAGAAAAATTTGACCTTATTATGACATGTAACGGGATTAGGGAGGAGAAGTGTAATTCCACGGGACTACTTAAAATATTTCATCATGCCAATACCATGATAGTGATAAGGGTCTATTCAAGCTTAAAATGATTGAAATCCGAACATGGAGGGAGCAAAAGGAGGTATACATCAACTTCGCAACCAGCCTAAGATTGATGTTCAAGATGAAGTTGAATTCTTCCAACTGAAGGGATATCAATCATGCCTTGATATCACAAAACACTACCATGTGTCAAGCAACAAATGGATTCTGAATATCCTGCCTGAAAGGGTTTAAAGATGGCAACATGAGCCCACTAACACCAAAAAGCTCTTGTAAGATTTTGAGAGTATCAACTCAACTGGGTTACTTATATATCCCACTATTAGGAGTTGGGACCCCACAACATTTCCTCCATACCTTCTCTCTTTTCATCTCTCCACAACCTGCCTCACTAGATGACAATGTCTTTTTCCCCTGCATTTTTAAAGAGATTCCTTTTTCGTATATTATTAACTTGCTAATGCCCAAAATCATTATTAACAAGTGACTAAATTTTGGCAATAGTTCAAAATCAACGATGCAGCAATTACGTTAATTAATCATCATTCAAGTGGGTGTTTGCTAACATTTTGTCATTATAAGGTTGCTTTATATGTATAAATTTTAGGAAGTTGTCTACTTTTCTACTATTATTGTTATTACCTAAGTTCTAGTATCAAACCGTCTCACATAAATTAATAGTAAAACGGACTCTTTATAGCTAGAATGACATTTTAAGTATTTTACTCTCTCTAATAAAGTGATATTATAATGAATTTCTAATATGAATATGATTAATAATGTATAATGACTTTTGTCAAATTTATCCCAAATAAATTATTAGTCACCGCTATATTAATAAAAAACTCATCACCAAGTTTTACGTCTTACAATAAATTTACGGTAAGACATTCTCATATGTGTAAGACTTGCTATTATTATTATTATTATTATATATTATTATTATTATTATTATTATTATTATTGAAAATGGAGAAGTTTTGAAGATTCTAAGCTATAAGTTTTGTGCAAAACAAGTTCAACAGCTTGATAACTTATGGATGTAATTAATATCATTTGTAAATTATTCACAAATTGCAAAAATGGAAAATTTCATCATATACTACCAACATATACTTGATTATACCTCACATAGGATATAAAGTTTCGATGTCTAATTAAAATGTAAGGAAATATGATGTGGTATAGCTTTCTAATGATCCAAAAGAATTTTTTAAGTTTTCCTTCTTCTCTTAGTTGCTACTGTAACTAGTACATTCATGTCTCCCTAGACCCTAAGTCCATCTAACATTCTATATATATAATTCTTGGTTATATATATATATATATATATATATATATATATATATATATATATATATATATATATATATATATATATATATATTGGATGATGGTGGTCCCTACTTCCACTTTGTATTCTGGTGGTAAAAAAAAAAAAAAAATTGGATTGTAGTGGAATATTTTCGAGGGAATCATAGATTTTGTGTTGCATTTGATTCAAAACTTAGTATAACACTTTACAATGATTTTTAATGAATTTACAGTGTTTCTCCCAATTTTTTGTCATTTTTTTACTATTTTTTACGATTTTTTCACTTTTATTATTTTTTAAAAATCATAATAATTATTTGGAATCTCAAAAAAAAATTTAAAAAATGTTTTAGAAACTACAATTCATTAACTTTCTAGGGGTAGGAACGAAAAAAACAAAAACAATATAGTGTAGGAATGAAAAAAATAAGAAGAATGTGGAGGTGGATTTGGCACCACTGCAATCCAATTTTTTTTTGCATCACCGAATACAAAATGAAAGATCAAATTCACTATCATTCAATTGGTGAAAGTATGGATTATTAGAATCCAATTATCATATATATATATATATATATATTCTCGTTAGGCCTGTGATTTTACTAGAAACAGCATAGTGAATTGTATATCCGTAAAGTTGCACAACTTTTAGTTGCAGAGGGAAGGAACTAACATCCATGGCATAACAGAATAGACAAGGAAATAGAGATTAAAATTCAAAAACAAGTTATCACATGTCAATTTTAGTCAAAATAGGTGGATCCCACCACTTTGTGAATGACTTCCAATCGCCATCTCGTACTACTTACTACCTTCACACCTAAGGTCCACTAGCCGTATATAAATATGTCCTATTATATTAACTCACAGGCCAGCCTGAGTAGGAATTCACATTGACACTCACACTCACGTTCACATAAACAATGGAGTTGGAAATGAAAGCAGAAAAACCTGTGCAGGAGGAGATGGAAGCACAGACTCCAAAGAAGAGGCAAAAGGGTGGTTTCAGAACAATGCCATTCATCCTCGGTTAGTCCTAACTTTCTTTACCTTTGTTTTTGTTCACAAGTCATGACTATGAAGCACATATCGGTTCCTATACATATGTATCGTGACTGTAATAAGACTACAATATTGTGATTTGAGTCAACTTTATTTTTGTATGGGTTATTGGAATTAAATAATCTAACTAATTTGGATATGACGAATTGATTTTTGAAATTCAGATTTGACAAACTATATTAACATCCTATTAGACTGAATGGACTTTGACGCATTTAAACTCGTCGGGAAAGTAACTTACGGTGGTGATTAAGGTGTTTTTTCTTTACTTTTCACCTTTTAAATAGTTTACATAAGCAATTACATTTGCCAAGTCACTTTTTATACGAGTTGAAAACGATAAAAGTTCTCTCAATCTAATAGGATATTAAGTATAGTTCGTCGAATCCGAATTCCAAAGATCAATCATCGTATCCAAATTGCCCCAGATGTTGGATTATTTAATTCAATAGGGGTTTGATTCAAGATGGTTAATAATTATTTTGATTTTCACCTAAATCATTCAACAAATTAAATATAAACATATTTAAATTATTATAAATGTATGTTTCATTACTTTGAATGTTATTACAAATTATGAACTATATAAGAATAATTATTTATTTATATATTTTCATTAACATAAAATTATATGTAAAATATATATTTACTATTATGGGTGATAAAATTAGGCTATAATTTATATTTGTTGACCTAATTGTTGAGTGTTATACTCTTATCGTTGATAAATATACTCCTTTCGTCCAAAAAAAAAATGTCCTAGATTGGCTAATAAGTTCAAACTTTGTAATCTTTGATTGATAATTTATCAAATTATATAATTACTTAGTGTATAACACTACCATTATTAGATTTATTATAGAAAATAGTTATATCTACATATAATAATATGAGTCTTGATAAGATAAAATGTGAAAATATATCATCAAAATATTACATTGAAGATGGTCCCAAGTCAAATGGGACAAATTATTTGGGACCGAGGGGGTATATAATTACAAGAGAAAATATTAAATATTAAAATTTATAAAAGTATGAACTATTGACAATTCGAGATGGTTAATAATCATCTTGATTCAAGACACATTTCGTTGTCCATTTCCAAATCCCGCTTAGACGGGGATGAGAGGATCGGATTTGGCATTGTTACCTTTATATTTTGCAATATAAAAACTGGTTCCAATTAAACAAAGATTTAGTAACGGTACACTAACTAGAAAAAAAAAAAGTAAAGGAAGTTTAATAAGACATTACACTTTAATCCATTAGAAATCTAAGTTAATATTTTTTTTCAACGATGCAATTGAGTAACAAGAAGAATGATTATATTGATGTATGTGCAGCAAATGAGGCTTGTGATAGATTTGCGGGTGTGGGATTCCATGCGAACATGATAACATACCTGACTCAACAGCTAAACCTGCCATTGGTTGAAGCCTCCAACACCCTCACCAATTTTGGTGGCACTTCCAGCTTCACTCCTCTTCTTGGTGCTCTCATAGCTGATTCCTATGCTGGTCAATTCTGGACTATCACCGTTGGTTTGATCTTCTATCTAATGGTATCTTTCTGTCTACAATTGGACAATCTATCAAATATTCAAACTAGAATGAATCAAACGAACTATATAGTACCCTCTATTTTTATTTTCTAAGGAACTTTAGGGACATGATGATGCAGGGGATGGGGAGTCTGACATTATCAGCCGTTCTTCCAAAACTGCGTCCTCCACCATGCCCAACACAAGTAAACTGTCAGGTTGCATCAAGCAAGCAGCTGTGGGCCCTCTACATCTCTCTGCTTCTGACTTCACTTGGCACGGGTGGAATCAGACCGTGTGTGGTGACATTTGCGGCCAACCAGTTTGACATGACCAAGTCGGCAGTGGCGTCTCGTAAATGGAATTACTTCAACTGGTACTACTTCAGCATGGGACTGGCCACATTGACAGCTCTCACTGTCATTGTCTACATACAGGACAATGTCAGCTGGGGTTGGGGCCTTGGAATCCCGACTATTTTCATGGGGATTTCTGTCGTATGCTTTGTGTTTGGATATCCTCTTTACAACAATCCCAAGCCAGCTGGGAGCCCTTTGGTTAGAGTCACTCAAGTGGCTGCTGCTGCTTGGAAGAAAAGGAAAGCCACACTGCCATCCAACCCCAACCTGTTGTATGAGAACCAGGAGCTTGATGCGGGTATATCTGCCCAGGGAAGGCTTATACACACCCAACAGTTCAAGTAAGTTATCTTCAATGACTTTGTATTACTGCATTTGAATTGTATAGAAATGTACGATACAATGAGAAATTAAATAACAAAAAAAAAACCTAACTTACTGAGCACTAATATTTGTGGTCTGATGAGAACTTTGAATTAATAAAAATGTGAATCGCTCCTCCAAACACTATTGTCAAACATGTCCTTTATCAATATGGAAAATATGACCATTCTAACCAATTATTTATGCCCTTGTTCTCATGATATGCAGATGGCTTGACAAAGCAGCAATCCTGACAGAAGAAGACGCGAAACAATCAAAACCAGACCTATGGAGATTGGCCACAGTTCATCGAGTGGAGGAGCTGAAATCGATCATGCGAATATTGCCAATATGGGCAGGCAGTATTCTATTGGTGACGGCCTCATCTCATCAAGGCACATTCGTGCTTCAACAAGCTCGATCCATGGACCGACATCTCTCCCCATCATTCCAAATACCTCCAGCCAGCCTGTCAATATTCACCATTGTCACAATGCTCACAGGGCTGGCCCTGTACGAGCGCTTGTTTGTCCCCTTTGTGCGTAGGTTCACTGGGAACCCAGCGGGCATAACATGCTTACAGAGGATGGGCATTGGATACGTGATCAACATCTTTGCAACCGTTGTTCCAGCCATGGTTGAGGTCAAAAGGAAAAGCGTCGCAGCCCAGCACAACTTATTGGATAAACCTGCTGCAACGATCCCCATCAGTGTATTCTGGCTGCTGCCACAGTACTGCATCCATGGACTAGCAGAGGTTTTCATGAGTGTCGGGCACTTGGAATTCCTCTATGATCAGTCACCTGAGAGCATGAGGAGCACTGCTGCTGCACTCTTCTGTCTCACAGCCTCCATTGGGAATTACTTGGGGACGTTCGTGGTGACGCTCGTGCATAAGTATACCGGTACACAACACAATTGGCTACCTGACAGGAATCTCAACAGGGGGAGGCTCGAGTACTACTTTTTGCTTGCGTCAGGCATACAAGTACTCAATTTCATGTATTATGTTGTTTGTGCTATGTTGTATACGTATAAGCCTGTGGCACAAGTGAAGCCGAGCAACAAAGAAGAAGAGCACGCTCATGAAAGTTTTCCATCAAAGGGTTTGAGTGATATGCCCAGGGTAGGGGAGGTTGAATTTGCCAAAAATAGTGATACAGTTTGATGGACATGCTCAAATCGATAACTGCAGCGTGTAAATAGTTGAATGTTAGCCACTTTCTGTGGTTGATCTGCAGGAACTTGCATTCAGTCATGTAAAGAGTAAAGACCATGCGACTAGGTGCAGCTTAACTGTCAGTAAAGTTACTGGACTGAGAAGTTCCCATGGATCGAAAATGTAACATAAAAAATGTTCCCATCTGGTTGTAGTTTTTTTTTTTCCCATCAAAATCAACAATAACTAAAGACCATGTTTAATAACATATTATTGAACTTACAGTCACATAGTAGAAGAACACTTTATGAATTCCTTAAAAGTCTGGTCTAAATTTCTTTTATCAATATTTGCCAGTAGTTGGTGTTGAAAGTGAAGGTAATGGTTACAAGGTTTTCTCTCTTTTTGCATCTTTCCTTGTCCCACATAGGAGGAAGAATGAAATATTTTGTTATTTATATATCGTCCTTCCCTTCCTAGTGTTGTATTAGCTTGGAAGTGGGTTTTAGTGAGGAGGGTATGGTTTGGGCCTCCACTCGCGCGCCGCTACTGCCGGTTTGTTTGGGTGTGGGGTGTGGGCTTCCTTTTACCGAGTTTTTGTGCCGATTCTGTTTCCGAAGATCTTCGTCTTTATTTGATATCTTTTAGCCGTTAATTGAATTGATTTCATTCATCAATTCTTTCCTGATCTTCCGCTTCTCCTTAATGGCTCCTTGTTTCTCGCCATCTTAATTGTTGTTACCTCTTCAGTTTATTCTTCCTCTACTCAGTTTTATTCCTATAAATTGAGTTATGCCTGTGTTGTTTTGATATACCAAAAAACACATCCTCTTCTCTTATCTCCTCTTCCCTTTTTCCTCTTCGTGGGCATCAGTTTTGCATACTCCAAATCTTTGGCCACGAGTGCACGTGTCCAGAGATTATCTGAGTTAACCTTGGGGAACGACCGACAATCCCGATTGGCACCGAGGTCGGGCCGTAATCGCTTTCAAGGTAGTGGTTTTTCCACGGCTCAGTTTTTCTTACGTTTACCACATCCTTATTTTGTTATCCAGCAACCTTGTTTCTTTTCCAACTGTTGGAGCTATAGATTAAGTGTTTTAAGCTCATGATGTTTCTTATTGGGGCCAACAGGTAAAACATGCTTTTGCTTCAAATCGATCACCCACATATTTGCAATGGTTAATTTCAAAGTTCATCTCCAAATATTATAAGATGACCATGTTACTTGCGATACTCTGGACATCTCCAAAACCAGCTTATCGTAGTACAAACCCACCTTATGAACAAAATCTAAAGCTACAATGGCATCTCATTTCCTGTTTTCCTTTCAAAAGTAAGCTCGTACAACAATAGATTATGTCTCCCCTCGGAAATACATAACCCAAGCTTGATTCACAAATTATATGCTAATTGTTACATTCTGTTAAAAGTAATGAATAATCTAAAAAAATCTTGTAGAGAAATACTAGAAAAATCTCCAAGAAAAATCTAGATAATTTAGATGAGATATATTGTTGTAAAGTTGTAGCATGCTTTAGATCCTTCCTTTCTAGATTTTTCTTTTCTAGATTTTTCCTACCACCACTTCTTTTCTACAAGTATAAATATAGCTGGTGGGCCTTTCATTTGCATCAATCATCAACAAAGAGTTGTAAGCAATTCTCCCTCCGTCAATAAGAAATGTTTCTCTTTTATACAATCCTTCCTCCATTTCCACAAAATACTTTTACCTTCAAACACCCAAAAACCTAACAATGGTATCAGAGCCACATTAACCCAAGTACTCCTATCAAACCTACATCTTTCAAAAATTAATCATCAACCTTCAAGTCATATCCCAACTCTCAAATAAACCATCCATCAAATCCAACTCCACAAAAATTAAACATGGCCTCCCTTCAAACCCCAACCACAACTTTCAGCTATCTCCCAAATTTGAGGCCACCCATATTTGATGGGGAGAATTATCAAATATGGAGTATTCAAATGAAAACATTCTTCGTGGCGCAAGGTTTATGGGATGTGGTAGAAAAGGGATATGATAAACCACCTAAGGAGAATGAGAAGGATGGAGAAGGAAAGCCAATGGAAGAAGGAAAATCATCATGGGATGAAAGAAAGGAGACACAATATCAAGAGAATTACAAGAGGGATATCACGACCCTTCATCACATCTATCAAGCAATCACCCCAACAATCTTCCCTTGGATTATGGCTGCGACAACGACCAAGGATGCTTGGACAATCTTGAAGGAGGCATACCATGGCACTGACAAGGTAATATCCATTAAACTTCAAACTTTGTGGAAGGATTTCGATACACTACAATTCAAGCATTCTTCGATAGATGTGCAAGATGACGAATCGTGATACAAATGATTGTCGGTTCAAATGCAAGAAATGTACATGGCACATACATCATGTACGAAATTGTAGGAACCGACAACGGGATGTGGCCAACTTCACGGAGAAAAGTGAACCAAGTGAAAACGTATTCTACTCATGTCTGAACGCCATGTAAGAAGCACAAGACTCATGGTATGTGGATAGCGGTTGTTCCAACCATATGACGGGAAATCGAGATTCTTTCGTGGAGCTGAATGAAGACATACAATCCAACATCACGCTTGGTGACGGGAGAACACGTGAAGCCGTTGGCAAGGGAACAATTGCAGTAAAGGCAAAAAACGGCTCGTCCAAGTATATTCAAGACGTCCTATATGTACCTGGGCTAGCTCATAATCTCCTAAGTGTGGGCCAACTCCTTCGAAAAGGCTATCAGGTGAACTTTGATGATGGTAGATGCATCATAATTGACAAGAAGATGCACTAAGTGATAGCATCTATCGCAATGGAGCCCAGCTGGATTTTCCCTTTACCAATGCCAACGAAAGAGAAGGTGGCCCTCGGCTCCATCACAGATGCCACAACCTTATGGCATCAAAGGTATGGTCATCTAAACCTTGACAGTCTTAAAGTCTTGAAGCGAAAGAACATGGTTATTGGTTTACCCACAATAGAAAGTAAAAGGAATATATGTGAGGGCTGCATAATGGGAAAAAAACATAGATACCATTCACTAAAACCACGTGGAAAGCTAAAGCCCCCCTGCAGTTGGTCCATGCCGATATTTGGGGTCCAGCACGTAACCCTAGCCTGGGTGGCAAAAGATACTTCTTATTGTTCGTGGATGACTACACTCGCATGATGTGGGTGTACTTCCCCGAACAAAAGTCAGAAGCATTCTCATATTTCCAACAATTCAAGGCCCTCACGGAAAAACAAAGTGGGCACAATATCAAAACATTGAGGACATACCGTGGGAGAGAATTCCATCAGAATGAATTCGATGATTACTGTCGAAAACATGGCATCAAAAGGGAGCTCACAATAAGACGCACTCCACAACAAAATGGAGTTGCAGAGAGGAAGAACAGAACAATAGTTGAGATGACCCGCAGCATGTTGCAAAGCAAAAATGTTCCGAAGAACTTTTGGGCGGAAGCAGTAAACACAGCCGTTTGCATTCTCAACCGGTCTCCCACAAAGGCAGTTCCAAACAGAACACCATATGAAGCATGGTTCAGCAGGAAGCCAAAGTTGGATCATCTCAAAGTATTCGGCTGCATAGCATATTCACACATCCCAAAAGAGAATCGGGAAAAGCTTGCATCCAAATGGAGATGGCCAGAAGACACAGACCAAGAGTCAGCACATGAAGCCCATCACATTCAAGAAATCAGAGAAGGAAGACCCAGTGACACCAGTCCATCTTCAACTCCATCTCCTCATGGAGCTAGCGCACCACCTCCTACTATGGAGTCAAGCGACTCTCCATAGCCAACTCGGAGGTCTCAACGAGAAAGACGTCCACCTGCTTATCTACAAGATTAAGAGTGTGGCCAAGTAATTACAGCATTCTTCGCCAGCGAGCTAGCAACATTTCAAGAAGCATCACAAGATGAGAATTGGATCGAGGCTATGGACCAAGAAATCAAAATGATTGAGAAACATGACACATGGCAGCTAGTGGAGAAGCCTCAAGATAAAGAAGTCATTGGGCTCAAGTGGGTCTACAAGATCAAATACAATGAGGATGGCTCAATCCATAAGTACAAGGCTCGATTGGTTGCCAAGGGGTACTCACAGCAATCGGGAATCGACTTCAACGAAACATTTGCTCCAGTAGTACGCATGGAGACAATAAGAACTGTACTTGCCATTGCAGCACAACTAAAACTACAAGTATATCAGCTAGATGTCAAGTCAGCATTTCTAAATGGCGAGCTTGAAGAAGATGTATATGTGGAGGAACCCCAAGGGTACGTGATTGAAGGAGAAGAAAACAAAGTATATCGACTCAAGAAAGCACTCTACGGTCTCAAACAAGCACCAGGAGCTTGGAATAGTAAAATCGATGTGTATCTCCTTCATAGTGGATTCAAAAAGAGTCCAACTGAGCCATCTCTATATGTTAAGACCCAAGGTAAAGATCTTCTAATTTTGTGCCTCTATGATGATGATCTTATATACATGGCCACAAATCAAAGGATGATCCAACATTAAGGATATGATGGCTGAATTCGAGATGAGGGATTTGGGCCTCATGAAGTACTTTCTCGGGATGCAAGTGAAGCAAAGCCCAAGTGAGATCTTCATCTCTCAAGAGAAATATATTGAAGATCTTCTTCAAAAGTTCAATATGTTGGATTGCAAGCCGATATCAACCCCTATGGCCACAAATGAGAAACTCTCCAAAAATGATGGCAAGGAAAGGGTGGATGGATCACTCTATAGAAGTATGGTTGGCTCATTAATATATCTAACAAACACTCGACCAGACATTGTTCATGCGGTTAGCATCGTCTCCCGATTCATGGGTAAGCCAAGTAAAGCTCACTTCATAGCAGCTAAAAAAATTTTGAGATACATCAAAGGAACGAAGAGTTATGGTCATTTGTATAAAACAAAGGAAGACCCCAAACTCACTGGGTATACAGATAGTGATTCGGCTGGGTGCATCGACGATAGAAAAAGCACAAGTGGATACTTGTTCCAACTTGGCACCAAGGCTATCTCTTGGAGATCAAAGAAGCAGCCAATTGTAGCATTATCAACCACAGAAGCAGAGTACATTGCAACTACAAGTGCAGCATGTGAAGCGGTATGGTTGACAAGAATACTACAAGATCTACTACAAGGCGATGAAGAACCAACACCACTTCTCTGCGACAACATGTCAACAATAGCAATGACGAAGAATCTGGTATTCCACAGTCGCACAAAGCACATTGAGATTAGACATCACTTCATTCGCGAACTCGTGGACAAAGGCGAAATCAAGCTAGAGTTTTGCAGAACGGGTGAACAACGAGCAGCCATATTCACAAAAGCGCTACCAAGTGAGAAGTTTAATTACTTCCGAGAGCAGATCGGGGTTCGAGATTTTTCTAGATTAAGGGGGAGTGTTAAAAGTAATGAATAATCTAGAAAAATCTTGTAGAGAAATACTAGAAAAATCTCCAAGAAAAATCTAGATAATTTAGAGGAGATATATTGTTGTAGAGTTGTAGCACGCTCTATATCCTTCCTTTCTAGATTTTTCTTTTCCAGATTTTTCCTACCACCACCTCTTTTCTACAAGTATAAATATAAGTGGTGGGGCTTTCATTTGCATCAATCATCAACAAAGAGTTGTAAGCAATTCTCCCTCCATCAATAAGAAAAGTTTCTCCTTTATATAATCCTTCCTCCATTTCCACAAAATACTTTTACCTTCAAACACCCAAAAACCTAACACATTCCATGGAGAAGTTTATATATCAGTTTACAGATTTGCACGGTAAAGCATTTGGCCGTGGGTGGAAATGAGCCTAGCCGAGCCCGAGCTTATAAGGCTTGATGCTTGGCTTGTTATTTTGTGGGTAAGCTTGAGTGTGACTTGCCGCTTGCCGAGTTTGAATATGTTCGGCTCACACTTGGCTTGCCAAGGCTTGTGGTCTTGGCTTGGCTTATGGCTTGATCATTGTGACAAATAATAATAATTCACAATTTAAGAACTAAATAATTTGCAAAGTGAACTTAATTTAAAGGGAAATTGGATTCTAATAATACGAACATTTGGCCATATAAAGACTTAATAATATGAACTTTCGATTCAGTGATGAATAATACGAACTTTGACCCCTTGTTGCCCCCAATAACACGCCACGAGTTAGGATTAACTTGACTCGGCGGCGGTCTGACGTGGCGTTGAGGCACGTGCTTGATTGTTTTGACTTTGCCACGTCATCCACGTTGACTTAAAAAATAATACGAACTTTACCCTATGTTGCTCTGAATAATACAAACTTTTTTCTCTATCTAAAAATATCAGATCTCATTTTTATTTCTTCATCTTCTTCAATCCTCCCCCTCTCTCCCCTGCTCTATCAGAATCAAACCCAGAAAAACAACCAGACAACATAAGTTATTTTCAATAAGCAACACCATGAGCCAAGTTCAATGTAGCCAATCAAAGAAATTTAAAGTAGATTCAAAGCAAATTTATCATATCAATTCCAAATCACTACCCATAGGCATCTTGAGCCATCTATTGAAGACGACAAGGGTGAACAATGTGGAAATCAATAGGGGAAACTGAGTTGTCTGAATCAATTGCAATTCGCAAGCACGGGTTCGTTCTGGTGCTGGGTGAAGGGCGACAGAGATTGTTGTTGGTTGAGGAAGTTACGGTGGTCGCTGGGATTTGGACCGGCAATGGCTGGAGGGGTTGCGAAGAGTGGCGGATGCGGTGGTTAGGGTTCGAAACAGACCCAAGAAGCGTGACTGATGTGGATGGATGTGGGGTGTGCGAAGGGTATGCAAGGGCTAAATGGAGGGAAGGGTGTGTGGAGACAGTGGATGCGGCGGCCATGGTGTTGGCAGATTGTTGAAGATGTGGTGGTTGAGAGAGAGGGATGTGCGAAGGGCGTCGTTGGAGATGGTGGGTGGTCGGCAGATTGTTGAAAGAGTTCTGGGGGTGGTTCGTGGGGTTTTCTGGGTTTGATTCCGATGGAGGAGGAAAGAGAGAGGGGAGGATTGAAGAAGAAGATGAAGTAAAAATGAGATTTGAGATTTTTAAAGAGAAAAAAAAGTTCGTATTATTCAGAGCAACATAGGGTAAAGTTCGTATTATTTTTTAAGTCAACGTGGATGACGTGATAAAGTCAAAAACAATCAGGCGCGTGCCTTCGCCGCCACGTTAGACCGCCGCCTAGTCAAGTTACTCTTAACCAGGTGGCGTGTTATTGGGGGCAACAGGGGGTCAAAGTTCGTAATATTTAATCAGTGAATCGAAAGTTCGTAGTATTAAGTCTTATATGGCCAAAAGTTCATATTATTAAAATCCAATTTCCCTAATTTAAATATGAGGACATGATGATTTTTAATGCTTTTTTTTTTGTTGTGGCAATATATAGTGCTTATAGCCTAATGCAATATTGCGTGATAGTTTGTCTTCTTTCTAGGGTTCTTAATGTTTTTAACTATTTAATTTGTCTCTTTGATTTATTATATATAACTCAAACTAAAAAATAACTTGTTAAAACTAATATATAGTAGAATATAAAAACGAGTTTAATAGAATTGCCAAGCTTGACGAGTCGAGCTACTAGTGGCTTGGCTTGGCTTGTTTAAGGCCCTGTTCTTTTATGCGGTATTTTGCGGAATGGTGTGGTGAGGTGTGGTGGAATTGTGGTGGGTGTGGTGGAATTGTGGTAGGTTATTGGAATTGTGAGAGAGAAAAGTAATGATTTGCGGTAAAATGTGGTGGGTTGTGGCAAACTGCAGTAAGCTGTGGCACCGCAGTTTGTCAACCGCAGAAAAGAACAAGGCTAACTCAAGCGCTCGAGTCGAGCCAAGACAAGCTAATCTCAAACCGAGTTATACAAACTTCCTGCTGAGCCGGCTTGCGAAGGCTCATAAGCCGACTTGGCTCATTTGCTTCCCTTCGTTTAGCAATATTCTTTGACTCATAAATTTGTGTCACAATTGTGCTATATAAGCTAGGCTGTAATATATTCTTTGACTCATAAATCGAAATCTTTGTAGATATTTTGAAACGTTGATTCCGTAATTGACTAACTGTGAAGTAACCCTTTTTGTTTTATATATACAAAACAAACAAAATATAATTGAACTGGACGTTCAGGTGAAAAGATAATTATAAGAATAGACAATGATACATATCTTTCATCAAAATGGTTAATAAATATGTTGGATTTTGTGGCCCATTGGATTCTTGGTGGGGTCCAGAACGAGAGAAGAATCGACAACGGAGAAGAGACGCTGACATCGCCTATGTTGCAGAGACAGAGAAACCAGGCGCTGGTCCCTCTAGGGGTGGAGCCAGAAAATATTTATGGGGGGTGCCAGTTTATTAATATTCTTGTCAACTTTATCATAAATTTAACCTTTAAATTATTTATTTTTACTTGTTTATCGAATTTTTATTCAAACTCTTTTATACTTCTTAGACGTTTAATTTAGTAAAAAAGATACTTATCAAGTTTTTAATCCCACAATGAAGTATAGAGCAACGACAAGATACTCCGACATAAAAAGTCTATCTAAACTCTAAAGTGAGGTTTAGGGGGATTTAAATGTAGGCAGTCTTCTCTATGTACGGCCGTACGGGAATGTATGAAGAGGCTTATCCTGGCAGACTTAAAAAAGAACCTTTTGAAATAGCTAGTAATGAAATGTAATGATAAAAGGAATAGGAAAACATAAGCTTATAAAACTATAGGTTATTTTCAGGTTTGGATTGATAAGTTAAGATAAGTTATGATACTTTTTTTGAAAATTGTGTTCTTAGAGTGGATACTTATTTGAAAAATTGTGTTAGTTTTTTGATAAGTTTGGATAAGTTAGGATAAGTTGGAAGAGTTATATCCAACAATGTGTGTGTGTGTGTGTGTATATATATATATATATATATATTTATATATATATATATATATATATATATATATATATATATATATATATATACAAAGAATGAGGATCGAAATGTATGAATTTTAACGAGGGCATTTTGAGAAACTTATAATTGATCCTATTTAATTTTTTTAAAAGTTCACGTAATATTAATGTGTGCATTAATGTGTATGTTTGCATTAATGACTCATATTTCTTTTTTTTTTCTTTTTTCTTATACACTATTCTATTTTCTACCTTCTTTTAAATAAGAAAACTATTATTCTTATTTTTGATTATTGTCTTTTCCTTTATTCTTTTAAATACAACATCGGTAATAATTTCAATAATACGGATGGTTTACTTGCGCCCCGTGCAACGCACGGGTCTAAGTACTAGTATTAAATTAATTATAACTTTAGTACTTCATATATATAGTATAAAGTGACATAAAAAAAACATATGTAGAAAACAAAGATGAAATAAATATTATAATTCATACAAAGGATGAATTAAATTACAAAATAAAAAATTAAAAGAAAGAAAATAATAGAAAGTTAGATAAATCAATAAGCAAACTGAGATGACTTCTTAAATATGAAAACAGCCACAAATGTCAAAGGAACTAAAATTGAGCCTACTAAAGTTTGAACTAAAGACCAAAGGATGCATACATATCCTCATTTTGAAGCCATTACCATCCAACTATGAAATTAATGATGCAAACCTTTACGTGGATTACTATGCATAAGCTTCCTGGAGCATAGGGGGTGTAGTGGCCCCTGCCACCCCCTCCCCCCTCTAGCTCCGCCTTTGGGTCCCTCCGCTTTAGCTACTGCCAGCGGCTAGCACAGAAGCCTTCAATCAAGAGACGCGGCTAGCGCCTTCCATGATGGTGTTATGCGACGGCGGGACTTTTCTTTTTTGTTATTTAGGTTATTTGTAGTTTAACCTAGTTTCCTTCTCTCACCATTAGTATAAATATTATACATATATCTCCACCATAATTATGGCTGAGTGACAGAGAGTCAAAGAGGGAGAAAATATTGAAAGAGAAAAGGGTCTCACCAATATTTTCCCAAGTGTATCATGAGAGAGAAAGATTGTGAGTTGACAGTGAGAGAGATTTGTGTTGTAATCTCCTCTTTTGTTGATCGTATCACACCCTATGATAGTGATCGAGTTGTACTCCTTTCTCATAGTGGATCGTTTTTCTGGCTGTCGCCGTCCGTGGGTTTTCCTCCGATTTCTTCGGTTTCCCATGTAAACCTGGTTTTGTCTCATCAATTATTTTTGGTTCTTGAATTTTGTTGTAATTTTCGTCATCTCAATTTATTTCGTTTCCTCTTTACCTTGCTATTTTCTCTAACAAGTGGTATCAGAGCCTCATAAGTGGTATCTGAGCCTAACAAGTGGTATCACAGCCTCACAAGTGGTATATGAGCCTAACAAGTGGTATCACATCCTCGTAAGTGGTATTTGAGCCTAACAAAATATTTTAAATTTCCCACAATTCATATTTTTGTAACTTTTATTGATATTTTCTCTAGTAATTATATATATATTTACCAATTATAGGAGTATAATACTTATTAATTAGGTCAACCGATATAAATAATATCAATAAATAAATATTTTATATAGCTTATATAGGTCATGATAACCATTAAAGTAATAAAATAAATAAATATTTTTATATAGCTAATAAGTCATGATAACCCTTAAAGTAATAAAATATATCTTTATAATGATTTAAATATCTTTATATTTAATTTTTGAATTGATTTAGGTGAAATTCAACATGATTATTAAGCATCTTAACTCAAGATGTTTACCATTTTGCATATAAGAATAATGTGGAACATTTTAAGTATGTAGCTTACCATTTTTTAATTGATTTAATTTTTGGATCCAGTAGGAAGAGACTTTAGGTATGAAGGTAGGAAAGAATAATCTCGCGCGTTAGATCTCGATCTGGCGGCTGAAATTAATTCGTTGGCACATGTGAGATTTGGTGTTGAAACCACCATACAACTGTAAAACAATTAGTGATTTTCAATTAGTGAATAAAATAATAAAAAAATCATGGTTGTTATGTTAATTAACGAGACTCATGGGGAGCAATCAAATCAGATTATTCCATGCCAAAAATAACACTCGCTGGATTTGCACCTTCTGTGAGGAGTAATTGAATGACTCTTGTGAAATCGAATTGAAATTGTCATATTCAACTGGAAGCCTAATGATATAGGACGTTTAAGATTGCAACATATAAAAAACAGAGGGATTCAACAGCAAAATCGTTGATACACATTCGTAATAATGGATGCAACGGGTTCGTCTCACATTACATGGCCACACAATGTAACCAGTTTGGTCACTTTAGGTATTCCATGTCAAAGGGAGGGTTGACCCCAAACTAGACACCATGACTCATGTCGACATCATGCAAACCATATAAACATTACAAATTGCAATGCAATAACCAATGTAATATGATATGTTGGATCTCAGATACCCAAATGTTTCTTAAATTAGTAATAATGTCAAATGTATTTGGTGAATCCATTATATCCAATACCTGCGCGCAAAGCACACCAGGTGGCCCCATTGATATAATAATGCTAAACGTCTTGAAGAGACCATCAAGGTTCAGATAAATACATCCAACTGTACTGACATTCCCATTAAAACCAATATGTAGCGCGTAAATGTACACCATCACACCAGCCAACTAGATTGAACACCTTACACCTGACCACACTATCTAGTTATGATCACACGAAACTAACAACCAACCTACCATGATTGTTTGTAACCATGATAACATGATTTCGTTGGAAGAAAATCAATCACAAAAATCATATTACATTCCGAGGTGTTCGATTGTAACCAACATAAGCTAATTGCTTTGGAAGAAAACCAATCACAAAACTCGCATTACTTTCCAAAGTGTTTGTTTGTAACCAATATAACATGATTGCGTTGGAAGAAAACCAATCAAAAACTCACTTTATATTCTAAAGTGTTTGTCTATAACTAACATAACATGATTGCGTTGGAAGACACTAACTTCGACAGCCACATGCCAACTCAACATGTATAAGATGATGCATCGTGCCCAAAAACAGGTAATTCCGTCCTAAACAATTACATCCAAAATATAATGCCATGTCCAACTATACTAAATTGTAAAACATCAATGTCGTTGCCCTTGGTCAACTGTGTCATCATTAGATCGATCCATATCCCAATGATTGAGTTACCTGTACCGACACTTTATCCCTGAGTGTATTCAACTTGTGCATGACAAAGTCGTAACAATAGTGCATACGCAACGACTTCACCCTGGCTTCCTGGCATTCAAACAACCAAACGAATCATTAATGAACAACGCGCATACAAAATTAATTGGTTAATAAATCCAAGATAACTGTGTGTTCAATTTAGACACACTGATCACTAATTGTGGCCTCATTGTGGAAACCTAGACCACACTAATTACTAACTGTGTGGGCATGATGATGGTATAATTGATCGATTATTAGACACATGATAACTATGATGCCAATAACAACCACATTGATCAGTAACTGTGGCCATAATGCGGTAAACAAGTATTCATACCATAGTGCATTCACAATTTACTCGTACATATGAAAAACATACTTGGCATTTGTCATTATTTGTGGTATTACTCATAGTGAATAGAATTTTTAATCAACACTGCAGCATAATTGACTGGTTATTAAATCCAAGGTAACTGTGTGGCCAATGAAGACCACACTAATAACTAACTATGACTTTAATGTTACAATCAAGACCATATTGATTAATAATCGTGTGGTCATTATGTTGTATGATTGATTGGTTATTAAATCCAAGAGAATTGGCCGAAGCCAATGGGACCACACTGACCACTAACTGTGGCCATAATGTGGTAATCAAGTACTCATACAATAGTGCATCCAACGAATTACTCATATATGTAAACAACGTACTTTGTGATCAATTAGCTTTTGCCATGATTCGTTATGACTCATGGTGAACACAATTTTTAGTCAACCTCGATCAAGTAGAATTCATTGATTATGACCACATTGATCTTCTATGTGGATCAACAACGTACTTTGTGATCACACTGATTCGATATTTAGTTCAACCTCTGTTCGTGTCATAACAATATGGCCACACTGATCTACTATGTGTGTCAACATATTTGGTGAACCATATCGCCATATTATCTACCTAATGTGGTCAATACTTACAACAGTTAGGAATGCTACATAGTGAGTACACAGATCATTTTCAAGATGAGATCATTGAGATCACAATTATGTAATTTACTATTTGACCATAAGAATGGGACCACACTGATCTACCAGGTATGTCAACATATACGGTAAATCATATGACCACATTGTGCTGATGATGTGGTCAATATTGACAACAAAAAAGACTGCTACACACTAAAATCACAATTCGTTCATCGGATGATCACACTGAATCCAAAGTTAAGCCATTGTCCGTTTAGATTAGAAAAATATGACCACATTGATTGCACAGTTACGCCAACATATTGGTGAAACAATATGACCACACTATATGGATTATGCGGTCAACAGTGTCTACACTAAAGCATGACACATTAGTTCTGACACTATGATTCGTGGTGAAAAAAAACAAATAATGACCCCACTCTGTGCATAATGTGGTCAATGCCATGACATAGGCACACACTACTCATCTCTTTTAATCGCAACTGCGTGGACATTTGAATCGATAATTAATAGATGAATACACAGCATCAAATCGGACATTAACCCCCTACATTCAACAGATGAATTCACAGCTGGCGATTTGATTCCACAGTTAAGGCTCTTCATATCACAAATCGGGGTTGGGGGCGGGATTAGCTTACATGTTTGCAACTGCATCGCCCATACGGACGTTGGTGTCCAGTTGTGACCCTCGCCATCTATCATCTCCTATTACTATGTCATGTAACCATTGACACTCATAAACTTCACAACCACAGTATCACATATAATTTTTGAACAAAACAAAAACTCACAAAACACAAAACAATCGACAGTGACACAAACCATTTCAAAGTCAAGCCCTAATTTTGAATTCGATTTCGATTTTCCGGAACAAAATCACTGTTCTTGCTCAAACCCAGTGCTCAAATGCTTCCACTGGGGGTCGAAAAGTGTTGCTTCAACAATCCAGTCTCGCCGCCGAGCAAGAATAACGACAATCAACTTCGTCGTCGGGAATTCGATCGAAGAGTCGTCACACTGTCGCTGGATGCCTCTCACGGACGATTTCTCTCACCTCTGCTATCGGCGAATAGTAAAGGAAGTTATTTTAGGATGAAATTATGGAAAATAAATAAAATCACCAAATCCCCCAAATCACACTATAGGATCAGCAAGTTTCCTTCTCTCTACCAACTAATTCACACGTGTGGGGGGTTTTGGAGGAGAGACTGGTGGTTTTAATTTCAGCCGCTAGATCGAGATCTAGCATGCGAGATTATTCCTTCCTACCTAAAGTCTCCTCCAACCGGATCCGTTCCTCATGTATATATATATATATATATATATATATATATATATATATATATATATAATGATACAAAAAAAACAACTAATAAAAATTAATATGTTATATAACTAACAACAACCGGATCCGTTCCTCATATATATATATATATATATATATATATATATATATATATATATATATATATATATATATACAAAAAAATGAAGACACAAAACTTAAATATAATAATGATACAAAAAAAATAACTAATAAAAATTAATATGTTATATAGCTTAACAACAATAAAAAAAAAAGGTGTAAAATAACACATAAAAGTAACTCAAAATAAAATAAGAAAGAGAAAAGAAGAAAAGGCAGGTGACATATCATAATATTTTCTCCCTTTGTTGTCCACCTATTTATAGTTTTATAATTTGTTTGTTAGTATGCAATTTACTTACTCCAGAGTTATAACCGTTGATTTACTGATTATCATTGATGATGATTAATCACTATGTAACTCCTTTTTTTGTGAGAAATCTATGGAGACAATTTTATTCAAAGCAGGCCTTGGCAGCGACCAGCGTGGCCACCTCAAAAGGGCAACATTCACAGCAAGCATTTGACAATTTTTGAGTTTTCGCAAGGTTTGCTAAAGTGTGTGCAAGCTTGTTACAATCTCTCTTCACAAAATTAGAACATACACCATTGAAAGATAATACAAGATCCATGGAAGCTTTCAAAATGTTCTGAGAGTCCGACGCAACTTTGCTCTTGAGCCTCACCCCATTTATCACTTGCAGAAATTCCGATTCGACCACCACATTTTGCAGCTCCCGCTCCTTCGCCGCCTTGAGACCCTTCCAGACAACCCCTGCTTCCAATGCTTCCATCGACCACACAACCTCCGTGTACACTGTTTTGGCCCCCTTCACCTCTCCCGTGGCATCCTGGATTACAATTCTCCATCCCCCAGCACCATCCTTCCCGCTTGATGCATCAACATTTAGTTTGTACCAATTTTCCTCGGGTTTCCTCCAGTTTTCCGCCTCCCTCTCCACCATCGTTTGCACCGGTGACACCTCCTGCGCTTCTAAGAAACGGTAGTGATGCTCCAACGCCATCGTCGCCACCTCCCATGGGGTGCTCGCTTTCCCTTCAAAAAATTTCAGGTTTCTTGTTCTCCATATGCTCCACACCATAGTGACAAGGAGGCCCCCCGCTTGAGTATCCATTGCTGTCAATTGTTGTTCCATCCACTACCCCATATCCGTCATCTGTCTACCGCTCGTCTCAATGCGGAAAACCGAGCATTTCTAGAAGGTTTAAGCCCATGCATAGCCCAGAAACAGGTGGTTATTTGTTCCCTATCCGTCCCCGCACATGGAATAAACTGGGTCCACTTCCACTTTCTGATTCAGCAAGTTTGCTTTTTTCGGAAGGATGTCTCGCAACATTCGCTATGCACTAAGCTTTGATTTGGTGTCGCCTCAACTCTCCACATTTTCGTTACGTTTCCTTCGTCTGCCCTCGAATAGGAGTTGTTTGGTCCACCATCATTGTCCATGCTCATCGCCATTCGGTATGCCGACCTAACTGTGAATTCGCCATTGTAAGTTGCCACCCATATCAGTCTGTCACTTTCAGAGCAATTCGCCAGTGGAATTGTTAAGACGACATTCTTTGTACTGCTGTCAAAGCATGCATTTAAAACGACCTCATTCCAGCTATTTCCTTCCCGATTGATAAGGTCGAATACTATGGTTTCCTCACTTAGTATCGTCGACGCCGTTTGGAGGGTCCCATTTGGTATGTTGGGCGCTAATTGATAACTCTGTATATCGTTGTTGGTCTTCTAGCTCTTCTAGGATCTTCAGGTAAATTCCTAATTTTCTCTCATTCCCCTTGTCCTATCTTCCATTTTGATCTGGTTACTAATTATTACGGTTGCCATATTTTTAATTGACTTGATGATATTTAGCTATACTTGTCCGTTTGCATCATCGTGCAGATCATTCATTTCATTTTGAACTTCATCAACATCCCTGCCTAGGAATGCTTTGTTGTTGTTTTTTGAGTTAATATTTTGGGAAGATTTTGGTATTGTAATTGGTGATTGGGCATGATGCTTTAAAATGAGACCGGGGATTATTACTTATAGCTTTTGTTGGAAGATTAATGAATAACTTGACTGAGGAAATAAGAAAATTTGTATCGCAATTGTCTGCAGCCCTGCAAATTTGAACCAAACGTGAAAAGTTCAATAGAGTAGAAGTAGTGGCTTGTTGAGTGGCCCGATAGTTTTGCACGCCTCAAACCTGAAATTATACACATGGTAGATTTATATGAGAGAGATCGCAAAAGATTGGTCGTGTGCTTGCTTGTTGAGTTTGCATTCTTGATCGTCTACTCAAATACTAGTCGTCTAAAGATGGAGGAATCATTGTTTTGGAAATGTTCACTCCAATCACAGAGCTCGTATTTGGACCATGTCACTATTATATATTATTGTATTGTGGTACTTTCTTTCCTGTTATTGTGATTGAGAACTTTTGTTAAAGTTTGATTGAGTTAATCTTTAAGCTAATTAGATTATATATTTTTCTAATGGGTAAGTGTATATTAAAATAGGTTGATTTCCTTCCAAAAAAATACATATTGATATTATAGGAAAAAACGTAAAAGCAGATTAGAAAAAAAAAGATAGGAATCATTTAAATCCCCGATGGATACCCATTGGGAGCGGGGAACCCGTGAGAACGGGGATGTGACCAATTTCCTCACCTGCAGCGGGGACGGGTGGGGTGGCACGGGGAGTATATCCCATGTCTTCGACATGCCCTGTTGTCATCCCTAAGCTTAGCCTAAGTCACTTTTTTACTTCTTATCAAATTAATATTTATCATGAACTTTCACTAAATTTTATTTTTTTGGGGGATTGGACGATTGGACAAAAATCTCTAGCTTAGTTGATTGGAAAATAACAATTCCAAATTTGAAAACGTGTACAAGCGGTCCCTGCTTTCAACTAGCTATTTGTATGGCTTTTGACCACCACCGAGTGCATATCCTAAATATTGTGCACTTTCACTTGCGTTTGGTCCCAAATTTAGCACAACACTTTTCCCACAATTTTTATTCAAAGTTTATTTATTTATTTTTTTCTAATTTTTCTAATTTTCCCCATTTTACTACATAACAAAAATCGTAATAATTATTGGGATTTTTTTTTAAAAATAAAAATTCTTTTAGTATATTAGAGTTATTTTGTGTTTACGCTAGGAGTTCTTTTCTAATTATAATAGGAATATAAGCTCTTGAATGTGGTTTTTACTAGGAGTCTTCTTTTTGGCGTATTAGAGTCCTTTTCTAATTGTAATTGGAATTTATGTCTTTGGATGTGTGTACTAAAAGTTTTCCTTTTAGCGTATTAACAGTCACCGTCAATATATAAATATGATCTCTTTCATATTTTTTTCAATAACAAGAAATAAGAGAGTAACTTATGTTATTCAATATCTCTTTCTTCTAATTATTTTTTTTCTTGGTATTAGAGCCACGTTGAAGGAGAGGTTGTGGCCGAGATTATTTACGGCATGATTAAATGGACGATAAGAGACCGAGAAATAATTCAAGACCTCAGTGGTTGATTGATAGTGGCACTTCTGCTGACATGGCTGATGATGCAACAATGTTAAGAGATATTGAGAATATTCAACATGTGGTAGTTCATTTACCCAATGGTGCGAAAGCGGTTGCCGACAAGTAGGGAAAAATTTTCTCTAACAAACAAATTAGAGTTGCATCGAACACTTTTATTCCCTCTTATAATTGCAACCCTATCTTTGTTTATCATTTATGTAAGGATTTAAATTGCATATCCACATTTGATGAAAATTATTGTATTCTACAGAACCATACCTCGCGGATTTTAATTGGTACAGGCAAACAGTGTGATGGGGTCAACTTCTACAAGGACCATTAGGGAGGTACCAAAGCTAATGTTGGGCATACTAGCAGACTATGACATCAAAGATTGGGGTATCTTTCAAAGGAAATATTGCATCTTCTGGATAAATCCTTACAAGGTATCAGTTTAGTTATGAATAGTGACAATGCTTGTGAAATTTGTTTTAGGGCAAAACAAATTAGGAACCCATTTATTGTTAGTGAAAGTAAAGCTAAAGGCTTGTTTGGTATCATTCACATTGACATATGGGGCCCATATGGAGTTTCTACCTCGTGTGGTGCACATTAATTTCTTACTATTGTGGATGATTTTAATAGAAGTGGTTGGGTTTGTTTGATGACAAGAAAGAATGAAACTGCAAAATGCTTGAAAAATTTTATAGTAATGGAGCAAAATCAATTCGGAAGAAGTATTAAGGTAATAATCTAGGAGTGACAATGATTTAGAGTTTAGGTCAAGAACCATCAAAGAATTTTTTGCCGAAAGGGAGATTTTGCACCAAACTTGCTGTGTGGAGACACCTCAGCAAAATGGAGAGTTGAGAGAAAATATAGACATATCTTAAATGTTGCTCGAGCCATGCGATTGCAAGCCAAGCTACCAATAGATTTTTGGGGTGAATGTGTTAAAAAAACCGGCCTACTTAGTAAACCGAACACCAAGCAAATTGTTAAAAGGGAAATCCCCGTATGAGTTGATATTTGGCGTAGAACTCAACTATGAACACATTAAGGAGTTTGGATGCTTGTGTTATGCTGAAACTAGAACAACCAACAAATTTTTCCCTCATAACCACACATGTATTTTTGTCAGATACTCTCTTGAAAGAAAAGGTTGGGCTTTATATGATCTTGAGAATCATGAATTCTGTATAAGTACGGATGCGAAATTTTTTGAAGAGATTTTTCCTTTTAATGGGACACCCACTTAAGACCAACACAAAAATCCAAGGGTGCCTATTTGGAGTGAAACCAAATTTTTTGAAGATGATGTAGGTAACCCACCAATAAGCAAAAATAATTTGGCCTAATCATAAAATTTAATCAGCAAAATGGATGAGGATGGAAAAAAAATGTTGTTGATCTAGTATTGGACTTAGGGGGAAACATACCACATGGGCTTACAACAAGAATTTCAGAAAGTTATGAACAATTTGATGGAGGTGGTCCTGTATTTGTACTCGAATTTGGGATATTGTTGATCTTCCTCACCAAAAGGTATTCCTATGTACGCCCTATCCTTTACATCATTATGTGAGTTGTGTCAATTTTTCTCCTTCAAATAAAAATTATTTGACAAGAATTATGAAGGTCGATAAGCCTAGATTTTTCCATGAAACCGTCAAAGATAGGAAGTGGCGAGATGTTATGACCGAAGAAGCACAAGCTTTACACAAAATTGGTACTTGGGATATTATTGATCTTCCTCCTGGAAAGAAACCGATTGGATGTAAATGGGTCTATCGAGTCAAATACAATGTAGATGGATTCATTCAAAGATACAAGGCTAGAATGGTCATTCGCGTAGATCATGAGGATGAAGGTATCGTTTACAATGAAAATTTTGAACCAGTTGCTAAGATGACAAGTGTCCGGTGTTTTCTTTCTGTTTCTATTGCTAAAGGTTGGGATCTACACCAATTAAATGTGAACAACGCCTTTTTACATGGTGATCTTGATGAAGAGGTGTACATGAAGTTGCCGCCAGGTTATAAAGCCTCTATACAAAATAAAATCTGCAGACTAAGAAAGTCACTTTATGGATTAAAACAAATGCCTAGATAATGGTTTGCAAAGCTGTCCTCTAAGCTATGTGAGTACGGATTTGTGAAATCCTATGTCGAATATTCCTTATTCACGTATCGAATGGAAGGAGTTTTTATGGCACTTCTAATTTATGTTAATGACATTATTCTTACTACTAATAATGTTCAAGAATGCCAAAAGTTCAAGACTTATTTGGATGAGTGCTTTAGCATTAAGGACCATGGACTTCTAAAGTATTTCTTGGATATGGAGGTAGCCCGAGGACAACGTGGTCTCTTCATTTGTCAGCGTAAGTACGCTTGGGAGATTGTGGATGAATGCGACCTCCTAGGTGCCAAACCTGCGACTTTTACTATGGAGCAGAATCATAAGCTTGCCCTTGCTCAAAGAAAGACTCTACAAGATTCAACCTCATATGGAAGACTTGTAGGAAGATTGATCTATTTGACTATAACCAGGCCAAACCTCATATATTCAGTTTATATCCTTTCTCAGTTCATGCAGAATTCAAAGGAAGAACATATGGAAGCAGCAAAGAGAGTAGTTCGCTACATTAAAGGTTCCCTTGGACAAGGAATACTTTTATCAAATGAATCAAACATGCGGCTAGTCGCCTATTTTGATTCAGATTGGGGAGTCTGTTCAACTACAAGAAGATCTCTCACATGGTACTTCATTACTTCAGGAGGAACCCTTGTGTCGTGGAAGACCAAAAAGCAAACTACTGTATCTCAATCGTCCGCATAAGCGGAAAATAGGTCAATGGAAGTTACTACTTGTGAGCTTATTTGGCTTAAATTTTTCTTGGCTACCTTAGGTTTTTCGCCAACAAAACCCAAGAAATTATTTTGTGACAATCAAGTAGCCCTCCATATTGCTATTAATCATGTCTATCATGAGTGAACTAAACATATAGAGATTGATTGTCATTTTGTATGGGAGAAAGTTGAAGACTGACAACTTCTTCTAATCAAGATAAACACTAAGTAGCAACCTGCAGACATTTTGACAAAAGCTCTAGGCAGAGGCAAGTTTCAGTATTTGGTGTCTAAGTAGGGCATTGTTAACCCTCATGCTCCAACTTTAGGGGGAGTATTGGAGTGCTTTTGTGTTTACGCTAAGAGTTAGATCTTTTCTATTCGTAATTGGAATATAAGTCTTTGAATGTGTTTTACTAAGAGTCTTCTTTTTGGTGTATTAGAGCCCTTTTCTAATTATAATATGAATCTAAGACATTGGATGTGTTTTACTAAAAGTTTTCCTTTTAGCATATTAACGCTCACCGTCAATGTATAAATAGGATTTCTTTCATCTTTTTTCAATGACAAGAAATTAGAGAGTAATATATTTTCTTCAATATCTCTTTCTTCTAATTATTTTTCTTCATAGTAATTACATTTCATAAGTTTTCTGTTGGCTTAGATGAAACAAACTAGAAGAACATAAAACTCTAAAAAAAACCTCCAAGTTAAGATTATTATTGTCTAATCATCCAGAATAGGAATTATTAATCTCCTATTTTCCTAAATTTTAAATGTTTAGACCCGATTAAGCTGATGAAACTAAAAACACTAATGCGATGTCAGAACTATTCCATCTCTGTGGGGTACCCCTTCTGTTTAAACTAAAAATCCAAGCTGCTTTTTCGATTACGCAATTTGAGCTTTGATTGAGTTCACGTGTGCTTTTGATGTGATTCTTTGGAAATTAAAAAAAAGAAAAAACAGTCAAACCATTTCTAATTTACATAAAAAATAGTCGCGGTAGTTTTTTTTTTTTTGGCAATTAAGACAGAGTGCAGAAAATAAAGACAGCTAAGGAAGGGCTGGGCCTCTGGCTCCTTGTGCCAGAATATGAGCCTCCTTAACTACACACCTACTAACTTTCTTAATCTTACAGTAACTTAACCCTAACAGCAAAGACTTACAAGACAAAACAATACTCTAACAGACTTGTGGACAACCGGTAATGTCCCTAAAAGCTTGAACCACTTCAATCGAATCTGTGTTGATGGTAATATTCTTTAGGGATTTTCTTCTTTCTCTATCCAGTGCATTCTCTACCGTAGAAAGCTCCATTTAGAGAGCAGACAGTCCTAGCTCTGGCTTGCATGTTGTTCCGTTTTCCTTCCATGTTGTAGTAGAATCCACCCAATACACCCTCTCAAGGTGCTACTGTGCCAACTGCCAAGCACCGTCACAGTAGAACGTCCCATCCGTTTCTTGTGCCTGGTTGGAGTCCCAGACAAACTCTAACTCTCGACTGGTAGTTGTTTGTGGGAATCCTGTCCCTTGAGCTAAAGTGTGACATCCTCCCTCTTGCCCTTCTTTTGTAAGGAGGTTGAGTTCTGTGCGGATCCACCCAGGTATTGCGCCTGGATCAATCTACTCATTGTTAATGGTCCTCCTATTTCTTGCAATCCAGATGAACCAACAAGTAGCTAGAAATTCTTGAGAAAGTTTTAAGTCATTTTTCTTATCCTTCCAGACCAGCCTCAACCAGTTGCTGATCCATTGATCCATGGGGGTTATGCCATGCACATCCATCTGAATTCCTAGGAAGGACGAGAACCAAATGCGGGAGGCCCAAGCGCAGCCCCTGAAGAGATGTTCCCATTATAATAAAGTCACGGTAGTTGTAGTTGCTATATGTCTCATATCCAGTTACAATTTAATGCGTCATTATGAATAGGGAGGTACATGAATCAAAAGCAATGAGCAACATAGGTTCTTGTGCTTTTGATCCGCTACAATTTGACGTACGTTTTGAAGTGCCCTTAGAGCTACAAATTAAACTGTCGGCCTCTAATTACGTACAGTTTGGTTGCTTTCGGTTCATGTGTCTCCCTATTACATAATGATCTACTGACCTTAAGAGCCTAAAGATATATTACAACCTGTGAGGATATGGCAATGTTGAAACAAAGGTTCTAATCACACCCGAAATTTCTCTGTGCCACACTTTTCCCTTCAGTATTTTCGCTTTGTGCTCAACTCTCAAGCTATTATATATGTACCTCTAATCCAAGTTATCCAACTCATTCTTTCCAACAAGCATGACTTCATAAACATTTGCTAATTTTAAACTTTATTTAGGTGGATAATATTGGTACAAAAACCTCAGTTATAATAAATTCTAGAATTTAATATTGTGCGAAATAAACATTAATTAGTTCAAGTAAGATCATGCATAGGATTGTAAAATCATATTACGATTCTGACATATAATATTTGGCCAAAATGAGGAAAGTAAGATCCTCATAGCTAGTTTAAGATTCTGACGGAAATTAGATCGATGGAATGTTTTTAGATCATAGATACGTGGGATCATGAGATCCGGATCAAGAGTTTAATAACTATGGTTGTAGCATCAACATGTATAAAAGGAGTATTGAGTAATTTTGGTTTGATCAACTTAATTGGGTCCAAACCAACAAGAAAAACAACCACCACCTCCCATAAGAAACAAATTTTAAACATGGTTTGGGGGATCCAGATTAATTGGATCTAAACCCATAAATTTCAAAAGCTAATTTCGTTTACTATAGGGGAGAAATGGTTGATCTAAGAATCTGGCCTATTCACCCGCAAAAATGTATCAAAAAGCTAGTTTCCAAAAACATATAGGACCTTTAATTAACCACATGACAAAAATGCACAACTTTAACACTAGTTTCCACAAAATACTAGGAACACCCTGAAACATTTTTGTAACATAATTATTCTAGGGATAAAGACTTAAAATGTGTAATACGGAAAACCCAAATACTCGTAACACTCACAAGCCATACAAGTTGTCCAAAAGAAAGAGGCACCTGATTCCCAAGCATATTGTACTAAATTAGACCACATCTAAAATGAAAGATTTTATGGTGGAATAGAACATAAACCTAAAAGAAAATGAAACGGGGTTGGCTATGCATCCTTTCCATCTAGACCAAGTAGGAACTGTTGTGGGCCTGGTGTTCGTTGTGGTGGTGGTGTGTTTGGTTCTCCTTGGCAGTCCATATACTGTTGTGCAATTTGCTCATATTAATGGACGTAACCCTGACTACGTTTAACTCGACCGTCGATTTTCTAGGTCGGGGTTGGTGATTGAATTTGTGTACGATTGTTCATGACCCGTCTTGGTTCGTTGCAGTGGTGATGAGCTTGTTGACGAGGTATGGCCAGAGATTCAGTTGAGTCAACACTGCCATCAAATGCCCGTTGAATGTAGTCAGTGCTAAACTATGGACATTGTCAGTGACTCAGTGTTACATCATGGTTGTCAATACTATCAACCATGGACTTAGTCATTGCTAAATCATAGTATACATCAGTCTTCCTCTGTCTCTTCTAAGTGTGGAGTGAAGAGAGAGAAAGGGCAAAGGTCCCCACAAATTTTACAAATTGAAACTTTAAACTACTCCATAATATTTGATGGTCCCTTATTTTATTGGGCCATCCATGAGGTCAAAAACCCAATATCATATAATAAGGGCCAAAATGAATTATGTATATACACACGAAACACCAAGGACCTACGATATTCAAGCCAGAAGGTTGGGTTTAAATGACCCAAGTTTCTTTATTAGTTTTTGTTGGGCTTTTGTATAATCAGCCCAGTAATATGAGATCATCAATCATGATCTCCAATGGCAAGTATACGTGCAATCATGAAAAGTTGCCAATTTTGGGAGTCCTTTTGTGACAAGTCCAAATCTATACTAGCGATTGGTTGTCGTCCAAGATCAAATGTTGGAGCTAGGTTAATTTGCAAGGGATACTTTTTGTGTTGTATTTTCACAATGGGTTATATATATTAGGTTATCATTAACCTGGTCCTAGGTTCTTGTGTTAGAGAAGAGTTAGTAACAAGGTAACAGCGGAAGCGAATAATAGAATCGAAAACGAGATGACGGATATTAGACAAAATTTAGGAACGAAAAATAAGCGATAAAATCAAACACCAGAATTACGTGGGAAACCGAAGAACTCGGAGAAAAACCCACGCAACAGCGATAGCCAGAAAATAATCCACTATAAGAAAGGAGGAGTACAACCTGATCACTATCACAGGATGTGATGCTCACAAAAGAGATTACAATAACAATCTCTCAACACTCAACTCACAATCTCTCAGGATACACTAGGAAAAATATTGGTGAGACCCCTTTCTCTCTCAATATTTTCTCTCTCTAGCTCTCTGTGTTTACCGATGTGTTTAGGTGGAGAAACACATACCGTATTTATACTAGTGGAGGGGGGAGAAAAATAGGTTAAAATAAATAACCTAAGGAATAAAAACAAGAACTTCCACCGCCGCTGAAAACCGGGTCAAGACGCAGGCAGCGCCCTACAGGCGCTGGCCGCGTCAACAACTTTCTGGCTTCTGTGTAACACGCTGGTACCGTGTAAATCCCAGGGACCAGCGTCTTCAATGCCTTCGATTCCGTAATAGAGGCGCTGGGTGGTGGGACAATACCCCCTAGTGGTGCCAAGAGACCCCCCAGTACCGTCTCCTTGCAAGTAGACGCTAGTAGCGTCCAAATGACGATGGTGACGTCTCCATCTTTTAACCTTCTATGAGGGGCGCTGCTAGTGTCCATGTGACGCTGGTGGTGCCCCAATCTGAACCTTGAGGATCCAATGGGCCACACAAACACAACAATCTCCACCTTGGACCATGATCCGAGATATCGGTCCAAAATATCTGCCTTGACTGCCGCCATCAACACGCACCTCCGCAGGGCGTTGCCCTGCAGGGCTCTCACATACTCAAAACACCAACTAAGTCCAAACAATCTTCGAACTTAGCTATAAATAGAGGCTTGGTTAACATGTCTGCATGATTATCAGAAGTATGTACCTTCTTCACTATAATCTCTCCTGCAACAACTGTATCTCTGATGAAGTGATACCTGACGCTTATATGCTTGGTCCTCGAATGATAAGTGTCATTCTTTGTAAGATGTATAGCACTCTGACTGTCAGAATAAACCACGGTCTCTCCTTGTGGTACTCCAAGCTCCATGACCAATCCCCTCAACCAGATGGCCTCCTTCACTCCTTCCGTTGCAGCAATATATTCAGCCTCTGTAGTAGACAGGGCTGCTATAGATTGAAGTGAAGCTTTCCAAGATATTGCTCCTCCACACATGACGAACACATACCCTGAAATTGAGCGTCTCTTATCCAGATCTCCGCCATAATCAGCATCAACATAATCTGCAACATGAGACATTGCAGCACTACCTCTATTATACAGGATGCCTTTCTCCAAAGTACCCTAGCCCTTCACATAGCGAAGGATCCACTTCACTCCTTCCCAAAGCTCCTTCCCTGGATTCAGCATATATCTACACACCACACTAACTGCATGGGACAGGTCAGGTCTGGTGCACACCATAGCATACATCAAACTGCCAACTGCACTAGCATAGGGAATATTAGACATCCTCCTTACCTCCAAATCAGATTTAGGCGCTTCACTGCATAACTTGAAGTGTCAATGACCTGAGTTGAAATCGCTACGCTTTCATGTTGAATCTGTCCAACACCTTCTCCAGATATTTCTTCTGAGACAGGAACAACTTCCCTGCCTTTCTATCCCTTTGGATCTCCATACCCAAAATCTTCTTCGCCGCTCCAAGGTCTTTCATCTCAAACTCCTGGTTGAGTTGAGATTTCAGCGTCTTTATTAGTGACATGTCCCTGGAGGCAATCAACATGTCATCCACATACAATAATAAATAAATGAAAGACCTTTCTTCAAATTGCCTGTAGTACACACAATTATCATAGTGACTTCTTATGTACCCTTGCCCTACCATAAAGGTATCAAACCTTTTTGATGTATATTTGATGGCCATATACATCAAGGACATCAAGGAAGACATCCAATATGCATCATAGGAGCCTAATACTCGGTTATATGGCAAACGAGCATCATTCACTCAAGTATCCCTTTCGATTGAATGATTTCAACAAGGGCAGTTTCGTAATTTACTCTATAACTCTAGATATATGCGTCTAATGAGGAAGTCATCCAAAGACATATTGAAGAGCATTGAAAGAGCTTTCCAATGGTTTTTGAATCTTGGAAAACGGACAAGTATTGAAGGAGTTATAGTCTTTTCTTTCTAGAGTTGTATTTTAGAGTTTTTATGATGTAATAAATGTGTAGGATGATGTAAGTCTCAAGGGGCCTAATTTCTTGAATAGTGCACGTCCTAGGGGGCTTAGGATTACTATAAATACCCCCTTAGGCCTCTTGTAATCTCATTCATTCAATAAATCAAATACAAACACAAGGTGTTGTTTTCTCTCTAGCTTTTGCTAGTATTTCGTTTCTCTTGAGGGACATTCCATCCATTCCTACATTCATTTCATTCATCCATTTCGTCCATTCCATTCGTTTATCCATCCATTCGTTCATTCATTCATTCAATCTTAAAGAACCACTTAAAGATCCTAATCTTTTGTATAATTTGATCATCTTTGATCCTATTATACATCATTTCATTCAATTTGGTTGATCTTTAAGAACTTTGAGAAGCAAGATTTTTATCTTGGTTTTTAAAGATCCTGTTTCCAAGTATAATGAGATTCCATTGATCCCATTATACATCAAAATTGGTATCAGAGCTTAGGAGTTGATTCTCTTAGTTCTTGATCCATCTTTTTACAATCTTTTCACCATCTTTCCATCACAAATCCATCCCCCACCTTCTCCCCCATCTCACGTCCACCAAGAACACAAAAAGAACCCCATAGCCCCACAAAGAACCCACAATTCGAACTCAATTCCCACCTAAACACATTCCCCATTTCGTCCTCCACATCCCCACACCAAAACCGTGAGTCTTGTTTGAATCTTTCTTCATCAAGATTCATATTCTATGGCTTGCAAAAGATCTTTCATGAATTCACCAAGTGAATTGAAACGCTTGGAGCAACAAATTGATGATCTTACCAAACAAATGGAAGTATTTGGGATCCTTCAAAAGGGAGGATCAAGAAGCGCTTGTTCACGTAAGGTTTACCCCTATGAAGTTGAATATGAAGCATCTTATGAAAGGAGTAAACGTTCCAGCAAGAAGAATGGAAATAAATTTCAAGAAGAGTTCTTGCCATTCAATTACAAAGGAGACGACATCGACAAACTTGAAAGAATGGAGCAAGGGAGCAAGGATGTGGTTGAATACACAATAGAATTCAGGTGGCAACTATGGAAGTATTCCCTTAAGGAGGATGATCCACAAGTTTTGGTATGTTACTTTCTTGGTCTTAATGATTACATTCGGCATGTTGTTGTAAATCAACCTTACACAAACTTGGAAGAGTTGAGTTCTTTAGCTCTTGATGTTGAAATACAAGCAAAGAGTAAAGAACTTTGGGATAAAACCCATATACATCAAAGACCCCCATTTCCCACAAAACAACCAAACACAAAAGCTCCACAAAATCAGCCCCCATCCCATCCTAAACCTCTAATCCAAAGCTCCTCAAAACAGCCTATAAACCTCCCCACTCCCATTGTCCCAAGTACATGTCTATGTTGCCAAAGTTTAGATCATGTTGAAAGTGCATGCCCTAACAAGAAAGAAGTGTCTTTGGTTGGGTACCAAACGTATGATAATGAATTATTTGAGGAGGAGAAAGGAGATGACGTGAATGAGGAAGAAAATGTTGAAGAATGTGTAGAGGAGCCGGATGATGGAGAGTTACTTGTAGTAGGAAGGGCCTTAAATGAAGTTCAAGTGCCAAATGATCAAGTACAAAGGGAGGCTATCTTTCGCTCTCGTTGTACCATCAAAGGGAAAGTATGCTCATTGATCATAGATGGAGGAAGTTGCACCAATGGCGCTTCTACAACAATGGTCGAGAAATTGCAAATGGAGATTAGCCCTCATCCCACACCCTACACTATACAATGGCTAAGCCTAGGACAAGGCATACGTGTGGATCAAAGGGTCTTGGTAAGTCTTTCAATTGGGAAGAATTATAAAGATTCATTATGGTGTGATATTATTCCTATGGATACTTGCCATATTTTGTTGGGAAGACCATGGTTGTTTGATAAGAGTGTCATACATGATGGGAGAGCCAATACTTATACTCTCACTCTTAATCAAAAGAAGATCATTTTGACACCTCTAGCACCATCTTCTCGACCTAAGGAGAAAGAAAGCCACATTGTGTCGATTATGAAGGAGGAAGATCATGAGCATGAAGAGCATAAGGGTCTTATTCTTACAAACTTGGAGGAGAGTAATTCGGATCCAAGCCACCACCCAATCTTGAGATTTCCTATGAGGCGAATCTTTCATGTGCACCCTAGAGATACCCACTTGGTTCTCATGGTTGAAAAGCCAAGGCTTCGAAGGAACCAAGAAGCTAAAGTCATCAAAGTAGGTTGTTTCATGCTAAATGATGAAGGTAAAGTTGTGAAGCTTGACTTGGAAATTGGGAAGCTACATGGAATCTCTATGTTCATGGTGAAAATTCGAGGATACAAGTCTTATAATGTCCATGGATTACTTGGGAGAAAGATGAAGAAGTTTAGAAAAGGGGTATATGATGATTTCAAGGCCTTTAAAAAGAAAGTTTGTAATTTTTTATGAAGAAGGCAAGTAAGAGAGTTAATGCTCAAAGTTTGAGGACAAACTCTTTCAACCGGGGGAGTATGATGTATATTTGATGGCCATATACATCAAGGACATCAAGGAAGACATCAAATATGCATCATAGGAGCCTAATACTTGGTTATATGGCAAACGAGCATCATTCACTCAAGTATCCCTTTCGATTGAATGATTTCAACAAGGGCAGTTTCGTAATTTACTCTATAACTCTAGATATATGCGTCTAATGAGGAAGTCATCCAAAGACATATTGAAGAGCTTTGAAAGAGCTTTCCAATGGTTTTTGAATCTTAGAAAACGGACAAGTATTGAAGGAGTTATAGTCTTTTCTTTCTAGAGTTGTATTTTAGAGTTTTTATGATGTAATAAATGTGTAGGATGATGTAAGCCTCAAGGGGCCTAATTTCTTGAATAGTGCACGTCCTAGGGGGCTTAGGATTACTATAAATACCCCCTTAGGCATCTTGTAATCTCATTCATTCAATAAATCAAATACAAACACAAGGTGTTGTTTTCTCTCTAGCTTTTGCTAGTATTTCGTTTCTCTTGAGGGAGATTCAATTCTATCATCTTCTTCTAGCTTAGGGTGGCATCCTAAGTGGTGATAGGAAGAGATTGAAGCATTCTTGAAGGTGGTGTGGCTGTATCCTCCAAGAATCTTCAAAGCCATTATCATTCATCATTCAAACCGTGAGTTTCTTTCTAGTTTTCATTTGATCTTGTTTTTGTTTCTACATTGTTTCAATTTCAAGATTCATTTGAATATCATTCAATCATTCAAGAAACTAACATTCCATCCATTCCTACATTCATTTCATTCATCCATTTCGTCCATTCCATTCGTTTATCCATCCATTCGTTCATTCATTCATTCAATCTTAAAGAACCACTTAAAGATCCTAATCTTTTGTATAATTTGATCATCCTTGATCCTATTATACATTATTTCATTCAATTTGGTTGATCTTTAAGAACTTTGAGAAGCAAGATTCTTATCTTGGTTTTTAAAGATCCTGTTTCCAAGTATAAAGAGATTCCATTGATCCCATTATACATCACTTTTGTACCACTGTCTGGGTGCCTGTTTAAGTCCATACAAGGACTTCCTCAATCTGCATACCTGTTCCTATTTACCAGGAACGATGAAACCCTCTGGCTGCCTCATATATATTTCCTCCTCCAACTCGCCATGAAGGAAAGTTGTCTTCACATCAAGTTGCTCCAACTCCAAATCAAATAGAGCAACAAAGGCAAGCAAGGTGCGGATCGACGTATGCCTCACGACTGGCGAGAATACTTCGTTGTAGTCGATTCCTTCTTTCTGGTTGCAACCCCTTACCACTAATCTGGTCTTCCACCTTGCACTTTCTACACCAGGGATAGCTTTCTTTCTCTTGTACACGCACTTCGCAGTAAGAGCTAGTCGCCCTTTAGGCAACTCACATAGCTCCTATGTATGATTTTTCTGCAGACTCTCCATCTCCTCTTATATAGCTCCTATCCAGTTTGAGGCATTCGGACAAGAGATAGCCTCCTGATAGGTAGAAGGTTCAACACCTTCAGGAGTCTCCTCTGCAACACTCAACGCATAAGCAATCATAGCATCATCTTCTTCAGTATATCGCGCTGGTCTCTTGATCTCCCTCCTGGGACGATCTCTAACAATGCATGGTTGTTCCTCCACCTGAGGAACATTCGTCTCAATCTCAGGCTCATCAACCTGAGTTGGTTAGGAGCATCATCAGTAGTTTGCTCATGATTGCAGGTTCCAACAGCTCCACCTTGAGCCTGCTCCACCTCGAACACCATTCTTCCTGCATCCTTCACCTGATTTCCTGCATCATCAGAAGTACCGGTAGATTCCATTCCAGATAACATAGCAGTTTCATTAAATGTTACATCTCTAGACTGAATAACTTTCTTCAAATCAGGACACCGCATTCTATATCCCTTAGACTCAGACCCATAGCCTAGAAACATGCATTTAACAGCCTTGGGAGACAGCTTCCCATCATTCACATGGACATATACAAGACATCAAAAAATTCTCAAATTAGAATAGTTAACTGGATTAACTGTCTGTACTTCCTCTGGAATCTGGTATGCTATAGAGGCATGAGGTGATCTGTTCAGCAGGTAGCAAGCAGTAGATATCACCTCTGCCCAGAACGACTTGTTCTTCCAAAGCCCTGAATTCGAGAGCATGCAGCGAGCTTTCTCCAGGAGTGTCCTGTTGATTCTCTCGGCTACCCCCGTTTTGCTGAGGCTTACCCACCAAGGTTCGATGCCTCGCAATCCCATGCTCTTCGCAGAATTCAGTAAATTCAGAATCAATAAACTCCAACCCATTGTCAGTCCTGAGTTTCTTGATTTTCCTCCCTGTTTAGTTCTCCACCAAAACTTTGAACTTCTTGAAATATGAGAATGTCTCATTCTTGTGCCGCAGGAAATAAACCCAAGTCTTCCTCGAGAAGTCATCCACGAATGTCAACATGTGGCGCTTGCCACCTAGTGATGGCACTCTAGCAGGACCCCACAAATCTGAATGAATATAATCAAGGATCCATGCTGTTGTATGTTTAGCCCTTGAAAAACTAACCCTCTTCTGTTTCCCGTAGACACAGTGATCGCAAAACTTCAACTTGCCGATCTTTGCGCCTTCAAGATATCCCTTCTTGCTCAACATTGTCTTTCTCTTCTCGCCCATGTGGCCTAGACTCATGTGCCACAGTTTTGTGCTGTCGGACTCATCAAGATTTAGGACTGCCACTGCAGATCCTGTCACTGTAGACCCTTGCAGGATGTATAGACTGCCATTCCTTATTCCCTTCATAAGAACCATGGAACCCCGGCACACTTTCAAAACACCATCTTCTCCTTTGTACCTGCAGCCGTTAGCTTCAAGAGTACCCAAAAATATTAAATTTCGAGTCATATTAGGGATATGACGAACCTCCTTGAGTGTTCTAACGATGCCATCATGAGTCTTGATTTTGATGCTAACGATTCCTGCAACCTTGCAGGTTGTGTCGTTACCCATGACTACGACCCCGGTGTGAACACTCTCATAAGACTCGAACCAGTCCTTATGAGGACACATATGATAGGTGCACCCCATGTCAAGAACCCACTCATCTCAAGCTATCCTACTCGATGTGGTAGCCAAGACATCATCCGTAACTACAAACCCATCAGCATCTGACACGGACTCTACGCAGTTTGAGGTACCAGGTTTGGTGTGATTATCCTTACTCTCCTACTTCTAGTCTCTCTATTTTGCCCAACAGTCTCTCTCTATATGCCCCATCTTATTACAGTAGTTACACTTCTTATTTTTGTGAGGATTCCTAGACTTTGACCGATGTTTAGACCTCCCTCTAGACCCATTTCCCTTACGTTCAGTATTCCTACCCCTTACAACCATAGCATCACCACCCTGGTCATCGCCATCAGTATCAAGTTTCTCCTTAGACAGTAAACTAGCCTTTACTTCACTAAGGTTAAGGTTGCACGATTCCCATAAATTATGATTTCCTTAAATTGTTTATGTGATGCAGGGAGGGATAGAATTAAATGTAAAGCCTTATCATCATCAATGTGTTTTATATCCATTGATTCCAATTCAGTAATAACAGAATCAAATTCACCAAGATGTGCGTGAATAGAAGTACCTTGGGCATCTTCAACCTGTAGAATTTCTCCTTCATTCGGTACTTGTTTGCACGACTCTTCGACATGTATAGCTCTTCCAGTTTGGTCCAGAGCTCCCGAGGTTTCTCGATATGGATCACCTCTCTCTGAATATGCTCCGCTAAACACAGATGAATCCCTGCCAGAGTCTTATCTTCAAGCATCTTCCACTCCCTTGGAGTCAGATTCCCCTTGATATCCTTCTGGAGTTGTTTAAATTCATCATCGCTCATTGTTGCATCAATCTTTGTGTCAGGATACTCAATCACTTCCCATAACCCGTGCTAAATCAGGACCGCCTTCATCTGCAGCCTCCAAATAGTAAAGCTCCTCGTTCCATCAAATTTTGGAATATCGCACTTTATGATTGAAGCCGTCTTCACCTTGCTCTGATACCACTTGTTAGAGAAAAGTGAGTAGCAAAGTAACAGCGGAAGCGAATAATAGAATCGAAAACGAGATGGCGGATATTACGACAAAATTTAGGAAAGAAAAATAAGCGATAAAATCAAACACCACAATTACGTGGGAAACCGAAGAACTCGGAGAAAAACCCACGGACGGCGACAACCAGAAAATAATCCACTATGAGAAAGGAGGAGTACAACCTGATCACTATCACAGGGTGTGATGCGATCCACAAAGGAGATTACAATAACAATCTCTCAACACTCAACTCACAATCTCTCAGGATACACTGGGGAAAATATTTGTGAGACCCCTTTCTCTCTCAATATTTTCTCTCTCTCTAGCTCTCTGTGTTTACCGATGTATTTAGGTGGAGAAACACATATCGTATTTATGCTAGTGGAGGGGGAAGAAAACTAGGTTAAAATAAATAACCTAAGGAATAAAAAACAAGAACTTCCACCGCCACGATAACTGGTCACGATTTACGGCGCTACTTCATGTGCGCCGGCCGTGTCAACAGCCTCGTAACACGCTGGTAACGTGTAAATCCCAGGGACCAGCATCTTCAATGCCTTCGATTCCGTAATAGAGGCGCTGGGTGGTGGGACAATACCCCCTAGTGGCGCCAAGAGACCCCCCAGTAGCGTCTCCTTGCAATTAGACGCTAGTAGCGTCCAAATGACGCTGGTGACGTCTCCATCTTGTAACCTTCTGTGAGGGGCACTGCTAGCGTCCATGTGACGCTGGTGGTGCCCCAATCTTCCTCCTCCAATCTGAACCCTGGGGATCCAATGGGCCACACAAACCCAACATCTTGTATTAAGAGCATCATCATCTCCTCACCTCTATTCGTCCGTAGATCATATGAATAGTTGACAATTTGTATTTTTTTCATTAGATTATTTCCAATTTTAATATAAGTCATTTGAGATCTACTCTTGTAATTTCTCTACTTATATGAAAATTATTGTATGGTCCCGTGGGACGATACAACTTCCATCTATTCCTGCTATATGATGTGAACACATTCTCTTTTTCTGAAACACTATACAAGATATTCAATTACAAAACAATCAATTTAGTTTAGTGGTTTCACTGAATTCTTCTTGCATTAGGGGTCCCGGGTTCAATTCCTAACTTATTCTAATTGTCTACTTTTTTTTATAATTCATTTGTAATTATAAGCTTCTATTATCCCCCCCCCCCTTTTTTTTTAAGTTTTTAATTTTATATAATTTATACATTTTACTTTTGATATTCCTGGATCTTTTTCTTCTTTTATTTTTTTGTACTTTCACTTTTATATCTATATTTTAGTTTTTTTTAATAGTTTTTTTCTATACTTTGATATTACTGTATCTTTTCAGTTTTTTCCCTCTTCATTTTGGTGTTCTACATGATAATAAATTAGTAATATCGCTCGTTAAATATAATTCTATAATATTACACACTAAATTGATATATAAACTTGAGCACACTAAAAAAATATCACAAACACATTATTTCTTTGCACATTAGCACAGACACCTTTACACACTACTATAAACTAATTTGCACATCAACATAGACTCTGTTGCACACTAATACAAACTCATTTGCGCATCAATGTAGACTCCTTTGCACACTAATACAAATTCATTTGCACACAAACGTACATCTTTGAACACTAGAACATACACATTTGGACACAAACATTGATTTCTTTGCACATTGACATAGACTTCTTTCACACTAATATAGACTCATTTGCACATTAACATATAATATTTTACACACATTATATAGACTCATTTATACGCTAATTTTGTCTAGGGTGTTTTTGGAAATTATTCATATTTATATTTGGTGCAAACAAAAAAAACTCAATTAAATTAATTAAATCGATAATTACAAAGGAAAGAAAGACTAGAAGCCTTAAAATGGAATAATGAGGCCAACTTAATTCAATAATTTGAAAGAGCAAAAAAAAAACAAAAACAAAAAAACAAAAAAAAAACAAACCAAACAAACCATCACTTAGTTTGGCGCTTAATTTAATATTATTGGGTAACATGTGTGTTGGGCTATATTTGGTGTCGATTAACACATGTTTGAGCTGGGCTATTTGATGCAGGGATGACATATGAGAAGTGTACTCCCACGGGAGTACCTTATAACATTTGCTACTTATATTAGTGAATTGTTGCTCGTCTATTGTTACTCGTTTTCTTCTCTCATTTGGATTTCTACATAAATTTTGCATTTTTATATTTTCATATTTTACTTATTGGTATTGTAGATTGTAGATAAAATTTGACACACAAATACTTATTCATAGTTAAAATCATGCTAAGAAAAAAAAAAGAAAAAGTAAGGACAATCAATAGTTATAACAAGCCATGTTTTCTAGATAGAATTCAAGGGTTCCTATGATTCTCATAGGAGGCATATGCACCACCTGGAGAAGAATAGAAGATGTTGCTTCAATTATTGACTTGCACCATTTTTTTGTGCGTTCACGCAATTAACCGCGACGCAAATTACAGTAACCTACTGTAACATACCGCAAATTACCATTATATTTTTACTATTTCTACCGCAACTTACCGCAATCTACCGCAATTAACCGCAATGCAACGCAACACAACCGCAACGCACAAAAGAACGGTGTTTCTTATTGTCATTTTTTTTCAACGAAACCATCCACTCCCTCTAAAGTGCAGTTTGAAGGAATGGAGGACAATCAACTTATCCATCTTATCTTACCGTGATTTAATGTTTACAAAATCTAGTGAAACTCGTTGCATTGAGTAAATACAAGTGTTTTGAATCAAAATGCATTGCCATTGAAAGTTACTGAAATCACTTTAAAAAAACTTATATTTAACATAAATATTATAAATGTATTTTTCATTACCTTGAGAATTGTTATTACTCATTTTATAAAAAAGTTTCATATTTATATTTTGTCATAAATACATAATTATTTATAAATTGTGCATTCTCTATTATAATTGATAAATATGTGTAATTATAAATAAAATATTATTTTAAATCATTAAACGTAGGTTATAGGAAACACAAGATGATTATTAACCATTTTCGTTCGAGATACCTATCATAGTCCAGTTTTTATTTTCAACAGTGATATTAGGGCCCTCCTTTTATAGAGAAGGTGGAGTGTTTCGTGATCAGAATAGAATAAATGCATGCTTGTCGTAGATAATAATATGGTTCTTGTTGAAAATAATATTCAATGCCATTATTGAAGAAGAAGAGAATATAAATCAACACCAAGAAAAGAATCAAAAGCTTGAACACCTAAGAAGACTTGTGTTGTTGGATAAAAGAAGTTCCACAACCAAGAACTAGCAATGCGCCATGATTAGGTAAAGGAAAATCCTCAATTAATCAATAAAGGAAGGACTTGTATTCAGGGGCGAAGCTATTAAGGGTCAAGGGTGGTCAATTGACCTCCCAGCTTTTTTGAGAAAAAAAAAAAATCAGTTTTGAACTAATTTATTGTTAAAAATATTATATATACTATGTTGTGGTAATAATATGCATCAGTGTCCAAGTAGCTGGATGGTTTTGTTGATAGCAGTAGGGCGCGCCTCACCCCCCTTGAGGTCAAGGGTTCGAATTTGCTGGATTGCGGACTGAGAATGTTATTTTTGTGTGATGTCGCGCGCGCCTGTACCCTGGAGTCACAGGTTCGACGCCCTTAAATCCCAATTTTAGAAATTGTCATGTAACCCTAATTATTAATACATCTTCGACACTACTAGTTTGCTGCTGGTGCAAATAGTTATTTCATAAGTTATTATGTTTAATTTACTAATTTTAGTTAAATTTGTATTGAACAATTAATAAATTTTGTTATAAAATAGCGATCATTGAATAGATCGGATAGAGTCCTTGGTTTTATTTTGTTCAAATATTCATAATTCAAACTATGTAGTTTATTTGTTTGACTTATTGATGACAAATTAAAATATTCTTGTGAGATGGTGATTCTGTTATTATTTATTATTGATTCTAATAATTAAATTTGCATACAATTAATAAATTGAGTATTTTGTGCGAATTTTGATGCACTTTCTTCTGATCTTGATATTTTAATAAATAATGTGCATGATGATAAGAGATTATCTGATATGACAAGTATTGGTGATCTTTGCAAGAGTTTGGTTGATACTAAAAAACACTTGAGCTTTCCTCACCTATATCGACTTATGACTTTAGCATTGGTTTTAACGGTTTTTACAACAAGCGTTGAAAGTGTCTTCTCTACAATGAAATTCATAAAGACTGCACTGCAATAAAATATCAGATGATTTTTTATGTGACAGTGTTGTCACTTATTTTAAAGATGATCTTTTTGATAAAGTGACCAATGACGAAATCATGCTTTACTATCAAGATATGACTACTCGTCGAGGACAACTTTAAATTTAAGGTATGTATTTTTATTTTCGAAACTATGTCATTAAACTTTATGTTATTTGAGTGTGTTAATTTTTCAGAATTTATTCCAATATAATTTGTGTTTTTTATTAAATTTTATTTTGACACCCCTGTCTTTGAATCCTGGCTTCGCCACTGCTTGTATTACCACCATCAACTAATCAATGGATAAAGAACACAAGATTTTGAAGAGAGTTTTGAGTAGGTCTCAAAAATACCTTCTATTTCATTCAACTTAGCTAAATCTCCCTCTTTTCCAATTACCCATATATATATAAGGATATGGATGAAACTCTAAGAGAGATTAGCATTAAAAGAGTCATTAACCCAAGACTTAATTATATTCCAAAGCCTAATCTAGCCTAGCAGTACATTGGGAAAGAAAAGGCTTAAAACATAATTACATTGATTAGAATTGGAAAGACAAAACTACCCTTAATAAAAGAACAACAAAATCCAAATCAACAGGGGCATTGCGAGCGCGACACAGGTTGTCGTAGCCGCGATGGGTTGTCTTGCAAAAGCGGCCATCGTCTAGGGGTGGCCGTAGTGGGTGCGACAAGAAGATGAGAGCAATCCTCCCAAAAATAAAATTGGCTCCCGGGGTTGACCGCGACCCATGGTGTCGTGGGTGCGACGCCTTGACACGGGGTTGGGGTCACAGTCGTGACATAGCTGTCGTGGTCGTGAAGGTCAGGAAGTCCCCCAAGCGTCGCGGGTGTGACCTTATCATCCTGGGCATGACGGTCCTCAACCCTCATCTTCTCTCAAAAGTAGGTTAAGTCACGGATTTGGGCGTCGCCGTCGCCACAATTCTGTCGCAAGCGTGACGCCTCATGGTCACAAAACTCCCTTGAGATTCAACTAAGGTGTCACGACCAGTGTAGTCGCGCCCGCGACGTTCTTGTCTTCCAGCCCAAGATGCCAACATAGCTTGCCACGGTTTGTGACACTGAACGTCACAGCCGTGACGACCCTGATGCACCCCCCTCCTTAGCCTTCTTCTACCTTTGCACCTCTTCTCCGGTTTCACCTTTCTTATTTGTGCCGATATGGGAAAAATGCCTCCCTTAGAGGCTATCACGGCCAATCCATTGGATGGTCGTGATCATCCGGCTAAGTCCCGCGTTGATGTAGAATTGGAGTTCTTCGGGTAAGTTGGGAGGCGACCCGCTTTGTCCATGTTACGATGGTCGAGAAAGGAACCCGGGACGCTTCAGAAGGAAACCTAACGATCAATTACATTAATTCATGCCTTTCTTATAGTTAGACAAGGAAGACGCTAGTCACCTATTATATTCATTGCTCTTCCTTTGTAGGATTGGTGAACTTGTGCCATGACCTTAACTTTAGTTTGGTGTTCCCATGAGTTCTTCAATAGAGAACTCTGTCAGGCACTCAAATTTACCCGTTGATTAGGAAGAACAAAATAAAGTTCCTATTTCAATTTCTTTACGGTACTTAAGGTAATTTGAATGGAAAAGATTAGTGTAGTTTAGGACTAGTGTGAAATTGGCAAAAGGCAACCAATTTTATCTCATCCACTGATGATAGATACGACATTTCTGAAGCTAGAAAGCAGTATCTTGGGGTCATCACATATTAGCTTATGCCTAATTTAGGACCTATTATTTATAAAATGAGGGTATGAATGTATTGTCATATCTTGCTTGCACAGAGAGTAGAGACATAATGAACGATGGATCAAAGCAGCAACTAGTAACTCCGCACAGACGAAGAAGAAAACATGCTAGCTAGCTTCTAGGAGAGCAATAAAATTGTTGAGAGCATAAATATAATCTATTTTTACTTCATGTCTCTATTGTTCATGCTCATAATTCATCGACTTCAAAAGGAGTTTTCCTCAATTAGTGACAAACAAGCAAGGCAGCAAGCTATTGAAACCATACCAAATAAGCTAGCTAGCTGATTGTGAATATTTCTAACTAGCTCTAGAATTTTATGTAGCCTTTGCCGGAAACCGATCAATCAAGCTAGAGATACTTAAATATAATTCATACATTCAGAGACATAAACCCAAGTTCAAACTATCCACTGCTTGCAACAACCTGGTCAAATTGCTCACACTCCTTCACATTCCTTCTTGCACTTTTACTAATTTCCCACAACTTTTCACCTTATTCCATACGACTCCTTTCCTACTCACATATTTTCTACTATAAAGAGTATGCCAAGTATCATCGTTTCACCTGATCTAATAGAATTTTGTAATTCCATCATGGTATTGCACTGATGCGTGGAGCCCAAATTATAAATTTGAGATGGTTTAAAGCATGATCAAGAGCAACAAAGATGAATATAAGACAGTGCCATATGGACACTGGCATGCAAGATTTTGGCAATGCTGCTTTGCCCGTTTCGGAGTCCTGTTTTGATATGTTTTCTTAATTTGGGCTGATGGTGGATTCTATTGTCTTTTTATAGAGTTCCTTGATGACAAATGAGTTCCTTTTAAGCCTTAATTATTATATTGTGTTTGTTATAAATAAAGCCTAATGTTATGCTTATTTTGTATTGCAATTGAGTGTTTCATCTATACTACAAGATTGATATGTAATCTTTGTGTCCCTAAGAGAGTTCATAAGGCTCAAAAACTTTAAGGGTTGAGTTCTCAAGTTGTACCTCTAGGAAGATTGTGGGAGATTTGTAGATATCTGGAATTTCTAAAACACTGTTATAGTCCTCTAATTGTGCATTATTCGTGTTTTTTCCCGGTTTGGGTTTTTTTAAGTTAAATACTTTGCGTTAATATTTATTATTATTTAGTCTTCATTAGTGATTGTCTGCTAACTACGCTTTGTGATCGTAACACCTAGTACATCAAATCCTCTGTACAAACTCATATTGGGATTGTAAGCTAACGATGAGCTTATACGTAAACAAATTTATGTTATAATAGTTGTCCTAATTTATAGTCCGACTAAAAATGATCCAATAAGTATATTGGGCTTATGTATCATTTAAGATGTGGCTCTAATGTATAGAGACCGATGACTTATTATTATTCCATAATGGATAGAATAGTAATTGGTCAAAACCCTAAAGAGATTTTCCAATCTATACATGTATGGTTATGGTCTCCATGTCGCACATACTCTTATTTCTCCTCGATATCCCATCCTCGGTGAGAGAGAGAGAGATAACAAGAGGGTTTCTTTGTGAGTTCTCTTTTAAGGGCCTGTTGATATGGAATACATAATGGCGCTAGTCAAGGAAGACTAACAATAGCAATGGATTCATGTATTCCTATTGTTGAGATCCAAAGTGGGAGCCCACTTCAACCAAGGCCCATGGTACACAAGTTAAGTGAGGTTCCATCTTAAAACAAATTGGTGTTAAGAGGAGTAACCCACTTGACTTATATACCATGTCCTTTCTTTTTACTTTTTCTATGTGGGACGTTTTTACTCATTGGTGAATCCCAACAATCTCCCCCTTCATAGATGAGTCTCTCTCCCTTGATCGGAAGTCTTTTTTTTGTCAACGTTTCAAGTCATCATTAGGAGCCCATCATAGCGACACCTTACACTACAGAGTCACACCCTACTCCACCTGAGTCTCATGCCACTACTCTGTCTCAAGAGTCCCACCTGCACCTTACTCCACAGAGCCGCACTCTACTCCATCTAAGTCTCATGCCACCACTCTGCACATTCAGGAGACCCAACCACGCGCGCGCCATGGTCCCTGCTCCTGCCCATGGTGATTTTGTTTACAAGACCACCTTGCCGCACCTTGCACCTAGCCGAACGAACCATTGGCTCTGATACCATTTGTTGGGGAGATCTAAGGCGGGAGCCTAGTTCAACCAAACCCCATGGTACACAAGTTAAGTGAGGTTTCATCTTAAAACCAATTGGTGTTAAGAGGAGTAGTCCACTTGACATATATACCATGTCTCTTTACTTTTTTTCATGTGAGACATTTTTACTCATGTTTATGTTATATTAATTTGGCATATTAGAATTTTAATGGTAATTGTACTCTCTAAATTCAAATAAAATCTCCATGTTATCGTGGAATTGGATAAACAGATTGAGACCCTTTTGTGAAATTGCATAAGTAATGGTAATGTTCTGTACTTTCTGAATGCCCACAAAAGAAAATCATATTAGGATATATTAAACTAAATCCCCATTTAGTTCTAGAAGTTATAGCAGCCCTTAAAACATAGAATTTTGTTGTTGTTGGAGTATGAATTGAAGTGGCTTGGTATAAGTTGATGAAATTATTATTCTACCAATAGCCAACCTGTTTTGGGATAGAACGTCGCTTGAGCTTATATAAGTTGCTTGGTCGGTAATGGTTGGGATATTGATGGAGTAAACTAAGGCTCTTAGGTCATAGTTTGTTGTATATTAAAAGCAGAGGTGTATGGCTGAGGCTTTGTTGGCTGCTGCCAGGCAGTGCCAATTGCTGCCGGTTGCTGGTAGCCATTGAGATTGTAGTAACTTTTTTTTCTTTTACCTGTACAGTTGCAAGGCATTGAATCTGGAAAATGTCTAATTTGTAGAGGAAACTCTACTATGTTTTGTTTATACAACTTGGTGTCAGTTTTGTTTTTTTTTTTTTTTTTTTGAAAGAAATTGAGTGTAAGAGACATATGTTTTGGTTATGGTTTATGTATTGTGAATTGTGACCTTTTTTTCAGGCTGAGAAGAATGTGATTATGCAAGAATTCAAAGCCAGAATGAGAAGTTTTGAAGAAGAGTATATTGAAGCCATGTCTTTTGAACATTATGATTTAGTTAATTTTTTCTTTTAGGATCTTATGAAAAATTTTGTTATTAAGCCTATATTCTTATTGACTTTATCATTCCGGAGAAACACACGGATTACGTTTTCATGAAAGATTTGGTTATATAATTAATAATATTGGTGAACTTTTTGTGGTATTTTTATGTCAATTTTAATTTTATTTTATCTTATATATGTTTGTGTGTGTGTATATATATATATATATATATATATATATATATATATTTATATATATATAGTTCCCGCCAAAATTAGTTATATATGTTTAAAAGTTAGATGCAATAAATTATCGCATTTATATACGTGTCACATTGTTGCATATACAAGTGCAAGTATCATATCGCCAACAACCACTGCACTTCTAACTGTGGTGAATTTGCTCCTTGATGCACGTGTATGTGCGCATAAAGGTAATTGCACATATAGGTGCAGGTAACAACACCATTACCTGCACTTACAAGTGCGCCTAAGTATCTCCTAGCCGCACTTATCATGTTCAAGAACTTTTTCCCCACATATTTAGTAGCTGCACTTAGTTAAGTGCAACTAATGAAGTCAACTACACTTATAAGTGCATGTAATGACAATTTTAAGTGCAGCTATGAACATCATTTTTTTTAGTGATTATTATTAAGTTTAATTCCAACAACTCAATCTAAGAATTTACTAATATGGTATTAATTATTGTATATATACATAAGGTTGAATTGGATCTAAATGGAGTTAGAAAAAAATACGCATAAGTTTAATTTGCTTTTTTTTTTTAATTTGATAAAATAAGTTGAGAATTGTAGACTCGAGATTATAATTACAAGTTAAGGATTTGATTTTTAATCCAAACAAAAAATGGTTCTCGAAAGACAAGTCAAATTTGATAACCCTGATCATTGTAAGGTGGTTCACTGTAACATTGAATTTGAAAGTCATAGTGAGTGAAACTATCTCAACCAAAAACTTAATCTGATAGTTGAAGGTCAATGATATTTTTAATACTCTAACATGCCCCTTCATGCAAATTTCCTTTGGGCTTGAAGCATGGATGCTGCAAAGGTTGCCATTTACGTACCTTGCGCAAATATACATGGCGCTGTTGAGACTCGAACGTGAGACCACTTACTCAGTGTGACTCTTATACCATGTGAAAATCATCTCAATCAAAAGCTTAAGCTGATAGTTGAAGGTCCAATGATGATTTTTATATTCTAACATGGTATCAAAGCCAAACTTAGTAGGAGGTCTTTGGTTTGAATCTTAGCAACCCCCATATGCATATATGCAAGGTGAAGGGTGTCTTTGCAACATCTGCGACTCAAGCTCTAAGGGCATTCGCGTGAGTATTAGATTACAAAATCACTATTGGGCCTTCAACTATCAATTTCACCTTTTTGGTTGATATGGTTCAACATATTGTACTTATTTTAGATGATATTCTTAATACAATATTTTGCAGAAAAGCAACGTATGAATTTCTATGATTTGTCTGTAAGCTTCAAATGACTATATGTTACATAAAATAATATAAATATACAGGACTAACTTGATTAGAATCTTATACTAGCTATTGTGATTTGAATATAAAAGATCTCTCTCAAAATGACACTGATACTCTACATAAAAATAAATTCAACCAAAATTACTACATAGGTTTTTACCCGTTGACTTTATAGAAAAGTAAGATTTTGGTCACCAAGTTTTGGAAATTAGGTTTACCCTTTGTCAACTTTAAATCCTTAATTATTCTACACTTTTTGTGATAAATGACAGAATTACCCTTGATGAAGAGTGTAAAAAGTCTAAAATGAGCTTAAGTAAAAGCATGAAAAGACACATTTATTCTCCCCCTCCCCCTCTCCCCCTAAGAAATAACCCTAATTGGAAGCACCTAAACCACCACACCGCTCTCATCTCGCCACTTTCATCCTCACCATCTTTAGATTCTCCAATTCTTTGTCTATCCTTCTCTATTCGCCTGGTCCCTCCATAAGAGAAACTAATCCAAATCTCTCTCTCCTTCTTTCTCCTCTCTCTTCTTCTTTATTTACTGTCTCCTCCCTCTTCTTCTTTCTCTCCTCTTCCACCTCCTCCGGTGGCATAACGTACTGACAAATCGGGCACGACCGCCACATCCCAAGTCAATTCTCGGTGCACCCGCCATGGAACCTGTGCTTGCAAGGCATCTCCTTCACAACTTATCCGTCCACCCACTCCTCCAGAGAAGTCGTGCACTCCCCATTAACCCCATCCCCAATTTTGACACTTGGCATTGCCTTAATCGTCAATTTTGCCGCCTCCTACTCCAACACTGTGTAAAATATAGGTCATTCAGATGCAGTGTCGTTCCTTCTTTTCCCCTGGTTTATAAGAATCAAATTAATTTTTAGAGTAGTCTCTGGCAGGTTGAATCTACAAAGGAATCAAGTTGTGGATTTGGAGTTCGGAGGTGTTTTTGGGTAGGTGTTAATGGCTGATTTGGTGGGTTTCGGGGCATGTAAGAAAATAAATTGAGGGTAATTTTGTCAGTTCACTTTTCTTTATCTAAAAATATGTATTTAATCCTTATTATAAATGTTAGGTAGCTTATCTATTACTTGTTTTAATGTTGAAATAGGGTAAACCGAATTTCCGAAACACAGGGGCTAAAATCCTACTTTTTCATAAACTCAAGGGGGAGTAACTCCAACTAGTTCAAAATTTTATATTAATGGTTGAAGGTCTAGGAATAATCTCATGATATATCTACAATATATAGTAGTGTATATAGATGGTCCACTGGATTTTCAGTTTTTGAAAGAACCCTAGAGGGGGGGTGGTGGTGAATAGGGTTATCACAATTTTTGGATAGTTGGGATAAAGGACGTTAGGTTTCTTAACCCTTTTCAGGTTAAGAGATTAATTTCACAGATATAAAGGACAATACGAGATAACTAATAAACATCATATATTCAATCAGAACAGAGTACAGAAATACAGTAACCTAGTTACTAAATGAGTAAGGTCCTTGTAGCAATTGCTAGCGGAGTGCCTTACTGAAGGGCACTTTCAGAGATTATTAAGCAAAACAATGCACCAACACAACAAGGTGTTTTCACTCACAGAACCTAATTCCCTTAAGGTTCTGTTACCAATAACTCACCAATGTCCTTGGTTACAGCAAAAACAAACTCGTGTCTCAAAGACACACTAAGAAATCCTCAAGGATTTTCCTACTCTTCGATTTCTTCCTTTGAATCGATTAATTCTTCTTTTGCTCTTCAATCGTCTTTTATAGTGTTCTTGGGTTGGAGCCTCTGTTTTCTAGCCTTTCTTTGTCAACGGTCCCTTGCCTTTTCTTGTAATTAGTTCAAGCTATGATTTCTTCCTTTTTTACTGTTGCATCAATCGTGTATAATTTCTTCCCTTGTTTTGTTTCCTTGTTGTATCTACAAGAATCACACACATAATCAGAATATATAATATTAGAAAGGATCTGATCCATATTTTTCTAGTGATGGAAACTTCCCTTTTCTGGATCATGTGCGGAATTTGGACTTTCATTCAAAACCGATCCAATTGCCAAGGTCCTTGAGCATGGGTCTGTCAAGATCCTTGAGCCAGGGTTTGTTGAGGTCCTCGAAGGGTTCTAACAAGTTTTCCTTTGAAAAAATTCGTATATTCTATAGAATAAAAGCTATGGAACGAAAAATTTGTTTTGCAACTTGCCTTATTAGTTATATTCACACATACATTACTCTTTCGCACTTTGAAGAAATGAAAATTTTATTTTGCAACTTGTCTTCTTTATGACTTATGTTCATATACATATTTGCACTTTTGCCCTTGAAAAATTTGTTTTGCGACTAGCTTTCTTGTAGCTTGTATTCAAATAGACATTTACTTTTTTTTACCCTCGAGTACAATACATGAAGAGCCTAATATCAAATGAAAGTTAAGCTACCATCTTTTAGCTTGTGTTCAAATTGATATTTTACTTTATATTTTACTGCTTCTTTTAGACGTGAAGAATTAATGAGATATTATTTGATAGTAAAACTTCTTTTGGGTGGACAAATAAAATTAGACTTATGTCACTATTATTTTATATAATTTTAATACTTGTACAATGAAAACAATGAAATCACTAAAAGTCTTCAACATAGGATATTTTCTGAAGCATCTTAAATTAATATGAAAACTAAATTATCACACATTGTATTTGAAAAATGTATATATATGTTTGTAAATTATATAGAATTGTACTGTTATTTATAATTTTTAATATATATTAAAATTAAAACCAAATTGTAATTTCTAACTAGTGCATTGCACAGTAATTCTTTCCTAATTACTAATAAATTAAAAAAACCATCAAACTTAGAAACTAAGTGTAGAAAAATATACTGTAAATTAGCTATTGGACTCGTTGGGTGCTCCGTATCTAAAGTATGTTAGTATTTCATTTGATAGCATATAATGACACACCCCACACAAGTTTCATGCTATAAAGTCTGTGATGGACAATTGGCAATTTCATAAACTTGCCAACTCTAGGAAGCAAACTTAAAAAATTGGTGATGTGTTTCTCTAAGTTTGAGTACAACATTTTTACAAGCAAATCTTAACTATTTTATGATAAAGCAAAGTTAGATGATATGGATCATATATACGATAATCCACGTTTACTTTGATTTGTTGAGTAAAGGGGGGAATAAGCTTAGTGGGAGCTGACTCCATATCTATGTAAATAAAAAAAAAGGATTATTGGATAATAATACACTGAACTTTAGGGGTATTGAACAATAATGCACTGAACTTTTTTCTTTGACTCTAATACACTGAACTTTGAGGGTATTGGACAATAATGCACTCAGACAAATTCAGCTGGTGGTTGACGTGGTGGTTGTCCCACTTTGGGTATCGTTTTTCTATTTTTTTCCAAAAAAAATATATTAGTCATTCTGCTTATGTGTACTTTCTTACACGGCAAAAGTTTTTTTCTGAAAAAAATAGAAAAACGACACCTCAAAATAGGACAGCCACCAGAAACCACCACCGAATTGAATGAGTGTTATCGTCCAATATCAATACCTCAAAGTTCAGTGTATTAGAGTCCAAAACAAAAGTTCAGTGCATTATTGTCTAATACCCCTAAAGTTCAGTGTATTATCATCCAATAAACCTAAAAAAAAAGACTATGTGAGATTTTTGGTTGAGTGTCTCCTGGTAATAGGACAAACTCTACTTACCCTCAAATTCCTCACCGGTTTCTCCAGCTAAGAAATTTTAATTTGAATTACAAAAGGTTTTTCATGAATTTAGAAAGTGTATATTATATATATATATATATATATATAGAGAGAGTGATTGACACTAATGTATGTTAGGTTTATTATGTCTATCCATTTACACACTGTGGACTCTATCCTTTACATAAATAATAATATTCCACTCGATGGATATTTATTTATATCGTGAATTAATACCATCTATCCTGATGGATTATGCACATTGTCCACCAGCAACTTCCGTTACAAATTTTCAGGTACAACAACACACAGTACTACAGGAGAGTTGTTGGCATATTCTGAATCCTCCATAGCGATCGGGATTAGGGACTTTAAGATGGTAACCTTTTATCCTCGAAATGAAAATGATATGAATTTTGGGCAAGACATCTTTTAAATGTTCTGTCCATCATTAAAATCATATTATTACATATTTAGTGTACATAAAATGTTAAGACTAAATTCGATCTATAAGTATAATACTAAATATAAATTGTGTAAACTTATATTTTTATCTATTATTTTTTTATATTTTCAAAAAAACACCTACAATAAGCCTAACGAACGAGGTTGATTTGATTATGGTATAAGTTATGGTCATTGGCGTAGCGAACGTAGCCAAAACTTCTTATAAATGATAATTAATACGTACTATTAAAAAAATTGGTGTAAAATGTTTTTTAAAATAATAATTTGCGGAAGGGTAAGACAATTGAAAAATGTCTCTAGGTTAAACTCCTATCATCACTCATCTAGAAATTTGTTTATAATTATAAAGTACGTCAATTCTGTTTTACTTTTAAATTTTTAAAAATATGTTTACTAAAGAAATTTCAGTATACCTTAACTTTTTCTATTCCACTTTCTACTTTTTCAAGGTTTCATTTTAAACTAGCCTTTGTGTCCGTACAATGCACATATTTACTTTAATTAATATTAGGAAAATACTAAACTTTAATTAATATTTGAAACCATTAATTATTAAAGCAGTAACTAATGAAAAAGTTGAGGTTGCCATATATTAATTAATCGGTAATTAATACTCCATCTGTACCTTAATGAATGTTAATTTTCCTAACTACCTTGTCCATATTTATTTGTCAAATTTACAATTTCAGTAGTTAATATACTCAAATTAACCTTAATTAATGAATTTGTGTTTTATTTTATCTTTAAAAATTCTCCTTTATTCCTTTCTTGGAGAGGGGTATACTTGTCCATATACAATTTTTTTTATTCTATTTCCTAGAGACATTGGTTATACAAAGTTGTTAACATGACAGTTATAAAGGGACGGAGGGAGTAGGTAATTGTTGGGGGGGGGGGGGGTTTGAATTAATTTACTTAATAGATGAGATTCTAAGAGATATTTATATTTGATGCACTTTAACCATCTTATATCCTAGAGGCGATCGTTAGCATTTACCTTAACAATATTAGTGGGAATGCTTACTTATTACTACCTCCGTCCCAAAATATTTGTCATTTGACTAAATTTTAACCGTTAATTACTCACAAATTATCAATAGTTAAAATATGAAATTACCACCATCAGAAAGATAATTTACTAAAAATTTGAATGACGGTAATTTCAAATTGTAACTTATTATAATTTGTAAGTAATCAACAGTCAAAACTTAGTCAAAGGACAAACATTTTGGCATAGAGGTAGTATTATAGTATCTGGTTAGAAAGTTTCCAAATATAATCCATGTCGCAACTTCAAATTCCTAAACAAAAATAAAAAATTTCAAATTACACTCCGCCAAGAATACCCTTTTTGAAATGCATTATGTCATTTAAAAAAATAAATACAATAAATAATTGAAAAGTATATTCGAGTAGTGTGACCCTATTGTAAAAAGAAAATACATTATATCCATTTAAAATTTTCATGTATTGTTTTTGGTGCATAATATATAATACTCCTATTTTTATTTATTTGTCCACTTAACTAATTTTTTTATCCTTAATATTTCTTTATCATTTTACATGTCCAATATAATTTTTACCAATTTATAATAATTTAATAATGATTGAAAATTACTACTTACTATAATTTTTTAAAAGTATTTGAAAATTAGCACGTATCTTTTTTCAAAATAATCTAATCAATGTTAGTGTAAAACCTAACATAATTATAACTAAAAATATGATTGAATTACAAAAGTTTCTAACAATTTGCTACTAATATATATGGATTTCATGTTAAAAAAAACACACAAACACACGCAATGTTTTATAATTATTGGAAATATATTAAGTGACTCCTAGATTAAATTAATCATAAAGTTCCAATATTATTGGATATTTAATTGTAAAATGTCTTGTTTGTCTAATTGAAGTTAAAAAAAATACCATTAGCAATAACAAAATCCATTAAATAATAATATTTGAAGAATAATTAAAATAATATTAAGTAGTTTATGTCACTAACTGACCTCATATCATCATTGACTTTATTTAATTTTCTAGTGCCACTTTAGTGCTCTCTCTCAAGATAGGAGATTGTCAATGGAACACCATTTATGTATCTGAAAGTAACTGTGAGTAGTCAACATCATCAAAAATCAAAAAATATTTTTTTTCAAAAAGAAAGACCTCAAGCATGATAATTCAAACCTTAATTTTCTGGAGAAATTCTTCTAAAAAATAGTTTTAGGTTGCTATCTTCGAAAGAGCCCTGCCCTATTTTCCTCCAAGGATGAAATATCTTCCATCTCTCTTAAGTCTTCGAGAAATAGCCTCATGAAGAGTAGACAACATATTACAATTTAATATTACTAGGATTTTAATATTTCTAGGATTAAAAGTATCAAATTGGTTTAAATCTTATAATCAGTATAATAACTAAAATAACTAACTATAATTGTGTTTACGAAATTATGTACATTGTAATCATTTTTTTATTTAAATTTTAATAACACTAAATGTATAATGTATCAAAGTTATGATGATGGAGTAGATTTCCGATCTGTATTGATAGACTATTACATCTCACTAACATTATATCCTAAACAAAAAGTTATAGCAACAAAAAAAATGAAGGTCATGGTTGAAGAAGGATGACCCCTAGTGTTTGTACCTTTAAAAATTCTATAGTTAGAAACAATATACATATTAGTGCCCGTAAATTTATAATTACAAACCTTCTAACTACAATAAGAAGGGAAAGATTTATGGTAAATACTATATAACATACTCATAGATATCCCTTATTAAAACAATCACTAAATGATCAACTATAATAGAATATCCGCTACGATCGATTGGTGACAAAAAAAATAAAAACATAATATCTAAAAACTTAAATTTTAGGAGATTACCCAAAAAAATGAAACTCTAACCTGTTGCAAGGATGAGTGTCATGCGTGAACTCCCTATTAGACAAAGTGATGACTTGAACAGACGTTTGAATATCTCCTACCAAATTCACTCAATTTGTAAATTTCGATTGATATGAAATTTCAACTTAATACTACTCCCCTAAGCAGATTAGGATTATTAATAAAAATTTGATATTAACTATAAATAAAATGAATGGACACTATGTAATTACTGCTAATTTAGAAGGTCATATATTATAAATTAAGTCATTAATTTATTGCTCTTACAACTATAACTGTCAAAATGTTTATTAACATAATTGATTATGTATTAATGTTAGACCACCTCTTAAAAATATTGGTAATCCTACATTGAAGGGTTACTCCACTGTCCGTCATACTACCCACCATATTCTTTGAAATTTCCCCAAAATCTCATTTCCTCATCATTTTTTGCAATAATTTTCATGACTTTTGAGAGCTACTATCTTTCTCTTTCTCTATCCCTCTCTCTCTTATCCCATGCTTTATTGTTTATTATAATTGTTGCATTAAATTTGAATTGACACATGACATGATCTTGTTGAGGTGATTTTGTTTTAATATACTTAATAGAATAGATAATCGATAATAGATAATAGATCATTACTTTTTCAAAACTATACATAACAAATTATCTTTATATAATTATAATAATATTACTAGTATTTTTGTTCTAATTGCTAAGGATATTGAGCAGATTAATATTACTAGTACTAGGCTTCAACCCGTGCGATGCACGGAGCGAACTCAATTAGCTACTTTTGAAATTTTATTAAAATCATGGATAAGTAACTGTCCATACAAATAAACCAAACGAAATATTAATGAAATTGTTACATGAAAAACATCATGATAAATTGTTCCGACAAAACATGTAATTCAGCAATAGAAAATTTCCTAAAATGTGAATGAACGTCGACCACGGTGAGTTGCATGATGCATCATCCTTCCTTACGTCAACCTGAAATTTTTAATTATCGTATAAATAGTGGTAAAATTTTATGAAACAAATTATACATATGAAAGTGAAAGTGTGAAAGGTGTGTACCCTTTGTACCGGAAGGTGCTGCGCATGTGAATAAGTTCTTCATCCCAATCCTCAAAACATGGGACTATAAGCCGAAATGGACTACGCAACACATCAGTCGTGACCCTCCTGTCGGGACCTGGAGGATATATGATGAACCACATGGCTTGTTGTGTTGTTGCTGATGCAAATCTATATAAGTCGCCATGGTTAGATCCGGTTCGGGCTGTACGGAATAATAGTAAATAAATTAGGTAATTATTATCAGGAAATGGTGTTAAAGTTTTATAAGAAATGTAATTCGTGTTATAACCTATGCGGCATAGGCATCCAAATCTTGTTTGTTACTGTGCAACAATATCTATGCACCTTCATGGAAAACGGTGAATAATTTGGTGCCACTACAATCTCGCAACGTGACTACGAAGATAAATCTTCTGAAGAAAGAAATGGATTAGGAAAAAATATTTGTGGTGGATAATTGGTTTTGTGTGTAATTCAAATATGTAATCACAACGAAAAATGGTGGATTAATTGTTAACATAAGAATTACCTTTTCATGGTCGAGTTAGGTTCAGAACATGTACAGAACGACACATCATCTTCCAACTACAGTTCCCATAACGGGGATTCGCACGTGCTGGCAAGACATTTGCACACAGTGCAAGCATCGTATGTTATATAATCTATAAAGCAAACGAAAGAATACGATAGTATTTAACCTACAAACCACGAAATAGTACATTGTTAGTGCGGGTATACTTAAGGTTAACCACATAATGGATCATGAATGGTATTGAGGAAAATACATACATCTGCCGCAGGTATAAACCCCGAATGTGGAATACTTCGAGCGGAGTAAAATACTTGCAAGTCAACAATGTGCAACGGCTTATAACGCATCCACTTGAGGCGTTGTTCGACAACGTATAATTCAGACCTAACATGCGGGAGGGTAAGAATTATAAAACGAAGAACTTTCGAAAATTGAACAATTCAGTAAAAGAACGGTTAACATACGATGATTCCAAGGCATCCGTTTCCGGAATGCTAGGAGCAATCATCAACGAACTACGGGGTATGGTGGTCAATGACGTTGATCCTGAGATAATTGGGGAAACATGATACATTGAGTTAATAAAATATTACGTAAGAGAGTGGGGTAGGAAATGAAATTAGTATGTAACATTACCTTGATAAGAATCAACTCTGACTCTCGAAGCAAGTAGTACGTTGTCTCTGTCAAGATCGATCTTCATGGAGTCTACTACCCTCAATTTCTGTGAAATCTTCAAATAGTGTAATCAACAAAAGATGCATCCTGCACATACAAACGGAACAATCAACTCCAAGTAATGAGATTATACCAAACGTCAAAGCATAAGCAAAGCAAATATATAATTGAAATAGGTACCTCTTGTCACATAGCAGTAATTGTCGGCGCACAGTCCTGATGACTATAGGATTAGGGCCCGTGGTTCACTTGTGAGTCACTACAGGCAGTGTTGCAGTGACGACAACACCAATAACATCTGCATGAACACAGAAGATGCAAATACATGGTTAACAGGCAGACATTGACATAAAACAAAAAAATGAGGAGTGAGAAAAGTATACAATATATATTGTGAACACTATATATATACGTATGAATTTGCCCACATGGTTGGGGACCTCAACGAAGGGAAGGAACGGAGCGCGATACTGGACCGGAATGTGGAGACATTCTGGTATGACATCCATTACATGCGTGTTGGGTGTAAATACCAATTTCAATCGATTATCACTTTGTTGCTTCTCAAACGACATGGCACATGTAACGGAAAGACTGGTGATGTGGTAGATGACGCCAAGTGCAAGTCGATCTGTCCATTTAGCAATCAAGTCATCACCCTAGATAATGACAACTATCTGATCATGCTGCAAGAGAAACGCAAAATCAGTAAGCAATGTGATTTCCAAAAAGAATGAGTTCAAAAAGAAACTTGGCATAAGCAATACCATGCGATCCATGAAGATAAGCTTCCGCTCATGATGACGTCCACATTGATGCACGCCCATCGATCGCATAAGGCGACCAACGAACGGGGCAGATGAACCGGCTGGGCTGAAGCTACTTATTGGTGCATTGCGCAACACCCAGTCATAGTCACTTACATCTGCAGTAATGATTTCAGTGCACAATATACGCGTAAGGCTGTGAAATAGGTCATATGAGTAAAGTAAAAGATTCACAATCAAACTATATTTGCAGGAATATAAGTTGAACAACGGTAAAACACAACCAGGGATATAAATTGACTAACCAAGACTGTTGGATGTCGTTAAAGACTTCTCGATATACAATATTTTTGGTCACATTGGAAGGTACGCCGCTCTTATTGCATATCAGAAACCTTAGGCCCGTAGGGGATGTCACCCGAGATATTGCAACGTACAGTTGCCCATGGGAGAATACTGCGTGAGGAAGATAAATGCCAACAAAGTGAAGCGTTTGACATTGGCTTTTGTTGATTGTCATAGCTAAGGACACCTTTAGGGGAAATTTCCTTCTCTTAAGGTGGAATGGACAATCATTTGTCGGAGGAGTAAGGTCAATGCGAGGTATGACAACGGCGTGGCCAATGTTACGTCCACTCATAATCTTCGCTTGGATCATTCGAGTACCCAGTCGTTCAACGATCAAGCGGGTGTTGTTGCACAATCCTTTAGACGGGTCAAGGTTTCGCAGTAGAAAAACGGGGGCACCAACCTTCAACTTGATTTCGTGGTTAGGGAACCCCGATAAGTTTAAACCATGCAACATCTCCGGTGGATTAATGTCAATCAACTACGTATGCGATCGTTTTGGAGGAACGTGTCTGAGCTGAGATATGTACGACTCTCACCGGGAAGCATTTCCAAAATCCTCGAATTCAACTCATCAACGTCGGTGTTTAGAGGAGCCAAGATACAATGATATCGAAAGTATGAGTCTTCGCGGTATCTGGGTAGACAAATTGTATCAATTTTTGAAGGCCATTACGATCGTTGTTGATCATAAATTCATCCGGAATCTCTATCCAATTCGGCTCAGTATCTCCTAACAATGCGCGGCCTTGTATGGAGCCATTGGCAACAGCTAATGTCCACTGGGAGAAGGCATGCAAACAGTCACGCTGATCGGGTGTTAAGTTAGGTTGTAGCGGTATCTGAGTAAGATGGTGCCCACTACAACAACGCCAAACGTAGCCCTCGGCAGCGACAATGCAACAATGTCAGCTCTATTTCCTTCGTGACAACGGGAAGAATCTGTCTGAAGTCACCACCAAAAATGACAATCTTTCCTCCGAAAGGCTCATCTCGGCTACAACTATCATGCAACGATCGCTCCACAGCCTCGACGGTATGCCGATGCGCCATTGTGGCTGCTTCGTCCCACATAATGAGGGACGCCTCCATAATTAGCCTGGTCAGATCGGATTGTTTCGATATGGAGCATGTAGACATCTCGTGTATGTCGATTAGAATCTTAAACATGGAATAAGTTGTCTTCCCCATATGCAACAGAAGAGCTGTGATCCTTGATATCGTGACTGATAGGACAATCAACTTCTTCAACCTGAAGTATGTGATGATAGCGTTTTAAAGACAGGTTTTCCCAGTTCCGCCACTACCACAAACGAAGATGGGTCCGGTGTTACCATTTTCAAACGAATGAGTGACCATACGGAAAATTCGTACCTGGACCGAGTTTAAAGTCGGTAATAACGTACCAAGGGCATTGACCTCTTCATCCTGATCATAAGCAAGATGTTCTCCTATGAGCCTGTTACTTACTCGACGCACCATATCATCAGAAGGTAAGGGCATAGGGGGGAAGTCCTTCAGAGATCGACCATTTCTGTTTAAGATCGCCTCAATCTCACATAGGCCAAGGTTTTTCCTCTGTTTGACCCTGATGTCACACAGAGACCTTCCCATATTCCGAATTTCCCTCCTATATAAGTCATCCGTAAGGTCTTCCCAATGCTGCGCCCATAGTATGTGAGGGCGAGAAACCTCGGAGAACATAAGCATCGAACAAAACATGGTCCTTAGCTCAATTCCCATAGCTCAGGTAGACGCCTCTGATAGGGCATGCATCCACTCGTTGTTGACATCAAGGAGGCCCCAAGCAACGCATGCTTCTTTGTATGTTTAGTAAACAACTCCGTCAACAGTTTTGATGTCCTCATATGACGTGGCTCCCTTAACAACATGCAACAACATTTTGAGATAGTATCTCTCGCCCATGTTAGGGTGCGCGTACGGCAAGCGTCTAATGCATACCCGTTGCTCTCTCATGTTCCACTTTATGGAAGGTTTCTTCCACACATAGAACATCGGGAACTCTGCGTAGGTATACTGTCTGGCTGCAGCATCTATATTGTTCACATGAAACCAACCAATCAACATTGTCACTCTTTCTGCTTGAGCATGGATTACACGATGAATGTCATCATTGTCATTGAAAATGACAAACTGTTGATGAGGTAAGTGGTACTGAAGCAACTCAACATAAGGGTAGCGCTTAATCTCGTCGACCACTGCATAGCGGTGACGAACACCACCTCTTCCGTCACTTGAGCGTTATCCTCAATGATAATGGTCGCTCGATCAACCCCCTTATGCATGTATTTATGGAGATACTTGATGACCTTCCATTGATCACATCACTCGACGTTGATGTGAGCTTCATACTTGATGTATAGGTCATGGTTATATGGGACCACTCATCGATTGCCAACACGAACATCCCTAACCACAACATGTCTGCCATCGTCCCTGCATCTGTATTTAACAAACCGATTCTCCTCGATCGTGGTGGAAGGGGAAAACGTCTTCGGGTAACGCTTTGTGCAATGTCCGTCACTCATGCAAGGAGAAGTCGAGAATGAACGACTGCATGGGCTGTGAACCATGTGCCTTGTCACGGCCTCATATCTGACAGGGTCACTCTGCTCATCCGGAAGCTCCGCGTTGATGATGCGGTCAATGTCTTCTACACAGGTTAGCTTGTCCTCCGGCGCGAGGGTGAGCAAAATATGAGCATGCGGTAGTTCTCGCTTTTGGAATTCGATAACATGTATATCTGTAAAATATGAGATACACGTTGATTATTGTCCTTGTCAGACTAAGGTACGGTAAAGGAGTTGGTTAATAATCATACCTGCGATAACTCTTCCGAAAATGTTCCTCTCCTTGAAGTCTCGCTTCAGCTCTTTCAGCTTCAAGTGAAAGACCCGAGCGACGATGTCCAGTCGATTGCTGGCGTGATTGCTAGGTTGTTGGGACAGAGCCTCCTGAATTTCAGGCTAATTCGAGTTGCACGTGAATGTGACAAAAAAATCAGGGTAACCTATCTGGTTACATATGCCCATTGCGTCCAGGAAATGCTGGCCCATGTAACGGGGCCCCCCATGAACTATGCTGGCAATATAAACCTCTTCCCCACAGCTTCAGCGTCATTTTCCCCTCCGGTGACAGCATCTCGCAACCCACAATAAAGGTCCGCTCGGAGTTTAGATTGGTGTTCCTTGCAATATCTCAATCTCCAAGTCTCTACTGCAGCGTACAAACCGACAGCTAATTACAGGAACAACCTACAGCACTGAAGTAAGATGTTCGCTTCATTTGCCCAATACCGTATCCAGAATGCAACAAATTGTACCATAGTCACCATTTTTCCGTGACCGCTGGATCCTTCAGCGCGTGGAATGTCCAGTCTCCAACCATCGGTCCCGTACGGAAACAGTAAGGGGTATTGGAAAGGCAAGTAAGATGGATGAGTCTCATATATCCGTTGGAGTTGGCCATTTTGTTTCCAAACAATAATGTCGCGGCTATCTGCCTGACTATCGTTAGCACCAACTATAAGAGTGGCCACCTCATCAGCCTGCGGAGCTGTGTACTATCGTCCACCTTGGTTTTTTATGAGTTGAATGTTTAAGTCGACTGCAGCATCACTTTGCAGCGCATCACGTGCACGTCGAAAGATCTTCACATATGGATTGATAGCATCCAACATGTCTTGCAGGGCTTGCAACGTAGATGGGTCTACACCAGACACACTGTTAACTACTCTGCGTCGATTTTCAACTTCATCTCGGGTGTCATAGATATATAGTTGTGCAAACTTAGGGCGTTGTCCGTCCGCAGGGAGCAAAGAACCAATTTTGTTGTATTTTTGTCCACTAATCCGGAATGAATAAGGACCATGACAATCCATTACAGAGTGATCAATAGTCCCTCCCATTGATGTAAAGGACAACATCGAATTGTACGTTCGTATGTTATCGAGAAAGCTCCGTTTACTCAACAATTCAGCTGAAGGGGAAGGAGGGCCAGGTAGTGATGGCAACATAATACGCCCACGGTCACAACATATTGCGTACTCAGGGTTGGATATACTGCTTTTTGCAACCCTTTCGTCCTTCCAAACTGTTGCTCGACAATGCTTGCAAGATGTCATTGTCCCGATGAACTCCCACCGGGTTGTGATCCTCCCGCTGGGCGGTGCTTCCCGCGCAATGGCCAATTGTAACTCCCTAGATTGTGCTTGATGACGTTCACGCTCAGCAATAAGTCGCGAGTTTTCTGGTTCTGTATTACGACGGACAATGCGACGCAGCCTTGCATTACACCTAGCAAGCCTAGCTTCTAAAGTCCTCCTATTTTGCTCACTACTTCTAGCCATTTGCTACATGATATCGTATTTATACATGTAAGGCACACCGCTCGCAAGTTTGTAACAATTATTATATACATAATAAATAAATGTGGAAAAATCATAAATGTGACGCATAAACAGAAGTGATAAAGAGAGTATAAATAGAAACAAACATATTTTGAAAATGTTTTAATTCAAATTTGTCATGGTTTGTTGAAGTTCATAGAGATTACTATAATATATATAGATGGATAATTATGAAAACATAACGGAGGGTTCAAATTATTAATAATTAATCCATAAACCACTTCAAGGTGCTGGTATAAGGCGGTTCAAATCATTAATAATTAATTAATTTCAAATAATTAAATAATAATATATAGATGGATAATTATGAAAACATAATTAAGTCATAATATTGTTGCATTTTAATATATTGTTGTTGCTTTTTAATCACTGTTTAAGAGTTACAGTATGATTCTCTTTATAATCGAAATATTTTATATTTCATTATAATTAGAATGAATATTTATATGTCAACTCGTGCAATGCACGGAATGAACTAAATTAGTTAATTTTAAAATTTTACAAAGGTTATGGATAAGTAACTGTCCATACAAAGTAACCCAAACAAAATAGTAATGAAATTATTAATTAGAATACTAAGACTTGATAATAGTTTTAAAAATTTAAAATTAAATAAAATTAAATTTAAATCAAAAATTAAAAAATCAAAAAATCAAAAAAGATAATTGAAAATTAGAAGAAAACTTAAAGAAAAAAAATATATTAATTATTGTTTTTGTATGGACAATTGACACGTGCAAAAGGTGTATTGTTTTTGTATGGACAATTAAAGGAATTACTAATATTGTATAATAGATTAATTATTATATACACCAATCGGCCCGACCCAATCTATACACTAAATATTAGCCCAACAACCGAACCCTAATTCTTACCCCAACAACCAAACCCTAATTCTTACCCTAACCGACTCCATCCCTCCCTTGATATAAATATGCCATCTTAGGACAACAAACCCTAATAATTTCCGCCTCCTTCGTCACTATGTCCCTCCACCTAGAAATTAAGGTTACTCTTCCTTCTTCATTCTCCATCAGGCCGACACACTTCTCCCTTCTTCCTTCTTTCCTCTCCATCACATCGCTGTCCGTCTCCCTCAAAATCGTCGTTCGTCTCCATTTCTTCTCTCATTAATCCCATCTCCCTGCTTGTTCGAAGTCTCTTCATTTCTTCTCCTTCTCCTAATCTCCATCAAACAGCAACCCTCAAACCGTCAAACCCTCAATCACAATTTCATGTTTTACCGAGTCTGGAATCATGGTTTCTTTCTCACTATTTCGGATCTAAAGACCATCAATTTTAGTTTTCTTGACGAATTTCAAGATCTCATTTCCCTCACTGCTGAATATGTGGGAGGCAGTCAATGGGGAGGACATGCAATTTTCTTGACGAATCCAGCAACGCCATAAGTTTAATCAGTCCGATCTGGATTTTCTTGGCGAGTCTGAGCGTTTAGGTCATCGATCTGGTAAGTTTGTAAGTTTCTATGATTTGTTTTGTTATGATGTTATATACTTCTTTGATTGTGTGTTCATTCTACCTTAGTCGCTCATTCTCCGTCAACCGAGGGTTGCCATGGGGTTTTTGTCACAGGTAAATTTATTCGTTTGTATGTAACTCTTACCAATTGGTCATTTGAGTCAGTTCTTGTTGATATGCGATTATTCTTGACAAATGCTAGGGTTTAAGTTGTCGATATGATTATTTTATAAGTTTATACGGTCTGGTTTGGTATGAAGATGTTTTGTCTATTTCTTCATTTTGAATATGTGAATTTGTTTTCGAATGACCAATTTTGTTGACGATATTTATAGTTCATTGGTGCTTATCTGGAAATATTCGCCTGGTGATTATGAATTTTTTGCTTTAAATGTTCGCATGCATATGTTCATGTCGAGTTTTGAGAGGCAGTGCAAGCTTGGATTATGCAAGTATAATCTCTAACTGAGAAAGAGTGAAAGACGTTTTTTGAGATGGCTGTGTCTCTATCATCACGGTTTGAACGATTGTAGTTTCAGGTATGAGCCTTTTGTTCTCTATGTGAACCAAATTTTCTGTCGCTTGATGTATATATGTATTTATTGTGATGTTTTCATTTTTTTTTTTGTAATTTTCGAGGTTTTGGTGTGATTTGAAGAGGAATGGGTTTGATGAGTAGAAGGAATGCCTCCTTCTATAGCTTCTCATGTAAGTTTCTGAGATGTTGATTTAATTTCATAGATTAGTTATCAATCAGTGTTTGATTTCTAATTTTTAGCGATTTTCTTTAGTGGTTGATTTCTTGAGTAATTTCCGTTTCTAATTTTGTGTTTTATTCGTTATTTGTACATGGTTTCTATCTATTTTGAATCTTGATTATGAATCTTTAGCGATTTTCTTTGTCATTTTCTTTCTTCCCGATTCATTTATTTCGTGACTAATTTATGTTTTTAATTTTGTGGATTTTGATCAAAAAATTTTACATGCACATCAACTGATTCCAGATCTGGGTCTACTGCTTTGTTTTAATGAGATTCAGCTTCTTTATAACTTCGATCTATGTAAGTATACCACTTTTTCATATCTTCATATTCTCAATGATATTATCCGTATCCTTTTCATTTCAGCAATTGATTTTTGATATTTTTTTCTACTAATTGGTTGTGTCAAACTTTAATGAATAATTACTGAAACTTGACTGTTAACTTTACTTTGACTCTCTCACTTCTTGATTCTCTCAAATCTGATTAACTATGGCTATAATGTCGTTATTTCAATTTAGGGTTTACACATTTCACAGTTGGTTTTGTTAATTGACTACTCTATGATTTTGTCGGTGTGATTGCTTAAGCCTTAGAGTTGTTTTAATGTTATGATTAGATTAATATGTTGTTTATATGGCTGGGAATCTGTGTTAAAGTGTGATCGTGAAGTGTGAAGTCGTGGTTTTAAGTTTGAAGTTTGTGATTGTGCTGATTTGAATCAATTTAAGCCAACTGAAATCAAGTTTGAATGGTTTGATATGATGTTATATTTATAGGCTACACATAATGTTGTTTTAAATTTAATTTGTTAGGTAAATATTTTCAATGTTCCCCCTTCCATTCATGAATATGTATTCTAGCTAATGTAGCTTGAAATTTATGTTTTTTTTTTGTTTTGCATGTTGGATTTTCGTGGGTTAGTGAGATTCAAAATGAAAAGGAGGAATGAACCTTTTGTTCTATGTGAGCCTGAGTTTCTGTCTCTATATCTTGTTGATAATAAGGTAATACATTTGTTTTGTTTTCCAACACTGCGAATTTTTTCTTGTATTTGTAGTTTGTATCTTGCTTTAACCTTTGCCCAGTTTTTCGTTTTGTTTCTTTGATTTTGTTTTGGTTTTAGTCGTTTAGGGTTAGATTAGATATAACATATACATTCAGCGTTCTATGTGGATCATTAGTTAATTTTGGTTACATTGTGATCTTTATGCATGTAAGGAAGGTAGCCATTGGCCATAGATGTTCCACAAACCAATAAAACAACAACAACAACAACCTCCCAGGTGACACGTTTGAGCGCGGTTTGGGGGACCATAATGTAGGCAGGCTTACCCCCATGAACAAAAGTTCATGGAGAGACTGATTCCGACGGATCCGATGGAAAAACAGAGGGGAAGCTTGTTAAGGGAAGAAACTACATACCAGAGTGTTGCGAGTGCTTCCGAACGAACAAACAAGTACCTGCACAAGAAAACAAATACAAGCCAAAAGACCAAAAACTAGCTCGAAACACAAAAACCCTTCCTCACCCTACGACCTTAGTACTAGCCCGCCAAGCCCCCCATATCTAGAGCCATGTCCTCCATTAAACCTAAGAGTCTTAGATCTTCTCTTATCACCTCTCTTATAGACTTTTAAGGTCTCCCACGGCCAGGACAGCCTTGGGATAACCCAATCCCTTCGCACCTCCTTACAGGAGCATCCTCGCTTCTCCGACGGACATGTCCAAACCATCTCAGTCTAGTCTCTCGCAATTTTTCCTCAAAGGTGCTACCTCTAGTTTAGATCGACAAACATCATTCCTAATCCTATCCACCTGTTATAGCCTCAAATCCACCGAACCATCCCCATCTCCTTAACATTAAGCCTTTGACAGTGCATCTTCTTGACTGCCCAACACTCAGCGCCATACAATATCGCTGGCCTCACCACCGTACGATACACACAAACCAATAAAAGTCAGTCATAATAAACTATCTATATTGTCTTGAAAATATATTTCTATCCCTGTTTATTATGGAAATATCCATCTTTATTAGGAAGATATATTTTTATTTCATTTCAATATGATTTTTAAAATATCCCCTGTTTAGAAAATATATTTCTATTCCAGTTCATATTAATTTTTTAAAATTCTTTTTTCTGAAAAATATAATCTAATTCTATTTAATTATGTAATGTTGCCTTTTGTTCTTATTTATTCAATCGAGTGTTTTTTTTTCTTCTTGAAAAGTTGGTTTGCCCCTAATTTTATACATGATCTTTTATAAAATTATCTTCTTATTTTATATGCTTTTTCTCATCTTTACTATAACAATGTATATTGATTATATTGATTTGGTGGGGTTGTTAATATTAATTTGGTGGGGTTGTTTATATTGATTATATTGATATTGTTGGAATATGAATTTGGTGACCCTAATCTTTAATATAATAATCCCTATTCCCTAAATATCTATCAATGAATATTTTTAGAATAAAATTAGTTTGATGATGTTCGTTGTGAATGTATTGTATTTATATATTCTAAAACCCCAATTCAAAAACAAAATTTATCTTCTTTTGGGATTAATTTCAGAATGTATATATATTTTTATTTGAAAATCAGTTTAATCTTTAGTTTCTTTTTGGGATTTATTTCTTTATTTATATTGATTATATCATTGAGCATTCTAAATCAGATATACCTATATTGACATTGTTGGATTAAGCATTTTGTGACCCTTTTGACAACGATTACTTGAGATTGATTTTGTTGAAATGATATTTATTTGGTGGGGTTGTTTATATTGATTCCCTAGTCTTTTAGAATCCCTAATCCCTAAAAATCCATCAATGAATATCCCTAATCCCTTAAACAATATTTAACTACTTTTGCGATTATATTGATTATATTGATTTGGTGGGGTTGTTTATATTGATTAATGATTATATTAATTTGGTGGGGTTGTTTATATTAATTTGTTGGGGTTGTTTATATTGATTATATTGATATTGTTGGAATATCAATTTTGTGACCCTAATCTTTAATATAAAAATCCCTATTCCCTAAAAATCTATTAATGAATCTTTTAGAATAAAATTAGTTTGATGATGTTCGTTGTGAATGTATTGTATTTATATATTCTAAAACCTCAAAAACAAAATTTATCTTCTTTTGGGATTAATTTCATAATGTATATATTTTTTTATTTGAAAATCAGTTTAATCTTTAGTTTCTTTTTGCGATTTATTTCATAATGTATTTTTTTTAAAAATCAGTTTTTGGTTGTATTTAATTTCTTTTTGGGATTATTTGCATTGGTCAGTTTTTGTTATTGATGTTAAGTCGTCTTTATCTCGGTAATTGTAATTAAATAGGCATCTTATGATCCGATCCCCTCCCGAGCTCTCCTCAACCTTGATGTGAGTTTCCCAACCCCATTGGAAGAGCATTGGGTGAAGTCATGGACGACCGATCTCCACATCATCCTCAAGTTCTTCCGGGTGTTCAAGGAGGGTCCTTCCCAAACGTCCGTGGTGTCTCGGGCCATCCCCGAGCCCACCTGAAGACCTCGGGTCGGGTCGACATCGGCACCAATAATCCTCGACTTGAGCTCGGGTCCATTTTCAGCTAAAGGGCTCGATATTGAGCATGGAAGAAGGCCACGAAGGAGTCATGAGGGAACAAGTTGAAGAGTGTCATTTTTTGGGCAAATTTGGATAATAAGAAATGATATATCTTCACTATTTTGATTACAACTCCTTCTATATAACTCCGATGACTATGAAATTTGGTAAACTTATAGTACTCATCAAGTGTTTTCCATCGATATATTATATGACTAAATCGGAGTTAAAACGAAGAAGTTATGGATGTTAGAAGTCAGGAGGAAAAAATTGCCAACGGCACGATCGTGCCGTTTTGTTGCACCAATCTTCCAGAACGCACCGCACGATCGTGCCGTATGATAGCACGATCGTGCCACTTTCGAGCTTCAACTTTTTTTGGGGCTGTTTTGAGTGGCACGATCGTGCAACCAAATGGCGCGATCGTGCCATTCCACTGCTGCTTTTTTTTTTTATTTTCATTCCTTTTATTTTGTTTTCCCTTTTAATTTAATGAGTTGTAATGGCACTTTTGTAATATTTGGCATCTTCATTATCCCCCATCCTCTTCAAATACTCCCCCAATTGTGAGAGAAGACAACTTTGAATGAAAACTTTGGGTATTTGCAAACCTCTTCCTCTCAAATCTCTCTCTCTTTATCCTTGAATGTTCTTGGTGGTGGGTTGGAGTACCCCCTTTAGAGCTTGTGGTGTGGACTACCTTTTTCAAGCTTGGTGAGGGTTTCAATGGAGTTTCCATGGGTGTTGGTGGCCAAGCCTTTATGCATCTTTTGAACCCTAAGTTCAATCTTGGTGAGTATTCTTTATAGATTGTCCATATCTTGTCAAGCTTTTGTTGATTTGGTGTGTTTGAGATCTAGATCTACTCCATTCTCCATTTTTAGGGTTTGGAAGCTGTTGTGAGTTTTACTTGTGGCCATGGATGATGTTGGTGTTTGTAGTGTCTTAGGTTGATTCTTCTTACATTTTGAGTTCTCAATCCCTCATGGATCATTTGGTATTAGAGCTAGGTGTAGAACTCACTTTTTGTGTTTGATTTGGGAACCCCCTTAATAACCATTTGTGTTAATGTTGTGTTGGGTGTGTTCTAGTGTTCAACTTTGGTGCTTTGGAGTTGAAATTAATTTATTATAGTTATATCTTTTTGTGTTTGATGTTTGGTTGTGATTGAGAATCATTTGGGTGAGATTGGTCATTGAGAATTTGGGGTTTTTGGTGAAATTTATGGGTAGCCATGAAAGCTTATGAAAGTTGAAGGTTGATTTGTTGGGTTTTAATGCTTGGCTATGTGTGGCGAAGCTTATGCAAGGGTTGGTATTATTTATGCTTTGATTTGTTGCTAGTTTTGCTTTCCCTCTTGCTGGTACCACCCCATTTTCCACCACAAAATTAGCCTCTCAAAACCCCACTAAAACCCATAGCTACAAAGAACCCGAAACCTCATCTGTTCATCTCTTTCTTAGCCCGTTATAACCCTTTAGCTCCACAATATGGCCGAGTCGTCTAGTCGAAGAGACGAACTTCACTCACCCAATTCCAATCCTATTTCCCCACCCGAACCTACAATTGCTCAACTCATGCAACAAGTTATTGATATGCAAAACCGATTCGAATGTACCCAACAATTGATGGTGAATAGTCAAGGGGCAATCCAACGTCAATTCCAAAGCTTGGAAAGGACTTTTGGCAATCTTCAACTTCCACCTTATAGGGAGGATGCAAGGGCTCCTCAACGACCCCTTAGGTTCGAAGTGGACCTCCTGCCCCTACATCAAGAACTCAACATCGATCCGTATAGGGGTGGTGGTGTTCCTTCCCCACGAGTTCATCAACAACGACCTCCACGAGTCACCGGTCCTCCTCCTCCAATCCGACCCCGCGGTCGTTGTGAGCTTGAAGAGGAAGAGTTGAGTGAGGAATCGGATGATGCTTCTTATCATGAGGGTCCCCGCATTCGTAGGCCCCGAGACGATTTGGGCAACCTCCGGGTAGATCCTCCTACCTTTGATGGTAGTTCCGATCCCGATGAGTTCCTTGATTGGGTGCATGCTATGGAGAAAATATTTGAACTCAAGGAATATGATGAGAGGAAGCAATACAAGGTGGATACACTTCAACTTACTAAGTATGCCTCCCTTTGGCAAGAGAACTTGAAGAAACAAAGAACAAAGGAGCAAAAATCGAAAATCCAAACGTGGCCAAAACTCAAGAAGTACTTGATGAAGAGGATTGTACCCACCAACTACAAGCAAGATCTATACAACAAGTTGTTCTCCCTCAAGCAAGGCTCCAAAAGTGTTGGAGAGTATATTCGAGAATTCGAGTTGGTTATGATGCGTTGTGATGTGAATGAAATGTCGGAGCAAATGATGGCGAGGTTCCTCAACGGCCTCGATTACAAAATCACGTCGAAGGTGAAACTCTATGAATATGCCTCCATCGACGATCTCTACAAGCTTGCTACCCTCATTGAGGAGAGAGGGAAGAAGAAGAGGGGTGTGGTCAAACCCTTTGAGAAAGGTGGATTTTATGCCAAAGGCAACTCACCCGTGGTCAAGAACCCTCCTCTACTTCCAAGATTCCCGAAGCCTCCCCTACTAACACCGACGGCTCCAAAAGAGCCCTCTAAGAGGCTTGAAGGGAGGAAATGCTTCAAGTGCCATGGCTATGGCCACTTTCAATCGGATTGCCCTACCAAGAGGGTTATGACCATGCAAGAAATTGAGGAAATCGAAGAGGTTATGCAAGAAGAAGTGGATGTGGTGCAAGAAGAGGAAGAAATCCGGGTTGAAGATGTGGAAGAGGAAGTAAATTTCGGCCCGGGTATGGGACATCTCTTAGTCGTGAGGCGAACCCTTCACCTTGAAGAGGTGCCTCAAGAGAGAACCCAACGGGAGTTGATCTTCCAAACTCGATGCACGGTTCAAGATCGGGTGTGTAGCATAATTGTTGATAGCGGAAGTTGCACTAACGTAGCCTCCATCACCATGATTGAGAAGCTCCACCTTCCGGTGATTTCCCATCCTCGTCCTTATGCTCTCAAGTGGTTGAATGATTTCGGCGAGATGAAGGTAGCCCAACAAGCTAATATTTCATTTTCAATTGGTACCTACCGTGATGTTATTTTATGTGATGTGGTACCAATGGATGCTTGTCACCTTTTATTGGGCCGCCCATGACAATATGATCGGGGGGGGGGGGTTCATGATGCAACGAAGAACACATACTCTTTTCTTATGAACAAGAAGCGAATTGTGCTCGAACCCCTTTCCCCTATCCAACTCCACAAAAAAACACCCGGGGCGGGAAGTGAGAAGAGAAACCACCTTGTGAGTGAAACATGGGTCGAGCAAGCTTTGAGCAAGGGCAAACAAGTTCTCGCTTTGCTCTTGCTTGAAAGTAATGAAGGTGAGGAAGTGACATCCATAGCTCCACAAATTAAACCCCTCCTCTCCCAATACCCCGACATCTTTCCCGAGGATCTTCCTCCCGGCTTTCCACCGATTAGGGGCATTGAGCACCAAATAGACTTAGTTTCGGGTTCGGTTCTTCCCAACAAGCCGGCATACCGTTGCAATCCCGAGGAAACGAAGGAGCTCCAACGACAAGTCGATGAGTTAGTGGCCCGTGGTTATGTGCGTGAGAGCATGAGTCCATGCTCTGTACCGGCCCAACTCGTCCCTAAGAAAGATGGGACACACCGCACGTGTGTCAATAGCCGTGCCATAAACAATATCACCATCAAATACCGCTACCCCATCCCTCGGCTTGACGATCTCTTAGACGAGCTCCACGACTCTTCGCTGTTCTCCAAGATCGATCTCTGGAGCGGGTATCAACAAATCCGGATGAGGGAAGGGGATGAATGGAAGAAGGCGTTCAAGACCAAGGGAGGGCTCTATGAATGGCTCATGATGCCATTTGGGCTTTCTAATGCCCCGAGTACTTTTATGAGATTGATGAATGAAGTACTTCGACCCTTCATTGGAAAATTTGTGGTTGGGTATTTTGATGACATATTGGTGTACTCCAAGAATGAGGCGGATCATGTCTACCATCTTTGTGAAGTGTTCAAGGTGCTTCGGGAGCAAAAACTTTATGGAAAATTGGAGAACTGTGAGTTTTTCACCCCGAGGGTCACTTTCCTTGGGTATGTTGTTTCCAAGGATGACATTTCGATGGATGAAGCAAAGGTAGAGGCGATTCGGTCATGGCCATCACTGACTACACTCGCCGAAGTGCGGAGTTTTCATGGGCTCACCTCTTTCTAATGTCGCTTGTGGGGCCAAGGAAAATCCCCGTTGGTGTCCCTCGCGGTAAACGGCGAGTCGAAAGGGGTGTCTTTTCTTTTAGAAGATTTGCTTGAATTTCCGTTTAAATAAATCAAAATTGAAATTTATATAAACTCTTTTCTTTTAGAATTTATTAAAGTCTAAGGATTTTGTTTATTCAGAAAATGAACAAAAAATAAAAGAAAAACAAAAAAGAAATAAAAAAGGATAATAAACAGAGTTTCGACTGGCTCGATGATTCATCAGAGCAATACCTGCAGGTATTGTGAGTCAGTGGCCTGGAAAAAAAAGGATCTTAATTAAACTCTCTTTTTTTGATATACATTTTTTAGTTGGAGATTTTATTTACTCTACGAGATAAACAGAAAACAGAAAAAACGAAGCCGAAGAAATAAAAGAAAACTGCAAACCGGGGGATTCAAACCCGAGACTGAGGCTACTGTCTACTACGATACCTGCACGTATCGTGGGCCAGTAATCCGGGAACGGAGTCCCGATATGGAAATCAGGTCCGGGTCGTGGGTCGGGCCAGAATACCACCAGGTATTTTGTCCGTCCCGGCCTCGGAGCCGACTTCCGAACTTAGGGATCCGGACCAAAAAAAAAACTTTTATTTTCACGATCCGTTTTCTGAAATCCGGAAAAAATGAAACTCGAAAAATAAATAAAAGAAAGAAAAGAGGAGAGAGTCGCCAATTAATTTTTGAACGAGAATTAATAAACTCAAAAAAAGTGACTCCACAAACCGCGAACCACAAGATTCGGATCCGGGGGTAAGGTTACGGATTCGGGAATAGAAATTCCCGAATCCGCCCGTTCAACGAACGGACTTTACTAAACCGGTTAAATAAAAAGAAAGAAGAACAGGAGGAGAAGAAGAGAGTAGAACGGAGTATTAATTAATGTGATTAACGTTATTTAGTTACATGCAAATGCAATGATAAAGCGAGAAATAAATACAAGAAATAAAATAATTAAATACAAGCGTACCTTTATTCACGTACAATCCATATTATTTAGGTCGAGTTTAGGGTTAACTCAAGTTACAAGATAATATGAATGGAGAAGAGATAGAGATAAACGAAATAAAAATGCCAATTAAGTGTATGCAAAAAATGAGAGAAATAAAGAGGGAGAAGAGAAGATGAAATCACCAAGTGTCAATACGCCAGGGTGATTTCGGTGTCGGGTTGAAGTGGAAATGGTTGGGGTTTTTATAGGAGGAATGAAGGTTGAGAATTAGGTTAAAATAAGGGGAAAAATACGGCATAATACCGCCAAGTATTGGGCCCGGCTGCGCGAAAAAATAGGTCACGGCACGCTTCCCGAGGCGGATGGAGGCGGCCCGGGTCGGGCAGAACCCGCCCAAAATACCTCCATGCATGCTGGGTTTTGGAGGCGCCCAGCTGCGCGTTTCCCTAGGTCAGTGCGCTTCCCGAGGTAAATCGGGCCGACCACCAAATGCTGCAGTATCCGGGCCTTGGAGAAGCCCAATTGCACGCTTTCCGAGGTGGGTCCGCTTCCCGAGGTCAGCACGCTTCCCGAGGTGGGTCCGCTTCCCGAGGTGAGCACGCTTCCCGAGGCAACCCGGCCCGACCCGACAGAATACCAGCCGGTATGCTGGGCCTGGGAGAAGCCCAGTTACACGCTTTCCGAGGTGGGCACGCTTCCCGAGGTGACCAGGGTCGGGCATAACCCAACAGAATACCTGCAGGCATGCCCATATCCGGGTTGCAGTCCTGCTTTGGGCCGCGTGCCAGGCTTTACTTTTTTGGGCTGTTTGGATTGAGCTTTTTTTGTGATGGCTTTTTTTTGGGGGGTTTTCCTTCATTTCTTCATCTTTTTTGCATTTCAAAATTCTTGGCATTTTCCTAAACTAAAATAAAAATAAAAATAAAAATAATTACAATAATTATGAGACACTTTTAGGGTGTCTACAGTTAGCCCCCACTTTGATCGAGTCTGAGTAAGACGATGATCAAAGTATAGCTTGGAGGTCTCTGGTCTTTCTTGACGTCGTTCAATCTTTCCCGCCGTCGTTGAAATGTAGCTCAGTCTCTCCCGATGTTGTCGAAATGTAGCTCAATCTTTCCCGATGTTGTTGAAATGTAGCTCAGTCTGTCCCGATGTCGTTGAAATGTAGTCCAGTCTCTCCCGATGTCGTTGAAATGTAGCTCAGTCTTTCCCGATGTCGTTGAAAATGTAGCTCAGTCTTTCCCGATGTCGTTGAAATGTAGCTCAGTCTTTCCCGATGTCGCTGAAATGTAGCTCAGTCTTTCCCGATGTTGTTGAAATGTAGCTCAGTCTTTCCCGATGTCGTTCAAATGTAGTTCAGTCTTTCCCGATGTCGTTCAAATGTTGTTCAGTTTTTCCCGATGTCGTTCAAATGTAGTTCAGTCTTTCCCGATGTCATTCAAATGTAGTTTAGTCTTTCCCGATGTCGTTAAAATGTAGTTCAGTCTTTCCCGATGTCGTTGAAATGTAGTTCAGTCTTTCCCGATGTCGTTGGAATGTAGCTCAATCTTTCCCGATGTCGTTGTAGTTTACCTAAGATGATGCAACCGCAAAATTCGGATTATTTTCTGAGCCATACAGAAATTATATCTCCATATTTTCTCTTGAAAATAATTAATTCTTTCATTTTTTTTATTTTTATTATTATGGGAGTATTAAGAAAATCTTAAATTCTCCACACAATAAATTTCTCGGTCAATCTAGCTAGACCGGTCAAATGACCATTTAATTAAATTGAATGGTGAGATAGGCGGGAGGTTGCAAGGGTGGTCTTTAAAAGGGAGGCACCCTTATCCATATCCACACACTCCAAACATTTTATCTCCCACTCCTACTCTCCCTACAGTCACTTTCTCTTTAGAATCTCGAGCAGTAGAGCATACCGCCAGGTGTTCAGTTCCCGAGCCCCGCTGCTGTCTGTCGATCGCCGGCGAAACCCGGAGACCGGATGGCCATACCGCCAGGTATTGCCATCGGGTGGGTTAGTTCTCGCCGGTGACGATTCCTCGATTTTCGGGCCAGAGACGCTGTTCGCCGGAGCTCAATACGGTCTCGCATGTGTTCGGTTTTCAGCATTACGAACTCGAATTCCGGAATTTTGTTGACCCATGCCTGGCGGTATTGCCCCGGGCTCGAACCCGAGTTTGACCCGCTCCTATTTTCGGGTCAACTTTTGTACAACCCGGGGGTTTAGTCTCGGGTTTGCTCCATACCTGCTTGTATGGTCATGCTTTTAACTACCCGTGGCTTGAATTAATTGGCCGAATCGCCCCATACCGCTGTGCATGGTCCCGGTCGACCAAGCTGACTAGCTTTGACAACCCGGTCGTTTGCTACATACCTGCTTGTATGGTCCCAGGATTTTAGAATTTTTGAATGCTTTTAACTCCCGGTGGCTTGCCGGAATTTGGCTGGCCCCCATACCGCCAGGCATGATCCCGGGTTCAGACCCAAGTTTGACCCCTTCCTGTTTTCGGGTCAGCTTTCGCGCAATCCGGGGTTCGTCCTCGGGTTTACTCCATACCTGCTTGTAAGGTCTCGGGTTTGCGTCTCGATTTTGATTCGAGGAATATTGCTTTGTCGCGGGATTTTGAGTTTTCTTCTTGTGTTTTGCAGCTTATACGATGACACAACCTTTGAAACCTCGAGATATCCGAATGAGCATGTGCCGCTTAGGAGATCGGAAGTGCGGTGAGCCTTTCAAACTCATATTCTTTGTATGATCTTGGTATTCCGCATGCATGCTTTATACCAACCTTGTCATGTATTGAGACCCAAAACTTTTTGCTGTTTCTTGTGTCATCAAATTTTTAGAGTTGAACGTTGGGATTAACTATCAATCCCAAGATTTTTCTCATAAAGATCTGATGTCATGCTTCCAAGCATGTGGCTCTGTCTAGTTTTCCATACCTTTCTGAACAGTTTTTTTTTTTTTTGTACAGTCAGGCTGTCATGCCTCCAAGCATGCAGCTCTGTCCCGTCAATGTCAGTCAGTCAGTCAGTCCTTTCTCGTTATTTGAAACTCTGGGCAGGCTACCATGTCTGCAGGTATGGTGCTCTGTCCGAAGTTTTTCTGCACGGTCCGGACAGATTTAAGTTTGGGCAGGCTGGCATACCTCCAGGTATGGTGCTCTGTCCGGAGTTTTTCTGCACAGTCCGGACGAATTTAAGTCTGGGCAGGCTGGCATGCCTCCAGGTATGGTGCTATGTCTGCTGAATTCTGTCCAGTTTTCGTTGTTTTTGCATTGCTTAATCAGATTTGGGGTCTAGTCAGGTTGTCATGCCTCCAGGCATGCAACTCTGTCCAGCCCAGGATTGGTCAGCCGAATTTCACTTGTTGCGCGGAATCCTAGATAGGATGTCATGCCTGCAGGCATGGCGCTCTGTCCGATGTTTTTTTTTTCGCATGGCCCAACCTTGAGTCCCCTTTGCCGAGCATACCGCCAGGTATTGCTCTATGAAATCTTGCATTTTGTCTTAGCATCGGGTCCATTTTGTAAGACCCCGGTCCAGACCATGTCTGGCGATATGGTACCAGCTTTTCTGGGTCTTCTCTTGTTCGGAACCCTGGGTATGGGTCCGAGACATACCTGGCGGTATGGTGTCTGGTTGCAAGACCCAGCCCCGACTTGTTCTTGGCAGCATGGGTCGGGTTTGTCCGTATGCTCGAGTCTTCTCAGTTTAATTCAGAAATGAGTTATTTCCAAACTAATTCTTGTGAACATTGTGAATTGAATTTTTAGAGTTCAACTCAGAAAATGAATTATTTTCTAAATTATTTCTCATAAAAATTTGTGATCCGTTTTAGAGTTTAACCCGACAAATGAGCTAATTCTCATATAAATTTGCAATCGAAATTTTAGAGTTTAACTCGAAAAATGAGCTAATTCTCATAAAAATTTGTGAACTGAATTTTTTAGAGTTTAACTCGAAAAATGAGCTAATTTTCATAAAAATTTGTGAACTGAATTTTTTAGAGTTTAACTCGGAAGATGAGTTAATTCTCGTAAAACTCGAATTATCTCTTCATCGACAGCGTCCTTTGAGTTTCTGGTAATACGCCCGAAGGCGATTAAGACTCCAAGTGAGCTTGCTTGATTTCTATCCCCCATATTTGCATTTCTTTTGAGGTTCGGGCAGGAGATAGAAGAATGCATATGCGGTCTTATGCATGCTATGCTACATGAATTATACGAAAATAAATATGTACAAAACTCTTTCATGTACAATACACAACTCTATTATGCATCATATTCTATAAGATTCTTTATACATGATTTTATGCAGTCCTAATTTTAATGCTTGATGTGACTTTTTTTTTTATGTGACTCAAGAAGAAAGAGGGAAAAAATAATAAAAAACTAATATGACTCAAAATGAAAATAAAAACGAATTAATGTGACTCAAAATGCAAACTAATGTGACTTAAAATGAAAAATGCACATGACCTAAAAACAAAAACTAAAAAATGCACATTGTTTTGCTGCATGTATGCGATATGAACAACCCCCACTTTCCCGAGGAAAGAAAAAAAAAGTAATCAAAAACTCTAAATGTCAAGAGTGGTTTCGAAGTGAGTTTCAGGACAAGGCAAAAGTAGTGAAAATGATGAGTTCTTCTTCTCGAAATGCCTCGCAAGTTGCCATGATGCTGATATTGAGTGATGAGCGAGCCCCCATTTGGAATGCTGTAAAAGACGATATTAATGGAAGACTCGGCCTGCTTAAGCTGCATGATGGGATAGTCGGGATGCTCGACCTTGATGTCATGGTTAGGAACCTCAAGCACTAAGAAGGATCAAGTGACAAGTCGTCTTGATTTCTCTTGCCTTTTCTCTATTCTTCTTGACTCTTTTAGGTAGGAACATGTAAGCACCAAGCCCCCAATATCAGTGAACAAATAAATATCTTAAGGCAAGTCAGAATGACGGACCTAGGTGGGTGTTGTCTTCAAGTAACCTTATATTGATGCAGTTGGCTTCTTGTTCTGCTAAAGGAGTTATCCCTGACTCAGGTGTTCTGAAAGCGAGGATTAACTGACGAATCTCATACATACACTAATGACCAAATCAGAAGAGCTCACAAGGTAGGGACAATGGATGATGGATTATGGAAAAGGTAGGAATGGTGGTATAGAAAGTATGTTTATGAGTGGTTAGGCCCCAATGGTGGGCCAAACGAGGCTATAGATGGCTAGGCGCGAGTAGTGATCAGATGAATGGATGGGTAGTTCGATAGACAGAAGTTCGAACTGGTGATTGGTGAAGGTGGATGAGATGGTATATGGATGGAGTACCATATCTCATGGGTTAATCTCATAAGGGAAGAGATGGTCAAATGGCTATGGTTTGATGGATTTAGGTATGAAGGGTGATCCAAGTCTGATGGGAAAAGGTGGGTGTGCTTTGGTGAAAGAAATCTGACAACTTGTCAGTGTCATTAGAGACCAAGGTTTCCTCTCCTTTTGCCTAGCTCGCCTGCTGAGGTTTTCAAGCTAGTCACTCTTTATTTTATCTCTCAAAGACCAAAAGATTTGATGATGTATTTCCTCTAAAGTGAATTGCAGTGGCCGGGCCTCAAAGAGGTTTTCCTACATATCCAGTGTGGAATCAGGCCAGTCGTAGTTCAACAGGTGCAGCTTTGATTGGTGCCTCAAGAAGGACTTTGAGATGGGTCGAAAATTTAATGGGAAGGATAGGTGTGAGGGTTTGACGGGAAGGTTTTGGAATGTGTGCAAGTGACCAATGTAAACCGACGATTGCCTCTTATGCCTCTTATTCTTGCTTTCTTCTTTCTCTTTTTTTTTTTGTATTTTTTTTTCTTTTGAACTTGACAACCGCAATCTATATTTCTCTTATCCATGATATTTGTCACCCGCAACACATTAGTCGGCTTAAAATGGATCTAGGGATGAGGTCATAAAATGAATGACCGGGTTCATGGTGGTGATTGAGAAGATGATGTGTGAAGAAATGTAGGTGAAGCAGCGAAGTGAAAATGAAGATGGTTATGATGTAGGTGGTAAGGGATGAAAGCCTTCTATCATAGGCATATCTTTTTAAGCTGCATGATTTATTTGATAGTGAGATTCATTTTTAGAGACTATTGGTCGCTTTGAATTCTCTCATTTTGCCTAACATGTTAAGTGAGTGTCCAGGTTAGCTTCTTTTCTCTTAATTTTTACTCATTCACCTCTCCTTTTGCCCAACTTGTTAGATGAGTGTTCAAGTTGGCCTCGCTCTTTTTTATTTATCTCTCCTTTTGCCTAACCTCGCTTTGGCATGAAGTTAGCCTTTTTTCTCTCTATTAACCTTGGACTCGGGGTAGGGAAAAAAGCATAGAGAAAATGTGATAGAGATGTGAGATGGAGTGGAAATTGTGAGCAGAGGGATGAGTCAGACTTGGACGGTCATATGGGTGAGTGAGCTCTTCAATTCAAATCAGGAATGCAAGCACAAGATTATTCCTTAGCAGTTTAGAAGCAAATGAAGGGTCGGGGAAGACAAGAGTCATAATCATGAAAGGTTTCATCTTTATTGAATGCAACTAAGATGAATACATTAAAAAAACTACTGACTCTAAAAGAGAAGATAATTGCCATGAAAAGAAAAGATGCAACATGAGGGGATCGCCTAATTGATTTTTGCAGATTGAGGTTTTGGAAAGACCCTGTTTGACTTTGTAGTAAACCACGTTCTCTACTCTGCGATTGGCAGTGACAACACCCCGGATTGGAGCATCTCTTCTATCTTGTCCTTGAGAATGTTGCATTTATCGGTGTCATGACCTTGCATTCTATGATATTGGCAGAACTTGCCAGCATCCCAAGTTCTGCTTTTGACCTCAGGTTCAGCTTGAATAGGGGGAAGCTTGATCTTTCCTTCCTTAAGGAGATAGTCGAGGGCCTCCACATAGGTAGTGGAGATCGGAATGAAAGACACGGGTTGTCGCGGTTCAGCATTTCTAGCAAAGGAATTGAGAGCCCCTTGATGAATGTCAGTGTCATACAACCCCGTCGATGATGATCCTCCTCCTACATTTTCTTTGATGCAATGCTCAATATTGGTCATCCTTCTATCGTTTTGTAGAATCCAAAGGATCATATCCATTTTTTGGTCTAGACCCTCCATGCGTGATTGCATTTGAATTATTGTGGTAAAGAGTTTGTCCATAAAAGAACTTTCTCGTTCACCACATCTTCTTTCTTGATATCCTCCTGTGGCTAAGGGCGGAATTTGGTCTTTATTCTCAGTTAAAGGTGATCGGGAGACATTTGGAACTGTTTTAAACTTCTCCATTGGTGAGTTGGACTTATGTTATTGATCAACTCTAGGAATAGAAGTGATTCCCGTGTCCATATAGTGATTTGCAGACATAGGGATATCTCTCTCTATTTCACGCATGCTTGACATTTCACTATGACGAGTGTTGCTTCCATCTTTATCAAGAAAATTCAGCTCATCATCCATCCTTGTTAACGTATCGATGATTTCATCTATTCTCCTATCGTTGCCTTGCATTTGCTGTGAAATTTCAGTCAAATGTTGGGAGATGAAGAGATTGAGTTCATTGTTGCTAGGTATTCCGTTGGAGGCCATTGGAGACAGTGGTGCAAAGAAGGCAACTTGTTTACTCCGAGATCAAGGTTGGTTACCGGATCCTTATTCTGCCTGTATGGAAACCATAAACCTCAAAATTAACCCCGACATTGTCCTACCTAAAGACCTAGTGATTTATATGGGACAACCTAATGCAAACGATGCCTACATGATGAATGATTTTTATTTTTTTTGGTATGGACTCACCCAACATTGGGCTTGCATGTTGACCTCTAGCGTAGGATGAGACTATGTACGGGGAAGATCCATCGGGCCATCATAAGATCGAGTCTACATTAAAGTCTTAATGAACTCAAATTCGAATAACGATCGGATTCACCCTTTATGGCCCTAAATACCTCCAAGGGTTGGACAAAATCAAGCTAAGATCTCGGGCTTAATCAAACCTCTTTGATTTGGGCCTAAGAGAGACCTCTGGGTCTTTTTTAACTTTTGCATGACTATTGCCCAAACTAAAGCGACATTTGGGGGAAAAACAATGAGACCGACTCTTAAAAAAAAAACATATAACACATAATTTACACATATCACAATAAGAATGCACATAGCATACAAAATGGGTAATGCACCTAACCAAGGTTCTATATTCATGGGTTTATGGTCGGGAACCTAAAACTATCATACTCATGTCTCTCACTCGTCACAAATTCTATGGAGTTCATAGTAGTTTGACTCGTGTGTTTCTCGCAAAATTAAAGAGAAAATGTAAATTCATAATCCCGATAATTTTGGAGTGCTTCATGAGTGGGAAAGCAATTCGCGAGCTTCTCGAAATGTGGGGTTCATTCCTTGAATTCGAAAATATACTTTACCCAAAAGGAAAATTGGGTTAACCTAGACGGTACCTTTGGGTTCATCCCGATTTATAAAAATCGAGATGGAGGTCCGTATGCACGATGCCTAACTAAATAATAAAAATTACAAAAATTAACTTCTCCTTTTTCTTCTCAAAAATTTTTAAAACCGGTTTTTCAAGTTTTACCCTCTTAAAGTAAGTCCCCAGTGGAGTCGCCATTTGAGGGACCCGGGAAAATCCCCGTTGGTGTCCCTCGCGGTAAACGGCGAGTCGAAAGGGGTGTCTTTTCTTTTAGAAGATTTGCTTGAATTTCCGTTTAAATAAATCAAAATTGAAATTTATGTAAACTCTTTTCTTTTAGATTTTATTAAAGTCTAAGGATTTTGTTTATTCAGAAAATGAACAGAAAATAAAAGAAAAACAAAAAAGAAATAAAAAAGGATAATAAACAGAGAGCCTCGGGACTGGGCTCGGGATGATTCACTGTAGCAATACCTGCAGGTATTGTGAGTCAGCGGCCCGGAAAAAAAGGATCTTAATTAAACTCTCTTTTTTTGATATACATTTTTTAGTTGGAGATTTTATTTACTCTACGAGATAAACAGAAAACAGAAAAACGAAGCCGAAGAAATAAAAGAAAACTGCAAACCGGGGGATTCGAACCCGAGACCGAGGCTACTGTCTACTACGATACCTGCACGTATCGTGGGCCAGTAATCCGAGAATGGAGTCCCGATCTGGAAATCAGGTCCGGGCCGTGGGTCGGGCCAGAATACCGCCAGGTATTCTGTCCGTCCCGGCCTCGGAGCCGACTTCCGAACTTAGGGATCCGGACAAAAAAAAAACTTTTATTTTCACGATCCGTTTTCTGAAATCCGGAAAAAATGAAACTCGAAAAATAAATAAAAGAAAGAAAAGAGGAGAGAGTCGCCAATTAATTTTTGAACGAGAATTAATAAACTCAAAAAAAGTGACTCCACAAATCGCGAACCACAAGATTCGGATCCGGGGGTAAGGTTACGGATTCGGGAATAGAAATTCCCGAATCCGCCCGTTCAACGAACGGACATTACTAAACCGGTTAAATAAAAAGAAAGAAGTAGAGGAGGAGAAGAAGAGAGTAGAACGGAGTATTAATTAATGTGATTAACGTTATTTAGTTACATGCAAATGCAATGATAAAGGCAGAAATAAATACAAGAAATAAAATAATTAAATACAAGCGTACCTTTATTCACGTAAAATCCATATTATTTAGGTCGAGTTTAGGGTTAACTCAAGTTACAAGATAATATGAATGGAGAAGAGATAGAGATAAACGAAATAAAAATACCAATTAAGTGTATGCAAAAAATGAGAGAAATAAAGAGGGAGAAGAGAAGATGAAATCACCAAGTGTCAATACGCCAGGGTGATTTCGGTGTCGGGTTGAAGTGGAAATGGTTGGGGTTTTTATAGGAGGAATGAAGGTTGAGAATTAGGTTAAAATAAGGGGGAAAATACGACATAATACAGCCAAGTATCGGGCCCGGCTGCGCGAAAAAATAGGTCACGGCACGCTTCCCGAGGCGGATGGAGGCGGCCCGGGTCGGGCAGAACCCGCCCAAAATACCTGCAAGCATGCTGGGCTTTGGAGGCGCCAGCTGCGCATTTCCCTAGGTCAGTGCGCTTCCCGAGGTAAATCGGGTTGGGCCTGACCCGCCCAAATGCCTGCAGGTATGTTGGGCCTGGGAGAAGCCCAGTTGCACGCTTTCCGAGGTCGGTCCGCTTCCCGAGGTCAGCATGCTTCGCGAGGCAACCCGGCCCGACCCGACAGAATACTTGCCGGTATGCTGGGCCTGGGAGAAGCCCAGTTGCACGCTTTCCGAGGTGGGCACGCTTCCCAAGGTGACCTGGGTCGGGCATAACCCAGCAGAATACCTGCAGGCATGCCCATATCCGGGTTGCAGTCCTGCTTTGGGCCGCGTGCCAGGCTTTACTTTTTTGGGCTGTTTGGATTGAGCTTTTTTTGTGATGGCTTTTTTTGGGGGGTTTTTCCTTCATTTCTTCATGTTTTTTGCATTTCAAATTTCTTGGCATTTTCCTAAACTAAAATAAAAATAGAAATAAATAATTACAATAATTATGAGACACTTTTTGGGTGTCTACATCGCTTCATTCAGAACTTCTCCACCTTGACAGCCCCCATTACGGTATGCATGAAGAAGGGAGTCATCGCTTGGACTCCCAAGGCTTAAGTGGCCTTTGAGGCCCTTAAGGGAGAAGCTGTCTAGCGCTCCGGTATTAGCACTCCCCAACTTTGATCAACTTTTTGAGGTTGAATATGATGCTAGCGGCGTTGGCATCGGGGCGGTGTTGATGCAAGACAAGAGGCCTATCACTTACTTTAGCGAAAAGCTCAATGGCTCCCGGCTCAACTATAGTACTTATGACAAGGAGTTCAATGCTATGGTGCGTACCCTTGATCATTGGTCTCACTATTTGAGACCTAAAGAGTTTATGCTACACTCGGACCATGAGGCATTGAATTACTTGAGCAGGCAACACAAATTAAGCGCAAGGCATGTAAAGTGGGTAGAGTTCCTCCAATCCTTCAACTTCGTGGCAAAACACAAGAAGGGGAGCTCTAGTGGTGGCTGACGCTTTATCGAGAAGGCATGCCTTGTTGTAGTTGATCGAGGCAAGAGTCTTGGGGTTTTCTTGCCTCTAGGAGTACTATAAAGAACATCCATACTTCGCCCCTTACTTTGGAGAGAACCCTCCTTTGAGATCCACTTATGTTGTGCAAGAAGACTTTCTTTTTCGTGGAAACAAATTGTGTGTGCCCAAGAGTCCTATGAGGAAATTGCTTGTGAAAGAAGTGCATGGCGGTGGTTTGGCGGGTCACTTTGGCATGAACAAGATGGTGGATATGTTGAAAGAGCATTTTTATTGGCCCGGTATGGCCGGCGATGTGCATGATGTGGTGTCCCGATGTACGGCTTGTCACGGAGCTAAGAGCCAATTCCATCAAGGCTTGTATACTCCCCTCCCCATCCCACAAGCACCTTGGGAGGATGTAAGTATGGAGTTCATTGTAGCATTGCCAAGGACTGCCCGAGGCAAGGATGCTATTTTGGGTGTGGTGGATTGGTTCTCCAAGATGGCCCACTTCATCCCTTGCACCAAATCTGATGATGTCGATCATGTTGCTCATCTCTATTTCCGGGAGGTTGTGCGTCTTCACGGCATCCCCCGAAGCATTGTCTCAGATCGCGACTTGAAGTTTGTGGGACATTTTTGGGGGGTTTTGTGGAAACTTATGGGCACGAAGCTACTCTTTAGCATCGCTTACCACCCCCAAACCGATGGCCAAACCGAGGTGGTTAATAGGATGGTGGGAACTCTATTGAGGAGCGTCATTAAATCCAATGTGCGAGAGTGGGACTTGGGACTCCCGTTGGTCGAGTTTGCTTACAACAAGGCTCCATCCCATGCTACCGAGGTGTCTCTATTTAAAGCCTTGTATGGGGTGAACCCTCTTGCTCCCATCGACCTCGTCCCGCTCCCCATTGAGGCACGTGTGAGTGTTGAAGCGGAGGTTAAGGCAAGCGAGATGAAGAAGCTCCACCAAATGATGAGGGCGCGTATTGAGAAGATAAACGAGCTCTACAAGGCTCGTTTCAACAAGAATCGCAAGGCTTACTCCTTAAATCCCGGGGATCTAGTGTGGCTCTACCTCCGAAAGGAACGGTTTCCTTCCAAGAGGAGAAACAAGCTAATGCCGAGGAGCGAGGGTCCCTTTAAAGTCGTGACCAAGATCAATGAGAATGCCTACAAACTTGAATTACCGGATGATATGGGCGGCATTTCCTCTACTTTCAATGTAGGAGACCTTACACCTTACTTGGGTAAAGAGGATGATGCGGACTTGAGGACAAGTCCTTCTCAAGAAGGGGAGGATGATCTGGTCCCCTCGCGAGCTCTCCTCAACCTTGATGTGAGTTTTCCAACCCCATTGGAAGAGCATTGGTGAAGTCGTGGACGACTGATCTCCACATCATCTTCAAGTTCTTCCGGGTGTTCAAGGAGGGTCCTTCCCAATCCTCCGTGGTGTCTCGGGCCATCCCCGAGCCCACCTGAAGACCTCGGGTCGGGTCGACATCGGCACCAATAATCCCCGACTCGAGCTTGAGTCCAGTTTCAGCTAAAGGTCTCAATATTGAGTATGGAAGAAGGCCACGAAGGAGTCATGATGGAATAAGTTGAAGAATGTCATTTTTTGGGCAAATTTGGATAACAAGAAATGATATATCTTCACTATTTCGATTATAAGTCCTTCTATATAACTCCGATGACTATGAAATTTGGTGAACTTATAGTACTCATCAAGTTCTTTCCATCGATATATTATATGACCAAATCGGAGTTAAAACGAAGAAGTTATGGATGTTAGAAGTCAGGAGGAAAAAACTGCCAACGGCACGATCGTGCCGTTTTGTCGCACGATCGTGCCATTCTTCCAGAACCCACCGCACGATCGTGCCATTTTCGAGCTTCAACTTTTTTCAGGGCTATTTTGAGTGGCACGATCGTGCACCCAAATGGCACGATCGTGCCATTCCACTGCTGCTTTTTTTTCCCCCATTTTCATCCCTTTTATTTTGTTTTCCCTTTTAATTTAATGAGTTGTAATGGCACTTTTGTAATATTTGGCATCTTCATTATCCCCCTTCCTCTTCAAATACTCCCCCAATTGTAAGAGAAGACAACTTTGAATGAAAACTTTGGATATTTGCAAACCTCTTCCTCTCAAATCTCTCTCTCTTTATCCTTGAATCTTCTTGGTGGTGGGTTGGAGTATCACCTTTAGAGCTTGTGGTGTGGATTACCTTCTTCAAGCTTGGTGAGGGTTTCAACGGAGTTTCAATGGGTGTTGGTGGCCAAGCCTTTATGCATCTTTTGAACCCTAAGTTCAATTTTGGTGAGTATTCTTTATAGATTGTCCATATCTTGTTAAGCTTTTGTTGATTTGGTGTGTTTGAGATCTAAATCTACTCTATTCTCCATTTTTAGGGTTTAGAAGGTGTTGTGAGTTCTACTTGTGGCCATGGATGATGTTGGTGTTTGTTGTGTCTTGGGTTGATTCTTCTTACATTTATTGAGTTTTGAATCCCTCATGGATCATCTTATATAAAAGCTAAAATTTGATTAATATCCCTAAGCCCTAAAAACCCATCAGGTTTAATGTGCGATTATATATTTTTTAAGCCAAATTTTAAGCAATTAATGACTTATTATTTGAGTTTTTGGTTCTATTTAATTTCTTTTTGGGATTGTTTGCATTTGTTGGGTTTTGCCTGTATATGCAACTAAAACAATCTAAATTTGATAGAGATGTGCTTTCCTTGTTTTTTAATATGGTAACCATTTGTTACTGGTATTTTCATGCCTTTGGATTCAATGGTTTCTGTTTTTGGAGGCTATCAAGTTAGTGGACGCGATAGAGATTTAGGCAGTTTGGTTTGTGTATATAATTTTAATGATGTAACAATTGTGATATATGCATTTTCTTTTGTAATTCTATTGTAATATGGGGAGCGGACTTCAGAATAATGATGTGGTGGGTAAGGGCGCTACAGATTGGTGGGAGGACCCTATGGGTTCTGCGGTGATGGTTCAAGCATTCTGTTGTTGGCTTCAAATTGGAGCTACATCAGAAATGTATCTCAATTGTGAAGATAAGTATGTCTATCTAATTTACTTGGGAATGTACAATGCAATGAAATAAATAAAGGTACAATGTAATGAAATAAACAAAGAATAATAAAAAGTGGAGATTAAAAATTAAATGAAATATACAAAGGAGAAAGTGATTAAATACGTCAATTACAGTGAAGGCAAACATAGTGAATGTGAATAAAGTGAATTTAAAAAGATTTGAATATCAAGTATAGTGAAAGCGAGTAAAGTGAATGCGATTACACAAAGGTATATGTGACTTACCTTAATGACGATAACTTGACTGTATGAAGTGCTAATAGTAATTAATTATATGAAGAATGTTAGAATGATGATTTGGATTGAATCTGCAAAATTCAAAGTAGTTGTTGAATATGTCAATTACAATGAATGCAATCAATGTAGAACCCAATAGGTTTCAATATCTATATAATAATAACTTGAAACTTACCTTAAAGAGAGTATGAATTGTGAATGTCAATAATCAATTGAGACGAATACGGTGAAGATCAATTGTGATTCTGGCTTGCTTGTGAAACTATTGTATTTATATTTTTTGAAAAAAGTAATGACCGTAATCGACCTAGCCGCAGTTGCGCCGAATTTTTTAGTGATTAGTTGGGATATGGAACAGTTGTAAACGTGATCAAAGTCCAAAGTCGTATGAGATTTGTAATAGTTTTTTTTAATTCTAAAATAAAATTAAATCCGAAACAGTTATAGAACAGTTGTAATTGAGGTCAGAGTCAAGATGAAAATAATATCCGGATGAAAATAAAATAAAAAATTATTAAAAATGGGGTCAGAGTCCAAAGTAGCCAAAGTTATAATTTTCATCGATTATTACTATGATTTTCTGAAATTATTAAAAAATATTTCTAAAAATGGTTTTTTCTTAATTGTGATTGGCTGAGACCCCTTGAAACGCTCTCGTTGTAGTATTTGTTGGGCCTCACATGGATTGTCATTATAAGTATATAGATTTTAAAAAGAAACTTCATAATTTAGAATCTAGATCAATAAAGCATATGATTAATAGTACAACGACCATTGTGAACTATAGGATACATCCACCCATATGATGAAAAGTTCATCTACCATCTTTAACCTTGGGTGTGCAAATAAATTTACTAAAGGTTTACATGGGTTTGCGCATTGTTCGGTTTTGAAAAACCGAACCGAACTGAACTAAACCGAACTGACTTGAATACAGTCGGTCAAGTTTTCGATTCAGGGTTTTTCCTTTATTTTTTCGGTTTAAAACGAAAAACTAACCTAAAATTGAGGAAACTGAATTGGTAGACGCATTAAAAGTATTTTCCCCAAATTCCCAATCAACGCGTTCATTGAGCGCCTCACTGCCCGGCCTCAACCCTCATCCTCTGTGACTTCCACTCTCCCCTCAACTTTTCTCTCCACTCTCGCTCTCTGTAGCCTACGCTACCTTCCCAGGGGGCGACGCTAGCTACGACAGCAAGAAACCTGATTTTTGAGCGTGTGCCTCTCACACTCGCCTCTCACTCAACCCCCCAAAGTCATATGTCACCCTCAAGTGTCGACTCTCATTCTCTACCTTCTCTCTCTATACATATACTAGTGTACTTCAATACTTCACTTTTGTCACAATCGCCTTTGGCAAACTCTCATTTCCAACAATTGTTGCCATTTTTTAGTGGCTCCTTTACCTTTGTTTGGATCAGAATTCAGATATGAAAGATAATTAATTAAGGGATGTAGGTATTGAGAAAATAAACAAGATCAATGTAGTAGTGATGAAGACAAAATTTTTACGTGGAAACCCAAAGCGGGAAAAAATCACGAGAGGTAAGATAAAATCCACTATAATGGAGATATAACAAAGGGTATCCCAAACGGTCGTATAACACAACGAGATCAAGAAGGAAAGATCTCAAACGGTTATAGAAAAAGGGGAGTAGACATATATCAAAGGAAGAGTAACGAGATATGAGGGAGATTACAAAATCATAGAGACGGCAAAAATTTGTCCGACCCGCATTGCCCGATCGGGAAAACTAGGTCTGGACATAGATTTTTTGTTCTAATTTTGATTATTACCGAATTGACCGAATATTCGGATATAAAATTTCTCTTTTTTCTATTATACGAACCCAATTTTAGCTTCGTCCGAATTGTCCGACCCGAAATAAAACTGGGTCCAGATATGAATATCCCGTCCGAATTTTGACATTGTCCAAATTTGTCCGACCCAAATTTACCCGGACCCGAATTTTTTCCAGCGCTACAATATCATAATAAAAACTCTCAAAGTGGAATAGATAAAAGGAGATCTCACAAAGGTGCCATAGAGACACATAATTTGGCCACACCAAACTAGGTTGAAGCATAGTTATTCAAATCTCGATCCTGATTTACGATCCTATGATTTTATGGTCCAAAATCGTCGAAACGATTCTACAATTTACACACATCCACGATCCTACATGGACTAAATCCCGATCCTAACTTCCCCATAGTTTCGAGTTAGGATCCCGATTTTAACAACCTTGGGTTGAAGAACCTAATATTCATAGCAATCAACTGCTTTGAGACCAAATAGTATGAATCACAAAAAGGAAATAATTATTTATTTCCAAAACTTGTATTTGAATGAAATTGAGACACTGCTCAACAACCTTTCTCTTGCTTCCTTCGGTCGCGATGATTCAGGATAGCTCTAGCAAAACAAGCACCCCTTCATTATTTTCCTTTTTAATCAATTAGCAATCTAGATTTGTTGGCAAGGTTAGGTTTGGTTTATAAAATGCCATTGAATTAGGAGTTTTGTTTTAATGGCTTTTAGTCGACTTTTCTAATTTAACTATGTTTGTTGCTTTCATCGGGGAAATGAAATATAAAGGAACTAAAGTTGTTATAGTAGCATTATTATTAGTTTTGGTTAGTGAAGAACTTAGCTAAATGGAATTTTAAATGCAATAATTTTCTTGCAACAAGCATAACTTTTACAAGTGTGGTTGCAATGCCTAGTTCTAGGTTTAAAATTAAAACTTGAATTATTTCAGGTGAGAATCGGACTCTGATTGTGATAGAATAATGGAAATATGGAATGTAAGTTGAAGATAATGAGGGATTATAACAAACTTGGTGTTTTGTGAGCTCAGCTAAATAGAATTCTAAAAGAAATAATTTGGGAAATTGGATTCTAATAATATGAACTTTTGACCATATAAAATTAAATAATATCAACTTTTGATTTGGTGATAAATAATACGAACTTTAAACTCATGTTGTTCTGAACAGTACGCCACCGGGTTAAGTTGAACTTAACTCGGTGGCGGGATGACGTGGCGGGTGCTAGGTCTGTTGACTTTGCCATGTCGTTAATGTTGACTTTGCCACGTCACCCTCACCATCTATCTCTCTCCTTCTCACCATCAAACCTATCTCCATTGATGACTTCTTGAGCTTCTTCATCCTTCTTCATCCTTCTCACTACTCTCCTCCACCTCCTCATTCTTCTTCTTCTCTCAACACTTCCCATGGCCTTCTGAATATGTTTGATGGTTTTCTGAAATTCCTTTTAGAACCCTTCGTTCAATTCAATCAAATTCAGATCTTGAAATCGAAGCTGCAAAAATGGTGCTGATGAAGGGGGAGCCATTGCTGCATAAGCTGGCCATGGTCCCCAAGTACGTGGTTTTCGCAGGTGCCATGACTATTGTTGTGGTCTACTCTCCTCCTGATTACTCCAAGCCTAAGAAAACCCTAAGTCCCAATAATTAGAACCCTTCGTTCTCCATCTCCTCTGGGTAATTCATGCCTTCCCTGCCCTTTGTTTTCTTTTTGATTGATTTTGCATCTAGAGTTTCGATTTGGGATTGCTGATTTCGTGTTTTGTCCAATTCGTGACTCTTTCCTATGTTTTTGTTGCAGAGAGTCTTCTTTTATGATTTTTGAAACCATTAAACATTTTGAAAAGGTCATGGGAAGTGTTGGGGGGCAGTGTTTCACATTTGGGTTATTCGTGCTTGGGATTGAAGAATCTTGCAAGAATTAAGTTTCAAAGGTTCGTAGAGTGAGGATTTGTTCGTAGAGCAAGAATTAACCTAGCATTTGATGATGATGATGATGATGATGATGAAGAAGAAGAAGAAGAAGAAGAAGAAGAAGAAGAAGAAGAAGAAGAAGAAGAAGAAGAAAAATTGAGAGGAGAAGAAGAAAAGGAAGAGGAAAGCAGTGAGAAGGATGAAGAAGGATGAAGAAGCTTAAGAAGTCATTAATGAAGATGGGTTTGATGGTGAGAAGGAGAGAGAGGAGAGAGATAGATGGTGAGGGTGACGTGGAAAAGTCAACATTGATGACATGGATAAATCAACAGACCTAGCCGCCGCCACGTCATCCCGCCACCGAGTTAAGTTCAACTTAACTCGGTGGCATACTGTTTAGACCAACATGAGATTAAAGTTCGTATTATTTATCATCAAATCAAAAGTTCATATTATTTAGTCTTATATGGTCAAAACTTCATAATATTAGAATCCTATTTCCCAAATAATTTTCTTGTTGCTAGCAGAATGTTTGTATGGGTGAGGCTGGAAAACTTAACACTAAAAGATCAATTTTGCTGAATAGGGCCTACGCATAAATTATAACTAAACATTGCTTAGTGATATCCACACTGATCGGTAAAGTAGAATGGCTTTATCAATTGGGGCACGCAAGGCTCCAATAACTTAAATGGTCAAAGACATATATGAAGCGAACACAGGCTGATAATAAATCATTCAAGCACAGTATGCTAAAGGTCACCTCACATATATATAAAACCTCTCACTCTTATCTTTCTGTGGTCGATGTGGGATATTACTTTATACATGGAATTCCTAACATAATTTTATTGCTATAGAAACTTCTCAGTCAAAGATATGTCAAAATATATAGTTTGTTTGGGAAAAAATTTTGAACCCCTAATTAAATAAAAGAGCGAGAATCTTAATTGAGAAAAGGCCGTGGTTTATTTTTATTTATTTTTTTGTGTTTTTTTTTTTTTTGGTTGAGTTCTGATCGAGTGTTTGGTGGAAACTGGACAAAACCCTGAGCCCCTCATCAACCTTAATGTCATTCTCAGCAGATTCCCAAGTTATGACAGTTTGAATTTGACAAAAGGAAGGAAACAGTAATACCCTAGGAAGATTACAAAAGAAGCATAAATCGTTTGTAATTGTGGAAGCAAAAGATATGAGGAGTGGAATCGATGTTGCAACATTATAATTGATATGGTCAAGTTTGTTAATTGTTATCTATGTTTAGTGGTTTCCAATGCAAACATGGTAATGTTTATCCATTGAAATAGTACCCAATTAATATATTCTAATTTGCTTTTAATATTCCACTGGTTATATATGTATGGATTATGATATCTTATACGGGATTAGCTTTTAATATAGTACATGTGCTTGTCATGATATCTCATGTTGTAGTCATGTCAAATATGCAGATTTGGTGCGGTTAAGCTCGGTTGACAAATAGACCAAATTTTGAACCTGGTTAAGAATTTGGATCAGCGCCAGTCAATTTGAATTAATTGTTCATCAGTTGCACAATGTTCATGTTAAATCCACTTGTTAGCTTTTTAATAACACCTATTAATGTAAGTTTTACATATGGGACAAAATATAAACAAATAATCAAACATCACACCATGCAGTTAGAATTATGAATAAAGTTGCATTGTCTAACTTATAAAGAAAAGAGAGAAGAAAATCAAATAAGTTTCAAAACATTGTTATATTAGTTTAAGAACTTGTTTCATATACCTAGCTTAAGTCTATGCAATCATGCTAGCTAAGCTAGTAAGTCCAAGTATTATTTAATTACTAGTACTACATGTGATTTAAGGCTACACTGTTCTAGGAGTCGAGTGAAAAAAATTTCTCTAGGGGATACATTTTTCTAGCTACTAACTTGAATTACTCGTAACAGATTGTTGGGACCCTTTAGGGGGTGAAAAGGTTTGATTCAATGTTCTTCATATATAAACATAAAGACGTTAATAGCACTTGAGTGAACTGAATAATACATCTTTATTAGATAGACATTGAGGTACAATAGAAATAGAGGATGTTAGGGAACTTAGCAGAATCAGGACAGTGAGGTCCTTGATGGCTGCTTACATGGACAGAAACTGAGGTTAAATTTCTGTTGAGGGGCCTCATAGACGAGGCTTGTGATGAGGGGTCTTACAGATAAGACAGAGAGAAGGGACCTCACAGACGAGGCTTCACAGGTGAGGCAGATAGCAGAGACCTCACAGACGAGACTTCACAAATGAGGCAGATAGCAACAACCTCACAGATGAGACTGAGAGAAGAGACCTCACAGACGAGGTAGAGAAGAGGATGACGAATTGCATTGGATACTAACCTCACAAAGCCTTAGTACTTCAAGACTTTGCTACACAAAACCTTACCAACACATTTGGCTACATCACTCACCAAGGTCCTTGGTTACCTCACCAGAATTACCTTACTGGCTACATAACTCACCAAAGACTCAATGGCTACACTTAGAAATCTAACACGATTCCCTACACCGCGATTACTTGCTTGGAATCGCCTTCTTGAGAGAGGAAGACAATCGTTCTTTATATAGGAGTTTGGTTTGCAACGGCTAACTTGGAGTTTCCTTATTGAAGATTCTTTCCAGATTTTCTTGATCCTCTATATCTTCATTCTTTGGAAGCTTCAATATTTGCTTAATAATATGTAATCTGTGAAGATAAAATCAGAATAAGTATATGTAAATTTAGGAGAATATTCTGATTTAAGGATAGTGTTATTTGGAAACTTCCCTTATTTGTTCTTTCAAACAAAACTCTTTGGGCATGGCTGAGGTCCTCAACGACAGTAATGTTGAGGCCATCACCGTTTCTTCAAAGATTAAGATTACTAAATGGATACAAAAAAAGGACAAACATTAAAAATAATAAATTGGAAACACACTAAAAATAATCAAGGAAAAAGGTGTGTAAATATAACTTGGTTAGCTTTTATATTGTAACAAACTAATATGCCACAGGCTGTATGCTTAGCCCTTTTATTTTGTTAGGTTAGTTATGACTTTCCTAACTTATGCTAACTTATCCCAACCTATTCCATCATAACACAATTCACCAAAAAATATCATAACTTATCAAAACTTATCCAAACCTAACTATCCTAACTTGAAAATAACTCATCCAAAGAACATGGCTAGTTGTAAACTTTTCTACCTTTTTCAGTTGGGTTTCAATAATAATAATAAAAAGAAAAATTGTAGCTTTCTTCACTATTTTTCTTCGCAAGGTAAAAGGTGTGCCTTACGTTTTGTATCCTTAGTGAAATTTGAATTAATTCTGTCTACTTTTTAATTAAATTTACGACTTTTGTTTATTTGAGTATACATGCAATATTCTATTCAAATCAGAAGTGGCAACTGAAGGGGGAGGTGCCTCATATTTCTGCTAAAGTGAGAACTAACTCGATCTTTGATATTTTAGCCACTTGAATCAAATCAAAACTTTCTCGGTTTTCTGTTTCATCATCCGTTCTTTCACTAATTAATTTTAACTTATACGATAGATTTGCTCTCAGATTGGATATAGTCTAGATTGTTATAAGATTAAAAATAATGTCTTTGTCGTTACTTGTTAGGCATACTGTCACATAAACTGTAGATAATAACGAAAGAAAGATAAATAAAATAAGGGGAAGATGGTACAGGTTACATGTATGCACAATGATGAGTGGAGTGGGGTTCTATTGTGAAATGTCAAGTGAGTGCTTTCATACAATGACAAGTTCCTTATGTGGTGGTAGCTAGGTGTCAAATACAAATATAGATAATTGTAGAGGCTAGCTAGATATCAAAATACAGTCGTTTTCTAACCAGGAAACCTACAAAAATTATAATGAGATGTTACTTACAGGTGATGTCATTCTTATACTACCATTTCCCATTCATTTAGAAATAGCAAATGTGTTGTCTAGTTTTGGATATGCATGAGTAGGGTATAGTTCACCATATCTTATGTTTCTATCAAACGATATATGGATTCAATTGATGTCAAATTATTTAACTTAATTATTTACCATTGGCAGATGTTTGATTCAAGATGTTAATCATGTGGAAAGAGAAATTTCATAGAAATTAATTCGTGGGTCCAATTTGATTATATAATGGACCAATTGTATAATTATATATAATTAGACACATACACACATGCAATAATAATAATAATAATAATAATAATAATAATAATAATAATAATAATAATAGTAAGTTCGTCCGCTAATAGTTCCTCTATATAGGCTGTAAAACTTGCAGGTAGGAACAAATATCATAACATCATGAGGTCACAAGGAGCCTCCAAGATCACCAACAATTTCCACCAAAGAAATTCTTGTCATAAAGATTTGAACCCCGATGGGTAGGATAAATCTCTCACTCTTGTGGCCATAAAGATTTGAACCCTAAAGGGTAGGATAAATCTCTCACTCCTATATACATAGTAAGTTGCTCCACCTACATGGTTCTCTCTACAGGATGTAGACCCGGCAGGTACAACCATCAAACATCATGAGGCCATAGGGACCCTCCCAGAGCACCAACAATTTCCACCTAGAAAAATCGTGGTTATATATATATATGTGTGTGTGTGTGTGTGTGTGTGTGTGTATTGAGGCCATAAGGACCCTCCCAGAGCACCAACAATTTCCACCTAGAAAAATCGTAATCATGGCTATATATGTGTGTGTACATACAAGAAGCAACATTCATGATTAGAACCCATGACACAATCACTAGGAAATGACTCAACTGGCTCCCTTCTTATTAATGAGGCTCTTTCCAAGCAAAAAAAAAAAAAAGAAAAGAAAAGAAAAGAAAAGGAAAAAATTAGATTAATTGCAACTATTGATAATGGATCTAATGGCTAATTTTTATCCTATTCACATGCTCGTAAGTAGTGCATGATTATTGGATCAATTCCTTCAATATATATATTCACTCCCAGTCCTCCCCTCCCCCCCCCCCCCCAAAAAAAAAATTTTGTAAAAAATGAAAGAAAAACCACAACTGTCATTGCACTAAACATGTGTGAGTCCAAGTTAAGGACATATGAAGATCAATTAATAAAGTTAGGGATATCAAGTAATAAATATATAGACATCAAGTAATTAACATGAATGGGGACATTTGATAAACATATGTACATCAATTAACAGTGACAGACCTATGAACATCAAGTAATAAACATATGAAGATCAAGTGATGAAGATATGGACATCATGTAATATGCTTTATATCGTGGTGGGAAAGTCCTTGCTTGAGTTGAAGGAGGTGATGGAGATAAAGAATCACACACCAACCAAACCCTAGGTTGAACAAATCACAAAAGATATGGAATTGGGATAAAGGATAACCACCAGCCAAGAACTATCAAATCCAACAAGAATTGCTAAAGGTTGCACGACCACAACTCTATAAAGGATTTGGATTGAACCACCACCACAATGAAACTACGGATAAAGATAACAAGATTTGAGAGGAGAGAGTTTGTAAGAATTCTTATTTTCATTCTATGTCATTCAATACCCTCTTCCTAATCAATGTTAAGGTTTGTAAATATTGGAGTTGAAGAGAAAGATGACAATTACAAAAGTGCCCATGAACTTTACACAAAATACCTTGAAAGTGAGGTTTAACAAAGAGGGAATGGGGGAAAAAGGGAAAACACCATAAAAAATGAAGAAGGGTGGGTCTTGAAAATGGTGAGCCCGACACTAGTAGGGTATTTCCCATCGATTCGACTTGTAGAGTTCATTGATTATCTCAATTTTGGCTCGGATTTATTGGTGACGCTTTAAAACCTCCTTGGCATTCTCATTAGCTTCAAAATTCGTCCTCTACTCCAAGGGTAGAAGAATGAGCTCAAGAGTAGGGAGTGGTTCACACCATAGCATATTTCAAAAGGTGAGTGGTCGATGGTAAAGGAGGTAGCTCGGTTGTAGGTGAACTCGACATGGCAAAGCTTGACATCCCAATCCCGAAAACTCTTGCTCACAAGTCCCCAAAGCAAGGTGGTGAGGGTCTTATTTGTCAGCTTGGTTCGCCCATCGTTTTGGGAATAGTGGAAAGTGCTGAAAATGAGCTTTGTACCGATGAGCTTCCACAAGGACTGCCAAAAGTGGCCAAGAAACTTGGTGTCCAGGTCCGAGATGATGGTCCTCGGGATGTCGTGTAACCTCTCAATCTCTCAAAAGATGAGTTCAGAGATTTATGTATATAACATCATTAATTTTCTCACCGACGATGAAATGTTTCCATCTCGAAACACTAGTCCACCACTAACATTACCGCATCCTTACCTCGAACAGTCCGGGGCAATTGCACTATGAAATCAATGCTCAAATCCTCCTAAGGGTCGTTTGGAATGGGGAGAGGAGGGTAGCTCCCTTGGTGGAACTGGATCTTGGCATGGTGGCACATGACGGACTTTGATATCGCGTCGTGCACATCACCATCCATCCTAGGCCAATAAAAGTGCTATATGAGCATGTCATGGGTCTTATCGATGCCAAAGTAACTGGAAAGACCACCTCCTTGAACATCATTAATAAGCAATTTCCTTAACGAGCACTTAGGAATACATAGTTTCTTCCCCTTGAAGAGGCACTTATCTTGTAGCATACACAAACCAATTTCTCTATTGAGATGAGTTTTAAGATCCTCATTGTCTATGTAGAACTCCTGGATGTGTTGGAAATCAAGGACCCACGCTTCCATAACTAAAAACAAAGAATGCCTCCTCAAGAGAGCATCGGCCACCACATTGGCGTTCCCCTTCTTATATTTTGGAACAAAGTTAAAGACCTGGAGGAATTTCACCCACTTGGAATAGCAGGTGTTGAGCTTATGTTGGCTATTCAAGTACTTAAAAGCCTCATAATCGAAGTGGTGCACGAATTGGCTAGGCCTCAAGTAGTGAGACTAATGGTCGAGGACACGAATCAAGGCATAGAATTCCTTGTCGTAGGTAGTGTAGTTTTTCCTCGAACCATTGAGCTTCTCACTAAAACAGGCGATGGGGCGTTGATTATATATGAGTACCACCCAAGTGCCCACTCTGTTTGCATCGCAGTAACCTTAAAATACCTAAGAGAAATCCGAGAAAGCAAGAACTGGAGCCTCACAAAGCTTGGCCTTAAGCTTCTGAGAGGCCGTCTAATTTGAGCCGACTTGGTCCATTCAAAGGTACCCTTCTTCATACACTAGGTGATGGGTGTGGGTGAAGTTGCAAAAACCTTTGATGAATCTCTGATAGAAGGAAGATAGGGCATAGAAGCTTCTCACCTCCTTGAAAGTGGAAGGAACGGTGCAAGAGCGAATAATTTCCATCTTGGAGGGATCTAAAGAAATCAATTGATTCAAAACAATGTAGCCAAGAAACGTGGCTTTTGGGGTGAAGAACTCACATTTCTCACGCATGCAAACAAATTTTGCTGACTAAGAATCCTTAAGACAGACTACATGTGTCTTTAGGCTCGGTTTTAAGCCTAAATGCGTCCCTTACCCTTGGCATTTTACTAGGCTCCGTGTACAATTACTAGTTTTTTACATCCTTTTCCTTTCTTTATAGGTTTCTCGGTTATCTATGCACTTGTGGAGGAAAAGTGCGCAAAATGAGTCCAAAATTGGGTTTATTTGAAGAAGGTTCGAGACTCCAATGCAAATCCCGAGAAGACCCGCCCCGAGCCGAAGAGAACCTGCACTTTAATCCGGGGAGAATAAAGGAAACAAGTGCTGCTAGCAGGAGTGTCACAACTGTGACACCGGACGTTGTGACCGTGACCGCTGTGACACCTTGGCAACCAAAACAGAGGAGAAAAGTACTCGGGAAAGAAAAGGGGTCACGGTTGTGACACCATTCCTCACAACCGTGACGCCCTAAGCTAGAAGAGGTTGATTCTGGGTTCGCGAGAAAGCAACCTCACGATCATGACCATGGGTCTCACGGCCGTGGCCATCAAGAGAATCCCAGGTAGAAAGCACCTCACGGTCGTGACGCTCTTGTGTCACGCCCGTGAGGCAGGCGGAACTATTCCAGTAAAAGCGGGCCTCACGGCTATAACACTCATTGTCAAGGTCATGACATTCATAGACTGCGTCCAACCAAAAGACCACTCACGGCCGTGACCTCCTAGTGTTATGCATGTAAGGGATGCGAAGCAAGAAAATTCTTCGGTAATCTCCAGGCTTCACGGCCTTGACATCTGACCGTCATGCCCGTGGCGCCCTAGTCTGCCGACTTATTTCCATGACAAAGCGCCCTCCTTTCCCCCCCAGTATATAATGTAAACATTGAGATTATCATATGCAGATTTTCATTATTAGGTCTTAATGTCTAGTTTTAGGGTTTATCTTATAGATTAGAGTTTTAGTTAGAATTTAATTAGGTTTTATTCTTTGTAATTAGATTAGGGTTTATGTTGAATCTTTGATGGTTGTTCATTCTATCCTTCAAGCATTCCTTACAATTAGTTTAATTAGTGTTATTATATGTTTTCTCCATTGTTTTGGCTATATTCATGCTGAATATGGCCTTGAGTGTTGAATTAGGGGTAGTTGTAATTATGTGTTGCACGTTCCTTTAGGGTTAGGGGTAATTGGGCCCTTAGTGGGGGATTAGGCTTGGATTAGTAGGATTGGGATGATCTATTATGTGATCGAGTGTTCCTCTCTAAGATTCCACTCAATGTTGGAGGATTTTGGTGCCGAGAGGTTATGAATCATTCCCCAAACATTGAATTGGGAACCTAAGGCGAAGTAATTAGTTCCTAATCCACTCGAGAGAGGGATTTTGGAACTGATTAGTCAGGATTACGCTCGAATACTATCAAGGTCCGTCATATGCGAGAGTGATGACGGGCATTGGGAAGTATGCATCGATTTACCTCCCGATAGGAGGAAATCAATGCTAGCTTATGCATGGGAAACAAGTATCAATTTTCCATCCGAGAGAGGGAAATCGACGCTAGCTTATCCTTGCAATCCTCAAACCCGATAACTAAATACCGACCACTCCTAAAACAATGAAGTGTGTGCTTAGTTCTTCGATAGGAAGCCCGATAATACCCCCGAGCCCTTTCCTTTTTATTATGACCTTTCTTTTCGACTTTAGTCTAGATGTTTACCCGTCATCAAGAATTTTGACCTTCAAACCTAGTAAGTGAGTACTCGTTCGATTCTTAGGTTTGGAAGCCTAACTCCCCGTGGATACGACAAATAAACCCACATTGTGTTGCGACTGAACAAAAATGGCGCCGTTAGCGGGGAGTTGTGTCTTCCGGCCTTTGAGTTTATCTTGAGCATTCCCTCTAGGTTTTAAATTTCTAAAAAAGAAAAAAATTGAAAAAAAAAATTAAAAATCTGATAAAAAAATAAAAAGTCATGTTTTTAACTTCCCTGAATATGAGCATGAAATGTTTTGTGACTATAGGGATAGATTAAATGATTACCTTGCTTATTGGGCTCCTTATGTTTACAATTTTTCTGATTATGAAGTTTTGTCTATTATTAATGTGGGTGTGAATTCTGAAACTCGTAATCTACTGAATTATTATGGTTTTAGTGTTGAGAATGATTATAAAGCTTGGGATTTGCTTAATTGGTTGACTGAGTGTACTCGTAGTTTTATGGAGAGTTGTTATGCTTTGGGTTATTATTTTGATCATCCGCGTGTACTCATTATGATAGAACTCACTATGAAAAGTCATTCCGTGAATATTGGTCCCCCATCCCCTTTTGTTGATTTGCGTACTCAATCTCCATTTGTGGATCAACCAAGGGAAGCATCTTGTGAGGAATCATATGTGCCTACTCTTTCCTCTCCTCTCTTTACTCCCATGCTGCCATGCATGTCCCCTTCCCATGTACGCATTCTGAATTACCTACTCATGATGAAATAATTAAAAGGATAGAAAAACGACTTCATGAATTAATGTCTTTAGTTCGTCAAATGCAAACTATTTTTCTTGAAAGTGGCAACGAGTTAGGATCATCCTTTCCCAAGGAATGTGCATTGAATAGTATAAAGTCTTTGCCCCCCATTTTCCCTAATATTCATGTTAATCCTCTTTTGTGTGATTGGTAAAATAATGATGATGACTCTTTAGGTTTGTCTATGACTTGTATGACACCATCTCATGATATAGAAATTTATTCTCATGCTACATATGTGCATGATTCTGAATCGTTTCCCATTGATTATGAACCTGAATGCTAAACTTTCCCCTTGGATGTTCAAGATGATGCATCTCTATCGTTAGCAGTCTCGTCCCCCTCTCCGTGTGAAGATAAACTTGCTGAGTATGTGATTGTTGATGATGATGCTAATTCATGCGGTGTTGAGAGTGTTATCATGGGGAATAATCATACTCTCCCTTCGCACACATTAGATATTGATGAGTTAGATGATGACTTTGGGTTGGGACATGTTCTCGAGAGGATTGGGGAAGAAGTTGAGAACTCTCCTATATGCATTGAATGTGTAGATGATGTATCCCCCTCATCTAATCATATAATCCCCTTGCATTCACTAATGATTGCCCCCTCACCCGACCACATATGCCTTGAGTCCCTAGGTCCCCTTAGAGGATCCTTGACCCTTATCATGCTTACCTAGAAAAATCCTGACCGTTCACTTATATCCTTCTTCTAATTTTACTTTTAGTTTCTTTTGGACAATCCACAAAGAAACATTCCTCAGATCTGGGTATAAGCTAGTCATTGGTCAAAACTCGACATAGCCTTCACAGCCCCAAATCTTAAGAAAAGACAAACCAGGAACCTTTCATTTCCATATCTCATATGATGTCTTGTTTAGCAGCTTTGAAGGGAGTTATGTTCAAAATGAGATATGCAACCAAGGAAGACATTCAAATTCAAGAACATCCCCTCAAAAGCTAATCACAACGATCTGACTCAACTATCATCATTCGCACCATATACGATAGGGTGTGATTACTCCATGAAGACACACAATCTAGGTGGTGTTCTTGAATGAGAGAGAGATGTGAAACAATTTCTCGATCTCAAAGATGATCATCGAACTCTTTGCTCATATGTTCATAACCTCGAACCACCGAAGGTCTTGGAACCTTTTGCCAATCCAGTTCTATACTTCATTCAGGAATGCTTTAAATAATTTAAAGATTCGTACTTATGACGACGCATCAAGCAGACATAACCAGGTCATATTCAAACCGTCAGAAAACAATGAAGTACCGAAACCTACCTTTAGCACTAGTTTCTTATAGGGCAAATACATCAATAGTGAGATTATCCTAATTCATCTTTTAGTACTCCTCAGGTTAATCTATTCACCAGTATTCGAGCGCTCAAAGAACACACATGAACATGGAAAACACGACCTTCTATTGATTCACATCAAGAATTCATGCACAAACTAGAACATTAAATCAAACTACTCACTCATTGTCAAAGAAAACATGAAACAAGTTCCAAACATCATAATCGAATCTCATAACAAAGAGGGAAATCGAAAAGAAAGACAAACTACGAAGAATACAATCGTTAAGCATTTCGATCCCAGGGTGAAACCTTCTTCATGAGCGTTGATGATTTCTTCTTGAATCTTGATCCTTGTCTCTCTTGACTCAATTCGATCTTGAATCTTGATGGATGGGGAAGAGGAGTAGTATGGAAGTACATGTCCGTACACGGACCGTGGGGCTCACCACGGGCTGACCGCACGTGGTAGCCTCTAACCGTGAGTTCTTCGCTCCGTTTCTTCCAAAATTCGAACCACGTTCTGGTCTTGACATGTGGAGGTCCGTGGTGTGCTCGTTCTTGCCAAAAGTTGAGAGAATGTTGGTAGTTTGGCCTCAAAACCTACAAATTTGCATAAAAAAAACAACAACACCAAGCATAATAGGGAATTTGGGATATAAATCAACATTTACAATCAAACTTATTTGTAATTCACTATTGAAATCCCCTAAAAACATGGTCATGAAAAGCACTTATCACCAAGGGTGACATCAAATAGGCTAAGGGTGACGTTTACAAAATTAATTTGTAAAATTGAACATGGATGTGTGGATAGTCGAGACTTGATTTCCTTTGCCAAGTTTTAACTAAAAATAGACTATAGAACACTTGCACCGTGCACAAAGAAACTGTTAGGCAAGGTCGAAATGGAAGAATCTAAAAGATTAGTCCCAACTGACTCTAGTACTCTAGTGCCTTAGCATGTACACACTAACCACTTTTGTTTGATTAAGATGTTATCCGATTAGCTTTTGTATAACGACAGTTATGAACTCTCCTTCCTTTTTTGTAAAGTTTAGATTTTCACTTTCCTTTTTCTTTTTCTTTTCTTTCGGCTTTAGTGGATATAGCTTCTACAAACACTCACAAGACCAACCTCGTCCACCTGGGCTACCGGGGGGTTTAAGGGGCTTGAAGCATACGCTAAATGCATCTGCGTGTGCAAGTGAGTTAGGTCTTTCCATGTTTTATTTAGTTTTGTTTTCTTTTTCTCGGGACGAGCAAAAGACTAAATGTAGGCGGGTGTTTAGGCTCGGTTTTGAGCCTAAATACATCCTTTTCCCTTGGCATTTTACTTGGTTCTGTGTACAATTATTAGTATCTTTTCATCCTTTTCCTTCCTTTGTAGGTTCATCGGTTATCTATGTGCTTGTGGAGGAAAAGTGCGCAAAACGAGACTAAAATTGGGCTTATCCGAAGAAGGGTCAGGACCACAATGAAAATTCTGAGAAGACCAGGCCAGAGACGAAGAGAACCCGAACTTTAATCTTGGGAGAACCAAGGAAACATGTACTCCTAGCAGGGGTGTCACGACCGTGACACCGGACGCCGTGACCGTGACCGTTACTGTCGTGACACCTTGGCAGCCAAAACAGAAGAGAATAGTACTCGGGACAGAACAAGGGTCACGGCCTTGACGCCCTAAGAAGAGGCTAATTTTGGGTTCGTGAGAAAGTAGTCTCACAGCCGTGACCACCAAGAGAAGTCTAGGTAAAAAGCACCTCACAACCACAACGCTCCTGTGTCACGCCCGTAAGGCAGGCGAAACTATTCCAGTAGAAGCGGGCCTCACGACTATAGCACTCATTGTCATGGCCCTGATATTCAGAGACTGCCTCCAATCCAAAGACCCCTCACCGATGTTACCTCCTGGTGTCACGCCTGTGAGGGATGCGAAGGAGGACAATTCTTCAGAAATCTCCACGCGTCTAGGCGGTGACACCAGGTCGTCACGCCCGTGACGCATGGTCGTCACGCTCGTGACGCCCTAGTTTGCTGTCTTATTTTCAAGGCAAAGGGCCCTCTTTTCCCCTCAAGTATATAATGTAAACTTTGAGATTTTCACAGGAACTTTTCATACTTAAGTTTTAGACTAGAGTTTTAGTTAGAATTCAATTTGGTTTTATTCTTTGCAATTAGATTGGGGTTTATGTTGAATCTGTGATCATTATTCTCTGTATCCTTGAAGCATTCCTTTAGTAACAAATTTTAGTGAGCTCTCCTTCGTCCCTCTTTATTTCAGCTTTTGATTGGTTGACTTACTAGTTGATTATCTTATTTATGCTTTAAATTAGTTTAATTAGTGTTATCATATGTTTTCTTCATTGTTTTGGCTAAAATCATGTTGAAGATGGCCTTGAGTATTGAGTTAGTGGTAGTTGTAATTATGTGTTGCTAGTTCCTTAGAGTTAGTGGGTAATTAGGGCCCTTAATGGAGGATTAGACTTGGATTAGTAGGATTGGGATGATCTATGAGGTAATTGAGTGTTTCTCTCTAGATTTCAACTCAATATTGGAGGATTTTGGTGCCGAGAGGTTATGAATCCTTCCCTAGACATTGAATTAGGAATCTAGGGTGGAGTAATTAGTTCATAATCCACTCGAGAGAGGGATTTTGGAACTGATTAGTCATGATTGCGCTCGAATACTATACTATCAAGTTGCGTCATATGCGAGAGTGATGACGGACTTTGGGAAGTATGCATCGATTTATCCATGCAATCCTCACACCGGATATCAAATACCAATCACTCCTAAAACTATGAAATCCGTGCTTAGTACTACATTAGGAGGCCTGGTAATATTCCTTGAGCCCTTTCCTTTTTATTATGACTTTTCTTTTTGGCTTTAGTCTAGACGTTTACCCAACATCAAGAATTTTGACATCCAAACCTAGTCGGTGAGTACTCGTTAGATTCTTAGGTTTAGAAGCCCCAACTCCCTGTGATACGACAAATAAACCCGTATTGTGATGCGATTGAACGTGCTACAGATGATCGGCCTCACACTTAGAGTAGATAAAGATGTCGTCGAAGTACACTACCACAAAATTGCCAATGGCCTTAAAACCTCACTCATAAGGCGCATGAATGTGCTAGGGGCATTAGAGAGGCCGAAGGGCTTGACGAGTCACTCATATAACCCGCCTTGGTTTTGAAGGTCGTTTTCCACCCGTCGCCTTCTCGTATCCGCATTTGATGGTAACCACTACTCAATTCAATCTTGGACAATATGCGAGAGCCATGCAACTCATCGATCATATCATCAAGCTACAGAATTGGACGCCGGTACTTGATAGTAATGTTGTTGATGGCACGACTGTCAACGTACATACAGTTAGTACCATACTTCTTGAGGACTAAAAGAGCTAGGACAGAGCAAGGACTCATGCTCTCTTGCACCTAGCCCTTAGAAATGATCTTGTCTACTTACCGTTGAAATTCCTTGGTCTCATGCGTGTTGCAACGATAGGCTGCTTCGTTGGGCAAGGGAGCCCTGGGCATAAGGTCTATCTAATGCTCAATGCCACAAGTGGGAGGGAGGACGGGAGGGAAATCAATGGGGAACACATCGTTGAATCGAGCAATGAGAGAGGCTACAACAGGGTGGATGGATATCTCTTCCTCACTTATGATAGCCTCTAAGAGGAGTAAGGCAAGGACTTCCTTCCCCTTAGGGCTTTCTTTACCATATCTCGCACATGCTTTTAGGATTCACACTTCCCACCCTGGGTTATGGATGTAATACTTCATGTGAGGATAACATAATTAGCCTAACCCTCTTGTCTCCATGAACAAAGGTGATGGAGTCAAGACCCTCTTGATCACCTTGAAGATGCTCAATGAGATGTTGTGTTGGATTGTCCAAGTTATTAAGGTTATTTTGGGTATACTAGAGTCTATAAGACTACAATAAGTGCACTAATGCTTCCATCTAAGAGGCTCCCAAAACAGTCAAGGAAGTCCTCAAAGGAATAGTCAATCATCCTCAAAAGGAGAAAAAAAAAAAAGCAACCAAATCAAGTCCTAGGTTCTGGCCAACAAGAATCATTTATGCTCCAGTTGTTGAGTTGTGACATCATTTTGTTCGAAGCCAAGCTTTTGATTCAACAAGTTAAAGTTTACACAACAAACTTAGGATTACCAAGGACCTTGACATAAATTGTTCGGTAGAATGATTTTTGGTAATTGAAGGAGGTCCATCCATAGGTGGTGATCAACTTGAGGTTAAGGACGTCATCCACAATGCTTTCATAACCCAACAAGCAGTACAAACCTCCAAGGACTCATCCTGTTAGTGTTTACTAAAGACCTTGGCGATCATGCTACCAACGTCCTCAGAACACGCTTGGTTTTAAGCATGGAATTATCCACTAGATTGCATGAATCTGGGGGCCTTTTCCTAGGGAGGATTTCCTCCAATTCTTAGGTTGCACTCTTACAGCATGGAAGAATTTTCTAACGTCCTACATCATTTCCAGCCATCAAAGGGATCGTCAAGGTCAACAGCAACCTATATTTGTAACAAGCATAACTTGAGCTATACACATCCGTTTAAGATAATTCTTTAGTCCATTTTAGGTAGGAAAATCCAACCTATCTACTAGAAAATTTTCGCCAATAGTGCCCCCTAATTAACAATTAAATTCTTTAATGGTATCAACTTGTGATTTATCAAATGGGTGCAGCATGCCTTACCATCGTATTTTGCTTGTATCCAATGTGATTTGAGGTTTTCCCTAGAGATTTCATCAAGCAAGAGTTTTCAACTTGTAGAGCAACTACTACATATGGTAGAAGTTATTGTCTTTCTTCTTTCCTTTTAAACTATGAACAAATTATGTATGCCTTTTAGCCTATATAATGCTTTGTAATTTTGCTTTGGAATATAATGTCGAAGTATATGAAAAGAGATTTGAGCCGTCCTCCTTCAAATCCAAATTAAATTCCTTAATGTTATCTCTATACTTGACCGAGTAGAGTGGTGATCATTTAAGGTTCTAGTTGTTTTCATGGTGGTGTTTTTGTATCCTTGAAGAGTAATTAGAAGGTCATAAATTCCTAAGTATTGTATGACTTGTATCTCTAAGTAGGTTCCTTCGAGTGGTGATCTCTTAGGTCCAAAGCAATGTGCTTGGTGGTGGTTTGGCTATATCCTTGGAGTTAAGTTTGGTCAAACTCTTGAAGAACTAATGTAGTGATTTATTATCCATCAAGGCTTTGAGTCTAGCTTTCAATTCATTCATTGGGGTAAGTTCATATCCTTTCTTTCTCTAACATTCTGTCAATGTCCTTAGTAAGTCGTAGACTAACTACCTCTGCTAACTTGATTAGTAACTTGGTCACCCTTGATTGCTTCCTTTCATCCCGAAGGTACATCATATTCGGTATCAGAGAAAGTTTCATTCCCTTGGGACATATTCATCAAGCCTAAACACATCCTTAAGCCCAAACACATATCGTAAACCATAAAAAAAACCCCCGATTAGGCATTCTTATTCAAGATGTTGTTCACAAAAAAAGACTCAAAGAAGAATGAGAATTTCAACTTTGTTGGAGAGGAGAAAAGGAGATTGTTGAGGTTAAAACATGAGTTTGATAATTTTGGTCTCTTGGAACTATCCGAGATGGCTTTGCATCAGTTTGCCCTTGATTTGAAGAAGGCACATAAACCATCCCATATTCACAAGGAGGAACATCAAGTTCAAGGGGGAACCAGAGATCAACCTTGATCTCCCTCTAGAATTTGATGACACTGAAGAACTTGTCGCGGCCCTTGATGAGCCTGTTGAGGTTCATTATCAAGAGGATGAGCGAGAGGTCGTTCTTGATCTCCCTCCCAACTTCGTTGAAAGTGAAGATGTTGAAGAAACTCTTGATTTGAGCTCAAGACGCAAAGAGAAAAGGGGTCCATCATTGAATTTCCTCTCCAGTCTGCTACACCGGAGGTTAATCACTGTTTGTCCTTGACACACTCAAGGACCTTAGGATTCTGTCAGCCAATGACATTGATAGAATCTTAACCCTAGTTTGAGGTTGTAAACATCATGGATTCTTTGGGTGCTGCAAGGACGAAAAAGGAGAATGAAGCTTCGAGTGGCTTCAATGCTAAGTTGGTCGATTTGCAAACAATGTGACTGCTATGGGTGAACTTGGAGGTGACAAGAAGACCAAAGCGAAAGAGGTGGAAGTGAAAGAGGTGAAAGTGTGAGGAATGGAGTATGAAGCTCCCCACCAAGTTCAGTAGATGATCTCATTGTCTCTATTTGTGATGTGAATTTCCCATCCATGTCGCATATATTTTTGGTCAAATTATCAGCCATTCCATCTTGAGGTCCTTGAGATAGTCAACCACTGATCTGCAGACTTCCAACCAACCTTGGTTCATCTTTATTCCTACCACTAACCCACCACTTAAACCCCCACTATTTCCGAACCACAATAAAACCCTAAAGGCCCCACAAAGACCCCCCATACCAAATATCTTCTTTTTTAGCAACGGAAGTTCCCAAACATACTTTCTGTACCCCTTTATCTCCACTTTACTACCCTCCACAATAGAGCCCATCCTCAGAAGCAACGAACCTAGGTTTCTATTCATGAATTTATGGTTTCTGAACATCCTTGATAGGGTCGAGGACCTTATCCTAGCTAATGACTTATTGGTCCTCAAAAGGATTAGTAAATTTTCTCATGATCTACCTCTAAGTCTTACCCTATAAAGGACCTTTCAAAAATCTTTGACTCTGGTATCATTTTTCCCATGCAACCAAGCCACTCAAAGAACCCCCAACAAGCCCTTCAAGATCCTAAGGTTGATAGTTGTGTTTCATGCTCCATTAAAAGATACCACATAAAGGCTATTGCTAGGACAACTTGCTACCAAAAAAAGGTCCTCCTTCCATGCTTAAAACAGTTTTTGGCCATGCCTATAAGTGTGGTCAAGGACCCTTGCCATGGATAGATAAGTGTGGAAAGGGAATGCTTTTGCCACGCTTAATAAGCGTGGCGAGAAGAAATTTGCCACGCTTAATAGGCATACATGGAGCAACTCGTCACACTTATTAAGGGTGCACGGAGGAACTCTCCACCTACTACAATTTTTTTCTTTTGAATGTAGATTCGAACCCTCGACTTCAACGCATAAGAAGCGGTGACTAACCAAATGCTTATCACTTGACTATCAAAGATTATTTGATTCTAATAATTAATTTAATACTATATATACACAAATACCACTTGACTTTTTTTTTAATCTTCTATTTTAGCTTAAACTAATAGGCGAGTATATTAAAAATTATAATTATAATTTATAAAATATTTTTGAAATTTATCTAATATTATATATACATAAATACCACTTGGCTTCTTTTTTTTTATCTTCTATTTTATCTCTAACTAATTGACGGATATATTAAAAAATATAATTAAAAATTTTTAAATATTTTTTAGAGAAAGATATTTGAAAAATTGTAATTTAAAAAACTAATAGCAGTCTACCATGCTTATTATGTGTGGATAGAAGAGTTTCATTTAGAACTAATAATCACCTCACTTAATAAGTGTGGTAGAACTCTTATAACATGTCGCCACACTTATAAGTGTGTTTAATGTGTTACCACTCTTACTTTCCATAGAAGGATGATGAAGTAGAAAATTACACGCTTTTTTCACCCTCATTTAAATATGCGTGGGTATACAAGCGTTGAAGCACGCTCTTTTTCTTGTAGGTAGAGCAGGCTAATAGGTCAGGTCGAGTCGTGTTCGTGTTCGTGTCAAACTTAAACGGGTTCAAAATCGTTCGACCTGAACCTAACCCATTTATTAAACGGGTTGGAAATTGAAACTGTTTACGGTTTAAATTTTAAACAGGTTGACCTTATTTTGACATGTTTACCCATTTAAATAAGCGTGTTAGAATAAAGTTACCAATTTACCCATGCAACCGTTAACTCATTTATACAAAACAATTCCTTGTGGGATGAAAATAATGACATATCATACTCAACCATTTGTGTTGTAATATAATTCAAGTTATATATAAGGAGATGTCTTTTAATTCATAGTATATATTAATGTAAGTTAAAATTACAAATCTGACGTATATTTCAAAGAGTATTAATTGTAACTTTCACCTTAGTTTATTGAGAAATAGTATAATTGGGTAACAATTATTGAGCAAATGACTTGACCCATTTAACATACCTAATTAAATGGGTTAACAGGTGTTTTTTCGTGTCGAAAATCCTGACATGAACCTAACCCATTAAATAAAACGGGTTTACCGTGTCAACCCATTTAATTAAACGGGTTGAAAATTTCTACCAAAACCCGCTTAATATCGTGTTCGGTTAAGGTCGGTAATCATGTCGGATGAGCTTTTCCCAGCTCAACTTGTAGGCAGATGGGAGAAAGAGTGATGCTACTAAGTTGTTACTAAGGCTAGAGGACTCATTTTAGGTCCATGGGATAATCACTGTTCTCTTGTTAACGAATGATACTTTAAGAAGTGTTTTGAATTACTCTATGCACTCAATTTCCTAACGCAGCTCAAGGGCCGAGTGTATTGTTCTTGTTTTTGGCATATTGAAATGGACCCCTTTGAAGAAGGTTTGATATCAATCTCGTTGGTGCATATTCCTATGTGCATCAATGTTCTTAAGGTCATCAATGTCCAAGATTGCCAGTTCAGCCTTGTCAACAAGGCGAGACAACTACAACCTTTGGGTGATGATACCCTTCTAATTTTAGGACAAATTCTTTCCAACAAGGGGAAGATGATGGAGTCAAGACCCCCTTGATCACCTTGCAGATGCTCAATGAGATGTTGGGTTGGATTGTCTAAGTTATTAAGGTTATTTTGGGTGTACTAGAGTCTACAAGAAAAAAGCAACCAAAGCAAGTCTTAGATTCTTGTCACCAAGAACCATTTAAGGTCCACTTGTTGAGTGGTTACATCAATTTTGTTCGAAGCTAAGCTTTTGATTTAACAAGTTAAAGTTCACACAACAAACATAGAACTACCAAGGTCCTTGATAGAATTTGCTCGGTAGAATGATTTTGGGTCATTGAAGGAGGTCCATCCATAGGTGATCAACTTGAGGGTTAAATAAGTCATCCACAATGCTTCTACAGCCCAACAAGCAGCACCAACCTCCAAGGACTCATCCTATCTGTCCTTGCTAAAGACCTTGGCGATCATGCATGTTCTCAACGTCCTCAAAACACGCTTGGTTTTATGCTTTGATTTATCTATAAGATTACATGAATCTGGGGGCCCATTTATTGGGGAGAATTTCTTGTAGTTCGTAGGATGCCCTCTTAGAGCATGGAAGAATCTTCTAACGTCCTTTGTCGTTTCCAACCAGCAAGGGGGCTGTCAACAACATCCTAAATTTTGTAACAACATAACTCGAGCTATACACGACCGATTAGGGTGATTCTGGAGTCTATTTTGGGTAGGAAAATCAATCTTATCTACTAGTAAAGTTTCTACGAAAGCCCCTCGGGAATGCCTTGTGACCGGCAATATTTGATTAATAATTATTCTTAGACTGGATATTAGTTTTGCTATCAAACTTCTTACAAGCGGAAGCTTTGCTTGTGGATTTCAACTTGCGATGTGTCAGATGTGTGCAACTTGTCTTACCATCCTATTTATCTTGTCTCCATGGTGGTATGAGGTTTTTCCTAGAGATTTCATCAAGCAAGTATTGTCAACTTGTGGAGCAACTACTAGATATGGTAGAAGTTATTGTCTTTCTTTTTTCCTTTAATAGTATGAACAAATTATGTATGTCTTTAAGCCTATACAAGGCTTTGTAATTCTTCTTTGTAAAACAATGTTTAAGTGTATGAAAAATAGAGTTGAGCCATGCTCCTTCAAACGCCAAATTAAATTCGCTAATGTTATCTCTATCCTTAATCGATTAAAGTGGTCATCATTTAAGGTTCTTAGTTGCTTTCATGGTGGTGTTTCTGTATCCTTGAGAGTAATTAGAAGGTCATAAACTCCTAAGTGTTGTATCTCTAAGTAGGTTCCATATAGTGGTGACTCTTAGGTCCAAACCAAAGACATTGGTTGCGGTTTGGCTGTATCCTTGGAGTTAAGTTTGGTTGAACCCTTGAAGAGTTGATGTGGTAATTTAATATCCATAAAGGCTTTGAGTCCAGCCCTCAATCCATTCATTAGGTTGAGTTCATATCATTTCTGGATTTCCAAGATTCTGTCAATGTCCTTAGTCAGTCACAGTGTAACTACCTCAGATGACTTGATTAGTAACGTGGTCATGCTTGATTGTTCCCTTTCAGCCCAAAAGTATATCAGAAGGTGTAGGTGCTTTTCAACCAGTCATGGATAACATTTTTTAAGAATTTCCAAGGTCTCCCCAATAGGATATGACATGCACTCATTGGAACCATATCACAAAAAATATAATCATGGTAAGTAGGACCAATAGACAAATTGACTAGAGCTTGTTTGGTTACCTTAATGTAGCCATGGTCGTTAAGCCATTTTAGAGAATGGGGCTTCGGGCGAGTCAATTGACAAAGGAAGTTCCAATTTCTCTACCATGAGGGTGGAAACAATATTGGTACAACTTCCTCCGTCGATAATTAAGTTGCGCGCCTAACCTCCATTGAAGCACCATGTTTGAAAGATTATCTCTCGTTGTGCCTTGTCATGAGGGGATTCATGAGTGTGAGGTACCCTCCTCAGGATAGGAAGTTCTCCCTTCACAGTAGATGCGGGCTCTACATCATTATCATCTGGCTCATTCCAATCCTCCATAATGTATGAAGGTTCTTCTTGAGCAGTTTTGAACTCCTTATAAATTTCTTGAACCTCTTGAATAATTAGGGTTCTCCGGGTAGGGCGATCAGCCTGGAAAATGACTGTACCCTTGGTACTTGAAGTACTTGTTTCCTTTCATCTCCCAGGGAGCTTCGTAAGAGAGGGAAATGCAATGCCCTTCCTCTTGTCGACTTTAGTGGGAGGGGCGGAGTTGGGGGCTTCGCTCGGCCTTCGAGTAGCCAAATCAGTGGGTTTGGGAGGAGGAAGAAGGGGCAAATCAAAGGTTTGGTGGCAACCTTATAGTTCTTCCGTCGCTTGACTTTGAGGGTCGAACTGCATAACTCATTCAAAGAGTGATAGGGCTGGATTTCAATATTTTAAGCAATAGAGACGGTCAACCCATTCAAGGCCCTTACCCTATTGTGCTCTCCAGGCTCCTGAAGGTCACTCTTGATAAGGGGTTGTTTATACTCTTGGATGTATTCACTCACGCTTTTCTTCCCTTGCTCAAGGGTAAAGAGTCTTCTCATGATGTCTTGCTTGTAGGTGCTCGATAAAAACCGACGGTTCATATACATCTTTAACTTCACCCATGAGGTGATCTTGTCTTTTCGATCCCTAACTCGTTATGCTTTCAAACTCTCAAACCAAAGGGAGATAACCTTGATGAGCTTCAAGGTAACAATATTGAAAGCTTTCTTGTCATTGTATCACTTGGCCTCAATGATCCTCACAACAAGTTGCAACCACTCCAAATAATCATTAGGGCCGAGATAACCATTGAATTCCGGGACCACATTCTTCATATCATAAAATGCATCTCATGGGGGTCTTCCTCCCGTTCTCCTTCCATGCCGAGGATGTTGGAAGCCACTATCATTGTTACTCGACTCAAAGGATGGAGGAGGACGTATAAGGATACAGAGGGCCCTCGTCTTTCCCTCTGGGGTTGACCATGAAGATGTGCGAAGATGTTCTCATGTTGGGTTGCAAGGTTACCAATAGCACATTCAATGGACGAGAATTGGTTCTCCAAGGCCGGACCTTGGGCTCCTTCATTTGGGGTTCGTTAGCATTAACTTAATTCTTCTCTATTGGGGTTAGGTTTTTTACCCATACTGACAAGAAGATAAGGGATGGAATGTATTTAGGGAAAATTTGGTTGAGCTAGGACCTTTGTAGTTGGCTTATGTTTAGGCTTCGAGTTGTTTATGGCTAACTCAACAACAACCAACAACAACAACATAATACCAATAACAACAACACCAGACTAACAACAACAATGTTAACTCCAATACACAAAGAGATACACATGAGATGGGGGTTCTGAATTTTAAACAACAACAAATCGAAATGCTAATCTCAAAACTAAGGGATAGGAACTCAAGCAAACCCTAACCTGGAAGCTCTAATACCAAATGAAGCATATCGTGGTGGGAAATTCGTTGATTAAGTTGATCAAGGTGATAGAGATGAAGAATCACACACATACCAAACCCTAGGTTGAACAACTCATATAAGATATGAACTTGGGTTAAATGATAACCACCACCCAAGCCTTCCATGCCAAAGATCCATTGTTTCATTCATCCTTGTTTTATGTACATATACATCTTGTGGTAACATCGTAGACACTTACTCCAAACAACATCCTTCTATGAGCAGGTGAGGCATATGCTTGATACTGTTATACACCCTGGCATCATATGGCCCAAACACCACAAAGTTTCCTAATGAAGTCAGTTGGGATACAGACAAGATATTCTTCTTCATTCTAGGACATGATAACGTTTTGAAGTTGCACCCTATGTGGATTGAATCGAGGAGCAATTAATGTCTTGTCGATGTGTGAAATCGGCAACTTAAATTCACTTACCGTGGCTACGACTATGTCTACCTTACATGCAGACATATTTTGTAGCTTTCCTTATATTCAAACATGCTTTGTACCTTCCTTATGTCACCTATCACGAGAAGTACATTTTTCCTGTAGGATCTTTTGTATATGTGGTATCTTCTGCCTTGAATGCTTAAATATACTCTCATATTGTAAAGGATGCTTGAAAATATCATTCTTCTTCATTGTCATTATTTGTGGAGGTTGTCATGTTAGAGTCCATTGGAGATGATCTACAATCTTGAGTAAAGTTGTCTTTCTTGCCACACTTGTAAAATTGATCATCTTGGCGACAGTAGTTCTCTCCTTTTGTCTATCTTAGGATTGTTGAGCTAACCCCTTGATATGGACTATATCCATGCAGTCCTTACTACTACCTTGGAGGCTTCCTTTCTGATGGAACTCCATCTCTATTATTTATTTGTCCAACTCTTCTTGGTCTTTAGTTACCCTTCTTTAAGTGTAGAAGGCTTGATCTTCCTCCTTCATTGAAGCCTCAGAAATTTGTTTGTCTAAACCTTCTTAGTTCACCAAGGATCTCTCTAATTCAAGTAGAGTTGTGTTCGGTATCGAATAGAGCCTATTTGACACCCTTATATGAAGTGCTTTTGCTTATTCTTACAATTAGACTGTTGTATTTGCTATGTTTTTTGTGTTTTATAGGTATGATGGGAAATAATGCAAATTCAAGGCCAAAATAGTAAAAGTGAGCACTAGCGAAAGCAAAGCAAAGTCGAACCCCAACTAGGAGCCACGTGAGAAAGCCCGAGCATGTTCGAAGTTGAAAGGAGAAAAACGGGGGAAAGAGTTGATACAAGTGCAGGCATAGCTGGTTCTAATGGTGGCACGACCATACCATAAAGGATAGAGAAGAAGGAAAAAAAAAACATCGCAAGCTGGCACACCCACGACCAAAGTTAGCACACTCATGCGAAACTAGTCAACGCGCCCGTGCCAGACTTGTTTTTTATCGACTTCACTTCAGTTAAACGATACGTTTTCGGGCTTGACAATTATGTTATAAATACTTGTAAATGAACGTATAGAGGAGCATCTTTTAGTTCTTACTTAGCTATTAGAGTTATTAGTTTGATTATTCTCTCTTCTCTCATTCTTAATTCTTTTCTCGTGATTGTACCATCATTAATGAAAGAAAGTTAGGTTTTTAATTGCAAGCATTGTTCCCTTTTCTCTTTTATGAGTTATTGCTTAGCCTTTAGAAAATTTAGCATCTTGCTCATTAATTTGGACTCAAATCCTAATTTTTAGTGAAAGAGGAGGATTAAGATTCCTAAAATTCTCCAGTTAAATGCAGATTCGGATAGTCTTAGTAATCTAAATCACGTTTTTCTTGTTTGTTCGGAATAAATCTACGACGCTAATGCTTGGGGAGGTGGAGTGAAGAGAAGACAACAGGTATACTCGTTTTAGGTTAAGTTCTTTCAATTGTTAAATTTGATAATTGCTAAAATATTAGTTTAGTTGCCTGCAAGTTTAGTTAAGTTTTAATCTTTGCAGTTTTCTAGGTTATGTTTTGATTTCAAATTGTAGTTAGGTTAAATTAGTTGTTATTACTTTATTTAATGCTACAGACCTTGATAACCCTACCAAACCGATGCCTCGTTTACCTAAACACCATCTCGTGGATACGACAACCCTATTCTCACCCCAATTGTACCCTAACCAATGGCGTCGTTGCCGGGGATGGCAATTTGGGTTGATTAGGTGTTGGTTTTTACGTGATTAGTTTTATTTCTTTCTTAGAATATAGGTAATTAAAAACCAGAAAAGAAATTGAGATACCATGCAAAAGATAAAAAACAATTCAGCTTGAGGTTTATGTTCATAGTGTGATGTCACCAACTGGTTAGAAAAGAGAAAATCCCCATTAATCCACCTTTAGATATGGTAGGAGGTGAACGTAGAGTGAACTTTAGTGACCAGTTGTATCCTTCGTATGATCTCCTCCCCTCTTGCTTTGTATTGTATAACCTCTCTGAGGGGGCGACTTTTTACCCCAGGCATTATCATGCCCAAAATGTGTCATTCTTTACTGGCGCAGGGTCAGTTTTGTTATTGATTGCTGAGTAATTGAGTATGGTGAGCCCTCCGAGAGTTCCACTTGATTATGTCCATTTGAAGTATTTGCATGTTGCTCTAAACGATGCCGCTAAGTTGTGGATTTATATCATCCTTCCTCGGCCCATTACCTCATAGGATGGTTTTCTCAAGGTTTTCATGAGAAAGTACTTCTCTAACTTGTTGTACAATTGGGAAACATTATACTGAAATTTAGACAAGAGCCAAGAGAATCTTATTAGAAAGCCTTTGAGAGGTTTAAGAATTTGTTGTCGCAATTCCCTCACCATGGTTTTGATCTATCACGACTGTGCCAAGTTGTTTATGAGGGTGTTGACCTATAGACTAGGATGATGCTAGAATCCATGTGTCGGGGGACTTTCTGAATAAAACTACTGTTGAAGAATGGGAAATTTTAGATAATAGAGCTGAATGAACCATGCAATGGGATACAACCAGGGACGAGTCTTTGTCTGCGTAGTTGTCAAATGTTAGGGGAGTATGCTTGGTTTGGCTAAGTCTTCCAGTTATGAGGCTAAGTTTGTGTCACTGTAAAACATGATAAAAAATTGTAGCTCACCAACAAATGCTTGCATCACAACAAAGGTCTTGTGCATAAGTTAACTCTTAGGAATAGCATGTATCTTCTTCGTCTTCCCTCTCCCCGCTTGTGTCATGTGCTTCATGCCAAGGTGTTGATCATGTTTTCACTGCTTGTCCCATATATGTGTAACAAATGTTGTCCGGACACAAGAGTGAATGCAGTGAACCATGGAATTAAATAAACAGGACCATTACCATTACAATCAGGGATTTCACAATAATCCATTATTGCCTTATGGCCCTAATAATCAAAATGTGTTAAAACCTCCCAATCAAGGCGGGGGTTTCCAAGGAAACCACCCTCCTCTACCTAGGCCTCACGGTTAAGGGGCATACCAAGCTCCTCCTAGAGGACAACCACCTAAACCCTATGGAACCCAAAGATGACCTCCTCTAGGATACTCTCATGAGGAGAGGCATGAAAAAGAAATGAGAGAACTAAAAGAGGGTTTAAAAGAAGTTGAGAGAAACATGAACAATAGTTTAGAAAAGATGATGAAACAAATGCATGAAAACTTCTCTCAATTGATGCTTGCCAATAGAAACAAGGGAACCTTTTTGAGTCAACTGGAGGCGAAATCTAATGGACAAGCTCCTCTTCGCCCTGCTTTTATCCTAATCAAGTGAGAGGGTTGGATGTTGTCATCACTCTTCGTTCTGGAAAAGAGGTTGGAAAAACTGTGAATGTGCAATCTTCCCTTTCCCCTGTTTCTGATAAATTACCTAATGATGATGTTTCTAAGACAATTGTTGTTGATGATGATGCTAATGAGGAGGAGCCAGTTGTTTCAGCTGAATCTTCTTCCTCTAAGACTAAATCTGCAACCCCTTCTCTGACTAGTCCACCTTCACAAAGGGTTTTCAAATCCTCTAGGCCCTATCCTAATAGGCTAAGGGGGAGTAAGGACTAGAAATTCTTGGACAAAATTAGAGAGACCTTTTCTCAAGTTAAGGTGAACATTCATTTGTTGGATGTTATCCAACAAATTCCTCCCTATACCTGGTTCCTCAGAGAGCTCTACACCACAAAGATGGCCACTCAAGTGCCCCAAAGTGCCTTCTTAGCCTCAAATGTGAGCTCTATTTTGTTAAATCAGATGCCATCAAATATAAAGACCTTGGATGCCCTATTATTTCTATTACCATAGGTGATAACTTGATAGAGACAACCTCACTTGATCTTGGAGCTAGTGTGAATCTGTTGGCCTTATATATGTATGAGACGTTAGGTTTAGGTGAACTAAAGCCTACCAGAATGGTATTACAGCTGGAAGACCGCTCCAGTAGGGTACCTAACAAGATTGTAGAGGATGTGCGGATTAAGGTTGGGGATTTTGTTTTTCCCATTGACTTTGTTGTGCTTAAGACTGCCAGAGTTAGAACCACTAGAGATGAGATACTCGTCATTCTAGGCCACCCATTCCTTTCTACCTCCAATGCTTGGATTAACTGTAATGATGGGAGAATGAGATTGACCTTTGGTAACTTAACTATGGAGTTCAATATTGATAACCTACAAAAAGTACCTTTACGTTTTGATGAGGAAAAATAAACCACCCTTAATTGGGTGAGTGACTATTATGAGGATGAACCTGTTTCTATGAATGTTGTGATGTCTGTTGATGATGAGCTGGCTATGATGGCCATTGACTCGCAATGTGTTGAATCTATGTATGATGCTTTTATTTTTAATGGTAATATGCTGTTTGAGTCATTGTTTGCCTTCCAGGCCATGCTTGTAAAGGAGGAACATGAGATTCCATCATCTGTTACTCTTGAAATGAAACCCCTCCCCGTTGATTAGAAAGATGTGTTTCTTGGTCCTTTGGAAACCTACCTTGTGATTGTTGCTGCTGACTTAGGTGAGGCCCAAGAAACTAGACTAATTGAGGTTCTCAAAAGGAACTATGATGCTTTAGTGTGGACTTTTATGTTGTTATTGCTTTATTTACTGCTTTAGACCTTGAAAACCCTACTAAACTGATGTCACGTTTACTTAAACACCATCCATGTGGATACGACAACCTTACTCCTGCCCCAATTCTACCACGAACAAGTGGGTTTGTGTAATCCAACCCCTAGTTGCTGCAACAAGACCTCTGTATTTGGGATTTAGGCCTCGATTAATTATTCATCTCATTCTTGACTCACATATTACACTCTCATCATCTACGTTGGCTATATTCACAAATAAGGATTTAACTTTAGTGAATATTAATTCATAGTCATGTCTTCTTGCTTAATGGATATGAGCTTGTTCTCCAGCTATTGCAACTTGGCTTCCTTCAGCATGGTGAAGAGCATAGACAAGAATTTATGTGCTATGTCAAGTAGCTCGTAGTCTTTAAAACGATATAGGTATTCATCTTCCACTTTAATAGAGAGAACGTACATTGTCAGTCCTGCTTGGATCTCCCATTTATTTTTCTTGTTTGGATATGTTGGTGTCGTATACTGCGCAAGCTTAAAGTAAAGTCTATCGTATGATAAACAGACCCGCGATGTTATACGGTTGGGAGTGCTGGAAAACTAAGAAGTCACATTGTCAAAAGGGTAAGTATTGCAAAAATGAGGATGGTTCGATGGATTTGTGAGTACACTAAGTTGGATAGGATTAGAAACAGTGTGTGTCGTGTGATGAGTTAGGGGTGACCTCTATTGATGATAAGTTACGAGATCGAGAATATATAGAATGAGATGGTTTGGTCACGTGTGCAAGAGGAACAAGAATGAACCAGTTCAAAGATGTGAAAGTTTTCCATTTTCTCCACTGCAGCGTGGGAGACTTATGAAGTCTGTGGTGGAGGTTATTCGAGGTGATTTGAAGTACACTTAGTAGAGGACATGCATGACATATGATAGGAGCATTGGAGGGCAATCATTAAGGTAGTCGAATGAGAGGGATGAGAGGTCGAATTTGGGGAATATTTGGTTTGATTATATTATTTTATGCCCGAATTTCCTATATTATGCTTGGTTTGGTGTTTGGTGAGTTTTGTAGGGAATTTGTAAAGAATCGATGTAAACCGAGCCCAAAATCAATTGTAGATCCAAGTTGCATGCATAAAGGATCAAGAAGTGAGATGTAGGATCACCCCAAGGCCCAAACAATGGCCCAAAGGATTCCTAGGCCCGAGAAAGCAGTGATACGGGTGCCTATAGGAGGGGCACAGGTCGTGTCTGCCACCAGAAAGTGCAGAATTTGTAGCAAAGCTTCGACACGGGTAGTGCCTGGGGGGCACGGTCCGTGTCACCCCTGGCACGGTCCGTGTCTCTTGTGTCTCTTCATTTTCGGCGGTTTTGAGTTGCAATTTGCCTATATTATGTGATTTCCGGCTGTTTATGGAGGAATCATCATTCCACCATCTTCCATTCCATGCCCTAAGCATTTCTTTCATTCATCCATATTCCATCCATCATTGAAGATTGAGAGAAGATTGAAGATAGAAGAGCAACTTGAATACACTTTGAAGTGGAGGAGAAAAAGTTCTCCATAGTTGATTCCAAGCAAGATTGTTCTTCCCTTGGGTTTATTTCTCATTTTCTCATAGATTTTGATATGCTTTCTAGAATAGATTTCAATTGCTTTGTAGTTTCAAACATGAATAGTGAGTAGTTTCTTTTTAGTTTAGGGGATGAACCTTTGAAGTTGCTTGATGAATTGACTTTGTTGGATTGAATTATCATGAATTCAATTTGTTTCAATCTATTTGGTCTTTGAATTGAATTGTTATTGCTTTTGCTTGATCACCCATTGTAAGTAAATAGGTTGTTGAATGAAGTACCTAAAGGAGAAGTTTGATTACACGAAAACCTAGATTAAACTAGTTAAAATTATCTAGACATAGAAATTCTAATTAGGGTTCTTGAGATAATTAGATCTTTAACCTCGACTAAATCGAAATAACCACGAAAGTAGGTGCTTGGTTAGTCTTGGCAATTCGCTCTAGTGACAAAATCTCATTGCGAAGTGTTTTATGCTATTATCAAACCTTGATTGTGCAAATTAATGAAATGAATGTTCAATCCACATCGTTGATTCGTTATTTGACTTAGGTTTCATCCCCTGAACATTCTTTTTACCTTGATTAAAATCAGAAAAGTCTGTGTGAATATTAGTTTGTTTAGTTCTTGTTTGCGATTAGATTTAGAATTAGTTACTTCAAACCAAAAACGGATCGACTTAACGATCAACTAGGAGGCTAGTTCAGTGCATTGAAAGGAAAAGTCCCTGTGGGAACGACCTTGATTTATGCTACAATTTCACCCGTGCACTTGCGGCCTATCAAGTTTTTGGCGCCGTTGCCGGGGACTTTGTCCCTAGCCAGCCACTGAACGAATACCCTAAGGTTGCCTAAGTCATTTATTTTCTGTTTTGATTTTCCTTGGTGTTTTGGTTTTTGTCTTGTCAAGTTTACTCTACGTGCATGCAAAAGGCTCCACTCTTTGAGTTTGATCCTGAAATCGAAAGAACCTTTCGCTCCCGGCGAAAGAAGCAAAAGTTAGAGCTCGCCCGGAGAAGACAAGAAGAGAACTCCAAGCAAAAGAACGCCATGTCCAGTGGCGGCGGCGGCGGTGGCGAGGAGCCTAGAATCACGCTTGGCTCTTATGTGATGCCCAATGTCACAAATCAACCTTCCGCCATTAATCCTCCAAGAGTGGTCGCTGATGATTTCGAGCTGAGGAGTTCACTCATCAATTTGGTGAAGGCCAACCCATTCCATGACCTTCCCAATGAAGATCCCAACCGGCACCTTCGCCTATTCAACCAAGCATGTGAGAACTTTAAGGCAAATGGTGCAACGCCCGATGCAATCAAGCTGTGATTGTTTCCCTTCTCACTTGAAGGGAAGGCTTGGGAGTGGTTGGATTCTCTTCCATCAAGCTCTGCCATCACCACTTTTGACCAACTTGCTAGCTTATTCTTGGCGAAGTACTTTCCTCCTAGCAAGTTGACGAGCCTCCGGAATCAAATCTCAACATTTTTCCAGGAGCCGGATGAGTCCCTCTATGAAGCATGGGAGAGGTTCAAGGACCTCTTACGTCAATGCCCCCACCATGGTTTAGAACCATGGGTCCCGATACAAGCCTTCTACAACAGGGTGGATCACAACTTGAGGGCCAACATCTTGGCGGCGGCGGGAGGCAACATCATGTCCAAGACAGTGGCGAAACTTCAAACTTTTATTGAGGAGATGGCGATCAATAGCTACCAGTGGTCAAAGCCCCGTTCCAAGAGGACGGGAGGTAAGTATGAAGTTGATGTTATTTCTATGTTGAATGCTAAGCTGGATGCCATGACTAAGAAGATGGATTTGTTGAATGTGAATGCTCCCCCTCCCCAACCATGTGCGTCGTGTCAATCATATGAGCATGAGACCTTGAATTGTCCTAGTGGGTTGGTTAGCAATGAATCGATCGAAGTGGTTAACTATGTTGGTAACCCTTCTAATAGGCAAAACTTTGACCCTTTTTCCAATACTTACAATCCCGGTTTTAGGTTCCACCCGAGCTTTTCTTACCGGAACAATAACCAAATGGGTCAACCACAAGGACAAAGACAACCCCAAGCACCTCCACCACAAGCTCCCCAAAAGCCTAACATAGAGGCCATGATACAAGCTTTGATGTTGTCTCGACAACATCACCAACAACGGCAACTTGAGCATCAACAAAGACAAGATGAGGTGATTAAGGCCTTAGCTACTAAAGTTGACCTTATGAGCACCCACACTCAAATGCTTGAGAATCAAATTGCCATACAAGCTAGTACCTCCACTACCCCTCCGAGAATGCTTCCCGGAAAGCCCGAACCTAACCCTAAGGAACAATGTAATGCCATTGTTTTGAGGAGTGGGATACAATATGAGGGATCTAGCGTGCCAAATGCTAAGCATGGGGGAATTGTGGTTGAGAAAGAGGTTGAGAGGCCTAGTGAGAATGTTGTTGGTTTTGAAAGAGAGAAAGACCTTGAGAGTGAGCATTCAAAAGAGAACACCGAATCCCGACCTTCATCTCCACCTAGAGTTTACAAACCACCGTTACCATTTCCTCAAAGATATGCTAAGGCTAAATTTGATGCAAAATTCGGCAAGTTCTTTAATATGTTAAAGCAGTTGAATGTGAATGTGCCATTTTTGGATGTTTTATCTCAAATGCCTTTTTATGCAAAGTTTTTGAAAGAAATCCTCTCTAAAAAGAGGAAAATTGATGAAATTGAGGAAGTTGCTTTAACTGAAGAATGTAGTTCCGTGGTTCTTAACAAGCTTACTCCTAAGCTTAAGGACCCGGGAATTTTTAGTATTCCATGTGGCCTAGGTAGCTTAACCGTTGACCGAGCTTTGTGTGATATGGGTTCTAGTGTAAGCTTAATGCCTTATTCTTTGTATGAACGGTTGAACCTAGGAGAGTTGAAACCAACTACCATGTCATTGCAAATGGCGGATCGTTCTATCAAGTACCCTAAGGGTATTTTGGAGGACTTCCCCCTTAAGGTGGGTGATTGTTATGTGCCGATTGATTTTGTCATCCTTGATATGCCCGAAGATTCCCGTACCCAAATCATTTTGGGGATACCTTTTCTTGCTACCGTAGGGTGTGTCATAGATGTACAATGTGGAAAGATGAAGTTTAGGATAGGGGAACATGAACTTGAGTTTGATTTATTCCGTGATGTTTTGCCACGTGACGTTTCCCCTTGTTTTGGTGTTGATGTGTTTGGTGAGAAGGATAAGAATGTTGATGGTTTGACTTGTGAAAAGAATGATGATTGTGTGCATGTAGTGGAAAGTGAAAAACTTGAGAAATCTCGTGACAATTCTGTTGAAAATTCTTGTGATTTATTTATTTACAAAGGCCATGAACTTGGCGATGCTAGGGTGAGAATAAAAGAAATTTTTCTCCCACCTAACATCATCAAGAACGTGTCTTATGCTATTAACAAGGGTACATTGGATGAGATTTTCAGGTTTGATGATGGAGATCCCTCCATTTTTTAAGGAGGTGATAAGTTTGACCCAAGCTGTGGGGTCAATTTGAAGATGTTTGGAGGTACTATGCAATCTGAAGCTCCAAAAGCCCTTGGCTATGGAGTTATGGACTATTCACCGGGTTGAGAGGTACTTTGGTCAAGCTTAGGACGGTAAATAAGCGCTTCTTAGGAGGCAACCCAAGCTTTTTAGATTTTATTTTTATTTTTTAGGATTTTCTAAAATGTTTCCTCATTTTTCTTCTTTTTATTTTGATTGTTCTAGATTTTTCCCTATTTTTCTAGAATTTTTAGGATTTTTCATTAATTTATTTTGATTTTTCTAGGGTTATTAGACCATTCTCTTCTTTTTTTTCTTTTTCTAGGATTTTTTTCCAGGGTTTCTATTTTTTTTCTTTTTGGAGGTATTAGTTTTAGGGAAATGAGGGAAAAAAAAAGAGAAGAGAGAAAAGAAAAAAAACATAATAAAAGGAGATTGAGAGTGAGTGGGAAAAATAAAAGAGAGAGAGTTGAAAAATAAATGAGTGAAAAGAATTTGTGTGGAGAAGGATGGATTGTAAAAAAAGGTGAGAGAAATTCAAGAAAAAATGCATAATTGAGAGTTGGGAGAGTTGTGGGGTTCGATCTCAAGTCCTACAAGGTGAAGGGCAAGGGGCACGGGTAGTGCCTACATGGGCATGGGTAGTGCGCCCCTCCAGCAGCCCAAAAATTGATCAGGTAGGTAAGGCATGGTATGTGCCCCCATCGAAAACCCTAAAAAAAAATAAGCTGATTTTTCCTTCTTTCTCTATTGTTTCGGTCCGTGCGCCCAGCCCCAGCCTCCTTCATTCTTCTCCATCTCGTTGCTCGCCGTTCGCACTCCCTCACCATCGCTCGTTGCTCACCCCACCAAGCCTCGCCTCTTCCACTCCCTCGCCCAGCGCACGCTCGTTGGTCGCACACACCCATTCGCCACACTCGCCCCACTCCCTCACCATCCACACAGCACTCGTCCACAGCACACATTCGCCCAAAACCTCAGCACTCCAAGTTCTTCTCCACTTTCCTCTCAATTTCTCTTGTAAAAAGGTTTGTTTCTTGTTTATTTTTAGTTTTCTTTGCTTAATTTGCTGATTTTTGAGATACATTATCTTGGTTTTTGAATTTAGGGTTTCATTGTGCTAAATTGATTTGGTTTGGTTGATGCCCACTTCACTTACTAAGGATTCGAACCCTATTGCTATCTTGGTGTAAATTGTTCAACTTTGTTTTGGTTGAATTGATTGGAGACTAATTTGAATGCTTTGGGTTTGATTGTGAATTTGGTGTGGTGTGTCTCAAATTTTAGTGTGGTTGTTTGGTTGATTGTATATATATTGAGTCTTTAGTGGTGGTAATTTAGTCATTGTGTATAGTTAACTTGTTTCTTGCTTTAGTTTTAGTTTCATTTCGTCATAGTTACGAGTTTTTGGTGATTTGTATATAGTTGGTCCTTCACCATTGTAGTGTTTTTAAGTAGTGTTGGTTTTGAAGTTTGGTTTGTTTGGTTTGATAGGATGTAAATATTGTTTTAGCTTACCTCTTTGTTAGATTTTTGTCTTAGGAGTCTAAGTTTCGTGTTTTCTTGCTTTGTTTTGTTTTTGAGTCAATGATGGTTTGTAAAGACTAACTCCACCATCCATTTTGAGTCTTTTGCACTTTTGTATATAACTAACATTGTTGTAACCCTTTGTTATCGAAGGATGGCTAGGGGTAAAGGTCCAGTTCAAGAGGAACCATCTTCTAAGGCGGAAAGCTTATGGAGGCAAAGGAAAGGACAAAGGTGCGCGCTCTTCACGACCGAATAGAGGTAACAATCCATTCAATCTCGAAGGTGAAATGTATGACCGTTATCTTGCTTTGAGCAAGCCTAAAGTTGTAGCCACTAGATATATGCATGAACCCTTCTTGGCTGCAACTGGCATGTTAACTGATGTTGAATGGTTGTTAAATCGTTGTGGCCTGTTGCGTTTTTCTCGGATGAGAGAACCTACCTTTCGCAACCTGACCTTGGAGGTGCTTAGCACTTTCGAAGTAGAATTGATCACTAGGGACGGTTTGATTAGTTTTAACATTGATGAGGAGACCCATTCCTTAACTTTGGCTGAATTTGCTGAGATATTTCAACTGCCTGTTATAACTGATAGAGGGAGGCGAGAGACGCATGATGATGATGTATGGAACCCCAAAGCCTTTTGGCAGTTCCTTACTACAAGGACTGATTATAACCCTCGCAAATCTAAATGCACTGCCATCCGCAATCCGCCTTTTCAGGTTATTCAGCGGATTTTATCCTGTGGAATGTTTGGTCGTGGTGATAGCATGAATGTTGCTTCTAAGGCTGAATTTTTTGTGCTGTGGGGAATGTATTATGCCCGACCTGATGTTAACCCTGTTGCTCTTTTTGCTCTTCATTTAGAGAGACATGCTAGCCTGGGGAAGTGGGATATTGTTATGGGGGGTCTACTCACTGTATTAGCGAGACATTTTGGTTGGGACCCTGCTCGCCATCAGCGAGATTTAGTTGGTGACCTTTGCGTTTGGATGCTAAGACCTTTTGTTCTATGAAAATGTGTACATTGGACGGGGCTATTGTTTTGTGGCGATACCCTAACAATGAGTTGGTGCGGCTTCCCCATGATCATGTGTCCATCCAACATGTCTCTAACATCCTCTTTCTACCTCCCATGGACCCAAACCAGCCCGATCTTGAGGCTCCACTAGCCCTTCCGTTTTCTTATTTTCTTATTTTCATTTTTAGTCTTGTAAAAAGTTTTTGAAAATTGAAAAAAAGAAAAAAAAATAGAAAATTAAAAAGTTAAAAAAAAACTGTTTGATATAGGATTTGGTGAGATAGTTTTCTTTTGACTTGATTTGATCTTGTATAGCCTGTTTGTGAAAGACTGTGAATTGACACGAGTTGTGAAGCTAAATGTTGTGAGAATTGTGCTAGGATAATGAGATCGATTACTTTTGTCACTATTTTAAGAGTGAGTTGTGCATATGCATATCTTTTAAACTGGGTAATGATTGTTGAGCGCTACCCGTGAGTCCACATAAGCCTAAAAGAAAAGACTAATCATTTTTATTAGTCTTATTTCCATGAGTGACTCACCACTGTGGCATCCTCCTTCATTTGCTTTGCATCTCCTTGAAATTGCTATGCGTTGTACATTGACAAGATGATAGAGGTATTAGGAATTGAACCCGTAAGCCTTGGCCACCCGATTATATCAGAATATCCATAGTTAACCCCTTTCTTGCCTTGACCATTTCTTTTCTTGAACCCATATTATAAGCCTTGGCCGATTATATATTTCATACCCTTAAGCCATTGCTTGAAATGTTTTGAGTTTGAAGTTGGGTTGATTATGGTTACTTTGGTGGTTTGGTTTGTGATGGGGATTGGTTTGAGTTGTAAATATTGATTTGATTCCCCAAATTATGTACATTAAGGTTGTTGGGTGGAACTGGAAACTTGCCTAGTGAGTTTTATATAAGTGTGTTGTTTGTTTGTGTGTGTGTGTTTGAATCAAAGGTGAAAAAAAAGAAAAAAAATTAGAAAGAAGAAAAAAACAGAAAAAAAGTGAAAAAAATCGGAGAATTCCGGAAAAAGAAAAAAAAGAGAATAAAGTGTTTGACATAGTGTTTCTTTTGTTTTGAGGCGAGTTTCCAATTGATTGTGGGGTTGATTTGGATTAATTATAAGTGGTGAGAGTGTATGTATGTTGAATTGGTGCGAAATAATTTCAAGCTTTGGCTTTTAGCTCGACATTTCCCAAAAATTATCCACTCCTTACCCTTAACCCTAGCCCCGTTACAGCCCTTGAAAGTCCTCTTGATTGTCATTGTTGCTTTGCAAATTGCGGTGGAGAGTTGAGATTCTTAGCAAATACGTGGTTGGTTGTAGCTTTGGTTTGAGTATTTGAGCAAACTTTCAATGATTTTTCATATTTAAACACATGAGAGGAGTGTTTCCACATTCCCAAAAAGTGAGTTTGCTCTTCATTCTTACCTAGTTTCATGCTTAACATGTGCCTTCTTATCTCATTTGGTGATTAAGGGTGATTGGTTGAACTTGATGAGTACCATTCTTGAATAATTTGTCTTCATCTACTTGTGTAAATTGGCTTCTTTTTCACTCTTGGGCTGTACTTTAGATTAGATTGAGTTAATTGAATTTCCTATCGATGTCATCCTGGGGAGTTGTAATTAAATAAAATATTTTCGTTTTTGTTATTTTTACTTTTGACTATTTTTATTTTTACTTTGAGTTCTTTGAGTTTTTTTTGTCCCGGTTTCTTTTATTTTCTTTTATTTTCTTTCTTTGTCTTTTCTTTTGAGTTTGGACTTGCTTAGGGACAAGCAATGACTAAGCATGGGGGATTTTGATAAGTGCTTCTTGTGTATATGAAAACTTGGTTGTTTTGATGAGAATTTGGGGAATATTTGGTTTGATTATTTTATTTTATGCTCGAATTTCCCATATTACGCTTGGTTTGGAGTTTGGTGAGTTTTGTAAGGAATTTGTGAAGAATCGATGTAAATCGAGCCAAAAATCAAGTGTAGATCCAAGTTGCATGCATAAAGGATCAAGAAGTGAGATGTTGGATCACCCCAAGGCCGAAACAATGGCCCAAAGGATTCCTAGGCCCGAGAAAGCAATGACATTGGTGCCCATAGGCGGGGCACGGGGCGTGTCTGCCACCAGAAAGTGCAGAATTTGTAGCAAAGCTTCGACACTTGTAGTGCCTAGGGGGCACAGTCCGTGTCATTAGGGGGCACAGTCCGTGTCACCCCTGGCACGGTCCGTGTCTCTTGTGTCTCTTCATTTTCGACGGTTTTGAGTTGCAATTTGCCTATATTATATGATTTCTGGCTGTTTATGGAGGAATCATCATTCCACCATCTTCCATTCCATGCCCTAATCATATCTTTCATTCATCCATATTCCATCCATCATTGAAGATTGAGAGAAGATTGAAGATCGAAGAGCAACTTGAATGCACTTTGAAGTGGAGGAGAAAAAGTTCTCCATAGTTGATTCCTAGCAAGATTGTTCTTCCCTTTGGTTTATTTCTCATTCTCTCATAGATTTTCATATGCTTTCTAGAATAGATTTCAATTGCTTTGTAGTTTCAAACATGAATAGTGAGTAGTTCTTTTTAGTTTAGGGGATAAACCTTTGAAGTTGCTTGATGAATTGACTTTGTTGGATTGAATTATCATGAATTTAGTTTGTTTCAATCTATTTGGTCTTTGAATTGAATTGTTATTGCTTTTGCTTGATCACCAATTGGTCGTAAATAGGTTGTTGAATGAAGTACCGAAAGGAGAAGTTTGATTACCCGAAAACCTAGATTAAACTAGTTAAAATTATCTAGACATAGAAATTCTAATTAGGGTTCTTGAGATAATTAGATCTTTAACCTCGACTAAATCGAAATAACCACGAAAGTAGGTGCTTAGTTAGTCTTGGCAATTCGCTGTAGTGACAAAATCTCATTGCGAAATGATTTATGCTATTATCAAACCTTGATTGTGCAAATTAATGAAATGAATGTTCAATCCACATCGTTGATTCGTTATTTGACTTAGGTTTCATCCCTTGAACGTTCTTTTTACCTTGATTAAATCAGAAAAGTCTGTGTGAATATTAGTTTGTTTAGTTCTTGTTTGCGATTAGATTTAGAATTAGTTACTTCAAACAAAAAACGGATCGACTTAACGATCAACTAGGAGGCTAGTTCAGTGCGTTGAAAGGAAAAGTCCCAGTGGGAACGACCTTGATTTATGCTACAATTTCACCCGTGCACTTGCGGCCTATCACCTGTACGTTTAACTTTACTTTTGTTGGCGCACTCAGGCATAATATAACATCTCTTTCTTTTTATTTCCCAGTTAACTTGGCTTTCCAAGGTGCTTTCCAAATGGTATTCGAAATTGTTTTTTATAAAGTTTTGTTTTTCCGGGTCTGTCAGAATCAGTCTCTTCATGCATTACATGCATGGGGGAAGATTGCCTACTTTTGGACTCCCTTAGACCTCGTATTCGTGGAACTTTGCATGAGGTTTGTTATTGTTGTTCTTGTTGGATCTGTTGGTGTTGTCTTCTCATTACCATTAATAATCTCGCAAATGTGCTAGTTGATGTTGAAAGATCTACTATAACAACTTGTAAGAACACTGCACTTAATCAAGAATGTATTGTCCCAACCCAACAACTACGATAATTATCACAGTCCTTGACAGTAGTGGTAATGTCTCCTTTGTACTTTGGTCCCTGACCGTGCACACACAATGATAGCTAGCTTGGCAAGGCCCTAAAAAACCTTGCTCTGCTACAACTTGTTGACAGTATACTATACTACTAAGGCAAGAAATTACTATATTTGTACACACATTCAAAATATTGTGGGAGTTCGCACTAACTCTTTGAGACTCATATCTTATTCTCTCGTATTCTCTTACTCTTTCTTGTTGTGTGTTTATTTAAACTCATCTCCTAAAGCCTGTTTAAACTAGTTCACCTCATCAAGGAAGTCTGAAGATTAAGACACTTGTCTCTCCTACGAGAATTTTCTAATAACATCTTAATAAACTAAGGGAGTTATCTAGATTAATATCTAAATGTTACTTATCTAGATGTCAATCTAAGAACGTGGGTAGTGTTTCTTTTTTTTTTTAACAAATTATTTGTCCAATTAACTAACTTCCCCCCTATTTATTTGTCGGTTTTACATTTTCAGTAAAAAATTTACTACATTTACTCTTAGTAACTAACTTTATAACCAATTACTCAACAATAACTGAGGCTGTTTTTGGCACTGTGATGTATTTCTACCTAAACTTTTATGTTGCATTGGTTTCTCCATTTATTTCCAAATGTCAAATAAAAGGGGATGGAGAGAGTATTTGATTACCTTCCGTCATATTCTCTCTCTCTCTCTCTCTCTCTCTCTCTCTCTCTCTCATATAGATATATCTATATATATATATATATATATATATATATATATATATAAATATAAATATATATATATAGACACACACACACATACATAAGGAAGTTAAAATGACTAAAAAAAGGGAAATAGAGGGTTGTGAGCTCAAATTACAGAAAGTCCCAACAATATTTTCTTTTCCATTGAGATCAAGCTAAAAAATTTATAATGGTCATTAAATATGACAATAATCACTACTAAAACGAATTTCATGTGTACATTTGTCAAATTTTACCCCAACCATTTATTTTCTTATTTAGTACAAAATTATAAATATATTTTCTTAATTACAAATTTATTTATAACAATTTGAAAAACTTAATATCTTAACTCTAAATTTTATCCTAACAAATCAAAATATCTTTGAAAATTTGTAAATAAATTACAATTAGAGAAATATATTTGATGCTTTGTGTTCAATGAAAAATTGAATGGTAAAAATGAAACTTGACACATGTATGAATAATATTTATTCTACTTATGATAGTTGTGATGGTTAACAACCACTAACATAAAGACACATTTAATGTTAGGAAGAAAAAGATAAGTAATTACTTCAATATAATCCCACCATTCTCCATTCTCCATATTAGTTGTTACTTAGTTGCCTGCCATAGTCTCCATTATCACTTTGTGATTGATAATTTTTTATATAATATTTTATTAACAATTGCAATATTATTACCTTTGTTCCAAAATATTTGTCAATTTGACTAACCTTTGATCATTGATTACTGACAAATTACAATGAGTTACAATATAAAATTAATAATATTGTAATTTTTTAGTAAGATATCTTTTTAATGACATTCATTTCATATTGTAACTCGTTGTAATTTGTAAGTAATTAATGGTCAAAACATAGTAAAATTGACAAAAATTTTGGGACTGATGTAATATACTTTTACGATAATATTTTTTGCTACAAATCTAATTATATTAATTTTATATAACAAATCATTATATATATTGAAAAATTCATAGTCAAACTCTCTAAAGTTGGACCGTTGGATTTTCAAAAACAACCATTAATAGGGAAGAGAGTGAGTATATATTTATCAAGAAAGGAAAAAGAAAAAAGAGACTAAAAAAGAGGTTAATAGAGGGGTGTGAGGTCAAATTACAAAAAGGCCTCTCATTCACTTCTCCAATTAGATCGAGCTAAATAAACTTGCTCTCCCCCTCTGACATCATGTACACTAATTACATACGTACACTTGAAAGCTTGAGCTACTTTGAACCTCTGGGTGCTTCCATGGCTATCATTGGAGGTTGTGACCCTACAACATTTATGACGACAGCCGGAATTCTCATAGTTTTGATTTGTTGTGACTCGAGATCCTCTGATTCTGTATCCTCCAAAATAGTAACCATTTGGCTGCTCTTGTTATTAAAACTACTCTTCACTGGCTCAAGGATTATCTCCTCCACTTGGTCCTCCTTTTGCTCTTTGTACTTTCCCCATAGTACAGTGTACGAGCCAATAATAATCACTATTGCACCAATCACACTATACATGAAAAAAGAAATAGAATTAATCTTTATTAAGAAACTTCAAACTCAAACTTTCAAATAAAGGCACTTTGATAAAGTAGGGTTGGTTGTGTAGTATCGTATTAGAATTGATATACGTTGTTCTATAGTCAAACTATATCACTATAATTAGCATGCATTTTGTATTTGTAAACATGATATTTGTATTTTTGAAAGGGATGGTAGCAGAAAAGGCAGAAACTCGAGGTAGAAAAAAAATTGTCAAGTCTAATTAACAAATTTGATAAAGACCTATTCATGATCAATCATTGAGTTATTATTATAAGGACAAATGGTTAACTATTAGTGTCAACGAAACTTTAGGGTGTAAATATATTTCATCAATTTTATATATATATATATATATGGTATTTATTAGAGTATTTAAACTTAAAATTAATTAAATTTAAAAATTAATTCGTCAATACTTATTGTGAAGCTTATCACAGATTTATAATATTATTACAAAATTCATGGAGATGTTATATAAAACATTAGTTGGTAAATTAACCTATTCAAATTACATGTCGTATATAAAGAATTTGGATAGATCATAACATAATGTATAATATAATTCACCATTTTAATTAGCATAATCAATCTATATATATAACATGTTCTTAAATAATTATTTATAATATAGAGAGAAATATGGTAAATTTACCTTCCAATGTAAAACCGCTCAGCAAGAATGGCAAAGCTCATGAAAGCCACAATGATCATTCTTAAGGGACTAAAAGCAGTGACAAAAATGGGTTCTTTTTTCTCCATCACCAACCCTTGCAAGTAGTATGCCACTGCTGATGATATTATTCCCTGTTGCCCATTAACACACTTGTTTATATGTATAATACGACAAAAGTGATACCTAACGAAGATATCATACTTTTTTTTAATATAGAAAATATAGCACACTTGTTTACATGGTGAAACAAATGAACGATAAATGGATAATGATCAATAAAAACGAGATGTGCATAAAGCATCCTCAAACATGTGTGCAGCGGGTTTTAATTTAAGTCCTCTTCTCTTTATAAGAAATCTATCATTTTGCAAACACATTTATATAGCTTGTCATGATCCAAAATTTAAAATTTTAAAGATGCACTAATCTACACATCATAATTAATTAATTAAGGAAATTGACAAGTTTATCGGTGGCTTAATATGATGTATATCAAGTTGCTAGTGATGCAAATGATTTGTTGAATTTTTTTAAAGATAATTAAATTCCAAGAAGACAGTTAGAAAATGGCTTAAGCCAACACAAACTCAAATACAGTGGTGACCTTAATTATTATTGACCTGAAAACTAATTTAAAAGGTGGAGGGAAAAGGGGCTTACAGCGTAAGCAGCAGCAAAGAGGTTCATATCCCAACCAACAGCCCAGACAGAAGGATTGTGCTCCATAACAAAGGTGACTGCAGCAGATTGCAAAGTGCCCAAAAAGCAGATTAGGCTTGTGAGTGAAAGTTGTGCCGGGTATTTCCTCATTGTTATAACCTGTCCAATCACAAAGAAAGTAAGATTATAAGTATCAAGTTCTTTTCCCTATGATCACAAAGTCTATGAAAAACTCTAGATCGTTTCAAATTACAATTTATGATGATTTCTTATTCATAATACCTCTACATGCTATTACGGTCATTTTCTATTCACCAATTAGTTAAGAGTTAGTCAATCAAGTTGTATTTAAGTATACTATTAATATTATATATGTGAAGTTAGCACCACATGTATCAGCTTCTTAGGGTAGATTTGTGTTTCAGTATAGTGAAAGACGAACATAAGTTTAGATACAATTCGAACTATCTAGAGTAAATGTGTCGTCGAATATGATTGACTTGTATATATAACCAATTTTATTGTAAATTATAGAGGACCTAGATAGATGCACCACATAACATGATAGGATGGTTACATTAACTAAGGGTGTACCTGAAGAATGAGGAAAGCAGCCCAACTAAGAGAGGAGAGGATAAGGAGGATGGAGCCGTGAACCCAGTCCTGATCAATGGTGGCAGCAGAGGATGCATGGACAAGACGCCTTTGACCGGACCGAAACAAGTTGATAAGGTCACCTTTGTATAAAGTCATCAACATTGCACCTCCCACTGTTATTAAAGTTCCAACTACTTTGGCTTGGCACCTCACCCTTTTCATCACCACCTTCTCCATCCTGCTCACCAAATACATTTTAAATTAATCCTCACTATTACTTCATAATTAAACATACAACCTCACAATTACGTCACGTACAGGCAAATTAAACATATCATATCATTGCCCCGAACCTCCCATAAACACGTAATATATACATGATTATCCTAGTTAATTTAGGATGTAACAATCCTTTGTTTTGCGCAGAAAACTTTGATTAACTGATACTCCGAATAGATCAAAATAATATCCAAAACGAACTAAGCTGTGCAGTCAGTTTTAATTATTTTATCACGGGGCATGTCACAAAATAATAGGAAATACAATTATTTGTAGAATCTTATACGACCCTCAACTAAAGATAGAATGAAACATTCAGATGGTATTGAGCAGGATATATACCTGAAAACAATTGCCATGACAAACGTCATGGCAGGGAGCATGTTGGTCATGGCACATGAGAAGGTGGGAGAAGTGAGTTTCAATCCTGCATAGTAAAAGTTTTGATCGATCACTGGCCTGTAATTATGATTAAAATCATATAAACCATGAAACAAAAAGAACTAGGTCAGTTTCTGAGAGACATGTTATGATTATGTATGATGATTTAGTAATCAACCAGATAATAATTGAAGAGTAGTGCAGGATCAAACTTTGCTCACCCAAGAAGACCCAAGACAAAAATTTGCATGAATATAGGAAATGTCATTTTTGGCCTCACATTCCTGCAAACACATAGCACTGATTTAGCTCCTTCACTATATTTTCGAATGCAGTAGCTAGCTAGGGGGCAATATCAAATTACCTTTCAAGAAGGAGGGCTAAGGGGGTGAGAAGAGCAGTGGCAATAGCGTTGCGGTAAGTGACGAGGGCATAGTGGCTCATGCCGGCGTTGAGGGAGACTTTGGTGGCAATGTTCATCCCAGCATACCCAAATTGCAAGCATATCATTGCTATGTACGCCTTGCTCTTTTCACCAATAATATTCTCCCTTGCTTTTCCTTCCATTCTCTACTTGCTATTTCCCCGGCTCTCTTTTGCTTCAGTTTCAGGTTTTGGACCAGACAGAAACAGAATGAGAGAGAGAGAGAGAGAGAGAGAGAGAGAGAGAGAGAGAGAGAGAGGGTGAAAGTTGAAGAGGAGAAAAACACTTAAGCAAGACTGCTTGTGGTGCTTTAATTTCCCAAGGAACAAGGTGGGAAGTTCGTTGGTATTTATAAGCCTAACAAATTTGCTTTTGGAGTTGGAGTAAAAAAAAAATGTTTTTGGAATTGAAGGATCATAATTTGATAAGCAAAAAAAGTTGAATCAATTATTAGACCTTATATTACTATAACTTGTACCAAATGCCCAATGGTTGATTATCTTGACTGGTGAAACTAACCAGACCAAGAGAAGTTGGAGAGGAGTGACAATATGGACAAACATCAATAAGGCTCAATTTGTTTGATGATGTATGTTGCTCGTTTGTGAAAGAAGGTGAGATTACATTTTCCCCATATCTTCTTACTAATCTACTTTTACAACTCCCTATTTAAGTCAAAATTTTCAAGATTTGCTTTTACCAAATGAAAAGGATTACTATATTACTTTTAAAGACAATGATACACATTTTGTCTCAAGATGGTTAATATCCATCTTTAATGATTCATACTTCATATTTTTGTAACATTTAGTAATATTTTGTCTAATATTTATATATATTTATCATCTACAAAAGTATAATATTTATTAGCTAGGTCAAAAAATATAAATAATAGTCTAATTTTATCACTCATAGTAGAAAATACACATTTTATGCATAGTTTTATATTTATGAAAAAATATAAGTAAATAAATCATATTGTTTATAAATTGTAATAACTCTCAAAGTAATGAAACATATCTTTATAATTATTTATACATATTTACATTTAACTTTATGAGTTATTTAAGTGACAATAAGATGATTATTAACCAACTTACGTCAAAATGTTTATCATTTTGCTATTTGTAATTTGTTTCATTTCATCCCATTTCTTAAAAAGGAAGCTACATTAAAGATGGAATTGTCCGATTATCACAATGTAATGTTGAGTTATTTTGAGTAGCTAAACTCATGCACCCATTCCTCCTTTATATGTTACAATGGTTTACATTGTCAAACATTGAAAATTAGAATATTAATAATGATTTATAATATAAAACGTATCATTATATTTATTACAAAGAATAGTATCATAAGATTATAGTATTCTAATCTTTTGTACACTATATATTATATAAGAAATAGCTTCAAAAAAATATAATATAAGAAATAATCAGTTGAAAAAAAGGCATTTAGGATTGTAAGATATTTATAAGTAAAATGATAAGTATCTTGATTCAAGATAATTATTAACCATCTTGAACTTTACTTGAATTAATCTAAAAGGTATATTTATACATGTTTAAATTATTATGAATATATGTTACATTGTCTTAAGGATTGTACAACTCATAATTACTTCTTCCATTTCATATTAATTGTCCATTGAAGTCAATAATTTCTCAACATATATAATGTTCCAATATACGAAGTGTATTATCATTAGATCAATAACGAAAAATACTATCATAAGACTATAATATCATAATTGTTTGATAAAATGTACTAAAAAAATTCTTCGTGAAAAAAGAAATTTTGGACAATTAATATGAAATGGAGAGAGTATATAGAATCTATTATTAGTTTCTAAATATAGAGTTGCACGTAAAATGCATGTTCTCTATAATTGTTGATATAATTAGATAATTATTAACACTCTTTAATGTAAGTGATGATTAGGATACTCTTATGTTTGATAAAGATGTGTAACTATTCAAAAAAAATTATTTAAAATCAGAAAATAAAATTTTTAGACAATTCAATATGGTTATTAACCATCTCGATTTAAGGCACATGTCATGGTTAAAGCATAAAATAAGAATGAGGGAGCACGATTTTATAAATTAACTTTTAAATTTAACATACATAAATTTTGTTCGATACAACTCAAATAAATATGGTTTAAATAAGTCCAGTAAAATTTGCTCTTCTTTGAACGAATGGAATTGGATAAAAAATAATTTCAGAATAAATAAAAAATTATTGTTTGTAAACAAACCAATGCAGAGGTTGTCTGGTTCAGTCCTACTAATCTTTAGATTAGCTCCAATATAAATTAATTCAAGCTACAACTTAACATAAAATAAATTAGATTGAAATTATTGACACTATTTCTTATCGTTGTCCTAGTCAAATATTTTATCTGATACTACCTCCGTTCCAAAATATTTGTCCGTTGACTAAATTTTGACCGTTGATTACTCAAAAATTATAATGAGTTACAATATAAAATTAACGTCATTGTAATCTTTAGCAAATTATCTTTCTAATGGTAGTGATTTCATATTTTAATTCATTATAATTTATGAGTAATTAACAGTTAAAATTTAGTCAACGGACAAACATTTTGGGACGAGGTAATACTTATAATTAGCTCAGTCAATCATCCAATATATAATTATGGACTTTGTTATTGGATGTAACTGTTACTGTTTTTTCTACACAAAAGTTAACAAAAATCAAAGCCCTTTTTTTATTTGTTTAGTAGGATTATTTTATCATTTAAAATAACAAGACTATACTTTAGATGATGTATATTTAAATTTATTTATTCTATTATTAGAATTTATATAAAAATAATAAAGAAATATGTATTGTGATATATACTTACCCCACTATTTTCTTTGTCTACTTTACCTTTCTTACCTTTTTTAATTTTATCTAATTTGATCCTACACTCTTAAATAACTGCCTGCAAATAAACAATTTGGAACTCAAAATAACTAATTTGTTCACTTTACTTTTTCACGATCTTCGACGCAACTCTTTGATATCTAATTTTTCATATTTTATCTTAGCAAGACAAATAATATTGTATTCATATAACAATATTTTTCATCACAAATATAATAGTGATCGTCTTCTACAATAACTTCACATATAATTTGATAAATTAACAGTTTAAATTTAAATTTTTTTAATCTAATTAATCAAACTTGAACAATTTATTTGAGATGGATGAAATATTTGTTTGAAGCGATAATAATATTCTCCTGGATTGTGTATAATATATGGACCAATAAAGATAATGGTTTCACAATGTGTCGACATATACGAGAAATTGCATATTTTAAGAATATTATACACCCAACTAGACCAATGTTAGCTTAATATATAATGAACTGCCAGAAACCTAAAACAATTAACCTTATTAACGTAAAACTGGATTGCACTTGTCACAAATCTCAATATTATATGTTTAATTGGTTCATTTCGTATCCTACTTATCCTACATGTTTCCATTTATTTTTTTTTCAAGGAAGAGAAACAAAGATGGAAGGAGAAAAGAGAGTGAGTCACACGTGGGAAGGGTGGGCCGGTGGGGGATCCAATTGAAATTTCTGGTGTCGTATTTTTGTTATATTTTGCGTTAGTATGGTTTACACGTATCAGTTGTTCTTGTGGTAAGCGGGACCCGCTTAATTTGTCAATACATGAGCTTTTGAGCCTTGTGCTTGCTGATGAGGTCGTGGGCCCATTACTTTTATGAAATTATGCAAGGTGGGCCCCAAACTTCTAAGATGCGGCATTTCGCTTACCATTATAAAGCAAACTTGAGAAATCAAAAGTTGAGGTCCTCATTAGAGCTGTGACTAGGAAAATTGGATTACTGGTTTTTTAGGCCAATTGGATTATTAACGGTCAAAGTTTTTAACACAATTTCTTAGGCGATTGATAAATAAAAATGGAGGTAGTACTTACTAAAAATTAGCAAAATTATAATTAGAAATAATCACAAAAAATAAAAAATAAAAATAAAAAACACAAAAAAGGAAAAAGGAAAAAGGAAAAAGGAAAAACAGGAAAAAGGAAAAAGAAAAAAGAAAAAAATAAAAAATTATCACAACACAACATGCACAAATATTAAGGCAAGTGTCATTTCTACTTGTTAATGATATGTGATGCAATAATATATATAAATCTCCGTATATTAAGAAAATATTTTTCGACTATCTTTGTGTATTTTAATATAGTTATATGGGATGATATTGTTTTGTGAAGGTTTAGGATTGAGAATCAGAGCCAACAGGTGTGAGACAAAAAAATCGCAAGTAGATGTTATTTATATGTATGTAATTGATATTGTAGGAGGCAAAAATTCATCGGCAAATAAAAAAATGACACGTGGAAAATAAATTAATTTTTATTTGGCCAATTATAAATTGTCACATGTTAAGTTGACTTCGATGGATTCATTTGGCCAAAATTAAATTCCGACCAATTACAATATGATACGTGTCAGAGGTGATGCAGAAAAACATAATTATTTCTTTATTTAAAAATAAAGAAATAATTAATTAATTTGGACCCAAGCTCAAAGTCCAACTTAAACCCTAGGGGCTAGGCTTCCAGAGCCTATAAATAGGGGTCTTCCCCCTTCATTTTGGAATCCCCTGGAGATTCAGCGATCAGCATCTAGAGGCTCCAGGAGATCAAGCTGTCAGTGGTCTCCAGCTACCAAGAGCCAAGGATCGAAGTCTGCGAAAACTCAAGACCGAGTCTCCAAATCTTCAGCACGTCTTTATCAAGAACAACAACATAGTTCTTCGGCAAGACACTCGACAGTCTGCCCCAGCGACATTCGAAATTTTGCACTCTAGAAGCTTTAAAAGATCGAACTGCAAGCGACCTCCAGCTACCAAATGTCAATGATCAAGGTATGCAAAAGCTCCAAGCCTCTACCGCGTCAAAATCAAGAACTGCTACAGAGTTCTTTGGTAACACCTGCAAAGTCTTAAGAAGATTGGGCTACAAACGCTCTCCAACTACAAGCGACAAGGAGCAACGTCGACTAGTTTAACAACTTTTGTTCTTCGCATCAAAGACTCGGTCATCTTCCTCATCTAGTTCATCGATCAAGATCAAGCACTCAAGCCCTCGCTGTGGACACTAAAAAAATCAAAATAGTGTCAAAAGCTAAAATAACTTAAGTTGATTATTTTGGTCAGTCCAAATTAATTAATTTAGTTTATTTAAATGGAATTTGCTCAAACTGACGATTAAGTCAAAGTTCGAGCGACTGTCAAGTCAAAGTCAAATTGACTACCAGGTCAAGACCCAAGTGACTACCAAGTCAAAGTCAAATGGAATGTTAAGTCAACTCAAACCCAAGGCCCGGTCAACGACCTAAGAAGACTAACAAGTCACCCAAAAAGAAGGAGTTTTTCCTCTATAAATAGAACTACTCACTCTCATTTAAGGGGATGGAGAAAATTGAACTCTCAAGAAAACTCTCTCTAGAATAAACAACAAACACTTCAATATGTGTAGTTTGTTCTAGAGAGTGAAACACAAACTTGATAAAGATTCAAGCCACATTGGCCCTCCTTTAAGAAGACTATAGAGATCAAATCAGAGGATTATTTATTTGTTCACCTTGTAATAAATATCGATAGAGATTGTACCCAAATTCTTTGAAATTAATACAAATTTTATTTATCCATTTTTTTCTTGTCTTAATTAATTTTAGACTCTAAAAATTGTGGTTACAAATTTTGGTACGCCTGGTGGGACAATCTCTACCTCTCATCTCCATCTCTTAAACCAAGACTTTCAAGAACCTCTCCACAAAGAAGACATGGCCACAAAGATTTTAGCCAATCTGCCTTCAAGGAAGAATGTCGACTCTCCGTCGCGAAGACATAGGAGAAGTGCTGCCAACTCTAGTAAGTCAGACACTAGAGTGGTGATAAGATGCAAGATAAGAGCTAGTAAAGTTGCTACTCATAGAGCACTTACAACCTTAGAGTGCCACGCCACCCAAATTAATTCCACTATGCTTCATGGTGTCGACCACACCCCTACTGTGGTCTGTCCCAAAGAAAAGTTAGTGACTATTGTGAAGACGAAACATGAGGCCATCAGCACGGTGAGGGAAATTCAAGGTAGAACAAGGTCATTCGGTGTTGTCACCATGTCAGTCATGGTTACAGGAGTTATGACAATAGAAGAAGAAATGGCTAACATAAAAGCCATGCTACAAAATCTTGCCCAGGAGAGTGAAGAGAAGGATGTGCAAATCAAGCATCAAGATAGAAAGATTGCTAAGTTGGAGAAGAAGTTAAAGCAACAACAAACAAAATCCCTCAATAAATATTCAGACGCAGAGGAAGAAAACGAATCTAGCGAAAGTGAGGTTGAAAGTGATATGTCTAAAAGGGCGACAAGCCATCATCATCGATAAGCTCAATGATTGCAGAACAAATCCAAGATTTGATCGTAAAGGCACTCAAGGATCAACTAGGAAAAGCTTCACAAAGAACTCACAGGTACACTAGGCCATACACTAAGAGAATTAGCACTCTTTGTATGCCACATGGTTACCAACCTCCTAAATTTCATCAATTTGATGGGCATGGTAACCCAAAGCAGCATGTCGCGCACTATGTTGAGACATGCAACAACGCTGGCACGAACGGAGATCTCTTAGTCAAACAATTTGTACGCTCCTTGAAAGGAACCACGTTTGACTGGTACACCAACCTTGCATCTGAGTCCATTGATAGTTGGGGGCAAATGGAGGAGTTTTTAAATTGTTTCAACAACACAAGTCGTGTTGTAAGCATGACAGAATTGACTAATGCCAAACAATGGGTTGACGAGCCAGTTGTTGACTACATCAACCGCTAGCGTGCTCTTTCCCTAATGTGCAAGGATCGACTGTCAGAAACCTCTGCGGTGGACATGTGCGCTCGAGGAATGGATTGAAACATACTCTATGCCTTGCAAGTAAACAAGCCTAAGAGTTTCAAAGACTTGGTGACACAAGCTCATGACATGGAGTTTACAATTGCCAACCATGGAAAACATTCTAACAATAGTGTGTCTACAACTGCTTATGAAGACATGCCAAGAAGAGACCCTATGATTGAAGAAAATGATTATTGTTTTTCTGACTCTGATGCACCAGAAAATGTCGGACAAACTCCTTGAGAAGGGACTCATAGTACTCCCTGAGCTGAAGCGCCTTGAAGAAGTAGGAAAAGTGAGCAATCCTAAGTATTGCAAATACCACAAGATTGTCAGCCACCTACTAGAGAAATGTAGAGCATTCAAAGAGAAAGTCATGCAGCTAATGAAGGAAGGGAAAATCGCACTAGATAAAGAAGACACTGACGAGTCTGAGTAGATGCGACGAGCGCAAAGAGAGAGGAAACCCTATAGGGCAAAGAACAGTCACCTGAAAAAAAAGGACTCAAGCAATAAAAAAAACTTTCATGTGATCGTCATAGACTTCCAAGTCATCATTTTAAAAAATAAAAAAAGAACTCCCAAGTACACAAGAACTTCCAAGTCACCACCAATGACTCCCATGTCAACCTAATCAAGAGACTCCCAAGTTGACAAACAAGACTCACAAATCTATCAAATGACCAGAAGCTTTCAAGTCATCATCAAAAAGACTCTCAAGTCATCACCGACAGACTCCCAAGTCATTACAAGAAAAAGACGTTCAAGTCATCATCAACAGACATTCAAGTCGTTATCAAAGACTCTCAATTCGTTATCAAAGACTTTCAAGTTGTTACAAAGGAACACTTTAGTCAAAAAACTTCTAAGTCACAATTGACAAAGATAGCAAGCTCTCAAATTAGCTAAATCCCAGACTCTTAAGTCATCAAGTATGTGGACTCTCAAGTTAAACTCCTAAGTCATTCATTCATATGAGTGTAGCGCCAACATGTTCAAGTCATGTCCATCTTATGGTATCTAGATGTACAAGCAACGTACATTGTATAGCCTCGCAAACCTGTAAAAAAAAAAAAAAGTCTATTGACTCTCAGAGGGGTTAGTCGTTCTGCCATGCACCGGGTAAGCTGACTCGTCACCTCAATAAGGATAAACTTCTCAACGCAAAAGTGGAGCCTGTTATCCTTACCTTTGGTGGTATTCGGTGTTTCAAAAAATATCCGACGCGCCACCTCAACAAGGATAAACTCCTCTACGCATATGCGGAGCCTGTTATCTTTGCCTTTGGCGGTATTCGGTGTTTCAAAAAATATCTAACGCGCCACCTCAACAAGGATAAACTCCTCTACGCATATGCGGAGCCTATTATCCTTGCCTTGGGTGGTATTCGGTGTTTTGAAAAAATATCTGACGCGCCACCTCAACAAGGATAAACTCATCTACGCATATGTGGAGCCTGCTATCCTTGCCTTTGGCGGTATTTGGAGTTTCAAAAAAAATATCTTACGCGCCACCTCAACAAGGATAAACTCCTCTACGCATATGCGGAGCCTCTTATCCTTGCCTTTGGCGGTATTCGGTGTTTCGAAAAAATATCCGACTTGCCACCTCAATAAGAATAAACTCCTTTACGCAAAAGCGGAGCCTGTTATCCTTGCCTTTAGAGGTATTCGGTGTTTCGAATAAAATATTCGACGAGCCACCTCAACATGGATAAAATCCTCTACGCAAAAGCGGAGCCCGTTATCCTTGTCTTTGGCGGTACTCGGTTTTCCAAAAAAATATTCGACTCGTCACCTCAACAAGGATAAACTTCTCTACGCAAAAGCGGAGCCTGTTACCCTTTTCTATGACGGTATTGACTGTTTTAAAAAAAAATAAAAAAATAAAAAATTCGACGTGCAACCTCAACAAGGATAAACACCTCTATGCAAAGTGGAGCACATTATCCTTGTCTTTGGCGGTACTCGGCCTACCCAAGTCATCCGAGTCGTCACATCTACGAGGATAAACACCTCTACGCAAAGCGGAGCCTGTTATCCATGTCTTTGGCTGAAACGTATGTGGATCGGTTCACTTTTGGTTCGTCTTTATCGGACTATTCCCGAGCCTTCTAAGGGGCTTTGGAGCAATCGGTAAAAATAAACACAAGGTGGCAAAGGCGTTCAAATGGCGTGCCTTCACTATTTGGGTCATAACTCCTTCAATACAACTTTGATGGACTTGAGATTTTGGGAGCTAAAAGTACACAACGAGAGCTTTCCATCGATATCTTACGGGTCTAAAACAGAGTCTGGATGAAGAAGTTATACGCGTTTGAAGTCGGCAGAAAAAAAATACTTCACAGACTGAGGTCGCGCCCGCGATCCCTTGCAGAACAACAGGGAATTTGGGCAGATCAAGGTCGCCCCCGCGACCTACCCCGTCGCACCCGTGACGCCTGTGTCGCACCTGCGACTCCTGTATCGCTCCCGCGACACCCAGTTGTCGCACCCGCTACTTCACGCTGCTGACCGTATAGCCTAAAGACTTCGTTCCCTCGCGCCTAAGACCGGAATTGTCGCGCCCGCGACCCTCCTCTGTTTAACGCGTGTTTTACTGTTTTAACCCTATTATTATAAATACCGCTTAGCTTATTTTTCAAGATAGATTTTGATGATGAATGTTTAGGAGTTAGACTCAAGAAAATTCCTCTCAATTAGAGAGTTTGTAATTGTAGGTTTTCAAACCCTATTGCAATGAAAGCTAATCCTTTGGGTGGAAGTTGTTTTGTGATTTCTCTTCTTTGTGAGTGGGTGTTTATCCTCTACTCTTTGTGAGATTTCTTGGGTGATTCAAGACTGTTTGCTTGTGGGAGATCCTTGTGCTAGAGATTGAACATCTAAGTTAAATTTGGTGAGATTTCTCTCTTTAGAATTGTCCATATATATCTTTTAATTTTATGTTTATCTCCATTAATCCAAAAACCCTAAAAATTGGTTCATAGTGTTTATGAGTTCTATGGGTGGATTTCCATCATTCACATGTTTGTTTAGACCCTAGGCTTCCACGCAATCCCTCTCCATTTGGTATCAGAGCTAGCGATAGAACTCATAGTTTGTTGGAGATTTCTTGTTTTTTCCCGGAATTATTCTTGTTGTTGTTTGGTGGTGAATTTTTTGTGTTCTTGGTTTTGTGGATTGTATGCAAATATTAATGTTCCCCATTCCCTTTCATATCCAAGAGTAGTGGAATACATTGTATTGTGTTTGTATTTGTATTTGGTGATTTTGATGCATATTGGAGCTTTGAGGTGAAGTTGGAAAATAGTGCCCGAAAGGTGTTCGATGAAATGTCTGAGTGAGAAAAACACAAAGAACCCTTAGCCAAACACTAGCCAACTACAAAAGAACCCCCAAAACTTCACAAAATATCCCCAAACACAATCCGTCACTTCATCCATTATTGTTGGGTGTTATTGTTGTTCTTGATTGTTGATTGAATGGTTGGAAATAGTATTAGGTTGTGTTGAAATTTATTTGTTAGAGTTGGTGGTTGTGTTGGTGGTGGATATTATTGGTGTTGGTTGTGTGCCATCCGGGTTTGTTCTTCATGGTGCATTCCCCTTGCCGGTTTCACCCCCATTTTCCTCCATAAAATTAGCCTCACAAAACCCCTCAAAATTTCCTAACTTCAAAGAACCCAATCCTCCATCCGCTCAAATTATACACCTCACAAGAAAACGAAGCTCCACAAATGGCCTCCATGTCCTATGCTTCAGGTAAACATGATGTCCTTTTTTCCCCTAAACCCAAACCCAAACCCAAACCAACCTTCGAGGAGAATCTTCAACGTATCGAAGAGAAGTTTCTAGAAGAGCAACGTCAAATGAGTGACTTACTCCACGCTACGACCCCTACGCAACTAGAGTCATTGAAAAGGGATCGTGGTATTTCAACTTGGTCTCCTAGAACTCACCATAGTGGTTATTCGAGGTATTTTGATGATTATCGACATGGTGGTTCTCAAGGTAGGAGAATGGAAGAGAAGGTTACTTCATGGCCTTCTAGGAAGGGAAGTGCTCACTCGTGGAGTAAGGCTTCATCCAAGGGAAGTTGAACTTCCAAGCTACCCAAACCATCTTCCCGAGCTCCTAAGGAAAGTGCGGACTATCTTCGGAAGCTCAAGGGTAGAAAATGCTTCACATGTCGGGTTTATGGTCACTACCAAGCCCAATGCCCCACAAGATGGTTGAAAGTTCCAAAGTAAGTGAGGTAGCCACACCGGAGGCTCCAAAGACTAGTGTTGAGGTTCGTGCGCAAGAAGGGGAGAGTACGATTTCTAGGCGATCCTTTATCTTAACCAAGGATTCCCGGGATAACTCTCAACGGGAGAATATCTTCCGAACTCGGTTCACCATCGGCGAGAAGGCGTGCAAGGTCATCATCGACGGTGGGAGTTGCTCCAACTTGGCTTCTACCTACATGGTTGAGAAACTCCAATTGCCGGTCTCGGCTCATCCTCAACCGTATAGCTTGCAAGGGCTAAAAGATGGCGGCGACTTCGAGATAACCCAAAAAGCCTTGGTCTCTTTCTCCGCTGGTTCTTATGAAGATAGTGTTTTTTTGTGATGTTGTCCCCATGGATGCTTGCCATTTACTACTTGGTAGACCTTGGCAATTTGATCTGCATGCTATCCACGACGGTCAGAAGAACACTTACACTATCCGTATGGGAGAAGAGAAACTCAAACTCCTTCCTTTACCTCCTTTCGAAACCAATACACTATAAACCGAGGTGGGAAGTGAGAAGAGAAACCTCCAAAATAGTGAAACACGGGATGAGAGTGCTTTGAGCAAAGGAAAGCTACATCGGGCTTTACTTCTACGAAAAAGCGACCTTAGTGAGGTTGAGCGAACCTTAGCTCCACAGAAATTTCCAACCTATCTCCCTTGTCCCTCACCCTTACCCAAAACTCCTACCGAGCTCCGTATAGAGTTCCCTAGTGTTGAGTCGTGCTCAATCACTCCCGAGCCTCACCATGGAGTTGAGTTGCATGAGGAAACATCCTTGACAAATCCCCCGAGCTCTATTATTTCCACATCAAGATTGAACGAGGAAAAGATTGTTCCCATTAGCCTTGACCCCGAACTCTCATGTGACGAATTCCTTGTTGCTTTCAACAAGTTGATGGGTGCTAGACGTGTTCGGGTCCTTCATGATGTTTACTTAGCCCCTCCTTTCCGCCAGAATTGCTACATTTTTTAGAAGGATGGGTTGATGAGCGTCACTCTACTTCGACTGTTGGAGTACATACTTTTGGGTTTGCGCGGGTATGCACTTTTTTAGAAAAGACGCCCAGCTGTCGCACCCGCTACCTCGCGTTGCTGACCGAATGGCCCAGAGACTTCGCTCCGTCGTGCCCGCGACCCTCCCCTGTTTAACGTGTGTTTTACTATTTTAACCCTATTAGTATAAATACCCCTTAGCTTATTTTTCAAGATAGATTTTGATGATGAATGTTTAGGAGTTAGACTCAAGAAAATTCCTCTCAATTAGAGAGTTTGTAATTGTGGGGTTTCAAACCCTATTACAATGAAAGCTAATCCTTTGGGTGGAAGTTGCTTTGTGATTTATCTTTTTTGTGAGTGGGTGTTTATCCTCTACTCTTTGTGAGATTTCTTGGGTGATTCAAGACTCTTTGCTTGTGGGAGATCCTTGTACTCGAGATTGAACATCTAAGTTCAATTTGGTGAGATTTCTCTCTTTAGAATTGTCCATATCTTTTAATTTCATTTTATCTCCATTAATCCAAAAACCCTAAAAATTGGTTCATAGTGTTTATGAGTTCTATGGGTGGATTTCCATCATTCACATGTTTGTTTAGACCCTAGGCTTCCGTGCAATCCCTCTCCATTGGCGGTACTCGGTCTTCCAAAATCATCCCACTCGTCACCTCAACAAGGATAAACACCTCTGCGCAAAAGCGGAGCCCGTTATCCTTGCCTTTGGCGGTACTCGGTCTACCAAAATCATTCGAGTTGTCACCTCAACAAGGATAAACACTTCTCCACAAAGCGGAGCCCGTTATCCTTGGCTTTGGCAGTACTCGGTCTGCCAAAATTATCCTAGTCGTCACATCAACAAGGATAAAAACCTCTACGCAAGGCGGAGCCCGTTATCCTTATCTTTGGCGGTACTCGGTCTTTCAAAAAATATCTGACTTGACACCTCAACAAGGATAAACTCCTCTACGCAAAAGTGGAGCCCGTTATCCTTGTCTTTGGCGGTACTGGGTCTTCCAAAAAATATCCGACTCGTCACATGAGGATGCCTGAGGAGTAAGGGTTACCCATTAAAAAATCCTTCTCTGCTACAAATCGTGGTGTGCAGTTGTTTTTGTGGGTTGACTTCAGATTGAGTCATTGGATCATATGTGAAATATCCCAGATTGCTAGTAATTTGCTTTGTCGTCATTGGAGCATGAAGTGTAAATTCCCATTATCAATCCTTCAGATTGCTACAAATCGTGGTCCAATATTTTTTGAAAGACCGAGTACCGCCAAAGATAAGGATAACGGGCTCCGCCTTGCGACCTAGTCTCGAGGGAGCAATTTGTAGACACTAAAAAATATCAAAATAGTGTCAAAAGTTAAAATAAATTAAGTTGATTATTTTGGTCGGTCCAATTTAATTAATTTAGTTTATTTCAGTGGAATTGGCTCAAATTGACGATCAAGTCAAAGTTCGAGCGATTGTCAAGTCAAAGTCAAATTGACTACCAAGTCAAGACCCAAGTGACTACCAAGTCAATGTCAAATGGATTGTCAAGTCAACTCAAACCGAAGGCCCGGTTAACGGCCCAAGAAAACTAACAAGTCACCCAAAAGAGGGAGTTTTTCCTCTATAAATAGAACTACTCAACCTCATTTATGGGGATGGAAAAAAATTGAACTCTCAAGAAAACTCTCTCTAGAATAAACAACAAACACTTCAATATGTGTAGTTTGTTCTAGAGAGTGAAACACAAACTTGATCGAGATTCAAGCTGCGTCGGCCCTCCTTCAAGAAGACTAAAGAGATCGAATCAGAGGATTATTTATTTATTCATCTTGTAACAAATATCGACAGAGATTGTACCCAAATTCTTTGAAATTAATACAAATTTTATTTGTCCATTTTCTTTCAAAAAATTACTAAGGGGTACCCTAATTTTTGGTGAAATATTTTTCTGGTACCCCAACTTTTAAAAACTAATTTTGGGGTACCCTAACTTTTAGAATTAGAAATAATTAGGTGAATTTCCGGCCAATGATTTGAATTCACCGGTGAGTTTTAGGCAGGAAATTGATTAAGTGTTTTTGTGGACGAAAATGCCCTTTGTTTTTGTGGACGAAAATGATTTGAATCAATCGGAGTTTCGCCGGAAATTCAACTAGTAATTTATAATCCTAAAAGTAAGGGTACCCCAAAATTAGTTTTGAAAAGTTAGGGTACCAAAAATTTGTTTCTTCAAAAGTTAGGGTACCTCTAAGTAATTTTTTGATTTTCTTTTATTGTTTCAATTAATTTTAGACTCGAAAATTTATGGTTACACTTGCATCTAAGAACTTAAAGAACTACAACCAACAGTCAACTTACAGATGGTTAAACTACAAGAGTCCTTCAGCTAAATCTGCACTCGAGATCGAGATCAAGCATCCGCGTCCTCGGCTCACCTACGTTTCAGGAGATCGAATCAGAGGACTACTTTACTGTATTTAATACAGAGATTGTACCCGCATGTTTCTCAATTTCCTGTCTTATTAAATTTTAGACTCGAAATATGTGTTTACAAATTTGACACGCTAGGTGGGACATCTCTTCCTCTCATCTCTTTCTCCAAGAAGTCAAATTTGACCTTCGATTCAAGCGACGTGATGGATTTCAACATAGAAGAAAAGATAGTTGAACTTGAGGCTATGCTATATAAACAGGCTCACAAGGGAAAGTGAAGAGAAAGACATGAAAATCAACGAACAAAGTGAGCAGATCGCAAAACTGATGAAGATGATTAAGAACTATCCGTATCAGAACTCTGATGAGGAGGCTGACAAGGAAGAGAGTCCTCTAACAGTGATGGCAACAGGGAAGAAAAGAAATTAAAAGCTCATTTTTAGGATCACTAACTATGGATTAGATTCAAAATTTGGTTACAAATGCAGAGAATGATCAACTAGGTGAGGGATTAAATAAGACTCACTTATGCACGGAGCCATACACGAAGAGGATCGACATCCTTCGAATGCGACAAGGATATCAACCCCCAAAGTTCAATCAATTTGACGGGAAGGCTAATGCTAAGCAGCATGTCGCTCACTTCATCGAAACTTGTAGCAATGTCGGCACAGAATGAGATCGACTAGTGAACCAATTTGTCTGCTCTCTGAAGGGGATCGCAAATGACTAGTATACGGATTTAGAGCTTGAATCTATCAACAGTTGGGAACAAATGGAGCAAGAGTTTCTCAATAGGTTCTACTACGCTCAACGGGTGGTCAGTGTGACAGAGCTGGCAAACACCAAACAGTGCGAGGGCGAGCCAGTCCTTGACTACATCCATCATTGGAGGGCTCTTAGTCTTGAATGTAAGGATGACCTCACTGAAGCTTCGGCCATCGATATGGGCGCTCAAGGCATGAACTGGGGTTTGTTCTACGTCCTCAAGATGGCCAAGCTAAAAAAATTTCAGGAGTTAGTAACTAAGGCACATGATATGGAGATCACCATAGCAAGTCGACGGGGAATTAATTCATCTTCATCTGAATCAAGGAACAGTGCCGATGGGTATAAGAAGAATGACAAGTTGTCGAAGAGTTCAACAATGGAGTCTATGGCTATTTCAATGTGTAAACTAGTGCAAATCTTTGCTAAACCTAAACCTAAAAGGGAGAAAGTCACTTTCTCAAAAGATGCTGAAAGGAAGCGCCCTACACTGAAGGAGCTCCAAGAAAAGAAGTACCTGTTTCTAGGCTCGAATTTGTCATGAATGCTCGAAGACTTCTTAGGGACAAGAGTTATAGAACTCTCACATCTAAAGAGGCTAGAAGAAGCGGGAAGAATCATTGATCCAAGATATTGTTGCTATCATAGGGTAGTTAGTCAGCCTCTTGAGAAGTGCATTACGCTCAAAGAGCGGATCATGAAGCTAGATGAGGAAGAAAAGATAATATTGGACTTGTGTGATAATGTTGAAGCCAACTACGTCTCAGCACGACCAATTCCAACCAAGGGAAATGAATGCTTGATGATTCAGTTTGAATGCAAAAAACCAGTTCCTGTTATTGTACAAGTCCAGGTATCTCGAGATGAACATGAGCAAATACCAGAAGCTTTTGGTGAAGTTGAAGGATGGAGTTCGGTGGTTAGGAAAAAGACTAGGGGGTAAAGGGAAGTCCAAACACCACGAACCCGAAGGCATCAAAGGAGAGCAGACAAATTGGTTCACTAGTTGCTTGAGCGCGACCCTCGTCATCAAACAACCCAAAACCTTCAACAGAAAGGAGGATGCTTGAAGTCTTCAAGAAACAAGAAGTTGGTTCAACTGAGTTGCTTGAGCGCGACCCTCGTGTTTCTATCACACAGGAGGAATACTTTCCGAAGGACTTCCTTGGAGGAGTCGACAAAGTTGAAGTTGTAAACATGGCCTTCTGCTTTGAGATCGAAGAGGATGATGGCCATGGAATTGAGTATCAACCTAAGTCAAAGATTTCCGAGTTCGATAGGTTGGGACAGTCAGCATCTCTAAACAAGCATATGTCTTTGAGCGGATAGGGTGTCGAGGAGAGAATAAGCCTTGGTCTTTAGTAGGATCAAGGATGGTTCGAGATTAAGGATCAAACATGTTGAAGAGGTGTCAAGCTTACAACCCCACCAGGAACAGAGCTCGGCATTCAGCCACATTAGAGACATCAACGAAGTTCAAAGCACCATTCCATCTCGCATGAGGCGTTTTCAACGTTGGAGATAAAGACCAAAGGATCCTTCAAACTGAAGAGACGCATTGTGATCCTCACTGGTCATCAAAGCAAAAACAATATTGACATGGAGCTTGAGCGAGAGGAGACATTTTCTTATTCCCAAGTCAAAATCTAGGAAAGTGAAGACTAGCTCCTGAGTAAGAGCCTAAACTGTTCACCCAAAAAAAAATTCATTTTAAGTTCATTTCATTTTTATCATTGTAATACTCCTGACCCGCAAGAGTATAAACTATGTACGGCTAAATTAATAAATAAAATTTTCATTTCTCCATCTTTAAATTTGAACTACGTTTGGTTTGATCCTTATGAGTGTTTTTTCCTTAAGGTACGTAGGCAATTGGGGGTCCAAACCCAAATGCAGTCATGACATAACAAAAACAAAATGGTCATGAATTGAAAAAAAATTTGACACTTTCAAATCAACAAATTTCCAGACTCTCAAGTAACCAAATTCACTGACTTCCAAGTCAACAAAAATTAAAGACTTCCAAGCCAACAAAAATTCAAAACTTTTAAATCAACAAACTTCAAGATTGTTAAGTCATTAAGTTCCTTAACTTCTAAGTCAACAACAAGACTAAGACTTCTAAGTTAGTTAAATTCTCGCATCAACAAGTCTCTTGATTCCCAAGTTCATAAAATGAAAGACTTACAAGTCAACCAAATTCAAATCAACAAAATACAAATACTTACAAGTAAAGGAAAAAAATTACGACTCCCAAGTCAATAAAATTCGAGATTCCCATGTCAATAATGCATACAACTCTCAAGTCTGCAAATCTAAAGACTTTCAAGTCAACAAACTTTATGACTCTTAAGTCATCAAACCCATCGATTTCCAAATCAACAAAAATTGAAGACTTCAAAGTCAACCAAATTCAAGACTACCAAGTCGTTAAAATCAAATTTTGAGGTGAAGAAAATCAATTACTCCTAGGTCACCAAATAAAAAACTCCCAAGTCACTCCAATTCATGAGTTCACGACTCCCAAGTCAAATTAATCACTCATACGTCAACAAAACTCAATGACTCACAAGTCAACAGGATGAGGGACTCACAAATCGAGATTGGTAAAGACTCACAAGTTAGATAGAGAGACTCTTAATTCCGCAAAGTCAGTAGCTCACCCATAATCAACAAGGTTAAAGACTTCTACGTCATCATAATGAAGACTCTTAGGTCAAAAGTGCAAGAAATGTACCGTCTTCCAAGTCATCAAAATTGTTGGCTTTCAAGCCACACTTTGGCTTGCCAAGATCTTCATGTCCGGTGGTTTACTTCATGTTAGCACCGTCAGGCCGGTTGACAACTTCCTTTAAGCATGCAATGTGAGGGCGTCCTAGTCATGTTGGTTGAATTATACTCCATGAAGACATCATCGCCCTTCAAATATGCAACGTACTCCTTTTGTTAAGTGGTGACTCTTTCAAGTGAATGACTTTAACGTGTTATTCAGAGTCGATATTGGGGGCAAGTTAGTTGGTGATGTCCTCGTGTCCTTCCATGACGTTCATAGCCAAGAAAATGTTCAACTTGCTTATCGTGAATCTATAAAAGAAAGTTTGACTGTGTCATCATAGCTCGAAAGAGAAGTCAAGATCGCTTTTCATAGCCCATAGACAGCAGCAAATCAATGAAGAGTAAGTTAGGCGATGACTTTGTCGACCTAGTTCAGTCCTGAGAAGAATCACGTTAAGATGCCCCTTACATCTGGACCTAGTTGAGGAGTGATCCACTTGAGCCGAGGGGACGACATTGTCGACCCAAACAGTTTTAAAAAGAGTCATCTAAGACAACTCTATAACAACACGTTGAGGAGTTCCATGTGAGTTGAGGTGGGGCGATGACTCCGTCGACCTAGACTGCACTGACATTTATGAGAGAGTTGTCTAGAACAACTCTACATCAGTAAACTGGGGGTTAGCCCACATAAGCCAAGGTGAAGCGATGACACCGTCGACCCAGACTGTACTGACGTTTTTGAGAGAGTTGTCTATGACAACTCTACGTCAGTAAGTTGAGGAGTATTCCACTTGCGACGAGGCGCTGACTCCGTAGACTCATATCAGTTCTGATAAGAGACACATGAAGATGTCTAATACATCAGAACGTAACTGAGGAGTACTCTAGTTATAGCGAGACGACGATCATGCCGACCCAGATGTTTAACGTTTTCTTAACGAAGTACGACAACGGTCGTGTACGTTTGAGTAATTGGGGCCCTAGTGATCTATGTTAGTCTTTCAAGTCTCGAGAGGTTCAAAGGTTGATCTTTCAGAAGAATTATACTGAGATTTCTACTCAATTAATGGGAAACAAAGGCTTGGAGGTAATTCCGGGCCGACCTAACGAAAGACTAATTACAGAACTGCGGTCTTAGAGGAGATTTCGTTCGATGATCAAGTGTAGGGATTGTGTGCACACCAAGCTTGCACCGAATTCCCCCGCCAGGGCGTTAAATCGGTGTTTGCTGCCTATGCATGAACCAACATCAATCCCCCCAGCAAGAGCGACGAATCGATGTTATACTTTCTGAGGTTGTCATCACTCCCACGTATATCGACGAACCTTGGTAGTATGAGAACCAATCCAAAGTAACCTCTTCTAGTCCTCTCTCCCTAGAGCAAGGAACTAGAATTGATTAAACCACCCTGGAACTCCACGAGTGAAGGATGAAAGGATCCATAGCCTCTCGGCCTTCGATATCCTACAACCATCACATGGAATTCTAGGGCGGAACACTAATCATCTCACTAATCACCCTAATCCCGCTATTCCATACCCTAATCCTCATTAGGGGCCCTAATCACCCCCTAACCCTAGGATTACTTAGCCTACCATGTTATTAGCATAAAAGATTCAATCTTTAAGCCTAAGGAATGCAATGGAGTCAAATTAGAACAAGAAACTATAACATGAAAAATTAAGAAATCAGAAACTTACTAGAATCGAATAGTAATAAAGAGTGAAGCGGAATCTGGGAACGATTTCAAACGAAGAACTTTCAAATGAAATCTTGAATGAATTAAAATTTGAATCACACTAATCTCTGCTTGAAAGCAAAGATCAAAGGGCTAAATCAAATTAAGAACTAAAACTAAGACTAAACCTAGAAGTAAAAGCTTCTTTAAAAATGTTGGAAGGAAAGCTATTTGTACAAGTGGAGAAAATTCGGCCCAAATACACCGTTTAAAGGCGCAGAATTTGCTGTAATTTAGGGGGTCACAAGCGTGACGATGGAGGTCACGACCGTGATCCTTAGAATTTCGAGAAAACTTCTCATTCTTTCGTGAACCTCATGGGCGTGATAATGGAGGTCACGACCGTGAGGTACCTTCTAGAGCATATTGTTTCGAGGGGGCTCACGGCTGTGTAAAAATCTGCAAAAAGGAAGAAAAAGAAGTAAAAACACTAATGAAGAGATAAGGAAACGAGTAAAAATCAAAGGTTAAAGGAACGTATTTAGGCTCAAAATCAAGCCTAAACACATCCTTATATTTATACTTTTGCGCGTCCCGAGCAAAACAAGACAAAACTAGTATAAGAAAATGGGAAATCCAAACTCACTTCCGCAGGAATCGCGATGTATTTTGCGTATGCATTAAGCCCATTAAACTCAATGGCTGCCCGGGTGGACGAGGTTGGTCTGGTGAGGGTTTGTAGAATCTGTACCCACAAAAGCCAAAGAAAAAAGAAAAAGAGAAAAGAAAAAGAATGTGAAAATCAAAAACATTTTACAATGAGGGGAAGGAGTTCACACATGGTTTTGAACCGAAGCTAATCAAATAGCGTTGTTGACCAAGCGAAAGCAGTTAGTATGTACATGCCAAGACACTAGATTCAGGGGGGGGGGCAAAGCTCCCATGTTCCCAACCCAACCTTGTTCAATGATTTCCCCGTACACACTGCTTAGTGTTCACTAATCTAATCAAGGTCGGAACTTGACTAAGAAAGGTCAACTCAAGTCAAACATGCAATTCAAACTTGAATTTTGCTTTATTACTTAGTTGAGTGTCACCCACAACCTATTTGGTGTCACCCTTGGCTTGGTGAGGGCCGCAAGTTACATAAGAGAGGGTTTCACGGTTATTCGCATGCATTTCTTTTTGGTTGTCATATTTCGAGATATAACGGGACCTGAGAGGGGTTTACTGTCCCAGTGTGGTTCTTTCCATACGTATACAAGGTACTTATGGGACGAGGGGCCGCTAACCACCCACGCTAAACCACGTTGGTGAACCAACAGATTTTTCCATTTTTCTTCTTTTTATTTTTCTTTTTCATTTCTTTCTTTTACTGGGTTTTTCGGGATCGATACGGCCTTCCGAAAAGGGGTTACCCTCCCAACTCGGGTTGCTCCATTTGTAAACTAAGTACTTAAGGGGTGCGAGCGTCCACCAACACTTATTGGTTTCGCCGGATTTCTAAGAGTGAGAAACACGTGAAAAACCAAAGCTAAACTACCTAAGCCGAGAACTTTCCAAGACGGACTTCAAGGTGAAAGGGGTGAGGGATTATTGAAAGACTATATTTCACCTAAGGACTAGGTTTGGCACGCACATAGTGACTGTATTCCCCTAATCAACGCAGCGATCGGATTAGCTAAGGCACAAAAGAAGGCCTAAATACTCCTAGAAAGAAGAAAAACAAAACTTTTTAGGGATTTTCATTGATTTTTCTCCTTTTTTTGAGGTTACAAAAAAGCAAAAAGCAGCCAAAACAAACCTAAGGACTAGCTAAGCTACCCAAAAATAAGAAATGCTCCGCCCCCCTCCCTCCACACTTAAACTACACAATGTTCTCATTGTGAAGAAGGAGTCTTCAAAATGGGGAAACACACAAAAGAGAAAATCCAACAAAATCAAGGGGAAAATGGTGGTGACCTGAGCCTACACGACTCCAACATTAAGAATTACCAACACAAACATACTAGGTCACACCATTGAAGAGAAAACCAAGCATGTAGCAGGGATATACACAGAATGAAAGAAAGGGGAAAAAGAAAGAGAAGGGTGGAATAGGGTTACGAAAAGGTCTTCAAAGAGTGAAAAACACTAAAGCGTCGTCCCCGAAAAGGAAAAACAAAGAAGCAAAACTGTTAATTGAAAAAAATGCAACCTAGCTACATGCCTAACTGCCATGTAAAAGATACGAAAATTACAATTGCAAAACAAAAAATGCATGACGACTTCTAGGAGGAAGGGAAACTAACCTAGAACAAACCAAAAGCACACCAAAGAATAATAAAGAAAAAAAAAACTTAAGACTCTGTATACACACTAAACATATATACAAGGCATTCCCAACCAAAAATTATCGATCACCAAGAATCAACCATCACTAAATGAATAACCGACCAACTATATGCAGCATGAGATCAAACTACATGCATCTGACATCGACCCAACCAAGGATAAGGACAACAAACTCAGCCTACTAGCATAGCTACACAACTACCCAGCACATGAACGCCCCCTCCCCACACACACTATCATGCATCCTATGCCATAAGTCAACTAATGAGCGCAAAGCAAGGCGGGCAAACTCACAATCAGCGCTGGCCGGGCCTCGGAGGGGGCGGTGGTGGTAGATACGCCGGATGATGCCACCTAGGAGGGGCGTCTTGGCGATCGTCAAACTGGTAGTATTGGTAGGCCGTGTAGTTCAGGAGTTGGCTCTAATAGCGCATATGCTGGAGAAGCTCTATCAAGACTACACTATAGGTTTCCATAGCTGTCTGTACTCCCTAGATGAATGCTTTGTTTTGCCTACCTCGGATGAGAGGCGATCAATGTCCATGCGGATCCTGCTGACATCCCGTGCTCTCTGCAGTGCCTCCATATCTCTCGTCTTCCTCGTATGCACTTTCTCCTACTACCCCCTCTTCATTCATGGCGTCATAAGACCGATTTTCCTTGTTCATGACTCGAATAACTCTCTTGGCCTATTGTTCGTCGACGATAAGACCATGAGTCTTGATCCAACGCTGGGTCGATGCCCTTTTATGATAATCATACGGGCAAGTGCTGCTCCGTCCAGCCACGCACAAATGAAATGGGGGTGAAATTTGTCCAGATAATTCTGGTATCCAATGCATCAGAGGATGACACATATGATATGTCCCATCCTTATGGTAGATCTCGAAGTAGGGGCACTAATAGCTGCCAGCTGATGCATGATACATGAACCAATGTTGACCGTCTCGCAGATGAGGGCGTCGTATATGAAAAATAGGTCATCCTTCCACAAATGAATTGACCTAGGGGGCCAAAGGTAGCGGCAACAGTGGCGACTCGACGAGGTCGGTGGTTGGCTGAGTCGAGCGCGAGGGTTTCTCACAGGGTGTGTACTGAATTCGAGGCCCTCACGGGCGTGACCTAGGGGGTCACAGCCGTAAGGTGCCCTCGGCTCAAAATCTTGCCGACTAAGGGTCACGGCCGTGACCTTAGGGGTCACAGCCTTGACTTGCCTTTTGTCCTTAATCTGGAACACTTGTCGTGAGGACCTTATGGGCATGACTAAGGGGGTCACGGTCGTGAGGCTTATTCGGGACGTGTCTCGTCTTTTGGGGCCTCACAGGCATGACCACAGGGGGTCACAACCGTGAGGTTGTTTCGGCCTCGATTTTTCCTGGTGTTGAGAGTCGCTCACGGGCGTGACCACAAGGGTCACGACCGTGAGGCCTGTTCTAGTCCTTTCTTCTCTACCTTCAACACCTGCAAGTCAAACATCATTTAAACCCTTAACTCTACTCTTTCACTCTATCTTTTCTTCCCTTCTTCATACATGCTTCCTCTAACATGCATCCCCACTCAACATTCTCATTCAGCCCCTTCCTTTTTTTATTTTCTTTTTCTAATTTTTCTATTTTTTTATTTTTCTTTTCAAACCTAAAACTAACACATCAAAGCATGAAGGAAGATAAATAATACAAGTATGGATTGTCTTCCATGAAGATCTTGTTTAAGGTCCCGAGCCTCACCCAATTCACTACCTCTCAATCTGCATCAAGGCCGACGTGGTGGACGCGTTCCTTGCCCTTGTTGTCGTATCTTTTATTCTTCTTCACATCGGATAAGTTCTTGCCTAAAATTGCTCGTGCCTCTTCCTGAACCTTGTCCTCAATAGCCTTTATCTTGTTTCTAGGCTTCTTCTTCTTCTTCCTAAAGTACCTCGTACGCTTTCGAACACGCGGTTTGACTTTCTTGCGCTCAAACTAGAGAGTTAGTAACTTCGAGACAACAGTAAGACAATCAAGTACCTTATCACAACCAGTTTTAGAAGTACTTACCTGATCGGAATCCTGTTGCAGCTTGATTTCCATGATTGGTTCCACTGGCTTCTCCTTTGTAACATCAATGTTGTAGCATGGAAGACCTTTGTTTGGTGCGGTCAAAGTGTTTCCCAAGCTAAAGTCTAACTTTTCCTCCCCAATGTTGAAGGTCAACTTGCCATCTCGCACATTGATAATGGCTCCAGCAGTAGCCAAGAATGGTCTCCCTAGAATGATCGAGATCCTTGCATCCTTTTCCAAATCCAGCACCACAAAGTCATAGGGTATATAAAACTTCCTCAATTTGCACTGGAACGTCCTCCATGATTCCCACGGGGCGTCGAATGATTCGATATGCTAGCTGCAGAATAATAGAGGGGCGAGGTCATCGAGGTTGAGACATTTACAAACCGAGTACGGCATGACACTCACACTCGCCCCTAGGTCGCATAGGGCGCGTCTGATCTCCAAGTCACCGATAGAGCATGGGATAGAGAAGCTCCTTGGATCAGCCATCTTCTTGAGTGCTTTGTTCTTGATAATAGCACTACGCTTCGCTGTTAGGAGGAAGGTTGCATGGTGGTCAACTGTCTTCTTGTTGGTGAGAAGGTCTTTGAGGAACTGTTTGTAGGCCGAAATCTCACTAATTGAATCAATGAAAGGGATATTGATATGCAATTTCCTCAACACTTCCAAAAACTAGGTGAAGTTAGCATCGTCCTTTGCCTTTGCTTTCCTCGAAGGGAATGGAATATGCGGCTTATAAACACGAGCCGACTGTGAAACTGGCTCCCTAGTTTCATCCTCAGCTGCCTCCTTCCTCCCTTCGTTCTTCTCCATGATTACCTTCTCTGCAATCATACTCTCCGAGGTTCTCTCCTCGACCATCTCAATAGTGCTCTGCTCCACATCAATCTCACCCTCTATAACCTGCTGCATAAGATGACCTGGCCCAGCTAACTCGGTGCCACTCCTTAATTTGATGGCATTGAGCTCTCCCCTCGGATTGGGTTGTGGCTGGCTAGGCAAGCCCTTTAAAGAGGTCGCCTGAAGCTATGCGAATTGTTGGGTAAGTTGCACAACTTGAGTCTCTAGAAGCTTCTGGTTAGCTTGTAATTGCTCGTTCTGGCGTAGTAATTACTCATCCCTACGAGCCTGCTGCTCATTGTACTTCAGATGAGAGGCGTTAAAGGCCTCTTGATTCTTCATATAAGCTTGAACAAAGTTAGGATCATATATGATCTGCTAGGGTGCCGACTGTGGAATAGGTTGCATGATGGGCGGCTGGTGCGCACCCGCTTCCTCAGTAGTCTTGTTGAGGAACTAGCCGCTTAAGGCGTTGTCGATCATTTGCCTCGTCACTCTGTTGACCCTATTATTGAAAGTATGTGTTAATAAATGGGGTGACAAGTCATGGTGAGGGCATGCGCGCTAGAGGCTCTTGTAGCGTTCCTAGGCCTCATATAGGGACTCTCCAGGTTCCTGCGTGAAGTTCATCAATAACTTGCGTATCCTGGCTATCTCTTTAAGTGAGAAGAACCTCTTCAGAAAGGTTGTGCTGAGGGACTCCTATGTAGTGAAGGAATTCCTTGGATAATTTTCCAGCCACGCCTTTGCTTTCCCCGCTAGAGAAAAGGGGAAGATTCGCATCCGTAGATATTCGTCGGTGATGCCGGTCATCTTGATCATTCTGCAACGATCCAAGGAGTTGCGTATGTGTTCCAACGACTTCTTAGTCTTCAAGTCGTGCAATTGCAACTGCTCGATGTGATACAAGTAGGTAGGCTTGAAGTCAAACGTGATATTGTCAGCGAGCGTCGGTAGAACAATAGTAGAGCCACCAGATGTGGTTGCTAATGAAGCGTAGGGTAGAAGGGTCTGTGGTGGTGGTGGTTGTTCCGATGCCATAGCATGTTCCTAGAGTCTCCTGCGGGCGTTTGCTTGGTTATGTCTTGCTGTGCGTTCAATTTCGGGGTCGAGTGACAAAACCAGATCCCTCCTACTCATGCACACAAACAAAAACCGGAGATCAAATGCCCCAAGGTATAAAATATCCCAAGAAACTAGGTAGAACTAACTCGAAACAAAGGAAAAAACCAAACACAAAGACTCTAGGGGGCGCAACTCTCCGGCAACGGCACTAAAAATTTGTGTAACGTTTTCTTATTGAAGTAAGACAACAGTCATATACGTCCGAGGAATTGGGGCCCTAGTGATCTATGTCAGTATTTCAAGTCTGGAGAGGTTCTAAGGTCGATCTTTCATAATAATTATACTAAGATTTCTACTCAATTAATAGGAAACAAGGGCTCGGGGTGATACCAGGCTGACCTAACGAAAGACTAAGTAGGGAGTTGTGGTCTTAGGGGAGATTTCATTCTATGATCAAGTGTAGGGATTGTGTGCACAACAAGCTTGCACGGATATCTCCCTCTAGGGTGTTAAGTTGGTGTTTGCTTCCTTTGCACGAGCCAACATTGACCCCCCTGCCAGGGCGATGAATCGATGCTATACTTTCCGAGATTTTCATCACTTCCGCGCGTGACGAACCTTAGTAGTATGAGAACCAATCCAAAGTAACCTCTTCCAGTCCTCTCTTGCCACATCAAGGGACTAGAATTGATTAAACCACTCGGGAACTCCATGAGTTAAGAATGAAAAGATCCATAGCCTCCCGGCCCCCGGTATCCTTCATCCATCACATGGAGTTCTAGGGTGGAACACTAATCATCTCACTAATCACCCTAATCCTGCTATTTCATACCCTAATCCTCCATTAGGGACCCTAATCACCCCCTAACCCTAGGATTACTAAGCCTACCATGTTAATTAGCATAAAAGATTCAATCTTTAAACCTAAGGAATGCATTGGAGACAAACTAGAACAAAAACTAACATGAAAGATTAAAAAAGCAATTAAAACTAATCTAATACTAATCAAAGCGATTAAGAGAGTGTAATTTGAAATCAAAGACTTACTAGAATGGAATAGCAATAAAGAGTGAAGAAGAATCCGGGAACGATTGCAAACAAAGAACTTTCAATTGAAATCTGGGATGAACAATTCGAATCACACTAATCTCTCCTTGAAAGTAAAGATTAAAGGGCTAAACCTCATTAAGAACTAAAACTGGAAGTAAAAGCTTCTTGAATAATGTTGGAAGGAAAGCTATTTATACAAGTGGAGAAACGTCGGCCCAAATACACCGTTTAAATCCCAAAATCTGCTGTAATTTAGGGGGTCACTGGCGTGACCATGGAGGTCACGGCCATGAGGTACCTCCTGGAGCATATTGTTTCGTAGGGGCTCACGGTTGTGAGGTGCTTTCTGGAGATCTTGCTTCGAGGGAGGTCATGACCGTGTACTGCTAGGTCAAGGTCACGAGGTATCTTCTGGAAATCCTGGGTTTTTGGGAGTCACGGCCGTGTGGTGGCAGGTCACGGGCGTGACCCCTCTCTTGTCTTCAGCTCCTCTCTGACCCTGTTGCCACCGAGGAATATGGAGGGTCACGACCATCACTACTAAAAGTATCTGTATTACCAACCATTTTTTCTAACCAATTTAAAATGGTTGGAAAAACAAACCATTTTAGCAACCATTTGATATTCCAACTAGTTTTAAAAAAATTTAGTGGGATAAATGGCTGGAAATTCCAACCAATTTTGCTAAAATTGATTGGAAACAACCATTTTTCCAACCATTTTTAAACAGTAGGAAAAAGGATAGTAAGAAAAATTTCCAACCAATTTTAGAAAAATTGGTTCGAATTTCCTACCGTTTTTCCACCTAAATTTTTTGAAAAATAATTGGAATATCAAATAGTTGCTAAAATGATTAGTTTTTCCAACCATTTTAAATTAGTTGGAAAAAGATGGTTGCTAATACACATATTTTTAGTAGTGCATAAGGTGGGACGTCACGGTCGTGACCCTGCTTTTGATGTAGATTTCACTTGGTTTCTGCTTCTATCTTCGAGCTCGAGGCTTGATTATCTTTCTTCATGGTCGGGTTTCCTTTGGAAGACCTGACTACTCTACTTTTGGGACTCAATTGGCCTCGTTTAGCGTGCTTTTACTCCACAAGCGTCAAAAAGCTCAAAATCTAAAAAAGGAAAAAAAAAGTAAAAACACTAACAAACAGCTAAGGAAATGAGGAAAAACCTAAGTTAAAATGAATGTATTTAGGCTCAAAATCGAGACTAAACACCAGACAGTCCTGAAGAGAGTAGTATAGGACTACTCTACGTCAGTACGCTGAGGAGCGATCCACTTGCAATGAGACGTCGACCATGTCGACTCAGGAAGTCTTGAAGAGAGTAAGTCTGTGACTACTCTACGTCAGTACGCTTAGGAGTGTTCTGGCAAGGCCATGACTCTTTCGACCGAGATTATACTGTCGTTTTTGAGAGAGTTGTATAAGGAAACTCTACGTTAGTACCTAGGGGAGTAATCGACAAGAGCTGAGGTGAGGTGATGACTCCGTCAACCCAAACTGTACAAACTTTTCTGAAAGAGTTGTCTTTGACAACTCTACGTCAGTAAGCTGAGGAGTAGCCCACGGTAGCAAAGGCGATGAGTTTTAGGGATGGAAATAGGTCTCGGACCCGCCCTAGACCCGCTCAGACCCGCCCCATTTAGGCGGGTCTGGGTCCAAAATTTTGACGGGCGGGTCTGAGTCTATTAAAAATTTGACGGGTCTAGGTCCGGGTCCAGGCACAACCCATGGACCCTACCCATGGACCTGTTTTTTTTTATATATATATATATATATATATATATATATATATATATATATCTATATATTTGTTATATATATATATATATATATATATATATATATATATATATATATATATATATTAATTGAAAACCTTAGTGTATTTGTATTCTTAGAGTTGTATAATGCGATAATCATGAACTTTGTGTTTTTTTTTTTATATATTTTAAGTTGTATATTTGCACTCTTAGGGTTGATGTGTGAATGATTTTTGTAATGTTTTTATGTTGAATTTTGTTCATAGATTCGTACAATGAGCTAGATGTTTTTATTGTGTTGAAAATTTGTGTATATTTAAATAGAATAGTCATGATTATACAATTACGCACATATATAAGAATGTTAGACCCAATAAGGACCCGCTAAGGACCCATGGACCGGTACACCTAGCGAGTCCGGGTCCGGATCCAAATGTTTGGGACCCACCGGGTCTCGGGGCGGGTCTGGGTCCAAAAAACATTGACGGGTCCGGGTCCGGGTCCTGCTGGACCCGCCCCAGACCCTGCCCATTGCCTTCCCTAGCGATGACTCCGTGGACCCAGAATATACTAGCATTTTTGAGAGAGTTGTCTATGAAAACTCTATGTCACTAAGCTGAGGAGTATTCCACTTGCAGCAAGGCGCTGACTCCTTTGACCCAGGTAAGTTCTGAAAAGAGACACCTCAAGATGTCTAATACATCAAAATGTCACTAAGGAGTATTCAACTTACGGCGATATGATGACGTATTCGACCTAGACAATCTTGAAGAGCGTAAGCCTATGACCTTTATTAGAACTCCTCAAGGATTTCAACAGACCTAGGCTCAAGGAGCTTGGCAGACTAGGCTCAAGGACCATGGCGACTGGAATGGTTTTGAATGAAAGTCAAAATTCTAATATTATTGGCATATAATCTTGATATCTTAAAGTGATACTTTCTTGGTTATTTTGACATATTTGTTACCTTCTTCCATGATAGCAGAATCAATATCTAAATCCAATAATATGTTTACTAGTTATTGGCATATTTCTCTTGGAAGGTATCAAACTATTTAAGGAAGGATTGATTGTTGTAATTCCAGAAAGTATCACGTGGCTCCTTTCTCTTCCAGCAAAAAATCAATGAGAAACCGATTTTGTGAAGATCTCCAACGATATCTTGCCAACTGAAGGTTCCTTTCGAAGCCTTACAAGTCCAACATTCACCTCACCCTTTAGGTATAAAAAGAGGATGAATATAGAGAAGAAAAGTGAGGGAAACACTCCACTCCACAAGAGAGACGCATCGTAATTTCACATCCTTTAGTCTCTTGTTTCATAAGGTCCTTGGTATGAACGTATAAATCTTGTAATGGGACATGTAATTAAGTGAGTTGGGAAACTCACTTGGGTAGCTAAGTATTGTTAATGCTTAGTGAGTTGTAGATCAGGGGTGTTGCCTTGATTGAGTTGTAGATCTAGAAGGACGTGCCTTCTTGATTGAGTTCTTTGTAAGCTTGCCTTAGAGGTACTCAAGGGAGCCGAGATTGAGGACCTAGTTATACTTCTTAAGTGAGCAAGAAGTGAAGTGGTTCAACAGCCTAAGTGAAGAGAAGCTTAGGTCCGGTGACGTAGAAGGGTAAACATCAGCTAAATTCATGCGTATTATCTTCTTTTTATTTTTATTATTTACATTTCGTTTACATATCTTATCCTTGGCTATGCCAAGGACCTTGACTGGCTTGTGTGTTAAGTTTTTTAGCCTTGACTTAATTTTAGCCAACCACCTCAATCAACCCCCTCCTAGGGTTCTTTCAAGTGGGATCAGAGCAAGTCAACCGTTGAAGTCTTAACTGCCTTGTGAAAAAGATCTTGGGACATTGTGTAAATAAGTCAACGACATCCAATCATCAAGGAGATTGACACAGTCAGAAGGGAGGATATTAGTATGGTAAGAATTGAGTATAATTCTTGTGTCTATCTTGCTTAGATTGAAAGGTATGGCATCCATATACCCTTCTTAGATTTTATGTATGCATGCCATGAATTGAGGGTGACCAACCTCTCTTAGATCTAATGAGTTCATTAAGTCATTACAGGAATGAGAGATGGTTCATACATCAAGGGGGAGCTTCCGACAAACTATTTGATAAAAGTTGAAAGGGGGAGAAATATCTTGGTGCAATTGAATTTTGCCTCTCCTAAAAAAAGGGGGAGATTATTAGAACCCTCAAGGACCTCAGCGAACCCAGGCTCAAGGACCTTGACGACTGGAATGGTTTTGAATGAAAGTCAAAATTGGAATATTATTGGCATATAATCTGGATATCTTAGAGTGATACTTTACTGATTATTTTGACAGATTTGTTACCTTCTTTCATGATATCAAAATCAATATCTAAATCCAATAATATGTTTACTAATTATTGGCATATCTCTCTTGGAAGGTATCAACTATTTAAGGAAGGATTTATTGTTGTAATTTTTGAGAGTATCACGTGGCTGAGTGGCTCCTTTCTCTTCCAGCAAGAAATCAATAAGAAACCAATTTTGTGAAGATTTCCAACGATATCTTACCCATTGAAGGCTCCTTTCAAAGCCTTACAAGTCCAACATTTACCTCACCTTTGGGTATAATAAGAGGACGAAGATAGGGGAGAAAAGTGAGGAAAACGCTCCACTCCACAAGAGAGGCGCATCATAATTTCACATCCTTTAGTGTCTTGTATCATAAGATCCTTAGTCTCAACGTATAAACCTTGTAATGGGACATGTAATTAAGTGAGTTGGGAAACTCACTTGGGTAGCTAAGTATTGTTAATGCTTAGTGAGTTGTAGACCAAGGGTGTTGCCTTGATTGAGTTGTAGATCTAGAAGGACGTGCCTTCTTGATTGAGTTCTTTGTATGCTTGCCTTGGAGGAACTCAAGGGAGCCGAGATTGAGGATCTAGTTGTACTTCTTAAGTGAACAAGAAGTGAAGTGGTTCAAAAACCTAAGTGAAGGGAAGCTTTGGTCAAGTGACGTAGCCCTATTTGGAAGGGTGAACATCAGCTAAATTCCCGTGTATTATCTTCTTTTTATTTTTGTCATTTACATTTCTTTGTCATACCTTATCCTTAGTTGTGCCTAAGACCTTCACTTACTTGTGTGTTAAATTTTGTATCCTGGACTTAATTTTAGCCAACTACCTCAATCAATCCTCTCCAAGGGTTCTTTCAACCACTCTACGTTAGAATGTTGAGTAGTAATCCATGAGAAGCGAGACAACGACGCTGTCGACCTAGACCGTCCTGAAGAGAGTAGTCTAGGGCCACTCTCTGTCAGTACATTGAGGCGTAGACAATACACTGACGGTAGCAGAAATCAACCTAAAGAAAACAGTAGGAGTCAGGACGAATGCCTCTCAAGTCCCTACACCAAAAAGGAGAAAAAAGGAAAAAAAAAAGGTGTTTTAAAAAGAAGAGAGAATATTGAAAATGTCATAAGCAAAAGAAAAAGAAAACGATAAAGAGAATTATAAAAAAATCAAATGGAGAATTGAACATGATAAACAGAAAAAATTCAAGCAATGATCAGAAGAATTTTATCAGAGAAGAAGACAAAGTACCGATGAATGAAGCAGCCGGGGATAACCCCTTTATATAGCTATTGATCGGGCAAGTCTCTAGATCATACTCCAATACTATTGGCGTTCAAATTCTACCCCATCTAGACACTTAGCGAATAAAATTCTATCACATATAGAATTGTTATCTTGCAAGAACTGAGATTTATGAAGAAAAGAAGTCAAATTCAAGCTCCAAATTCAAATTTAACTCCAATTGCAACTCCAATTTGGAATCCAACTCCAACTTTTAGTTCAATTCAAACATTGTCTTCTGTATAGAATTAAACTCTATCGCATAGAGTTATTGTTCCAAAAGTATTTATATTAAAAGGGAGAGTCCCAAAAAGAGTTGATTCATGGTTGATTGCCTAATTATATTTGAGACTCAGCTGCTTCAAACCCCAAATATTTGTGTACGCAACTGACTCTCGAAGGGGCATCTGTAGGAAGCAAAATTTTCTCGACAAATAAAAAAAATGACTGGTGGAAAATAAATTAATTTTTATTTGGTAAATCACAAATTACAATGTTTCAAGTTGACTTCGATGGATCCATTTCGTCAAAATTAAATTCCGACCAATCACAATATGACACGTGTCAGAGGTGATGCAGAAAATCATAATATTTCTTTATTTAAAATTAAATGAATAATTAATTAACTTGGGCCTAAGCCCAAAGCCCAACTCAAACCCTAGGGGCTAGACCAAAAAAAACTTACAAGTAGATATTATTCATATGTGTGTAATTGATACTGTAGGAGGCAAAAATTTCTCGACAAATAAAAAAATGACACGTGAAAAATAAATTAACTTTTATTTGGCCAATAACAAATTGTCACGTGTCAAGTTGACTTCGATGGATCCATTTGGTCAAAATTAAATTCCGACCAATTACAATATGATACGTGTCAGAGGTGATGCAGAAAATCATATTTATCTCTTTATTAAAAATTAAAGGAATAATTAATTAACTTGAGCCCAAGCTCAAAGCCCAACTTAAACCTTAGGGGCTAGGCCTCCAGAGCCTATAAATAGGAGTCATCCCCCTTCATTTTGGAATCTCCCAGAGATTCAGTGATCAGCATCTAGAGGCTCCAAGAGATCAAAATGCCTGCGGCTTCCAGCTACTAAGCGCCAAGGATCGAAGTCGACAAAAAACTCAAGATTGAGTCTCCAAATCTTCAGCATGTCTTTATCAAGAACAACATAGTTCTTCAGGAAGACACTCGACAGTCTACCCTGGTGACATTTGACATTTTGCACTCCAGAGGCTTCAGATGATCGAACTGCAAGCTACCTCCAGCTACCAAGCGTCAAGGATCAAGGTCTGCAAAAGCTACAAGCCTCTACCACGTCAAGATCAAGAACTGCTACAGAGTTATTCGATAAGACCAGTAAAGTCTTCAGAAGATTGGGCTACAAATGCTCTCCATCTACAAGTGACAAGGATCAACGTCGGCTAGTTCAACCGCTTTTGTTCTTCGCATCAAAGACTGCAGTCGTCTTCCTCGTCTAGTTCATCGGTCGAGATCAAGCACTCAAGCCCTCACATCCAAGAACTTGAAGAACTAGAACCGACAATCAACTTGCAGATGGTAAAACTTCGAGCAACCTCCAGCTACCAAGCATTAATGGAATCAACGCTCAAGACCATCATCTCAAGAACTACTACAAGAGTCCTTCAGCTAAACCTGCACTCGAGATCGAGATCAAGCGTCCGCGTCCTCGGCTCACCCAAGTTTCAGGAGATCGAATCAGAAGACTACTTTATTGTATTTAATACAGCGATTGTACCCGCATACATTCAAATATTGCTATAAATTAATTTTTTTTCTCAATTTCCTGTCTTATTATATTTTAGACTCGAAATTTGTGTTTAAATATACATACAAAGGAAAGGGGAAGGAAGGCTGTTTTTATACAAAGTCAATAAGTTGAGGTAAGGTTACAATAAACTCCGGTGAATCTAGGTTCGTCTTAAACTAATTGATGCATGCTAGATATGAAATGTTTCGACTTTTAAGAAGAAAAGTTGCCTCAAAGATCAAACTTCGCATCAAGATCAACTAGACCCCAAATTTGTGTTACCCAAGCACCTCAAAATACTTTCAGAACGGAGCACATCATCAATATGTGAACAAAAACAACAAAGACTCACTTTAACTCCAAAACAACAAGATTAAGCAAGAGATATGATCATTTGTAAAGAGGAGCTCACCCAAGTGGTCTGGATAGTCTTGTGGATGATTGAATAAAGAAGATTTTCACCATTAATTTCCTAAGACGACATCAAATACTTAACCAAAACACTTAAAAGAACACCAAGTATTTCTAAGGAAGGATCAACCATACCACCAACAAAGGATAAAGCTTGTCGAGAGGTTTTTGAGTTAGGTCTCAAAAATACTTAGTTTTCATTCATAATAATCACCTGAGTTCTTCCCCTTTAAATTGCCAAGTATATAAGGCTTTCTGAGGGAAAGTCACTAGGAGAAGAACCCCAAAAATCAAGGGCCATTAATAACCCTAACTACAAAACCAATGGTTGAGATTGAGTCTACCAACTACATGAGAATGGGAGTAGTTGTAAATGGAGAAAATTACATGAGATAAATGAAACCCGAAACATAACAAAGAAGGGGATCATGCGCTGAAAATGCTGGAAACACGCACATGACACGATCGTGTCACTTGAAAATTCTTCAAGGTGGCACGAGACTTCGATAAGGGCAAGATCGTGTCCTAAGGGTGATGATCGTGACCCCCTCACCTACAAAACGATCTTGACCCCCTCTTCCGATGGGTCATCATGATTGTGTCCCTCTTTGACACGATCATATCCTTCATAGTCTTCAATGTTCAATTCTCCCTCAGCGGATGACATGATTGTGTGCTTGCAGGTCATGCTCATGTCGTCTGCAACCTCTCTCTTCCTTATTCTTCCTTCCTCTTATGTGAACCCCAACTCTTCTTATTAGCATGTCATGGATATCATACTCCCTTAGAGACCCCATGGGACCTCCAAAATACCCCAAGAGCAGATGAGACCATGACAAACCTCAAGTTCATTCGACCCAAACCTAGAAAGGTATTTTGTTAAGGCACGAATGTGTTGGCCTCGGTCTAGATCATGACCTTTTCCCCGATACTTGGTTCAACCAGATCAACATGAGGGTTGGAGGTAGTGAGGCGTATATCATCCTTTATTTCTTGAGAAGGATTTTCCCTCAATTTCGCCGACTCCTCATCCTCCTAAAGATATGGTGTAAGATCTACAATTTTAAATGTGCTTCAAACATTCGCCATCTCATTATGTAATTTGAGATTGAAGGTACTGTCTCCAATCCTCTTAATTACAACTTTGAACGGTCCATCTCCCTGAGGTAAAAGCTTGTTCTTCCTCAAAGGTGAAAATTGTTCCTTGCCCAAGTGTAGCCACACAAGGTCACTAAGTTGGAATGAGTAGCTTTTCCTATGTTTATTCACTCATCCCTTACAGATTTCATTCACCTTTTCAATATGATCTCTCATTTGTTAATGCACCTTCTTGATCTCTCTGGCCTTAGAAGAGGCCCGAACATTAGCCCCAACATTCACCGACACTGGAATAAGGTTGATGGGTGAGAGTGGATTCTATCCATAAAAGGCTCAAACGGAGAGATGCTTGTAACATATGATAGAGCCTTATTGAAAGTGAACTCGGCATGATGTAGCTTTAAATCCTATTCCCGCACATTACTCTTGAACAAACTCGTCAAAGAAAGAGTACCTACTAACTTATTCACCACTTCGGTTTGGTCGTCAGTGTGGGAGTGATAGGCACTGCTAAACAACAATTTGATACCAAATAACCTCCACTATGTCCTCCATGAATGACCTATAAATTTGGTATCCCCGTCGGACACAATACTCTTAGGGATGCCATGAAGTTTTTCAATCTCTCGGAAATACAAGGGAACAATGTAGTTTGCATCATCAATTTTTAAGCATGTAAAAAAAATGAACCATTTTTAAAATTCTATCCACATTAATCACCAAGATGACATATGGTCATCACTGTCCTAGGGAGTGCTGCAATGTAGTGTATACTTGTTGGAATTATTTCAAGAGTATAATAAGATTATATAGCATGGGAAGTCATGTGGAATAAGTATAAGAGTCGTAGATAAGATAAACATAAGTACGTAATATGATTAACACGGGTGAATACAAGACCAGCGCGACCCGTGTTGGTTTGTAGAGAGCTTGATTAAGCTCCCTAGGCTCAACATAGGTGAATTGATGTTGTACTTTCCAAAGTCCATCATCACTCCCGTGCATGATAGACCTTGGTAGTATGAAAACCAATCCGACGTAATCAATTATAATTCCCTCTTGCCAGAGCAAGGAACCGGAATTCATCGAACCACCCTAGTGTTCTACAAGCGATGGTTGAAAGGATCCATTCGGCCCCTGGTATCCTTCAACCATCATATGGAAATCTTGGGCGGAACACTAATCATCTCACTAATCATCCTAATCTCGCTATTCCATACCTAATCCTCCATTAGGGGTCCTAATCACCCCTTAACCCTAAGGGAACTTAGCCTAGCATATTAATTAAAACTAAAGACTCAATCTTTAACCCTAAAGAATTCATTTAATTTAAACTAGAAACAAGAATAAGCATGAACAATCAAGAAAGCATTAAAGCTAATCTAACACTAATCAAATCAATTAAGGAAGAATGAATTCAAATCAAACACTTATTAGGATCGAAGAACAAGGAAGAACGTAGTAGAATTCGAAAATAAATCGCGAACAAAGAACTTGAAATGAATCTTGAAAGTCTTACAAAGTAATTAACACTAATCTCTACTAAGCAAGGAATTAAGAAGCTAAAACATAAAGTAAACTCAATTAAAAACTAAGCTAATGGTAAAACTAAAGATGTCTAGTAATGCTGGAAAAAGAGATATATATACTAGTGTTACAAAACTGGCCCAAACATGTCGTTTAAGCCCATTAATCGGCGCATATTAAGGGGGTCACGGGCGTCACCTTGGAAGTCACGGCCGTGAGGTACCTCCTGGAAGATTTTGCTCATGGGAGGTCGCGATCGTGCAAAGGCAAGTCATAGCCTTGAGGTGCTACTTGAAATCTTTCCTCGTGGGAGGTCACGGCCGTGCAAAGGCAAGTCATAGCCATGAGGTCTTCTTTTGTAAATCCCAAGGTTCAGGGTGTAACGGCCGTGCGGTAGCAGGTCACAGCCGTGACCCCTCTTCTGTCTCCAAGCTCTTCTCGTCCTTCTTTGGTACCAAGGTTCATTAGGGTCACGACCGTGAGGTGGGTGGTCATGGTCATGACCCTGCTGCTGATCATGTTTTGCCCTTGGTTTCTTCTTCTAAGACCGGAATCGAGGCTTTGTTATTTTTCTCCAAGGTCTGGTTTCCTAGGGAAGACCCGACTCTTCTTCTTTTAGGCCCTAATTGGCATCGTTTATCACACTTTTGCTCCACAAGTGTCTAAAGCTCTAATAATCTGCAAAAGAAAGAAAAATAAGTTAAAACACTAATAAACAACTATGGAAATGAGTACAAATCTAATGTAAAAGAAACGTATTTATGCTCAAACCGAGCCTAAATACCCCTCTTGATGAATACACATGTTGAGTATTTCTAAACACCTTCAAAAACAACAACTTTGTTTATCCATTGTGTTATTGGTAGTGAATTTAAGTATCTTCGTTAGAGTTGATTAGTGGTTTAACCTAGGGGTGAGTGGTTCCGGATTCGGAACTTGGAACCTCACCGAAATCGGCCAAACGAGTAGGTTCCATAACCTAAACGGTCAAACGGGTAAGGGTAAGGTTCTTAAAATTCAGGGGCTGGTCAAATGAGTAAGGGTAAGATTCCTAAACTCCTACCCTGAATTGGAACCTCAAACCTATTAATTAGCTAGGGTTCAGTTTCGGGTATTGGCACTGAATTTTATGGAGTTTTAAGCTTGTTATATGATTTAGGTTAATTTTCGTGAAGTTGTAATTTATTGAGAGTTAATATTTATTAAGACTATTTATTAAGACTATTTATAATTTTGTATCGTTTGTTTTCGTAAAATCAACTTGTAAGACTATTTTAAATGTTTGGTTTGTTTGCACTTTAGAGCAATGTGGGATTGGTATATGGTAATCAACTTATAAATGTTATAGATGAAATAATGACACGTTAGACTTCATTATTCTTTCAAAAGGTACTAGACTTTAGCACAACAAACTTTTCAAAAAAATTATGAATAAAACACGTTAGAAAATATATTTAGTGTATAATATGTGGGTACTCAGAATTGAACAAGGAACCGTGGGTAAGGGTAAGGTTCTTAAAGTTTAGCAACCGGTTTAAACGGATAAGGGTAAGGCTCCTAAAATTTAAGATCTCGTCCAACAGGTAAGGGTAAGGTTCCTAGTTTAACCTTTCCATCAAATTCGTGAAGATTTGCTAGGAGCCATTCAAGTGGATATTGGAGGGTTTCCCTTTATGCCACCGTTTGGTTTCTCCAAAGTTCAGTCTTGGTGAGTAACCTTTAGGGGTTTAACATAATAATTTGCTATGTTGTTTGTGTTATTATTTCCCAAAATCATACAAAATTACAGTCATTATCATTGAGCTCTACTGGTTGTTTTTTAAGTGATTGTGATGGATTATATGATCCTAGGGTTGTCAATATCATTATTCTTCATCCCAATCCCCTCCTAGATGAATATCCAAAAATAATATTTGATCGTAATATATTCATCCTTACTACTAGATACTCATATGCCGAACTTCATACTTAGGTGATTTTGTATTTACCATGACTAGCTAAATGGTGGTGAATCGATATCAAGGATAATGTAGCATGGGGTGAAATTTTTTTGAGACCTATAAAGGACCAATACAAGCCTACTTAAGCTATCCGTGAGACCGGTTCACCATCATTAAAGTTATGTTAAGTACATTAAAATCACCTAGGTATAAAGATTGATATATTAATATTCAATAAACAAAGTGGGTATATTACAAGTCAACACCGCAAAAGGTGGATATGTTATTATCCAAATAACCTATATATGCAGCTCAAGATTTGCATCGGTAAATTTTTACCCCTTATATTTGAAGTTTGATATTTTTGCTATATGAGGTTTAAGTAATGAAATTTTGTAAGGTAATATTTTTTTGATATGATCCTCACTTGTGAACAATTGAGGCATGCCCAACTCAGTATGGCATAGAAGAAGATCCTGCTTTTTTCATTGGTAAGTAGAGGGTACGTAATTTAGGTAGCACTGGGTATGTTTTAGAAGGTATAAGTAGAATTTGTAAATAATGTAGATTTAGATAAAATATGTAATTTTTTAATATTAATCTTATTATTATTTATTATTTTTTAATGTTTTAATTTTTTTAATTTTTATTTTCAAATTTTTATTTTTAAATTTTTAAATTGCAATTATTTATAATTATTTATATACATTTTTAATTTATATTGTTTTGAAATGAAAATAAAAAATAAAAAATTTGAACGTAAAGATAGTTACAATATTCTCTTTCTTGCTCATTTCTATACTCTTAAAGAAAAACTATTTAGATTGGAAAAAATGAAGTAAAAAATTCAAAATAAATACCTTCCCCTATGAGGGTTTTTCAGGAGCAGGAGTCTAAAACATACAAATAGTTACAAGTAAAATTACAAATAAAAGGAATTGAAAATGTCACATAATAAAAATATTAAATTTAAAGCTGCAGGTAAAAAGATTAATGACGAAAATCTCGTATATATATATTCAAAAAATCTATAATACTACATAAATGCTAGTGCGTCCCAAAAGTAATTTCAAAAGAAGCAAAATGATAAACAGCTTGATGCAAGATGGTTAATAACGATCTTGCATTTCACCCAAATCATTCATAAAGTCTAATGTAAGCATATTTAAATCATTATAAAGGTATATTTCATTATTTTGAGGGTTATTGCAACTTATAAACAACATAAACATAATTATTTATTTATATTTTTCATAAATATAAAAATAAGTACAAAATATGAAATTTCTATTATGATTGATGAAATTAGGCTATTATTTATATTTTTTGATCGAACTAATAAGTATTATACTATTATAGTTGATAAATGTATATAACTATTAGAGAAAATGAAGAAAACCCGTCTGTGCAAAGGTCATTGTCTGATGCAGGATAAAGGGTATTGACCTGAACAAGCAACAATGCCATTCAAGGCAGCCTCACAAAACAAGCCAAAGACCTGAACAAGCAACAATGCCATTCAAGACAAATAACAGGGAAGTTTGCTGGAGCTCCTAAAATTAAATTCTATCCTTTTTCTAACCAGATTAATTGATTACAATTAATTATCTTTGCAGAGTATAATCGATCAAGAATTAGGAAGAATATTCGATCAAAGATCACCGGACCAATTCTCACAAAGGAAAGATATCAATGCTGAAAATGGAAGAATAACCAAAACGCAAAGATGGAAAGAATCGCAGAAAACCTCAACTACTCTTTTCTGGGTATGTGCGAAATTGCCTATAAGAAGACCTCTCATCCACCGAAAGAAATTAACGATTCCAAGGAAGCAATCGACAGTTCAAACAAAGAAGAGTGTGTTCTTGTGTTTGAGAGAAAGTGTTTTGAGTGTTTTTGTGTGAACGTGCTATCAAACTCTAAACGGATCTAGAGTTGTGTTAGGCTTTCAAATTCGAGTCCTAGACGGAATTAGGAGTTGATTTGAGTGAACACCAAACGAAGATTTGGTGGGTGTAATTTTCCAGAAATAATTGAAGCGTCCATTTGCAAGGCGTTTGGTTCTCTGTAACCCTAAGGTCCTTTACCTTACGTTATACCAAACGTTTATTCAATTGACTGAAATAAAGGAGGTTATTCATATTCTACTTATTGTCCTTTATTCTATTATCAGTTATTGAATTGTGTTGAACCTTAATCTGAGAAGATTAAGGCACTAACGTCCTTTACAAGTGATCTAATCTTGCATAAATTTTAATAACCCTATTCACCCCTCCTCTAGGGTTCTTTCAATTGGTATTAGAGCTTGGTCCACTGAATATTCAGAGACTAATCGTTCTGTGGCAAAGATCACGGGAGATCATAGTATGGGAGACTTAATTCAAGGACGTTGATGGAACAAATCACCTTTGCTGACAGGTGACAACTACAGAGTGTGGAAACGCCAAATAGAGATCTTCTTGAGAAATCAAGATGAGGACATTTGGGACATAGTTAGAGAAGGAAACTTTCCCACTCTCAAAAGACTGCTGATGATGGAACAAAAAGTGACAAACCAAGATCTAAGTATACACCGGATGAAAGAGAAAAAGCAAAGAAAAATACTTATGCTCATTATCTTTTAATTTGCAGTCTTAATCCTAACGAGTTTGAAAGGGTGTCAAATCTTGATACAACTAAACAAATATGGGATTACTTGGTCACGACCTATGAAGGAACAAATCAAGTGAAGAAGGACAAGATCAATATACTGGTTCAAAAGTATGAAGGCTTCAAGATGGAAGAGAATGAATCCATTGAGTCAATGTTCAAAAGATTCAGCGGAATAACCAATCACCTCAAGTCACTTGGGAAAACCTACACAAACGAAGAGCAAGTGAACAAGGTCCTTCAGTGTCTGTCGAGACATAAATGGGGACCAAAAGTAACTGCTATTGAAGAAGCCCAAGATCTAGAGACATTAAAGCTTGAAGAGCTGATAGGGAAGCTCCTTGCACACGAGATTCGTCTGTCTGAAGGCACTCAGACCAAGGACATTGCCCTCAAAAGCACCAAGGAACCAAAGAAGAATCTGAAGATGATGATGAAGAAACCATGGCCATGCTGGCTAAAGATTTCAAGTGACTATACAAAAAGAATCCCAAATTCCGTGGCTACCTAAAAGAATCATCCTGCAAAAGTCCTTCACCCAAAGGTAAAACTCAAACCAAGGATGAAAATGAATACAAATGCTTTGCTTGTGGTGAAACAGATCACTTGGTTAGAGAATGTCCTCACGTGAAGAAAGTCAAAGAACAAAGTGACTTCAGAGGAAAGAGATTGAGCAACAAAGTCATGGTTGCCACGTGGAGTGAAAGTGAAGGCAGTGAAAGTGAAAGCGAATCTGAGGAGATTGCAAACCTTTGTCTTATGGCAAAGGACCTCACTGAAGCAGAAGTAGACAATGATGAAGAGGTATTCAATAACCTTTTTCTTAAATGTCCTGAACATAACTTAAAACCAAGATTGCTTAATCTGCTTGATTACATTGCAACTCTCACCGACAAAGTCCATTATCTCACTAGAATTGCTGAAACAAACTCCAAGACCATAACAACCCAATATGAGATAATTAAAAACCTCACCTCTGATAATGTCAGCATGAGAGATGAAATGACACAGAACCGAAAAGAGCTGAACTCCATTCTCAATCAAGAAATAAACCAAGTTCACTCTATCCTACACCTTGAGAAGAAAACCTCTACAGATAAACCTGGTTCACCCAAAACCAAACCAGAAACCTTACCTCATCATAGACCCACAAATATACCAAAACTAAGGACCAGAACCAAGTGGGTTCCAAAGAAGTCAAATAGTAGACCTGTCCCTCAAAACAAAGAAATCTCTCCTACAAAGCCTAGCCCAAAGAAATGTATAATGTCCTTCAGTGCAGGTATGTCTCAAGGCTTACAACGACCTCTGGTATTTGGACAACAGATGTTCGAGACATATGACTGGAGATCCAACCAAATTCAGAGAACTGAAGGACAACAAGAGTGGAAAGGTAACGTTTGGAGACAAAAGCTAAGGGAAGATCCTTAGAGTCGGAAAGGTCGGTAAGGATTCAATAAATTGTATAAATGGTATATTATGTAGAAGGTTTAGAATATAATCTTTTAAGTATTTCTTAGTTATGTGATAGGGGTTATAAAGTTTGGTTCAATAAGAACTCATGTGTTGTCGAAAAAGTGTCTCTTGAAATAGTCCTTAGAGGTCATCGAATGAACAATGTATATGTTATTGACCTCAGTGATCATATGACCAATGACCTTACATGTCTTAGAGTTGCATCAGATGAAACTTGGTTATGGCATCGCAGATTAGGACATGTGAACATGAAAACCCTTCAAAAATTAAAACACCTAAGTCTGGTTAGAGGACTACCATCTCAGAACTTCATTCGTGACAAAGTATGTGATGCATGCACTAGAGGTAAACAGACCAGAACTTTCTTCAAACCCGTGACTCAAGTAACCACCTCTAGGTGTTTAGAACTGCTGCATATGGACCTATGTGGACCAATTTCTTACAAGAGTCTAGGAGGACGTTCATACATACTAGTCATTATTGATGATTATTCAAGATTTACCTGGGTTTTATTTTTGAAGGATAAGACAGAAGCTTACCCAGAGTTTGAGAAATTATACAGACAACTTAAGGTGCTTATAGGACTCAGTCTGGTATCTATAAGAACAGATCATGGAAAAGAGTTTGATAATCGAGACCAATTTGGAAAATTCTGTGATCAAGAAGGTGTTACACATAATTTTTCTACCCCAAGGACATCACAATAGAACGGTGTGGTTGAAAGGAAGAACCGCACACTGGAAAACATGGCCAGAACAATCATCTGTGAGAACAATCTACCCCTCTTTCATTGAGCTGAAATTATAAATGCTTCCAGTTATATTCTCAACAGATGTACCATAAGGTCCTTCATGAATAAAACACCTTATGCGTTGTTCAAGGGTAAGACACCAAATGTAGCTCATCTCAAGGCCATAGGATGCAAATGCTTCGTTCATAACAATGGCAAAAAGGTCGTAAGTAGATTTGAGACAAGAAGTGAAGAAGGAATCTTGGTAGGATATTCCTTATCTAGCGAGGCCTACAGAGTCTACATAAAAGCATCCAAAAAGGTTGAAGAATCCATTCATGTTGTCTTTGATGAAACTGCCACTACTCCATCAGAAAGGTCCTCCATCAAATTCCAGATTCATCATGATGATGATGACGAGGACATTCCTCGTACATTTCAGCAAGGTCCTCTTCGTGAAGAACCTCCTCCAGATGACACCATTCAACCAACTTTAGAACATGAGGAAAATGAAGAACAAGGACCTTCACCTGATGAAGAACAAGGACCTTCACCGATAAAAACTCCTCAAATGACTGATACTCCACAACAAAACACTGAGGAGCCATCAAAAACCTTCAGGTTCACACCAGCTCACCCAGTTGACAACCTCTTGTCAGGCTTGGAAACAGGTATCCAAACCCGCTCATCTCTTAGAAACTTTTGTGCATTTCATGCATTTGTTTCACAGATTGAACCAAAGGGACCTGAAGAAGCCCTAAAGGATAGCAATTGGATCCTTGCCATGCAAGAAGAACTCAACCAGTTTGAAAGAAACTCAGTCTGGACACTTGTCCCAAGACCAAAGCATCATCTAGTCATTTGTGTAAAGTGGGTCTTTCGCAATAAGCTAGATGAACATGGCACTGTGATAAGAAACAAAGCGAGATTGGTGGCCAAAGGATACAATCAAGAAGAAGGCATTGATTACGAAGAAACCTTTGCCCCAGTTGCCCAACTAGAGGCGATTCGTATACTTTTGGACTATGCTTCATCAGTTCATATGAAGCTGTACCAAATGGACGTCAAAAGTGCTTTCCTACCTAAATAGACATTTGAAGGAAGAAGTCTATGTTAAGCAACCTCAAGGATTTGAACAACATGATCCAGACACTCATGTCTACAAACTTCAAAAGGCCCTTTATGGGCTCAAGCAAGCTCCCAGAGCTTGGTATGAAAGACTGAGCTCCTTCCTCCTGAAAAATGGAATCAAACGAGATCTCATAGACAAAACGCTGTTCATCAAAACCTCAGGTGAGGATTCTGTTATAATTCAAGTTTATGTGGATGACATTATATTTGGTGCTACTAATGACATTTTAGTGAAGGACTTCTCTAATCTTATGAGCAAGGAATTCGAGATGAGCCTTGTAGGAGAACTTAGCTTCTTCTTTGGCTTACAAATCAAGCAAAATGAAGATGGTATCTTTGTAAATCAGAGTAAGTATGTGAGAGAACTTTTGAAAAAATATGGTCTAGAAACAGCTAAGCAATGCAGCACCCCAATGTCCTCTACCTTAAAGCTTGACCATGATCCTATTGGTAAGGCCATTCCTAACAAACACTACAGAGGTATGATCGGATCTCTTCTTTACCTAACCGCAAGTCATTCTGATATTATGTTTAGTGTATGCTTATGCGTTCGGTTTCAAAGTGCTCCCAAAGAATCTCACTTGGTTGCGGTCAAAAGAATTCTAAGATACCTTGCAGGTACCAAGGACCTTGGACTATGGTACCCTAGCCACAATCCCCTTCATCTCACTAGGTATACAGATGCAGACTTTGCTGGATCAAGAACTGATCGCAAAAGTACTTCTGGAGGATGTCAAATGCTTGGAGTATCTCTGATATCCTGGCAGTCAAAAAAGCAAAATGCAGTTTCCCTCTCTACAGCAGAAGCAGAATACATAGCAGCCGGGGCTTGCTGTGCACAACTTCTGTTGATCAAACAACAGATGAGGGACCTTGGTCTAGAATTCTCAGATATTCCAATCAAATGTGACAACCAAAGTGCAATTCAAATCACCAAGAATCCAGTCTAGCACTCTCGCACCAAGCATATTGATGTCTGACATCATTTCATAAGTGACCATGTAGACAAAGGCCATATTACATTGCACTTTATTCTTACTCATCATCAACTGGAAGATACTTTCACCAAGGCCCTTCCCACTGAGCCATTCATCACTAATAAAAGGGAGCTTGGCATGTTACAACCTGATGACCAGTTGAGGGGGAGCTAGAATTCTCCCTTTCAAGGGAAGCAAAGGTCCTCCACCAGGTATGCTCTGATCTTATACGCTCATGAAGGTCCTTGGCACTCTTATCATATAACCTCCTTGAGTCTGTCTCACATAAAACTTTAGCATAAAATCATCCTGACAGTTTCTCAATAACTGTTCGGTATGATTTAATTTTTCTTTAATTTGTTTTTGAATTTTTCTTGTGTTTTAATTTTTCTTTAATTTGTTTTTGAAATTTTTTTTCCAAACTTCCGTCATTATCCATCCCCTTCCTTTTATTCTCTCTCACAAAAAAATCTACCCTCTCTCTCTCTCTCTCTAATCCCCATCAATCACATCACAATCAATTTTTCTCCAACCACCAATTTCCTTCCCAACGCACCCTGATGTATTTCAGCCCACATCAAGCCCATCAAAGGAGGCCCAACTCACCTATAAGGAGGTAGATCGAATCTTGGAGGAAAACAAGAGCATAGAGGCCCATAGGCCAATACATATTGTGTGCTCCTTATGGCAAGAGGATGTCCAAACATCCTAGGGTCTACAACAACACGCCAATCAAGCCCAAGAAAGGCCCAAGGTCATGTCCATGAAGGCCAACTTCATCATTTGTGTTCTTTCTGGATGTATTTTATTTTATAGCTTTTATTATTTTGGTGTGTTTTAATTAATTAGGAGTAGATAAATCTAGAACATTCTAAACTGTTCTAGAATGTTCTAGAAGGTTTAAGTAGACGTGTGTTAGGAGTAGTTTAGGTGCCAAATGGTTGTTATCCTAGATAAGGTTGGCTTATTTTGTAACTAATCCATATTGGATTAGGAAAGCCTAAACCTATTAGGATAAGTAGTTTGTAACCAATTGCCCTTAGGATAAGGAGTCCTAATCCAAGGGAGATTAGTAGTAGAAGGCGTCTAGGAGTAGGAAAGGCTTGGCTTGCACGCCAAGCTAGGGTTGTTAAAAACCCTAGGTTCAAGTCTAGTATAAATAGCCTAGGCTTGTAATCTTTTAGAGAAATCGAATACAGAAATATGAATCCCTTTAAGCTTTTAGCTTTTCCTCGAGTGTTTGGATAAAATCTCAACCCCTCTTCTATTGTATCTTGGTGTGGTAACCAAGTGGTTTAGGAAGAACTTGATCCTAGGTTGTCGTCTAGATCAAGAAACCCTAAATCGTCCTTCTTGTGGATTCAAGTAGGAAATCTAGCTCTATCCCATTATCTTTCTATCTCTTCAAAAGATAATATCTACCCTCAGCTCACCACCCTTTCCAATGCCACTCTCAACCCCACAACACCCTTCAATCGTCCACTCTCCTCAATCTCTCACAAAATAGCTCAACCAACTCCCTCTCTCTCCATAACAAACTCATAACAACTTTCTCTCTCCTCCAACAACCTCTCAACCCTCTTCCACCCTCCTTTCCTCACGTCAACCCTCCTCTTTCTCTCCCATCCCTCACGTCAATCCCTCCTTTCTCACCATACAAGAATCAACCCCTTTTCCCAATTCAAGATTCAACCCTTCTTGAATCTTGAAATCACAAAAGCCCTCACGGCAAAATTCCTTCCCTTTTCTCATCCATCTCACGTGAACTACCTTATCCCTAACCTCAAATTCACGTGTGGTACCCCACTCTTAGATCGCTTGCACGTCTCTCCTATGATATGTAATTGATCAACCACACTCTTGATCCCATTATACATCATAATTTTGGTATCAGAGCCCTAGGTTGTTTTGAGTGCAAACCAAACACATGACCTTTTCCAACCCAATCCCCAAACCTGCTAATCCAATAGTTTGACCTGCTATTCCACAAGCCTTACCTGCAATCCAAACACATAACCTTCAAACCTTCAGTACCAACCTGCAACCCTAAACTCCACAAACAGCCCAAACACATTTCTTTCCTTACCCAACGTCAACTGGACGTTCCAAACTCCTCCATGGCTCACGAATTGTTCATCATGAGGCGAATCCTCAACAGTTCTATTGTTCCTGACGTTCAACAACAGCGAGAAGCTATCTTTCAGTCTCGCTGCACAATCAAAGGGAAACTTTGTTCCTTGATCGTTGACGGAGGAAGCTGCACCAATGTAGCTTCTACAACTATGGTAGACAAACTTCAGCTAGAGACTAGTCCACATCCCAAACCCTACTCCATTCGATGGCTCAATCAGGGTGAAGGATAACGAGTTAGTCAACGGTGTTTGGTAAGCTTTTCTATTGGCAAATCCTATCAAGATTCTTTATGGTGTGATGTATTGCCTATGGATGCTTGCCATATTCTGCTTGGACAACCTTGGTTATTTGACAGGAGCGTGACGCACAATGGAAGAGTCAATACTTACACTTTCAGGCTCAACAACAAAAAGATAACCCTAGCTCCACTCAAAATATCCAATCCGTCCCTACTCCAGAAGAATGATCAAAACTTCGTTACCCTTATGAACGCTGAACATCATGAGTTTAGTGAGCATAAAGAGATCATTCTTCTACACCAAAATACAAACCCTAACCATGAGAAACCTGAAGGTGACGATCAACCTAAACACGCCACCCATCCTCTCACCGCCCCTCTATTAGAGAAATATTCTCATGTGTTTCCAGATGAGATGCCCCCAGGCTTGCCTCCCCAACGTGATATTCAGCATAAGATTGATCTCATTCCCGGATCAGTCTTACCTAACAAGCCTGCATACCGCATGAACCTTAGCGACACTCAGGAGGTCCAACGTCAGGTTGATGAGCTCCTAGCCAAGGGTATGATCAGGGAAAGTCTCAGTCCGTGTGCCGTCCCCGCATTATTGGTTCCAAAGAAAGATGGTAGTCAACGCATGTGTATCGATTGTAGAGCCATTAACAAAATTACTATCAAGTACAGGTTTCCTATACCTAGACTTGTAGATCTACTAGACGAGCTCTATGGTGCCCAAGTCTTTTCAAAGATCGATCTGAGAAGCGGGTATTATCAGATCCGGATTCAAGAAGGGGACGAATGGAAGACTGCCTTCAAAACTAAGGGAGGTCTCTATGAATGGTTAATCATGCCTTTTGGACTAACTAATGCTCCTTCTACTTTTATGAGACTAATGAACCAGGTTTCGAAACCCCTTATCGGCAAGTGTGTTGTTGTCTACTTTGACGACATACTTTTATATAGCAAGAGCAAGGATGATCATGTTTACCATCTACAATCAGTAATGGAGATCCTAGCTCACGAACAGCTATATGACAATCTCGTCAAGTGTCAGTTTTTCACCAACAAATTAGTCTTTCTTGGCTATGTACTCTCCACTTATGGGATAGAGGTTGATGAAGAGAAAGTCACAGCGATCAAAGAGTGGCCTACACCGACTAGTATTCACGACATCAGGAGCATCCATGGCTTAGCCTCTTTCTACAGGAGGTTCGTGAAGAATTTCAGCACCACTCTCGCTCCTATGACTGAACTATTGAAATCCAAAGAGTTCTCATGAAAGCCAGCAGCTCAACAGGCGTTTGAGAACGTGAAGCACCAACTCTGCACCGCCTCAGTTCTTGCTCTACCAAGTTTTGAGAAGAAGTTTGAAGTTGAGTGCGATGCTTCTGGAGTTGGGATTGGCGCTGTACTATCTCAGGAGGGTCGTCCTTTGGCCTACTACAGTGACAAACTTAGTGATGCAAGAAAGAAGTACAACACCTACGACAAAGAATTCTATGCTATTATTCGCGCCCTAGAACATTTGTGACACTATCTTATTGGCCACGAGTTCATATTGCATAGCGATCACGAAGCGTTGAAGTACATACAAGGGCAACACAAGCTCAACCCACACCATGCTAAGTGGGTGGAATTTATGCAAGCTTACCACTTTGTTATCCAACACAAAGCCGGTCACTTGAACAAAGGAGCAGACGCCCTATCTCGCAGGTACCTATTATTACATGTTCTTGACTCACGTGTGATAAGTCTTGAACACATCAAAGATCTCTATGAAGAAGATGAAGATTTCAAGGAGATCTATGAAACCTACAAGAAGTGCCCCAACGATCAGTATCACGTGGAGAATGGCTTCCTATTCCATGAGAAACAGCTGTGTATTCCCAAGAGCAGTCTTAGAGAGCTTCTTATCTTAGAAGTTCATGGAGGAAGTCTAACAGGGCACTTCAGTATTGAGAAAACTTATCTCATGGTGAAATAACACTATTTTTGGCCTCACATGGCTAAGGACGTCGAGAATATGGTGAAGAGGTGTTCTACTTGCAACTTGTCAAAGAGTCACGTGCTACCACAGGGGTTGTACACGCCCTTGCCGATTCCACAAGGCCCATGGGAAGACATTAGTCTCGATTTCATCTTGGGGCTACCAAGGACACAACGTGGGAAAGACTCTATTATGGTGGTTGTTGATCGATTCTCAAAGATGGCTCACTTTATTCCATGCCACACCACCTATGACGCTGTCAGAGTTGCAGATCTATATTTTCAAGAGGTTGTTAAGCTTCATGGTATGCCAAGGACTATGGTCTCTGATAGGGATGCAAAGTTCCTTAGCCACTTTGGGTTACTCAATGGAAGAAGTTGGGAACCAAGCTCAAGTATAGTACTGCGTGTCACCCCCAAACCGATGGGCAAACAGAAGTCACCAATCGGACTCTTGGCTCTTTACTAAGGTCCTTGGTGAATAAAGACAAGAAGGGGTGGGATACTCTTCTCCCACACGCTGAGTTCGCCTTCAATCGAGCACCTAGCAAGGCAACGGGGCGATCTCCATTCCAAGTAGTATATAGGAGAAACCCTAAAACTCCCATGGATCTCACATCTATCAATACTACTATGAGCTACAGTCATGAAGCTAGCAAACGAGCCCAAGAAATTCAAAAGCTCCATGAGGAAGTAAGGAGAAGAATAGCTAAGTATACTCAACAAGTTTCAGACTTAGCTAACAAGAAGAGGAAGAAAGTGGTATTCGAACCAGGAGATCAAGTATGGGTTCACATGAAGAAGGAAAGGTTCCCTTCCAAAAGGGAAGGCAAACTCGTCCCTAGGCCTGATGGTCCTTTAGAAGTCCTAGAGAGAGTCGGAGATAACGCATACAAGCTTTCCTTGAATGAAGATTATGGTGGGAGTGCAACATTCAATGTGGCTGACTTGAAACCCTACTACGATGAAGAAGAAGACATCCCAAGTTTGAGGACAAACTTTTCTCAACAAGGGGGGAATGATATATTTCAGCCCACATCAAGCCCATCAAAGGAGGCCCAACTCACTTATAAGGAGGTAGATCGAATCTTGGAGGAATACATGAGCATAGAGGCCCATAGGCCAATACATATTGTGTGCTCCTTATGGCAAGAGGATGTCCAAACATCCTAGGGTCTACAACAACACGCCAATCAAGCCCAAGAAAGGCCCAAGGTCATGTCAATGAAGGCCAATTTCGTCATTTATGTTCTTTCTGCATGTATTTTATTTTATAGCTTTTATTATTTTGGTGTGTTTTAATTAATTAGGAGTAGATAAATCTAGAACATTGTAAACTGTTCTAGAATGTTCTAGAAGGTTAAAGTACAGGTGTGTTAGGAGTAGTTTAGGCGCCAATTGGTTGTTATCCTAGATAAGGTTGGCTTATTTTGTAACTAATCCATATTGGATTAGGAAAGCCTAAACCTATTAGGATAAGTAGTTTGTAACCAACTCCCCTTAGGATAAGGAGTCCTAATCCAAGGGAGATTAGTAGTAGAAGGCGTCTAGGAGTACGAAAGGCTTGGCTTGCACGCCAAGCTAGGGTTGTTAAAAACCCTAGGTTCAAGTCTAGTATAAATAGCCTAGGTTTGTAATCTTTTAGAGAAATCGAATACAGAAATATGAATCCCTTTAAGCTTTTAGCTTTTCCCAGAGTGTTTGGATAAAATCTCAACCCCTCTTCTATTGTATCTTGGTGTGGTAACCAAGTGGTTTAGGAAGACCTTGATCCTAGGTTGCGGTCTAGATCAAGAAACCCAAGATTTTCCTTTTTGTGGATTCAAGTAGGAAATCTAGCTCTATCCCATTATCATTCTATCTCTTCGAAAGATAATATCTACCCTGACTGATGTAACCCAGCCAAAACAAATGGATTCTCAATTCAGCTAGGAACATCAATGTGGTTTAGTGTCCCAATTTCAGCTCAATAACAACCCAGATGGTTCGATCAACAACAATGAACGAAGATAACAACTAAAATAGAGGATAGAACAAGTGAAAATCAATCAATACAGACTCACCATGATCGATTATCACAAGGGCTCCTTAATGTCCTTCTTGGTTACATATTCACCTTCCAAGAATTCGATTAAGCTCTACCAATCACCTACTTGACCAGCCAAATCAAGTTACAGTAGTAGAAATGAGAGTTGAGGAAAACTCACAACCTTGAGAGCAAGAAGCTTCTCGAATTTTAGGGTAATATTCAGATTGATTGTCCAAAACCAATTACAAAGGGGGTTTATGTATACCCAACAGAATATTGTAACTAATCCAGGTAATTAGGGGTTTCTTGAGCAAAAAGAAAACCTCCTAATCTGACTTAAAGAAGCTAATAACGTTTTATTATATTAGCCAATATATTTCAAACATAAGCAGCTCCAGATGAACATCCTTTACCCGTATCTAGAACGTGGTGTGTGAACGTCCTTCAGTCTGAGCAAATGATAGGATAAGTGAATGTCCTTCATTCTGAGCAAATTGGCCACTATATCTGGAAGATTGAAGTAAGCACTGGAGAGGCTTCACGAGGTGAAGGACATTGGCCTGCCAAACGATCAACTCCCTTCTTGGTTTCACCAACAACCAAATAACAAGCTTGGATGACTTGAGCATGCTTGGCCTGATTCCCATCATCCCCCCCCCAAGTTGAGAAAAGTTTGTCCTCAAACTTGGAAGACCTTCATCCTTAGCATAATAAGGCCTCAAGTCAGACACGTTGAATGTGGCACTTCCTCCATAATCATCCGAAAGTTCAAGCTTGTAGGCATTGTCTCCAACTTTTTCCAGCACTTCAAATGGTCCATCAGCCCTTGGAACCAATTTACCTTTCCTCTTAGATGGAAAACAATCCTTCCTTAGGTGAATCCAAACAAGATCCCCCGGTTGGAAAACCATCTTTCTTCGGTTCTTGTTGGCTGAATTGGAAACCTTCTCATTGAAATTGGCTATCTTCTCTCGGACTTGTTGACGTAGTGCTTGAATCTCCTTGGCTCTCACACTAGCGTCATGGCTAAACCTGGTTGAGGTAATAATAGGGGCCAAATCCATAGGGGTGATTGGATTTTTCCCATATACTACTTGAAATGGAGACAAACCAGTAGCCTTGCTATGAGCTCTATTAAATGCAAACTCAGCATGAGGTAGCAAAGTGTCCCATCCCCTCTTATGTTTGTTCACCAAGGACCTTAGCAGTGTACCAAGGGTCCTATTGGTAACCTCCGTTTGACCATCTGTTTGGGGGTGACATGCAGTGCTGAATTTGAGTTGGGTACCAAGCTTCTTCCATAAAGTTACCCAAAAATGGCTCAAGAACTTGGCATCCCTATCCGAGACCATAGATTTAGGGATTCCATGCAACTTAACCACCTCTTGGAAGTACAACTCAACAACTTTCATAGCATCATAGGTAGTGTAATAAGGAATAAAATGGGCCATCTTAGAAAAACGATCAACAACTACCATAATAGAGTCTTTACCTCTGGGTGTTCTAGGCAAACCCAATAATAAAGTCTAAGCTGATATCTTCCCAAGGACCTTTAGGAATGGGCAGTGGTGTGTAAAGTCCTTGAGGCAGACTGTGACTCTTCGAAAGCTGGCAGATTGAACACCTTCTGATCAGATGCTCAACGTCCTTCTTCATTTTAGGCCAATAGTAGGAACATCATCAAGGTAGTCTTCTCAATCCCAAAATGTCCTGCCAAACTACCTCCATGAACCTCCAAGATGAGAAGTTCACGTAAGCTGCTCTTTTGAATGCACAATTTATCTCCCTTAAAGAGAAACCCATGCTCAAGGTGGAATAAACCTTGGGGTCGCTGTTGACATGCTTCATAAACCTCTTTGAAATCTTCATCTTCCGGATACAAAGCCTTGATTTGATCAAAGCCAAGTACTCTAGAATCTAGAACATGTAACAGAAGGAACTTCCTTGACAGTGCATGAACTCCTTTGTTCATATGACCGGTCTTGTGATGGATCATGAAATAATATGCAAGGTCATCTACCTGTCTTTGGATCTCCTGGGTATCATTGGGGGTCATGCGGTAAGCTGGTTTATTAGGGAGTATTGACCCAGGTATGAGGTCAATCTTGTGTTGAATATCTCTCTTGGGAGGCAAACCAGAGGGCATCTCTTCAGGAAACACAAAGGAATAGTGTTCCAAAAGAGGGGTAAGAAGGGGGTGGCTATTTGTGGAGCTTAGGCTTGTGTTTTGGTTCAGGAGAATAAGGTCCTTATGTTCATGAAACTCATGGTGTTCAGCAACCAAGAGTGTGATCAAATTGGGTTGAACAACCACATTCTCCTTGGGTTTCGAAAGTTGGGTAGGTTTGAGGGGTCAAGGGTAATCTTCTTGTGGTAAGACACAAAGGTATATGTGTTGGCTCTTCCATCATGATGCACATCTCTATCAAACAACCAAGGTCTACCAAGCAAAACATGACAAGCATCCACAGGTAATATGTCATACCAAAGTGAATCTTGAAAGGATTTACCTATAGATTAATTCACCAAGCATCTCTGATTCACGTGAATGCCCTTGCCTTGATTAAGCCACTGGATAGTATAAGGAGCCGGATGAGGGTTGGTTTGCAACCTCAGCTTGTTCACCATGGACTTTGAGGCGGCATTGGTGCAACTTCCTCCATCAATAATCAACGAACACACCTTCCCATTGATAGTACATCGTGAATGAAAGATGTTCTCCCTTTGCTCCTGTCCCTCTTGCATAGAAGAGCTACTAAGAACTCTCCTCACCACCAACATTTCCCCTTCATCTGGTTCTTCAATCACCTCATCATAAACTGGTTCACCTAATAATTCCTTCTCATACTCCTCTTCCAAATCTGGTTCAGGTGCAACGAACAAGGCAGTTTGGTATTCTATAAGTGACACCACTCGTTTATTAGGACATTCAGATGCAATGTGTCCTAATCCTTGGCACCTAAAACACCTTCTAGGACTGTAGGTTTTTGGTTCAGTAGGGTAGGCTTTTGTGGGGTATATGGCTGGGTATTTTGTGGGGGTTTAGGGGTTGGAAATTTGGACGGGTAAGGCTGTTTTTGTGGAGGGTGGTTTGGGTTCTGAAATGGATATGAACGTGTTTGAGGTTGGGGTTTATGGGTTACTTCCTTCCCTTTGTTTCTCTTTTGCAACTCAACCTTGTGTGCCAATGAACTCAAATCATCAAGGGTAGAATAAGGATGCAATTCCACAACATTTTTAATCATTTCATCCAATCCAGAGAGATACCTCACAAGGGTTTGAGGTTCATCTTCCTTGAGGTCACATCTCCAAAGCAAATGCTCAAATTCCTTAGTGTATTCTTCAACTGATTTGTTACCTTGAATCAAGTGTTGGAGCTTCACGTAATTGTCCTCGAGGTAACTAGCTGGAAGGAACTTTGCTTGAAGCTTCTTCTTCATTTTCTCCCATGAACGCACCTTCTCCTTTCCCATAGAACCCCTTTTCTTCTGCAAATTAGTCCACCAAATAGAGGCATGTTTTCTCAATTTCAAGGCAATGAGTTTTACTTTCTTATCGTTTGGAATGTCCTTGAGATCAAAGACCCTCTCCACTATTTGTAGCCAATCTAAGAAAACCTCAGGGTCAAGGTCTCCTTCAAACTCAGGAATGTCAACCTTGAAATCAAGCCTTTCTTCCTGTGGTGCTCGTCTTCTGCGATGGTTTCGTACCCCAATGTCCTCATCCCCAAATGGATTTCCCGAATCAGAATCAACCTCCTCTGAATTCTGGAGCTCTTCTCGGCGTAGATACATATAATGTTTCAATTGATCAGAAAGGAACTTCACTCGCTGCTCTAATTCCTCCTTCTCTTTCATAAGTTGCTCTTGTTTTTGGGAAACTTGACCAGATGACATTGCTAAAAACAGAGTATGAAATGAAATCGAACAAAACCTCCACAAACATAAAAATCTAGCTCTGATACCAAATTATGATGTATCCCAGCGAAAACAAATGGAATCTCTATTCAGCTAGGAACATCAATGTGGTTTAGTGTCCCAATTTCAGCTCAATAACAACCCAGATGGTTCGATCAACAAAAATGAACGAAGATAACAACTAAAACATAGGATAGAACAAGTGAAAATCAATCAATACAGACTCACCATGATCGATTATCACAAGGGCTCCTTAATCTCCTTCTTGGTTACAGATTCACCTTCCAAGAATTCGATTAAGCTCTACCAATCACCTACTTGACCACCCAAATCAAGTTACAGTAGTAGAAATGAGAGTTGAGGGAAACTCACAACCTTGAGACCAAGAAGCTTCTCGAATTTTAGGGTAATATTCAGATTGATTGTCCAAAACCGATTACAAAGGGGGTTTATATATACCCAACAGAATATTGTAACTAATCCAGGTAATTAGGGGTTTCTTGAGCAAAAAGAAAACCTCCTAATCTGACTTAAAGAAGCTAATAACGTTTTATTATATTAGCCAATATATTTCAAACATAAGCAGCTCCGGATGAACGTCCTTTACCCGTATCTAGAAGGTGGTGTGTGAACGTCCTTCAGTCTGAGCAAATGATAGGATAAGTGAATGTCCTTCATTCTGACCAAATTGGCCACTATGTCTGGAAGATTGAAGTAAGCACTAGAGAGGCTTCACGAGGTGAAGGACATTGGCCTGCCAAACGATCAACTCCCTTCTTGGTTTCACCCACAACCAAATAACAAGCTTGGATGACTTGAGCATGCTTGGCCTGATTCCCATCACTCACCTCACCACCCTTTCCAACGCCACTCTCAACCCCACAACACCCTTCAATCGTCCACCCTCCTCTATCCCTCACAAAATAGCTCAACCAACTTCCTCTCTCTCCATAATAAACTCATAACAACTTTCTCTTTCCTCCAATAACCTCTCAACCCTCTTCCTCCCTCCTTTCCTCATGTCAACCCTCCTCTTTCTCTCCCATCCCTCACGTCAATCCCTCCTTTCTCACCATACAAGAATCAACCCCTTTTCCCAATTCAAGATTCAACCCTTCTTGAATCTTGAAATCACAAAAGCCCTCACGGCAAAATTCATTCCCTTTTCTCATCCATCTCACGTGAACTACCCCATCCCTAACCTCAAATTCACGTGTGGTAGTCCACTCTTAGATCGTTTGCACGTCTCTCCTATGATGTGTAATTGATCAACCACACTCTTGATCCCATTATACATCACACCCCTTCCCTTTTTCAAAATATTTCGAATCCTTACTCCTTCCCATCCCATATTATTACCTATTTCCAACCGCCCCCTTAAATTTTCCCCTTCCCTTTTTCAGACTCCCACCTGCCTTAATTACTCCCTCCCTTCCATAAACCGTCCCTCCTTCTCCCTTACACTATTTAAACACCACTCAACCTTTTCTGCTTCTATCACTATCACAATATTTCCCCACCTATCAATATCATCTTCCCCACCTTCTCCCTCACAACATGAAGAAAAGGGCTGCTCAGAAATCATCTGCTCCTTCCCCCCCTACTGGAGTCGCAAAACGACTTCGTTCTCGCAAAAACTCCCCTAGTCCAACCCACACACTCCTCCTCTTCTGCATAAATCACCATCCCTCATCCTTCCAACACTCTGGCTCTCCCACGAGACAAAAAAACTCGAACATCTGGCCAATCGACTGATTCTCTGCTGCGAAAATGTTGATCTAGACTCCCTCATGAAGATCTTCCATCCTTTGCTATCCTCAAGGAGCTCGGGTGTTCATCCTTCTTTAATTGTGAACCGGTAATATATCCCTCCCTTGTCCTTCAATTTTATGCGAATATGGTCTCCATGTCCATTCGATCCCTCCAAAAAACTGTCGCCGGTGTCGAGATTTTCATCTCTTCCAACCTAATAGAACGTATCTTAGGTCTCACTTCTGATCCCACTAAACCACCCTTAGCCCTGCCTTCTGACCCAAAACAAGAACTACGTAGGCGATTTGCCCGCCCCTCTGAACAAAAGAATACCCAGTACACGGGCCTCACCTCAGAGGCTAGGTTTCTCTACTACACTGTTGTGCGCACTATCCTTCCTAGAGGCACAAACAAAGAAACCATCAATGAAGCCTGTGCCTCCCTTCTCCTAAATGTCCTTACTGTTCAACACCCCGAACTCGGGGAAATGGTCATTGACCATATCATGCGTGTTGCCGGTTCCACTTCTGGGCCTCTCCCGTATGGGAATCTTCTTACCAAAGTGTTTCAATTCTGTCGAGTTCCTTTCGGTGGCGCTGAACAATCTTCCGTCAACTTGCCCACCATTGGTCCCTTTGTTTCTCACCCTTGGATACCAACAACAGCCAAACGGCTCTTGGCTCCATGCTGATGAGGTTAAGGAAACAGAGGCCTCCACTTCCGCAACCGCCACCAAGGACGTTCAAACTGCTTTCTAAGCACACATCTCCAGTCTTCAGAAGGAAGTCCACTCTCTGCGGGACGAAGTCATGGCCCTCCGCGACGAAGTCAAGGCCCTTCACGCTGTACGCACTGATCTCATCAATACCATTGCAAATGTAAAGGACCTTCTCCTCGCTTCTCAGAAGGATGTCCCAGAGACGCCTGCTCCAACACCCATCCCAGATGACCCTACTATTCCTGCTCCCTCATCCTAGATGTCTTACTGCTTTCCGTTGCTTTTGAACTTTTTTTTTTTGGTTTGCCAAAATTCCTCCTCTTTCCTTTCTGGTGAAAGCCAAAAAGGGGGAGATGACTTGTGTGACCTCTGATGTCACATTTTGCGGTTCTATGGTCTGTAAAACAATATCTACTATGCATGGTGTTTATTAATTGTCGCTTGATATAACTGTGTTCAATGTTATATAATGCTTCCATATAGTTTTGTCTTTCACTCAAAAAGGGGGAGATTGAAGAAACCCCGTCTGTGCAAAGGTCATTGTCTGATGCAGGATATAGGGAATTGACTTGAACAAGGAACAATGCCATTCAAGGCAGCATCACAAAACAAGCCAAGGACCTTTACTGTGAAGTCCTGAGTTTTGAAGTGAAAGACAAATAACAGGGAAGTTTGCTGGAGCTCCTAAAATTAAATTCTCTATCCTTTTTCGAACCAGATTATTTGATTACAATTATTTATCTTTGCAGAGTATAATCAATCAAGAATCAGGAAGAATATTCGATCAAAGATCTCCGGACCAATTCTCATAAAGGAAAGATATCAATGCTGAAAACGGAAGAATAACCAAACCGCAAAGATGGAAAGAATCGCAGAAAACCTCAACGACTCTTTTCTGGGTATGTGCGAAATTGCCTGTAAGAAGACCTCTCATCCACCGAAAGAAATTAACGATTCCAAGGAAGCAATCGACAGTTCAAACAAAGAAGAGTGTGTTCTTGTGTTTGAGAGAAAGTGTTCGAGTGTTTTTGTGTGAGAGTGCTATTAAACTCTAAACGGATCAAGAGTTGTGTTAGGATTTCAAATTCGAGTCCTAGACGGAATTAGGAGTCGATTTGAGTGAACACCAAACGGAGATTTGGTGGGTGTAATTTTCCAGAAATAATTGAAGCGTCCATTTGCAAGGCGCTTGGTTTTATGTAACCCTAAGGTCCTTTACCTTAGGTTATACCAAACGTTTATTCAATTGACTGAAATAAAGGAGGTTATTCATATTCTACTTATTGTCCTTTATTCTATTATCAGTTATTGAATTGTGTTGAACCTTAATCTAAGAAGATTAAGGCACTAACGTCCTTTACAAGTGATCTAATCTTACATAAATTTTAATAACCATATTCACCCCCTCCCCCTCTAGGATTCTTTCAGAAAATATTATTAAAAGTTTCAAAAATGTGAAATAAAGATAATTCAAGATGATTATTAACAATATTGAGTCAAGATGTGTATCATTGTCCTTTCAAGAAATCTAAACACAAAGCAACCTATAAAAGCATTACTGAGTTGATCAAAATATTTTAACAACTAATAAAAGTATAATCGTAATTAAGTATCGTTATAAAAAATTAAAAAAATCAAAAAAAAAAATGTGGAAGCTTAGTTTAATACGGGAAGGGCACTGCCACCTCCAACATGATTAAAGCCAGTATAGAAAACCAATTTTATGATCACAATTGTTTACCTAATTTGATGATAGTGTGGTTTGGATTAAATGTCACCATGCACGTACACCTTGATGTTGTCTACCTCCCTTTCCCGTGCATCAATTGGTCGTATGGAGAATTTGTGATCTGGTCGTTGATCGGAGCTGATACGTTTGGTCTATGACCGAGTATACTTGGGAAGTTGGGCAGAATGATTATAATTTCTTGCACTTTACCCTGTCTTAAAATGGCTCACATCTAATTGGATCTCTGTGTTCGATGCTAACTTTCAAGTTTCACCCCATATGTTAAAGTGAAATGTGTAAGAGTAAAGGTGTATACTACGTCCATCCCTTTATAATTTTCTAATTACCTAATTTCTCCATCCATTTTTATTTGTCTAATTACCTAACTTTTACATTTTCAAAAACTAAAATACCCATTCTATCCTTAATAATTGCACTTTTTACACTTTTCCAAGGGTATTTTTAAGGATATTTTTGACAATGTATAAATCTTTTGTTCTATTCCCTATATTTTTTGGTTTTGTGAAAGTAGTTTTAGAGACAATTAATCAGGGATGGAGGTAGTATTTATTTTCGGGGTTTTTGCTTTTTCTACCCCTAACTTTGGGGGTATTTATTATCCGGTACCAAACATTTAAAAGTTTATTTTTTGGACCCTATACTTTGGGTGCCCAAAAAATATGGCCCATAGTTAAGTTTGACTCCGACTAAGACCCAAATTATACATAAACTTCCCAATATGCCCTTTTATCAGTTTTTAAAGGTTTTTGACTTTTGTTTTGAAATTGACTCGACCATGACAGCTAATACCCATAACCCAACATGTTTAATTATTCATGACGTTGGGTTTCAAGGGGGGAGAGTGAGAGGGGGTGGTAGAAAAATCAGGATGGCAATTAGCAGAAGATAGAAAGGGATATGGTTAGGAATGGCAGTGGGTCCTGGACCCGGCCCGGGCCCGACCCATTAAGACGGGTCTGGGTCCAAAAATTTTGGACTGATCGTGTCTCGGGGCGGGTCCGGTTCTATAAAAAAATTAACGGGTCCGGGTCCGGGTCCAAGCACGTACCCGTGGTCCCTACCCATGGACCCGTTACAATATAAACATTTATAATTTTCCTAAAAAATAAACATTTATAATTTTCCTAAATCTAAAAGACTAAAACCCCTAGTCTCACATAGTCACACTCACTGACTCACGTAGACCACCACAGCGGCACTACTGGTCTAGTGCCTATCCCATTCTCCACTATAAAATATATATATCTCTTTATAATCATCAACTTTTTTTTTAGCATTTTAAGTTGTGTTGTATTTTTAGAGACTTTTGTAATATTTTGTTAATGTCTTGATGACTTTTGTGATGTTTTGGCGTTGGAAACTTAGAATTCGCTCGTATCATAGTATATTAATGTTTTTATTGTGTTAAAAATAGGTGTTTTTAAATAGAATAGTTACTATTATACATGAATACAAGTATAAAATTAACCCCAAAAGTTAATAAATTTAGTAAAAAAATGCATAATATGGTTTGACCCATTAAGGACCCGCTAAGGACCCATGGACCCATTGAGTCCGGGTCTGAATTTTTGGGACCCATCGGATATTGGGGTGGGTCCGAGTCCCAAAAAAATTGACAGGTCCGGGTCCGGGTCTAGCAGGACCCGCCCCAGACCATGCCCATTGCCATCCCTAGATATGGTCATGGAGATGGTCTGGGGGAGTCGAGCAGTGAGGGAGAAGGAGATGAGGAAGAGTGTAAATTAAAATGTGAGAATTTTGGTAGTAATAAATAAGTGAAGGAAAAATAAGAATGAATAAATGAAGGGCAAACTTGGAAGTTCATAAATAATTAAAGGGTAAGGTCAGAAGGAAAAAAGACTCAAACGTCAATAAGGGCTTCTTTGGGCTGGACTCATCTAACAATGTCGACATTGTTGTCGGTCGGGCCCAAAAAATAAACTTTCAAATGTGTGGTACCAGATAATAAATTTCCTCCAAGTTCAGGTTCCAAAAAGCAAAAAAAACCCCTTTTTTTTCACTTAATTCGTGGGTCACCTTGTTATTATTTCTTATCTTTGGTGCTGCTAGAGATAAAGAAATGAGGCGGACATGGTTTAAGTATTGGCATGGCTTCGATCCTTATCTCATTTCTCCTGAAACGACTTTCTTGAGAGGCACAACATACTGTCAGGAGTTCTTGCCGCACTAGGTTTCTTATGGGGATGGGGTGGTATGATTTCAGGAGGAATGAAGCCAAGTAAAAGAAAAGGCAACTTTCATTTTCACAAACTTTATGCAGACACTGACTGGTATATATATAAGCAATTGTCTCATGGGGATGGGGTGGTATGATTTCAGCCCCCGCCCCACCCAGCTTTTGGGCGTCATCATTAAACAGATAATCTTCCGATTGATTTCGAGTCCTACCTCTATCTTCATGCTTTTTGGTCAAAGTCTTAAAGAAGATAAAGTTATACGCATAGCAGTCACGCAAACCAAATATCACATCTAACAACTACCACATCATAGGCTAATAATTCCATTGAACTGCAATACTTGTACTCTGGGGAGTAATTGGGAGTACCATATTAGTATCTTCTCAGCGTACATATTGTTTTATGAGCACAAATATATAGTTTTATGAGCATACTTATAAATTTGACCAGTAATATATATACACACATGATTGTAAAATGCAAATCGTAATTTCATCAAATTATATTGTATGATAATGGTTAAATGGAGAATTCAAAATACAAACATGTTCATAATTAAAGAACAAAAGATATGTATTCATAAATCTATAAATATACTCTCATAAAACTCATTTTGAGAGTGCGAGAACGTATGCTTTTGGGAATTACACAATAGTATTTTCAGATTGCCCCAATCCAAAAAACAAAAAAACAAAAAAACAAAAAAAAAACAGTGAAGCAAAATGGAATGATCCATGCAGAGATAAAAAGATCTCTCCCCTTTTTAATTAATCATACATAAGTTCCCACGCAAAACGACCATTGTTTTGAATTGCCAATTGTGCATATTGGCAGAGCAAATAATTGAACAAGATCATATATGTTCTATAAAACATGATATGGGTTTTGTGCAAGACTAATATTAAGTAACGTTTTTTTGATAGAATATCAAGTAACTTGGCTTAGTATAATATCTATTTTATTATATATTAAAATGTAAAAAAGTAATATAATTGAATTTTTTAACAATAATATCTCATAAAAGTTTTTATAAAATAATATTTTTATCATAATGTTTCTAATTTATAAAAAAAAAAAACGTATACAATATGGCTAACAGATGGGTCTGATTCAATTAGGTCATGTTCTTTTATGCGGCTGGCTGGCTGGCTGCGTTGCCACACCTCACCTCAACTTGCCATATTCCACCATAACCCACCACAATCCATCACAATTTATCACAACCCACCACAATTACTTTTTCTAATTTAATTTATCTTTTGATTAAAAGTTAAACTTTCAACAACTCATCACAATTATTTAAACCAAAACTCACCAAAACTTTCCACAATCTACCACAATCCACAATAACTTTTCCGAACCCACTACAATTCACTACAATTCCACCACACCGCAGCCAGCCATATAAATGAACGAGGATTATTTAATTTGTATTCATTAATGTAATCAATCCATGCTAAGGTTATTTTAATAATTTATGATTTAATTCTACTATAAAAAAAATTAGTGTCAAAAAATCATCATAAATATTAAGAAAAGACATAATACAAGAGGATCATTGGATGGGATTGGACATCTCCATTATTAAAGAAAACAATCATCGTTCAAAAAGCACCCAGTCAAAGGTAGATCACGCATATCGGAATACAACTAATAATACTTTTGCATGGAATCATTTTAATTTGCTGGGGATGGCCCAAATAATTGACCTGATAATATCACCATGATCTCATGGCTTCTTCAAGAAAGATGAGCAACAGATTGAATTTTTAGTTATGGGCTGAATTTTTATCATTTTGCTGCCTATTGAATCAAGATTGGCTTGATTCCAAAAAAAAAAAAAAAAAAAATCAAGATTGGCTTGCTTGTGTCGTTAGTTGTTGCTCTATCAAAGAATGGGTTGAAGAGCATAAATTCAAGCATCCAAAATTCAACTCCAAGATTGAGATCGAAATAAGAGGGTGCCAAATATACCAATTGACAGAATAATTCATTAATAATTCATTTGTGGCAATGAGAGTATTAGAGAATTGTATATATTTTTTTAGTTTTGGTCCTATGAAACCACGCAGTGTCTCCACCTATTATTCAGAGCAAATTTGTCATATTCGTCGTTATCCGTGGTTTTTTCGCATATTGAATTTCCATGTAAAAGTTATGTTATTGTTCATTCTTTGATTTCGATTTATCATTACTTCTATTTCTATCGCTTCCGCTAATGCATAGTTAAAGGAATAATACAACTTCCCTACAAGTGTACGTGATATCAGAGCTCAATTTTGAGATGATTGCAATTATGATGTGTGATATTTCGAAGAAGGATAGAAAGATTAGTTTTGTACTTTGAAAAGTGTAGATGGATGTAGTTCTCATTCAGCACGGGTTGTGGAAGGTTTTCTAATACCTTGAGTTGAAGCCATATACAGCAGAAGATGAAGACTTTAAAAGCACAGCAAACTGAGATTCGCAGGAGTCTAGACGGAGACGGATGGGAAGAATTGGAGTTGATCAAAGCATAGGCAGGGATTCAGCCTTGCATGACACGACACATGTTAAGATCAGTGTTCGGACAAGTTGAAGCTCATGGATCTTTATTCAAATATGGAGGATCTCTATATGGTAAAGAGGATTACCAAAAAGATCTGGTTGAAGGAGAAGTTGTTTGCTCTTCATATGGCTAAAGGTACTCCTATGCAACATCATCTTAAGAAGCTTGATTCTATAATTACTAATTTAGAGCCACTAAAAGTTAAACATAAATGATGAGGATAAGGCTACACACCCAATTAATTTTGTCTCTATCACGTAAAATCATATAATAAATATAAAGAAATTACGCTCTATGGCAATGAGGGTGCTCTTCATTTTAGTGATGTAAAATCTAACCTTCTGTCTAAAGAAAAGTTTAATTATAATGGTTATGAAGAGGTTAGTGAGACCTTAAATGTAAGGGGCAGGACAAATGATGAAAAAAGGAATGGTAAGGGTAAGAAACGTTGTTCAAAGTCTTGGGTTCTTCATGCTGAAAGGACATGTAATTTCAAGACTTTACAGGATGTGTTTACCCTTACCGTTTCCTTTTCTATCTTTCTTCCTGCATACCTGTCACATTAAAGGCCCCATCAGCCCCATCATGCCCATCAAAATCAAATTTCTGTTTAGACAATAGGTTAGACTTCACATTACTAAGATAAAGAGCACATGCTTTGCCATAGAGCATAGTTTCTTTAAATTTTTTATATAATGGTGGTAGTGATAAAATTTGATGTATAGTTTTATGTATCTTCATCATCTATTTTAACTTCTAGTGACTAGCTCCAAATTAATAACTATAGAATCAAACTCGTTGAGATGAGATGATATAAGGGTACCTTCAACCATACCGAGATCTTGTTTAATAACTTATCATTCAACCGGATCTTGTTGGCAAGACTCTTTTTCATAAATAAAAAAAAGAAGAAAAAATTCCCTGAGCTTAGCTAAATAGGTCCCCCAACTTCAGCTTATCCAACGCCGATTTCAACACATGCAGTGCCAAGCACAGTTGAATCTTTGTTCGTGCTTTCAACTCCAAGTCTTAGTATCGTTCTATAAACGTGTCATCATTCATTCCTTTTTGGATCCAGTGATCAGCATCTATGTAGCCACAAGGTAAAGGAAGTTATTGCGGGGATACCATAGTCCGAGGTCCTTGGTACATGCAAGATATCTCAGGATTCTTTTGACCGCAATCAAGTGAGATTCCTTGGGAGCACTTTGGAAGTGAGCACATAAGCATACACTAAATATAATGTCTGGGTAACTTGCAATTAAGTAGAGATGAGATCCAATCATACCTTTGTAGAGTTTGTCAGGAATGGCCTTACCAGTGTGATCATGATCAAGCTTTAGTGTTGAGGACATTGGGGTGCTGTTGTGCCTGACACTTTCAAGACCATATTTCTTTAGTAGTTCCTTTATGTACTTGCTTTGATTTAGAATGATGCCATCTTGTTTTTTTTTTAATTTTATTTGTAAGCCCAAAAAAAAAAAAAAAAACTGAGTTCTCCTACTAGACTCATCTCAAACTCCTTTCTGATTAACTCATAGAAGTCTTTTACTTGATGTTCAATGGTAGCACCAAAGATAATGTTATCTACATAAGCTTGAATTATAACAAAATCCTGACCTAAGGTTTTTATGATTAGTGTCTTGTCTATGAGGCCTCTTGTGAATCCATTGGCAAGAAGAAATGTACTCAATCTTGCATACCAAGCTCTGGGAGCTTGCTTGAGCCCATAGAGGGCCTTTTAGAGTCTGTATAAGTGAGTAGTGGCGTCCATTTGTTCAAATCCTGGAGGTTGCTCAACATAGACTTCTTCTTTTAGATGACCATTCAGGAATCCATTTGGTATAACGTCATATAAGCTGTAGAGGAAAATGCTAGGAGTATGCGAATAGCCTCTAGTATGGCTACTGGGGCAAATGTCTCCTCGTAGTTAATTCCTTTGGATACTAGTCTAGCTTTATTTCTTGTGACGGTGTCATGCTTATCTAATTTATTTTTGAAGACCCACTTGACACCAATGACTGGATGGTATGAGGGTCGAGGAACAAGCTACGAGACAAATGCATGGAAGACACAGAAATTTCTAAGAGAGGATCGAGTTCTAATACCTATGTCTAGTCTGGACAATAGGTTGTTATCAGGATGTGCTAGTTTGAATTTATACACCCGTAGAGGATCCTCGTTGTTTGTGTGAGATATGCCCACTTCATTTGTAGGATTTTCATCTTCTGATGGTTGTTGTGAAGGTCCTTGATTGTCGTTGTTTCCTTCCTCCTGGGTGAGTTCCGACAGTTCAAGATTATCCGGATTATCTTCAGGAGGAGGATTATTTCCTTGTGGTGGAGGACCTTACTGGTGATTGAGGTAAATGCATGACCTCATCTTCATCTTCTTGATAGAGATGAAATTTGGTGGAGGACATTGTCATTGTGGAATCTGACGACTCATCAAAGTTGACATGAATAGTTTCTTCCACTTTCTTGGATACCTTTAGGTAGACTTTGTACGCCTTACTGGAGGAGGAGTATCGTACAAAAATTCCTTCCTCACTTCTTGCCTCAAATTTTCTTAAAGCCTTCTTCCCGTTGTTGTGGACATAGCATTCGCATCCAATGGCCTTGAGGTGAGCTATGTTGGGTGTCTTTCCCTTGCATAGCTCGTATGGTGTCTTCTTCAAGAAGGGCCTTATGGTGTGTCTGTTGAGAATGTAGTTTGTAACATAGACGATCGTCCTTGCCATATTCTCTAGTATTCTGTTATTTCTTTCAATGACACCAATTGGTTGGGATGTTCTTGGTCCAGAGAAGTTGTGAGTGACACCTTCTTGGTCATAGAACTTGCCAAATTGGTCTTTTCTGTCGAATTCTCAGTAGTGGTCGGTTCTGATGGATACCAGGGTTAGTCCTGTAAGGACGTTGAGTTGTCTGTATAGCTTTTCGAACTCATGAAATGCTTCAGTCTTATCCCTCTAGAAGAAAACCCAGGTGAATCTTGACAAATCATCAACTATGACTATTATGTATAAACGAACTCCCAGACTCTTATAAGGTATAGGTCCACAAAAGTTCATATGCAGTATTCTTGACACCTAGATATGGTTGCCTTAGACACTTGCTTGAAGGAGGTTCTGGTTTGTTTTCATTTTGTGCATGCCTCACAGATTTTATCTCGAATGAAGTTGTAGGGAGGGAGTTCTTTAACCAGGCCTAGTTGCTTTAGTTTTTGAAGGGTTCTCATGTTAACATGCCCTAGTCTGTGATGCCATAGCCAAGAGTCATTTGAGGCTACTCTAAGATAGGTAAGGTCATTGGTCAGGGCATCACTGAGGTCTATAACATAAATATTGTTCATCCGATATCCTTTTAGGACAATCTCATGCGACTCTTTTTCTACCATACAGGACTCTTTATTGAACCAGACTTTGTACCCTTTATCACAAGATTGAGTCCATACCAACCTTCTTGACTCCATGGATTTTCCCTTGGCTTTTATCTCCAAATTTGACCTTTCCACTTTTGTTGTCCTTTAGTTCGCAGAATTTGGTGGGATCCTCTGTTATGTGTCTTGAGCATCCGCTGTCAAAATACCAGAGGTTGCTATAAGCCCTGAAGCATACCTGCACCAAAGTACATTATACTTTTTTTGGGACTAACCTTTTCGAGTAAAGGTTTTGTACTATGAGCCACAGGCTTTGTAGGGTTGTTGGTTGGTCTTTTGTGTACCCACACGATTCTAATAATGGCCTTAACCATTTTGGGGGCATTTGTCGTGGGATTGTGGAGAGGTGAAAGAGCTTTACAGCTTCTTGCCGGAGGTGAGGTTTTTTTGGGTATGAAGTGCATGATTGGATGTGCTTTGTCAACTTGTAGGTTTAGGAGTTGATTCAACTCTTTTCGACTTTGATGCACTTCATTTTTCATATTAACATTTTATGTTGTCAATCTTTGAATGATTTCATGTTGGTTGGCTATAGTCTTGATGCGTGTTTCAACTGTTTTAGTGAGAAAGCGTATTTTGTTGGTGAGGGTGTGGATGAATTGAAACAAGTTGTGCAATCTACATTTTTTGAGGGTTTTTTTTTTGTCATAGTGAAGGTGGCTATTGATTGCTACCTCATCATCGCTTGTTCCATCTTCCTCAATGTCCTTAGCCATGAGGCATCCGTTGGCTATTTCTTTTGATTCACTTTCGCTTTCACTATAGTCGTTGTTGCTTCAGGTAGCAATCATAGCTTTTCTATTTGGTTTCTTCCCCTTGGTGTCTCGTCGTTCTTTGTTCTCTTTACTTGAGGACATTCTCTCACCATGTAATATGTTTCACCACAACCAAAGCATCTAGCAATTTCATAGTCATCTTTGCTGTGAGATTTACCTATACCGGAGAGTCTCTTGGATGATGATTCTCTTAAGTATCCCCAGAAGGTTTCTGTTTCTTCTATACAGTCGCTTGAATCCTCTAGCTAGCATTGCCATGGTTTCTTCATCATCCTCTACGGATTCTGCATCAGGGTCCTTGTTGGTCTTTAGGGTAACTTCCTTTCATTCACCTTCATCAGATAATTGAATTTCATGTGTTAGGAGTTTTCCAACCAGTTCTTCAAGATGCAGAGTTTTGAGGTTTTGGGCTTCCTCAATAGTTGTCACTTTCGGGCCCCACTTGCGCTTGGGTAGACATCTGAGGACCTTCCTTACTTTTTCCTCATTGGAAGTATGTATTTCCCAGTGACTTCTGATGATTGATTATGCTACAGAATCTTTTGAACATGGCCTCTATAGATTCACTATCTTCTATTTTGAAGGCCTCATACTTTCGCACCAGTATGTCTATCTTGGTTTGCTTGACTTGACTGGTTCCTTCATAGGTTGTGACCTAGAAATCCAACACCTGTTTTGCTGTTTCACAAGTAGAAACTCTTTCAAATTCATTAGAATTAAGACTTCAAAAGAGTATATACACGGCTCGAGCATTTTTCTTGACTTATTCTTTTTCATCATTTGTATACTCGGATCTATCCTTGTTAGTGGTAGTTCCATCTGCATTGGTCTTGGTGGGCATTGAGTTATCCCCATTCTTGATGACTTCCAGTAGGTCTTCAGTGGACCTACTCTGATACCAATTGAAAGAACCTTAGCGGGGTGAATATGGTTACAAAACTTTTGCACACTTATAACAAAGGACGTTTGGTTTCTTAATCTTAACAAATTAAGAAGTAACAAAAGAAGTATGAAATAACTTCCTTTATTTAATCAACACTGAACACAGTACAGAATAAAGTAACCAGGTTGCCCAAGGAACAGAGGTCCTTGTTGCAACTGCCTGAGGAGTGCCTTACTGAAGGGCACTTTCAAGGATGTTTGACAGAAATGCACTAACTCATATTTGGTGCAAAACACAATTTAAGATCCTAATTCCCTAAGGATCTAAAACTCAACTTACCAATATCCTCGGCTTACAAAAACTTTCACAGACTCGTCTTATAGAGACAAACACTTTGGAAATTCTCAGCTAATTTCCTAACATCCGATTTCTTTCTTGGAATCGTTGATCTTTTCCTTCTTCAGTCCAGGGTTTTTATATTGCAGTTGGTCGACCGTTTTGAGCGAATATCCACGATCTTCCTTCCTTTCTTGTTTCACGATCTTCCTTCCTTTTTCTATAGTCCTTTTTTCGCAGTAGTAACAATATTCCAGATTTCCTTTCTTTTGTGGTGATTATTTCCTGCAATATGGCATATGCACTCTATTAGGAAGAGATTACTAGAGGTAGAAAAGTATCGATATTATTTTCAATATGTTTTAGCAGTTAACTTCCCTAAAAGCTGATTGTTTGTCTTTCACATCAATACCTTCCATCCAGAGTAGATGTCCTTAGATGTGGTTAGCTCAACATCCTTCATCCTGCACTGGGATGGGTTCTACATAAGTAATTTTTTTTTATCAAATTAATGTTTACTATGATTTTTAGCATTATTTTTGTGACGTATGTAACTAACCATAGATTATATAAAAGGCTTATGATTCGTTACCGGTGCCAATGAGTACAATTTATACCATAATTGGACCGACCTCATTCATTAGATGTATTTTAAATTTTTTTGAAAATTGGAAAATATCATGGAAGAAATATAATTTATACAAATTCTATGTGATGTTATACTCATAAAATTCAATATTATTTTTCCTTTCAATTCATATATAATAGTACAATCTTAGACTATGACAAGACATTTAATATATAACTTATTCCAAAACTCATATCATTTTCATTTTATATATTGAAAGTGATACGACTTTTGGGACATGACTCTTGTTAAATGTCTTGCCTACGAATAAAATTATATACTTCCAAATTAATTTGAAAATGAAATGATATCATTGAATTGAAACTGTAACAATAATACTACATATAAATCACATGAAATTATATTTTTCACCATAATTTTTCAAATGTACTGAATGTTGCCTCAAGTGTGCCTAACAGATGGAATTGATTCGATTTGGTATCACTTTTATTCGTTGAAGTAGCCATGCATGCTGAGCTTCTTATAATTGAGAATTAATAATAATTTTTTTAAAAATAGTTTAAAAATCATAATATGTGTTTTGATGACATGTAAAACAATTAGAAGGTACTTTCGGTTAGGATACTGTAGACATCGAGTATTTTAAACATAATAATAGCATTGTGTAAAAATAGTTTTATTGATCTTTTTATGTACTTTAGTTAGAAAATAAGGAAAAAGCCGAAAGGCTTTCATGCATACACTGTACATGCACACACTCCACATGCACAAGTTTACATGAAAAATTGCATGCAATATTACAGGCAAAGTCCTAGCCTAAGCATGAACAACTTTTACCTAAAAAAGATGACAACACCCTAGCCATGCATGGTCTACGTAAAGTTGATATGCAAAAGCTTCCAAAAAGGTTTCAAGTTCAAGTCTTCATGCAAGCATTATCGTCTAAGATTTTTAAGTGAAAACGTGCACAACGACTTAAACATCGTCAAAATTGTGAACTTAGCTGAAATGCATGCACGGATCAAGCCCAAAGTCCTATCAAACTTTAATGTCTTCACACCACTCTGACCATATGATGCACTAACCAGGGCATATTCATCCTACTCCTTCCACACACACCCGACCTACAGTTCGATCGGCCGAGCAAGGTGTGCATATGGTTGAATGCTTTAAGTTCGATCGGCCATGTATTCAATGACTCCAAATTGTATTAATGCATGTATGCACATTCCCCCCACCTAACTCCCTTAACCTATAAATAGGGCCCAAAGCTCGAAGCATAACAGACAGAATACACTCTCCTCTCCTCCCAACTCACTTCTAATCTTTCAATTCTCTTATCTTCTCTCCCTAACTTCATACACCATTCTTATACTCATTCGCCCCTTTTCCTTGACCCTTTCTAAGCCTAAACACATATAAACTTATAATATCTAAAACCCCACAAAAAGCCTAAACTCATGCTATCAAAAACCACAAAAAGAGCTTTTTCCTACCTTTTTTTTTCCCCTCCTTAAATCTTGGTTCCATATTTGCATCAACTCAAGTGTTCGAGTCTTCAAAGCTAACTTCATCAAGGGTGAAAATCAACTGTTCAAGCAAGGCTAGGCAAGGCTCCTCTTGGAAATTATCATATAGGTACTTTTTCTTGATTGTGTTTATTTCCTAAAAGGTGCTTCTACATGTAATTTCTTCATTCCTTTTGCATGTTTAATGAAATAACCATGTAAAGTTTCAATTTGCTTTCCCTACCAAACTTTATTAAAAGCACATTTTTTAACTTTTAGTAGAGTTTTTCCTAAAGTGAGAGGCGGACTCAAAAGTTTTACCTTTCGGGTTCGTAACCTTACCCCCGAATCCACTTCTTGGTTCGTAGACGAAGTCTTTCTTTGTTTCCTTTTTTGTTTTGTCTTTGCTTTTCTCCTTAAAAAAGTCGGATGACGACTCCTTTCAAACTAAAACACATCAGGATTGTCTAAATCATGTTTATTATGATTTTACAAACAACTGATGCAACTTTAAGATTATATTGTACATTTTTAAATAGTGATTGCCGAAAGTGCCTTCTTTTGAGTCTAACATTTTGTGAACAAATTTGACTAATAGTAAAGAGTTGGAACAAGTGAATGTTCACTCCTAAAGTTTAGTTTAATCATTCATGAATTGCATTAAGTAAAGGGAAATTGATTTTACAATATACTATTCATAAAATGTGCAAATAACCCTTAAAGTGTTTTAAAGCACTACAAGAAAAAGGAAATTGCGCCACGCCAATTTTCGTCGCCCTTATAGTAACATTTTCGTCGCCCTTATAAAATGTGCAAATAATCCTTAAAGCGTTTTATATGTACAACATCGAAACATTTTGGTTGCAATTTAATTTGCACGCCGTACGATAGGACGTCAAAAGTTTTTTTTCAAAGTACAATAAGTAACTAGTGAGCCATGAACATTTTTTACGTCCCTAATTGCCAAGTTTCATATTATTGGTTTTTAAGCACCTGTGAACTTAGTTGGCCACAAAAGTATTTGGCGCCCCTTTTTGATAAGGGCCAGATATTTTGCTTTTGATGCACTTGTGACCTTATTTTGCCACGAAAATTATAACCCCCTCTTCGTAAGGGCCACAATTTGTTTTTTGATGCTTAAGAACTCCTAGTTGACCACAAAAATTTGTGATGCCCTAGTTCAATGACGGCTGCAAATTTTTTTTTTTTTATATCATACATTGAAGAATATCTTAATGTTGTTGAGTGTCTTCTAGGCACTATTAAAGTTTATATTATCATTCATTTCTTATAAATGATCAAATATTATTCTTAATAAAATAAACTCAATATACAAACAAGATAGAGTTAACAAGCAACAATAGTTAAACATATGTCAAGAATTTAACATGTGTTGGGATTTACCCATGAGTATGTTCCATATTGGAAAAACAAAGGGAACTGACATGGTATATAAGTCAACTGGGCTACTCCTCTTAACACAATTGGTTTTAAGATGGAACCTCACTTAACTTGTGTACCATGGGTCTTGGTTGAAGTTGACTCCTGCTTTGGATCTCCCCAACAACATGTACTCTCTATAGAGTCATAAACATTCATACACCCAAAATAATAAATCGAAGTAGTGTACTAAGTAAAATATAGATCCAAAGTAACTAAAGCAATAATTGAATATGAAAGATTATTTATTATAACATGATGCATATCATATATATGGACAAAATACATGATTCACTTATTAAACCTTCTTATATCATTTCTTCCATTCTTCATCGAGAATATTTGAAATATATTTCATACTTCCATATATATGTCATCATCCCAAAATGTACTGGTATCAACTATACAAGCAAAAGATGACATAGACTTATATTTAGATAAATAAACATCATTGAACTATTGAAATCGAATAAGCTAACAATAAGATAATAACTGAACAAAAATAAGTTTTCTTCAAAGGAGTTAATTTCCAAAAAAAAAGTTGGCTTCAAAAGGACTTTCTTCTCACTATTAAATAAAGGAAATTTTGAAATTGTAGAATGAAAATTTGAGTTCTACAATAAAAAAAAATGGCAGAAATTATAATTCACAAGAAACTGAGACAATATATGGTTTCCTCTGATTGAATGCAAAAGACTTCATTCTAAGAAATGCACATACACATGAAGATGAAGATATGTCCCACCAGAATCCTATATGCATAGTGAAGCATATTTCCCAAGATATGGTACAAGATAGGAAGAATATTGTAATGACTTAATCAAAGAAGATGAAATCCCTAAAAATGTACTTAAACCTCCTCAGATGAAAAGGGGAAAAAACAAGAAAACAATGAAAAGTTTGAAATTGTGACAATATCACAATTTTCATTACATGATATCCAACTTCCAAGCCGAAACCCAAAAAAAAAAAAAGGAAAGTTTGAAGTTTTCTCATTATATTGTATAATAACATCACAATTTCAAGACTTCATACCCCGAAGATTCTACGAAAGCAAGCCAAGAGCTCTACAGTTCACCATTTCAGATAGGCTTCAAAAATAGCCTAGAAGCAACTACAGTAGGTATTAATGCATCTTCTGCCATATAACAAGATGATGACCAAGGAGTAACTTAGGAAAATAATAATGAAACCTAACCCAGAATAAGATTTTCCCAACAAGATACCAAATCCACAGGAAAATGCCCATGTAATTAGCATACCTCTTTGGCGTAATTTGTTTCCCACATCATCTTTATCAACTTGATTGACCAAAAGTTGTATGACACTATCTGAGCTAACCACGCCTACAAAAGGGGGAAGTTAGTTGTACCATATTAGAATTTGTATTATAATTTCTGTGGATGTCCTACTCCTTTTGTTTGTTTGATTAGAAAACCCTCTGCCTTAGCATCTTCAATCTCCTTTTCAAAACTCTGATTGACTTTCCTTGATTGTAACTGAAAATAGAAGAAAGATAGTGTCCTTAACACGTGCATTGTTTTGTCCTTTTCTGGATTTTGTCCTTTGATTTGCAGGTGAACCATCTACAGAGTGAGGGTTACTATAGAGGAGTGCGGTTACTTATGGCCATTTGTAAAACTTTCTACAACTACTATAAAGCTCATGAAATTTCTCTCTATGGGGAAAATTTCGCCATGTCATATGAGACAAACATCCCATACTAAGTGGAACATATGTGCTTTTGGGAAGCATAACTAACATTGTTTTGTTTGTACGAGTGTGAATTTCAATTTTATTTGTTGTTGTGTGTAGTTGAAATTCAATTTTGACTTTTCAGATAGGGCTTTCAGGTTCCAGTGCCATTGTTTGTGCTACGTTGAACTACATGCTTGAATTTTATAAGGTCATGCATTTGGTAATAATGTAGGAGAGGCAAAATCTTATTCTGGACACTGAGAAGGAACTCGGAATTGTTACTGGTCTCCAAGATCGGGTAGTACAAGTTTGTGGAGGACTTGTTTTGATAGTATGAGGGTTCAAGCATATATCGAGGATCTCATAGTAATCAACAAAAAAATCCATAACTTTCAACAAAACTTAAAACAACACAACTAAAAATACGAAGAAAAAGATAATGAAAGAGTAGATAGAAGAAGAAGATGAAGAAGTAGTAGCAGTTAGAATAACCTTTCTCAAACTTGGATAGTATCACAACCATTTGTGCTATATGTTTGTTCTCTTGCTCTATCAACAATTGTTCAAATTTAAGTTCTCTCTCTTTTGCATCAGATTTAACTTGCTCGATCTCTACTTTAAGGCTCCAGTTCGAAGTTTCGAGATCCGCAATTTTATTTTGAAGAGTAGTCTCCTTCTCTCGTATTTGTTGTAATTCAGCAGCAACTTCCAACCTCATCTCATTCAAAGCCCCCCAACAATTTCTTGGTGCCGATGGAGGAGGCCCCAAGCCTACTGGATAGCCACCTTTTAAAGGCATAACTGATCCATAAGCTGCCACCAGACTGAGGTTGTGAACACTTTCCTTTTCAACTTGTTTTGCATGAAGTTGCAAGAACTCATCATACTTAACTACTGCTTCTGGATTCGAAGATCCATCTTTGTGCCTATTTATGATACATATTAGTTGCTTAGTGAAACCAAGGTTTTGGATATGTCATATACATTCAAGAAATAAGTAGTCAAATAAATAACTCAAAAGAATACACAAGTGAATATAACTTTTCGTCCTCTTGCATTATTGAACATATCCATGAAGTCGCTCTTTGTTTCGATCCTGAGTAGGGTCTTCTAGTTGGAGAAGTGATGGAAGAACATCATCTTGATAAATTTGAGCAATCGAGTTTGCCCCATTGGCTGGCTTTATCTTTTGCTTTGACCTATTAGTCTTATTTTTGGCACTTACAGTCTACAAGATGAAAATAAGTTGGAACTTAAATGATAAAAAGTCGTTAGAAGAACAAGCAAAGACTCACTCATTCTACATCATTGAATGTATCAAAAAATTGTGGCTTACAAGTGTTGAACCTCAGTTTTACAATTTTTTACCTCGGTTTTTATTGTCTTATTGAACTTAGCTAAGTCATTTAGTATAAGTTTAATAGTGATTTTTATCATCTTTGTTAATTGAGGTCAATTTGTTTAATTGTCATATTTTTAGGTAATTTTGATATAAGTGATGATGGCACATGAGGAAAAAAGATTGGAATTAAGGAACAAAGGAAGCCAACATAGTCATGCCAGAAAATTAGAAGCAAAATTGGAATTTCCAATTTGGCAGACCTAAGTGTGCAGGTTGGCACAGGCGGCTGTGCCATATTGTAGTCTTTTATTTTTACAGTTTTATAAATTAAAAAAGTTTAGACACCGGGATTTAAACCGACAAATTTGAAAGATCAAAACCGACCCGCCAAAGCCCAGCAAACCACAGCCCAAGAACTAGCATAAGCAACTAGGCCTATGATACAATCAAGGCGGGCCCAATGAACGAATCCAGCCCAACATCAAGAAAACGTAGGCCGCATAGCCTATGACACTTCCCACACTGACCCAACAAGCGGGCCGAGCCCAAAAAAGATAAGCACAGGCCGCATGACCTATGTGTGGACATTTTTCGTCATCGTTCGGGCTTCCGAACGTCCACGTTAGAATTGGGGTGTGATTTGGTGATTTGTGCTGGGGTTTAACCATTGAAAACTCTTTAAGGAAATCAAACTTATATTTCATGAATAATATTTTGTAAAATCACTTTTCCTTTACTTATGCTTTTTATGAGTCATGGAATTAAACTTTTAAGAGTGAACATCCACTTGTACCCAACTCTTCTAAATTTAACTCAATTTGCTCATTTAAATGTTAGGCTCAGAAGAGAGTGATTCATGCAAGTATTATTTAGAAACATAAGAAAGAAAACCTTGAAGTTGCATTGATACATTGTAAAACCATGTTAATCATAGTTTATGCAATCCTCGATGTATTTTAGTTCGAAATGGGAGTCGCCACCCGACATTTTAATGGAAAAGCCAAGACAAAACCAAAAATAAAAGAAAGACTCCGCCTACGAAACCCAAGAATGGATTCAGGGTTAAGGATACGAACACGAAAAGTAAACTTTAAGAGTTCGCCTCTCACAAAAGGAAAGACTCTACTAAAAGTTTAAAATGTGCTTTTGATAAAGTTTGGAAGGGAAATGGATGAATAATTTATAGAATTACTTCATTGAATCATGCAACAAGAATGAAATATACAAGATAAAAGAAAGATACAAAGTACACAATTATGTACAAAAAGAAGAACACTTAAAGCTTACATTGCTACTTTGTCGGGGAAAAGCCTTGCCTAGCCTTTAGATGCTTGATGAACCATCTCTGATGCCTTAGAAACCTTCCTCTCCAAGTGCCAATATAATGATAGAAAAGGTGGTGAAAGATGATAAGAAAAGAGGGTGGAAAGAGATAAAAAAATAAGAAGGCTTCTTTTGTGATTATGAATGTGTTTAGTCTAGGGTTTCTTGTGGAGTTTAGGATGAATGAGATAGGATATGTGTTTAGGCTTTTTGTGATGGAAAAATGGTGGTAAGAAAGATGATGGAGGCTAATAAGGATGGTAGTAGAATGATAAGAGAGATGATTTGAGAGTACAAGAAGTAGAGAGAGTTTGTGAGATTTGAGAGACGAGAGATGAGAGAATTTGTTGGAGGAAGAATGGATAAGTGAGTTGGTGAGTTTAGCTTTGGCATGAGAGGGGTATTTATATGCTTTAGGAGGGAGTAGATACATATGCACATACATGCATTCGTCCTTGGCAGTCAAAAATGTAGATAACAAGGCTGTAGGGGGAGATGTATGATGATGGACGGCAGCACGTGGTCAATTGACCACGTGTGGTCGGTGTGTTGGCCAGTCGACCGCGAGCAGGAGGGGGGATGTACTAGCTTCATCCATGCATTCTTGGACGGTGGTGTGTGAACTCACCAACCTCGGGAAGTGGATGTTCACACTGAACGGAGATAGCCTTTGTGGTGAGCTAAAATGAGGTATTTTTAGATTGTTTTTGTGAGGCTTTGATCTTGTGACCTCTTGCACTTGCTCTTATGGCTTGCATTGCTTGACTTCCCTTTTTTCTAATTTCCTAATTGTCTAACTAAAATGCATACAAAAGGAAACAATAAAAATTACATTAAAAAGTATATAAAATTTATGCTAAAATCTAGCTTATCGAAGGACTTCTCCTTCTTTATTTTTGCTTCATTATATATAGTTATGCTATATATTTATGTGCCGAAATCCGGTGTCTATAGAGAGCCCCCACTTTGATTGAGTACTAGAGAGGACGAAAATCAAAGTAGAACTGATTTGATGGACACCGGTTGAGGATATGACTTTGGAATGCAAAGCCTAAGGTGAAGCTTGGAAGCTAAGTCCTGCATTGCGGTTGGCGAACTTGTGCCGAATGGTGATCTAGAGCAAGAATGATGCTCTACTTGAGGTGATCTCGGATGTTTGATGACATCCTACTTGATATGATCTCGGACGTTTGATGACATCCTACTTGAAGGCGTGGGCTGACACTTGGAAGCTAGGTCTTGTGTCGCGGTTGGCGAACTTGCGCCGATAGGTGATCTCGAGCAAGAATGATGCTCTACTTTTTGGAGAGACTTCATAGGTCATGATGTCGATGGCTCTTGGGGTTGACGTTTGGTTTTCTATTCTTTCCCAATGTCGTATCCAGCCTTTCCCAGTGTCGATGTTGATGATTGTTGGCATGCTCAATGCCGAAGGACTTCATCGATCGCGATGTCGATGGCCTTGGGGTTGCGACTTCATCAAAACTCTACGGATGGCTCACGATTGGAACTGCAACAAAACTCTTCCGATGGCTCACGATTGGGACTGCAACGAAACTCTGCCGATGGCCCTGTTTGTCGAGACTTCACCGAAACTCTGCCGGTAGCTCAGGATTGATGATGATGATGACTTACGCCGATGGGCTACCCTGTTTTTGGGTTTTTATTATTTCGAGACGATGACGATGACAAACTGGACGTGAGGCCAGATGCCAGACTAACCAGACGCAAGGCTGGAAGCCGACCAACCAGACGCAGCGCTGGAGGCCAAAGGGACTGCATCGAAACTCTACTGATGGCCCTAATGTTGAGACTTCACCGAAACTCCATCGGTGGCTCTAATGTTGATGGGGACTGCCGATGGGCTACACTGTTTTTTAGATTTTTGATGATGATGATGACAAACTAGATGCGAGGCCAGATGCCGAGACTAACCAGACGCGAGGCTGGAAGCCGTTGATGATGATGATGCTGATGATGATGGCAATTCAATGCCGAGGAACCTCACCGATCATGACGCCGATGGCCCTGGGGTAGAGACTTCATCGGGCACGATGCCGATGGCTCTGATGTTTGGGACTTATGCCAATTAGCGACCCTGTTTTTTATCTTTCTGACGGTTGATGGCATTTTTGATGTCGATGAGACTTCACTGGACCCGATGCTAGCGGCTTTTATTCCTAAGGCTTCGTCGAAGCTGATGTGACGACTCTTGTTGCTGAGACTACACCGATCTGTGCCGGTGGCTCTGATTTTGATTTTTCGGTGGCAATTCAATGCCTGGAAACTTCATCGATCACGATGTCGATGGCTCTTATTTTCCTCAAATTATGTCAACATGATCATTGGGAGAAAGTGCTCTTATTTTGGAACTTGATGCTCCAGTCTTGAGAAGACTATCCCTCCTTATTGGGCACACTCAGCCGCGCTCTTCCTTGAAAATGTACAAGCTCGAGCCCTTGGAAACAAGCATGGAGAAAAGACTAAGGCTCCTTCTTTCCCTAGGCCGGCCAAACGCTAGAGAGAAGAGAGGAATCTTTGCATTCACTCGGGCCCTTGGCAATAAGCATGGGGAAAAGACAAAGGCTCCTTCTTTCCCTAGGCCGGTCGGACACTAGAGAGAAGAGAGGAATCTTTGCATTCACTCGGGCCCTTGGCAATAAGAATGGAGAAAAGACAAAGGCTCCTTCTTTCCCTAGGTCGGACGGACACTAGAAAAGAGAGGAATCTTTGCATTCACTCAGGCCCTTGACAATAAGCATGGAGAAAAGACAAAGGCGCCTTCTTTCCCTAGGCCGGTCGGATACTAGAAAAGAGAGGAATCTTTGCATTCACTCCAGATTTTGCAGGCCATGCAGGAGACGAACTTGCTTGCAATTATTGTAGCTAGCCCCAAGGCTGATCAGCCTTGAGCCCAGGCAAATGAGGGCATGACATGTGGCTGTGTGAATCGAACTCTTGTGATCACAAATTAGAGCTTCTTCTTGGCCTTCTTCTTGTTTTTTTGGATTTTCTTCTTTTTTGTATTCTTGGCTTTTATTAAGAAGTGATGGCTTGTTCCGCTCTTATTCCTCGGTATGCTTTATTTCTTCTACATGCTTATTTTTATAGCATGTTGTCGTTGAAACAACTTGCATTCTACTGCTTGTTTCAGCACTTTAAGTTGAATTCAAAGTAAATGATACTTCAAATTTTGCTTTAAGCACATAGACGCCAACATCTTCTTTGCTCATGGTTGCATGAGTTTGGAATTACACTGGGGGAACATGGATTCTTGAATTTCGCCCGGTCGCTGATCCATATTAGTCATGTGAAGATTTTATCCTTCGTGTCGGACAATCGCCATTCGTGTCTGGCGGAAAAAGATGAATTTTGTCCTTCGTGTCGGACAATCGCCACTCATGTCTGGCGGATGATGATTATGTCCTTCGTGTCGGACAGTCGACTCATGACTTGATTGGATGCTGACTTGACCTGCTAGTGTTGGATTAGAGGTTGCTCCAATCTTGCACTTAGTGATAAGAAATCATGTTGACCAGTCTGAATGAGATGGCCTATGGGCTTAACCAGCCCCCAGTGTTGTGTTCGAGCAGCGATGTGGCACTTCTTTTCCTTTTTTTCTTTTCTCTCTCTCTCTTTTTTTTTTTGATATGCAGGTATGCAAACCTATTATGCTTACACAAACAATGCATTTTTTTACACAAGTATTCATGCACTTATGCACTTACGCATGACTATGGACTTTATGCATGACAGACTGACTCTATGCATGATAAACTTAACTCAATGTGACTCTGACACAACTGATGGATGCAATGCAAACTTATTATGCATAGACACAACACATACATGACACTTTATGATTCTAAACATGCAATTCTATATGCAGGTAACCCCCCGACTCTTTATTTAGACAATGACTTTCTAGGAAAATGCTTTCCTAAGACAATGTTTTTCTAGGACAATGATCTCCTAAGGCAATGACTCTTTTTTTTCGGGCAATGTTTTCCTAAGACAATGACTTCCTAAGGATCAAGGCCACTTGTGGGGAATTTAAGGAAAATTCAGGATGAGGAACATTTCGGTCCAAGGGACGAGGAGTAATGGCGGAGGTGCTAGGCCTGAAGGACGTGCTTCTTAGATGCTCACGTAGATGACCTCTATTGCTCCCAAATCTATGTTGACGTACGACAAGCCCCGGTTTGGTGTAGACCCTTGATGATAATGTTCTGCTCCAGGAGGATATATTAGGGGTTTGCTAGCCTCCAGCTTAATGTAGACTCTGGATGACTTTGTCCTGATTTGGAGAGCACCTTAGAGATTTGCAAGCCCCCAGTTTCGTGAAGACTGATGATATGATGCACGGAAACCATGGAATAGAAGGAGGCATTGCTTCCTATGTTGTAGTGATGGAAGTCGGTATGTCCTTAGTCGTGACTCTCGATCTCTCCTTTTGCCTAACTTGCCCAAAAGGTTTTCAAGTTAGCCTCTCTTCTTTCTTTTTTTCTTTTTTTTTTCTTCTTTTTTTCTCTTGTTTTCTTCTTATTTTTTTTTCTTCTTCTTTTTTCCTTTTTTCTTTTTCTTTTTTTTCTTTTTTTTCTTTCTTTCTTTCGAGACCACTATTAGGACACCAATGAGAATGAAGACGCAGGACCTTGTAGAATAGGGAGTAGGTGTCCCTCTTAGAAGTTATCTCCGTGAAACGTCTTGAATGATGGTCATAAAGGTAGCGCGAGCCCCCAGTTTAGAGTAGCTTGTCTCTGAGTCTGTTCATGATCATGTAGATGCTTGTGAGCCGTTGATTCGATGTGGATGGCTTTTGCTCTTTTTGAGAGGTGAACCACAATGAGATGTGTTGAGACTGGGCATTAAGAACAGAGCCTCATACTTGCATTAATGATCGAGCTGAAAAAGTCCTTAAAAAGGGTGAGGTGAGGTGAGATGAAAAGGCTAAAAAGGTTGGCTAGAAAGTGTTTGGTGAAAAAGATGATGGGAGAGGTATTATTAATGAGTGGGATGGAGAGACACTTAAGAATGAACGTGCCTTGAAAAAGGAAGGAGAGATGGTCAAATGGGATAAACATCATCTCTTGAGAAAAGGTTGGAACATGAGGATAAAGAGACACTTAGGGATGATGGTGTCTTGAAAGGGTGAAGAGATGGTCAAATGGGGTAGTCATCATCTCTTGGGAAAAGGCTGGAACATGGTTGATGGAATGATGTTCAAGTCTGGCAAAAGGAAAATGGAAAATGGAGGGTTAATGATGGTGATAGAAATCCAGGGTTTCATCTCATTTGCCTAGCCCGCCCAAGTGGGTTTTCGGACTAGCTTTTATTCTCTCTTTTTTTTATTCTCTCGAAGAACAATTTATTAAACGACGAAACTCTCTAAAGTAAAAAATATTGGGCCGGGCCTCGAAGAGGTTCTCCTACGTATCCAAAGTGGAATATGGCCAGTCGTAGTTCTTTGAGCGCAGCTTTGATGGGTAGTGCCTCGAGGAAGGCTTAATGGTTTGGAAAGATGGTTATGAAGGCAGGTTATGGATGGTTACCTAACAATGACTCAAACACGTGCCAAAGACTCAACAAACTCAAACGTGTGGTACAGACACAACAAACTCAAACACGTGCTACAACAAGCACATGCACAAACACAAACACATAGACAGAGACAGACACATACATATACACATACACATGCACAGACACAAACACATGCACAAACGCATACGGATACACATGCACAAACGCATACGGATACACATGCACAAACGCATACACATGCACAAACACATGCACATGCACAGACACATGCACATGCACATGCACATGCACATACGCATACACATGCACATGCACAAACACATACACAAACACAAACACAAACACATGCACATATGCATACACATGCATAAACACATATTTACACATAGTCTACAACACACTTTATCTACTTTACGGACCTAACTCTACATGGACCCTAAGGACAACTGATCATTATAAAGGGTCGAATAAAGTCAAGCACAGCGAATCAGAACCGAGTATGGGAGTACAAGTCAGTGTTTCTCAATTCGGATGGGCCACATCCACAGGCCGACCGTTTTAAGGAGAATCCGTAACTTGGACTACCTACACAGACAAACTCGAGCCATGTTGACTTTTATACGGACTAGAATAATGATTAACAGCACTGACAGTCTAACACTTTTCTATACATTTTTTATTCTATTTGTTTAGGAAAAAGGATATCGTAAAGGACTGGATAAAACCAACAACAGGCGAGTTTTAATTAGTTTATAGACTTACTTTCCAAATCCGATATGGTTGGGCCTAACCACGGGCCGACCATAAGTTGGAAGGATTCAACAATTAATTCGATATATTAATTTACTCGAGGCAGGTGATTGTTATGCAGTAGTGTGACAAATTCGATATTTAACCAATCAAATTTCTTAGACCTAAGGACAACCAATCATTACAATAGGCGGAATAAAGTCAAGCATGGGGAATCAAGCCTAAGTCAAGGAGCACAAATCAGAGTTTCTCAATTCGGTTGGGCCCCATCCACAGACCGACCATTTTAAGGAGAATTCGTAATTTGGGCTGCCGACTCAGACTTAATTCGAGCCATGTTGATTGCCATGCGGACTAAAATAATGATTAACAGGACCGACGACCCTTCTTTCTATTCCGATTTTTTTATTTAATTACCGGAAAGCAGGTGTATAAGGGACTGAATGAAACCAACAACGAGCGAGTTATAATTTATTTATGGACTTAATTACCGAATCCGATATGGTTGGGCCTAACCACGGACCGACCAATAGTGTGACAAATTCGATATTTAACTCGATAAATTAATTTACTCTAGCCCGGTGATTATCATGCAATCCAAGACTTTACCCACTAACTTTGTTTTGACTTTAATCAGGTTTATTGGACCTTTGTTAAGAAGATGTCGTAAAGGGCCATATAGAATCATCGAGGGCGAGTTGAGTTTATTTTATGAACCAAGAGAATTAACCTTTAAAGATAAATGGGCCCAACCACTAGGTTAACCATAATTTTTGAGGTTAATTAACTTAGTTGGTAAACATGACTCTTCTCAGCCCAATGACTACTAAGTGGACTAGAACAACATGCCTAAACTTGGGTCCACTCTTTACAAAGAATTTAAACACATAGCACATAGCATATATATGAACAAGGGGTATCCTAAACCAAGGCTCTATGTACAAAAGGCTTTATTGTCTGGATAAGGCTTAGTGGCTCATGTACTCGCCCCGGTGCATTCTTGTTGTAAAGGCAACTTGAATGTGTGGGGTGTTGCTCTTGGAGGCTCGTGTGGACACCTCGTAAAGTGATCAATGAGTGGATGTGGTGACTAATGCTCTCTTGGTGTAAATGCACCAATTGAGTATAGCTGGTCCGACATCCCATGGGTTATTTTTGTGGTTTAAAGAGAAAAAGCCTAATACCGCCGATTTACGTGCTCCTACGACATATTACATGTCAAGGGAGTGCCCCGGTATATGTAGTGCATTATGCCTACAAAAAATGACTTAATAATATAAAGTAAGAATTTATTTTCCTTCCAAAAATTTTAAAGCACACTAAACTTTTTTCAAGTTTTACCCACTTTAAGAAAAACTCCCCAGTGCAATCGCCAAAAATTCTGTGGACATTTTTCCTCGCCGTAGGGCTTCCGAACGTCCACGTTAGGATTGGGTTGTGATTCGGTGATTTGTGCTGGGGTTTAACCATTGAAAACTCTTTAAGGAAATCAAACTTATATTTCATGAATAATATTTTGTAAAATCACTTTCCCTTTACTTATGCTTTTTATGAGTCATGGAATTAAACTTTTAAGAGTGAGCATCCACTTGTTCCCAACTCTTCTAAATTTAACTCAATTTGCTCATTTAAATGTTAGGCTTGGAAGAGAGTGATTCATGCAAGTATTATTTAGAAACATAAGAAAGAAAACCTTGAAGTTGCATCGATACATTGTAAAACCATGTTAATCATAGTTTATGCAATCCTCGATGTATTCTAGTTCAAAATGGGAGTCGCCACCCGACTTTTTAAGGGAAAAGCCAAGATAAAACCAAAAGGAAAATAAATAAAGACTCCGTCTGTGAAACCTAAGAATGGATCCGGGGGTAAGGCTATGAACTCGAAAAGTAAACATTAAGAGTTCACCTCTCACAAAAGAAAAGACTCTACTAAAAGTTTAAAATGTGCTTTAGATAAAGTTTGGAAGGGAAATGGATGAATACTTTATAGAATTACTTCATTGAGTCATGCAACAAGAATGAAATATACAAGATAAAAGAAAAATACAAAATACACAATTATGTACAAAAAGAAGAACACTTAAAGCTTACATTGCTACTTTGTCGGGGAAAAGCCTTGCCTAGCCTTTAGATGCTTGATGAATCCTCTTTCATGCCTTAGAAACCTTCCTCTCTAAGTGCCAAATTGATGATAGAAAATGTGGTGAAAGATGATAAGAAAAGAGGGTTGAAAGAGGGTAATAAGAAGGCTTCTTTTGTGATTATGAATGTGTTTAGTCTAGGGATTCTTGTGGAGTTTAGGATGAATGAGATAGGATATGTGTTTAGCCTTTTTGTGATGGAAGAATGGTGGTAAGAAAGACGATGGAGGCTAATAAGAATGGTAGTAGAATGATAAGATAGATGATTTGAGAGTATAAGAAGTAGAGAGAGTTTATGAGATTTGAGAGATGAGAGATGAGAGATGAGAGAATTAGTAGGAGGAAGAATGGATGAGTGAGTTGGTGAGTTTAGCTTTGGCATGAGAGGGGTATTTATAGGCTTTAGAAGGGAGTAGATACATATTGTGGACATTTTTCGTCGCCATTCGGGCTTCTGAACGTCCACGTTAGGATTCGGGTGTGATTCGGTGATTTGTGTTGGGGTTTAACCTTTTAAAACTATTTAAGGAAACCAATCGTACATTTCGTGAATAATATTTTGTAAAATCACTTTCCCTTTACTTAGGCATTTTATGAGTCCTTGAATTAAACCTTTAAGAGTGAACATCCACTTGTTCCCAACTCTTCTAAATTTAATCCAATTTGCTCATTCAAATGTTAGGCTCGGAAGAGAGTGATTTATGCAAATATTATTTAGAAATATAAGAAAGAAAACCTTAAAGTTGCATCGATACATTGTAAGACCATGTTAACCATAGCTTATGCAATTCTCCATGTATTTTAGTTCAAAATGGGAGTCGCCACCCGACTTTTTAAGGGAAAAGCCAAGAAAAAACCAAAAGGAAAATAAAGAAAGACTCCGTCTGTGAAACCTAAGAATGGATCCGGGCGTAAGGCAACGAACTCGAAAAGTAAACATTAAGAGTTCGCCTCTCACAAAAGGAAAGACTCTACTGAAAGTTTAAAATTGTGCTTTTAATAAAGTTTATAAGGGAATTGATACTTTATAAAACTATTTCATTAAACATGCAACAAGAATGTAATACAAGATAGAAAAAAAGGTACAAATATACACTTATTTACAAGAAAAGATGAACACTTCAGGGCTTACATTGCTACTTTGTGGGAAAAGACCTTGCCAAGCCTTTGAATGCTTAATGAATCTTCCTTGATGCCTTCCTCTCCAAGTGCCAAGATAATGATAGAAAAGATGGAAAAAGATGATAAGAAAGAGGGTGAAAGTAGGGTAATAAGAAGGCTTCTTTTGTGGTTTTGGATGTGTTTAGACTAGAGTTTTTTTGTGGGGTTTTGGATGAATTGGGCAGGATATGTGTTTAGGCTTTTTGTGATGGAAGAATGAAGATTATGGTGGTAAGAAAGCAGTAGAATAGGATGATAAGAATGTAGGAAGGATATAGTATAAGAAGTATAAGAAGTAGTGAGAGTTGAGAGAGAATTGAGAGATGAAGTATAGAGTGAATGAGTAAAGAGGGAGAAAGGATGATTTGATGAGTAAGTTGGTGAGGGAAATGGGTTGAAGAGGAGTAGTATTTATAGGAGGAGGGAGTAGAGATGCATATGCATGCATTCACTCACATAGTAATCTCCGAGCTTGTGCAGAATACCAAGGCAGAAGGGGGGTGAACTTGGAGTGGACGGCAGCACGTCTTCAATTGACCACGTGTGGTTTACGAGTGTAAGCCGGTCGACCACCACGCTAGGGGGGGAGTACCAGCTCCGTCCATGCATGGATGGACGGTGGAGTGTGAAGAGAGTTTACCTAGGGAAGCTGCCATTCACACTGAACGGAGAGTGCATATTATTTAGCTCTTTGGGAGTGTTTTTGATGTTTTTGTGAGGATTCGATCTCACGACCTCTGGCTCTTGCTTTAAGGGTTTGCATGGCTCCATTTTTATATAAAAAATGTGCATGTAGCTAGGATGGACCACATGTGATCATGCATGTAGCTTTAGGTGAACAAATACATGTAAAATGCATGTATTTATCGACTCTCTTTTAATTCCTTTCGCTCTTCTTTTTATATTGTTTTATGCGTCAAAATCCAGGTGTCTACAGGAGCCCTCACTTTGATTGAATCCGAGGATAGGACGAGAATCAAAGTAGTCTTGATTTGATGGACACCGGTTGAGGACATGACTTTGGAATGCAAAGCCTGAAGTGATGCTTGGAAGCTGAGTCCTGCATCGCGATTGGAGAACTTGCGCCGATTGGTGATCTCGAGCAAGATTGATGCTCTACTTCAGGTGATCTTGGACGTTTGACGACGTCCTACTTGACATGGTCTCAGACGTTTGATGACATCCTACTTGAAGATGTGGGCTGACACTTGGAAGCTAGGTCCTGTGTCGCGGTTGGCGAACTTGCGCCGATAGGTGATCTTGAGCAAGAACCATGCTCTACTTGCTGGAGAGACTTCATCAGTCATGACGCCGATGGCTCTTGGGGTTGATTTTCTGGTCTTTCTCAGTGTCGGTTCCAGTCTTTCCTGGTGTCGATGTTGATGATTAGTTGACATGTTTGATGCCGAAGGACTTCATCGATGGCGATGTTGATGGCCTGGGGGTTGAGACTTCATCGAAACTCTGCCGATGGCTCAGGATTGGGACTGCATCGAAACTCTGTCGATGGCCCTGATTGTCGAGACATCACCGAAACTCTGACGGTGGCTCAAGATTGATGATGATGATGACAATGATGATGATGATGATGATGATGATGATGGCAACTCAATGCCGAGGGAATTCACTGTCGTGGCCCTTATTTTCCTGCAAAATGCAAAAAATGGTTTTCGTTAGTTCTGATGAATTATAAATTTTGGTCCAAGAAACTTACCTCGGGTTGCGGCTACACAGCCATTAGGACTTGTTCCCTTTTGGGGAATGGATGCTTTTGACTTTGAAAAGAGCACCCTCTTCTTATTGGGCACGCCTTATGCTTGACCATGCATGGCTTTGGGAAGATACATGCCATTGGGAAGATGACAAAGGAGGAAGAAGACAATGGATTCTCCTTCTCTAGGCCGACCGGCCTACACGCTTGGGAGAAATCTTTTGGCTCGTACAATGCAACTTTTTGCAGGCCATGCAGGAGACTGTTCAACGCAATTATTGTGCTTGGTCTTGTAGGTCGATCGGCCTCTACTGAGAACCAATGGTGAGCTGACACGTGGCAATGAGAGCTTATTCATTTTGCCTATAAATGGGGCTTGAGCTCGACATTCTTTCATCACTCCAAATCCGAGCTTTGCATCTTGGCTTCACACTCTCTCTCTAGAAAATCTTTTAGGTGTTTTTTTGAAGTTCTTCATAACAGTATGAATTTCTTCTGGAGGGGTTGCAGACGTGCTACTCTACCAGCGGTCCAAGAGCGTCCGTACGTAAGGACGGTGCAGCATGAGTATCTTAGCAGGGATTTCATTCTGGCTTAGTTGGTCTTTCGCTAAGACGAGCATGCATGGTTCTTTCGTTCTCATGACTCGGTATGCTACTTCATATAGCATGTTTTACCTTAGCAGTTGCTTTGCATGCTATTTACTACAGTACTTTAAGTTGAATCCTAAAGCAACCTCAGTTACCTTGAATTTGGCTTGAAGTACTTTACGCCTTAGATTCTTCTTTCGACTTTATTATAGGAAGACTCCTTCAAGTCATGTGGGAGTATTCAGGGTGTAATAACTTTGTCCTTCCATGCGAAGGTAGGCGTATTTTATTCGGGCGTTGTGAGGGATGCTGGTTTTGGCCCTTTTCTAGACTACTTGAGGGCATGGAAGATCCGTAGCAACAAGAGGACATACGGCCGAGCTATCGTGGAGCGTTTCTGGGATACTACGAACTCTTTCCACCTCCTAGTTGGGGAGATGATGCTTACTCCTTTTGACTTCGTGATGATTACAGGTCTTAGCTGGGGTGGCCAGCTACTGGAGTTTCAGAAGGATGTCGTCCCTCGCGTTCATGCGCTTTTTCAACCTGTTATTGCGCTGGCGGGACAAATTGGCGTCCTGCGGTACGCGCATCTGGCGGCGGTTAAAAAAAGTGAATGATTTGAGAGCCTTCCTCTTCCTCAGCGTCAATTCATTGTGCTGGTACATTTTATCAATGCAACAATTTTCGCAAACCGCGGAGACACCATTACTCTCTCCTGGGTGCATCATCTCCTGAATTTCTGTGGGATGAGACTTTTCAACTGGTTGGCTGCTGCTTATGCATATTTGGTTAGAGGAATGCGAGTTTCCTGCCGACCCACTGGTTGTGACACGCTGGCGTGTACAAGGGCGACAGAGGCTAAGAGGCTCAACTTGGGGAGTAGCCTTTGACGAGTCTTGGAGGTATGCTCCAATATTTTTCTATTTAGAAATTTGTAAGGTGCAAATTTCCTTTTTACGAAGAACCTTCCCTGGTGTGCAGGTGTGGGTTATGGCCTCTTTCCCGCCTGTAGTTGGTGGAACCAACAATGGTGATATGTGCGTTCCTGCTGCTCGGCGATGGTCAGAAGCATCAGGCTACCGTCGGTCAAAATTCCATTTCAAGGATTTGAACGGACTTCGGAGGATTATTGACAACCTCGGATCGGTATGTCTTGCATTTTTTTTGTTTTGCCATTTCCTCTTTTCGAGCCTTTGGTGACGACTGTTGCTGCAGGAGAACATTGTTCGATTCCCATGGAATGGATACAATGCGGGGGAGCTTCATTACGACATACGCCTTGCAAGGGAAGCAAGCGAGCGCCGCTTGTTGTTGGAAGGTGCTTATGGTCTCACTTTCTATTTGGGGAGCGCTTCTTCTTTCAGCATACTGGGGAATGGCCTCCAAGAGTCCCCATGGATCCTCCCGAGTTTATCTTTGATAGGCAGGCCTTGGCGGCGGATGAAATAGCTCGGCTGATGGTCAGTGAACCAGCAGTCAATCTTGTGGTACCGACGGACAACTTGAAAGAAGAGGCTCTTCAGCATAGAGGACACCTTGCTTTTGCTCAGGTTTTAGCATTCCTCCGTTTTTGTATCAACTGTGAAATTCTGGCATTCTAATGATGTTCGTCCTTCTGTAGCTGGGAGGATATTACGACCCTCTTCTGGACCAGCATGCAGAGGAACCTGAGTAGGCGGAGGGGGAAGATATGTTGTTCAGATTCATCCCTCTTGTGCCTAATGATCATGAAGTACTGTGGTTCTTTGATGCCAACACGGTAAGTTGTATACTTGACCACCCTTTATCTTACACCATTTGATTCTTATGGATCTTCCTTTCGTGTAGCAAGCGTATGTCCACATCCGTGTTCTGTTAAGGGAAGGCATCACGGCTCGGGAGTCCATTGATCAGAACTTCGAAAATGGCCAATATCGGGGTCCGATGCTGGCTGCTGGCGATAAAGATAACGAGGCTCATTCCCATGTGAGCTTTCCACATTCTGGGAACTCGTCAAGACGTCCTCCTCGCCACTCTTCAGCAAGAGAAACAGGTAGTAGGGGTTTTCGCGGAGATTTAGGGGTAGGACCATCTAGGCGCAGGGATCAAGATTTGATGAGTGTGCCATGTGATCCCTCTGCCAGCTCTTCGCGTTGAAGGTCTCCTGGTATCCCGGAATTCATGGTGGAAGACTGTTTGGGATCTAGTGGATTCCAAGGTTCAATGGAGAAAGTGCCTAGTACATGGGCGCCTCAGTATCATGCTCAATCTATTGTCTTACATACGCCCTGGCTTCAGTGGTTATCGTGCTCGATTTTCTGGTATGCCTTCCAACCAGTTCCTGTCCGGGCCTTCTGGTACTCAGGATGATCTACAGCCAGACTCTTTTGCTGATGCGACTGTCAGGAGCTTGTTTGGTAGCGGTGGCTTTAGCAGGAACTACTAGGCATTACGGCAAGGCTTTTTCTTCTTTTCTCCTTTTCCACTTTTATGTAATGTAAAAGAAATGCCATGTAGTAAAGAAATGCGCAGTTAAATGCAATTAGGTAGACTCGATTTTATGTGATTTCGACTCTCTAATGATGTGACATGCAAGCTCCCATTTTTATTTATTTTTAGGTCCACCTCTGACTGTTTACAAGGAAGAAATGAGAAAAAAGAATAACATACGAAAGAAATTACAATTTCTAAAACTAAACTTAAAAAAAAGAATAAAATTACATTTTTACATAAAGAAAAAATAAAATACTATAAACACGGAGGAACCATGCATAAACGCGTTTCTTCTGTCTTGGATGCATGCACGTAGGGGTGTGAACTCACAAACGACTTCATCCCCCTTCCCTGGTGGCCGATCAGCCTACACGCGGTGGCAGGCACCGTGGTTCATCCGGATGTGTGTTGCCGGACGCTGTGAACATCCCCTAGGGTCTGATTAGGCAACTGTGTACAGTGTATTACCGAGGCTATATAAACACCCCTTTTGTTGAGAATTCACCACAATCTCACTTCTTCTCAATCTATTTTCTCATTCCAACCATGGCTTTCGAGAGAAAACTTAACTCGTGGATGAACAATCTCACTAAACCCGAAAAACGACTCCTCACTTACTACAACCTCTCTTTGATTTTGAGCCTAAGGTAAGTGAAAATCGTTTGGGTGTTCCTTAAAGCGGCCCTGACCTTTTGGGACCCTAAGTTCCATGTCTTTCGTTTCTCTTGGAACGAATTATGCCCTCTTCCTGAAGAGTGGGCTTGCATGTTCAAGTTCGATCTTTATGGCCCGCCAACAACTCCTTCTCTTTCTCACAACCATCGGGAAAAATTCGAGGAATTGACGAACTTTAATCATCGAGCGTTAGGACACATCTTGGTTGGCAACACCGTCAATTTACAAGTTCTAGTTGAATTCTTCCAATCACCCGAGGCGCTTAGACTCAACCCGCCGTTGCGAGTGCGAGGTTTGGTCTTTTGCATTCTATCCGAATCTTTATTTTATCATGGCGGTTCAGGTTTTGTAGCTATCTCTCTCATCCATGTCGTAGATGAGATGTCCCGGGGTTATAATCCTGCTCCGATGATGATCGCCGAGACCCTCCTCGGCCTTGATTCATGGGCTGCAAAACAGACCTTTCGCGGAAGTCTCCTCGCTCTTCAAGTGAGTATTGACACTTTCTTTTTTTTTTGTCGTTCTTTCTTTTTTTTTCTTTTTGAATATTATATATATATTTTTTATTTTGCATGGATTACCCGAGTAGACCATGGAGAATCATGTGTCGATTTTTACTTTTCTTTTCATTTTGGTTGTAATGTATTTTTTTTGCAACCAAAAACCTCACTTTCTTTCTTCCACCTATAGATGTGCCTTACGGAGCATTTGGACATGGTCGTTTCTCCCATCACCTCTTCGGAACTAGCAAACTTTTGCCAACGCAAAAGGAAGTTCGACACTCGCCGTAATTTTGATGAATGGGTCATTTTTCTCAAGAATCACAAGAAAATGCGTTGGTGGGTTCAGTGGTGGAAAGTGCCATGTTTCTCGAGCCACTCCTGTAAGGCGGCCCACATCACTCTGCTTAGCCTTATGGAGCTTACATACTACTTCCCTGATCGAGTCATGCGACGAATGGGGCGTTCTCAAGACATTCCCCTTCCTCCATGTGAGATTGCCAACCTTACCCATCTCCAAGGATCGGTGATTGAATCATGGATCAAATACTGGAAGAAACGGGCCGGAACGGAAGCATCTACTCCTAACCGTATCTCCACTGCTTCGACGGATGCCTATCGTAGCCGGCTTGCTACTACCATTGGTATTAGCCGTTGGCGTGAATGAATGTTGCGTTCACCTCTTCGAGACACCCCAAAACTGAAGAGCATCATCGTGGCTAACGATCTTGGGTCGGGATCTAAAGAAAAAACGCACTCAAGCAAGGAAAAACAAGCAAATCCAACCGAATGAGCACTAATGGGCCTGTACCGACTCCAAATCAACTAGGACTACACTTAATACTAAAATAAGTAGGGTGAAGAAAAAGAAATGAAATGAAAGAAATGTATGTGCTATGTATTTTATTTATTTTATGCTTTTCCTTTATAAAATTGATAAAACAAAAATGTATTAAAAAGATTTACTCCTTTTATTGATATAAGAAGTAAAGTATTACATTTATGTTTTATAAGAATCAAGACAAGCCATGCTGTTCTTCTTTCCGTCCTTTAAAAGCACCACTTTGGCTGCAACACTTTTATTCTCTCCTTTTACCTAACTTGTCCCGAAGGATTTTCAAGTTAGTATCTCATTTTCTCTCCTTTTTTTTTCTCTTTTTTTTCTTTTTTCTTTTTTTTTATACTCTCCTTTTGCCTGACTTGCCTCAAAGAGGTTTTCAAGTCAGCCACTCTATAGTTTTTCACTCTTTTTTTCTTTTTTTTCTCTCACAAGAAAGTGGCATGTTGGTAGTTCGGTTGCTTGCTTTTATAAGATAGTACATGTCTAACACTACAAGAAAAGATGTGTTCAGCCACACTTAAAATGGGTGTTAGCCACACTTATAAATGCAACTAAGACTAGTCCCCACACTTAATTAAGTGTGCTGTTGGAAACTGTGGGGAAAATTTAGCCACACTTACTATGTGTGGTAAGAACTTACACTAGCCACACATATATGTAAAGGGAATACATTGATTCGTTGCACTTGCATGTGTGGGTAGTTGCTCGCACATATATGTGTGCGGAAGTTTACCTCTTTAAAATTATAAGCCTAAATTTACTTGCACATATAAGTGTGACAAACTATTAACAAATAACAACCTTTTAAACCCAACTAACTTTTGGCAGGAGCTTATTAGTTATGATATTTTTTAATAATTTATTTTATTATCTAATGTCAATTTATATGTTAATATGAGCACTTATATATATATATATATATATATATATATATATATATATATATATATATATATATACATATATAAAATATTACGCAAAGTATAAACGTTGTTAAACTTCAACAAAAACACTTCAACCTTACATTAAAATTATTGTAAAATGCGTATCATGTAACATTGATGTGTACCAGCTAAGTTAACTTCCAAATAATCTAATGTTGGAACCTAACAAAGTCAAACCAAATATTTATCATTACAAAGTCAACTAAATATTTGTCAAATAATTCATAGTATATCAACAAATTTTGTCCAAGTAAAAGTAAAACTAAAAGTTTATTGGTTGTATAATCGTTGGAAAACTCGACACCATCACTCTTCCAGAATACCATTGTCCATCCCTTGTTCCGCATTGTTGTTGGCTACCTACAATTATCAAACCAAACAATTGGAGCAATGATTAAACCATCTTACATTAACTTTTAAACAATGATAAAAAAATCGTAAATGAGATACATTTATGAGGGCACGACATACTTACAAGTATAGCTCTATCAAGTTTTTGCTTAAGAACATCCTTCAACACATTTGAATGTACCTTATTTTTACAAAGTCCCGTAGCCTGCAAGCACCAAGTATATGTTAAAGACAACATGAAAGGAAAACTAAACTGTGGAAAGGGATAATAATTTTATTATATACCACTCCTGCAAGGAAGAGCAAACTTTCTCTTTTTTTTGTTGGAGATCCATATCTTCGAACGTCCACTGGGTGAAATTTGATCAAAGTATTAACCACTTTTTCTACCTGAACACGCGATAGCTGTACATGAATATAATATGTTAAAGAATTGTTTGAAAAAATCCAGCATAGTCTCCTCTGTAACTTCACTATTCTCAAGACTTAATGTCTTAAATTTCTGTTAATAAAAACACAAATTTCTTTGAAATAAACTCAACGGCCACACGCCGGAATACATTACAAGCCACACGCCCATAATCTAAATACATATTCACAAAATGTACACAACTTATAATCTTTCCAGTCATATATACTATGCTTTCAAGAAAATACATATAGTAAACCTTCCCTATATGCAAATCAGTTTAGGTGAAGTACATACCATCACATGTGCTATGATTTTCTTCTTTTTTGCAACTCCCTACTCATTAGGCATATCACTTGGCTTTATTGGAGATGTAACAGAATTATTCTCTTCTCGGTTATTCATTTCCATGATGTTTCTCTAATAACAAGTAAGAAATAGATCACAATATCGCATAATTAAATCAAGATAAGTTAAGAAAAGACTTATTACTTAATAGCTAGTAATTCTTATTTTCTTATTGCCTAACCTTTGATGGTGTGTTTCCTTGTATTGAAGCGCATCTTTGGGTGCCATTCCCTTTCTTAATAACCTCCGTATTAGGTCTAATATCACCATCGTTAGGTTTTTCACTGACAAGATTATGAGATGGAAATATGTTCCTATTGACTGATGGCTTTGATGATTGCTAAAAAAGAATCAAAAACATGAGTAAGATATATAAATCAATATGAGAATACAAGACAAAGGTTTATTAAAAAAACATCGCATTAAATATATCATATACACATACTGGATTACTCTCTAAGCGCTTGTGTAAACCAACTTGCACTTGGTTGGTATGCTTTGATGCACTAGCACCACCTTGTTGTTGTTTACCTAACAATAAACAGATAGAGTATGTAAACCAATACTAATAACAAACTGTGAATGCTACACATTATTGGACATGGTTGGAAAGTGGTAAAGGCAACAAGAGTGTTTTCAAACTCTCCTTTGTCCCACATAGGAGGAATAAGGAGAGTGATAGTGGTTTAAATATTCCACTTCTTGTTGGGCTTAGTGTATTGGCTCGTTAGTGGGTTTTATGGAAGGAGGTTTGGGCTTGGGCCCCACACGCGCGCGTGCCGCCGCCGCCGTCCGTCCGGTCCGGGCTGGGCGCGGCGCGTGTCGCGGGTTCGTGGGTCGGGTCGTTTTTGAATCCGGGTTTTTTCTTTTTGCGAGTTTTCCTCGCTCGCGGTTTTTTCGCAAAGGTCACCGAGTTCTCGCCGTCCATATCCCATCTTTGATTCCCAGTAACAACCCAGCCGTTGCCAGCCCGTGTTTCTCGCAACCCTTTCTGCTGGCCGTTCCTTGTTTCTGGCACGTTTTTAGGGGCAGATTTGATCCCAGCAGCCCCCCCGTTCCACTATAAAAGGCGTCTGCTTGGTGCCTGGAAGAATACACCATCAGCAGCTTCTCTTCTCCTCTGCTAATTTCGCTTCCCTCTCCTCTCCTGTCTTCGTTCTCTCTGGGCATATAGTTCACATACTCCAAGCTTCCTGGCCACGAGTGCACGTGTTCAGAAGCTAGCTGAGTTAACCTTGGGGAGCGACCGACATTCTCGATTGGCACCGTGGTCGAGCCGTAATCGCTTTCAAGGCAGTGGTCCTTCCACGGCTCAGCTTGTGTCCGTCCCTCACAGCCTTGATCAAATTCTGTTCCTACATTTTGAAAGCGATTACTCTGATCAATGGCTGTTCCACAAAAAACCCTCTCCGAAATATATAGGTTCGATCTTCTTGATGGAACCAATTACAAACGTTGGTCTCAAAAATTGCTGCTCTATCTCGAGCAATTGGAGATCGACTATGTACTGTCTTCTCCTCATCTGGATGGCGACGATGATACTGTTGAGGAAACTGAGACAGGACACAGCGATCACTCTGCGAAGACTCTGTCCGTAAAACCGGATGAAGCCGAAATAAAAATTGGAGAAACACAACAAGGTGGCTCGGAGTCACATCCTGAACAATATGACGAACCCGCTATTTGATCTGTTCGTCAACTTCAGATCAGCAAAAACGATATGGAAGAAACTGGAAATCAAATATGGAGCGGATATGGCCGGGAAAAAGAAGTACGTGGTTGGCAAATGGCTGCAGTTCCAGATTGTCGATGACAAACCAATCATGGAACAGGTCCACGAATATGAGAACCTGTGTGCTGAGGTTCTAGGCGAAGGAATGAAGATGTGTGAAATCCTACAAGCCAATGTTTTGATCGAAAAGTTCCCTCCGTCCTGGGCTGATTACAGGAACCACCTCAAACACAAGAAGAATGACCTTACTCTTCAACAACTTATCAGTCATATGAGGACTGAAGAGGCAAATCGGTTAAAAGATAAGATGACTTCCTTGTCCTTAAATTCTGTTAAAGCTAACATTGTTGAATCTTCTGTACCCTCTAATAAGGACAGGTTCAAAGGAAAAAACAAGAAGGACCGGAAGCAATCTAGGCGTCAGAAACAATCCAACAAGCCTGCTAAGGAGATCCAGAAGCAAACTATTCAGTGCTTTATTTGTGACAAACCAGGTCACAAAGCTTATCAGTGCAAACAGAAGAAAGGACCGATCCAATCCCAACATAGGCCCGCTGGACAGAATAGTGGACAGAATCAAGCCAATCTAACGGAGGATTCTGAGATTTTTTCTGCAGTGACGGTGGAGGCCAATCTAGTTACCAACAACACCGAATGGATTCTGGACAATGCAGCAACTAGGCATTTCTGCGCCAACAAAGATCTCATGTACGACTTTGAGGATGTTCCTGCTGGTGAACAAGTCTTCATGGGAAATGCTGCTACATCTGCGGTGTTGGGTAAAGGAAAGGTTCTTCTCAAATTTACTTCTGGAAAATCTCTATGTCTGAACAATGTGCTATTTGTCCCTTCCCTTCGTAGAAACCTAGTTTCCAGTAGCTTGCTTGATATTGCTGGGTTGAGGTGAACCAGAAAGCTGGGAAAATTGTGATTATCCGTAATGGGGTGTTTATTGGGAAAGGGTATCTTAGCAATGGCTTGTATGTCCTGAACATTGTTTCTAATGCTAATGGAAATGCTTCTACTTCTGCTTATATTGTTGAGTCTGTTGATCTGTGGCATGGTAGACTTGGACATGTTAATTTTACATCGCTAAACAGATTAAAGAATATGAGACTAATTCCGAATGTTAGCACAGAAACTTGCTCTAAATGTGAAGTATGTGTTGAGGCGAAATTTGCCAAGAAGCCCTTTAAATCAGTAACTGCAAGGTCAACACAACTACTTGAGCTTATTCATTCGGACTTAGCAGACTTTAAGAACACAATGAGCAAAGGGGGGAAAAAGTGGTATATCACCTTTGTAGATGACTACTCTAGGTATACAAAAATCTACCTCCTAAGGTCTAAAGATGAGGCTGAGGAAATGTTCTTAAAATATAAAGCAGAAGTTGAGAACCAACTAGGCAAAAAGATCAAGAGACTTAGATCTGATCGGGGTGGTGAATATGACTCCAATTCTTTGGCTGTCTTTTGTGAGAAAAATGGCATAATTCATGAGACCACTGCCCCTTATACACCACAACAGAATGGTGTAGCTGAACGTAAGAACCGTACCCTCAAATAAATGATGAATGCTATGCTTTTGAGTTCTGGATTGCCTGATAACATGTGGGGGGGAAGCTGTTTTGACTGCTTGTTTTTTACTTAATAGAGTACCCCATAAGAAAATAGACCAGACTCCTTATGAACTTTGGAAAGGGTACGCCCCAAACTTGAGTTATCTGAAAGTGTGGGGGTGTTTGGCTAAAGTTGCTTTGCCTAGTCATAAACGGACCAACATAGGCCCTAAGACCTTTGATGTTGTGTTCATTGGTTATGCTCAAAACAGTGCTGCTTATCGTTTTATGTCGTTAAGTGATTATTCTACTTCTGAATATAGAGATGCTGAGTTTTTTGAGCATGTTTTTCCTATGAAAATGGTCGTGCCTAATGTTGATCCTATTGTTGAACCAACTGTGGCTATACCTGAAAATGTGAGCTTGCCTGCCTCTAATTCTAGAGAAGTTGTAATTAAACCTAGAAGGAGTAAAAGACAAAACACCTCAACTGATTTTGGACCAGACTTTGTTACTGCCTTTATGGTAGAAGTATCTGAAGCATACAAAGTGGATTTTGTTTCTGAAGATTTTGTGTCTGTTTTCCTTGTTGAGCAAGATCCAAAAACTTACTCTGAGGCTATTAGGTCTGTTGATGCAACCTTCTGGAAAGAAGCTATTAAAAGTGAGATAGATTCCTTGGAGTCTAATAAAACCTGGGAACTAACTGGTTTGCCTAAGGGTTGTAGACCTATTAGTAGTAAATGGATCTTTAAAAGGAAATTGAGGTCCGATGGTTCAATTGATAAATATAAGGCCAGACTTGTCATTAGAGGTTTTGACCAAAAGAAAGGGATTGATTACTTTGACACTTATTCTCCTGTGACCAAAATAAGCACCATTAGAACTTTGATAGCTTTAGCTGCTTTGTTTGATCTTGTTGTGCATCAAATGGTGACTTGGAGGAAGAGATTTATATGACCCAACCTGAGGGTTGTGAGGTCCCGGGTCAGGAGAACAAAGTCTGTAAATTGAAAAAATCCCTTTATGGCCTTAAGCAAGCTCCCAAACAGTGGTTTGAGAAGTTTAACAACTCTCTTGTGAAAAATGGCTTTCAAGCAAATTCTAGTGACTCTTGTGTTTATTCAAAGATGTTTGGATCTGATTGTGTGCTTATATGCCTATATGTCGATGACATGCTAATCTTGGGTCCAAATTTCCTTGTAGTTAATAAGACTAAGAAACTGTTGTCTTCTTTGTTTGATATGAAGGATATGGGTGAAGCTGATGTGATCTTAGGGATTAAAATTCTGAAAAACCAATTCAGGTTATGTTTTGAGTCAGTCACACTATATTGAGAAAGTATTAAAGAAATTTAACCACTTTGATGTGACACCTGTAAGAACTCCCTATGATCCCAGCACTTCATTAAAGAAGAACAATGGTCCCAGTATATCTCAATCCGAGTACGCAAAAATTATAGGAAGTGTAATGTTTCTGATGAACTGCACTCGTCCTGATATTGCCTATGCTGTGAGTAGATTGAGTCGTTACACACATAACCCAAGTAGCGAACATTGGACTGCGCTTTATCGCTTACTTAAGTATCTTAAAGGTACTATGGATTGGTGTTTGCATTTTAACAAATTTCCTGCTGTTGTTGAAGGATATTGTGATGCAAACTGGGTTTCTGATAATGATGAAGTCAGTTCAACGAGTGGTTATGTGTTTACTTTGGGTGGAGGGGCTATTTCTTGGAAGTCTGCAAAACAGACTTGCATAGCCCGCTCTACTATGGAATCTGAATTCATTGCTCTTGAGTTGGCAGGTCAAGAAGCAGAATGGCTTAGGGGTCTGTTAGCAGACATACCTCTTTGGGAGAAGCCTGAGATTCCTGTCTCTATACATTGTGACTCACAGGCAGCAATTGGAGTTGCATATAACAGTGTCTACAATGGAAAGAGGAGACATATCTGTGTTAGACATGGTGCAGTGAAGCAATTGCTGAAACATGGTGTTATATCCTTGCATTACGTGAGGTCCGAGAAAAATTTGGCGGATCCTCTCACCAAAGGATTAACCAGGCGAGTTGTACTCGAGGCATCGAGGGGGATAGGGCTTAAGCCTATGGCTTGAAGAGGTATGGTGGATATCCACTTGTGGTCAAACGAAGCCATGCCAATCTTCGAGGTGCACTACATTCCTATCCCTATGATGCCAGTTAGTGTTTTAAAGGTTGAGTCTATACTCTTAATGAATCCACGCCCGTTGTGGGGGGTGCTTGTGAGACGCACTGAAGGATTCACCGATGTTTTGTGTGAGGTTGAGCTATTTCGCTCTTAATAATTCCATAGTCACATTTTGTGGTGGTCTATGTTGAGATAGACTTGATGGAATTACCTAAATAAGTGTGAAGGTCTGGCCGCCTTCTATGAGAGATTGAGGCTGTCTCTCTAGAGCACTTATGAGTCCCAAGGTTTGCGCATGGCCATAAACGCGCAAGTGTGTTCTATCGCGGAGTATGGCTTCTATAGGGCTGATATGTGTTGTGGGGAAGTCTCAATCAAGGTCCTTTCAAGTTCAAGGCCTAGTCCACTTGATTAGATTATTGGTTGTTGCCTCACATCACTAATGTGTCAACTCAAATCGAAAGATATTGACGCCTAAGTATCTGACCCATTCCTCTGCCCTTTTTTCTTTTCTTTTTCTTCTGGTGTTGCTCCTCTTGTATGCCTTTAGTGGGGGATTGTTGGACATGGTTGGAAAGTGGTAAAGGCAACAAGAGTGTTTTCAAACTCTCCTTTGTCCAACATAGGAGGAATAAGGAGAGTGATAGTGGTTTAAATATTCCACTTCTTGTTGGGCTTAGTGTATTGGCTTGTGAGTGGGTTTTATGGAAGGAGGTTTGGGCTTGGGCCCCACACACGCGCGTGCCGTCGCCGCCGTCCGTCCGGTCCGGGCTGGGCGCGGCGCGTGTCGCGGGTTCGTGGGTCGGGTCGTTTTTGAATCCGGGTTTTTTCTTTTTGTGAGTTTTCCTCGCTCGCGGTTTTTTCGCAACGATCACCGAGTTCTCGCCGTCAATATCCCATCTTTGATTCCCAGTAACAACCCAGCCGTTGCCAGCCCGTGTTTCTCGCAACCCTTTCTGCTAGCCGTTCCTTGTTTCTCGCACGTTTTTAGGGGCAGTTTTGATCCCAGCAGTCCCCCCGTTCCACTTTAAAAGGCGTCTGCTTGGTGCCTGGAAGAATACACCATCAGCAGCTTCTCTTCTCCTCTGCTAAATTCGCTTCCCTCTCCTCTCCTGTCTTCGTTCTCTCTGGGCATATAGTTCACATACTCCAAGCTTCCTGGCCACGAGTGCACGTGTTCAGAAGCTAGCTGAGTTAACCTTGGGGAGCGACCGGCATTCTCGATTGGCACCGTGGTCGAGCCGTAATCGCTTTCAAGGCAGTGGTCCTTCCACGGCTCAGCTTATGTCAGTCCCTCACAGCCTTAATCAAATTCTGTTCCTACACACATTAGAATTTTCTTACCAAAGGCATTAGAGAAGGAAAGAGCATCCCTAGACAAAGGTGAATCTCGCCTTGAACCATCATTAAGTAATACTTCATGTTTTGAGCTTCCTTGGTTGGGATTACCTCCCTTCACAAGCTCCATGTTAGGTCTAACACCACCTTCCTTTGATTTTCCGCTCACATGATTATCATATGGAAATATGTTTTTGCTGATTGATGGCTTTGACAATTGCTACAAATTATTCAGAAACATAAATATGATATGTAGATCAACGAAAATAAGAGAACATAAGAATAAGGTTTAATAAAAACAAACATTGTATTACGAATATCATATAAACATACAAGAATACTCCCCAAGTGCTTGTGTGAGCCAACTTGCACCTGGTTGGTATGCTTTGATGCACTAGCAACACCTTGTTGTTGCTTACCTAATAAAACATAGATAGAGCATGTGAACTAATATTGATAACAAACTTTGATGCACTTACACCTCTTTGTTGTTGTTTACCTAACAACACACATATAGAGTAGGTAAACCAGCACTGAAAACAAACTGTGATTGCTACACATTAGACTTTCCTACCTAGGGAATTAGAGATGGGATGACCATCCCTAGATAAAGATGAGTCATGCTTTAAACTATGGTCAAGTAATGCGTCATGCCTTGAGCCTTCATGGGATCTCCCCCCATTTACTGTTGAACCATGTCCTGAATGACGATTATTAGGTGTGTCATCCCTTGAAACATCCTGTGCATTGGTAATCTATGAAAGTATGCAATGGAATTAATAATCTTTTTCGTTATCATTACCAAGATATCAAATTAATAATTAAACAATAAAATTTTGCAACAAATACTCAACATATAATTTATTGTACTTACAAATGCCTGCGGAGTAACTGCAACTTGTCCATTGACTCTAGTAGTTAGATCAACTATTTGACTACGCAACATTCGATTTTCATCTTCGAGACCTTGAACTTTTTGCAAAATCTTCAGCATAAGAGGAGACTCATCCATTCCATACTACTTACATAGGTCTTTTGCATTTACTCCACAACCAAGTCCTGCAACTTTTCCTTTTGTAGGTTGAGGACCCATTAGTTTCCGATAAGCATATTCCTCTGCACTTTTTGTTTCCTCTGAGAAGACAACCTCCGAAGACCCTGTCTTCTTTTTAATGATTTCTTTCGCTAACTCCTAATACATTGTAATATTAAAAGGTCAAGACATATGAAACCATATCTCAACACAATTCATATTTTTCTTAATAGTCCAAGTGTAGTAAATATTAAGTAAGCTCTCAACTTTGCGAAATTACCACAAAATCTTCAGTAATGTCTTCAACATAGGTCTCGTCTTTCTTTTTACGAGTCTTAACAAACCATTCGATTGAACCGCTTTCGACCCTCTTTCCTCACCTTAATACACAATATACAGACAATTACGAAAATAATAATATATATAAATCCTCTTAGCAAGAAAAACTAAGTATGAAAATCTTAAACGTCGTACAGATTTATCATGTAGTATTGCGAAACTCTGTGACCCATTTGTGTGAGGATGCAATTGATTTTCCATGGCTGTCTTCCCATTGTCAGAGAAGTCCTAAATGTTGAAAAAGTTCAAGATAGAATAATTTGGGCAACAATCCTTAAAAAAATTTCATTTGTTCGTCATTGTTCTTCAATCTCAAATTCTATAGCCCCGGACTCCTCGTGTTGTTGGAGTTAGATTTGATTGCAGAAGCAGCCATTGAAGACGGTAAGAATGGCGACACAGTTAAGGGGTTTTAGTAGATAAAGATGCACGGGAGAGAGGTTGGTCAGAGATTTTGACATGTGAGACCACCAAGATGGAAACTTTGGGATTCAAAAGGGGATTTGAAGTCGGACGACGCAGTTCAAGTGCTCAATTCAATATTCACCACATCTTTGTCTACTTAATAACTGTATAATCTCTCAAATTTCATCTGGTTGTGTTAGCAATGAGAGAGAAAGAGAAAGAGGTGGGTCAGGGATTTAGGCAGGTCAGGGGTAGACATATATGCACGAGACAAGGGTAGACACAATACTTGAATTGAAGCAACTAGAAATACTGATAGTAAGATACTGTAGTAGTAAAATAGCCGGCAAACCTTTAATCCACTAAATGTATCGATGCTTGATGGAACGACAAAGAATGGGGAAGAATGCCGATGGATTTGATGCAGAAATAACAAACTCTATGGAACCGCTGCAACAAGGTGATATTGAGCTTATTAGTGTCATGTTAAAGAATGGAATGGGACGATTGCAAAGTTTATATAGCTACTCATTCAAGGGGAGAGCATCCTCAAATAGTATATCAGATCAAATTGAAGGTGTAGAATCAAAAGTTTCTCTCAACATAATGACAAGAAAACAAATTTGAAAAAAAAAAAAGGATAGGAGAACATGAAGGAAAAAAAACACAGGAGAGGGGAGTAAGTTTTCCTTCATTTAAATCCCATCATAATAAACACATTCAGCTTCAAGTGTCCAAGTAACCGTTCTAGGCCCTAAGAAGCACAAACAGTAAACACTCTCCATAGCTTCAAGTATCCAAAATTGGACAACAACTAGGTTGGATAACTAGTACTCAATTTGACATATTCAACTCAGAGCTTAACTTCAGTAAACAAATAGAAAATACTAATAGATGAAACAGAAACTCTAGTATAGTAAACCAATATGCCCTACAGTGGGCACACATTGTGAACTGGGCAACATTGCATACCCCTTAGGGAATTAAATAGAAAACGATGCCAACATTCTATGGAAACATTGCCTCGGGAAGCTGATCGAGATTACCACCATTTGCGCGGGGGAAGGGGGGGATTAGACAGGCTAACCAACAAAATTTAGGACACACCTGGTCAAAAAATCTTAAACTAGAAAACAGAAAAATTTGACAATTATCCATCATTCAGTGACAAAATACATTGGCAACGCATCAAAAATCAATTATCCCAAACAAACACAATATCGGGTCAAAAAATACTTCAAAGAATCATGAGAAACTAAAAATCAGAAATTCAAAGTCATACCCAAAAAAGGCCCAAAATAGAAGAAATTTTGCATAACATCCACTCATCGGATATAAGAGAAGCAAAGCGCTCGAGTAGTATTTCGAGATTCAATTCAATTGGATTACAAAAATGCAATTCAATAGTATACAAAGATGAAAAAAAAAACTTAATCAATTCTACAACAAGCAGACCCCTAATTCATCTCCATCTCAAATTTTGAACAAACTTTTTTGATAAGTAGCGGCCAAACAAGACTTTATTCAATCAATAAAAAGTGCCAAAGAGCACAAAGAGCTTACAACACTTGAACAATCCAAACAACCAAACAAAGCCAATACCACAAGAAGGAAAACAACAGTATTGGCACACCAAACAACCTTCTATGACAGAAAAATCCATCTGATTAATCAAGAAATTTGCAGTTACTTCCATTCAGAGAACCATAGACTAGGCAGAGATAAGAAGCATGACTTGCACCCAACTTACATCCACCTACGATCAAGACTGCTGATGCCAGACCAGAATGTCGACACTATGTTTGACTACAGACCAAGACCTCAGATTTAATGAACAACACCCATCATTCACCCAATTCCTTCACTGACTAATCAGCTGCATCAAACTACTTCCACCCAACTGAACTGCACCAATCTTTCCAACAATTTAATTAAATACAGCAACATAAGCATCATCACACTGCCTAACTTTGATCTCGCAACCAGATCCCAAACATCATAAAAGCAAAAATGGCAGAACTCTAGCAGCTCATTCACACCAACGGCATAAAAATCCTTGAATCACTTCTGATGTTCAAAAATCACAGTTTTACAAAGTCCCCCGATAGACCACACAATAGCTAAGAAAAAGGCCATCTATACTTGAATAATTTGAATCACTAAATAATTACCAAGCATTAAACAAGCAGAGGAGAAGAGAATAGCAACTAGTAGCCATAGAGCAAGGATGTGAACTGCCATGGATTAGAGTGAGTGCTTCACTGCTCTTAGTCAATAAACAAAGACCCCAACACCTCAGGCAATTGCATACATGACAGTCATTTGCAATTTCAGCACCAAAATAGGCAACTATATTAACAAGTTTTGGAGAAAATACTCTCAAGCAATCGAATCATTTCAAGATTTAAGTTTCGATTTAAGTTTTGGAGAAAATACTCTCAAGCAACCAAAATTAGGCTACCCGAAATCCATGTTCCCAAGCAGGTTGATTTAAGTTTCAATTAAACCCCAACTCTCAAGCAATCGAATCAGTTGAAGACATTATAACTAAGTCATCCCCAAAACCAAGCTTTCAAGTGCAAATCATCCTCACAACCACCGATCTATCTAAGGTTTCGATTCTACTTAGGGTTTACAGTGCGTACAACTAAATCATGGAGATAAAGAGAGATAGATACACAAACCTGATTGATTAGTCTCGCTTATTATGAGTCGACGACCAACGCCAACACCAGATAGTCGATCGCCGCGAAAATTTAGCGTGAGCCAACGACCAACGCTAGAACGTCCAAACTGCCGACCGCCGAGCAAGAACGCTGAATTCACACGGTTGAATTTGGGGTAGAATGTGTTTAGGGGGATTTGGGCATGCAGCATCTATGGAAACTATCTCGCGCCTCTTCTGTATCTTCCTCATTTGATTTGATATTTTTTATTTTATTAATTAACATTATAGGGGAAAAAAAGAAGATTATATTAATTATTGCCTCACTTAAATCCTTCCCCATACTTAATATTTGCGGCTAAACTCTAATAATCAACTAGGCCAGATATAAGTGTGGGACATCAAAATAATCAACTATGGCACATATAAAGTGTGGGGACATAAAAAATTAGCAATTTATGGTGCCACACTCAGTTATGTGTGGGCAAATAAGTGCAGGGAAAAACACATTTTCTTGTAGTGTAAGTAGCTAAGGATACCAACCCTTAGAGGCTTCAACATAATATCTTTTCAACTGATCCAAGTTCACGGGCTGAGTCAGCTCTTCTCCCTCGGGTGTGGCCAATCGGGCGGCGCCTCTTGGAGTGACAGAAATGATGATGTAGGCACCCTTCCAGTTTGGGGCAAACTTGCCTCGAGGATCCTGACGTGCTACTCTCATTTCTTGTAATACTAGATCCCCTTCCATTAAATCCCGATCTTTGACTTTCTTATTGAATGCGCGGGAAATCTGGCTTTGATAGAGCTGGATATTATGTAGGGCACGGAGTCTTCTTTCAATCCAACAAAACCAACTCCTCATATCTAGCTCGGGCCCATTCGGCCTCAGGGATTTGCCTTTCAGTAATGATCCTTAAAGAAGGAACGGCAAGTTCTACTGGCAAAACCGCTTCCATTCTGTACACCAAAGAATATGGCGTAGCTCCGGTTGCAGTCTGAATTGACGTTCGATATCCCCACAGTGTAAAAAGAAGCTTGTCGGGCCAATCTTTGTAAGTCACAGCCATTTTCTTGATAACTTTCACCAGAGTTTTGTTTACAGCCTCCACCGCTCCATCGGTTTGGGGCTGATAGGGAGAAGCATGGTGATGTCGGACTTTATACTTGGCCAAAAGAGCTGCAAACTTGCCTATGAAATGGCTCCCGTTGTCACTGATCACTTCATGTGGCACCCCGTATCTACAAATGATGTTCCTCAGCATGAACTTGGCCGCATGCTTCGAAGTGATTTTTGAGTATGAGGCAGCTTCTACCCACTTGGAAAAGTACTCCACAGCTACCAACACGTATTCATGTCCTCCTGTACCTTGGGGTGAAATCTTCCCTATAATGTCGATTCCCCATACTGAAAATGGCCAAGGTGAGGCCAAAGTGGTCAAATAAGAGGACAGTTGATGCTTGAGATCAGCATACTCTTGACATTTCTGACATTTTCTCATAAATTGATGACAATCGGACCCCATGGTCCACTAGAAATACCCTGCTCTCTGGATCTTCTTAACCAACATTCTGCCATTCAAATACGGTCCACACTCCCCGACGTGAGTGCATTTCATTAATTCCTCAGCTTCCTTCTCATTAACACACAGGAGGCTTATCCCCGTAGCAGTCTTCTTGTACAGATGGTCTCGAATAATGCAATATTGAGAGGCCACTAACCGGATAGCCCTCCTGGCTCGATGTTCAGCATTTGGCTGGTACGAACCGTCTTTCAAAAATGCATATATATCAAAGAACCATGCATCAATACTGACCAAACCGATCATCAGCTGTTGATGGGCAGGACAATCTCTCCTCTCTACTGTCACTGCTAGGGCTTGATCCTTTTCGGGCATAGCCACCATGGATGAAAGTTTGGCTAGCGCATAAGCTAACTCATTGTAACCCCTTGGTAGATATTTGAACTCAATATGGTTGAACTTCTCAGCTAATATGGAAAAATGTTGCTGGTACAGTGCCAAGGAATCTTTCTTCACCTTCCATATACTAGCAGCTTGATTGACGATCAGACTGGAGTCCCCAAACACTCGTAACCTTTTAATTTCCATCCCCAAGGCCACTCACAAGCCCAAAATGCAAGCTTCATACTCAGCAACATTATTAGTAGCCTCAAAATCAAGCTTGACTGCCAAAGGAAAGTGTATGTCTTCAGGGGAAACCAACAGAGCTTCGGCCCCGCATCCCATCTGATTAGCAGCACCATCAAAGTATAGCTTCAAGGTTTCCTCTTCAACTTGAAATATTTGTTCATCGCTAAACTCTAAGCCCCCAGTATCAGGACTTCCTGTAGGGAATTCAGCCAGAAAATTGGAAACTGCATGCCCTTTTATGGACTTCTGTGGTCAAAAGTGTAGATCAAATCGGACAGCATAACCACCCATCGAGCAATACTGCTGTTGATGGTAGGTTGTTCCATGATATACTTGACTGGATTACATGCTGCAATCACATATACAGTGTGTGAGAGCATATAGTGGTGAAGCTTCTTTGTAGACCATACTAATGCCAAGGCTATCTTCTCAATCTCAGAGTAGCGAGACTCACATCCTAGAAACTTCTTGCTGATGTAATAGATAGCCCGTTCAAGACCATCACTCTCTTGTGCTGACATAGCACCCACAACGCTTGAACTGATGGTGAAGTAAAGCAACAATGGTTTTCAGGAGATAGGCAGGACTAGTATTTGTGGATTGGTAAAGTCAGCATTAACCTTCTCAAATGCTGCCTGACACTGGTTATCCCATTCGATCGTTGCTCCCTTCTTCAACTACTTAAATAACGGTTCACAAGTCATTGTGAGTTTGGAAATGAATCTGCTCAAATACTATACTCGCCCTAGGAAACCATGAATCTCCTTTTCTGTCCAAGGAGGAGGCATGTCTTGAATCGCTTTGGTCTTGGACGAGTCAACCTCTATCCCGCATTGACTGACGATATAACCGAGCAATTTTCCTGAAGTCACTCCAAACGCGCATTTCTGTGGATTCAATCTATGTTGTAAACTTGCGGAGCCTAAGGAAGAATTTGCGTAAATTCGCTATGTGATCCTCACGCTTCTTCGACTTGAAAATCATGTCGTCCACATATACCTCAACCTCTATATGGATCATGTCATGTAGCAGGGTAGTGGCGGTGCGTTGGTAAGTAGCACCAGCGTTTTTTAATCTGAAAGGCATAACAATGTAGCAGAAAGTTCCCCACGGAGTGATGAATGACGTTTTCTCCATGTCTTCTTCGGCCATTTTAATCTAATTATAACCAGCGTACCCATCCATGAATGATAGCAGTTCATGTCCACAGGTATGATCGACCAAGATGTCAATATATGGCAAAAAAAAAAAAAATCCTTTGGGCTAGCTTTGTTCAGATCTCGGAAATCAACGTACATCCGAACCTTTCCATCCTTCTTAGGCACAGGCACAATGTTAGCTACCCACTCCGGGAATTATACTGCTCTGATGAACTTGACCTCTAACTGCTTCTTGATTTCCCCGTGAATTTTGTCTGACCACTCATTCTTAATTCTGCGAGGTCGCTGCTGTACCGGCTTAGCATCCTGGTAGAGTGGAATTGCATGTTCAACGATCTCCTTGTCGATTTCGGGCATTTCTTCGTAAGACCAAGCGAAGACGTCTACAAACTCCCTTAAAAGCGAGGTGAACTTATGTTGCTCCTCCAGGGTTAATGATTTGCCAATCTTTAGTTCCCGGGGAGTGCGTCCCCATATTAATGGCGATGGTTTCTTCGACAGGTGCTATGTGATTCTCGTGGTCATTCATGGCTTGTGTTAATTCATTAAAGTCTTTTAAAGGTTCAGCATCAAACTCATAGTTATTAGCACAGCAATTAGGGAGAAGGAAGAAGAATAGAGGTACTCAGAAACGTTCACTTCATTGAATGCAGAAACGGATACAAACTTATCAGACTTGGGGCTAATCCCAACTGGCTCAGACTCGACTTCAGACTCACTAGTGTTCGAGTCAGACTGAACCTTACAAGGTTCTCCTAACACTCGGGTACATTTATTGTTAATAGCATCGACCCAGGTCACTTTATGGCAGTCTCCATTAGCAGATATCATGGCACTTGGGTCAAATTCAAAGTTGGACAACACAGCAACCATCGGGTCCACTTCCTTTTCTTCCTTAACAGCTTCTTGACAAAATAGCAGACCGAACATACTCCCCCCAGAAAGATGAGTCCATTCAAGAGGTGACTGTTCATTTGTTTTAAGCCTGACAACTTTCTTCGACAGGACATCACAATCATTGAAGACCTCTAATCCAAGAATGCGAATACCGTTAACATATCGAGGTTCCGAGAACCCATACCAAGGGAAATCATCACCCTGCCTTATGAATTGTCCATTCAAGGTTAACGGATATGGCTTAGTCTCCATCAGTGTAGGAGAGTCGAACTGGTTTCTTTGATGAGCTAACGCAATCTTGGTAAGGTGAACCTCCTGATTAGTCGGTTTATACCCCAAACCAAAGCGACAAGAGTAGGTAGAGGTAGAAAACTGCGGCGCAACCTTGTCTGGTCTCTTCCCTAAAGACATTCCCAGGAAGTACCCTTGTCTCCTCATAATAACATGAATCTTCAGGTTAGAGTAAGGAGCGAAATCAAAGGGTGCTTCATCCTATATACGAGTGATAATCTCAAAGTTCTGAAGCTCCACATCAGTAGAGGTGTGCTCTACTTCCAATACTGGCTGTTTGGGTTCGAACGTCCCAGAGATCCCCCCTCCCGAAAGGGTTACCACTTGATTATGTATAACCATCTTCACCTTCTGATGCAATGTTGAAGCCACGGCGTTACAGTTGTGCAGCCATGTGCATCCCAACAGTACGTTAAAAGCAGCAGGAATATCCAGTACTATGAATTCCACATTCTGAGCAATATGGTCAAAGGTGATAGGCAGGGTCACCGTTCCCAACAACTTTCGAGGGGTGTTATCATATGCCCGAAGTAACATAGCATCTTGAGCCAGTCCGCTCTTTTGGACCCCTAGCTTGGCAACAGTTCACCAAGGACAAATATTTACAACGGAACCATTATCCACCAAAATCAATGGAATCACTTTATTAGAGCAAACTGCGGTTAAGTACTAGGCATTATTATGATTCATTCCAGACACAGGTAGATCCTCATCACAAAAGGTAATGGCACCTTGGCTAGCGCCGACATGTGAGACCAAGGCTTCTGGAGTTGTGGAAGTAGGAATGATGGCATTCTGGAGAGCCCCCAGTACAAGCTCTCTATGTGGCTTAGAAGCACATATCAATTGCCAGATTGATACATTCGCCACAGTCTTCTTCATTTGCGTAAGAACGACATCCTTAGGAGTGGCAGGCACTTCCGTTCTCATAGTACGTGGATTTGATGGAGGAAAATCAGGTTCAACCCTCGCCTAGTTATGCCTTCCTGACCTAGTTAAGAATGCAGCACTAGGTAGAGCCTCTTCTTCCTTATTGGACCAGAAATCGTCATTAGGACCATCTTCATATACATCCTCTTCGTCACTAACCCAAATACTGTTGACAGTAAAAGCTGTCAAATCTTCAGGAAGGAGTGCAGATGCTCCTTCGTCGGTGATATATTCGGATGGATCAAAAGTGCCTCTCCCACAAAGATAGCATGATTTGGGAGAGGATTACTTTTGTTATTGGGTTTATTTGCAGCTTTGGGCATTGGTAGTGCCCCAGAACGAATCATCTTCTCAATCTGATTTTTGAGGGTCTAGCACCGCTCAATGTCATGACCTCTGGTTCGGTGGTACTTGCAATAAGCATTGTTGTTCCACCTCGTCCCTTATTCTCAAGTTCAGGTCTAGGTACTGGCAACTGGACCTTGTTTGATTTTAGAAGTCGGTTCAAAGCTTCGGCATAAGTCATATCAAGTGGGGTATATGAATCGTATTGGAAGTAGGTCGTCTTCGGAGGCGGACCACGATTCACATTCTGTACAAAGCTTGTGTCAGCCACCTTGGGAGCATTGGCGGTCCTTCTTCTCACATTCTTGCCCTTCTAATTCTAGGACGTAGTGGTCCTTTCCTTGCGTGCCTCTAGCTTAGGACATAACTTCTTCAAGTACTCAAAACTCTCAACCACATGAAAGTCTAATTGTTACGCCAGACTTGGTTGCAAACCACGGACAAATGTGTCTAACTACATTTCTATGGGAATAATGCTGGTCACTTGAGATAGCTTAGCATGCCACCTCTCATAGTAAGCTGTGAACGACTCATTTTCTCCTTACCGTATAGCCATAATGTCTGTTAGGGTCACCTTATCTTTCTTGATCTTACTGTAGTGCTAGATAAATGCCCTATGCAAAGCAGTCCAATCTTCCCGTACCTCTAGAGGAAGGGTGTAATACCAATTGAATGCTTCTTCATTTAGTGATGACGGGAAGACCTGCTTGTAATGCTCAGTAGTGACACCTTGGAGCGACATCACTCGGTTGAATTCCCACACATGACAGGTTGGATTCTCAGACGGGTAGAACTTCTTCAGCGGGATGTCCACATTTCCCACTATATTAGCATTAATTTCAGCGGGTGGTTCGAACTCGATGAACTGATTGGTGAAAGTCGGCATCTGGCTCATAGCATCCTTGAACACATTCAATTGAGCCTTTATGTCTTGGACGACGGGGTCATCGCGTAACTCAGCCTTAATCGGGATAATTTGAGGAACAATCATTGATGGTGGTGGCCTTGGTGTTAGATCATCAGACAACTCAATGACCACTCCAGCATTGGAACTTTCACCCATCTTCCCTTTGCCTTTTGTCACCTGTAGGGTTGGGAAGAACTTCCATCTCATCACTGTCTTCCATTCCCATTCGCATGTTAATGTGTTGCATAGCTTCCAAAACACCATTTAGAGTCTCCTGCTGTTGCTCTATACGAGTGTTTTGCCTCTCGATGAGTTTTCGCTGCCGAGCGATGTGCTCATCGGCTTTCTTCTCTTGCTGTAAGGCAGCAAAAGTGATTGAGCCCTCAACTTGCTTGAACTTCTTTTCAAGAAGTTTGACTAAGGCCTCTTCGACTTGGTTGTCCCCATGGTTCTCTTCGGCAAACATGTCGAATTGCAGACGACGGGAGATTTTGGACCTGGGTGCTGACGGAACGAAGACCGGGTTACAGATCAAGCGACCTGTGGGGTCATGGATCCAAGCTAGACGTGGGTCTCCTACGTTGACTACTGCAAAACCACACACAGTTTAGAGATTGACCTTTTACTGACACCAAAACCCGACCTGATGAATGCATGACCTAGCGAACCTACGTGGGACCTCCTAATATGCACAATTTACATGCTGACTGGATAAGGTGACTCACCCGAGACATGGGTTTGCATGATCCTAACTCTACATGATCTTAAATGACCACTGATCATCATAAAGGGCCGGATAAAACCGAACAGAGCGAGTTAAGACCGAGTACAGGAGTACAAGTCAGTGTTTTTCAATTCGGATAAGCCCCATCCATAGAGTGACCGTTTTAAGGAGAATCCGTAACTTAGACACCCTACTTGGACCAACTCCAGTCGTATTGATTATTATGCGGACTAGAATGACGATCAACGAGACTGACTCCTTTCTATTTTATTTTTATTTTACTCTACTTGTTTGGGAAAATGGATATCGTAAAGGACTGGATAAAACCAACAACAAGTGAGTTATAATTAATTTATGGACTTAATTGATAAATCCAATATGGTTGCGTCTAACCACGGGCTGGCCATAAGTGTGATGGATTCAAAATTTAATTCAATAAATTAATTTACTCAAACCTGGTGATCATTATGAAGTCTAATGCTTTACCTATTTTCTTTTGTTGGACTTTTAAGCAGGTTTATTGGACCTTTGTTGAGGAAATGTTCTAAAGCGCCATATAGAACTATCAAAGGCGAGTTAAGTTTACTTTATTGACCAAGGGGATCAACCTTTATGGGTAAATGGGTCCAACCACTAGGTTAACAATAACTTTTAAGATTGAACTTCTTAGTTGGTAAATATGACTCTTCTCAACCCAATGATTACTATATGGACTAGAACAACATTCCTAAACTTGGGTCGATTCTTTACAACGAATTTAAACACATAGCACATAGCACACATATGAACAAAGGGGTATCCTAGACCAAGGCTCTATGCACACATAGCACATAGCACACATATGAATTTATTGGCTGGATAAGGCTTAGCGGTTCATGTACTCGCCCTGGTGCATTCTTGTTGTAAAGGCAACTTGGATGTGTAGGGTGTTGCTCTTAGAAACTCGAGTGGAGACCTCGTAGAGTGATGCATGAGTGGATGTGGTGACCAATGCTCTCTCGGTATAAGTGCACTAATTGAGTATGGCCGGTCCGACATCCCATGGGTTATTTTTTGTGGTTTAAAAGGAAAAACCTAATACCGCCGATTTATGTGCTACTATGACATATTACATGTCAAGGGAGTGTCTCGGTATATGCAATGCATTATGCATAAAAAGAATGACTTAATAATATAAAGTAAAATTCATTTTCCTTCCAAAAGATTTAAAGTACACAAACTTTTTTCAAGTTTTACCCACTTTTAGAAAAACTCCCCAGTGGAGTCGCCAAAAATCCTGTGGACATTTTTCCTCGCCGTTCGGGCTTCCGAACGTCCATGTTAGGATTGGGGTGTGATTCGGTGATTTGTGCTGGGTTTTAAACTTTGAAAACTCTTTAAGGAAATCAATCGTACGTTTTGTGAATAATATTTTGTAAAATCACTTTCCCTTTACTTAGGCATTTTATGAGTCCTTGAATTAAACCTTTAAGAGTGAACATCCACTTGTTCCCAACTCTTCTAAATTTAATTCAATTCGCTCATTCAAATGTTAAGCTCGAAAGAGAGTGATTTATGCGAATATTATTTAGAAATATAAGAAAGAAAACCTTAAAGTTGCATCGATACATTGTAAAACCATGTTAACCATAGTTTATGCAATCCTCGATGTATGTTAGTTCGAAATGGGAGTCGCCACCCGACTTTTTAAGGGAAAAGCCAAGACAAAACCAAAAGGAAAATAAAGAAAGACTCTGCCTGCAAAACCTAAGAATGGATCCGGGCGTAAGGCTATGAACTCGAAAAGTAAACTTTAAGAGTTCGCCTCTCACAAAAAGAAAGACTCTACTAAAATTTTAAGAATGTACTTTTAATAAAGTTTGGAAGGGAATTGAAGGAATACTTTATAAAATTATTTCATTGAACATGCAACAAGAATGTAATACAAGATATAAAAAAAAGGTACAAATATACACTTATTTACAAGAAAAGATGAACACTTAAGGGCTTACATTACTTTTTTGTGGGAAAAGACCTTGCCTAGCCTTTGAATTCTTGATGAATCCTCCTTGATGCCTTCCTCTCCAAGTTCCAGGATAATGATAGAAAAGATGGAAAAAGATGATAAGAAAGAGGGTGACAATAGGGTAATAAGAAGGCTTCTTTTTGTGGTTTTGGATGTGTTTAGGCTAGGGTTTTTGTGGGGTTTTGGATGAATGGGGTAGGATATGTGTTTAGGCTTTTTGTAATGGAAGAATGAGGATTATGGTGGTAAGAAAGACTATAGAATAGGATGATAAGAATGTAGGAAGGATATAGTATAAGAAGTATAAGAAGAAGTAGTGAGAGTTTAGAGAGAATTGAGAGATGAAGTAGAGAGTGAATGAGTAAAGAGGGAGAAAGGTTGATTTAATGAGTGAATTGGTGAGTGAAATGGCTTGAAGAGGAGTAGTATTTATAGGAGGAGGAGGGAGTAGAGATGCATATGCATGCATGCACTCACATAGTAATCTCCGAGCTTGTGCAGAATACCAAGGCAGAAGGGGGGTGAACTTGGAGTGGACAGCAGCATGTGGTCAATTGACCACGTGTGGTTGACGAGTGTAAGCCGGTCGGCCACCACGCTAGGTGGGGAGTACCAGCTTCGAGCATGCATGCATGGACAGTGGAGTGTGAAGAGAGTTTGCCTAGGGAAGCTGCCATTCACACTGGACGGAGAGTGCATATTATTTAGCTCTTTAGGAGTGTTTTTGAGTGTTTTTGTGAGGATTCGATCGCGCAACCTCTGGCTCTTGCTTTAAGGATTTGCATGGCTCCATTTTTATATAAAAAATGTGCATGTAGCTAGGATGGACTACATGTGATCATGCATGTAGCTTTCGGTGAACAAATACATATAAAATGCATGTATTTATCGACTCTCTTTTTATTTCTTTCGCTCTTCTTTTTGTATTGTTTTATGCGTCAAAATCCCGGTGTCTACACATGTGTACATACATGCATTCGTCCTTGGCAGTCAACAATGCAGATAACAAGGCAGTAGGGGGAGATGTATGATGATGGACGGCAGCACGTGGTCAATTGACCACGTGTGGTCGGTGTGTAGGCCGGTCGATCGTCGGCTGGAGAGAGGATGTACTAGCTTCGTCCATGCATTCTTGGACGGTGGTGTGTGAACTCACCAACCTCGGGAAGTGGTGGTTCACAATGGACGGAGATAGCCTTTGTGGTGAGCTAAAATGAGGCCTTCCTGTGGGATGCCTTCCAAAGGGAACCAGGCAATGTCCTCATGTAAGCACAATGTTGCCAAAAGCTAAAAACTAGAATGATAAGAAAAAAGAAAGGAAGAATGGGTTTTACAGGCCTTAGTGAGTGAATAATCCTTCCAAGACCATTCAAGTCTTTTTAGTGGTATTTCGGACGGTGGTACAACTTAGCATTTACTCATTTCCGAGTCAAGTACTCGAAGGTCCACACCATGATAGAGATCACTCCTATTCACTCATGGACAAGGATCAAGCAATATACGTGATTAGCATGCTTGCCTCGCCTTCTCCAAATTAAAGTCCATACCTTCCTGTGGGATGCCTTCCCAAGGGAACCAGGCAATGTCCTCATGTAAGCACAATGTTACCAAAAGCTAAAAACTAGAGTGATAAGAAAAAAGAAAGGAAGAATGGGTTTTACAAGCCTTAGTGAGTCAATAATCCTTCGAAGACCGTTCAAGTCTTTTTAGTGGTATTTCGGACGGTGGTACAACTTAGCATCTACTCATTTCCGACTCAAGTACTCGAAGGTCCACACAATGATCGATGGAGATCACTCACATTCACTCATGGCCAAGGATCAAGCAGCAAATCAAGGGTAGATTTTCCCACCTGGTATTCCAAGCAAATCATGAATTCACTGGGATCTAGCTGGAAATTCATGAGGGATTAAGTCCCTCGTTCAACAACAGTGAGAAAGCATTGGGAGATAGGTCCTGGAAGAGTTGTTTAGGCTTGGAAGTGAGGTATTTATCTACCCCAGGATTTGGTGTGAAGGAGCAGCTAGGCCTTAGAACCACACTCAATTATTTCAGTTGAGTTTTGGTAGAACCCCAGCCTGTTAAGCAGGGTTCCTAAGGCTTTTACAAGCTACATGATGTAAGGCAATGGGAGCTACAGGTTTCTACGTGTTCCTTGATGTCTACAGCACCTATGATCGTGGAGTGCAGCTAACTGAAGTCCTTGGCCATTTTCTACAGCAGTTGTAACCCAGGGAAGGCACTGGTAGAGCAAGCTGAAAATAAATAAAGGAATTCCTATGTTATTGTGGTCTTTTGGTCATTTTCCATCCTTGATCGATTGTTACCTCAGTAACTCTTATTTACAGCTGCTTCCATCAGCCTAAGTAACTATTATGCTCGAGTGAAAGAAGTAATTGCATGTTGAAGCAAGAGGTGGACCAATTAGAGGCAGCCAACATCAATTTTTATTTTGCTGTCATATTTTGGTTCCCAGTCATGTTGAAACAGCTGATTATGATGTAATTATGTTGTAAGAAGGCTGATTAGAGGTTCCTTCATTATTAGGAAACCTCATTAGCTCGAAAATAATTTAGCACAGATATTAATCGTTATAATAAGGGTTACATGATGAGAATAATATAAAAGAAATAAAAATACTTAAATAAATCTAACTTCAAAATCAATTGAGCACATATAGCATAAAGGGAGAAAAGGAGGGAGAAGTGAGAAGAATTTCCTTAGTGCACATGTTCGGAGTAGGAAAGAGGTGGTCGGGTAGGGTTGTTGTATCCACATGAATGGTGTTGGGTCTAATTAGGTTATTGGTTGGTCAGCTTTTCAACAATCAAATTAGTAAATAACACCTGAATAACTTAATTAATTTACTTACTACACAAAAGAGAGACAAATATAAACTAAAACAACTACACATCAACTGAAACTAAACTAAAAGTAGCTAATTAATTAAAAGCTACACTTACTAATTACATGCAAACATCAATTAACTACTAGTTGCTGCTAATACTAATTATAAACATTAACTAGATAGAAAGGAAAGTATACTTACGACAATGAATTTAAAGGCTGCACTTCTATCCTTTCATTTGCAATCAGAATCTTCCTAATAAACATAAAAAAAAAGCGTGATTTGAATTACTAAGTCTTCTCAAAACCTCACTTCAAAGGAAAATTTGAGAAATCTTCACCTTCTTCACTAAAAATCGGCTTGGGGATGTGAAACTAATCAAAAGAACTTGAACAGTGTTTAGACCTGATTTCGTGTCTAAATACCGCCTAAATCCTTAGGCTTTTGACTTGTTTCGTAGCTTGTTTTAATAACTTTTAATGCGTTTTGGTTACTTTTGTAGTTTCCGAAGTGTTTTACTCAAAACGATTCTAAATGGGCAATTTTGCAGCAATCTTGGGAATCCCAAGATTCCCTAAGATTCCCCGAGCCCTAGTCGTGTCAAAGGCAGCGGATTAGAAGGGTCAGTCATGTCGAAAGGCAGCAGAAGCGGAAGCAACGGTTGAAGAGCACCCTGAAGAAAAGTGTGGCCGAAAGAGACCGTAGCCACAGTCATATTGACCGTAGCCACGGTGTGATTGAGCCATGACCTAAGGAAGAGACCTTGCCACCCGAGATAGACAGTGATCACGGTCACTCTGACCATAGCCACGGTGAGATCTCTACCCTGCCTAAGGAAGAAGCTAGCCGAACTAGACCGTGGCCACGGTCTCCCATGACTGTAGCCACGGCGGTGCGAAGGAGCGAAAAGTTGTCAGCCCTAATCGCCTAGACCGTGACCACGGTGCTAGGGGACCGTGCCCACGGTGATTCGAAGCGAAGAGAAGAAATCGTCTACCTTGCGCAGGACCGTGGCCATACCACGATCACCGCGGCTCATGACGCTTTTGTCTGTTGTGTAAAATGATGAGTTTTGAGTAACAACCTTGATTACTATTTAATGTATTTAGGTCATTTTAGCTAAACATCATCTAGACAGCAACTTTTATCTATCTTTTATGATACTTTAGCACTTTTTATCACATTTTAAGCCTTAGATTAGTGGGATTAAGGAAGATCTTTGATGAGATTATTGCTTCTTGTATTGGATTATCTTGATTATTATTGGAAGTTTGAAGATTATTCTCAACTTTGGAGCATTAGAGCTTTATTATTCTGAAGTTTTCTCCCTTGTCATCACAATCAATGAGCATTTCTTAACCTCTCTCTCTCTCTCTCATTTATTGCTTATTTACTAATCTCTGTTTTTGTTATCATTGATATTGTTGGTATTGTTGAATGTTTATTGTTATCTTGTCTAGTCTTTTAAGCATGAATGAAGTTGTTGATGTTATTATCATGATAGTTAGGATGTTTAGTGGCTAGATCCTTAATGGGTTAGGGAGATATTAAGGGTGTGAATGGGTGATTAGGTTTGGGTTAGCAATATTAGTGAGTAACTAGTTAGGAAATCAACTTCCTAATCCTATCCTTCCCTCAAGTGGGATGTATTTGGGTGCGAAAGCATCCCGAATACATCCAATGCTTGTTGGAAGGTAGGAATTTGGATAGTTAGTATTCTAGTTCACGAAAACGAATAGAAACTAACTAGGAAATTCCGTTCCATTAACTTTCCCGGGTCTGTCGATGGATTTTGGGGAAGTTAATTTGGACTATCCTTGAAAGAGGAAGCCCGGTGGGTATTTTCTAACGGAATTACCATTTGATTTCCCTTTCTCGTTACTCTCTTGTTGTGAAACCCATTTCCTCATTCCCGTTTGCATCCCGAAAGTCTGCCGACACCCATTGTTTCACCTTTTTGACTGAATATAGTGTGCTTTTGCTATTTTTACCCTAAATTCTATCATCCTTTCATGATCATAAACCATACCTAGAGTCAACTAGTTGCAGCTAAGGCCCCTAGCTCCCTGTGGGAGAACGATAAAACCGTGATCTTACAAACCACTCGACTAACAAAATGGCGCCGTTGCCGGGGAGCAAGCGCACCTAGCTTAGCTCTTTGTCTTTAGGTTGTTTAAGATCATTTCAGTACTAGATATTTTGTTATCCTTGGTTACTGGAAATTTGATTCTTCTGTTTGTTCCTTTTGTGCATGCGGACTCGCTCTCGACGAGGCCAAACTCCTGTAACTCCACCGAACCCGAATCCGGAGAGTATTATTCGTCAAGCTAACGCCGGCTCGAGACGAAGAAGTCAACAAAGGGAGCGAGAGACGATCGAAATTCCAATGGCTGAAGGAGAGCAAGTTCCACCCCGTACGTTAGCATCATATTCCTTACCATCGTCGGGTACGGGAGGCGATCCCATCACATTACCAGAATTACCACCGAATGCATCGTTCGAGTTCAAGCCATATTTATTGGAGATATTTGTGAACACCCCGTACCATGGAGGAGAGCATGAAAATCCTATTGTCCACATCAACAGATTCGAGCAAGACATCGGCTTCGTACAAATGAATGGAGTTTCCGCCGAATACATGAAGCTGAAGTTTTTCCCTCAACACGTGTCCACCCGGAACTTATTCAACATGGGATGCCCTTAGCCGCGACTTTCTTCAATGGTTTTTCCCCAATGATGAGACGTGCCGGTTGAGGCAAGCCATCATGAGCTTCAAGCAAGAGCCTGATGAGTCGCTATTCGAAGCATGGGGGAGATTCAAAGGTCTCCAACGGAGGTGTCCACACCATAATCTTGAGGATTGATTATTATTGCATCACTTCTATTCCGGATTGAGTAGCTCTTTGCGAGAATCCATCGATCATGCCTCGGGGGGCATGTTCCTCAAGAAGACGGCGGAGGAAGAAAATGTATTTCTTCACGAGCTATCTCAAAACTCTCCTCATTGGGAAGGTGGTCGTGGTCCAAGAGATGTTCCTCCTCTAGAAAGCAATCCTACTATTAAATTTCTCATGAATGTCGTTCTTGAGATGCAACAAAAGGCAGCTTTGGAGGAAACCACGAGGCAAGTAAAGGCGGCTCAAGAAGTACCTATGCTTATTCCGGATGCCCGAGTCTTGGTATGTGATTTTTGTGGAGGGCCACATTCTTCGAAGCGATGTGAAGAGTATCAAACCGAGTAAGTCCAAGCCATCTATCCCAACAATAACCTCTCCTATACCAATCAAACCCCCATTTGTCCTCGTGGGAATTACGCCTACAACCAACAAGCTCCACTAAACCAAAACCCACCCCCCGGTTTCCCAAATCAAAATCACCGCCAATACCACCAAAACCACCACCAAAATCCTCACCAAGGTCAATCTTCCCAAGCACCCAAACCACCACAACAAGAAACCCTTGACCAAACCCTTCAAAAGTTGGCCCTATCTCAAGAAAAGATAGCCTTATCTCAAGAAAAGATGGCCTTTGATCGAGAAAAAGACCAAACTCGCATTAAGAACCTCCAGTTACTATTGGCTCAATTGGCACAACAATCTCAACCTATCCAATCTTTGCCTAGCCAACCCCAACCTAACCGGAAGGGACAACATAATGCTATTACATTGAGGAGTGGCAAGGAGATTGATGGCCCTAGGATGGTGGGAGAGGACGTCTTGGTGACAAAGAAGGTGATGTGGTGGATATTTCGGAGGAGGAAGATTTGTTGGAGAAGCGGGAAAGTGAGTTAGTCTTGGGTGAGGAAGTTGAGGGAGCACATGAGGATGAATTGGGAGAATCTAGTAAAGAAAGAGAGGAGATGGAGAAGTTAAGGAAAGGGAAAGGAAAGATGGTGAAAGAAGAACCAATCCAAACTATTAAGAAGCCAAAGCTACCGCCGGTCCCTTTTCCCGATCGGTTAGCAAAGCCAAAATCCGATGCAAAGTTTTCAAAATTCATTGAGATGCTCAAGAAGCTTCAAGTGAACATTCCATTTCTTGATGCCATTTCTGAAGTCCCGTCCTTCAAGAAGCATTTGAAGGAGCTTCTCACGAGCAAGAGGAGGATTCAAGAGAAATCTACGATCCATTTGATAGCGGATTGTAGTGCAATTATTGATAACAAATCACCGGAGAAGTTAGCCGACCCCGGAAGTTTTTCTATTCCATGCACCATTAGTGATATGCGGATTGGTCGTGCCCTTTGCGATCTAGGAGCAAGTGTAAGCGTCATGCCTTATTCGATTTGCAAAAAGTTAAATCTCGACGATCTAGCTCCTACAACAATTAACCTTCAATTGGCCGACCGTTCCGTGCGAAGACCTTTGGGAATATTGGAAGACATCCCGGTCCAAGTGGGGTGGTTTTTGATTCCTTGTGATTTTGTGATCTTGGAGATAGAGGAAGACAATAACATCCCTATTATTTTGGGAAGGTCATTCCTAGCCACGGCGGGAGCAATTATCGATGTGAAGAATGGAAGCATGTCGTTGAATGTCGGGAATGAAAGCATAATTTTTCAACTTGAGGGGTCATTGAAAGGTCCTTCGTATGGGGACTCAAGCTATGCTATTGATATAATGGAGTTTCTTGTTGATGAGTATATTGAGGACTCCCATCTTCTTGAATCTATTTGCGACGATCCCTTGGGAGCTTGCTTATTGGAGTCTTTCCAATTTGAGACCGATGGCATCGATATTACTTTCTTCACCAACCTTCTTGACTCTTCACTCATGCATGAGGAGATTATTATTGATGAGCCTTATATGGAGTGCATGGAGATTCAAGATGCGATCTACAAAGGTATGTCTTCCTCTCAAATTCAATCTTCTACTCCTTTAGAGCTTAAAGCTTTACCCTCTTCCCTCCAATATGTTTTCTTGGATGATGAGAAATCTTATCCTGTCATTGTGAATGCGAATTTGAATGATTTTGAATTGTCCACGTTGCTTGATTTGCTTAGAAAACATAGGGGTGCATTAGGTTATAAAATAGAAGATTTGAAAAGTTTGTCCCCTTCCATATGCATGCATTCGATTGACTTGCTAGAAGATGCCAAGCCTACTAGGCAACCCCAACGTCATTTAAATCCCAACATGCAAGAAGTGGTTAAAAAGGAAGTAGTAAAGTTGCTAGCTGTTGGGATCATCTTCCCAATCGCAAATGGCGAATGGGTAAGCCCGGTTCAGTGTGTACCCAAGAAGGGTGGATTGACCGTAATTGAAAATGACAAGAAAGAACTAGTTAGTACCGGGACCGTCACCGGTTGGCGGATGTGTATCGATTACCACCAATTAAACAAAGTAACAAAGAAGACCATTTCCCCCTTCCCTTTATTGACCAGATGTTAGAACGGTTGGCGGGTCATTCGCATTTTTGCTTTTTGGATGGGTACTTGGGGGCCTCAAGAAAAAATCACCTTCACTTGCCCATATGGGACATTTGCTTATCGTCACATGCCATTTGGTTTATGTAATGCCCCTAGGACTTTTCAACGTTGTATGATGGCTATTTTTAGCAATTTCATTGAAAAATGCATGGAAGTCTTTATCGATGATTTTTCTGTGTACGGTAATTCTTTCGATGACTGTTTGCTAAATTTGGAGAAAGTGTTAACTCGTTGTGAATAAGTGGATCTAGTTCTGAATTGAGAGAAATTCCACTTCATGGTGGAACAAGGTATCGTTCTGGGTCACTTAATCTCTTCTAAGGGCATCAAAGTGGGCAGGGCTAAAGTTGAGGTTATAGAGCGCCTACCACCCCCAGTTTCTGTTAAGGGGGTGCGTAGTTTCCTAGGCCATGCCGACTTTTATCGCCGGTTCGTCAAGGATTTTTCAAAAATTGCTCAACCTCTAACTGACCTCTTGTGCGAAGATGCCCCTTTCATTTTCACTGATGAGTGCCTTGAGTCATTTCATAGGTTGAAGCAGGCTTTATTTCTGCTCAGGTAGTTCAACCTCCTCATTGGACGCTACCCTTCGAGATTATGGCCGACGCGAGCGACTTCGCCGTGGGAGCGTGTTTGACCCAAACAGTAGACAAGAAGCCAAGGGTCATCTATTACGCAAGCCATGCGCTTGATAGCGCCCAAAGGAACTACACTACCACGGAAAAGGAGCTTTTAGCGATCGTTTTTGCGCTCAACAAATTCCGGCAATACCTCATGTTCTCTAAGGTGGTAGTCTACACGGATCATGTCGCTATCAAATACTTGATGGGAAAGAAGGAGACAAAACTGAGACTTATATGGTGGGTCTTGCTTATGCAAGAATTGTATTTGGAAGTCCGCAACAAGGCGGGCACGAAGAATGTCGTAGCCGATCACCTCTCGAGGATTCTTGTCGACTTGGAAGACACCCAACCGATTGTAGATGCTTTCCCGGACGAGCGACTCTTGGCTATCAACTCACATCCTTGGTATGCGGATATTGCGAATTATTTGGCGAGCGAAGTGATTCCTCAACACTTGAACCATCATCAAATTAAGAAATTCCTCCACGACATGAAGCATTACTTTTGGGATGACCCTTTCCTTTTCCGTCTTTGCAATGACGGGATGTACCGGCGATGTATTCCCGAGAGTGAAGTGCAATCTATCTTGACCCATTGTCACGAATTTCCGGTGGGAGGTCACGGTGGCCCCCAAAAGACGGCAGCGAGGGTTTTACAAACCAGCTATTGGTGGCCGATTCTCTTTCGTGACGCCCACTTGCATGTCAAGCAATGTGATAGGTGTCAAAGATCCGGTAACATCTCCCGGAAGAATGAAGCGCCATTGAACTATATTCTTGAGGTGGAAGCTTTCGATGTGTGTGGATTGGACTTCATGGGACCTTTCCCGTCGTCAAGGGGTTTCCAATACATCCTAGTGGCGGTGGACTATGTCACAAAGTGGGTCGAAGCCATACCATGTGTAAGGTGCGATGGGAAGTCCGTTTCGAAATTCTTGAAAAAGACCCTATTCCCAAGATTTGGCATTCCACGAGTCATCATTAGTGACAACGGCTCCTATTTCATCGAAAAGAGATTCGAGTCTCTTTTGGAGAAGTACGACATCAAGCATAAGAAGGGACTCCCTTACCATCCACAAACACAAGGTCAAGTGGAAATCTCAAACCGTGCCATCAAGGAGATCTTAGAGAAGACGGTTAGCTCTTCAAGGAAAGATTGGGCAGAAAAAATGGATGAAGTCTTGTGGGCATACCGCACCGCTTTCAAGACATCGATCGGTACTACCCCTTACCGTCTTGTCTATGGGAAGCCATGTCACTTCCCCATGGAACTTGAGCACAAAGCCATGTGGGAAATCAAGAAGTTGAACTTCGATCTCAAGGCGGCCGGAGGTAGTCGGTTATTTCAATTAGAAGAACTTGAGGAGTTAAGGCGTCTTGCATATGATGACAACAAGATCTACAAGGAGAGAACGAAAGCATGGCATGACAAGAGGTTCAACCGACGTGAGTTTGTGGTAGGCGATAGGGTTCTCATCTTCAACTCAAGGCTGAAGTTATTCTCTGGGAAATTGAGATCAATGTGGTCCGGGCCATTTGAAATTGTGAGAAGTCTTCCCGCCGGAGTGGTTGAATTAAAAGATGCACAAGGAAAGTGTTTCAAAGCAAACTCATCGAAGCTCAAACCATACATCATGGGCGAGGAATATGCCGGGACAGTTGTGGCATACCTTGCGGATGTTGAAGATTGAAAAGCATCGGGACAGGTAGAGCTAGGACCTACAAAACAAGCACCTGGGAGAGGTATGAACTACTTCCCCCTCTTTTAGTGTTTTCTCTCAATTTTTAGTTCTTTCATTTTTTTTATTTCCCTTGTTTTAGTACTTTTCATCTTCCTTTGTTTTATATTAGAGAAAAAAATTTGAGGAAAAAATTATTAAAATCAGAAAAGTTTGAAAAGAAGAAGAAAAATCGAGAGTGGTTCTAGGAGGGTCGGGGTTTGAAAATGTTTTTGAGTGTTGGGAGAGTGTCCTTGAATGATAATTGAGCTAGAAATAAAAGGGAGTGGATGACAAGAGGGTAGATTTTAGGACTTAACATTTTTTCTCCAAGTTTTGAGCCTTGCGGGTGCTGTAGATGGGCCGAAAGGTACCGTGCCCACGGTCGCTTGGACCGTGGCCACGGTCAGAATATGCAGGTTGCTCCCAGTTTTATCAAGCCGAAGTAGACCGTGACCACGGTCGAATTCACCACAGCCACGGTCTCATTACTGCTGATTCCTGAAAAAATTTGGTCTCGAATATCACCGTGACCACGGTTTGTTTACCGTAACCACGGTCTCCGCCCTGCTTTTTCCCTTCTTTTTCCCTTGCCCGAATCACACCATGCCCACGGTCAAATGGACCGTGGCCAGGTCTGTCGAAAAATTATGATTGTATCGGGACTCAACTCTCATTTCCCCTCATTTCTCTTTCACTTTCTTCCTCACCCTCACACTCGAAAACCCTCACTAAACCCTAAAATCGAAAACTCCTTCCAAAATTTGACATACCCATCACCAAATTCCTCCTTTTCTCCCAAGTTTCTTCTGCGAATTGTGCCCTAGCTGCACCACGCTGCTGTGTTCGCCATTTTCGGGTCTTCTTCAAGCAAGATTCTGGGCCTCTTGTTCCTTGTGGGGCTCGAATCTCTTAAGAAAAGTCTCCAAAGTCTTCATCTCAGGTATTCCTTGTTTATTGATGCATCCAAGTTCGATTTCCTAGTTGATTTTGGTTGTTGTGTGCACATTTCTCTGCCTTGATCTAGGGTTCTTGAGTGTTGAACATTAGAATGATGAAACCAAAAAGGGGTCGACCTAGGAAGCTTCCTCCATCACCACCACAACTGCCATCTTCTCTCGAATTGAGAAGGACTCAACCAGCTACGTTCATCAAAAGTTGTCCCCGTGCCAAGGTTACTTTTTGTGGTGAACCACATAAGATTCGCTATGATGAGCTCCAAGAGCGACACATCTACGCTCCAGAGATTTGCAGTGATGAGACAATCAACACTCTTTACTGTCGGTCCAGTTTCGACATTCTCACTCAGGTACTTGGCTGGAAAACACTTCTCAACATCAAGGAACCAACCGTAGACCAGCCCGTACTTGAGTTCATAAGTTCAATTCAAGTCTTTAATGATGGGTACCCTGAGGCCATTTTCAACTATAGAGTGGCTGATAGGGAGCTAGAATGTTCTGTTCAAGAGTTTTGCCAAGCTTTGGAATTACTAGAGGATGGGGTATACTTCTGGGAGTGTGAGGATTTCAACGAACAAGAAGCGTGGAAGCGGTTAACTTGTTGGAGAAGAGCACCTGTTGACTCCGAAGAAGGTCAAGCGAAATTTTATTGCCCTAAGGAATCTCGAGCACAAGATTTTTGTAATCCTGTTGTCCGGTTATTCCATTTGGTAATTGCTAATTCAGTGTTTGGGCGAGATGAGGAATGATCACATGTTCGTACGGAAGATCTCTTCATAATTTACAATACTTTGAAGGGGCACCGAGTGAACTTAGGCTCGTGCATTATACATTGGTTAGGGGAGATGAGTAGAACTGATAATTTCACCAACTTGGGAATGGGCCATATAATATGTCACTTCCTCCGGAACCAAGGGTTTGATGATTACCTAGGGTTATGGAAGCCGCGCTATGTCCATATTCCCATTGATAAGGGGCAGTTGATCGAAATGGAGATCATTTCTGAGCGCCATTCACGCACCGTCTACCATCATGGTTATGGCGATAGGAAAATCCGCATTCCTCTCGACCCCACTCATGCCGAAGAATGGCTCGATATTGCAAATAATGAAAATTGGTCGTGCGGACAATTTTATTGTTGGCCGAGGATAATTGGCGGTGCACCTATCCCCATTTCTAGTTTATTGAAAGAGTTTGAGGAGAATAACCATGAAGAGATGCCAGAGAGCTCAGCACAGCATAGCATGGCGATCTGAACCGAATTACTTCTGAAATCAAAGGCTTGAGTATTGAGATGCGTGAGCAGAACAAACTCCTCCGTTCCCAGGTGAAGTTGCTCGAGGATCAACAAAAGGAGCTTGTGAACATCCAACGACACCTGCAACACCACGAAGAGTACCTCCGCCAACAGAACCGCTTCATGCGCGATTGGAGTTTTCATCATTACACTGTTGAGGGTCGTATCCCAGCACCTCCAGACTATGAAAATCCATATTACCCATCCTTCTTTCCACTCCATCCCCGTTCTCCGCCGAGAGGGTCCGTTTGAGGACCGTTTGTAAGCACCCCACCCCCACCCAACCTTTATAATTGTTCTATTTTATTTTGTGAAGCATAAGTGTGGGGGAGTGCTTCTTCGGGGTTTTGGATGCGATGACTGGTGGTTTTGGGTTGTTGATCTCTCGGTTTCATTTGGCATGTGTTAGCATATTTTGGGGATTGTTCGGTTAGGATGCTCGGTTTTACCTTGTCTTGTTTGTCTTTCTTGGATTGTCGGGTTGTTTGATGGTTGTTTTTGTGGGTTGGAATGTTTGTTTAAGCATGTATCGTTTGTATTTTGGTCATGGATGGATGTAATCGAATGTTATTTATGATGTATGCAATGAATTAGTTGTTTCGGTTAGTGTGTATCGAGTTTCACCCTTATTTCCCGCCTCAATGAGTGAGATTCAGGGATAAGGTAAGTCATTGGCAATGTATATATTGTTAATATTTTTCGTTTTTCTTTTCAATTTCTTTTCATAATCTTTCGAGTTAGATTTTCCTTTCTTTTGCTTTTGGTCTCGCATGCGAATTCTATAGTTATAAAGTCGTCTTTTACTCTAACATTGTTCCGACTCTCTTGAACGACGACTTCGGATCGCTATTTTCAACGCTTATGAAGAGCTTGAGGTAATATCTTTCGACCTTACTCTTTTTATATGAATTCTTATCATGATCCGTCGCATGCTTGGTTTTCTTTTGGGTGGCGAACCCCTATGAGTGTCTGTGTTGGGATATCTATTGCCGTTGGAGTCGTGTGGGCTCGGGTCGCCACCATTTCTACCTGCTAGTTGTTTTGTTTGTTTGTGTTTTTGTAGGTTCTCTATCCTTTTCATGCGACACCTTCCCACAATGAGGACATTGTGGAGTTTTAAGTGTGGGGGGGGGGGGGGGGAGATATTTTGCTTCAAGGGTAGATCACTTAGTCGTTTTGTTCTTTGTTTCCCTAGTTTTTGCTTAAAATTTAAAAATTTTTGTGTGAAAAAGGAGAAAAAAGAGAGTGAAAACCTTTTTGTTTTTCTTTTCGTTTTGTTTTTGTTTTGCTTTGTTTCCTGGATCTCGTTTTCGAAGTTGAGAAGCCATTCTTAAACTTCTTTCTAAAAGTAATCGGTTGGAGCATTTTCAACCCTAACTCGGGTTCTAGTCGAGACTTATCCTTAATAGACTCCCTTCATTAAGTGTCTTGTGAGACTCCCGTTCCTTTCTCGTTTTGTTGGGAACCCGGAGATTCTAAGGCCTTGTGTCTGAGTTTGTTTTGTTTCTCGTTTAGCAAAAGCAAAAAGTGCAAAAAGAAAAGAAAAGAAAGAAAAAGGAAGAAGAAAGCTTTCATAAGATATAATAACTTGAATAAGTGGAGCGTGTCGCTGAAGACATTAACCACCATACACTTAGCCAACCTACACGGGCCCGGTATTCGTGGTACGGCACTGGATACCCCTTAACCCTCCTCTTATATCGCTTTGTGACGAAGAGGCGTATGGAAAAGACCGTGTTGGAAGGGTATACCCCTTATATGGGCCGTCCAATTCCTGAAAGTAAGGCTAATACCGACTTTTAAAAACCAAAAAGAAAAAAAAGAGAGAAAAAGAAGAAAGAAAAGAAAATTTTTGCTTCTAAAAAGAGCGAGGCCTCCCCTTGCATTGCCTACGGCCTCACCAAGCCAAGGGCGACCAAATACGAGGGAGGGCAACACTCCTCTTGGTTGTTTCGTTGTTTTCAAATACGGACACGAGTTTTTAGAGTCTTTTGGTTCCCGTTAAACCCTTGTTGTGCTTTTGCTGTGGGGTTTCGCTTGTTACAAGGTGTAGGGAGTTGAAAATCTTTAAGATCGACTTTTTTCTGATTTGGTGTTTGTGTGATGCTCCTAACGGTTACTTTAGGAGGTTTAATCGCGTTTTCTTAGTTTGGATTGCGAGATCTTGTGAATCAAAGCCCTTGTTTTTCGTTCCTTTTTGTTTTCTTCGGTTTTGGTTTCACTTTCCCTCTCTCCTTTTTCTTTGACTTTTGTGGGTACAGCCGCTACAAACCCTCACGAGTCCATCTCGTCCACCCGGGCTGCCGGGGGGTTCAAAGGGCTTGGTGCATACGCTAAATGCACCCGTTTCTCTCCCACGACAGAGGAGTTTGTGTTAGTTAGTTTGTTTTGTTTTGTTTTGCTCGGGACAAGCAAAGGTTTAAGTGTGAAGGGTGTTAAGACCCAATTTCGTGTCTAAATACCGCCTAAATCCTTAGGCTTTTGACTTGTTTCGTAGCTTGTTTTAATAACTTTTAATGCGTTTTGGTTACTTTTGTAGTTTCCGAAATGTTTTACTCAAAACGATTCTAAATGGGCCAATTTTGCACCAATCTTGGGAATCCCAAGATTCCCTAAGATTCCCCGAGCCCTGGTCGTGTCAAAGGCAATGACACTGGTCATGTCGAAAGGCGTGAGCTTAAGCAACAGTTGAAGAGCACCCTGAAGAAAAGTGTGGCCGAAAGAGACCGTGGCCACGGTCATATTGACCGTAGCCACGGTGTGATTGAGCCATGACCTAAGGAACAGACCTTGCCACCCGAGATAGACCGTGGTCACGGTCACTCTGACCATAGCCACGGTGAGATCTCTACCCTGCCTAAGGAAGAAGCTAGCCGAACTAGACCGTGGCCACGGTCTCCCATGACCGTAGCCACGGCGGTGCGAAGGAGCGAAAAGTTGTCAGCCCTAAACGCCTAGACCGTGATCACGGTGCATGGGGACCGTGCCCACGGTGATTCAAAGCGAAGAGAAGAAATCGCCTGCCTTACGCAGGACCGTGGCCACGATCACCTTGACCGTGCCCACGGTCCCCTGCGGGACAGTTTTGTCTGTTGTGTAAAATGATGAGTTTTGAGTAACAAGCTTGATTACTATTTAATGTATTTAGGTCATTTTAGCTAAACATCATCTAGACAGCAGCTTTTATCTATCTTTTATGATACTTTAGCACTTTTTATCACATTTTAAGCCTTAGATTAGAGGGATTAAGGAAGATCTTTGCTGAGATTATTGGTTCTTGTATTGGATTCTCTTGATTATTATTGGAAGTTTGAAGATTATTCTCAACTTTGGAGCATTGGAGCTTTATTATTCTGAAGTTCCTTGTCATCACAATCAATGAGCATTTCTTAACCTCTCTCTCTCTAATTTATTGCTTATTTACTAATCTCTGTCTTTGTTATCATTGATATTGTTGGTATTGTTGAATGTTTATTGTTATCTTGTCTACTCTTTTAAGCATGAATGAAGTTGTTGATGTTATTATCATGATAGTTAGGATGTTTAGTGGCTAGAACCTTAATGGGTTAGGGAGATATTAAGGGTGTGAATGGGTGATTAGGTTTGGGTTAGCAATATTAGTGAGTAACTAGTTAGGAAATCAACTTCCTAATCCTATCCTTCCCTCAAGTGGGATGTATTTGGGTGCGAAAGCATCCCGAATACATCCAATGCTTGTTGGAAGGTAGGAATTAGGATAGTTAGTATTCTAGTTCGCGAAAGCGAATAGAAACTAACTAGGAAATTCCGTTCCATTAACTTTCCCGGGTCTGTCGATGGATTTTGGGGAAGTTAATCCGGACTATCCTTGAAAGAGGAAGCCTGGTGGGTATTTTCTAACGGAATTACCATTTGATTTCCCTTTCTCGTTACTCTCTTGTTGCGAAACCCATTTCCTCATTCCCGTTTGCATCCCGAAAGTCTCCTGACACCCATTGTTTCACCTTTTTGACTGAACATAGTGTGCTTGTGCTATTTTTACCCAAAATTCTATCATCCTTTCATGATCATAAACCATACCTAAAGTCAACTAGTTGCAGCTAAGGCCCCTAGCTCCCTGTGGAAGAACGATAAAACCGTGGTCTTACAAACCACTCGACTAACAAATAGTGTAAAGACTAAATCCAACAAAGCATTAGAAGAAAGTAGAGACAAGAGGTTGCATTAGACTTTCAAGCTCTCATTAACTTCAATGATTAAATATGCATAAAACAAATGAAACTTAGAGAGAATATAAACTAAACCCTCAAAAGAACTAGCATTCCCGCAAAGATGCAACTACGAAGGTTTATATAGGGGGGAAATACAAGCCAAAATACAATGTTTAAATTACAAAGGTGATTATTGAATTCATATTGGTCACGGGCATAACACAGATGTATCACGAGCGTGACATCCGTGGTCACGGGCATGGCCAGGTTTGCCACAATTGTGACAACTCGTGGCAACTTTTTTCTATCTTTACTCTAATTGTCACGGGCGTGACATTGTCTGTCATGGGCATGACATTGTCTGTCACGTCTGCGACTACTGCTTTCTTCACTATTTGACCCAGTCTTCGCCACTTTGATCTTTTGGCTTCATTCCCATTATTTCAACTTGGGCCTTTGGATGTTGAAATGCATCAAAAATGTGTCCAGCTTTGATCTTTTGGCTTCATTCCCATTATTTCAACTATCGGCCCTACAAAACCACAAAAACCTAACAAATAACTAAAACCTAAGGGTAAAAAAAAATCAAAGCACTCTATATAAGGGCAACTACTTTGCTCGATTTGAGACCAAACAACACCTAGTTTCAACTGGATCGTGATTATGAAAGTGTAGTTACTGTTGCTGCGTACTTTGGTGGCAATATTACTTTTGATGAGCTCCAAGCTAAGTTAATCCTATATGAGTAGTGTTTAGCATCCTTGCATTATCATGCGACCTCCATGGTCTCTTAAACTACTCCTGTGGTACTAATCCATCAAACTCATCATCTCTCTCTACCTCTTACAATACCAACTACGGCAATCAGCCCCCTAGTGGCCCTTGTGGTGGTCGTGCCAATTTTCCTTATCTGGATGGAAATCGAGGTTAAGGCCGAAGGGGTGCCCAAGGTTTCCCAATAACCAACCCCCTGATTCATGACTCGCAATAACATCTCCCTTTATTGCCTATAGCACCATCATGACAGAATATATCAATTGTTTGCTAACTTTGCTTCGATGTAGTTCATACTCCAGCTTTTTGCCTTAGTTATTTCCTTGTCACTGCCTCCCTTGTCTCAACCTCATCTCCCTCCCCTATTTTCGCCTCCCTTTAAACTGACGACATTAGTGATGTTGTCCAGCACCCTGACACAAGTACATCTACCCATGTCACCTTGTCTGAAGGTCTTTGCACTTTAAACGCCCTTACACATGCAATGTTCATGTAATTATCAAAAATAGATTAAAATTTTCCTATTCAATAAATTCATCAATCGTATTTAAGAACCTTTACAAAGACTTCAAATTTGAATAATGTTCTTCACGTACCTGATGTGGCTTCTTCCCCAGACATGGGTCATGCTTAATGGGGGCATGCTCGGTTGGGGCTTGAGAAAGGCATGTCATGCGAGGTCTTTCGCACAAGTACGGTACAAGTAAAGTTGATTTTTTGTGAACACTATGTATTTGGTAAGCAAAAGAGAGTGAGCTTCTCTACGGCCACTCATACTACCGAAGTTGCCCTTGATTATGTTCATTTTGATATATGGGGTCCTTCCACAGCTACTCTTTTAGTGGCAAATCTTATATGTTTACCTTTGTTAATAATTTATCAAGAAAGGTTTGGATCTATTTTCTTGGGAACAAGAATGAGATGTTCTCCACATTCAAGAATTTGAAGGACTTGTTCAAAAATCAAATCAGGAGGAAGATTAAGACGCTTCGAACTGATAATGGCCTTGAGTTTATTGAGTGTTCAGACCCAATTCTGTGTCTAAATACCGCCTAAATCCTTAGGGTTTAACTCGTTTCGTGGTTTAATTTCATAAGTTTTTAATGCGTTTTGGTTAATTTTGTAGATTTTGGAGTTTTCGTCGAAAACGTAGCAAAACGGGCCTTTTTATAGCATTCTTGGTGATTTCCCGAGCCGAGCCGGACCGGAAACCGAGGCGGAGTCGACCCGAGACCACACTCCCAACCTTGGTACCAATTAGTGAAGTAACGCATGCTACGACCCTCGGATCGAGCGTTACATGCTTCGGAAAGAAGGAAGAAACAAAGGGACGAAAAGAGTAGGGTAGCCCCCGCCACCCTGAGCGTAGCACCACGCCATAGGGGTAGCGCCACACTGCAGAGAGGTAGCACCCGCTACCTGTGCTCAAAGTCAGCCATGGATTGTCATCTGAGGAAGGTAGCGCCCGCTACCGTATGGGTCGCGCCCGCGACCTCCTGATCCCGAGTGAGACCGTGCCCACGGTCTCCTGCATCGCACTCCACGGTCTCGGCTCAAATCGCCCGACCTTTTCGCCGATGAACATGACCGTGGCCACGGTCTCCTAGACTGTGACCACGGTATCCCTATGTCCTGCGCGTGTTTTCGGCTTGAAGTGCTGTGTTTTGGCCAATGATTTTCACTTGTATATATATCCGTTGTGAACGATTTCTTGGTATCTATCTAGGGTTAGACTTGGACATTATTTTCAGCTTGTAATTAAGGGTTTTAGAGAAAAATTAGTGAGAGATTAATCTAGGGTTTTGGAGATTTGTGTTTGCTATTGAAGATTTGGAGATTCAAACAATTGAAAGATTGTTCGGTTATCTTTTTATTGCTTACCTTTGTTCATCTACAGCACTTTGATAAGTTTTCTCTTCCCTTAACTCCTTTATTAATTACTTTGCTAATTACTTTGCTTGTTCTTGATTTCTTTGCTTGCTATTTCATTATTCTTGCTTGTTAATGGTTGTTTGATGTTAGAAATCATGTTTAGGGTTGGATTGGATGTTGTTAGCATAGTTAGTGTTATGATTAGTGGCTAGAAACCCTATGGGCTAGGGGGTAATTAAGGGTGTGAATGGGTGATTAGGTTTGGGTTAGCAATTTTAGTGAGTAATTAGTTGAGAAATCAACTTCCTAATCCTATCCTTCCCTCAAGTGGGATGTATTTGGGTGCGAAAGCATCCCGAATACATCCAACTCTTGTTGGAAGGTAGAAATTAGGATAGTTAGTATTCTAGTTCGCGAAAGCGAATAGAAACTAACTAGGAAATTCCGTTCCTTGAACTCCCCCGGGTTTGTCAATGGACTTTGGGGAAGTTAATCCAGACTATCCTTGAAAGAGGAAGCCCGGTAGGTATTTTCTAACGGAGTTACCATTTGATTTCCCCTTCTCGCTACTCTCTTGTTGCAAGACCCATTTCCTCATCCCCGTTTGCATCCCGAAAAGCCTCCGAAGCCCATTTTCCATTCCTTGACCGACCTTAGCTTTGTTTCTTGCGTTGTGATCCGTTCAAACCAATATCCTTACCTTAGCAATCTCATCCCGACCGTTGACCTAGATTCTTTGACCAAGGCCGCCAGCTCCCTGAGAGAGAACGACAATACCGAGGTCTAACAAACCGTAGTACATTGAGCATGATTTTAATGAGCTTTTAGTAGTTGAGGGAATTATGACACACAAAACATTGGTGACAAGCGTCAACAAAATGGCATTGTAGAGCGTACTAACCGAACCATCTAGGAGATATCCCGTTGCATGCTATCACATGAAAATTTATGGCAACAACGTGAATTTTGGGTGGAAGCATAGTTAACTCCATGTTATCTCATGAACGAGTCTCCTCATACAACTCTTGACTTCAAAGTTCTAGAGGAAGTTGGTCAAGTAAACCTGTTAGTTACTCCTTCCTAACGTCCGTGAGATTTATTGATTTTGCTCATGTTAATGAGGGCAAATATCCCCTTTATAGGGGCTCCGCAAGTGTACCGGTGCAATGTAGTATCAAGGTCGTCTCTCAAGGACTTGTGTCAAGTACGCACTAAACTAGTTCACTACAAAGTATGCTAGGTCGGCCAAATAGTGATGAGAATAAGAGAATTAATAAACTAAACAAAGAAAAACTATAATCTTTACGAGTTCTAACTAATAACTAAGGGAGTTCAGCGGAGTCCACTCTAGTTAATCAATCGATTAAGTAGGGATAATTCCAATGTAAGGTAGTATTGATAGTGTCGGGGTCTATAACCTTTCGAAGGCCTATCACAGCAATCTTTCGATCCGAGATGAGTTGCAGTGACTACTAAACACCTATTCTCATGGCTATTTGATTCAATCATAGATAAGTACTGATTATAACGCGACCCTAAGCATGAACCCATTATTTCTAACTATATTCTATGCCTATTCAATCTTCGTTTATCCAATTCAACATAACAATCCTTCGGTCTAATATTAAGAATCTAAACCAAGTAAAAGATGGCCAGTCAATTACTATGACATACGAAACACGGAGATTAAACAGTTGTATTAAAACCTAAAACCGAAATCACACACCATAAATCAATCAAGAAACATCGAGTTTATCCCCTAAACGAAGATCTAGCTACTCATGATAATAAAAACTAGGAAAACAAATACAAAATCTGAATTATGAAACTTAATAAAAATAGAAAATAAACCGAACATTTGAGTCGTCAAATTCGATCTCTTCATGTCACTGGATTCGATCTCCTTCTCCTCCTCTTCTATTCCTAATCTACTAGAACGGCTCCCCGAAGAGATGAATATACAAAGAAAACCTAATACTAAAGTTTGACGGAATAATAGAATGAATAATTGATAGAAGCCCTAATGGTGCGACAAAGCTTTCTTTTTATAAGAATGGGAGAGGCACTGGTGGGGTGTACGAAGACGCCACCAGCATCTCTAGTTTCCTCTGTGAATTTCCCTTCAGATCAAGATGCTACCTGCGTCATTTTGCCCCTGCCAGTGCCTAAAGCTGGGTTGCTTCCTTGAGATGGGTCGTGGCAAGTTGGGCTTGATCTTCCATTCTCCTCCTTCTCTTTCACTCAAGGTCCAATTCTCTTCCTAATTTTCTTCAATTTCTTTTCCATTTTCCTTGCTTTTGGGAAGATTTTCATTAAAATCTGCAAATCATACCAATCTTCCAACCAAGTCAAGAATATCACAGAATTTGATATGAAAATACAAGATTATATTATATTATTAACTAAAATATACAAGTTAAAGACCTAATAGATACTATAAAATACACACTTATCACCCCTAGAGCTATTAAATAAATGTTTCTTGATTATGCAATTGAGTCTAAAGGTTATCGCCTATGGTGTCCTAGCCCTAGAAATATTGTCCAAAATAGGGATATTACCTTTAATGAGAATGTAATGTTCTTTTCTGGAGGGAAATCTACTATTCCTTCTTCTAACAATACAAATTCCTCACATGGCAGTAGCGAGGAGTTGGAGCTGCATAACTGCAATGAATACAACTCAAGGTGAAACGTTCACACGTACTAATGGAGCTCATGAAGATACACCTCCCTTACCCTCACCACATGTATTTGATTAGGATCATGAAGAAGGAGATTGAGATAATTTTATTCCTCTTATTGAGCCTTAGGTGGAGGATCGGTCCATTGCTAGAATTTGATCGAGGAGAACAATCAAATCTTCGTGATAACCGTAAGTGCACCGGTGTGATTGTAGCATAAATCGATTTTTTCCCACATGGACTTCGCTTAACTATGTACCAAAATAGTCTGCTACCTAATCATTAAATCGGTCGAGTTTTGGTTTGGGATTTCTAACAACTAAAACTAGCTATTAAATCACTAACGATTCAAGGTTGAAAAACAATAATTAAAAGCATTCAGGAGGTAAACCTAATTCACTAAATGAATTAATCAAGTGGATTGAACTTGTACTTCACTAATTTGGTACATTTTAAGGTCGATAATCGCATAAAGTATTTCGTAGCAAGCTTTTCTGAATGAAATGAATTGCTTAGTAAAATCACTGACCTATTTTCATGGTTATTTCGATTTTAGCCAAGTTAAACATCGAATTATTTGATGACCCCTAGTTACAAAATCTTCTACGCCTTGTTCATTTTATAACTAGTTTAATCGTAAGGGTTTCGATTATGAAACTTCTCCTTTCGGTACTTCATTTAACAATGTAATTCTATATTCATGATGATCAATCAAAAATAATGACAAACAAATTCATTGGATAAATAAAATGCATTCAAACGAGATCAATACTTGTTCAATCCAACAAAATCAATTCATAAAGCAACTAAAAGGGTTCATTCCCCAAACTAATGAAAACCTACTTGCAACTCATGTTTAAACTAGAAAGCATATAAAATTCTAGAATGAAAAGCATAATAAACCTATGATGGATGAGAAATAAACCAAGATGAAGAACACCCCTTGCTTCAAAATCAATTATGGAAGACTTTTGTTCCTCCACTTCAAATGATATGCTTGAAATCGGCCTTCAATCTTCAATCTTCAATCTTCTCTCACACTTCTCACTAGAATGGATGATTGATGAATATGGTGATAATAGGGATGAATGAAGGTGATAATTACTGGTGGAATGCCCATGAAATAGCTGCACACAATCAACATATAGCAATAATGTGCGAGAGGCAACTAAATTTCAACAGCCAGGCATCAATACAATCCGTGTTGGTGTGCCATGATCCGTGTTGATCGTGGAACTTGCATCTACACTCTATGAACATCGAAATGATATGTGTCACTCATTTTTGCACCCGAATTGGGTCTTAGCGGGTCGTTTTCAGATTTGGGCCTTCATTTTGGGCTTTGGGAGGATTCAGCTTCTCTTTCTCTTCATCTTTATGGCCCACTTGGATTTCTAAGCTTGGATTTAGCTCGGTTTTCTTCAATTTCTTCTCAAATTCCCTACAACATCTACCAAACTCAAACCAAACATAAAATGGGAAATTCGGGCATAAAACAATAAAAACATTTCAAATATCACTCGAATTCTCATCAAAATATCCAAGTTTACATATGCTCAAATAACAATTATTACTCCACTCGATATGCAGGAGATGAAGATTCAGGGGTGGTTGCCTATGCTCTCACTATTACAAAAGAAATCCTCGTAAATTTGAGTCATCTTTTTACAAAGCAATCTCATGTCCTAATAATTCTAACTAGCTCCTTGCTAAACAAGAAGAGATGGAGAACCTCCACAAGAACTATACTTTGGGGCTTTGTGAACTTCTAAAATGACACTGAACCTTGACAGCTAAGTGAATATACAAGAAGAAGGAAAGAATCCTCATGGTTGAATATGCTAGATGGAAAGCTCATTTCGTTGTTCGCGGTTGCAACGAAAAGAAGGGAATTGATTTCAATATGGTATTCTATCTTATTGTTCGTCATACTTCCATTTGTGTTCTATTATCTTTGATTGGTCTTTAATTATGATATGGAGTTAGAACAAATGGATGTACATGAAAAACAACTTCCCTACATGGTGACATGGAGGAATAAATCTATATAAGATAACTCGAAGGTTATATGATTCCAGAGGAGGAGCATCTTCTATGTCGTTTGAGGAGGTCTCTTTATGGCCTCAAACAAGCTCCTCGTCAATGATACAAGAGATTTAACTCTTTTATGTTGAGCTATGGCTACACACAATGCAAATATGATTCTTGTGTGTATTGCAAGAAGATTATGACTCAACTGTCTACTTGTTATTATATGTTGATGACATTCTTATTACCTCCATGGATAAGTCTTTGATTGATAAGTTGAAATCCCAACTTAAAAGTGAGTTTGAGTCATTGAGATGAAGGATCTGGTGCTACTAAGAAGATCCCAGGTATGGAGATTATGAGTGATAGAAAGGCTAGTAAGCTTTGTTTATCTTAGAAGAAATACCTTAAGAAACTCCTTTCTCGGATCAATATGAGAAATTGTATGTATATATGCTCTTTTTGATGCTCATCTCAAACTTAGTGCAACTTGTTGTCCTCAATCGAAGGAGGAATATGAAACAAGTATGGCATTCCTTATTCTAGTGTTGTTTGGAGTCTGATGTACGCTATGGTGTGCATTGGACCGGACTTAGCTCATGCAGTCAGCGCGGTGAACCGATATATGCATTGTTCGGGGAAGGAGCATATATTGGAATGAGGTTAATTGGATCCTTCGCTATATGAAGGGTAATGTCACTTCTAATGATGTTGTTGGGTATGTTGATTCTAATTATGCAGGAGATATTGATTGAAGGTGATCTATATTTGGTTGTAACCTTATGTAGTGGTGCTATATTTTAGAAGGCATCTTTATAATCTATTGTAGCTTTGTGTACTAATGAAGTTGAATACATCATTGCAACGGAAGGTGTGAAGGAAGCTAGTTAGCTTCGTGATCTTCTTATTGAGTTTAGCATTGCGCAAGGTTGTGTTTATTCTGATAGTCAAAGTGCAATTTACTTGACCAAGAATGTTTCGTATCATTTTAAGACTAAGTATATTAGAGTGAATTATCAAGTTATCCATGACATTGTTACAATTAGTGAAATAGTTGTGAAGCAAGGTCGTTCCTGAGGGTAGGCCCAAGGGGCGGCTGTCCAGGGCCTACGACAATGGTGGAATTGTGGGGAAACAAAGGAGGCCCCGACCACCCCCAACTACTATACAATTATTGTAATGCAAATTGTATAGTATCAAATAATTTATCACATTGGTTGTCATGTGTATTTTACTGTAATTAAATTGTTGATGTCAGCGATTTGATTCCCTTTACTTGAAATTTTTCATGACTTTTTATGTGTTACGTACGCCAATTTTCTATCGTCCAATTTATTTTTGTTTATCCTTACTCCAAAAGTTTATTTTCCTCTAAAAACTTTTTCCTTCTATTCCCCCTTGCTTAATTTATTTACTTGATATATTTTTCATGTTCTTTTAATACCATTTTAGCTAGGTAATATTATCACATTTTTTTGTACTTATTTCTCTTATTGCATATTATATCATAAATAATAGTAACTTCAAATTGTAACTTCACTGTTTCTTTTACTTGTTATATTATATGCAGAAATTATTTTTTTCAAATTTTATTAATTTTATAAGTAAATATAAAATATATTTGTCATGCAATTACTATTAGTTTTATTTTTGAGGAAAATTTATTAAGAACATCAATAGTTAAATAATTCTTGGATCAAAAACGTTTTAGTAGAGATCTACTTAATACGTGAATTAGTAAAAATGACAATTTAGGATATTATCCGAAAATTTTCAAATATTGAATTTACATGTAATGTTTTACAACTTGAGAATTTGAATGTTTAACTATTTTAGTATTATGTATCACGTCGCGGATGGTTCCTTTAATAGAATGTTCTGGTTCCGGCTATGGTTCATGATTAAAAAAAAATGTCTTAGTTTAAGGACGAAACCGAGAATATAGATAGGAGTATCAAAATGTTCAACATGCTTTGTAAATAAAATAAGAAGAGAAAGAAAGGGTTCATATGTCACTTTGTCAAAAAAAAAAAAAACCTTTTGGAAGTGTCTATTTTGAAAAGAAACAGTACTGATAAATTTCTTACTAAGTTTTCACAAAAGAGCCTTTATAAATGGAAAAAGAAATTGTCTTTCGCATGTATGTATTTTAACTAAATTCTTAGTATGCGTTGCCTAGCATGAATGTTGACGCATTTTTTTTAAAAAAGGACATTATCTAAAAGTCTAAAACGTGGTCTACTATGTTGCCCGGGACCCCAAGAATATCAGGATCGAGGCTGTTGTGAAGAAGGTTCATACAAATGACATTCCTGCATACATGCTCACCAGACCATTATCCATTGCTAAGTTTGAGCGCTGCTTAAAATTAGTCGTTGACCAGAGTTACTGATACCCCTTTCGGGGTTGTGCCCTGTGGAGGCGGCACGATGGCTATGGCAATCGAGATGTTGGATTTTTGATCCAAGGTAGAGTTTGTTAAGGGTGTCCCATAATGTACCATAAAAAACATCCCTACTGATATAATGGCATGATCTTGAATTTATTTCCTAATTTTATTAGAAAATTATTTTTTACATTTTCTCACTTCTTTGATTTCTTAATTTTTTAGATTTGGTTCTTACTTGGGCACGCTTGGGCAACAAGCGTATTCCTCCTATAAATATCGTGGTTGTTGAAATCTTCTATGCATTTTGTGGTGAGTACTTTGAGAACTTTGTTAGAGTTTCATTTGTACCCTAATTATTTCATCTTTGTATAATCCAGAGATAGAGAGAGATAGAGCGAGGGTTTGTACTCTAATATTGGTCAAACCACACATTGTGATTATGACTACTTTTGTACTCTTTTTTTCTTATAGTGGATTTCTTGTGCTTTTCACTCTTCACAACAAGAAAAATATGTTTGGACAACAAATTTAGGGTTGTTTGAAAACAAAAAAATGATTATTGAATTAATTTAAAATAGGATAATCAAATAATTTTGTGGTTAAATACATTATATGTGACGACAAAACTTTTTATTTGTTGCAATTGATATAGATTGGGCAACAATTTAAAGGAAAATGGTTGTCAAAAGTTACTAAGGCAACAAAAATATTTGGTTGTCCACGACAACTACCTTGTGTTACCATTTTTTACTAATTTGTTACTTTATGTTTCGACGATAAAACTACCAAATCGACATTTTTTGTAACCCTATGTTAAAGGGCTACAAAAATTGGACTAAGGCAACAAATTTTTTTGTTGCATAAAGTAATTTTTCTTTGTTGTACTTGCTGATGGATGGATAAACAGAGTGATGGCTGCATGGATTACTCCCCACCGTTGTATTCTATTGCTCCATCAGCGGCATCCATGGTATGTTCACCGTTGATCAGGCCAACGTCGAACACATCCTCAAAACCCGGTTTGAAAACTACCTGAAAGGAACCGGGTTTGTCCGTCTCCTTTCAGACTTCCTTGGCTCCGGGCATCTTCGATGTAGACCCAGCAGGTTGCTTGGACCGGGTCGATGGACCCGGCTGAGACCGGACCGGGTTCATGCAGGGCTTGGACCATGCAGTAGCTCAGTGCAGTTAAACTACATTGGGGTCTTCCAAATGACGGTAATTAAGCGTAAAACAGTAAAAGTTGGTGGGGAGTTGCGTAATGAGTTTTCATTATCCAAATGATGGGGAAGCGCTTAGACAACCCCAGTGGTAAACAGAAACGAAATGAAACAAGACTTGTGGCACTTCAACTACTTTGGCTTCTTCCTCTCTCTCTTTCCTTAATTCCTACCGGCCACTATTTTCAATTCCTACCTTTCCCATAAATGATGCATCCTTCTCTCACTTTCCCCTTCCCTTTTCTTTCTTTCTTCCTCCTCCATCTATATTTCTCTTGACCCCACTCACATTTATTCCATTATCATTCCCTCTATTTCTGCTTAATTCCATTATCTCCCCCACTTCACAATGCAACTCTCTTCCCATCCTATTTTATAATTACCCACCCTTTTCTTCTTCATCTCTCTACACAAATATAACGTGTCACTACTTCCACTGTATGATATAATGGAATTCCAAGACAAGCCCATACCCGGTCATCCTACTTCTGAACCAACTACTTTTCCCTTTGATCACAAGGTATTCTTCTCCCCTGCAACTCAACTTTTGCCTTCTTTTTCAATGTTTATTAGATTGTTATTATAGAATTAATTTTCTAGGTGCTCTATCCTTGAGTAAAGAATAGCAGAAAGCCAGTTATATAAGAAAAATATGTTAACTTTACTTTTACACTATACTAATAAATATGTGAAGAAAAACATGATTTGGGATGGTTTTGGGTTTTGTTTGCGGGTACTTTTTTTTATTTTCCAATCCCTGATGATGATGTCCAAGAGTTTTACACGACATCACTAGGCAATCCATATGATGTCATCGTTTTGAGCTATAAATTGAACAGAGATATGCAATGGAATAGGTGTGTTTGATGAAAGGCTTCAAATTTAATTAATACTACCAGAGTTTGATTGGTTGATAGCCCTTGTAGTGTTATAATTCACGCGGTTCTCTTTTCAAAAACACTTCATATTGGGTTAGTGGAGTTGGAGAAAAGGGGACATTGGAAATGCATGTGTAATTGAATGGAAGGGAAGGTAAGAGAAGAAACTGGGAACAGAGCAACATGTGAGGAGCAGGGTGAGGACTGGGGAATAGGGAGGAGAGATCGCTTAGCAACTTGAGAAGGATTCCTAAATTTGCAAAGTGCTTTTTTTTTTAATGGATTTGCAAAGTGTTATTTGAAACAAATCAAACAATACGACGTAGCTAATTAATCTGAATATGAATTTTTCCGAATGGGATCTGATTCAAAAGAGAGGGCGAGAGGCTACAAGGGCAGGGGACTTTCTTTTTCTCTTTTTTCCAGCTTCACCGGTCGAAAATGACCTTTTTCAATTATTGTACCTGATTCTTCTTCTTTAGATGAATGATCTAGATTTGATAATTATTGTACTTAGAAAAAAAAAAAAATCTACCGTGGCAGGATATTTCAAACTAGGCTAGTTTGCTTTTGTTGGATCAAAACTTGTCCTAGTGTAAAAACTTTTTTGGTTGTTTGCCTTTGTTATCAAAGGTTGGATTTACTTTCGCCCCGTAAATAAATAGGAATACAGATTGAATTTACTTTGGCACATAAGTTAATATAGGGCTCTCCTGTCAAAAAAAATCAAAAAATTTTGTCAATTGACAATACTCAAATTTGAAATGTTGTTTAAAGAAAGATGTGTTCAAACAAATAAACCAACATGTTTTGGTAACTTATTCAAAATTAATATGAGAAGGACAATGTTGTAGTCATGAACCAATATGGTTAATAATCATCTTGAAGTTTCTATAATTTATGGTTAATACTCCCTCCGTTTCATAATAATTGATATATTTCAAAAATTTTCACATACCAAGGTTTAACTAAAAAAACTACGTACTTAATTAAATAATACTATTTTTGAAGATGTTTTTTTGGATACTACTCCCTCCTTCTCAAATTAAGTGTCACTTGGGACATAATTTAAAAGACCAAAAAAACTTCCTAGCTACATTAATTTAGTGCATTGGAAATGTGGAAATGGTGAATAATATGATGAACAAAAAAAGGAAAAATGTGAATAAAAAAGAAAAATGAATGAAAAAGATGTAACTAATAAGGTTAATTTGATAAATTAGTAATTAATGTGTTATTGGAAATATAAAATGACAGATATTATGGGAAAAAAGAAAGTTAGTTAAAGTGACAGATAATATGGGAATGAGGGAATAATATGTAAGTAGTGAGAGAATGTGAGTAAGACTAGCTTTTATTGATTGAAAGAGTAAAAAGTTAATATAATTATTAAAGTAAAAATAATTAAATTAGGTATGGGGAAATGGAAAGTGACAATTACTTTGGAACAAAAGAAGTTAGTTTAAGTATTTATTAATATGGAATGGAGGGAGTAATATCTTTTAAACTAATTAGTACACATATTTATCAACAACATAGCATTTATAGGTTATGGGAAAAAAAATATTCATAATAACCTAATCATATCAACCATGATAGAGAATGTATATTATTTTGTGCATAATTTTATATTTATGAAAACATATAAATAAATAATAAATGTTTTGTAACTTATGAGTGATATTCATACAACAAACAAAACAATGACCATCTTCATTCAAAACGCTTATTATTCAAATGTAAATGGGCAGAAATATAATTTCTAGAATAATTTTAACAGAATTTATTAAGATGATTAATAACAATCTTCATTCAAAACACTTATTATTTTCAATAGGAGTATTTTAGACATTTTAGACACTTGTTTGTAAACTTTAAAAATACTGGATAATAGTATACGATTTACATGTCACGTTATAGTTACAGAAGAGAATCGTATAATATTTTATGCTTAGGTGGTTTTTCTTTGGAACACTTGATTGTATGTTTTTAGTTGTTGTGGGCTCTATCTTGTTGAATTATGTTGTTGTTTTGTTATTATGATGATCTGTGTAATATCCTTTATGCAAATTTTAGTCTTTCAATAACTTTTAATAATAAAAAATGTATAGATTTTACTAAGACATGGCACTTACGAAGTGTATTGTACCAAGATTCATGTCATTTTCATTTAGAATATATAAGTTGAATCCAAAAACGTAAACTTTGTTAAAACTCTAAAAATCCTCAGGAAAAAAAAATGATAAATAAGATTTCATACTACAACATAGCGACGATGGAGTTGGTAGTATGGTTTTTGTTGTCCAAACGATGAGAAAGCGGTTGGGAATCCCAATAGGTACTAGCTGGGGCGTGGCGTATAGAAAAATATAATGAAGGGGAAGAAGAGTTGTGCAGTACGTACAAGGACTCTAGGAGTAGGACACTACAAATCATCTAATTTAGTCTGGCCCATTTCTGTTTGTCCTCTATCTCTCCCTTTCATTTCCACCGGCCAATAATTCCCATAAAATAAATGATGCATCCTCCTCTTATACTTGCCCCTTACTTTTTCTTTCTATCTTGCTGATCCGCATATGTACTATGGCCACTCATATTTATTCTAACCATCCCTACAATTATCCTTCTAATGCCCCTCATTTGTCCTGTATATAATACTTGGGGTTTTTAGCATTTTAAACCTTGGAAAATAGAGTATTTATTTATTTTCTAGGTCCTTACTTTTTAATATTTATTTTTGGATGTGTACAATAGTATAAAATGAAAAGTACATGTAGGCTTTTGGCGGATGCATAACCATATATGAGGATAGATCGAGGAGGATTAATTAGCTAGGTGCAATAATTAGTTTTAAGCAAAATCAATGTGATCTGTACCGTACATGCTTAATTACTACATTCGTTTCTCTTGGTCATTTTAAAATAACCTGTGCACTTCCAGGTTGTGAGTTCTTCCATGGAAACCGAAGGAGGCAATAATATTTGCAATTTGAGAAGGCAAAACCGGTCCCTTGACATCCCTTTAAGAAAAGTTGAGGTTAATTCTCAAGAATATGTTAAAGTTAGAATGCCTCCTACACCTCCGCCTGCACCACCTGCACCCAAGAGAGTCAACTTTCTTGTGAAATCTACCTCATGTGACATGATGAAACTCTATGAATCACCTGGTCCATCAACATGGAGATCAGGACATTCGCCCTTCCGAAATCTTATACCAAAAATCAGCTTTATTTATCGAAGTTCATCGGATGTCGAGAAGGCTACCTGCAGTTCAAATACTGAACTACTACATACACTGCCACAAGAAAAGACTTCCATCTCCAAAACATCATCACTCCCAAAGATATTACCCCCAAGGATTAAAAGGGCTGCATCCCTTCCAGTTGATCAAGACACAAACCCCGAATCCATTCGTGGAGGAAGTCTTGGTGGTTCCGTCCACGCACGTGTAAGTTTAATTCGATCCTTTGTTACAACTTATAATATGTTATGTGGGATTTCTAGTTCCTTTTGTTCAACTGTCAACTAACGCTTCCTACTTTCCTAATTCCTAGTATTGTATACTGGTGTAATAACCAAGTTCCTCCTAATCTTGGATTTCTGTTGTCATCAGGTGAAAGACCCTCGAATGCAGAAAGGCGGTACTCATATTGCTCGCTCCATTTCAGCTCCTCTTAATAAAGATCAATTAAGGGCAATGGATTCCTATATCCGCGTAATCCCTTCTCCTCGAGTCAAGCCTACAAATACCAGGCCAATAAATAACGGTAATTTTCTCATTAATTCATCATTATTTTTTGTCTTGTTCAATTCATGCAATTATTGACCCTTTGGGGCCATGAAATATGCTCTGAGAGGACTTTAAAAAACTATGTAGCTAGCGGTATTTATCATGAAGAAAAATTAAGGATGTAGTACTGTTTTATTAGGGTTTTCTTATTCATGGCAAATAATTGTTTTGGGGGTTATTAGGGCTTCCAAATTTTGCCGAAAGTAGTGAACCTGAAGGAGAAGATATTCCTGAAGAGGAAGCTGTTTGTAGAATATGTTTGGTTGAACTATGCGAAGGTGGAGAAACTCTCAAGATGGAATGCTCTTGTAAAGGTGAGCTCGCTCTTGCACATAAAGAATGTGCTTTGAAATGGTTTAGTATCAAGGGCAACAGAACTTGTGACGTATGTAAGGAGGAAGTTCAAAATCTTTCTGTCACTCTTCTTCGTATACAAACCGCCAATGAGATAAACACTGAAGGTATCAGAGGTGGACGGATTCATTTCACTGATTTAAGGCAAGTCCTTTCTCTAGTGAACTCTCCCTATCTCGATCTACCCATTGACTGTTGCTGTTTTTGTAAATTACAATGAAAGTACCAATAATCTTACACCACTGTTGTCGTAATACATCATTAAAAAAGACATACTCCATGGATTTAGTTGGCCATTTTTAATTCATTTTGTGTGGACTTGTCCAGGGCTTGGCAAGAGGTGCCTGTCCTCTTCATAGTAAGCATGCTAGCATACTTCTGTTTCTTGGAGCAACTTTTGGTAAGAGTCAACTTAAATTCTAGCAAGATCTTGCAAGTTGCAATGTACGTTGCTATGACGGATTCTTAGTTCAAGTTGTATTCTTTTCATCAGGTTGGAAAAATGGGTACAGGAGCGATTGTGCTCTCCCTTCCATTTGCATGCTTGCTAGGTCTACTTTCATCCATGACTTCGTCAACCATGGGTAAGCTCTAGCTTGTGTTTAGTGTCAAACTCCCAAAAATATGCTCAAACATTTAACGACGCAATGATCATGCATTCACACAATTGTAGCAAATAAATACTAGCATTTCTAATACGCTAATGGAACCTACGTTTCAGTGGCAAAAAAATATGCGTGGATATATTCGGCCACACAGTTCACCTTCGTTGTCATATTCGGACATGTTTTCTACTCGGTGGTAATTACTATTTTCACCCTTCATTTTCCATAAGATTTTTTTACTTCATCATAATTTTGGCTCTTCAGACGTAACTTAAATGGCAACGTACCTCTCTTTCTTTGGCCAAACAAATTCAGGTTCATTTGCAAGCAACAATGTCGATTCTGTTGGCAACATTTGTTGGATACGGGATCACAATGTGCGGAAGTTCGCTCATTGTCGAATTTCTTCGGTGGAGGAGAAGGAATGCTCGATCAACTCCGCCGCAAGTGACCCAACCAAATACTGAACAAAGTGGAGAAGATAATGTTTGATGCCAAGCCTTGGAGAGTTTATAATTAAAGAAGCCCATAACACAATGCAGTGTATGTGAGATTGTTCAATATATACAACTGGAGTCGGGGTCATGCTTTTGTAATTTTGATAAAATGAAAGAGCAGGAATAGAGAAGACGGAAAAAGATTTTCCGTTCCATAGGGATGATATCATTTCCGCGACATTTCTTAGTGAAATGTGTGCTGTGAGTGTGTGCTTGAATATATACCAGTTATGAAGATGTACGAGTTTTGAGACAAGATATATATTAATTAAGTGAAAATTCTACCATATTGTAATATATCTATATTGTTACATGTTAAATTGTGAAAACAGATTTTATTGAATATTATAACCAAAATAATACTTCATTCATTCATTTCATATTAACTGTCGTTTAATAAATGTTATACAATTTTAAAATCGTTCAAATTGACCGCATGATATGTTTCTCAATTGTGTTAAGTAATTTATTGAGGTTTCGTTGTTATTTGTGTTTTCTTATTGTATTAGATTTAGTAAATGTAATTAGAGTGGCGATCCCGATTTTGGTTGTAGTTTGGTGGCCAATGTTTGGTTTCCTATATATAAGTTTTTTTCTTATAAAATTAGGCTATGATTTATAATATTTTTTATTTTTTAAGAAACACCGTCAAACCACTTCATTCAGGTGGGCTAACAGAAAAGAAAAAACTTTGTGTAAGACTCAAGCACCATTAGGCCAAAGGTGGGTCGGCTGATTTCCTTCTCGCCTGGTCCATAGGATTTCCTTTATGTTGCTCTCTTTCCAGGCCTCAATAACTTGTTTGATGATTAATGAAGACACACCTCTCCCCCATTTCTCCAACCTAACAGCCTCCACACATGCCAAACTATCATTCTCCACCATTCCCTTCACCACCCCTTCCTGTCGGCTGACTTTAATAGCAAGTTGTATGTAACCCTCAGTTCTGCCACATCTTGACGTCCATTTTCTCCCCGCCGCCGAGGAAAGTTCCTCTATTGTCATGAGCTACACAACCTACCGACAGTGTCCCCCTTTCCCGGTCGCACGCTGCATCACAATTAATCTTGATTCCTCCTTCCCATGCCGTCCATTTTCTGCGGCCGGTGTGCTGTCTCATTCCTCTCTTTATCTAGCTGTGTTTTCTCCATGAACTCTGTACAAGCTTTAATTGCTCGTTCAACTACTCCTACTCCATCTAAGATTCGCCCATGGATGCAAAAATAATCATTCCATGCCCACCATAAACTCTAAATCCCGTAGTAGCATCTTGTCACTTCTTCACTATCAAGGGCTTGTGTCATATTCAGACACCACTCCTCTCCATCTCTTCCTGTTATTTCCTTCACCTTCGACATATTTAAAAACTCCCAGACTTCGGCAGTCCAGTGACAGATAAAGAACACATGCCTCGTTATCTCTAATTCTTCCCCGCATAGTCCACACCAAGGTGAATCCACAACTCTCTTTTTGGTCAGGTTCGCTTTTGTTGGTAGAATATTTCTCGCCAAATGCCACATTACGTTTCGCACCCTTGGGTGCACTTGCAGATTCCATATTACTTTCCACACTCGGTGTCCGACGTTTATTGATGACGATGATATTGAGGGACTGAATGCTAAGTTATACCCACTTTTCACTGAGTATTCACCATTTTTCTTGAAAATCCAACGGATCTGATCCGGTTCGCACCCTTGGGTGCACTTGCAGATTCCATATTACTTTCCACACTCGGTGTCCGACATTTACTGATGACGATGCTATTGAGGGACTAAATGCTAAGTTATACCCACTTTTCACTGAGTATTCACCATTTTTCTTGAAAATCCAATGGATCTGATCTGGTTGAGAGTCTTATGGTAAAGCAATCGATGTGATGGATTTAGTTGTTTTCTCATCAAACATGGATTGCAAAGTTTCCTAGTCCCAATCCATCCCACCCTCATTCTTGAGCAGCCGAGCCACCTTCCATTCCTCTCTCCCAATCGAGGTTGGCCCGAAGAAATAGGAGCCTTCAACATTCGCCCACCGATCACCCCAAATTCTAATCGATTCTCCGTTCCCCGCAATCCATCCCAAATCGTGGTTCAGCAAATCCCTTCCTTCCCGAAGATTTTTCCATACAAAACTTGGTCTGTATCCTTCCCTTGCCGTTTGAAGAGTCTCCCTTGGGAAGTATCGCGCCTTCAGCAATTTTGCTACCAATGTGTCCGACTGTATGAGAATATGCCAACATTGTTTGGCTAGCATTGCCAAATTGAAGGTCTTCATGTCCCTGAAACCTATGCCACCTGCATTCTTTCTGTGACACATTTTGGTCCAACTTACCCAATGGATTGTTGGAATTATTTTAAGAGTATAAGAAGATTATATAGCATGAGGAATCATGTGGTACGAGTATAAGGATCATATATAAGATAAACATCAAGAATATGATCAACACAGATGAGTTTGAGACCAACACGGATCGTGTAGGTCTCCAGAGAGCAAGAAAAACCATCCTGGGCTCAACACGGGTCGTGTTGAGGCAACACGGACCGTGTCGCATTCAACACGGACAGTGTTGATCTAACACGGACCGTGTTGGAATCCAGAATGCGTTTTTAATGCTAACGGCTATATAATCTTGAGTATTAAGTTTATAATATCAATATTAAGCTCGGTATTAAGATCCAACAGTTATATTATCATGACCAAGTCAAGGTCTTGATTCTCCATTAAGGACCTTAATTGCACCTTTGACTAAGGGATGTAATTGGGGTTGGATTAAAGGTGGATTTCTCCTATAAATAGGAGACATTCCCAAGCCATTTGAGAGCATCACAAGCATCAATTCTCACATTCTATAATCACATCCTCTCAAGTATAGACTGCAGCTATACTTGAAAGTATCAAGTGAGAAACATATGTCTTGAGTGCAACTAGAGCTAAGTTTTATCCCTTGAACATTTACGATACAGTAAATAGTTCTTAAAGAAAATGTATTTGTCCGTGACTCTTAGCGATATCCAAACATGTTAACCATTTGGTTATTAAGTTATATCTCTATCTTGTCATACATACCGCAAGAAGATCAAGAAGCGAAGTCAAGTGAAGATGATGAAGATTCAAGCCGGTCAAACATCATTTTCCCAACAAGGATTTCCCGTTTCTCAAATTCTCCTTTCCACCAGTAGTTGCTCATCATGCTCCTAACCTCACTATGAAAAGATTGTGGAAGCTTAAAAATGCACATAGCAAATATTGGGATTGCTTGAATAACTGCTTTTAGCATGATTTCCCTACCTGCCTGTGATAGCAGCCTTTCCTATCAACCCTACATTTTTTGCTAGACCTTCTTCTTCAACTCTTCTAAAATAATCTTCTTTGACCTGCCAATGATGAGAGGTTGCCCCAAATACTTTTTTTGCTTGTCATATATACCTAAGTTGTTGAACGTATTATATAAGTCTCTGAAAGAGCATTAAGCGAAGAGGTTGAAGTAAATCCTCTAGTTGCATGCCTTCCCTCAAGGGGATCGAAAGTTAAAATATTAGCTAATTGTGTCTATATGTAGGTTTGAGGCTCTAAGGGGTTAATGTATTCACTAGAGTTAAATAAGTAATTAGTTTTTATTTTCTAAAAGCATTATCAATACATGCAAAAATTATAATTTTCTAACTACATAGTCCTACATGCCAAACAACGAGGAAAGAACAAAGCCATGGACTTACTTTAGAATTTGTTGAATTTATATTAAAGATTGCAGAAACTAGGTTAGTTAATTTTAGTTAGTTTCGACATACCTATATCTCTATACTACCTCCTCTTTCTTTTCAATTTGACATCTAAAATAACTTATCTCACTTTATATTATGTCATTTTATAATCTCAATGACATATTAATTATTGTTTCTTATTGGGAAATTGGATTTAAATAATCTAAACTTTGGGTCATAGTAGACTAAATAATTTGAACTTTAAATTTGATTCTAAATAATCTAAACCTTTGTCTCCTTTGATTCTAGTAACACGCCACGGAGTTAAATTGATCAACTTAACTCGGCGGCGGGATGACGTGACACCGAACAATTTTAATTTGACTCATTTTATTAGTTTTGACTGCCAAGTGAAGGACATGTCATCATTTTTTTTAAAAAAAAATTCAAGTTATTTTTGATACATATTTGATATTAATTATACTTCATGTTCTTTTGTACGCAGCGATGCGGTGCAGTATCACAATTCACAATAACACTCAATATTCTTCCATATTTTACTATATCATACCACACTTTCCACAGTCATTCCCAATGTATCTCTTCACTTTTCTCTCTCCTCACTTTTTTCCTCTACTTATCACATTTTCTATCATCATTTACCATATCAACTACATTTTTTACAAATTTTATAATATCATTCCACATTTTACCGCACTTTCTATAATTTCACAACAACGCATGTTATCCGCATTTTACTAACTATACAAAAGAACAAAGTTATTGCAACATCTGTATACACTCAATATTGCGTATCAGGTGAATTTCTTTTACAATATGTATGTAAACTTATTTTGTAGTTATCTTTCTTATTATTAAATATCTACTTTATATGTGTACATATATATATCAAAAGATTTGTATTATTTTGAAAGAAAAAACATAAGAAAATGATAACTCGGTCAACATCAAAAGGTATCCATGTCATGTTAAGCAAATTGATGAAGCGGATATTTTTATATTTGAATGGATAGTGATGTTAAGTGGCCGGTTATGAAAGAAACCTCCATTAACTTAAGGGGATGAGGGTAGACTGCTTTATAAGTTAAGCAAATTAGTACGTTTTCAGCAAACAAATCAAATTTACTTTATAATTAATAATTGGGGATAAAAAGTAGGACTGCCTTTTGTTGCTGTTGTCCTCTTCATCTGCCGATATTCAGGCAGCAATTCGTCGAGAAATGGTACACTACACATGAATTAAGCAATAATGGATATGCATGGAACAACACCTGGACTCCACTTCAAATTTCAATCTTTTGTTAAAAAGAATAATGAGAATGCCAACTCCAAAGAATTTCTCCTTATGGCACACCATCAAACTACCGTATAAATAGTTAGGTTGTAGTCTAACACTCCGAAAATTCATACCATCGGCTAGCATTTTAAACCTTTGAACTTTTTCATATCAAGCAACTAATGTTATTTAATTTCAAAAATTGTAATTTCTATACAAAAATGGTGTCCTTTTAGGTGTCCTTTTAGGAAATCAACAACAAACAAACCTAAAACCTAATAAAGCTTTGATTTTGATGTACATCATTTTTTTAATTTGGATTTATTATGGAACATGCTGATGAGAATCCAACTTGGACATCAACAAAGTTAGACAAATTTTCATGCCTTGGTTGGCTTTGCAATCCATTTAGCAGCAAAAGTGAAGAACAACTTGAATAACTTGAACAATTTTATGCAAGTAGTAATGTTATTCAATAGCCCAACAAAGTGAGCAACATGAAGAACTTGGAATATGTTGTAAGTTGTAACTCGCTGATGAATTGATATTGACTGATGGATGCATGGGTTTGTGATATTCTCCCAAGATTTTGAGAGAATCTGAGCTGGGTTTTAGCACTAATTTGAGGCAGTAGTTTTTTGTAGCATCTTGACTCAGTCCTGATTATCCTAACAACACAGTCCTGCTGGATGAACCTTTTTTTTTCAGTTTTTGGTATTTACCTCTTTTTCGGATGTCACAGACTCACAGTATTTACTTTTATTACGCTCATAACAATGAATTTTTGTTTTCTTTCATAAGGAATCCATCCGAAGTAAATTGTAAAATCACATTACCTACTGCTTTGTATAATTGTATCCATCCTGCTTGTCATGTTGGTCCACAGTCTTGTAACTTTTCCCTTGTCTTCAAAGGCCAAATTGCTTGGATAATCGGAATATCACAAACCCAATCTTAGCTTTTATTCAAAACAATTTTTGGTTCCATTATATTCCGTTTCCAATGCTCACATGAATAACCTCAAATTACCCATCTTTTCCCAGATAACCCAATTCCCTCACCCTTCAAAACCACCCAAAAATGGACACCAACATCATTTTCACACTCTTGTTCTCAACTTGTGTGTTTCTTCTTAGATATCTCTTCTTCTCACGGGGCTCCAAACCCGGGTTCAAAAGGTACCCGATTGTCGGGACAATCCCGAGTTTCTTGTGGAACCGGTGCAGGTTCTTGGAGTGGTCGACTGAGATTCTCTCGGTTCATCCGACCCACACCGCTGTATTCTACCGTCCCATCGGAGGCACCCACGGCGTGTTCACTGCTGAACCTGCCAACATCGAACACATCCTCAAAACCCGGTTCGAAAACTACCCCAAAGGAACCCGCTTCGTCTCTCTCCTTCAAGACTTCCTCGGTTCCGGCATCTTTAACTCCGACGGCGCACTCTGGCGGCTCCAGCGCAAAACCGCCAGCTTTGAATTCAATAAACGGACACTCAAGAACTTCCTACTTGAATCGGTTGTCAAATCCGAGATTCAAACCCGGCTCAACCCGGCTCTGACGGAAGCCGCCCGGTCGGGCCAGGTGTTCGACCTGCAGGACGTTCTTGAGAGGTTCGCCTTTGATAATGTCTGTAAGTTGGCCTTCAGTGTGGACCCGGGTTGCCTGGACCGGGTCGACCCGGTTCAGTCCGGGTTCATGCAGGCGTTCGACCAGGCTGCCTCGCTTTGCTCGGGTCGTTTCTTGTACGCGCTGCCTATGACTTGGAAGATCAAGAGGTGGCTCAATTTTGGGTCTGAGAGGAGACTGAGAGAGCTGATCAGGACAGTCCATGAGTTTGCTGATGAAATCATACAGCTCCGATTGAAGGAGAGTTCAGAAAACAGGAATGATAAATATGAGGATTTGCTATCTAGGTTTATTGCTAATGATGAGAGCTCAACCACGTTACTTAGGGATGTGGTGATCAGTGTAATCTTGGCAGGAAAAGACACAACATCAACCGGGTTAACTTGGCTATTTTGGTTGTTGTCAAATAACCCGAATGTAGTTGAAAAAATCCGATCTGAAGTGGCAAAAATCCGGGTTCATGCCGGGAAGCGGGTTGGGGACCCATTCGAGTATGAAGAGCTCCGAAACATGCAGTATTTGCATGCGGTTTTGTCAGAATCATTGCGACTATACCCACCAGTCCCTGTCGATACAAAGGCTTGTTTGGAAGACGATGTATTACCTGATGGCACAAAAGTGAACAAGGGCTGGTTCGTTTTGTACAATACATATGCAATGGGACGAATGGAAAGTATATGGGGAAAAGATTGCAGAGAGTTTAAACCTGAAAGATGGTTGGATGAAGATGGGTTGTTTAAACCCGAGAGTTCATACAGATTCCCTGTTTTTCATGCAGGGCCAAGGGTTTGCTTGGGGAAGGAAATGGCTTATATCCAAATGAAGTGTATTGTGGCCAGCATTGTTGAACAATTTGAGGTTCAAGTGTTAGGAAAAGAGAAGCGCCCTGATTACCTATTGTCATTGACATTGAGAATGAAGAATGGGCTACCAGTCAAACTTAAGGAAAGATACTGAAAAATAGATTTCAATATTATGAATTAACCATTCCCAAAATTCTCTGTGTATGCTTTGTATGTGTTTGTAAATTAATATCGTATTGCACAAAGCCCAAGTTTACTAATATTTATTGATCACTTTGATCGGCAATCTGAACTAGCCCAATCCTCTTAGAAAGTACTCCCTCATTCTCATATTATTTGTCACGTTAACTAACTTTCTTTTTTCTCATAATATCTATCACTCTTTATATTTCCAATAACACATTAATTACTAATTTATTAAATTAACCTTATTAATTACATCTTTTTCTTTCATTTTCTTTTTTATTCACCATTTTATTCAACATTTCCACATTTCCAATGCGCTAAATTAATGTACATAGGAAGTTTTTTTGGTCTTTTAAATTGTGTCCAAAGTGACACATAATTTGGGAAGGAGAAAGTAGATAGGAAAAAGTTTAACTGACCCAATGGGTCAAAAACTCACCTGCCATGTCATAAAATAGTATGACATGGCATTACAAGCTGGAACTTCATGTTGGCCCTATATATCATTATACCTCCCTCCTCATAAATACTGTCACTCTCTCCTATTTCCCAGACCGCCGCCCACATTTCCCAAAACCCGCAAGGAGCTCCCTCATCATTCTCCTTCCTTTTCCATCTCCGGAGCCAAAAGAAACCGCCTCTCCCCCCACATCCATCGACGGCGACGAAACCGTAGACGTCGGAGATGTCGACGACGGCTCCCAATCTCCCGAGCCCATCGAGACCCTAGCCACTCACCACCACCCAGCAGTACCATAAAAAGAAGTCGGAGATGTAGATGACGGCGGAACCATAGACGCCGGAGATGTAGAAGACGGCGGATCCGACGACACATTCCTTCACCACCACCATCAATGAAGACGACAATTTTATTCAACGATTCAGATAAGTTGATTCGTTTCTCTTCAATTGTTTAGGGTTTTTATCTTGTTTTTTTCCCTACTCTTTTCTTGGTTCAGATTCCTTCGTTTTTGTTAAATTTTTATGGTTTCTTGCGTTGATTTGGGGTTTTCTGGGTTCAGACGTATTTTTTCCTTTTATTTTCTCGGTTCAGAATTTTTTTGGATATAGCTGAATGAAAGCAACTAAAGGCAATGAAAGCAATTAAAAAATAGTAACTAAACCCCATTGATTTAGCAACTCAGATAACTTCATTGATTTAAATTGCGAAATTGAAAAAGTAACAAAAGAAAGGGGAAAGAAATTGCAACATAAACACTGAAAAATAAAATAAAAAAAGAAAAAAACACTACCGAAGTTTCAACAAGCTAAACCAACAGAAACATTTGATGGGGGGACTAATCAATGTCGATTATGGGATTTCCTTCTGTAATTGGGGAGGATGCTTCAGGGGTCTTCCGCTTTCTGCCCAAATTACTTCCTGGGGAATAAAACAGGTGGAGTTGCTTTGCAATGCCCTACCTCCCAGGACTTGACTGGGTTGCTTTCAGTATAATGTCCAGTTCGACCAATCCCCTCCCACTCCAAATGAACTTCTTCAGCATCACCCTGTAATTATTTTGAGCTAATCTTGCGAAAACTCTTGAATTTTAGCCTTGAGACTTTCGTATTTCACTTCGTATGGTTGGGCCTCTGCATTTGGAGTTCTTGGGGTAAGTTTTCTCCTAGCTGTCTTGGGTGTGCTAGGAGATGGTTTAGGCGATGGGTTTGGTGATGGATCGGGTGTTTCTTGTTTTACTGTAGGTACAGACGGAGGAGGTGTTAGAGTTAAATTGTCATTTTCGGTGGTTTGGGTGGCTGGAAGTTTCATGATTGAGTTAGGAGAATCCATTTGATTTGGGCAAAATAATGTGTTTGAAAGATAATGGAAGAAGAGATGTGTTTGTATGAGATGGTAAATGTAGAAGAGGTAGTAGTATTTATAAGGGGATTTCTTTGATTTGAATTTTGATCATAAAACTACATGGTGAAAAGTAATTAAGGCATAATTGATTTTGTTGTGGTTAACGAAGGGTCATGTTTGAATTTGCATGTTTTATCTTTTTTAGGGTTAAGCTGGGAGGGTATTAGAGGGATTTGAACAGGCATTTTCGATATTTAATTGCAAACTTTGGTGTTATGTTTTGACAAAAAATTGTTTGTGATGTTATTTTTGAAATTTTAAGATAGACTATGGCTATTTTAATCCTTGAAATCTTGTTGATTCTGGGTATATGGTCCCCTTTTACAATAGTCAGGACAATAAAGGTTTAAAATGAAATAATCAATTTAGCTATTAGGATGTAAATTTGTATAGCAAATAAAGTAGATAGAGTTAATGTATATTTTTCAAATCTGTTTAGCAAATATGATATTTGGATGCAAATCTATTAAGAAAATGTTAGGTATTACTAGTTTATTCATTTGTGTTCAACACCTTGCAGTGGAGTTGTCTGGTTGGTGTGATGCCTAATTTGAGCTGGAAAATCCATGGATTGAAGGCTGTGAGGCACAGATATATGGAGTTTTTTCTGGTTAGTATTACTTATATATGTATAATTGAAATGTACATCTTTTCATAAAATATGTATGCTGGAAAGAAGCATGTTGTAATCTTATTTCCAATCTGTATGCTTGAAGGATGAAGTTCATGGATTAGGTTGTGTTTTATTTAATTATTCATGAAAAATATATTATTCAATCAATTTGTAATTATTTTTGTCTCAATCTCCTAATCTCTATTGTTACTAAAATTTGTGACATTTTTTTAGTCCAAATTTGTATTCTTAGTAACAATTTTATTTTATTTTATTTTTGTCCCAATTCGTATTCTTACTAACATTTCAAGTCACTGATATTTCAAGGCACTGATATATTATTCAATTTGTATTCTTACTAATATTTATTTATTTGTCAATAGTAGAATATTGTTAAATATAAGTAGTATGCTCAGTATGGATTCATCCTTTCCATTGATTGAAAATGAAATTGATATAAACAATAAAATGTTGCATAAAACCATATGTTACATAACTTTCATAATGAACTACAAAAATTATTAGCATAAATAAACTCATTTCCCTAATCTACAAACTAAGCTCATCATCTTCATCTTCATCATCTTCATATTCATCTTGTTTGTTTGGAATGATGTGTTTGACCCTGACCCTGCGTGTATAACTATTGTTAGGTTTAATGCACTTGACATACATCATTAACAGAATGCTGTTATATTAAATAATAATCTTACCGGCGTAAAATGAGTAGGAGGAATAGTTACGGGGTTGTTGAACAAGGCATACTGATGGTGGTTGACCTGCATAATTATAGGTGAAAAATTATTTGTAATGTGAATATTTTGATAATCATTACTTTGTAAAATAAAAGGGTTTTATTACATTACATGGGGGTACATTTGGAACCAATTTGGAGCGTTTGATCCTTGCGGCATTTGATACCCAAAGCCAAGTGTCATTTGGAATCCTGGGTGAACAATGGCGCCAGGTGGCATTTGGAAGCCTGGTGGAACACTGGAGGTCGGAGGCGTTTGTTGTGTTCTCCTTCTACTACGGGGCTGTTCATTGTGATAACCTACTCTCCTTGACTGTCACCTACCTCTACCCCTTTTATCGACGGGGTGGTTCACATGGATAGAGTCGTTCGTGTTGTCATTGGCACCCATTTGAGAAGTTCCCTCCTTGGAAGGCCTCCTACCGTATGCTCTGTCGATCTTGTTTACGCACCAGGACACGATCCCATTACGGTCCCCCATAATGGATGGTGCGTTCTTAGTCAACTCTGAAAGAACCGTGATCGTCTGTTTGAACATTTTCTCATCCATCATGGCCAGCGTCGAAACAGGCTCGAATGCACTTTGCAGTTTTTCAAATCGGATAACCTCTTTCATTTTGGACCGATGCAGTTCGTAGTACGGAACTTTGATTATTAGATGTTTTCTCGGGAAGTCCTTCCTTCACCGGTCGAGAATGTACCTTTCCGGAACATAATCCAGTCCCTCCTCGCCAAAAACACGCAGTATGTGGCAGCACAATATTCCCTTGAACTCAAACTTCTTGCAATCACACTTCATTTCTAGGGTCTCCCTATCTACTCTGACGGTAAACCTGGATCGTCGAGTTGTGATTTCTTTCGACGGTGGCCTCCTAAGAATCACCTCATAAGTGCATGTCCTCTCGTCGTCATGTGTCTTCTCGGCGTTCACAACATAAATCAGACTTTTCACCTCGTTTTGAAGCTCAACAAACTTGTTTGAAGTGTATCGCTGCTGGAATACATGCTCATAAAAAAAGTCTGATGTACATTGGACTGGTTTATCCTTTAAACGGAACGTTTCTTTGTCCTCTTCTCTGACTCTCTTTGCTAGAGCGAATCCGAATTGATCAACAAATTGTTTGAGTGTGGTGTTGACATTCACGAATCCTTTGAAGAAGTAGTTCATTCCCTCACTTCTTTGAGTGCTTGACAATCCTGCCCAAAACTCGTCCTTGAAGTATACGGGCACCCAACTATGCCTTTTAACGTACATGTCACTGCACCAGTTGGAGTTATGTAGGCTGTACGTGTCAACCCACTGTTTCCATTTTTCTTCGAATTCCTCGACATCAAGAGAATCGTAAAGAGTATCTCTGAGCCCTCGAAGAATATCATTCCCCTCTGGTTTGTTGCATATATGTTTCTTCGCATTCTTCATCACGTGCCATATGCACCATCTGTGTCGCGCATTTGGAAATACCTTTGCGATAGCCTTGCCTGCTCATCAAACATTTAACTTGTTACAAAATGTCAATCACGTGGAAAACTTAAGTGCATATAAAAAAATAGAATAGAATTATTAAATATGACCTATAGATTGGCATTGATCTGTTACGATCGCGATTGGTGCTTTCCCCGACATGCACTTCAACCACGTCTTAAACAATCATATGAAGTTATCGGCTTCTTCTCCAGCCAACAACGCACAGCCAAGCAAGATGGACTGTCCGTGATTGTTAACTCCAATGAAAGGAGCGAATGGCATCTTATATACCGGTTGGACACATAAGTCGCGTCGAACGACACAACGTCCCCGAAGTCCTCGCAAGCTGCTCTGCTCCTTCCATCCGCCCAAAATACATTCCTCAGAGTTCCGACGTCGTCGGTGTCATACATAAAGAAAAAGTTGGAGTTATTTGACATCATCTCCTGAAAATGTTCCCTCATCGCCTTGAACTCTCCGTCTTGCAATGCGAGTCTCCTTACCTTGCTGATAACGTTGCGACAATCTCTCTCGTTGAAAGGAACTTGATCATGCCCACCGTATTATACCGCAATTGAGTTAAAGTTCTTGGAGATCGGCACGCCGGCCGTGTCGTTGTTTATCATCCTCCTCTGATGCCCGAAACTTATGAACTTGTAGTTTCGCATGTATTTCGTGTCTACAGGATTACACTTGTGGTTGTGGTTTGTGTCGACTGTAGTCAACTTGTATTTGCTGCTTTGTTGTTGGAATGTGACGTGAGTTTGAAACCACACCCGATGATAGAAGTGCTAGATGATCGGTTTGGATTTGAACAGTTTGACTTGAACATGCAATGTTTTGTGCAAACCATCTTTTGCCTCTTGTAGACTGGTTCATTTTCCGTGGCATGTTGTGTAGGTAATTTTTGGGCTCTTAATACGTACTTGGAACCCATTGGCACAACCGTACTCATGCATGTGGATTTCAAATTCCGCGACCGAATCAAACTCCATCCCCAAAAAAGGGGCAGTGACATCACCAACATCGAGAATAATCGTGTCATCCACATAATCTACGTGCATGAAACCGCCACCCAACCCATCATCCGCCTCAAAGTCGGGTATACCAACATCGTGTTCATCTCCGAATAAATCACGAAATAAGTAGTCACAATTACCGTCACCAGTCGGTCCGTCATCATCTTTCAACAACTCCTCTAACGGATCATACTCGGAATCACTGTCACAATCCTCGTTCAAGTCTATTTGTCAGGATCTCATGATTGTAGCGATTAAAATCTACAAATTAGAGAAGGGGACAATAAAATTAATATACAAATACATTACTCATTAAAAAAAATGTTGAAATTTAATAAAAATAGGGATTAGGGATTAATTTAATAAAATTAATAAAACAATTGAATGAAATTAATAAAATTTCACAACCAACAAACAATTGTACCAAATTATATAAATTTTATATCATTAATTTATTATAATTAGTAAAACCATCCTTATAATTTATATGAAGCATATGAATCAATAAAATATAACAATCCTTGTATGTTATATTGATTGGTCAGAGATTTGGGACATGGATTGCTGATAGGTCAAATGATCGTCAATATTGACCATCGGATTGAATAAAATTTGACGACCAAGATCGTATACCCCATTCTCGCCCACTTTTCATCTTCTTTCCCCAAAACCCTAGTCGTTCTTACAATTGAAAACCGCCCCTTCAACTCACTGAAGCCCCCATCTTTCTCTCTTTGTCTCTCTCTTTCTCTCTCCCCCCCTCGCTATCTCTCTCTCTCTCTCTCTCTTTCTCTCTCTATGTATCTATCGCATCTAAACCGAAACCCCATTTCCTCAACCCCAATTCCTCAACCCCTTAAATCGAATTTGGTTTCCATTACAATTTGTGCGAATTATTTGGTTTCTATCCGGGTTTGGGTATTCGATTCCATGGGTATCCTATTTCCTTGTTTCCATCTACAATATTTGCGGAATATATGGTTTCCATATATTCTAAAAGGTAAATTTTTGGTTTCTGGGTTTTGACAATATGTGGGAATTATGTAAAAAAATTGAAAAAGGAGGTCAGTATGGATTACCGTATTTAATTTGGATTATATTATGATCATCTGATTTCCCTCTTCTTCTCTTGCACAGAACGTTGGTATTTGTCTGTGGATGATGTTCTTGGATTTTTTTTCCTTCTACTTTATTTGGAGGTCAGTGTGGATATCTATCTGTGTATTTTGTTGATGTAATTGTGGATTGGATTTCGTTTCCCATCTTAAATTGTCAGAACATTGGTATTTATTTGTTTGAAGAATTTCTAACAGCTAGATTTCTAACAGTAAATTGAGTTATGATTCATGTAGTTTTTCAGGACAATCGTTATCATTTTATTGGATTTGAAGAAGAAACATCAGATGCTTCTTATTGTTCTGTTGTTGATGTAGGTTAACTGCCGTATTGGTTTTGAATATGAAATTAATCTAACAGTGATTTTTTATTCCCATCTTAAATTGTATGATTCATGGAAGAAGAAGATACAGAAGAAGAAGAAGAAGAAGAAGAAGAAGAAGAAGAAGAAGAAGAAGAAGTATGGTCGTGTTCTATACTGCGGTTGGCAAACTGCGGTGCCACACGGTACCGCAGTTTGCCACAACCCACCACATTTCACCGCAAATCATTACTTTTTTCTCTCTTCACTTTTCTCTCTCCTCACTTTTCTCCTCTACTTTTTACATTCTCTCTCCTCACCTACCCCACATACCAATAACCTACCACAATTCCACCACACCCCACCACAATTCCACCACACCTCATCGCAAAATACCGCAGTATAGAACACGACCTATATGCAGAAGAAGAGGAAGAAGAAGAAGAATAAGAAGAAGATGTTCTATAAGAAGAGGGAGAAAAACCCAAAAATTGTATTTATTAATATTAATTAATTAACGATAATCATGCTCTGTATTTGTTTGGTGACAAATATTAGTAATTTTCTTTCTAATTATGGTATGGATTTTGTTTCCCATCTTAATTTCTATAAATATTTTATTAATGTTAAGTAACATCCTCTATTGAAATTTTTGTTATATTACAATGGTGAGTGAGGGTCGAAAAATAATTAACAAGTGTAAAAATTGGTAAACTAGTAATTATATAATTGAAAATTTTGAATTCCAAAACGAAAAAATATTATGAAACAAAAAATAGATAGTGAAGGACAAAAAATATTATAAGTTTTAATAATTTGAAAAGGTTTTGCCCCAAGAGATTATAAAAATTAATTTGAAAAATACTATGTAAAATGAGAAGTTGTAGTCATTTAAATGCCCTTGAACTTCAAAAACCATAAAAAATTGGCTTTAGAATAATTTTTTGTCAATAAAATACCCTTGAACTGGGTAAAACCGTTTGAAACTATAAAAATGGAGAAAGTTGAAAGATCATATTTACCACCCCTGACATTATTTAGAGAGATGAAATGGCAGTTTTTACACAGTTTTCCCAGTTTAAGTGTATATTAATGACAAAAAATATTTCCCAAAGGCAGTTTTTACACGGTTTTCCCAGCATAAGTGTATATTAATGACAAAAAATATTTCCCAAAGACAGTTTTTACACTGTTTTCCCAGTTTAAGTGTATATGAATGACAAAAAATATTTCCCAAAGGCAGTTTTTACACGGTTTTTCCAGTTTAAGTGTATATTAATGACAAAACATATTTCCTAAAGGCAGTTTTTACATGGTTTTCCCAGTTTAACTGTATATTAATGACAAAAAATATTTCCCAAAGGCATGTTTATCAGAATTAATGCATAACTCTCTCCGTCTCCCCAACTTCCTCGTCTCTTGCTCTTCTCTTCCCTATTTAAGTCGGTCCCCACACCTTTCTCTTTTACAGCCATCATCTGTTTAGGTTTTCACACTCTCACTTTCAATTTCAGTTTCACCATGAGAAAACGCTTTAAACGTGAATCATCCCCCCCGAGCGTAGGCAAACGCCCACGCTTGAGCAGCAAAGGCAAAGAACCTTGCAAAGCCGACACAACATCCACAAACTCCTCCTCTGATTATGTGGTTCTAGCCAAGCAAGTGTTCAGTTACATTGAGGCTTACATTGATATGATGAAGAACGAAGTTCGAATTCTGAAAGAAGAGATGAAGACTCTTCAGGATACGCAACGCGCTCTTCAAGGCACTGCAATGATCAATAAGACTCTCTCCCGTGCCCTCAAGGACATAGTTCGCAGGGCTGAACTTCTTGTTAATCCTCCAATGCCTCCTCCAGTCCCAGCGGTGAACGATGCCCCCCCCCCCCAAGAATAGTGTGAAGCCTTAAGATTCAGTGGTTTTTTTTCTTTTTGCTCAATTGGTTCAATGTTGTTAATGTTCTTTCCTTTCTTGCTTTTGTCTGTTTTTGGTTTTTGAATGAATATCATCAATGAATGAATCAGTTTTAATTCAATTGTTATCTGTTTCTCTCCCTATCTGTATCTGCTTCTCTCCCTATCTGTTTGTTAATTCAATTCAGATCTAAAATTTTAAACTATGGCTTCAATAATGGAAGGTTAAATGCTGGAAATGGTTTATTTGACAGAGAAAAAGAGGAACATAGAAAATGAATTTTGGAAGATGAAGAGCTTGCTGACAAAAAGTTCTAATTTGACAAGATTGTGACTTTATTTTTTATTTTTTCTCACTCTAGACGGATGGTTGTAAAAGAATTTAATCAAACTATTAACAATTAACAATTTTGCATTTAGCCATTTTAAAAAAGAAAATTAAAAATAAAACAAAAAATAGGGTGAAGATGAAACATAGCAGGATAAAAAGAAGTTGAAGATGATGAAGAAAATGATAAAAACCACATCCAATGTACTAGATTTGAACCCGCAACCTTCTTGTTATCACAATACCAATATTGCCAATGTGCTAGTGTACCAAGGTGTAGCATTAACTGGAAACAATTTGTATTTATTAATAAATTACGCAGTCAAAAATTTTTTTAAAAAAAACGCCGAAGGTCATGTGGATATTTTCAAAGTTTCTGGTGCCCAAACCAGAACATGAAGTTAGGTTTGATTGATTTTGTTGTTCTGGGTTGTCAAAGAGAAGAGTTTGATCAACATATTGAAACACGTTCAAAAAGATGGGTAAACAACAATTGATAATGCGTATTATAAATTTTTGTTCATCACATTCCATTCAACTCCACCATACAAACCATCATACAAACCACCATAAAAACCCATAAACATCAAATTAAACACATACATAACTAAACTTAGCCCTAAATTAGACTAAAACTGAAAGACATATTAGAACAAAGTATGCCATGCAAACCATCTTACAAACCACCACCAAAATTAAAACAAAAAACCAACAATTTGTTCATCCTGCTGCTGCTGCTTCTTCATCTTTCTAGAACCTTCCGCCTCCCACCATCAAACTAGGCTTTCTGAATTATGACCCCCACCATGACCGCCATGTAAACACCGCTCAACACAAGAAGCCTATTTCGAGTCTTCTTCAGTACCCTACCTTGGTTCCTTGCATCGATCAACTGTCAAATCGTCTCCACATGTTCTCTCATCAGGTTAGAGAGTTTCCTGTTTGTCCTAACTAATTGAGCAGCCAAAGAGGTACTTTTCCGGATGATGGAGACGGCGGGTTCCCTGAGTGTATTGCAAATGGGGTCATCCACCCAGTCTTTAAAGCCACACGTTTGGGGGGTCCCGGCAAACCTGCACCGGACGAACATCCGAATTGGTTTCGTCGGTGTCATTGATAGTCTAACGACACAGGGAACGCCGCATTCACAGGTCCGATCCGTATATGAGTAACACGGACATGATTTGCATGCAATGATCTGGGCATGGTCGACAATGTCGTTATCCATTTTTTGTGTTTAGGGAGGGGAAATGTTGAAACTTGCAGAGGATGAAGGAGAGCAAACCCTAAGAGAGAAGTGGATGAACATGAAGTTTGACAAGGGAGGAAGGGTTATTATAGCAAATTCGTCAGAAGTTTAAAGGGTGGTCTACTCACATGTCCAATCACAGTTAATTACGTATTTTCCGGGAAAAAGTCACCGAAAGGGCATTTTGATACAACTTTACCTGGTTTAAGGGTATCTTATTGACAAAAATTTTTTCAAGACCAACTTTGATAGTTTTTTTAGATGACTATTCAGTACATAATTTCAAAGTTTGGGGGTAGTTATTGTAGAAAAAATACTAACTAGTGGCAATTCTGACATTTCAGCAAAGTATATGAGTAGTTTAAATCTATCTTGTTTTAAAAAAACAAATGAGGAATTTAAAAAATACTAACTAGTGGCAATTCTGACATTTCAGCAAAGTATATGAGTAGTTTAAATCTATCTTGTTTTAAAAAAACAAATGAGGAATTTAAAACATCGATTTGTAAATTAAAAACCAGACTAATCCAACATCTATTTGAAAAATATTACATTAACTCTGATTAAAAATCAAACCGTCAAAAATTTTACGGTACATTGCACGTTAAAAACCCTGCCTCCCCTATCAAACGTCATCTTCGTCCTTTTCGTCTTTTATTCTTCTCCTTCTTCCTTCCCCTCTGCAAATTTTAGTTAGGGTTTCCTCTCCTTCTTCCTTCCCCTCTGCAAGTTTCAACCTTCCCCCCCCCCCCCCTCAACACAAAAATGGCAGACGGATACTTAGACCATACCGATATATTGGCCTGCAGATCCTGTGCGTGTAACTCTAACACTGATCGGACCTGTTTCTGCGGCCTTCCCTGTGAGTTATTGTGTCCACGACAGAGACGGACCCATTACGGAGGTTTGCCTGGTGTAGATATGCTGGGACCCCGCGAGGGTGCAGATATGAACAATGGGTGGAAGACTCCATTTGTCCTACACTCAGTGAACCTGTCGCCGCCACCATCGACAGAATCACCTCATTGTCTGCTTAATTGTCAAGTTCAACTAGTCAACTATCTCATCTGAGGAGAGCACACGAGGAGACATATGGGCAACTGATTGAGGTAGAGTATGAAGTTAGGGTACTCAACAAGTCTCGAAAGAGGTTTCTTGTGTTGATCAGTGTGTTCATGGCGGTCATGGTGGTCTTGGCGGGGGTCATGATGAAGCAACAGCAGTAGGAGGATGAAGAATTTATGGTGAAGAATTTGTCGTCTTTTTCCCAGTTGTTAAGGGCTATGTTTAGTTTTTTAGGGTACTCTGTTTTCATATGCCTTTAAGTTTTAGTTTAATTTAGGTTTAAGTTTAGTTTTGAAGGTTTTATATTTGTTGCAATTAATGTAAATGATGGTGATTGATCACATATGAATTAATGAATTACCTTCCTTGGACACCATAATCTTTTGGATTAGAGTTGGTTGAGGTTTAGTTCTATTTTGGTATATTGTTGAATTTTATTGAAAAATGATAGGAAATAATATCCTTCAATAAGCCAAAAAATCAAAGGTAAAAGATAAATGAAAGTAAATTTAGGGAAATTTATCTTAATCATCTTCATCATCCTTATGTTCATCAGCTTTGTATTAGAATTTAGGGTCACTAAATAAATATCCTCATCTCCATCATCTTCATCATCCTGATTTTTATGGAATTTATTTTCTTCTTCTTTATATCCTACTCCAAATAACATTCAAATCAAACTGCAAATTATAACAGTAATAGTACATCTGCCATGGATCTCATAACTTTTTAATTAGAAAACTTGTAACATTTGTCTACCATGGAAACATAATGGCAGACCAAATAGTTCTTTACTACAATTCAAAAAACAAAAAAATACTGAACCACCGCCAACACCAAAGTTCATTTTTTATAATAGTTTGAAGAAGAAGCTAATTTCACGACCACATCTGCAAGTGTCACTGTAACGCCCCGAAAATTCAATTCTAAACTTAACGATCAAAGCCAAACGTTGACTAACATTAACAGCAGAAGACTCATTTTTTTTCTTTTTATTAACTTGGGCGTTACTGATGTACCTCCTAAGAGATACAAGGCAAGAAAAGGAAACTAACAACAAGCGATAACTGTTTACTTTGATTTTAACAAACGAAACGAACTTCGAATTCTAGAACAACATAAACTCAACATTAACTAAACTTCAAGTCTAAACATAAACTAAACTTTATTCTCAAAACGGCTAACTCCAACGTCCTCACTTCTATTGCCCGTCCCCATCACATAATTGATCTTCACTTGAAAACAAAACATTTACAAACATGAGGGGGGAAACATCAATAATGTCTACCCCTAACTGTCAAAACAGATTCAAAATCATTTCAATTCATTTAGGGGAGGGGAACAAGTCAAACCCTTTCGCAACTCATTTGAATCCCAACCCAGTAGTAACCAGAGTTCAGAAATAACAAAACTTATAAACCAGCAACTTCCAACTAAGAAAAACACAATGTTCCAAAAACCACAATTACCCTTTTTAAACTCAGAATTAGAAATTAGAAATCAGAAACCATAGTAATCAGAAATCAGAAACAGAGTAATCAGAAATCAGAAACAGAGTAAACTTTTACTCAGAAAACAGATCAGAATTTTATTATGCGGGCGGGATTTGCCTATCCCCAGAATATCAGAATCAGAATCAGAACACGATCTCAGATCCTCGTAATCGTAATAGATGGCGGTCGAAATGTAATCGATGTGTGCACAATCTCGTAAATAATATCGACTTCCCGATCTCTTGATAACTCCCCGCAGAACAGATCCTGGTCTAAAGTGGTTACATGACCCGCTTATGGTTTCACTTTGATTATTAGTATCTTATGAATTATCAGACGTCAAACTTCAAATAAAACCCAACCCAGTTTACAAAACCTTCAGAATAAAACTCAGAGTTTAAAAGACTGCCACGTTTTACTCAACTCAGAAAAACAACTCACAGACATCCAAATCAGACAGTCTAACTTAACAGAAAACCCCCGTGCGAGATGCAAGCTTCATAAAACATATTAAAATCACAAAACAGATAAAAGAGCATCCCAAAGGGAATTAGGGCATAGACATTACCTGAACAACTTCTCTTTACTCCGAATTACTTACACACAGGAGCTAACCATCGCGTCGTCTCGTTCGGACCTAGAATTCGAATATAAACTTCTAAAATTAAAATTCGACTTCTACGAAAGCTAGTTACGCACGAATCCTACCATACCCCAACCTTAGCCTTTTCTTATAAGTTAGTTAACCATGTATCGAGCGTAACTTTTAAGAAAACATGAACATCACAACACACCTTTTCTAAAGGTAAAATAATAAAATCGAAATGACACATTTAAAACCATAACCCGATACTAATACTTTAATAATAATATTACGTAAGGTTTTTGGAACATAATATTCGTATTACTACATAACAACATGCAAATTTTATAAAAACTTTAATACCAAGGTATATGAAACTTTGATACTAATAATGTGAAACTTTTAATACTAATAATATGAAACTTTCAGGAAACTTTATAATAATCATAATAATACGAAACTTTAATAATGAGAATAATACTAACACGAAACCTTATAATAATAATAATACGAAACCTTATAGTAATAATAACACAAAACTTTATAATATAATAATAACACGAAACCTTATAATAATAATAACATAAAACTAATAACATTAACTTTATAATAATAACATGAAACTAATAGCATGAAACCGTATAGTACTAATAATATGAGACCTTGAAATAATATGGAACCCTAATAATATCATGGAAACTTAATAATAATTTAGGAAAATTTTATAATAATAATAATACAAAACTTAATAAAATCACGAAACTTAACAATAACTTATGAAACTTTAATAATAATAATACGAACTTAATAATTTTAATATCAAAAAGTACTTATTAATAATAAGAACTTCAAAATAATAGTATGAACTTAATAATATCTTATAATATGAACTTATGAAATATCAAAACATTTAAATATCATTAAACCCTAATAATATTCTATCATGTTTGGTTTAACACAAAAGAATCAAACATCATATATATAACCATTTCTAACTCAGCCTAAACAAAGTTTTAGGTTACTAAGCACATACATAAATTAATAAACACTTAAGACAACATTTACTGACCCAAAACATTCAAAGGTATTTCAACTAGACCTGGCAATTTCTGACCCGACCTGATAACCCGACCCGAACCCACCCGAAATTTCTGGGTTTTGAACACGATTTTTTCAACTAGACACAAAGTATACCGAACCCGAAAATTAGCGGGCAAACCCGACCCGCCCGTTTGACCCGAAAATTTAACTTTTTGAGTTGAACTTTATTAAAATTTGTGACTTTGCATTCAGATTTTTAACTATTAAACTATAAGCACAACTTATTTATTCGTTATTTATCTAATTTAAGTTAAAATAGTTACAATAATCTATCGTTGTTAGAAGATAATCATATTTTATTATGTATATTGTACAAAAAGTAGTATTTAGAAGCCATTTTTTAAAAAGAAAAAGCGAAAAATGTCGCAATCATAATCCGTTGGGTTGACCCGAAACCGAAATACACCGCCCGTATTTTCCCGAACCCGAAATACACTCGACCCGTATTTACCCGAACCCAATATACGACCGAGCCGAAACCGCCCGCCCGACCGAATTGACAGGTCTAATTTCAACACATTATTCTCTAATCACATACATTCACTGAATATCAAAACAACCTATACAAAAAATAATAGAGAGAGAAAAGAGTTAGGGGTATACTATCAAAAGCCAAAAGGGAGGGTGGTGCTGGCGGTGACTGGTGGTCGACGTCGGGTGGCTGGGGGTGTCGGCGGAGTTTCGGTCGCCGGATGAAGAGCGTCGTGGGTCGTCGGCGGTGACGGGACGACAATAGAGCAAATCCGAGTTTAAACAAGGTGGAACGGAGGCTCGGTGGCTCGCCGGAGCGGGGGAACGGACATCGGTCGATCACTAGTACCCGAGGGAGTCGCCGGTGGTCAGAAGCAGTGTCGGTGCTGCAGTGGTGGAGGTGCAGTGCAGCTGGTGGGGACAGAAGAGGATGGAGCTAAGGGGGGTTTGGTCGATGTGTCGGGCGGCGAGGTGGGTGGTCGGCGTCGGCGATGCGGTGGTCGGAAAAGGTGGGGGTGGCGGTCAGCGGCGAGGAGCTGGTGGAAGAAGGGCGGTTGGTGGTGGTTTTATGATGGTGGGTGATGGTGCGAGGTGGTGGCTCGGGTCTGGAGAGAGAAAAATAGGGGGGATTTTAGGAGGTTGAAAGCTTGATAACAATGGAGAATAGAGATATAAGAGAAAGAAGGAAGGGGAGAAGGAAGGAAGAAGATAGAAGAGAGGAAGAAGATGGAGGAGAGGGGTGCAAATGGTGGTTGCATTTGAGGGTGTCGAGCAACAACAGCCACAGTAGCAAGCAACAGTAGGTAGTACTATATTAGAGTGAGAGAGAGAGAGAGAGGGAGGGATATCACTTGAGATAGAAAAATTTGTTATAACAACTTTACAGCTCACAAGGAGAGATAAGATGAGTAAGAGTAGTGATGTCACTCTTATGACATCAGCCAAAATAAAATTTGCAAAATAAACACTCCTTAGTGTTACTAAACACCCATTCTCAGGTAAAATATCCACAAACTGATCTAGATAAAATCTACCCAAAGTCCTAAAAATTTCTAACTGATATTTTTAAGACAATAAAAATTCTAACGAACTCATTCGCGGTCCTAAAAGCTCCATGTGATATCAACTTATATAAACAAACGAAAAGTGACGCACGTCAGGAATTTTAACGGTAATAATAATCGAATTTTTTCGGGGTTTTACAGTCACACACAAGATTCTGCTCCAAATCTTCGTCGTCGTAACACTCGTGATGCAATCCTTTCCACCATGCATTATGTTCTTCATACATCGGACACTCGAAATGGGGCTTATTTTGCAGGATTCGAGCATTGTTCATCCAAATGCTCGACATCGTGTGGGTTACTTTATTCCTGCAGTCGACGATGGCTCGTGCCTTGAACACCTCCATGACAAGCGAAACCCCGATTTTCCTGCGATCGTGATCGTCACCACACAAGAAAATTATGCCGAGAACATAAGCAGCTGCCCTGTGTCCTTGTTTTGGTGCCTCATCTAGGCTTGTGATCCCTTCTTCCTCCTCTACTTTGGTGAAGTATTTTTCCTGCACAATAGTTTCAATATGTTGGTATCAAAGTATGTATGCATTAAACATAAATTTATGACAGTATTTACGCTATTTAATTCATACAGAAATATTGAAGGAATGAAACGAAACAAATCAAGAACATACGATTCCAATCTGAAAAAGGGCTTCACAATTGACGCTCTCCCGACACTTCTCTCTGAATTGTTGAGCCTCCACCGAGTGACGCCATAGATGTTGGGAAAAGTTCTCTAAAGAAGTTTGTTGCAGTACAGAACTTTCTTTTCCAATTTGATTAAATATTTTACAACTTCATAATCCATGCCCATGCAAACAATTTGTAGAAAAAAAATCAGATAATATTCAAAACCCAACTTAAAATTAAACAATGAAAATATATAACATGCAAACAATTTACAGAAAAAAATCAGATTTATAGAAAAAATCATATAATATTCAAAAAAAAAACTTAAAAGTAAACAATGGAAGTATATAACATGCAAATAATTTACAGAAAAAAATCACATAATCTTCAAAACACAACTTAAAAGTAAACAATGGAAGTATATACATATATGTAGATAATAGTTTTTTTTTAACCTTTGTTTGCAACGACATAGATCAACAATGTCGGAGGCAGCAACATGAGCAACGACATCTTTGAGGATTTCATAAGGTAGGTCATTGGTCAAGCAATGGCATCTTTTACATGCCCTCTGTGCATCATTGTTTGTGGGTTGTTGGCCATCCATTTCTGGAAAATTGAGACAGAAGGGAAGGAAATTGTAATGAGTGGATGGAGGGTGAAGAACACAGGAATGGTCGAGAAGGATGAAGAAGATGAATGATCCTGATGGTGGTGACTTGGGGGATAAGAAGAATAAGATCTGATGGAAGCAATAATCATTAACTCCCCATGCAGTTATCTAATCAGTTATGGGGTTAGGTCGAGGAAGAAAACCCCATTAAGGAATAGCCGGCTTCAGTTTCAAAATATTTATAAAATGACCCTTCAGTTTTCGAAAAATTAGAAAAACACCCATCCAGTTTCATTGTTAGATTCTCAACAGTTATAATAGTTTTAATGTAGATATTAATCTACTATTGAAGTTATCAGTTAAGTTTTTATAAAACGCCCCAACACTATTAACCTGATCAATAATACTAGTTCAGTTTTTCTAATAATAAAAAAATGCCCATCTCTTTGACAACCAGTTTCATTGTCTCTCTTCTCTGTTCAACCATGGATGATGAAAGAAGAAGCTGGAACCTTGCACGTAACCCAAAATTTTTTACCTGTTATCACAGGTAACCCAACATTTTCATCAGGTTACCAAAACAAAAAAATAAACAATAAAAAAAACAGATGCTTACTAGAGAAGCATCGGTTTTTCATGGGGGAGGTTTCTTCCTATTCCAACTCCGTCAGTCATGTCAGTGAGGGGTTGCCATTTTCAACGTTTGTCATTCACAGTTTCACACAACACAAAATTGTTCACTATCATGTCAATTTTTTTTCTTTATAAGCAGCACATGCCCATGTAATATTGTAAGCACTGCCCATGAACCACTGCTCATGAACTACCTTCAACATCAATAACTTATTATTCTTCATCATCATCTAGTTCCTTCATCCTCAAATCTTAAAAAAATGTCATTAACCTTCGATCAGAGCTCTGTCGATCACAACTTCTTCAATGCTCTGAAGTCTTTATTGGAGGAGGTCCTGGTGAACAAGAAAACGATGGAAGACGAGCTTTAAAAAGCTGAGCAGAGGGAGGCAGAATTAAGCAACAAGCTTAAGGCATCTGAGGAGGCCAAGAAGAAACAGTCGGAGATTGTTGTTGCCCTGTTGGTGTTTTTGGCCTACATGTGTGGATTTGCTATGGGGCGCGCCAATGTACGTATTTAGAAAGAATTATTATGGAAAATAAAATTTGTTCATCCTTATTATGAAGATTTGCAGAGAAAACAGAGAATGAAATCAATGTGAATGAAAATGGACCCTAAACTTAACTGGTGAATAAAAAATAGAGGAAATGATATGAAAAATTCAACATATACTTGCATTTCTTTTTACCCACTGGGGTGAAAACTAGTAATAAATACTAACTGTTTCCAAATAATACTACACCTTGGTACTAGCACATTGGCAAAATTTGTATTGAGATAACAAGAAAGTTGAGGGTTCAAATCTAGTATATTTTAGTTATTTTTTGCTTTCATCTATTTTTATTCGTCACCTTCATCATCATCATCATCATCATCAACAACATCTTAATCTTCTTCTTTGCTATCCTGCTATGTTTCATCATCCTCACCCATTTACTTTCTCATTTTAATATTTTTATTATAAATGGCAGAATGGATACATTTTAATCTTAATTTTTTTTCAACTTTTCAGTTTTTGTCTTTTTATTATAAATGGCTAAATGGATTATCACAACTCATATCCTTCAATATCTCCTTGCTAATGCATTTTGAGAATTGAACAGAAATTGACATTAAATATTTTACTGTATTCACTACTAATTGAACATAATTAAAAAGAAATTAAAAACTCCTCCAAAGTACATAACTCCAATAAAAACATCACTTGTCTATGGTAATGTAAGTCTTTTTAGGAAATTTCAATGTCTTCAGCCTTCCGGATCTCCTTGGTGGTGGTTTTGGTTTGGGAGGAGCATTTGAGGTTGCATCGTTTGTAGCAGCTGAGACATTGGCTGAAGATGAAGAACAGTTAAACCAAGATAAAACTGAGGTATTGCCAATCTTTGGGGCAGCATCAGCAGAAGGGCCACAAGCAGCTTCAAACGCAGTCTTGTTAGTTGTTGGCTTGCAGCTGCGGGGAAGGATGATCCTTGTCCCTAATGGTGTCATTGTCATACGTGGCTTCTTGGCATGATGTGAATTTTTCCCACCAACAACCTTGGCATGATGTGAATTCCAATATTATTATGAATATAATAAACAAATTAAATAAATTAAAAACAAATATAACAAACAGATATAGTACCTTAAACTTAGCACGTCTTTCTGGTAGTGATGCGGGTGGGGGTTGTGTTGGTTGGCTTACTGGTGGAGGGGGGTGTGGTGGTGGTACAGGAGAATGGTATGGTGGTGATTGAGGTTGTGGTGGTGGTGACTGAGGTTGTAGAGGTGGTGACTGAGGTTGTGGTGGTGGTGACTGAGGTTGTTGTGGTTGTGACTGAGGTTGTGGTGGTTGTGACTCAAGTTGTGGTGGTGGTGACTGAGGTTGTGGTGGTTGTGACTCAGGTTGTGGTGGTGGTGACTCAGGTAGTTGTGTTGGTGGTGACTCAGGTTGTGGTGGTTGTGACTTAGGTTGTTGTGGTTGTGGTTGTTCTTGTGATGGTGACTGAGGTTGTGGAGGTCTCCCCTGTGGCACAAACATGTATAATTGAATTACAAATTGTGTAAAAGTCAAATTAACTTGACAATAGCAAACACATCAATTTCATATTACCTGTTGTTGCGATACTGATGAAGGAGCTTTGTCACAACATCTCTTATTGTGACCTTCATCTCCACAAAATGAGCAATGCATTTTTTTCCCAACCCTGTCGACTCTCCCTTGACTAGGTCCAGGCTTTTCACCATCTTTGGGCCTCCTAAAGTACTTGAAGGTTGTCTTCTTCTTAGGCTTAAAATAAGGTGCATAAATTATCTCACCTGCTGCTTTGGGCCACATTCCTTCCCCATTGATTGGCTTCAATGTATGGGAGTATGTTGTCTTTAAGTGTTGTAGTGAGTAACACTCATGCACATAAACCTCTGGTTTCAGTCTCTCTTCCCTAAAAACAGCAACTGCATGAATACAAGGGATGCCACTCAACTCCCAAGGCCTACATGTGCATGTTCTGTTGTTCAGATCGACAACAAACTCTTCTCTTCCATGAATGGCACTATACAATCCTCCTCCTGCCCTCACAGCCTCCCAATATCTTGCATGGTCAATTCTTCTGTCCAATTTCTTCCTTATCCTAGGTGATATTGGATCCTCAAGTCTATTTGCCCATACTTGCTTCTGACCAAGCATGGATAATATTGGTTGGTACACAGCCTCATTGATAAACGCATTGAAAATCTCAGCCATTTTATTGTCAATAGAATCACATTGAGCATTAGTCCCAAAGTACCTTCTACTCAAATGTTCAAGACTTTTATTTTTCAGAAATTCAAAAGCATTGGGATCTAGACCCTTCATATCATTCACATACCTCTCCAATTGATAATCATTTGTTACCTTTGTTATCCTCCAAAAAAACATTTCTAAATGCTTCACCTCTCCAACTCTCTCTAAAATTGGCATAAACACATGCCTTGCACACATTCTATGCTCAGCTCTAGGGAAAGCCTCCTTGATTATAGAGTCTAATCCCTAATTGCAAAAGAAGAAAAACACAGTGATCACTAAATCAATCAACCAAAAATTTAAAATTAAAGAATTTCAATTATTACAATGATATAAGGTCAATTACCTTCTGCTGATCTAAAATGTAAGTTCATTTGAAACCATCACCGATGTTCAAATCCCTTTGTAATTCCTCCAAGAAACAACACCAACTATCATTACTTTCACTTACCCCAACCCCCCATGCAATAGGGTACATTTGATTATTGGCATCTCTACCAACAGCGACAAACACTTGACCATCCCACGGTCCTTTCAAGAAACATGCATCCAAAGAAACTACTCTCCTACATCCTTGTAAAAACCCTTGCTTTAAAGGGCCAGGACATATGTACAGAAACTTGAATACATGCTTCTGTTCTTCATTCAGGGTTGTCATCAGCTTCACTGTCGTGCCTGGGTTCTTATTCACACCTCAGATAGGTAGTCCCTGAGTTGTTCAAACTGTGTCCTATAGTCACCTAATATTGTTGACAAAGCCATCCTCCTTGCTCTAACACACATGAAATGTGTTGCATTGAACTTCAAGTCTTTCAATATTTTGACTTGTAAATCCCTTCCTCTAAATGAAGGTTGCAGTCTAAAAAGACCAACATATTTCTCTGCCAAACACTTAGTTGAAAAGGTCATCTTCCTTGCCTGGAAACTGAAGGGTGTGCATGTGTGTGGCTTATCTAGTGTCTTCACTTCAAAAGACAATACATTTTTCAGTTTGGCAGCATAAATTCTCCATTCACATCCCTCACCCAAACATTTTAATTGGAGTCTCCCTGTCACTCTTGGTCACCCTCAAATTGTACCCCCCTTTAATCCTGTAGTCATCAACTGCCTTCTTGAATGATCTCTTGTCAGGAAAGACCATGCCAGCCTTTAACATTTTCAATCCATGATGGTACATTCCAGACCTAACCCTCTTCTTCATCTTTTTATTAATTTCATCAATCCTACTCGTATTCTTGTCACCTTTGTTTCTAACCAAATCTCTTAGGACAACTCCAACATCAATATCTGTATTATCTAAATCATGGTAATGACCCTCTACCTTTTCACCATCAACTTCCTCAATATTCTCATCTGCAATTGCCTTCCTCTCAGCTTCAACTGTCTCTTTCAATTGAATAGTCATATTCCTAGCCTCTAATTCCTCTTCATCATCAACATTAGAGCCACTATCACATGAAAAATCTCAATTTTTATACTCCTCACCATCTTCTTTAGGAAAATATTCATCATCATCATCATCATTATCATCATCATCAACATCATCATTATCATCATCAACATCACCACCACAATCCCTGTCCACCTCCTCATGATAATCTATGTCATTCACCCCCTTACTTAGATCTTGTTCTTCATGCTACACATATACAGAAACAGAATCATTACGAACCAGCAATTCCATAAGATCCTTTATCTCATTGTCTCCATCAATAGCCATTAAACCACCCTCTAATTCACAACATGGTTTAACATAGTACATTTTTTTATACTACGCCCTCGGTAACCTCTCTTCTCAACCATCTCCTTTAGATCATCTAGACTAATATAATCTGTGTCACATACCACTTCACTGCACTCTCCTTCACTGTAAACTAAAAGGGGAGCCCTAACAAATTCACCCCCATGGAACAACAATATTTTGAATGCCATTATATTATGGGTTCTGCAATAAAACACTCTAATCAAATTGCATTCACTATGTTCAAACCATCAAACACAACCACATCTCATCAAATTTATTCTCAACAGTTTCAATTTTAGCAAAACACAAACTAATACAAACAAAAAATTTACAATTTTTCCCACAAACCAGACCTCCATACAAATTTATGTTACCTTATTCCAAATTGCACTGTTTCATCACAAGCTTTGATCGATTACAGCAACATCAACATCGTCGACCTGAACCAATTCCGACCACCAGTCAACCTTCCTTCACTTCAGCCGTTATTGACTACGCCAGTATAAGGGTTTTGGGTTTTTTGTTTTAGGTTTTAGGTTTTATGGTTTAGGGTTTAGGGTTTACAGTTTGTTCTTTCAGGATGGTTGTACGTATGAACTATGAAGAGGAAAGGATGGAGTGTTGTCAGACAAGACAATAATGGAGGGAAGGTAGGAAGAAGCTATACAATTTTTTTCTTTTTCCCTATTTCTTATTACTTTTTCAAATTATTTCAAAAAATAAGTACACAACATATATGGTTACCGGTTGTTACCAGTTAACATACCATTCAGGGGCATTTTTAATTCTTATGTAAACTTCAATGGTGTTATTGAATAGTTTAATAGTTAAGGGGCATTTTTTTGGTTTTATTTTCCAATTCTAGGGCAATTTTATCCAATCTGACACTTTGTTCATTGATCTGTGAACATTTAAATCTTCATTGGCGCCCTCATATTTAGAGTCACAATTCAAGGCATCACTTCATGATATCATAGTTTAATATTTAAGGGTCATAGTTTGCTTTTTTTTTTTTGGTACTATATGACTGATTTGGATGAAAATGCAAGTGAATGAAAAACCAAAAATCATATCAGAATGTGCCATTACCAAGTGAATATAAACTAACAATACATTAGTTTAATAAACAACAATACATTAATCTCAATACCAATACATTAGTTATGGATAATTTGTCTCTATTATAACAACACCACCACAAGTAATACTAAATACAACATCCCACCAAACTTAACCAAAAACCAAAAAAAAATGTACAACTGTTTATGCAAGTCTTTTACAACTACAACAAACTCCTTTACTTCACCAATATCATCAACACAAGAATTTGCACCATAATAACCATCGCCAAGACGAGAATTCGCACCGGAGTAACCATCGTCAATCACATCCCTTGAGGTAACCCAATCAACAAAACTATTACAAACGTCGCTTTTGAAGTACAGTGAGTTAGGGTTGTTTTTTGATGATGAAATCTTCAAATCAGCTTTCCGACCACAACAATATCAATACTTTATACGTAATCGATCCTTCATATTCAACCTCGAGTTCCTTGATGACGTTGCCATATCTTACAAGTATCAACAAGCTCGAGTTCCTTCATGTTCAAGATCGAGTGAGTAAACATATGAACAGTTAATAACCACAATTTAGACTAATGTCAGTCATCACCATATCACCATAGCATACTCAATTACAGCCATGATGGAAATCAGTCCACGCCAGGCTCAAATCAAGAGATCCAATATGTTTACAAAGAGGTAGAACGGGCCATAGAAGAAGGGTACAGTGTGGAGGCCCACAGGCCCACTCATATGGTGTGCAGTTTGTTCCAAGGGGATGTCCAAACATCCTAGATGAAGCCCAAGTTCACGCCTAGAACACGTCCAATCCCATTACCAAGTTCCAAGTGAAGTTCACATTTGGATCATTTTAGTTTTGAATTTCACAGTTTTGGTCTTTTGGATGTAGAAGTCACATTCTAGCTTTTTTAATTGTTTTTAGTGTGATTTATATTATTATCATAGTATTTTGAGTTATGTAAGATGCCAAGTGGGATATATAAACTTGATCATCAAGTCATAGAAATCTAGATTAGTCTAGAATGTTCTAAAGGGTTCTAGAATGTTCTAGAAGGTTTGTGTGTGTGTCTGAGGTGTGTGGAAGATAGATTAGGCGCCAATTTATTGTATTATCCTAGATAAGGTTGGCTTATTTTGTAACTAATCCATCTTGGATTAGGAAAGCCAAGTCCTATTAGGATAAGGTTGTAACTAACTCCCCTTAGGATAAGGAGTCCTAATCCAAGGTGGAGAAGGTTGTTTAGGCGTCTAAAACTAGGAAACCTTGGCTTGCACGCCAAGTAGGACTATTCCTAGTCTAATTAGACTGGCTTGCACGCCAAGTATAGAGTCCGAGTACATACAGGACTGTAGTAGTATAAATAGCTAGGCTTGTAGCCTTTCAAAGGCACCTCGTTTATCAACCATTAATATAATCAAACTTTTAGCTTACCCCTTGAGTGTTTCGTGAGAACTTCGTTGATCTCTTCTATTGTATCTTGGTTTGGCAACCAAGTGGTTAGGAAGAGCCTGATCTTGAAACCTAGAAGGTGTTTCTGTAACTAAGTTGAAGGTCAAGTTAGCCCGAGGGTTTCTTTCTTGTGGTGCTTCTGTATCAAGATAGATCCCTTGAACTATCTTGCTACTTTTAATCTATCATCTCAGTTAGATATTTTAAACCCTAGGCTTTCAATCCTCTCTCCAATCTCCCAAACAAACGTCTCCCTCCTCCCCCTCTCTCAAATGTCTCCCTTCTCTCTCTCCCATAACAAACTCCCAACAAACTCTCTCTCTCCTCTAACTAATTTCTACTTTCTCTCCATTCAATCTTTCCCTCTCACAAAGGCCTCGCGCCATCCCCATCCTCTCTTCTCCCTTCACGTCAATCATCATCATCATCCTCTCTTAGTGTCATTCAAGAATCAATCTTTCTTGTTTCTTTCAACCACAAAAGACCTCACGTCATAAACAGCCTCCATAGATCCTTGTTATTCACGTGATTCCCCCCTTCATTCCTCCATATTCACGTGAAGCATCCCATCTTCCAAGCTTGATTGCACGTGTTATTGATGTGTACTCGATCAAGATTCAATATTTGATCCCGTTATACATCAAAAGTGGTATCAGAGCTTAGGTTCTCAAAGAGTGCAACCCTAAACTCCACAAACAGCCCAAATACAATCCCCTCCCTACCTAACGTCAACTTGACGTTCCAAACCCCTACCATGGCTCACGAATTGTTCATCATGAGGAGGATCCTCAACAGTTCGATTGTTCCAGAAGATCAAAAATGATAAGCCATCTTTCAGTCTCGTTGCACAATCAAGGGAAAGGTCTGTTCTTTGATCGTTGATGGAAGAAGCTGCACCAATGTGGCTTCAACAACTATGGCGGACAAACTTCAGCTGGAAACTAGTCCACATCCCAAGCCCTACACCATTCAATGGCTCAATCAGGGTGAAGGATTACAATTTACTCAACGATGTTTGGTAAGCTTTTCCATTGGCAAATCTTATCAAAATTCTACTTGGTGTGACGTATTGCCTATGGATGCTTGTCATATTCTGCTGGGAAGACCGTGGTTATTTGACAGGAGCGTGATGCATGATGGAAGAGCCAACACTTACACCTTCAGGCTCAACAATAAGAAAATTACCCTAGCCACTCAAAATATCCCAACCGTCCCAACCCCAAGAGATTGATCCAAATCATATCCCTTCTATGTCCGTTGAACATCATGAGTTTAGTGAGCATAAAGAGATCATTCTCTTAGACCTAAACACAGATTTCAACCACAAAAAGCCCACAAACGACACCCCTGTTCACAAACAACCCCAAGACGTCCACCCCCTTGTTACTCCTCTTTTGGAACAATACCCTCATGTGTTCCCTGAAGAGATGCCCCCAGATTTACCACCTGAACTAGCTATTCAGCATAAGATTGATCTAATCCCGGGATCAGTCTTACCAAACAAACCTGCATACAGAATGAACCGTAGCGACACACAGGAGATTCAGAGACAAGTTGATGATCTTCTAGCAAAGGGTATGATCCGGGAAAGTCTCAGTCCTTGCGCCGTTCCAGCGTTATTGGTCCCAAAGAAAGACGGAAGCCAGTGTATGTGTATTGATTGTAGGGCCATAAACAAAATCACTATCAAGTACAGGTCCCCTATTCCTATACTTGAAGATCTATTGGACGAGCTATATGGTGCCCAGGTCTTTTCGAAAATTGATCTCAGGAGCGGGTACTACCAGATTCGAATTCAAGCAGAGGACAAATGGAAAACTACATTCAAAACTAAAGGAGGTCTCTACGAATGGTTAGTCCTGCCTTTTGGACTAACTAATGCTCCTTCTACTTTTATGAGACTAATGAATCAGGTTTTGAAGCCCCTTATTGGCAAGTGTGTTGTTGTCTACTTCGACGATATACTTGTATACAGCAAGAGTGAGGAGGATCACATCCAGCACCTCACGTTAGTCCTAGATCTGCTAGATCACGAGAAGCTCTATGGGAATCTCACCAAGTGCCACTTCTTCACCAACAAATTAGTCTTTCTTGGCTATGTACTCTTGGCTATGTACTCTTGGCTGACGGGATACAAGTTGATGAAGAGAAAGTCAAAGCAATCAAAGAGTGACCTACACCGACCAGTATTCACGACATCAGAAGTTTTCACGGCTTGGCCTCTTTCTATAGGATGTTTGTGAAGAACTTCAGTACAATTTTGGCTCCTATGACCGAGTTATTGAAGAGCAAGGAGTTTATTTGACGCCAGCAGCACAACGGGCGTTCGAATTTGTCAAAGTTCAACTCTGCACCGCCCCTGTTCTTGCCCTACCAAGCTTTGATAAGAAGTTTGAGGTCAAGTGCCATGCTTCTGGAGTTGGTATTGGAGCTGTACTGCCTCAGGAGGGCTGTCCCTTGGCCTACTACAGCGAAAAACTCAGTGATGCAAGGAAGTAGTACAACACATATGATAAAGAGTCCTATGCTATTATTCGTGCCTTAGAACACTGGCGACATTATCTTATTGGCCACGAATTCATCCTGCATAGTGATCACGAAGCATTGAAGTATATTCAGGGCCAGCATAAATTAAACCCACACCATGCTAAGTGAGTGGAATTCATGCAAGCTTATCACTTTGTTATTCAACACAAAGCCGGCCATTTGAACAAAGGAGCAGACGCCCTGTCTCGTCGCTATTTGCTCCTTCAGGTCCTTGATTCACGTGTTATAGGGCTTGAACACATCAAATATCTCTATGAGGAAGATGAAGATTTCAAGGAGATCTATAAAAACTGCAAGAAGCGCCCCAACGATCAGTATCACATGGAGAACGGCTTCCTATTCCATGGGAATCAACTGTGTATTCCCAAGAGCAGTCTTAGAGAGCTTCTTATCTTAGAAGTTCATGGAGGAAGTCTAGCAGCGCACTTCGGTATTGAGAAGACTTATCTGATGATGAAAGAACACTATTTTTGGCCTCACATGGTCAAATATGTCGAGCATATGGTGAAGGTGTTCTACTTGCAATATATCCAAGAGTCACATGCTTCCCCAAGGGTTATACACGCCCTTGCCCATCCCTGAAGGTCCTTGGGAAGATATCAGTCTCGATTTCATTGTGGGACTCCCTAGGACTCAACGTGGGAAGGACTTTATCATGGTGGTTGTTGATCGATTCTCGAAGATGGCTCACTTTATTCCATGTCACACCACCTATGATGCAGTTAGAGTCGCAGAGCTATATTTCTAAGAAGTTGTTCGGCTCCATGGAATACCAAGGACTATGGTCTCCAATCGAGATGCGAAGTTCCTTAGTCACTTTTGGGTTACTCTTTGGAAGAAGATGGGAACCAAGCTCAAATTCAGCACCGCATGTCACCCCCAAACAGACGGTCAAACCGAGGTCACCAATCGGACCCTTGGCTCTTTATTGAGGTCATTGGTGAACAAGAACAAGAAGGGGTGGGATACTATTCTCCCACACGCTGAATTCACATTCAACGGGGTTCCTAGCAAGGCTACGGGACGTTCACCCTTCCAAGTGGTTTATGGGAGGAACCCTATTACACCCATGGACCTCACGCCTATCAATAGCTCCATAAGGTTCAGCCAAGAGGCTCAAAAATGAGCCCAAGAAATCCAGAAGCTCCATGAAGAAGTCAAAGAGAAAATAGCTAAGTACACTCAATCAGTTTCAGACTTAGTTAACAAGAAGAGAAAGGAGGTTATTTTCCAACCAGGAGATCTAGTATGGGTTCACTTAAAGAAGGAGAGATTCCCCTCCAGGACGAAAGGAAAGCTAGTTCCTAGGGCTGATGGTCCTTTTGAAGTTCTAGAAAGGTTTGGAGACAATGCTTACAAGCTTGCACTGGATGATGACTATGGAGGAAGTGCTACCTTCAACGTCGCTGATTTGAAACCCTACTATGATGAAAACGAAGACCTCCCTAATTTGAGGACAAACTCTTCTCAGCAAGGGGGGAATGATGGAAATCAGTCCACGTCAGGCCCAAATCAAGAGATCCAATATGTTTACAAAGAGGTAGAACGGGCCATAGAAGAAGGGTACAGTGTGGAGGCCCACAGGCCCACTCATATGGTGTGCAGTTAGTTCCAAGGGGATGTCCAAATATCCTAGATGAAGCCCAAGTTCACGCCTAGAACACGTCCAAGCCCATTGCCAAGTTCCAAGTGAAGTTCACATTTGGATCATTTCAGTTTTGAATTTCACATTTTTGGTCTTTTGGATGTAGAAGTCACATTCTAGCTTTTTAATTGTTTTTAGTGTGATTTATATTATTATCATAGTATTTTGAGTCATGTAAGATGCTAAGTGGGATATATAAACTTGAGCATCAAGTCATAGGAGTCTAGATTAGTCTAGAATGTTCTAAGGGGTTCTAGAATGTTCTAGAAGGTTTGTGTGTGTATGTGAGGCATGTGGAAGATAGATTAGGCGCCAATTTATTGTTATTATCCTAGATAAAGTTGGCTTATTTTGTAACTAATCCATCTTGGATTAGGAAAGCCAAGTCCTATTAGAATAAGGTTGTTGTAACTAACTCCCCTTAGGATAAGGAGTCCTAATCCAAGGTGGAGAAGGTTGTTTAGACGTCTAGAATTAGGAAACTTTGGCTTGCACGCCAAGTAGGACTATTCCTAGTCTAATTAGACTGGCTTGCATGCCAAGTATAGAGTCCCAATCCATATAGGACTGTAGTAGTATAAATAGCTAGGCTTGTAGCCTTTCAAAGGCACCTCGTTTATCAACCATGAATAGAATCAAGCTTTTAGCTTATCCCTTGAGTGTTTCGTGATAACCTCGTTGATCTCTTCTATTGTATCTTGGTTTGGCAACCAAGTGGTTAGGAAGAACTTGATCTTGAAACCTAGAAGGTGTTTCTGTAACTAGGTTGAAGGTCAAGTTAGCCCTAAGGGTTTCTTTCTTGTGGTGCTTCTGTCTCAAGATAGATCCCTTGAACTATCTTGCTACTTTTATCTATCTATCATCTCAGTTAGATATTCTAAACTCTAGGCTTTCAATCCTCTCTCCAATCTCCCAAACAAACATCTCCCTCCTCCCCCTCTCTCAAACGTCTCCCTTCTCTCTCTCCTATAACAAACTCCCAACAAACTCTCTCTGTAACAGCCCCGACTTTTAGGGTATTACTTAACAATATTTTAATCCATTTAATCTTGATTTAGCGGAAACTTATAAAGCCGGGAGTATTAACGCCACTTTCCCAAATAGTAAGAAAGCAAGGCTTTTGGTGAGCACTCTAATAAAATGAAATAATAAAGAAAGGAAGGTTAAATGATGAGCCATTTCTAATTAAATAATTTATATTTAAGTGTTTCCTAATAATCCCTATTTGAACAAAATATTCAATCTAACTAATACAATTGACTCGAGTAGCTAATTTGACTCTGGTGGTTCCTCTCTTCCCCGATGCATATCCCCATGGGTACCTGCCATCTAAACCAAAACATAAAACATGAGTTTTGACCTCAGTACAATGCAACCCTATCACGTAAAATTCATTTTATTTCGATCATTTAAATTCATTTTAAAAAAGGTAGAGAGGGAAATAATGCAAGTAAAATATGACATTTTACTGATAAAATATATAGTTCTTGTGTATATTGTTGGGTGTGGAACCCTTTTTATATTATTGTTGAGCCTGCAGGCTATATAACCCTAGGATCCTATCCTTCGCTATGCGCACAGCTGAGTTGGTTATTAACTCAGACACCGGTACTGGGAATGCTGTTAAGGGTCCACTAAAAATTGAGCCAAGAGAATGATTTGAATAATGTTGCTTCTTGGCTTTGCATGACAAAATATTTGAACATGAAATATATAATGCATGGTAAAAATATTTGGGCATAAAACTGATATGTATAATTATGATGAAAATGAATAGCAATTGCATGTACCTTTCCTTCCGGGACATTGATTGAGTCATAGAATTGGAAATTACTCCACCTTGAAAATATGAGAATTGTTATGGAATAATTGTGTGAATGTCCATACTCTTACTTTTCTTAGTAATGAAGTTTTCTTAGCGATGAAGTATTCTTAGTGATGAAGTATTCTTAGTGATGAAGAATCCTTGTATTATAAATACTTCCTCGATGGCAATGAAATATTCATTCCCCTTCTTCCTCTCAATTCATCTGTCTCTATTCTCTCTCTACTTTCTCTTATATTCATATATTTATAACACGTTATCAGCACCAGCTCTAATCCAACGTTCTAACGATTTGTTCATATCGAACTATCATTGTGATGAGTTATATCTAGGTTGTTTCTCAGTGACCCGTTGATTGCAAAAAATACAGCTCTAGTATTAACTCTCCATATATCCCCAATCAATAAAAACCCTTATCAAATTCTCGATCAAATTTCTCCAGAAACTTTCATAAATTGTCCGCTTGTCTCACCTCTTTTTTTTTTTTTTGTTAATCTTGGCGTTTTCTAGTTAACATCACCGCCTCTGTTTTTCTTTCATCATTGCTGCTTGATTCAACTATAGGGGGAACATATAGATACCATGTTCATGCTGGAAGATATCACTAAAGGTGATATTTAATGGTTTGTTGATAGTTGCAGTGATGATGATGCTGTGATTGATGATAAATTATTGAGATGTAGAGACAACAAATTATGGTAAGTAAATATCAGTCCTTTATTGTGAATACTGAATAATATAGCATGATTCTCACATCAATTGATTCTCATAATCGATCTGATGATGTTGAAATTAGATAATATTGTTCATGCTTAAGTTATGTTTCCTCCAAATCATGCTTAAATTGAGAGAAAGTGCTTCTTTTGTATCCGTGGTTTAATGTTTATTTTATTAGTGAATTAAAAGTTCGCTCTGACAATGAAAATTTCGTTTAATTTTACCAGTGAACTGGAAGTTCACCCAAATAGTCAGAATTTTACATTATTTCATTAAGTGAACCAGAAGTTCACTGCTATATCGAAAATTCATCTTATTAGTGACCAGAAGTTCACTCTAATGTTGAAAAAAAAAGGGATAATTTATCTCATTGGTGAACCAGAAGTTCATCATACCATTAATATTGAATTTTATTTTCCGTTGGTTATACGTATTAGTAGTGAACCAGAAGTTCACTCCAATCATTGAAGCTCTATATAATCTCGTTAGTGAACCAGAAATTCGCTTTCCTGCCAATTAGAGTATAGAGTTGTTAATTAACATAAGGATTGTTGAAAGGTGATAAAATTTATATCGTCGATTAAATTCAGCATTTTTGTTACAAGTGTGGAGTTTAATGATTAGATGAGGAATGTTCATAATTTTATTAATAATGACCTATGGGATCATTAGAACCCCCAAATGGTTTTGTCCCATTTCCTGAAGTAAATGTGGTTGGATATCAACTCAAGAATCATGAGCAAACAAAGGTCACGCCAGTCGTCGTGACAGTCGACATAATCGTGGTCATAGTCATGTTAATTTTTTAAATGATATCCTACCAGAAACAGGAACACGAAATTGAAAAGCATGAATGATACAAACGTAAGAAATGTATTATTAACAAGGAAATGGAAACGACACGTACCTGTTGTACGTCATAATATCTTAGTGAACCTTATCAAGCTTAATGAAAAAGCACAAGATATTATTTTACAAACTTTTGATAGTAATTGATATTATTGTTTATGTTGTGCACGTTATTTCAAGTCACTACTTCTTAGATCTCCCTCTTGGCATTGTTCAAAGACTTTAGCAACTGTTGTGTTTTAATTATTCTTCAGCTCCTCTGTTGATTGGCATTGACCTTTGTCCATAACAATTAAAATTTTCCAACTTTGGTAACTGAAGTGGTTAACTATGAACTTGATTTGATTATGAAGATCTATTTGGGAGAAACTAGGTCGAGGCATTATGATTTTGACATCCTTGCTAGAAAATTGATTATATGCATGCTGATCAAATATAACATTGATTATTACGTTCATGGAAATATTATCTTGTTGATATGTACATAATTATGGATTAATATGAGTCCTCGTGTGATGCTATTATTTTATGGATATTCATATGATATGATATGTATGCATCTTATTGAAAATGTTACGCATGCAAAATGCAAGTAATATGATCTCATATGTCTTATAATATCAATGATTTATTGAAATTGGTGATTATATTGAATGATTAAGAATTTTCCAGTGACATGAACAAGACTTTTTTTTTCTCGTAATCTTTAATCACAAAGTGCATTGTTATTGATTGACCAAATATGCATGAACTTTGTTTTCTAAGCATAATACAAATTATAGTGCGTATTGGATATTTAGTTGTGATATTATATGAGCAAATGGATGGAATTTATCTTTGTGAGAATTTAATGATATTCATTTAATTATTCATTATGCTCATAGACATGTTTTAAAAGTAATCAATGATATCGATATCCATGATTAATGCATATTCACTTTGGAGTATTTAACTTTCAAGAGTCATGTGTGTGGAGTTTCTTTTTATGAATAAGTGACTAAAGCACTTCCACTATATGTTTTATATGCATTAATGTTATATTTATCTTGAAGTAAATTTCATGGATATTTACTTGATTGGAACCATGAATAAATGAGGTGATAGATACGTGTCCTGCAGACACCAGGACAACGCACATTTTTAGTGATAATAAATTAATTATTATCCATTGATGAGGGAATCAAATATTAGCATTATATATATGACACTCTACTTTGATTAAAGGCTCCAGAAGAGCGCATATAATACTAGTTGATGGAACTAACTTTCATATTGTGGACATACTTTTTTCCACCAAGCTAGTCTCAAAGGAACTTATTAATTAAGTTTCAAAGATATTCGTGGGAATCAATACCATAATGAGACAACTAGTATTCACATATTATGAAAATAGCTTTGAGCAACATGTGTGTTGGAAGGTATATCTTCTTTATTTTCTGGGTTATTCTACACAACTAACCTAATTGAAGCACATACTTTAGTAAACTAGAAGTTTACTATATATTGATGAAGACTTTATCATAGTTGGAGCATCTTGGATCAATCCTCTCAAGAAGAACATATATGGATATATTTTAAAGGGCCAGAAGATCCTTAATCAAATGAGTTCTAATTAGTTGCTCACTATCAAAGAAATTAACTATAACACCATCATTAGCAGAGATAGGGATCGAATCCCTTAGATTCCTGGGTTGTGTACAACTGATATTTGTATTGGTCCTGTAGATACATATGTAAATCATTTGAATATAGTGTGGCTTTACTTGATGCATCAATGAGATAGCCACTGGTATGTTTACCATCAACTTGCAATTTGACGTTTGCAAGATTGTTTGCTCAATTAATTTACGAGCACGTTTCATATTTTCAATCAAGAAGATTCATCTTGATAATGATGGTGAAGGCTTTTGATAGTTTTTGTATGCCAAATGCCAATGGACATAGATGTTAAGCATCGTATGTCAAATATTTATATGTAAAATGATCCTGCAGAATCATTAATATACGAGATGTTGAGTATATAATAAATGGCAAACCTACTGCTTTTGAGAGCAGAGCTTACTACAATTGTTCAGGGACATGTCATGTTGCATGCACCAACATTGATCCAAATAAGGCCAAGAGGTTATCATGAATATTTATTTCTCCCCTACAATGGTTTCTGGCCATAAACCAAATATCTCCCACTTTTGAATTTGAGCATGTGCGATGTATGCTCCATGATCCGCACTGAAATGGGACCCCGAAGAAATCGGGAATATATGTTGGGTATGAATATCCATCCACATTTTGATATAATAGAACCATTCATTGGAGATATACTTATAGCACAATTTGCCGATTATGATGACACAAGTTTCCCAACATTAGGGGGAGAAATCAAGTTGTTGGACAAGGAAATAAGTTGGAACGAATTATTATGATCCTCATACAATGTAATGTGAACTGGAAGTTCAAAATATAATTCGTCTATGAACTTGAGCGAATCTACTGCCAGTTATTCTACTTACCCACAAAGAGTTATTAAATTCTATGTCCCAACTCCCAACTATTAATGCTCCTATTGAGGTCCCAGTAGGACAAATTGAATTATTAATGAGTCTAGACCACATATGAAGCGTGGTAGACCAATCGGTTCCAAAGACAAAAATCCTCGAAAAAGAAAAGGAGCAAACGATTAATGATAACCGAAATGAGGAAATTTTGACTCCAGAAGAGTTCTCAATCATGATATATGTGGAAGTTACCCCACAAGCTCAGGCGCCTGAAATTTGTGAAAATGATGAGATCTCAATCAATTATGTCATGAATTAGATAAGGTGGAACCGAAGTGAAGTCGACGTCGATATCATATTTGATTATATAATATAACGCTCACTCTTGTGAGTAACCATGAGGATCATGAATTTATATTTGTCAATGAATACGGATAAAGATGAGATTGGCCAAGTGGAAAGATGCATTTAAGAATTAGATTCGCTTGTAAAATCAGAAATATCAGGACCTGTTGTCCATACATCAAACTGGTGTAAAACTTGTGGGATACAATTAAGTCTTTCTGTGAAAACAGAATGAGAAAAGGAGATTATGTGGCACAAGGAGCGACTTGTTGCATAAGTCCTTTCGCAAAGACTTGGTATCAAATATGAAGGAATATACTCCTATGTAGTCCATGTCACTACATCACGATACCTTAAATTTGGCAGTACATGAAAAGTTAATTATGCATCTTATAAATATTGCTATAGCTTATAAGAAATTTGATAATGATATTTGTATAAACTCCTGAAGGATTCAAAGTGCCGGAAGCACATAATAAAATTCTCGAGAATATTAGTTACTTATAGAAAATAGATATCTATGTGATTAAAGCAATATGGACGCATATTGCATAATCAAAGGAAATGATTAAATGATCCGAATCCTAATTGTTTGTAAATATTATTGATGGTTTGGACTCCCGAAGAGCCTCAAAAGTTGTGTATTGCTTTACAAAAGCGTTTGGAATGAAATATTTTGGTAAAATCTGTTATTACCTTGGTTTACAAGTTGTACACTTTGGGAAACAACTTTTTTACGCATAAAGCTATTTTTGTAGCAAAAGTGCTAAAATAATGCTGCATGAGCAAAACACTCCCTTTTAAGTACCCTAGTAATGGTACTGACATTTGATATGAAAACAACCCCCCTTTGATCTTGAAAAGATGGTGAGAAATTCATCGGTCTTGAAGAACCGTAGTTAGGTCTTGAAGTATTGTATTTGAGTCCTGAAGTACTGTATTTGGGTCCTGAAATACCGTATTTAAATGATATTGAATCACTGACGTATCTTACTAAGCATACATGATCTAACCTATTTGATGCACCGAAGGTACTAGCGATTTAGATATTCATTATCCCCATCGACTCAAAATTGGTTTGATTAGCTATGCTGATCGTGGATATTTACCTAAATCCTATGACACTTGATCATATACTAGTTATGTGCACGCTGAAACAGATAATAAGCAAATTCGTTTCAGTTAGAATTAAGTAGATTCATGTATCAACCCACTTTCGACTGCAAAGTTTAAAAGTCAGTGATGAAGTTGAATTACATCAACTCAAAGATCTTCATTGATGTTCTCATCGTGAGAATACGCTACCGCACTCTTTTCCTTATCCGGCGCTTTGTCCCATCGCTTTTTAGAAAGGTTTTTAATGAGGCAGTATATTTTGGCGTATCAAGAATTATGTACTCTTTTTCCTTCACTGGGTTTTTTTCCATTAGGTTTTTCCTAGTAAGGTTTTAATGAGGCATATTCTTTCGGCAATGAACATTCAAGGGGGAGTGTTATGGGATAATTGTGTGAATGTCCATACTCTTACTTTTCTTAGTAATGAAGTTTTCTTAGTGATGAAGTATTCTTAGTGATGAAGAATCCTTGTATTATAAATACTTCCTCGATGCCAATGAAATATTCATTCCCCTTCTTCCTCTCAATTCATCTGTCTCTATTCTCTCTCTACTTTCTCTTATATTCATATATTTATAACAAGAATATATATATATATATATATATATATATATATATAAGAAAATATATTTAATAAATATTTAAGGTAAAACATTAGTTAATGAGATTGTGGGAAATTAAAAAGGAAATTGGAAAGTTACCCAAATAAATTGAGAGGATGGCTAATTTGATATTGGACCACATTGAGAATTGGGCTTTGCTGGAATAATTTGGGTCAACTTAATAGAGGTCTTGATATTTGGTGAGGGAGTGTAATTAGATTGGGGGAAACCCTTTTCTTTCTCTCTCTATACGAAAGAACAGAGGAAGGCAGAAGAGGGATGGCTTGATCGGTCAACGGTCGGTCAAAGGGCGGCGATGGGGTGGATTCTGGGTGGTGTTAGCGGTGGAGTGTCCGGGCGGCAGCCGAATGAGGTCGACGGCGGCCAAGGCTGGGCTGGATTCGGCCCTGTTCAGGCGCGAAAACAGGGGTGGAAGAGGTGGTGTTTTTGGTGGTTTCGGGAGCATTTCTGGGTGGTTTTCGGGCTGTATTCGGGTGTTTTCGGGTGTCGAGTGGGTGGCTGATCAGCTGGTAGACAGCCGGCGGTGGTCTCTGACGTCGTAACCGATCGGGCTGGGCTAATCTCAGGCCCTGCTCTCGTGCGAAAATAGGGGAAAAAAATGTTGGTGGTTTGTGGGCCGGTTTTGGAAGTTTCCCGGCGGGTACGGTGGTGGTCTTGGTGGCAGGGATGGTGGCTGAGGTGATTAATGACAGTGGTGGCTCCAGTTGGTGGTTTGATGGTGGTGGCGTGGTGCTCGGGGAAGGCATAGACACCAGGAGAAAGAGAATGGGTGGTACTTGGGTTTTGCTTGGTTTGCACTACTTATAGCTTATTCTACAAATTATATATTAGGTGTGATGAGTCATAAGGAATGACTTGCTGTCAATTGGAGGAAGAAGGAAGAATTTAACTTGGTTTTGAACATAACTTTTGATGGAGACCCTTGGGGAGAAGAGTCAAGGAAGGTGAAGAAGAAGAAGAAAAGTTAGGATAAGGGTGATGGTGATGTAGAAAAATTACTACCTCCTTTAGTTGTACCAAAAAGTAATCCCATCTTCCTAGCTTGGTTGCACGTGTTATTGATGTGTACTCGATCAAAATTCAATCTTTGATCCCGTTATACATCAAGTCATCACCCATGGCAGTCATCAAGAACATTTTTTACTAATCATACGAATAATCCTCATAGCCAACTTTAGACAAATCATACAATAATTTAGAAAACTTGTCACTAATCCTCCCAAAAGAACCCCAAAAATTCGTATCTTTACCCAAGCCAAATAAAAATTCTGGCACTATCTTCAAATCAACAACTTTCTCGTCATAACCATAGCCAAATTTGAAGGGATGGGATCTGAAAAATAACCAATTTCCAGTTCTGAAAAATGAATTCTCAAATCAATTCTTATGTTCCAATGTTTAAAAACCATAACACCCAAATCCAGATACAGAACTTCAAAAACCACACCCAAACCCTAAAAACTTAAAATAATCAATTTCCAGTTCTGGAAATTGAATCCTCAAATCAACTCTCATGTTCCAATGTTTAAAAAACCACACCCAAACCCAGATACAAAACTTAAAAAACCACACCCAAACTCTAAAAACTGGTAAATAGGATTCACACTACAAACAATTGAGATTAAATTTTATTTTTCGGAAAAACAAAGAATGAAAATTCAAAATCAGTGCATACCTTTTTCTAAATTTTATCTCTCTGATCTGCTTGATTTCACTTGCTCCTTTATCCTAATCGCTCTAATTCAGGCTGAGATGGTGCGGGTGGTGTATCAAAGAAGGAGAAATAGAAGGCGAAGAACGGAGAAAGAAGAATCTGAGAAAAAATAATCTGAGAAAGAAGAAAATAGAGAAATGGAGAGCAAAAAAATTAATGTTATCATTTATCAGAAAAAGAGAAAGAGAAAGAGAACGAAATCGGGAATTGGGGTTTTCATTTTTTGGGAAGTGGTTTTTTGGGGGAGAGTCCAATGCCACGCCTAGAGAGAGATAGGAGCAGAAAAAAAAGGAGAGAGGTAACCACTTGCCACATCAGCCGTCCATGTCATATGCCATCTGGGGTGGGTCAATGACGCACTGGGTCAGTGTATCATTGTCCAAGTAGATATTTAATAATGCGACAGAAAAATGTCCACATAGATTTGGCCACAAGGTGTTTCATAAAGTGCCTGAGAGAGATGTAATTGTTTGGCCTCTGATTTCATGGTGAAGATGAAGAGCAAACACAGATTTGGATAATAATCTAGGTTGATATGGATTATTTAGTTAGAGGGCAATTGGGAGGGAAGAAGAGGATGTAGATGAGAGAATGAGAGAGCTAAGAAGTTGAGATAGAGGAAGCTAAATTAAATGGACATTTTCTTCTTATTATTCATATCTAGAGAGATTCTATTAAAAAATGTTCAGAATGTCACCCTCCAGTTAGCTTTTAGAAAAATAGAGAGAACTAAAATGGAATAAAAAAAAGTTATTCTCTAGATGGTGAGTTTTCAAAAACATTAGCCACCTCATAACAACTTTTTACGTAAGAAGTGAATGATATAACTGGAGCGAATGTAATATTTATTAGCTCTTTCTTGTGGTGTGAATTTTGCTTTAAATTTTCCCTATAGGATTGGAATTCAAGCTTATTTGGCAAGCTAGCTATGATGATATGAAGAAAGAAAAAGTATGGAGAAGAAATTAAAAGATGTCATCACATGAGCAAAGTACTTTGGGGGATATTATGTTGTCAAAACCGGACCGGAATAGAAAAAGAGATATTTTGCCCTAATGTTCAATTTATTCAATCAATGTTAAAATCTAAATCGGACAAAACTGGGTTTTTTCCGGATTAGACAAATTCAGACATTCGAGTCGGACAAAATTTTGTCTGCGCTACAAATACATGTAACATACAGTGATTCATAACCATTCCAAATGCCACGTTTCTTTTTTCTTTGTTTTGAAAAACTCATTAGGCCATGGTCTTTTATGCGGTGTTTTGCGGTATGATGCGGTATGGTGTGATGAAATTGTGGTGGGTTATTGGTAAGTTGTGGTGGGTTTTTTGTATGTATATATATATATATATATATATATATATATATATATATATATATATATATATTGGTAATTGTGAAATAGTAATTGAAAAAAATAAGTTGAAATATTTTATTGATAATTGTGAAAAGTAATTTGTGGTGGGTTGTGGTGAATTGTGGCGGAATGGTATGTTATGTTGTGGTGGGTTGTGATATAATGCGGTGGGCTGTGGCACCGCAAATTGCCAACCGCAAAAAAGAGTTTAAAAAGCATAGTGAGAAACTGAGAATGGATCCCCATCAACTCAATGTGTGTTGAACCTCTGAAGTATCAAACAGATGGTAGCCAGGGCCATGGTTGTCATGAGAAGTTGGGATCTCCCATTCCCGGCTTGTAAAGTTTACTTATGGTTATCTTTAAGATAAGAGCTTCATAAGCTGGCCAAGTTTACCCTAAGTATTAAGAAAAAATGTTAAATCTCTTCAAGTATAAAACCTGGTGCTACATGAACCATATGTATGACGTTCAGCAGGAGTTTTTTAATTGCTAACACTCCAACATATACATTTGCTGCATTAACAAAGAAACCTCCTTGAACAAATAAGCAAACAAATAAATAAAATCTTTTACACATTGCACATACTTCTTTAGATCCTAATCAGTTAAGACCATATACTTCATTAGTCAGGCCGTGCACAATAGGGAGACATAAACAATAGAACTAAATTCCTCTCTAAAATCGGTAAGAAGAACCACAGAGCCCAAGAGAAAAGAGCCATATGGCAATCTTACAATCTTGGGTATCTCAACATCCTACGGATATAGCCCCTTATATATGAATATACAAGTGTACGCATAAAGCATGCCTTCCAGAAAGCTATTTATTTACACCGCTAACTCTTTACTAATCCTAAGCTACTACGGCGTGGAAAGTGGCAAACCTTGATGCTTAGGTCTCTCAAATGAAAGTGTCTCCATCTGTATTTGGAGATGATTGTTTGATGAATTTGCTTCTCTTTCTTCCTCCCTATGGGTCCCTTTTAGTTCATCCAAAGCTCGCTTTGTGTACACCGTGAAAGCAACTATCGTAAATATCATAACAATGAATGAGATTACGTTGTACACAATCTCAACCCAGGTCAGATGATGGTTTCCATACTTGACGTCTGCAAATGTCCTTATCAATCGACCACTGCAAATAACCATCCACTTATAATCAGATCTTAGGATTACAAACTAGCTGGTACTTGAGCAATAGCTTCAAATGACAACAAAAGCCCATATAAAAGCAATAGTTATCTTTGTCAACCATAATGCGGCGGATGCGAGTAGTCTAGCAGGGATACCCACCAGCTGGACAACCCAACTGGCTGTTCCAAAAGGAAGTTTCATTGTGCCCAACTTGTGCACAAGCAAAGAGGGAGGAGGAGGAGGGTGATGAAACAATGGTTGAGAAGATGAATAGGGCACCTAATAGGCAAAATACTTGCATACAAGTAATACTTGCAGGGAATAGGGGGAAGTGGGAGGACCTCCCTCTCCATTTCCTTTAACACGGTCTTAACCCTAAATCTTCTCATAATATATAGATCAAATATCTCTAAAGTAACCCTTTGGTGAGTACATTAGCGTGTCTACACACCCACACACAAAAATATGTTAAGATGAATGTACACATGCATGTACGTGACAAGTGTGTTGACCAGCTCATGCCACGCGCAGGCGTACGTACATAAATTAAATATACACACACGAATATATCTCATGAATGGTCCTAGTTTGCTGCAAAAGGATAAGAAGGAATGCAAGGAACTAATATCACAGAAATTCAGATTTGTATGAAAGACGCCAAAAGCCAAGGCTGAAATGCCACTATAACATATAATTAGGTGATGACAATTCACTAGCAAGATCAATAGAAACATGCTGTGCAGTTAATAAGTAGTGTTGTAACCTGTAACAGAACTAGGCAGCTAATCAAGCATAGAAACACAAGTCCCCATGAACTCACCTGTAAATATATATAAAAGCTTCTGGCACCATTCCAGCTACAGACCCACAAAGATATGGCCAAAATCTCATACTTGTTACCACAATTGCATAGTTGAAGATGGTATAGGGAAATGGTGAAACCCTAAATAGAGCAACCACGCGAAATTGATGACACCAACTACCTTCTCCAGCCAGCCTAAGCATAGCTGCCTTGTCAGGCCATCTTTTCAACCATTGCTAACAAAGTAAAAAGCATAGAGAAGAAATTAGAAGGATCGGCGTATACTCAAGTGTAACTGAGCAACTCAGGTATGTAGTGGGAATCTTACATGGATTCTATCTCGGAACAGCAGTCCAATTAAAAAGGGAAGAACCATCCCAATGGTGGTTCCAACCATTATTATCACAAAACCAATACCATAGCCAAAAATCATCCCTGCAAGCCACATGGAAGGGCCAGAAGGGATTAAAAGGACTGGGAAGAAGGCAAGAGAAGCAACCAACACGATAGCAAGAACTGGCCGACCAAAGGCAGTCGCTTCCCATTGCATCATTCGAAGGAGGACCTGCACAATTATCAGGTACCAAAAAACTTGAGACCAACGGTTTCCCGCCACAAACACAATGAGCAGACACATACCACTGAGAGGAAAAAAAAAACGCAGGGGGGAAGAAGGAAAAAAAAATACACGGCAGTCAGCTTTAAAACAGAATGCCTAGATCCCCCTGATTACCCACATTTTGTTCATAAGCTGAAGCTCCAAAATACATAACTACTGACAGTTAGCTACCATACCAAACCACAAATAAATTTGTAATATAAAATACTAATCCTTTGAATTTTACAGATTTACAAAATACAAACAACGATGTGGTTAGAACTACCTTCAAAAATGGCATGCCTAGGTTAGGAAGATGAAGCCACATCAAATGGTCTCTTCTTCCACAGTCAAAGGAGGATTTAGCGGGATATTCAATGCAGTCCAAAGTCTGCTACTTATAATCCTAAAACATAACAATGATATGTTGATGCAAATGAATTCTGATACTTCAACTGCTGCTTTACCGTCATCACCTAACATGAGTTTCTTAAATTTATAAAAAATACACAAATCCAGCTGAAATCTACATGCATAAGTGATTTTCTCATTAATTCTATCACAAGCAATTATCATTAGATCCGTACACTATCATTTTTAATTCCCAAATGTCATCTGTTTTTCACCTGAAACTGCTAGACCATCATAATAAAAAATAGAAAGCCCGTAATAGCAATGAGTTGACAATACCTTCTCAAAAAGAAATGGAACTCCCCATTTTATGAATATAACAGTGGTTCCAATAACAATACCACCCAATATCAAAACTCTGGCCCACCAGATAAGAAGACTCGATCTAGTAACCGGCCGAGACTGCAAGACCTCAGCTTCCACCCTTTTAGTTGAATAGTCGTCTGTCACCAAGCTTACATATTCACTCTCTTCTCTTGTAGGAGGTCCCACATCAGTGTCACAATTATCTAACTCTACTGAATTTAGCATCTTCGCTGGATTCCAGGAGCTGTGTTCATGAAGCAACAAATGTTCATTCAGACATGAGGAACAATAAAGGCATTAAATATGAATGTACATATAAGACCACTACTGAGAGTGTTATTACACCTCTAGGAACTTCATTAAGCACATCTCAAGGCTAGAAATAGTTGAATATTTACAAAACTGGTACAGTGCTTGTTTGGCCTAGCTTTTAGGAGTGTTTTTGGGGTTAAAAAAACACTAACTAGGTCAGGCCAAACAAGGTTGTTCTTAGAAGCTAAAAATTGTTTTCCAAAAACAGTTTTGGTCAAAAACAACTTCAAAGCAAAAGCAATAAAGTGTTGCTTCTGTTTCCTAAAAACTAATGGCAACTAAATTTGTGGGATATTTTAAGGATAAGTTTTTATAGTTTCAAATATGATGATCTAATTGCTATAAAGATGGTACTTAAATAACTTAACATAATGTTGGAGTTTTTAATATTATATTGAACATTTTAATATTATGTGGAAACTTCAAATGTTTTTAATTATCTGATTCCCACAAAGATAATTAGTAAAATTTTCATATATAAATAGTTAATTTAAAGAATTGTATAGTTATAAAAAATACCACATATAATTGCAGTTATAATTATCATTATAACTATATGAATACAGTTATAATTATAATTCCAATAGGATAATATGCTAATAAATTAATAAAAAGAAAAGTATAAATAACTACATGATAATTTTAAAAAGTTAGGCCAACAACTAAAATTAAGTAAAAGCAGTTATAACTGCAATTATGTCATCACTTATGTCATAACTTAATAAAAACACTTATGTCATAACTTAGGCCAAACATTCCAATAATTCACCAAAAAATAGCTTCTACAAAAACTGCTTTTAAAAATCAAAAACAGTTTTTTAAAAAATCAGGCCAAACAAGCACATAATAACATGCTTAGATTTTGAATGATGCCTGCTCATACTTATTGAAATCAATAAATGACAACAAAGCCCCAAATATTCATAGGAATAACAAGATGGATGGCAAGAAAATAGCACAACAATTACTTGGAAAACCCCTCTTCATGAAAGGGAAAAAACTACAACCCACTGAACCAGTAGGAACCCAATATATCAACAATGTTGTGACAAAAATAGGATACAGCAACATTCAACAGAAAATACCTCTCGACTGTGTTTAAACTCTCTACCCACTCTTGCTCAACCTATCTTTCCTTTCCCACAGTTGGGTTACAACACACACTTCTAACAAACCTAACTTCTAACCACAAGAAAAACCGTCTTCAATCACTTGGATGTGATCTTATAGGCCACACACAGATCACCCACCTCCTCATAAGCTCATCAGCTGTGAGCTTTTAAACACCAGTAAAGGCCGAAATGAAAAGGCGGCAGCTGAATCATCAGTTGGCTAGCGACCCACCTGACCCAGCCTGAAAGTTTGAGGGTCAGAGTCAGTGATGATTATCCTGACCAGACCAACCCACAAACTGAGGGGAACTGTACCTGATGAGGGTTGCGCTCGTGCAAAGGGATGTTGACCTTACCCAAACCATCGACCCGCAAAAGAAATTATTGAAGTTCTATCATTCCAAGCCCAGTCATCAACTTTTATCAAAATGTTGCAAGAACATCTTTTGTTTTCTGCCACTCACAAAAAAATTGCACAACTATTTAATTTAAACTAAAAAATTTCTATGAAGTCCTTCCCTCTAGTGCATCTTCCTTTCCTTGTGCTATTTACAACAGCTTTCGCATTGCATCAATCCCCCAAGAAAAGAAAAGGAAAGAACAAAACAAAATACTTTCATCAGCCTTCATGCATCCTTTCTCACTTCTCCTTCCCCAACCCCCAAATATATCCCAAATTTCCCCCAACCCTCCCTGGGTACACAGCAGGTGACATACCCCAGCACAGGTTCAGCTGAACCAGTTTTGAGCAAAACCGATCCAACTGAACCAGCAGGGGCAGTGATTGATGCTATAGTTGCTGGTTTCCAAGGTTTCACAGCACTTAGTTTGAAAAAGCCCACTCAGGGTGCAAAAAGTCCCAAAAAAGTGCCCGCCGGGGGGGGGGGCACCTTTGTGCCTTTCACGTAACCACATCGAAACCCGGCTGATTCACAAAGTGCGGGCATTTCTGCGACTTTTTGTGGGGTGACGGACGCAAAGCTCATAGGCTTTTTTTCATCCTATGCTGCTACTGCATTCTCTCGTCTTGAGATAAGTCACTTATCTTCCTCATTATAATTTGTCTGGCTTTTTTTCATCCTATGCTGCTACTGCATTCTCTCGTCTTGAGATAAGTCACTTATCTTCCTCATTATAATTTGTCTGGCTAGCTTCCTCTCCCTCTTCTTCCTCCCCTTCCCAGTTCATCTCTTCTTCTATTTTCTTTTTCTTCCAACCTTCTTCTATTTTTTCTTTTTTTCTGGCTACTCCGAAATCTATTAAGTATGATCCCCAAGATCATACACAGAATCTAATATTTCTCATTCATTAATTCTTACAGAATCTGAACTGCTTGGAAATATTTAAAATCATTTCTTCTAATTTAGTTTATCTTTTTCTTCTTAATTATTTTCATCCAAATGAATCACCGTAAACAACAAGGACACATATAAACTGATAGCAGTATTTGGTATAATTTACATACTATTCAACAAAGCCTAACTGATTTGCCATCCCCCCAAGGGCCAAAATCAGAAAGGCCGCTGACATACCAGAAATTTAGAAATTTGCAACCAAGGAACAAAGCCCAAAACCCCTCTAACTTTCGAAACGTTTAATATAAATCGAACTATGATTATCCATCCTCCGCCACAAGTTTGTTAGGACTTAAGCCCAAGCAATCTATGAATAAAAACGACATAGATACGAAATTAAACAAAGAAAAAGAGTTTAGGGAGATAGATTACAGACCTTGGATAGGATTAGGGTTAGACAGAGTGAGTTAGGGGTGTTGAACTAACCCTGGGCGTAAAGAATGAAGTGAGAAGGAATTAGGTATGTGGGTTTGTGGGTACTCGAAATCCTGCTACTTTATGCGCAATTCTTGTGTCTCTGGAGCACTGCTGTGAGCCACCCACCCCACTGGGCTCTCAGAATCTCTCTGGTTCTCTTACTGGTTCTCTCTCTCTCTTACTGGTTCTCTCTCTCTCTCTCTCTCTAGGCCGTGGTGGTGGTGGTAGTGGTGCTTTACTTTTCTCTCTCTTCTTGGGGGCCTCTTCCTTCCTTGAATAATGAATACTAGTCGTTGGAGTTGAGGTTTGTTGGCGTCGGGAGTCAAAAAAAGAAAACAGAGTCACATACACGCTTCCTCCTCTTCTAGTTGTAGTTGTAGCCTTCTATTCTAGCTGCCGTCACACAACGGGAAAACCTCAATATCTTTCTTTTTCACTTGATTGGGGTGCTGACGTCACAAAACGAGAAAAGTCACAATATGTTTTTCTTTAGATTGTTACATTTTAAATCTCCATTTTTAAACATTGGCCTTGTTTGGCAGGCCAATCAATTGGTAGTTTTTAGTTGATAGTTGTTTGATTTTAACTGTTTGGATTAATTTATTGTAGGAAAAATATTTGGTAAACTAGCTTTTTGTGAAAACCTACCTCAAAAAGGTTCCTCAAATAGTTTTTTTAAAACTAGTTTATTCGGTCCAAAAAGCTAATATAAAAAATTTGTTACTGAACATCTCAAGTAACTTTTTCACCTTAGTTCAAAAGATAACAGTGTCCAAAAAATAAAAAACTACCCCAAAACAATGGCAGCCAAACACCCCCATTGTTTATGGGAATTGCTCTCCATCACCTCCCTTTTCACTAGTGTCGCCCCTTTTTACATAAAAGTTCTGACATTACCTCTCACCTCTCTCATAATTTCTCTCAACCTCCATCACTTTCTCTCTCTAAATTCTTTCTCTCTCTAAATTATCTCATAATTTCTCTCTACCTCAATCACTAATCTCTTCAAAATCAGATGTGGAAGATCATTTGACAAAGAAGAGGTAAATTTTATTGTTAATTCGTTAATTAAATTTTGGATTTAAAAGAAACACACACGAGTTGTCAAACGCCCCAATGAGGCCTCTGGACCACTGCCCAAACGTCCCTGGAAAGCGTCTAAGCCAAAGGTCGGACGCTTATTTGAGGAGTTTGGACCAAGGCTCAGACGTCGTCCGGGGGCGTTTGGGCGATGGTCCAGACGCCTCTTGAGGGCGTCTTATCCTTAGTCCAAACACTTCTCTATGGCGTCTTGTCCTTGGTTGGAGCGTTTTTTTGAGGCATTTCACTATTTGTGAAATGTTCGTATTATTTTTATAATTTTTTAACATTAATATTATTATTGATATTTATTATTAAAATTTTAATTATTATCATTTTAAATACTAATATTTTTAATTTAAAAAATAATATTAGTATTGTTATTGATTATATTAGTATTATTATAATTAACATATATTTGATTATTCGTATGGTTAATAACATTAAATCAATTATTAATATTGTTATGTAATGTGTTTTTTATGATTAATATTATGTTATGACGAGAAATAATTTTTTAAAAAAGTTTGATTGTAGGTTCCGCTTGAGGATTTCGAGGGAGACGGTGTTGATTATTCAGATTATTTTTCTACAGATCAGTGGTTCGATTCGATCAATGATCTCCATGAATGGGCTGACGGAATCACAAGGGAAATTGAGTTTAGATTTGTGAGAGCATCTTATAAGAATAAAAACGATGACGGGTCGATGCAGTTACATCTAAGATGTTGGCGCTATGGGAGATATCGAGGGAAAGTGGGTACGATAGACTGCGACAGTCAGTTAGATACGAAGACAAAATCGTGCCAATGTTCGTTCATCATAGTTGCATTCTTTCGATCGGGACAGAGGCAGGTCGTCCGATCGTACGGGGGAGACAAAGGGGTACACAATCATTGGTTCGTTCTTTACGAGAAGGGACACCTAAGGGGACACCCTTTGACGTTCGCCAAGAAAGCTTACATACGGAAAATGACTGACACCAGGTGCACTCCTGCAATGATACACAAATCCTTGTTGAGGCAGAATTTCCCGAAATGTAATGTCAACGTCGGGCAGATTTATAATGAGCAATTTATAGTGCGGTCGGAGGAGATGGAGGGTAAGACATACGTGCGACAATGTCTATACTTGGCAAATGAGCACGGGTACTTGTCCTGGACTGATACTGATGATGAAAGTGAGCTGCAACATATCTTTATGTGCCACCCCTACTCGTTGAAGCTATTCCGCACATATCCAGAGGTTATCCCATCGACAGTACATACAAGACCAACGAGCAAAAGTGGCCATTTTGTGAGATAGTTGATGTGACTTGTACAAATCAGGACTTCCTTGTTGCATATTTAATAATGAGAGACGAGCGAAAGGAGTCATATGAATGGGTGATCTAAAGACTGCATGATCTCATCACTGATCGAGAGGAAACCTTGTCATGGGCTATAGGACGCGTATTTACCGGTGTTTCTCACTCATTATGCGTCTGGCATATAGGGAACGATGTTGAGAGCAAAGTGAACGAGCTGACTGGCAGAAATAAGAATGGATAGAGGGTGTTTTTCAGGAAGACATGGTGGTACTGTATCGTTTATTTGAGTACAGTTCTTGAGTTAGACACCAACTGGACACATATAATGTCACATAGGGTTCGGAGAAATGGGAGGGTTGTCGATTATCTAAACAATACTTGGATGAAGTACAATGAGAAGTTTGTTCATGCATACACCGATGAAGTCGTCCACGTGGGAAACACCGCGACTTATTGAGTGAAGAACCAACACTCGACGTTCAAGTACTATCTCGATAGCAATAGAGGTTCATTCGATTGTGGAAGAGGGGGCATCATCAGATAGAAAACCAACATACCGAGATTATGAAGGCACTTGAGCAGTCCAGAAGTGGACACCTAGTCATGAAGAAAGTCAGTTTGTTCAAGCATCTCCATGGTTGTGTATCTCGCCATGCGATAAACCTGATAAGTGACCAATATGCTAAGATGACGACCATGAAAAGAGATACGGAGGCTGGTGTGATCACTTGATGTGGAAAACACATCGCCTTCCATGTGCCTGTACGTTGAAAAACCTCCTAGTTCACGATTCCGATTTGTATGCGACAAGTAGTCACAGGTTCTGAAGGCAACTTGAAGTCATTGGTGATACTAATCAACCAGATACAGTTCCCGATCCATTATCCTAGGACATATCTTATTTCGATTCCCTTGTGAAGAAGGTCTGGAATAGTGACCCCACCGTCATACGCTGCATGTCTCAAGTCATGAATGATGAGTTGCATCCCGAGAACACCTACATACCGGATCTAGTAACCCACGTCGCCGAGGGAGACCCAGTATAGGGAAGTCAACACAATGTATCCCTAGTGCGTTTCAGTACAGTAGTGGAAAGAGTTGTGGAAGCAAGTCCAACTCACGAGGCGCCAAGAAAAAATTGAGCTCTTCTTCAGTTGGAATGGGCATCGGCCTCAGCATAAATGGTACGTATATTTATATTTGTTTTCAACATTTAGCATGCTACAAATTTAATTTACACCAATGTTTTACATTTACGTGCAGGGAACCAACGGATGAGTACAGGTGCATTTCTTTAGCCCGATGACGTTCCTGATTTCATTCTTTCATACATTGTTCGCTAGACGAATGTTTTATTTGATGGCGACTGTGGGTTCCGATGTATCGACGAGGCTGGGTTTTGGGGGCCAGGATCAGTGGGTAGTGGTCAGAAAATCCATGGACAATGAAATTCAAGCTAATCTAGCACGGTACGACAGAGCATCTGGGTACGATGACGCCATGGAAAGAGCGATGTTCAGGATTGGGGTTCATTTGCGTAGATCATGAGGCCGAACCCATTGGTTGGAAACACCTTCAGTTTTTTTTTTCCCCGTGGCTACCTTATTGAACTACGTGTTTGTTAGCCTTGCAATTGTTCCTGGTCGCGCTCAGCGCACAACTGAGCCACGCATGACTGTGTTGCCACTTATTGTAACGGTTGGTCTCATTGCTCCTGAACGCGTGGTTGCCCTTGCACATATCCACAAAGAACGCTACGTTCTTGTTCACTTACAAGGCGGATGTCCTCTGCCACCATTATATATGATGGAGACGTGCTAGGGACGACTCTATTGTAGGGTTTGATGTTCCTTTAGGTCCTTGTTTTGATTTGTGGGCTAGACTTAGGCAAATTCGTAGAGGTAACATATGATTCTAATTATGTTTGATATTTGTAACTTGTTATGTGAACATTTTCAATTATTCATTATAATTATGTTTGATATTTGTAACTTGTTAGGTGAACACTTTCAATTATTCATTCTAATTATGTTTCATATTTGTAACTTGTTATGTGAACATTTTCAATTATTCATTCTCATTATGTTTCATATTTAAATTATACAACATTTTAATTTATAAAGTGGTAAATGAACTGAACAAAAAAAAAAGAAACAATAACATAAGCATAAGTGCACAGTTGGTTGCAATGCATAAACACCATACACCATATCCAACACATGAACTATAAATTTTAAAAAAAATACAATGTCCGAAAAACTGAATAAAAAACTTACAATCCAGTTAGAACCATAAACCCTAAAAACAAAAACACTGGAATGAAGGGGAATCACTCCTCGGCATTTGGTGGTAGGCGAGGTGGGGCCTGGATATGCATGTACTTGCACCACAGATCCAACAAGTTGAGCATATCATTGTGCACCTCCAGTGGTAGACGACCACCCGCGTACACCTCATATAGAGGCCATGCACGTCTTGGCCACTCATGGGCCCACTGCAACATGAAACAAACAGTTAGTAAAACAGATAACACAAACAAATAATTAAATTAGTTTCAGGAAATGAAGAAAAAAAACTTACAAACTCCATAGATGATGGATCATTGATGCTGGACTGGTCGGGGTTGTCGTCTTGGATCATATGAGGGTGTGACATGCTGGAGAACCAAGTGTGGTACTCAGCTACTGCGTCCCATGGGTTTCGGCACCGGGTCAGAGCGTCTAGTGGTACAACATTAGTCATAGGAAATATGTCCCACCCCAAATCCACCAACGACTCATCAAAAGCCAACACATGTGTGCCATATGGTGGTAAGTTTTGTCTAAGTGGTGGGTCTGGTGGTCAAGGGATCTGCTGCGTATAACCAAGTTGTCGGACGATGCAATAAGGCATGTAAGGCTCAGCCACATCATAAGCACGAATGTAACCAACATAGGTCGTCTGACGACATCGAGTGGTAGGTTTAGGATCGTATGGGCACCATACGACCTGCTACTCTGAAAGGCCGTCTATCACGCACCTGAATGTCTATAGGCGGTCCATCGTATGCAGTTTCCACCTGACATGCCACATGCTTGCCCGAGGACCGTCTACACGCCGTGGGGAGTGTGGCCTAAAAACAGGGAAATGCTCATAGATCTATGCCTGGAGCAGCATCAAACATCCCCAATCTTCCTAGTCCTAGCTCTGGTAGCTGCATCCAACTGCCTGTAGAGGTACGCTTGAGTCACCGTGGTCCATGCCATTGAGTCCACCCGCTCGGCGCTACCATATGCATGTGGACGCACCCTATCTCGAGACTTGTCCACCATAAGTGTGTTGCCCAACAAGCTTAAGTACCACACCCGTATCTGGATAGGCCTCGAGCGCTGGGAGGAGGCGTATATGTCCCTAAGGTCACAGTCGAGAATGCCCCCCCTTTTCATAAATTTTGTTGCGTCGGAGCTCCTCCATATCCATAGGAAACAAGGAAGTGATGTAGTTGTTAACTAATTCTTGGCTAGGGGAAGGAGGCAAAATCCTCTCAACAGGGAGGCCAAAAATGTTCTCCACATCGTGGAGCATGATGGTCATCTCATTGAAAGGTAGGTGAAATGAGTTGGTGTCAATGTACTCGAACATCATATCCCCAAGACCGGACATCAAGCTGCGAGAGATCGCATCCTGGGCGGCAGGATGCCTTTTATGCCCCAACTCACTCAGTTGACCGAGTGTAATCTTCCTCGTCAGGCACTCAATCCCCTCAAGATCACGCTCCTGACCCACCCAAATAAACCGAGTAATATGTCCCCCGAAGCTCGGTATGACTAAAGAAGAAATAGGACCGCCTGGCATTTATCCAGCAATCTTCCAGTCTGTGTCGCCGCGCGGCGTATTCGGCTTTCCTATTAAACTCGATCCACCCTGAGCTACCCCAGAACTCTATGTGCTCTTCTTCCTCGGGGCAAATCTACCGCCCCGACCTCTCAGTTGAACGTAGTCAACCATCTGAACATCATCGGCCTCCTCGGTATGCTCAGTTTGCACGCCTCTTGATGGCCTCTGATAAGCCGACACGAAGAAGCTATAGCGCCTCACAAACTCGTCCATCGTCTGTGTGTCGAACGGCTCCTGGAGCGACGAAAGGATTCTGATGATGCCGCTAGCAACGGCTACTCGCAGTACAACAAAAGTGGTCTACTGTAACACTAACTAGAGTAACATTTAAAGAAATTGTTACAATAGAGTATCTATAGCAACACTTAACAAAAATGTTATTTAAAATATAACCTAATGTAACATTTTTCTAAAAGTGTTACCTAAAACTAGCTATTGTAACAATTTCTATAAAAAAAAATTAAAAAGATGAATTCAATTGAAACAGCGTTTGCCAAATATTATTTTCATTTCCCTCCAATCAGATATTTCAAAAGTTTTTCAAAATTTATCTTAAAATCAAAATTCCCTCTTCACCGTCACCACAAGCGGGATATTGTAATTTGTTTGGATTGGGCACAGGTTTTGTCAATTATTTTGCCAAAGAGAAGAGTAAAAGACAATGAATTGACCTAATATGCTTATACTACCTCCGTTTCAAATTAATTGTCACTTTAACTAAATTTTGATCATTAGTTACTTTACAATATGAAATTACCGTCGTTAGAAAGATATTTTCCTAAAAATTATAATGAAGTTAATTTTATATTGTAATTCATTATAATTTGTGAATACTTAACAGTCAAAATTTAGTCAAAGTGACAATTAATTTGGAAAAGGAGGGAGTACCTCCTTGACTCTCAATTTCTTATGGCTCAAACAACATTCTTCATCTCTCAATCCCAAACAGGTCTGTGACTGCGTTTTTCATCTACCGACAAGTATACTCTCCGTTCGTATGGCCAATTGGTGATTTCTACAATTATACTCGATCTCCGTTCATCAATCGTTTTGTGTCGTACGCATTCATCTGGCTTGATACCCGTTTGCTTCGACTGGGCAATTCAAGTTATGGAGAGTGAACAAGTCGTTAAAGTCCCAGTTCTCTGTCAATCAGGTTAAATCTGATCGTTATTTCGAATTAGAATTTAGTTTCAGTTCTGCTATTTTCATAGAATTTGTTCCCATTGTTTCATGATTTTACTCGGATGTTCACCGGCCGTTTATATGTGTTGGTCGATCTTGTTGCTTCGTATAGGCAATTCATCAATTCTGAGAGGTTCAATAATTCGTCAAAGTCCCAATTCTCTGTCAATTAGGTTAATTTCTTATCTTTTCTTCAGTAGAAGTTAGTTTACTTATGTTTTTTCTAATTCCTTCGTATTGTTGGATGCCTATTTTCATGCTTGTCCTTGCTTCCTTTTGTAGCTAATTTACCAAACTCCATCACCACCATTTTGCATAATTAGTTAATCACTTTGTCTTTGCTCTCTCTTTCTCACTTTCAAATGACTTAACCTTAACTTTCCGTTCATACTTTTTTTTACTCTCTTTCTGTTGTATATATACTAATGTCTCAAGCTTTGTCCAGTTCCCATGCAATTGTACTAGAAAAAAGGATTATGATGGATATAAGTCCAGTTTGAAAAGGCCCCAGGTTAGTTAATTTTTTTGGAGAATGCATAGGCAATTTAAAAATTCGACTTAACAGCTATATGAGGACCTAAAATATAACTCTTCATTAGTTTAAGGAACCTAAACGACTGGTAGAGAATGACTTCTACATTTTGGCTTAAATATGACAGAAACTGTTACCAATGTGTCCATGTAGGACATCAGTCATGCCTCGGCCTTTATGGAGCTCTTGGGCCTTGCTCAATTGAAAGCTTGATTGCGACCATGGAGACTAAAGCACGTAGACACAGTGAGTTCCTCAGTAAATTCCACTTAGCTCCATGACACTTGGCCCTTTACATGTCTCTTTTAGATAGTACAACTTGAATGTCACAGGTAAAAACCTGTATTTGGAGTAAATCAATCAAAAATCAAGTTAGCAATAAATTTAAGGCATTCATATCCATGTCGAATTTGTTGATCTTCTTACTTAATAACCAATATGTTGCTTACTACCCTTGGCAACTGTATTTCTCTGCTAAACGGTTCACAGATATTATGACAATAAATAGTAGTAGCTTCTTTGACAATAAATTATAATATCAGTGTTCCACATGTCTTAGATTATAGGACCCGGTAAATATTCCCGTTCGGGGAAATCGTTTTCGGATGCGCTACTTAATTGATCGGGAGCCGACTAAGGTTGCTTAATCCTTAAATAAGGATATTTTTATTTTCGAAATTCATTTTCGGGATGATGAAACTTTATTTATTTACAGATCGACTTTTTTATTATTTAAATTATTCGAAATTGCACAAAATGATTTAATAATAATTTAACCCCGGCCCAATCACTAGGTTCAGGCCCAAAAGGGAGCAATCGGGCCACCAGAGACTGCCAAAACCCGCATGGGTTTTGATAGTTCCTGGGCTGGGCCGCTTGCTTCCTCGGCCCAGAGGGATGTGAGTTGAAACTGATAAAACTCGCTTGGGTTTTATCAATTTCTGGTCCATTTCCCTCAGGTCCAAGCTTGAATTAGTGAAAGGGATGAATTAAATCATTTTTTTAATTATTTACATGCAAAAACGAATATTTTAAATAATTAAATGAATTTATAAAATTGTAAAGAGTTGCCAGCCGATTTAAGGAAACCGACAAACCATAAAAATAATAAGATTTGACTCGGTCTACGAACCCGATTTCTAGATTCGGGGTAAGGTTACGAATTCGAGAGTTATAAGAACTCTCGAATCCGCCTATTAGAAAACAGACTGTACTAAAATCGACATTGAAAAGAAAGAGAGCGGGGAGAAGTTTGGTTAATTTCGCGAAGTTATTATTCAAAACATGTGAGATTAAAATATGATGTTTACTTTTTACAAAATATGTGCAAGTAAAGGAATTAAAGAATGGAGTACATGATTAATACAACAATAACAATAACAAAAGCGAACCTCGTTTGAAATGGGTAGGCCGAATGCGACGATCGAGTTCCTTGATTTAGCCCCGTACGGCTGGCTGCGGTGCGGTGCACTGCGGTGTGGAGGAAATGTGGAGGATTGTAGTGGATTGTGGTGTGTTGGGAAAAGTTGCTGTGGATTGTGGTGGGTTGTGGCGGAATATGGAAAGTTTAACTTTTAATAAAAAGATAAATTAATTTTTGACCTCGAATGGAATGATGAAGATATGGATGCTTTTAGAGAATGGTATAGGAGTGGTGTGGAGATTATAATGAGAGTGGTTATGATAATATTATGGGATGGGAATGGATGTAGTGGAAAGAATTTAAGAGAGTTTTGGTAGGATCATGGTGATAGTTGATGGAATGAGGGTGAAATGGAGGGGGTATTTATAGGTGAGGGAGTGAGAGGTTTGGAGGGAAACCGAGGGGAACATACCCCAAAAATCATGCCCTCTAGGATCAAAACCTAGGCGGGTTATAAGGGGTCAAGGGGGAGTCAACCACGTGTGCTATGATCATGGGATTGCATGCATGTAGATTTCAGTGCCAGAATAATTAAAACCCAGGCGGGTTATAATAGATCATCCCACGGATCGCTGACATGGCAGAGCAAAACGACACATCTCTACTCCGCTTAAAACCCAGGCGGGTTTTGTTTCCTCTAGGTTGGGGCGCGCCTTGGGCCTGCTTCTGTGTGGCCTGCCTTCTGAAGATTAAAACCCATGGGTTTTATTAGATGTAGGCGGTCTGTTTTGACTTCTTGGGCTCAAGTTGTTGACCTTTTGGGCCCACTCACCCATTTAGCGTTCGACCCAAGTGACTTGCTGATCTTGATAGGTTGAGTTCACGCCGGTGCAAATTCCGGTGTCTACATAGATATGGCAGGATTTTAAATTTGTCTTGAAAACTGCAAGCATTTGGATGGCTGAATTTTAAGCAAGATTTTATTTGTCTTGAAAAGTTCAGCAAAATTTAACAGTTAGTCTCTAAGTTTTTTCTATTCTAATATTTTGTTACCTCTTTTGACATATATATATATATATATATATATATAGGATAATTGGATTCTAATAATCCTTACTTTGGCCAATTGGACAATGGTAGTCCTTACTTTCACTTTGTATTCTAGTGGTCCAAAAAAAAATATAATTGGATTTGAGTGGGACGCCGCCGAGTTAAGTGGTGGTGACTCGGTGGTTTTCTGACATGGATGTGTTTGACCGGGTTGACTTTAATGTGCCATGTCGGAAAATCACTAAGTCACCACCACTCAACTCGGTGGCATCCCACTCAAATCCCATTATATTTTTTTTGGATCACCAGAATACAAAGTAAAAGTAGGGACCACCATCATCCAATTAGCAAAAATAGGGATTATTAGAATCCAATTTTCTTATATATATATATATACATATATATATATATATATATATATATATATATATACTTGTAACTGTATTTTGTCATCTTGATCAAAATAGACAAAGATGGAGCTATGAAGCATGGTAAGAAGCAGAAATCCAATTTTCATATATATATATATATATATATATATATATATATATACTTGTAACTGTATTTTGTCATCTTGATCAAAATAGACAAAGATGGAGCTATGAAGCATGGTAAGAAGCAGAACTATGGTTAAGTGATGAAAATGTGTTGGATTAAGTGACGAAAAATGCTAGAATCAATTTTTTTTTTTTTTTTTTTTGGGGGGGTGGGTAATTTAGTTAATTATACTACTAATTCTGTCCTGGAACTATATGCTATCGTGAAAGTATTGGCATATTTTGTGAGAAAGTCACATAGGTAAGGCTTTTAGTCAAAGAGAGAGTGATAAACTATAATTTTGGTACAAGGAGTTTCGGACAGTAATACTAAGAAACCATCAAAGATTATTCATCAATTGTGATAGGGCTAGGCATCATACATACGTGGGGAGAAATGTTAAGAAGTAGGATTTAAGTAAATAGATGTTAATATAATAAGTAGTGTAAGATATGGGTGTTAGCTTCAACCTAATATATTCACAAGTACAAGCTGAAAATAAATATAAAAGAAGCAATGACCAAACAGTAGGTGAGAATGAGCTAGAAATAAATATGATAAGTAATGTAAGATATGGGTCTTAGCTTCAACCTTAACAGAACAACCCAAGGAAGAGACAGACAAGATATGTGTAGGACAAGGAGTCCACAAAACTTGGAATTGGCCTTCATTCCTGCGTGAATTGAATGACAGCAGATTAGCAGTAATTATGTTGGAGCTTAATTGTCTTCAAAAACAATTTACTTTTCAGGTTATAGTTCGGTCTATTAATTTTCAATATTTTGGTTTTCAGGATCATATCCCAATGCAGTGTCAAACTCATTGAAAGGTGGTACTTGAATATTTGGACCCTGTAGTTGAGACAGTGTCTCTCTGATTAATCTGTTGCAGTTGTGCTCTATGATGATTTGTTCTGTTCATGTGTCCATATTTTGATTTTGGCGTGCTTTAGAAAATGAAATTCATCTTATAGCTCTCATAGATAAAGTAATTGAGCTACAGCCGAGAAAAATAAAAGGATCTTGGAGGAGTTAGGATTGCCCTTGTTAGTGAAGCAACTCCAAGATAATAAAAGATTCTCAGTAGCTTATTCCCTATAAAATAACATTGTTATGTTGTAAATCTTGGCCAATGTAAGGGAAATTATCGTTGCACTACTAGCAGGAATAGAGATTGTTGATGTGCCTGTCAACAACTGTGTGCTTGTTGCTAGAAGTCAACGTGCAGTCACTGCAACTGAGATCAATAGGATGCCATGCATTTTCATCAGGACCAGGTGCAGTCCCTTAGTTCTTTGCTCAGTTAGGCCCTCTTTTCTTGACGTTGTTAAATTAGCCTGTGTTTCATCAATCACCTTTCTTTTTACTTGCTCTTTTCCTTAATTCTTTGCCCTTTCTTGGGGATCTTTTCTTCCAGTTTGCCTTCAAGTCTCGTCTTACCGGTTTATGAGTTTTAATTCTGCTTGTGTGATTTATAGGCTTAATTATGAGACCTTGTGTGTTATGCTTTAGTCAACTTTCTTGATTGAGGTGTCAGGTCAGTTGGCACAGTAATGTTAGTGAAGTAGTAGTATTTAGGAGCTACACATGCTCAATTGAGGTGTCAGGTCAGTTCATTAATCTTTCTTGACTTCCTTGGAACAAACAAGATATTATAGATTCACCGGTAAATTTCATGGGTATCTTGAGGTAAGTTAAATGATGAATTTTGGTAGTATTTGGTAACTTTTGGTAATTTTTGGCAACTTTTGGTAACTTTGGGTAAATTTATATGGGTAAATTTGTGTTTTTGAAATAAAAGGGAAAAATAAAAAAAAAACCTACTTTACACGTGTCATGTGATTTTCGATAATTTTGGTAATTTTCGGTAATTTTTGGTAATTTTTGGTAATTTTCGATCACTTTCGGTAACTTTTGGTAATTATCTACTTACCTCTATTAACCCATGAAATTTACAGGGCCTCAGTCGTAAATGGCTAGGATTATATATCATGATTTATGCATGGGTGTTGAACATATGTAATTGTAGGTTGTTTTCAGAGACGCTGAAGAGTTCATACTGTCCATAGATGAACCAAGAAACGAGGTTTGCTATAGGATATAGTAATAAGAAAATTGTGTAATAAGAAAATTGTGTTTCAAGACAAAATGTAAAGACCACATAGCTCATTAAATGTTGCTATAGGATATAGTAGAATCATTGGGGTAAATTACATTTACCTTACCTAACATATGTGGTAATAATTTTTACACACCCGACATTTGTGAAATAATTTTTACCTTACCTGACATTTAGTGAAAATAATTTTTAGGGGCTGAATCCGGTTACTTCTTATCGGAAATGTGAAAAATACCAAAATGCCCCTATATGATTATATGAATGTACCATGTTGCTCCTAACATTGAGAAATAAATGACTTAAATGACCTTTTCCCCTTTTAGAATGAGGAGAGATTGGGTTTTCGAAGAAATAAAGTAGAGAAAAGATTAAGGTTTAAATGTCATATGAATAAATATTAAGGGTAAAAACATCAATTCATATTTAATTGAAAGTTATATAAATTAATACCAAGGGTAAAAAAATCAATTCATATTTATCTTTTTAATGTTCGCCGGAAAATCCAACAAAAATCAATTATAGAATATCTTGGGAGGTTTAAATATATGAACAATTAATGTCAGGTAAGGTAAAAATTATTTCCCAAATGTCGGGTGCGTAAAAATTATCACCACAAATGTCAGGTATGTAGGGCAAATGTAATTGTTGCAATAGCCTAAATACCTATGGCAACGTTTTTTTTAATAAGCGTTACAATAGCCTAAATAGTGTTACAATAACCTATTGCAACACACATCTAATGTAACACTATGCAAAACGTTGCCCTAGACCTAAGGTAACACTATTTGAGTCTTTAGCAACAGTTTTGCTGCGTTACTAAAGACACATTTTGTTGTAGTGTTGGGACGTGCATCCCCACGAAACGCTGCCTCAACACAACGTGCAAATGTCATCATTAATTCCTCGCCTATGCGGGTCACTTTCCTCTTTTGCTCGCCACCCACATTTCTTAAATTAGCGTTGAAGACAAATAATAATAATTGTAAAATCCTAAACAATAAACATTAATAATTATAATTATAATGATAATAATAATGATAATAAAAATAATAAACCATAAACCCTAAACCTAAACCCTAAACCCTAAATCCTAAACCCTAAACCCTAAACATTAAACATTAATAATTATAATGATAATGATAATGTAGAGATCGGATTTTGTACCGGGACAAGTGTACAAATCAAGCACAATAAGAAAAGAGGCTATCATGAAAGAAAATCCAATGGGCCTTCCTCAATCAAAATTTATCGGGCCAACCCACCACAAAAAGCCTTCATTTTCCACCCTTTCCACATGCATATGCCCACCATTTCGAATCCCATTTTTTCCACAAGTCTCTTTGGCCCTATTTCTTTTGATGAGAGTAAAGTACACATCATAAGATTTCCAACGCCTTTTGAATTGCCTCAATCGGAGTTCGGATGAAAGAATTATGGCCGTTCGAAGTTGCACTTAGCGATTTGAAAACCCACGCGGGTTTTAACAATTGTCAAGCCCAGAAAACAGGCCCAGTTAGCAAATTTGGCCCAGAAGATTGCCAAAACCCGCACGGGTTTTATTTAATCAAAGGCGGCCCAGAAACAGAACCAACCCAAGGCGCGCCCTGGCCCAGTTGCTTCAAAACCCGCGCGAGTTTTCCCTTACCTGAAGCGCGTCGTTTTGCCGTCCACGTCAGCGATCCGCCGTCCACGTCAGCGATCCGTGTGGATATTATAAAACCCGCGCGAGTTTTCTCCTCCAAAAGCTGGCGCCAAAATCCCATGCAACCCCTTGATTTTAGCCCACGTGCGTTTGACCTTTGCCTTGACTTCCTATAACCCGCACGGGTTTTGTGATTACATGGAGATGGAGGGCATGATCCAAGGGATGTGTCCCCTCCATTTCCCTCCTAAGCCTCACCTCATTGACCTATAAATACCTCCTCCATTTCACCTTCATCACCAAGGATTCTCATCAACTAATACCATCATTATCACCTAAACTCTCTTAAAATTCCATCATCCATATTCACTCTCTAATTCTCTTGTACTCACTTTTGTCATATCCATATCATCACCCTCATACCATTCTTCTAAACCACTTGCACCCTTCCATCTAAGTTCCAAGTCAAGGCAAAGTCAAGAAATTCGACGAGCGCATTCGGGCTCCTAACGTTAAAAGAGGTTCGCTTCCTTTTTTTGTTGTTTAATTATGTAATTTGTACTTTAATTTCGTTTCTTGTACATATCTTGTAAGTAAAAAACCTCATTTTACATTGCATGATGATGAATATAATTTCGTGAAATTAATTAAACTTCTCCCCACTCTTTTTTCATTTTAATGTCGATTTTAGTAGACTCTGTTTTCTAACAGGCGAATTCGAGAATTTTATAACTCTCGAATTCGTAACCTTACCCCCGGACTTAGAATCGGGTTTCGTAGACCGGAGTTATTTTATTATTTTATGGTTTGTCGGTTTTCTTAAATCGGCTAGCGACTCTTAATTCTTTTTATAACCCGTTTAATTATTTTAAACATACGAATTTACACCAAAATAATAAAAAATGGTTTAATATTTTCCATACACTATTCCACGGTTAAAACCGAGAGAAAATGGGCCAGAAATAAATAAAAACCCACGCGGGTTTTATCAATTTCAACCCATCTTCTATGGCCCATGAAGGTGCACGGCCCAGTCCATGGACTGTTAAAACCCGCGCGGGTTTTAACGCTCCATGATGGCCCGTTTGGCTTCTGTTGGGCATGGGTCGGAAATTTGGTCAATATTAAATTATTTCTTAAAGCATTTTAGTGCAATTTTGAATGTTTAAATAAATAAAAACGGACTTATAAATAAATGAAGTTCCATCACCCCGAAAACGAATTTCGAAAATAAAAATATCCTTATTTAAGGATTAAGCAACCTTAGTCGGCTCCCGATCACTTAAGTAGCGCATCCGAAAACCGACACCCCTATACGGGGGTGATTTTCCGGGTCCTACAGATTTGCGACTCCACTGGGGACTTAAACTTAAAAAGAGGGTAAAACTTGAAAAAATCGAATTAAATTGAAATTGTAAAAGGGAGAAGTTGATTTATTTCGTGATTTTATATTTATTTTAGGCATCCTTTGCATACCGGGCCACTAATCGCGTCTTTTGACACGTTAGCACAAAGGCGACGGTTAGGTTATACCTAGATGATTCCCTCGAGAGCGGGCGGGTCACTACTTGTGGGATGCGCCCTACATCGCCAAGCATTTGGTCCCCTCTCTCCCCGCGTTACACTCATAGGGCTTCCTTGAAGTACTTTGAGCAATACCTCACACTCCTTACCTAAGGGTATGGAGCACGGAGATGAAAACGTGCGGTAGGCCATGTAATCCAACCATAGAAAAATCCATGAACATAGAACCTTGGTTTAGGGTATCCCCTCATGTTGTATGCTATGTGCTATGTGCTACCCCTTCCCCTTTCCTTTTGTTTTAGAGTCGACCCTAGTTTAGAGGTTTTGTTCTAGTCCATATAAAATTCATTGGGTTAAGAAAATGATTATTTATTAATTAGAATAATTAACTCAAAAGGCATCATGGTTAGCCCAAGTGGAAGGGTCCATTTATGCTTGAAGGGTGATTATTTTAATTAATAAATAAAAATCGACTCACCTTTGATGATATTATATGGCCCTTTACAAAATTCTCCTAACGAAGGTCCAAAAATTAATTAAAAGTCCAACAAAGTTAATGGATAGCGTCTTAGACTGCATAATAGTCATTAGGCTTGAGTAAATTAATTTATCGATTTAATTATCAAATCCCTCACATTTATGGCCGGCCCGTTGTTAGGCCTAACCATATTGGATTTGTCAATTAAACTTATAAATTAATCAAAAAATTACTCGGAGGTACCCCAATATTTGAGAAAACTATTTTTCGGTACCCCAACTTTTCAAAACTAATTTTGAGGTACCATTACTTTTTGGGTTAGTAATTATTTGGTGTTTTTCCGGCCATTAATTTTATTAAGTGACCGAAATACCCTCATTCTTCTTCTTCAAGGGTATTTCTTCAAGAAGGGAAGAACAAGGGCATTTTGGTCACTTAATAAAATTAATGGCCGGAAAAACACCAAATAATTACTAACCCAAAAAGTAAGGGTACCTCAAAATTAGTTTTGAAAAGTTGGGGTACCGGAAAAACATTTCACCAAAGGTTAGGGTACCTCAGAGTAATTTTTTGTAAATTAATTATAACTCGCTTATTGTTGGCTTTATTCAGTCATTTACAATATCCGTTTTCCTTGAGTAAATAAATAAAACTTGTTGTATGCTATGTGTAAATGCGAGTCTGTATGTTCGGTCTTTATTAGAGTCGGACCTAATTTTGAGATATTGTTTTAGTCCGCGTAATAATCGGTGGGTTGAGCAGAAATAAATTTATAAACTCGATTAATCAACCTTAAATGTTATGGTCGGCCCGGTGGTGAGGCCCATCCGTTTTAAATGTTAATTATCCTTATTTATCGATTCATTTTAACTCACCTTTGATGATTTTATTCGACCCTTCTCAATATTCTCTTACTCATGGTCCAAAGAAAATTGATTAATAATAAAAAAAAGTCAGTATGTGTTGTTCTAGCCCGCGTAATAGTCTCAAGGTTAGAGAAAATCCATGGTCGGCCTGTTGTTATGCCCATCCATGATGGAATTAATAATTGAGTTTATAGTTCTGTTTTAACTCGCAACAAAAAAAAGGAGTGTCAGTGTGTTAAGCATTATTTTAGTCCGCATAATAGCTAACATAGCTTGAGCTGTCTGAGTTGTTGGACCAAGTTACGGATTCTCCTTAAAATGGTTGGCCTGTGGATTTGGCCCATCCGAATTGAGAAACACTGACTTGTATCTTTCGACTTATGTCGACTCGCTATATTTGACTTTATCTGGCCCTTTATAATGCTCCTGTTGTAAAAAGTGTTGTTGTTTGTCTTATGATTATATAGAGGTTATGACCAGCAAACCTGTTGTTTCCTGAGTTAGTATATAAGTGTCTTACAATGGTCCTGGATGAGTCGTTGTTTCAGAGTCTACATGTAAATATCTTTCATGTCTTTAGAAAGTCTCATACAAGGTCGTGTCATAAGTGAGTCTTTTCTTGAGTCAATATGTGTGTTTTGTTTTGAAGTCAAAACCTGGGTCATGGGTGAGTCTCTGGTCTAGGTCATAAGTGAGTCTTTTCCTTGGTTAATGTGTGCTTGTCTCTTTTAGAAAGTCCAGTGTAAACCCAGGTCATGGGCGAGTCTTTGTTTTAGAGTCAGGATATGAATGTCTTTTTCTTTAGATAGTATCATATAAGGTCTAGGATGAATCTTGGTGTTAGTGTCTTCATGTAAGTGTCTTGCATTCTTTAGAAAGTATCATATAAGGTCTAAGATGAGTCTTCGCGTTAGTGTCTGAATGTAAGTGTCTTGCATTCTTTAGAAAGTATCATATAAGATCAAGGATGAGTCTTTGTGTTAGTGTCTACATATAAGTGCCTTGCATTCTTTAGGAAGTTTCATACAGGTTCGTAGGGCGTGGGTGAGTCCTTTTCCAGAGTCAACATATGAATGTCTTGCATTATAGAAGTCTCATATATGGTCTAAGTCGTCCAAACCCATGCCATGGGTCAGCCGTTGAGTTGTTTCTCGAGTTAGCGTGTAAGTGTCTTTCATTCTTAGGAATTCTCGTATAAGGTCAAAGTCATGGGCAAGTCTGTGTCTAGAGTCATCATGTAAATATCTGTCCTTTTTTTAGAAGTCTAGTGCAAACTCATGTCATGGGTGAGTTGTTAAGTCTTTTTCTTGAGTTAGCATGTAAGTGTGTTGTCATTCTGAAAGTCTCATATAGGTTCATAGGCCATGAAAAGCCATGTTATGGGTGAGTCTTTTCTCAAGTTGGTATATCATGTGAGTGTCTTTCTTTAGGAAGTCTAATGTAAACCCATGTCATAAGTTAGGATTTCCGGGTCAGCATATAGACATTTGCACTTTAGGAGGTCTCATATAGAATTTAGGACATGTAGACCCATGTCGTGGGTCAGTCTTTTCCTTAAGTTGGCATATAGAGGTCTTGCATCCTAGGAAGTCTCATGTAGATCAGTTTGCACTTTCAAACCCATGTTCAGGGTAAGTTTATCCCGAATCAGCATATAGGCGTTTTTTTCATTTTAGGAAGTCCATATAAGTCATTTAGGTCATGCATGCATTGAGATGGTTTGTTTTCTTCTTTTGTCTAGTGTCAAGGTCAAGGCCTGAGCTAACCATAAGGGAAATATTGGGATGACGGGAAATTCTACAACTGCCATAGATCCCGAAGGAACAACATGGAGAATTGTTAGACTTTGGAGCACATGATCCATTCAGGGAAACTGCCCCCACCGAAAGCAGCATTGTAGACCAGATATAACATGAATTCCCCATACGAGGACAAGGAGGGCACATCATCAAAGGAGCTTTAGAAGGAGCTATAGTCTTGGTTGTCAAGCGTTTCATGCTCAGAGTCTGTTATAGTTAGTTCTTCAGTCATTTCTTTGCTCTTGTTGCTATGTGAACAAACAGAATTTCGTGCTTGTGTTTTTTACTTGAGTTGAGAAGTTCTCTCATCTATCCATCATCCGTGCAAACCAAGTCTGACAAATTTCATCTTCTCTTATCCTCCCATATTTGCTGTGTACCTCATTCCCATCTTTTATTTCATCGAATCTAGGGTTTAATAAAAGAAAAAAAAAAGAAAAAAAAAGAGAGAAGCCAGTCTACACTCATCAAGCAGGCTGAGCAAAAGGAGAGAAGATCAAAATCATCAGTCTCTTGAAAATGGACATCTCTATACTCCTAGACCAGCAGCTTGAACAAAATGTGCCGAGGACAGGGGGCTACTGCCTCACCACCCACATCACCATCTATATCACCTGTTACCTTCCCATTTTCCCATGACATCTATCATCTACATCTACATCTACATCTCCATCCCAAGTTCCCATTTATCCCTCCTTGCATCACTTATAACAGGCATCGTTAAAAAAAACCTTACCCTTGTCCAACCCAATGATTCTCCTCATGACCAATTCATATCTACCCTAAAGCCAAAAGGTGTGTTGTGACTAATTTCATCAGAAAGGCGAACAAAAGTCAATCCCATGGAGAAGAAAGTCGAAAAAAGAAAAAAAAAGAGCAAAAAAAAAAAGGTAAAAAAAGTGAAAGCAAAAAAGCCAGAAAAATGGAGTTAAAAAAAAAAGAAAAAAGTTGAGAAGGAGATGAAACAACAAAAAGGAAGAAAAAAAAAGGGATTAGAGGAGAATAAGAAGTGAGAACGCGAAAATAAGAGTCATGCACACCTCAGAAAATCTCGTCTCAAATCTTCACCTCATCATCCATACACCTCAGCCTTCTATAACCTTCACAAACCTTTCATCCATCCATAACCTGCATATGAACCCTCAAACCTTCATAACCATCTTTTTGAACTGCTAAGTCTTCCTCGAGGCACTATCCAAGTTGCGCTTAAAGAACTATGACTGGCCTGATTCCACCTCGGATACGTAGGAAAACCTCTTCGAGGTCCGACCGCTGCAAGGAGCATCCTTTGTCCTCAAATTGTTGGTCTTTGGAAAAAAAAAAAACAAGAGAGGCTAGCTTGGAATCCCAGGCTAGGCAAAAGGAGAGTGAAAGAATAAGAGTGGCTAGCCTGTAAACCCGTCAGGGCAGGTTAGGTAAAAGGAGAGTGAGAGAATAAGAGAGGCTAGCCTGAAAATCCGTCGAGGTAGGTTAGGCAAAAGGAGAGTAAACCCTCGATTTCATCATCTTCAGCCCTCCATCTTCATTCCGTCAAACTTGGATATCATTCCATAACCATGTTCCAACCTTTTCCCAAGAGATGATGTATATCCCATTTGACCGTCTCTTCAAGACACGATCATTCTTGAGTGTCTCCTTATATCATTCATCAATAAACTCTCATCTACCATCCCTTTCTGCCCTTTCTCAAGATGTCTATCCCTTTGACCATCTCTTCAAGACACGATCATTCTTGAGTGTCTCCCTATCTCATTCATCAATAAAGTCTCATCTACCATCCCTTTCATCTCTTTCTCAAGAGATGATGTTTATTCCATTTGACCATCTCTTCTCCATGACACGATCATTCTTAAGTGTCTCCACATCCCATTCACCATTGTCCACTGAATCTTTCCCCAAACATCTTCCAACCCCTTTTCAGCCTTTTCATCCCATCTCACCCTTTGAGGACTTTTCAACTCAGTCATTAATGCAAGTATGAGGCTCTGTTCTTAATGCCCACTCTTAGCACACCTAAGTGTGGCTTACTACTCAAAGAAGAGCGAAGCGCCCACATCGATCAAAGCTAGCGGGCAACCACATGATCATGAACAGACTCAGAAACAAGCTACTCTAAACTGGGGGCTCGCGCTACCTTTGTGACATCGTTCAAACATTTATCGGAGATAGCTTCAAAGAGGGACACTTACTCCCTATCCTACAAGGTCCTGCATCTTCGTTCTCATAGACGTCCTAATAGTGGTCTCATCAAGAAAAAAAAAAAGAGAAAAAAAAGAAAAAAAAAAGAAAGAAAAAAAGAAAAGAAAAGAGGGGCTAACTTGAAAACCCTTTGGGCAAGTTGGGCAAAAGGAGAGATTTAGACTCACTACCAAGGACTATGCCTCCTCGTATAGCGTGCATCATATCTACACGAAACTGGGGGCTTGTAAATCTCCAAGGTGCTCTCCAAAGCAGGACAGTGTCATCAAGAGTCTACGCCAAACCGGGGGGCTTGTCATACATCAGCATACATTTGCAAGCAATCAAGGTCATCTACATGATCATTCAAGAAATGCATCCTTCATGCCTGTTGCCCCATCTTTGTTCCCTGTCCCGTGGATCGAAACATTACTCATCCTGAATTTTCCTGAAAATCCCCACAAGTGGCCTTAATCCTTAGAAAACATTGTCTTAGGGAGTCATGGTTTTAGGAAAACATTGTCTTAGGAAAGCATTGTCTTAGAAAATCATTGTCCGAGAAAATCTTTGTCTAAAAATAGAGTCGGGGGTTGTCTGCATGTAGAATTGCATGTGTAGAATATCATAGAGCATCATACATGTGTCCTGTCTAAGCATAATAGGGTTGCATTGCATCCATATGTCATGTTAGAGTCACATTGAGTCAATTTGTCATGCATCAAGTCAGTTTGTCATGCATCAAGTCAGTCTATCATGCGTTGAGTCAGGCTGTTGTGCATTAAGTAGGTTTGTCATGCATCAAGTAAATTTGTCATGCATCAAGTCGGTTTGTCATGCATCAATCCCGATCTATCATCGTTGATCGTCATTTGTTGTCATGCATCAAGTCAATTTGTCATGCATCAAGTCAGTCTATCATGCGTTGAGTCAGTCTGTTGTGTATTGAGTAGGTTTGTCATGCATCAAGTCAATTTGTCATGCATCAAGTCAGTTTATCATGCATCAAGTCAGTCTATCATGCGTTGAGTTAGTCTGTTGTGCATTGAGTTAGTCTGTTTTGTATTGAGTCACCGTCACCGTTGCATTGAGTCACCGCAGTATCGAGCCTGGTCACATGTATCGAGTCAGTTTGTCATACGTTGAGTCAGCTTGTCACGCATCAAGTCGGCCTGTCATGCATTGAGTCAGTCTGTTGTGTATCGAGTCAGTTTGTCGTACATAAAGTCGATAGTCGTGCATAAGTGCATGAGTGCATGAGTGCTTGTGTCAAAAACAAAACAAAATTGCATTGTTTGTTCAAGAGTTTAGTAGACTAGTTGCATGCATACCCGCATATCTGAAAATGAAAAAAAAAAGAAGTAAGGAAGTGCCACATCATTGCTCCAGAACGCAACACAGGGGGGTTGTTCAAGCCCAATCAGACCAGTCGACATGGTTTCCAGTCACTGAGAGCAAGATTAGAGCAATCTCTAATCCAACTCTTGTTGGACAAGTTAGCATCCAGTCAAGTCATGCATCATCAGCCAGACATGAAGGATAGGATCTTCACTTGACTAGTACGGGTCAACGATGGGGCCAATTCAAGAATCCATTCCTCACAGTGAAATTTTGGCACCTATGCGCTTAAAGAAAAATTTAAGGAAAATAAGGGCCATCGACAGAGTTTCGATGAAGTTCCTTAGCATCAAATTACAATTATCCAGAGCCGTCGGCAGAGATCGGCACAATCGTAGCAATAAGAGTCATCAACATCGGGAAAATTCATTGGGCATCGTCATCAATCTGTTAGACAGGTAATTCTCTATATCTCTAACCATTGTTCAAAATGATCTGACATTCTGCTTCGGTTTCTGTGCAGGGAGTCATCACAGACACCAGGTCGTCGCTAAAAGGCGTCATCATCATCCACCTTCCGGTAGCCACATAAAAGAGCACCGACAACACAGTCCAAAGTTGCCGGCCTAAAGCTTTTAGCCCAAGGGTTTCTGAGGCTCATAATCCTCTCAGGTTGCCACATAAAAGAGCACCATCATCCGGTAGCCACATAAAAGAGCACCATCATCCGGTAGCCACATAAAAGAGCACCATCAGCGACAGTCGTCCCACGGTTGCCACCTAAAGGCCTCCAACGATGTCGTCGGCGACAGTCGTCCAACGGTTGCCACTTAAAGGCCTCCAACGATGTCGTCAGCAACTGTCGTCCAACGGGTTCCACATAAAGGTCTCTGACGATGTTAGCAACAACAGTCATTCAAACGGATGCCACATAAAGGTCTCCAACGACATTCTCAGCATCAGTCGTCCAGCGGTTGCCACCTAAAGGTTACCACGACCTCATCATCAGCGTCAGTAGTCCAACGGATTCCACTTAAAGGTCTCCAATGACATTCTCAGCATCAGCCGTCCAACGGTTTCCACCTAAAGATTACCGAAGACATCATCATCAGCATCAGCTGTTTGACGGTTGCCACCTAAAGGTTTCCGACGACATCATCGACATCTTCAATCGTCTAACGGTTTCCACCTAAAGGCCTCCGACGACATGAAAGCGACCATCTTCATTCAGGACGCCGTTGAATGGCATCATCTTCGCATAAGGCCACTGACAGCATCCACCTTCAAGTCAGACGTCAAACAATTAGCATCTCAGGCTACTTTGACCTTCGTCCTATTCGGACTCGATCAAAGTGGGGGCTCTCTGTAGACACCGAATTTCGTACCGGGACAAGTGTACAAATCATGCACAACAAGAAAAGAGGTTATCATGAAAGAAAATCCAATGGGCCTTCCTCAATCAAGAGTTACCGGGCCAACCCACCACAAAAAGCCTTCATTTTCCACCCTTTCCACATGCATATGCCCACTATTTCGAATCCCATTTCTTCCACAAGTCTCTTTAGCCCTATTTCTTTTGATGAGAGTAAAGTACACATCATAAGCTTTCCAACCCCTTTTGAATTGCCTCAATCGGAAGTTATGACCGTTCGAAGTTGCACTTAGCGATTTCAAAACCCACGCGGGTTTTAACATTTGTCAGGCCCAGAAAACAGGCCCAGTCAGCAAATCTGGCCCAGAAGATTGCCAAAACCCGCACGGGTTTTATTTAATCAAAGGCGACCCAGAAATAGAACCAACTCAAGGCGCGCCCCGGCCCAGCTGCTTCAAAACCCGCGCGGGTTTTCCCCTTACCTGAAGCGCGTCGTTTTGCCGTCCACGTCAGCGATCCGTGTGTGGATATTATAAAACCCGCGCGAGTTTTCTCCTCCAAAAGCTGGCGCCAAAATCCCATGCAACCCCTTGATTTTAGCCCATGTGCGTTTGACCTTTGCCTTGACTTCCTATAACCCGCACGGGTTTTGTGATTGCATGGAGATGGAGGGCATGATCCAAGGGATGTGTCCCCTCCATTTCCCTCCTAAGCCTCACCTCATTGACCTATAAATACCTCCTCCATTTCACCTTCATCACCAAGGATTCTCATCAACTAATACCATCATTATCACCTAAACTCTCTTAAAATTCCATCATCCATATTCACTCTCTAATTCTCTTGTACTCACTTTTGTCATATCCATATCATCACCCTCATACCATTCTTCTAAACCACTTGCACCCTTCCATCTAAGTTCCAAGTCAAGGCAAAGTCAAGAAATTCGACGAGCGCATTCGGGCTCCTAACATTAAAAGAGGTTCGCTTCCTTTTTTTGTTGTTTAATTATGTAATTTGTACTTTAATTTCGTTTCTTGTACATATCTTGTAAGTAAAAAACCTCATTTTACATTGCATGATGATGAATATAATTTCGTGAAATTAATTAAACTTCTCCCCACTCTTTTTTCATTTTAATGTCGATTTTAGTAGACTCTGTTTTCTAACAGGCGAATTCGAGAATTTTATAACTCTCGAATTCGTAACCTTACCCCCGGACTTAGAATCGGGTTTCGTAGACCGGAGTTATTTTATTATTTTATGGTTTGTCGGTTTTCTTAAATCGGCTAGCGACTCTTAATTCTTTTTATAACCCGTTTAATTATTTTAAACATACGAATTTACACCAAAATAATAAAAAATGGTTTAATATTTTCCATACACTATTCCACGGTTAAAACCGAGAGAAAATGGGCCAGAAATAAATAAAAACCCACGCGGGTTTTATCAATTTCAACCCATCTTCTATGGCCCATGAAGGTGCACGGCCCAGTCCATGGACTGTTAAAACCCGCGCGGGTTTTAACGCTCCATGATGGCCCGTTTGGCTTCTGTTGGGCATGGGTCGGAAATTTGGTCAATATTAAATTATTTCTTAAAGTATTTTAGTGTAATTTTGACGTTTTAAATAAATAAAAACGGACTTATAAATAAATGGAGTTTCATCACCCTGAAAACGAATTTCGAAAATAAAAATATCCTTATTTAAGGATTAAGCAACCTTAGTCGGCTTCCGATCACTTAAGTAGCGCATCCGAAAACCGACACCCCTAAACGGGGGCGATTTTCCGGGTCCTACAGATAATAATTATAATAAAAGATAATAAACCCGAAACCCGAACCCTATCTCCTAAACCCTAATAGTAAAAATAATAAACCCTAAACCCAAAACTCTAAACCTACTTCAACCGCGCATGATTTGCAATTTATTATCTCTTTTGAATTAACGCACCCTTAAGTTATTATATGACATGAGGGCATGTAGGTAATAACTAAATTGGTTAACTTAACTAAATGCAAGTGGCTAAAAAGAAATTTTTTGTCGTCTTTATGAATGAAGTGCAAGAGTTCTATGTATAGGTCATCATGTGCTTGCGATAATATATTGCAGGTGTAGATACATTCTTCATGCCAACCGCTTATACGACGACCAACAAGGAGAAACCGGATTGATTTCCTCAGTGTTCGTTGAATAAGTGGTTGGTATGAAGAATGTACCAACACATGCATTATAATTTAAAGCACATGATGACTTGCATGTAGAACTTTTGCACTTTGTTCGCAACAACAACGATGAATTTCCTTCAAGCCACTTGCGCTTAATTATGTTATCCAATTCAGTTACTAACTATTTGCCCTCATATCATACACTAACTTAAGTCTACAGAAACTCAAAAAAAAATAAATTACGTTTTTTTCAAGTTCACAGTCAAACATAATGTGGAAAAAATACTCCTGATTAGAAGATTTTCCATTCCAAAAACTATAAACTCGATTGTAAACAACATAATCACTACTAGCACTAAACCCTGAACCCTAAACCCATAATGTGCCTCATATGACCTTCACTCTAAAGCTTACAAATTTCAACCTAAACAAATACTTCCATGCTTTTCTAACCCTAAAGCCTAACAATAACAATATCAGTAACAATATTAATAGTAATAACAATAACAATAACAATAACAATAACAATAACAATAATATCATTAATTAACCTTAATTCATTAACTCTAACTTAATAATTAATCTTAATAACAAAAACAACTATATAATAACAATAATATTAATGATATTAATAACATTTTATTTTAATAATAATAATTATTAATAATATTATTATATTAACACTAATATTAGTTGAATTATTATTATTAATTAAATTAAAATTATTATTATTTTCCAGTTTCAATAAAATAAAAATTATTATTATTAATACTATTTTCAAAACCCTAAAAATAAATAAAAAAATTTATACGGGGATCTCACAAGTCGCAACGCCGCCATGCGGCGCCCAGGCCTTGGCCGGGACGCCACCAGACATCGTCCTCGCCAAGGCCATAAAGCCATCTGGTAGCGTCTCGGCCTTGGTCAGGACGTCGTCTGGTGGCATCCTGCCAAGATGCCATCTGATGACGTTTCAGCACTTGTCGTCGGTTTTCCGATGAGTTTTTCAGATTGAACTCCTCCAAACGATTTCCCAACATAGAATTCGACAATCTATAGTAAAAAACTAACATTAAACACCCTAAACAGTTCAAATCCGTTCAAAATTTTCAAACCCAAAAAATATACCTTTCCGGTGACCTTTTCTGACAACGGCGTTAAGTACGGGTGGTTAGGCATCGACTTTTGGTGGCTGGTAGTACGGTGCACCTTGCATCGACGTCCGAATGCGCAGCGGCATGGGGTGGGGCGGTGGTGGTGTTAGAGAGAGAGAGAAAGAGTAGAGAGTTTGAGAGAGAGAGAGAGAGAGAGAGAGAGAGAGAGAGTAATAGTTAGAGTGAGGGAGATAGTTCAAAGTGGGGGGCATAATCGATAATTTTTTGACTGAATGGGGGCGACGTAGAAAATTTGGGTTGTTTATTAGAATATCATGAACTTTATTTTTGAAGTGAATATTCCAAACTTCAAGGTATTGTATTTTTCAACAGCTTAACACCGAATGAAAGTTATTTAAACTCGGGTTTTTCTATAGTGTAGTAATTATTTTTTGTTTAAATACACTTCCATTCTACATATCACCCAAAAAATACCACTACATTATGCAAAAACTTGAGTTTAATTGATGTTAATTCAGTATTGGGCTACTGGCAAATATAACCCCCTAAAGTTTGGGATATCATTTCAAAAATGGAGTTTGGGATATTCTAATAAGCAATGTTTAAAGTTGGAGATTTTAACACCTAATAATCCTTAATTATATTAATGATTTACTTATTTATCGATACTGTCTATATTAGGATCCTATATGCAATTATCTATGGATATAAGTATAAATAAGAACATTTGATACAGGAACACTCGATATTTTCACACTCTAGCCACAAGTAGAAGAAGGAAAAATCTAATGAGTAAAATTCATATTGAGGGTATGACCTTCTAGGAAGTCCACCAGATAAGGAGAGAAGTGAGGAAGCACTTTGTGAAGTAGTTTCGAAGGCAAGCCGAGGAATAGGCACTTTGATCTTTTAAGATTAAATTTGATTAGATTATCGGATCAGGAAGTTGTTTGGTTAGAATGGCGAGTAACTCAGAATGGAATTTTTGAAGCTTTGAACCATTGAGGCTCATCCAAAGCACAGGGATACGATGAAATCAATGTAAAGTGCATCAAGAAGATGTGGCCATGTATTGGGGAGGATTTCTGCAAGATTCATCCTAAAATTCTTCGACGAAGGCGAATTCCCTGAGGTCATCAATACTACTTGGGTGACTTTAATCCCCAAGAAGAAGGATAATGTATGTACCTCAGACTATAGGCATGTTAGTATGATCAGAAGTATCTACAAGATCATCGCAAAAGTGTTGAGCAACAGACTGAGAACGATGATGCAGGAACTTGTAGGCGAAACTCAATCAGCATTTGTTTCAAGATGCCAAATATTAGACATTGATCTTATTGCCACGGAGGTGGTTCAACGGTTGAAGAAAAGGAAACGACAAGATGTTCTCCCAAAGCTTGGTGAGGGGAGTATGGGTATGTGGCGAGATAGAAACCTTCTATCCTAAGCATATCCTTTTGAGCTGAATCTAATTCATTTGATATAGATATTCACTATTTAAAATTGACGCACATTATAATTACTCTCTCCTTTTTCCTAGCCTGTCTGATGAATTTGCAAGCCAACCTGTTGCTCGTAATTTTTGTTACTTCGGTGCTCCTTTTGCCTATCCCTGTCGATGAATGTGCGGACTAGCCTGTCTGATGAAGTTAGCTCCTCTTTTTTTTTTAATTTTTTTTTATAGAGCTTTGGATTTGTCATGAAAAAAAGAGTGATGAAGGATGCTGGCACGAGGAAAAAAATATGTTGTGAATTGTATGTTAGACTTAGATTTGAAAATGGGTAGAAAAGGGGTGACAGAGTCGAAGGCCAACATAAAATTCATTTCAACATTGATTTTTCATAGAGGCAATTCAAATGATAGGGAAAAGTCACGATTGAGCGATTGCATTCACCTTTGAGTTCCTAGATGATTACATGACTAACTCAGGATATCATACTGTTGTAACTCTCATAATCAAATTTGTAATTAAATGAGTACATGGATGAATACATAACAAATCATGACATGATATTGGTTGCGTTCGTGACTAGTAACTCGAGACTCTTTTTTCTGAACTCGAATAAACATCCAAGTCTTGGATAGCGAGGTTCTGGCTTAAATTATATTTGACTTTCAGCTCGCTCTACTTTAATCTGACATTCTCACTAATTACCAAGTACTTCATGTGTCGAGTTATGTTGGGTTTTAGCCATTGATTGAATAATTTAACCTATTACCTCATGCCAGCCCATTTGAAACACTACTCCTCATGAGACGAGCTTGGTCTAATGGCAATGCCTTGGATTTGATGACGGTGACATCTTTTACCATGTAGTTGTTGAAGACCCCATTACCATTTCTTGTACCCCATTTTGCCTTTGTGGACCCGAATCTTAGATTCGGTTTCCAACACAATCCCACCTAATACATGCCATGCTAACCTATACTACATGAGGCTTGATGGTCACTCTTTTTTTTTAAAAAAAAATTTGCTATATATTTTTAAGGTGGACTTATGTATGGATGACCCTAATTCTATATGCACGCAAACATATATGATCAAAGGTCCATTTGGAGACCCAACGATTGAGTTCTAGGCTCAAGGCTGTATGAGGAGTCCAAATACGCCCAATGTAAAGGGTGGGGAACATGATAGTATATTGAGGTTGTATAATGATATGAATTCATCACATGACCTAACAAACTGTCCTAAAGCCGGAAGTTAGACTAGATTGACCAGACTGGGCTGGGTAGAATGTTGTGCAGCATTTCCCAAGTCTGGTCATGGTCACATCAGTCACTATTTGGGGGAGACTGATGCAAACCTAATACTTGGTCTAAAAAATTAAGGCAGATAATCATATAGACAATTAAAATTAAGCATGCACATGTGTTCCATACTAAACCAAGGATCTAAGTTGAGATAGTTCATTGTTAAGTTTAAACGCTAAGCCCATGTTCTTTAAGCTACTTTATTTGTGGGGTGCATAAGTGATCCACTAAAGGTTGCTCCCTTCACCAATGGGCTAAAGAGTAGTGCATGAGCAAAAAAAAGTGTCACCTGCTCTATCAACTCTAGATGGATGCCTATGTGAGTTGAATGAATACAATTTCCAAAAAGAGAAATTTTAGGGTTTAAACTTATATAGTACCTTTGATGCTCAACTAGGAGTAGACATGTTATGTTTTATGCCTAATACAAGCAAAATCATACAAATCCATTCAAAACATGCAAAACAAGATCAAAGTTGACAACTTTTTTTAAGAAAAAAAAAAACTCAAAACCAATTTTTCAAAATTTACCCTCTTACTAAGTATTCCAAATGGATTCGCCACTGTAAATACCCCGACCCTTAACCGATAAGGATGTCGTGTTACTTTGCACGTGTGTTAACTTTGTACTAGGGTTTGCTTAGGATTCAGATTAAAGATCATTAACTCTTAAATTTAAGTTTGATCAATTGCATTCAAATTAACTAATAATTCAAGTATAAGTGATTTAACCAATTTGGATTAGCCAAAAAAAAAAAGAGAACAAGAGTCGAACGATTTAGGAATAATGAAAAGGGAACCAAACCTAGAATCAGCCTCACGACAGACCGGGAACGTTGCGCAACGTTTCATGAGAAACGCTATGCGACGCTTTTGAGGTAGTCAGAGACTAAGACTATTTTGACAGTCCCGGCTGGGACTACAGATCCTCCCATAAAAACCCAAACCAAATCATATTAAATCAGGAAAAAAAAAAACATAGGAATCTCTAGTAATTTTGTTGAAAATTAACAAACTATGAATTTAACTCTAAAATATGCAATAAACTAGAGATTAAGGGATTGGGGGTTAAGGTTACGAATTTCATATTAAAGAACCTAAAATTGGTCCATTTGTGGATGAACTTGATTGGTTTTGAGTTAAGAAACCATAAAAACACCAAAAAGTGTCAAATTTGACTTGTATTGATATTCACATGTGAACAACATGGATAAGTACAACTTTATAGATAATCAAAGGATACAGATTACAAAGTACACATATGTAGCTTGAAATGCCTACCTGTTAATGAGATGATTAACCTTAAACTAAAAGAGTAGCCTCAAGGGTTACACTTTTGAGAGTGGTTTTTAGCAAAGTAATTCTATGTGCTCCATTTCTGAGACATTGAAGTGGAAGTCTATATTTATAGTGGTGGAAGGATAAGATTTTTGGGAATCATAATAAAATAAAAATATTCAAACGATATTATTACAATAATTTATGACTCTTATTTAATTATTCATACCCTAATTCTAACAAGATAATAATTCAGAATAATATCTGCCTGGATATGGTTGGCAAAAACCCGTCCAACCTGCATACCTGAATTTGTTTGACCGAAATTCAACCGGGTTTGGTCATCAACTTTTTGTTCAAATCCAAATTTGGTCAACTTGATTGTGTTCGATTCTAAAATCGGGTCGGGTTTGAGTCTAGAGTAACAAATTCAGACATCCAAGTTTTGTAACAAATTCAGGTTCGGACACATTCGGACATTGTCCGAACCCTACAGTTCGGACAAAACATTGAAATTGTATCTAAATTTAGTGTAATTTCGGGTTTGGCTATATTCGGAAAAATCCGGGTTCAGACAATTCGGGTATGGGTTTGGACACCACAAAATGTCCATATTTCTAAATTTGAAATTTGAATAGAGTTTGAGTTTGGGATATTGTCCGAGTATCTGAATTGTCCGAACCCGATTTGATCTGAACCCGATCTTTTTCCACAGCTATGCGTGGAATTGAGAAACTGAGAGAATAATATTATTCAGTTGAAAATATCAAATTGGCACGAAAACGAGTCAGCATGCATATCGAGGGCCCAGGTAAACGTTGCGCAGCATTGACTAGGAAACTAGTATGCGACGAAACGTTCAAATCCAATGCTAAACGATGCGCAACGTTGCTATTCAGGATTGCATACAACAACCTAACTTGAAACGACAACAATTTCTTCGTCCAATCTCCGATTGACCTAGTTTAAGCATCATTGGAAATCTTATTCAATGTACTTTATGCTCGCCAAATATTGCAAACATTGAAAGTCTATCGAAAAAATGGTGTTTCAAAGAGTGAGCATATATCACTAAAAACTAGCTTAAAATGGCTTGGAATGATTGATATTGAAGGGGAAAAGGTGGAAATGTGAAGAGTCTCGGATTCCGTTCTCGTCTCTCGTAACATTTGCAAAGCGAGCCACCTCAACCACAGTGAATCTCGAGGTGCAATTCCCGGTGAAGTCCCAAAACACAAGGGTAGTCTTGACCGTCCGTTGGATGGGTTCCGAGGCCTTCTAAGGAGGCTCGCTTGACTTCCCCGACCCCGGAGGCCCCGGGACCGTACCGGGTCGTCCCGAGAAGTCGAACCATGAGGTATTGGGGTTCGGGTTTTGCCCCGGCATACTTCACAAGGGAGAAAGCGAAGAAAGCGAAGGAGGAAGAGTTTGAGGTACCGCCCGCTACCTCTAAGGTAACGCCCGCGACACCCAGTACGTACGCCTCGGAGAAGTTGGCCAAAGGACCAAACGCTGGCAGCGCCTGGAGAAACGCTGCCAGCGTCCAACACAAAGAGTTCACTATTTTTGGTCGCTTAAAAACGCTGGCGGAGCTGGAAAAGCGCTACTAGCACCTGGTCTCCAGCGACCGGTCGTGCCCGCGATGCCTGCTGCCCACGCTGCTGCTGTCGCTTGCTGCATTGTCGCGCCCGCGACGATCGATGTCGCGCCCGCGACGCCCGCTACCACACTGTCGCTGTTGTCGCTTGCTGCTCGTCGCACCCGTGACGACTGTTGGCTCCGTTTGCTGCCAAGTTTTTATTATCAAAACTACGTAGTTTTAGGGTTTTTTATGTTTACTATAAATACCTTTGTGGGCTGTTTTTTGAGTAGTTTTTGGTTAATATTGAATGTTATGCTAGAGTGCTCTCTAAGCCTCTCCCCCAAAATTCTCGAAACTTTATCCAATTAATCTTTGGTGGTGATCAAGTCATTTCTTTAGTGATTAATGGTGGTTTTATCCTATTTAATCATGGTGGAATGTTAGGCCAAGGTTGCGGGCTCTCCTTGCCAAGGTCATATGCAAGCCCTATGGTGATCAATTTTGATTTCTTTTGATTCTCTATTGAAAACTCAAGCAACAATCATCCCGCCACGACGGAAACACTCCAAAATGTAAGATTTAGAAGTAGAAGTTCTAGAAATTTAAGGTTTTGAGTTCATATTGGTTCATAGGCTTTGTGGGGTTGATAGACTAATATGCTGGTTTTCGGTATCCAATCTGATAGGAGACCTACTATACAAATGTTGGCTAATTACAATTTGATTGTACGAAATTTAGTGTCTAACTCCCTAGAGTTACAACCTGAGAAATCAACTCTCACAGTATATGAGCCTCACGCAACTTCCTCAGGGACACAAAGATTACATGTTAATCTCTTATGATCAGATGAAACACTCAATTGTGATACTAATGAACCTAAAAACTAGGACTTATTTATAGTCAAGGCTTAATACAATAACTTAGGGTTAATACAAGTCCATGACAGTCACAATAGAGGCGGCTAACAAATAAACCTAGGATAAACATTGAAGATTCCGGACGAAAACGGCAAAATACTCACGCGCGGTAGTCCTCCATCATCAGTCTGTGGTGGCCATTGCCAACCTTGTTCTTCAATTTTTAGGGCTCTGCTTCAGACCCGAGCCTTGTTTTATTGTTTCTAGCCCAATTCTGTATCCTTCCTTGCCTAAGACTAGGCCTAGATATCAATTTGGGATTCACTCACATCAACCTGACAAAGAAAGTAGAAGATTGAGTATTTGTCATCTAGGCAAATACATCTTTGGCTATTACAAGGAAATTGAAGACAGTTGGTGTCTTTGCCAGCCACAAGGAAATTGAAACAAGAAAAAGTTCAAAATTTTAAATAATTTCAGCTAAGATAAGTTTCACACAAGCATTGTTTTGACCTTATTGATTCAGCTAAGATAAGTTACACACAAGGATTGTTTTGACCTTGTTGATTCAATTTTCTCAAGTGCTTCCCACTAATTTGTCTTTCTCTCTTTGAGGCTGATTACACCATCTAACACCGTCTTTCAACCTACCATTTTGCATTGATCTATTAACATTATGAATTAGAATCTTCTCTAGATGGGTAATATTTTCCACTGGTTTATTTTAGATTCTTCTACAATGATTGATACTGTACGAGTAAACTAAACAAACAAAATTTCAAATAATTGATTTAATATAATTACGGGATCATCTTTGCGGGACCAAGCCTGTTTTAGAGAATATTCAAGTAAATATTATTATATTAGGAATCGTTCTGTTTGGTAACTATTTACATACTAACTTTTGCTCTTTACAAGGTTTTATTGAAAAAATCATGTAAACTTATCCAGTTCAAAAAGCATAATTTTCTTTGAAGAAATTTCATGTTGGCTATCTGATAAGGTGTTTGTGACCTGGAAATCGATTAAAGTTCTTATTGATACGACTTAGCATATTGCTAGTTACAAATGTAGCAAAAATTACTTCATTGTTGCTGAGAAGTGCCAAGTGTTTGCTCAATCAACTGAAGCTTTGAAGGCAATTTGTCCCCTTCAGGCCTCAGGTAATTGAGCCACCATGAATTTGCAAGTCTGGTTTTTGTGTTAAAGTGAGGTGGTACGGTACAGTTAGAAGCGCTGAAGAAGGCCCTAGTATTTACAGCACAGTACCTCTAGTGAATGAAGATAGGTGAACTTCTGTGTTTGGTTCTATTCACTCTAGTCAATGAAGAAAATTTACAGCACAGTACCTCTAGTGAATGAGTTATGGCATCTCTACAAGTCACAAATTAGTAACCCGGTTCAACTGAATATTTACATCACAATTCACAAGCACAGTAATATTTACATTAAAGACTGACAAGAGGTAGCAGTTACTTCAGCAGTACACAACTTGTTGCACACCATACTATTAAGCAATATATCATACGTATCATGTATGGTATAGGTATGTATATCATCATCTTCTACATAATTGCACTTATTTTACATATCCTGATGCTCCATCATATCCAACAGGAACTTCCCAGCTGCGGTCTTGTATACTTTCACTTTCAGCTTCTCTTCCTGGATTCCTCTCCTCAGCTTCAAGACCAAATTATACTTGATATAGTTTTTGACTGCCTGAAAAAGCCAAACATGAGGGTTGCCCCATAAATATGAGTATAGAAACATGATTTGGGAACAAAGAACAAAAATAATGCAGCCCTCAAGCAAATATGGCAAAGATTATAAGGGATTGTCTGTAATCTTGACCTCTGCCTCAGCTTGTAGGATGTCCAGAAGTTGATAAGGGAACAAGCTATTAGACCTTTGCTGGATGGTCCTCAGCGCATAGGTAGCAGCATCTCTGACTTCGGGATCATGGGTAGGCACCTTGTGCCACCTTAGCCGATCTGATTGTAATTTAGAATCACCAATTAGACTGTGATGAAATAAAATATAACTGACAAGGTACCCTTACAGCAGAGCATCCAAAGCAACATAATCCAACTGAGTATAAATAAGATCTTAATAAAACCATCCAAGGAAAAGGCCTTGGTCTCTGACTGTACAGTACAGATTGACAAACCGATCAAACAAATAACAAATGGTTGTTGGGTTGTCATAACAAACTGAAAAGGAAAATGAAAGACCGGCCTCAATGATTGATGGAGAGATCGGGCTTACTGTACTAGAGGTTTCAAGGTGGTCAAGAATGGTGGTCATGTTTGAAAGAGTGAAGAAAGTCATGATTGTTGTCAAGAGGAGCAACATGTATCATATGAAGATAGTCAGGTATTGTTGGTAGGCAGGCATTCCAGAAGTGCAGAAATGGATGAAATGGATGACACAGGCATGTCACCGTCCAAGTCGTTTGGCACGGTCAGTGACAGCGCTGTCTCACCACCCTGGTTAGTTTTTCTACAATTTGGTTCTTCATATTTCAGCTGTTATATATGTATGGCTATTGATGGTCATTGATTGTTACTGTGTACTTATTGGGCTGTCGACTGTTATATATGTATGGCTATTGATCGCCATTGATTGTTACTTTGTGTACTTATTGGGCTGTTACGTGAGGGGCTAGGGTTGACTTGAGTATTAGTTTTTCCACCCTGTTTTTTTGCAATCCAAAACACCCTAAGAGTTTTGCGCTCAAATCTTATACATGACAATCATGAAAACATCTACTTGGAAAGGAATAGCACACCATTGTGCTAACCTTCCATATTTTATATGGTTCATGAGTGTTCTTTGTCAAAATTTAAATTGACATACTCAATTGCAGTTGTCAACTAAAGCACTTGCTTGGGAGAAAGACAAGCTGCAGTTGTCAGGTTCACCAGGATCCACCATATATCAAGTGAAATAGGGCACTGGAAATCGTCAGGGTTTAAGTGACCCCTACGAAACTGTTCGGGTTGCTGTGTATAATCTTCTTGCCTAACATGAAATTAATCAGACCCAACCCCAAGTATCACTTGATTTGTCTTGAACCTTCCCCATCTTCCTTTGCTAAATCAAAGTCGATGGTGGATGTGGGCAGATTTGATTCACTCAAATCTTGAATTTCTTCAACAAAAGTTTGAAGAGCCCAATCAAATTGATGGCAATCTTGGCATTTTGTTTATAGGTGGAGAGTAACGAGTGAAGAAATTCGAAAAAAGATGATTGTGGTGGCTGGAGGAGAGCTTGCATGATCTCGTGTAGAGGGTCGATTTGGTGATTCGAGTGAAAGAACCCAAAATCAGTGAGAAGTGACAAAAGATAGTTAACGAGAGGTGGAAGTGCTAGGTGATGGCTGAAGGAGTGTCGCTAATGGCCGAATTTCAGAGAGGTTTGATTGGTGTATTGGTGTTAGGGAGGAGAAGAAGGATGGTGATGGCTATGGAGGTTCAACATGGAAAGGAGTCGATGAAAGGATAGATTTAATGAGAGAAGGGGGAGAAGGGTAAGAGAGAGGAGAGTTTTAGGGTTAGGAGTTTGCATTAATAACATGGGCATTTTAGAAACCAGCCTTTTTACACTCAAAACCCGCACAACAGAATCTCCAGTGGATTTTTCATTAGACATTGCTGGAGTGGTGCCTATAATTCTTTTAGCCACAATATATGAGGTACCCCAAAATTTGTTTCCAAACTTTGGGTCACAAAATTAATTACCACGAAAGTTAGGTACCTCAATGTAATTTTTTGTGAAGATTACTATCAAAGCCCTTTTACATCTCGCCAATTATGCAATCTGTACATTAGCTGCCTCATTTTAGAAAAGACTTGCCATCAAACATAAAGTTTGGCATTACCTCGGTTAAAATGAGATGTAAGCCTCTTGAAGCCTCAAAATAAGTGAAAAGATTTAGGAACCACCTAGAAAATGAATAGCTAACCTAACTTGGACAGGAATCTTCGTGACAAGATGATGCAAAGCCACCATCATTAAGCCACTAAACATAAAGGGAAACAATCCATGCAAATCCTATTTGACATTTCTTCTAGGAAAATCCTGAAGCTTAAGAATCCTGCCACAATCAATCAGAAGTTTGAAGCCACCTTTGAAACTAGTTCCATATGAATCCGTCAGTAACCTCAGCCGTGAGGCAACGCAACAAAATCACATCGCCAAAGACAACAAAACCTGACATATGCGGGATCCATTTTTGAATTAATATCTTACCACGTAAAATTCCAAGACCGGAACTTGTAAACTGAGAGAGGTCCGCAACACGCTCGAATTCCTGCAACTGTTTGAAGTGTATCCAAGGCTTGACCCAGACCTTTGCTTCATATATTGTCTTCTTTCCGACATCAATGACCTCCAAAGTAAGATGGTATATTTTGCCAGAAACCACCTGCTCTTTGGCCTTTAACACTCTTCCAAACTCAAGCAAGGCATTCTGTAAAATATGTCATCAGATACAAGCAGAAGAAAAAGATCAGACCAAATACATAGCATGCAATAAAGTAGCCTAACACAAGCTAAAAGCAAAGGGGGGCAAAAAAGAGTTGACCCCAAAAAGCAATTGCACATATTCCTATTCATTGCTCTAAGCATTGATGCCTGTGGTAGGGTGAAAATCGTTAAGACTGGCCTATAAATCATCATTCCTGAACACGGGCGGATCTCTGAGGGTTGGGGGTGGCTACGACTACCCTTAGCCCAAAAAAAAATAATAAATTGTTAGTATAATTTAGGATAATATTATGTATTGTATGTTTACTGAGTGAGTATAATATTATACCGGACACCTCTAATCTGAAGGCGTAGACTGTTTTGAGTAGATGCGCCAAAGTCAGCTAATAAGAGGAGACAGGAATAAGACAATAATGGAAGCAATCAAGCAAAAGCCTGCCTCTTGCGGCAGCTCACCGCGATAAACACAAGCAAAAACACAAAAAGACCAAGACCTGGGAAGAAGAGGAGATCATAAACAAGTAAAAGGGGGCAGCTTGCCATTCAATTTTCCTAATTCCCAGCCTTGTTTACAGTTTTGACTTTTGAGACCTTCATCTCCCTTCCATAAATAAACAAGAAAACGAATAACTAACTGCTTCAATGTCCACAACTACCAAGCTTTAAGCATGAGCATATCATCACATGTTGATCATTCAAGGAAATTTATCATCTGTATGCCTCAATCCGAACTCTGACTTCCTCCATGTGCCCTCCAAAAGTGCTGTGGTCTTAGAGTAATTCCAACCTTCATAATAGTTATCCCTCCTTTTTACTGTCTTTTACAAGCCATATAAGTCTTGTTCCCCACACACACCCACGTTTTTACGACCAATAAGTTATCAATACATCCAAATCCAAGAGTACACTGAGGTCTTAGATTACATACATATGAATAGGAATATTCGTATTGATACTAAAATTCACTTCAAAACCACTTTCTAGACAGCTGACAAGTCTTTAACTCAAGCAAAATGCTCACATATACTGTCGCCAATCCGTGGCCGGTGGAGTAGTAGCCATTAAGAGGTTTTAATCCCAAGTCTAGGGGAACTGTCAAATATGGGCGATAAATAAAGAGAAAAAATTCAGGTTCTTCAGATTCTGGTATTTGTCGATAGTATCAAGTCGACAATTCTAGACAACCCTTAAAAATAAAATGAATATTGACGATAAATATGTCGTTCACACACTGAAGATTGGAAACCTCTGGTTCGATCACAAAAGACGCCATATCAAACCAATTGTTTACCGAAATATGAATATCAACAGAAAAATCGAAAAACAAAAACGGAAATAACATTATTGAAAAGTAAAAGAGAAGGTAACCGATTTCTTGTTATGTTCTTCAACGGCGAAACGAGCGATGTCGTCGATCTCGGAGCTGAAACTGTTTTTGTAGCTGTTGAAATCGCTAATTCCACCTGCCTTCTTCAATTTCACGATGCCAAACTCCCTACAAAACCCTAGATCGAGAGTAGCAAAGAGAAGCAAGATGAAAATTGGAGATTTTGGATTCATATTTCTGCGTTTTGATTGAAGATATTTTCGCAAATACTTGAATTCCCTTGTTTCTTTAGCTTGCGTGATACTCCTACCCTGCCAAAAGAAAAAGCCACATAGAAAACGACTTCTTTTAATTTCATTTTATTTTATGCCTTCCCTTGATATGGACTGGTACTTAAGGCGGCGAAGGTAACTATCAAATGAAAGGTTACGCGCCGTGACGTGGAATTTATTATATGTGTTAAATTCAAGAGTAAAAAATTGGAAAATTGAAAAAAAATAATTCATACTATGGGGGCATGGGAAAAAAATAATCCAAACTTACAATTGTGTTGTGGGTAAGCTAAATTTAGACACTCATTATTTTTATTGTCCACCACCAAATTGAACTCGCTGGAAAACTGATGTGGCGGTGGAGATGGTACACGTGGATTTCTCTACTGTTAAAAAAAAAGGAAAAAGTGTGGCTTAAAATTATTTTGCTTTGTCAGCATGTTTAGTTGGCAATTAAACTTCAAATAAAAAAAACTTGAAAATATCACTTACCAAATTACCATTCCTTTACTGTTAAAAAAAAGAAAATAAAAAAATACTTACCATTCCTATCTATTGTCATTCAATGATGTTCTGAGTACTCACAATTCCATCATTCACTAAAGGAGGGAAACCAAGCCTGCATTGAAGAAAGCTTGAAAATTCAACGAAGGCAGCAATTAAGACGGTAACAGAAGTGAATTCTCTTGTAAAGGTAAGAAGTTTCTTGGCCAATTGTATGTGAATTATGGGTAATTTTTTTTGTAGGAAAATTGAATTGTTGGTTTGTAGGTTTGTATTTTGGGTAATTGAAGTATGATTAATTGTTTTTGCAATTTGGTTTGCTTAGGATTGCTGGTCAAATGGATGGTGATGTTACTTTGGTTATACACCATGGGGGTCGCTTCTAGGTTGATGAATTTGGTGAACTGAGATACCTTGATGGTGAAGTGAAAGAGGTTTCACAAGTAGATGTGGACAAGTTAACAAATAGGGAGGTGTTGTGGTATGGTAAGAATCTCCAATATGACAATATTGAGAAGTTTTTTTTTTTTATCAAATTCCTGGGATGGGTTTGAAAGATGGGTTAAGGACTTGTGAAGGTGATTTACAATCACTAGACATGGCACGTACAACTATGGTGGACAAAAAATTGACTGTATATTTTGAGCATAAAGTGGATGAGGCTGAAGTGTTGAGACCAGTTGGTTTATCACTAACTTTCCCCCAATCATTGACTCCAGTTGAAGGTGGGAGAGTAAAACTTCCAGTACGGAGAAATCCCTTTTCAAAGATTCAAAGGCCATCACATGTCTCACCACAAAACAAGGACAACAGTTCAAAACCACTATTTGTGCCTGAACAAACCTCAAGAAGTGGGCTTGACATAACCCAACAAGTTGGTTTTGATGCTTTCACAACAAGTGGTCTTGGCGCAAGCATAATTGTACAAAATAATGATTGTGGTGAAAATACTGAAAATGCTCCAAAATGGGACTGGGAAGATCCAAGACTTGAGTCTCCTATCCCTTGGCGCGAGTTGGTTGGAGATTATGGTGATGAAGATGATGTTGGTGATGCAGATGATGTTGATTGGGAAGAAGAGCGTAGAAAAGAGATGACGACTTCAACATCTTATGCGAGAGCCAAAAGATCGAAACGGAAGTTCATTTGTACTGATGAACCACCTAATGAACCTTATGAAGAAGCGGGTGATGAAGATTATGATGTTGAAGAAGACGAGGAGATGTCCCATACCAAAGACTATGAAGACATGGAAACAACGGATGATGAGTGGGGAGAAGCATCTCTTAAATTACCAGAATGTGAGAGGCATATTCATGAAATTGTGGAAAAAGCTAATATAATGGTAATGGGTGAAGGTAATTGATCAATTGCAAAAACAAAAACAGGAGAAGGCACTAAAGAAACTCAAACCAGAACAGAAGTTGTACAAAGAAGAGAAGTAGAGTTGGCTAAGGGATTTGTATCTGAGTATGAGGACTCAGAGGAGGAGATAGATGTAGATACCGAAAATGATGATGATGACACTCCAAGACTATTGAGGAAAAGGAGGAAACCTTCCACTATTGATGGAAGCACAAACTTTATGACGTTAAAATGGTTTGTAGGGATGATATTTCCTTCTGCTCAAAGTTTCAAAGATGCAGTCGCATCTTACGCAATTGCACAAGGAAGAAGCATAAGAATAGGTATATCAGATTCAAATAGGAGAAGAGTAGGAACTGTTTGCAAAGAAGGGTGTGGGTTTAGGTTATACTGTTGTTTTGATAAGGCATTGTCAAGTTATGTTGTGAGAATTGTAGATGGCACACATACCTGCGCAAGGAACATGAGGAGAAATCCACAACTAACATATAAATGGTTGCAAAACATTATCTACAAAGGTTCAAAGCTCAACCAAACTGGCCAGCGAAGGAGCTAATTAGAGCTGTAAGGTTGGATCATGGAATTTGTTTGGAATCTTGGACTGTCTTCAAAGCCAAACAAGTTGCCAAGAAGATGCTACATGGATCCATGTTTGACCATTATGCAAAGGCTGGTAGTTACATGGAGGAGTTGAATAGGTCAAACTCAGGAAACACATTCTTAGTTCAGACTGATCCTAAAGCAGAAGAACCAACTTTCCAAAGGTTCTTTGTCTGCTTTGAAGGTCTTGTGAAGGGTGTGATTGATGGTTGTAGACCAATACTGGTCATTGATGGTACATTTATGAAGACTTTCCTTGGTGGATGTTTACTAGCGGCCATTGGGATGGACGGGAACAACCAAATGTTTCCTGTTGCATGGGCAGTGAGGGGGAGAATAGTGATAGTTGAGAGTGGTTTCTTGCAAAATTGAAAGACTGTTTAGAAGGGACAACTAGAGTGGGTCTAAGCATCATTTCAGATGAACATCAGGTATGCTTATCAACATATCAATTTTTTTTTATCTCCGAAAAAATAGAAAAGTCAATGTTCTAACTCCAAAAAAAAAATAAAAGTCAATATTTATTTCTAAAAAATAAAAAAGTCAATTTTTTATCTCCAAAAATTAAAAATTCAATGTTCAATCTCCAAAAAATATAAAAGTCAATGTTTATTTCCTAAAAATAAAAAAGTCAACCTTTTATCACAAAAAATAAAAAAGTTAGTGTTTTATCTCCAAAAAATAGAAAATGGAATATTTTATTTCCAAAAAAATAAAAAAGTCAAATTTTTATATCAAAAAATAAAAAGTCAATGTTGCAAAGCAAATACAGAATGTCATACTTCATTGTGATGATTGGTGGGAGAAGGTCATTCTTTTGTTGTCTAAAGTAAGATATTGATGGGAGTAAGTAGCTTTGTACTGTGTCTGACAAAAAATTGCAAAAACATTGTCAAAATCAAAGTTGCAAGTGCTAGTGTATGTCTAAACTACTTAAATCAGACCAAACTAACAAAAATCAATTGCACTGTAAATGCATGCTTAATTAGATAATTATTTTCTTTTCTAATCTTCTGTATTGAATCTCTTGTCCAACTTGCCTCTATATATGCAAGCTTAATCAGACAGTTTTATGCAAACATTTTTTACTAAATATCTCCAGTTTTACTACATTTTTACAATAGTCAATGACACAAAAGATAGTCTAGTTGGCCATATCAATCCATGTTTATCTTATTGCTCTTAATTATACATTATTTCTCTTATTGCTTGTTCATGTTTTATCCAAGCAATACTTGCAGCTGTTGCTAAAGTGTTCCCAGATTGTGAGTACAGACACTGCGCTAGACATATTTACTCTAGCTGGAAAAAGCTTTACAAAGGGGAGGAGTTTAAATTGCTCTTTTGGAAAGCAGCCAAGGCTTACAATCAAACTGACTTCAAAGAGGCCCTAGAAGAACTGAAGGAGGTTTCTCAGCAGGCGTATAAAGACTTCCTCAATCACAATCCCAAGTACTTTTGTAGGGCTTTCATGCGTACAGATTCCAAATGTGATGTCATTGTGAGTAACATGGCGGAAACTTTCAATGCGTACATCGTGGAAGCAAGACACAAGCACTTGATATATACGTTGGAGGACATTCGGGCTGCTTTGATGGAAAGAATGGTGGTAAAAAAGGCTTTGATGGAAAATTCAAGTGACACTATCTGCACAAGAATTAGAAAAAAGTTGGAACTTGAGAAGGATGAAGCTAGAAATTGCTTCCCCAAACCTGCTGGCAATAAGATTTTTGAGGTCACTCATAGGATGGACACCCTTTAGGTAGATGTGAACATGACATATCTTGACTGTATTTTTAGTTTAGTGTAGTTGTTTAAAACTTTTTTGACTTTCTGTTTTTTAACTGTCCCTGTAGGTAGACATGAACACTGCAAGCCGCACCTGTAGAAAATGGGATCTAGCTGGTTATCCTTGTTGCCATGCCATTGCTTGTGCAGCATGGTTGAAGGAAGATACTGAGCTATATGTTAATGAATTTTTCAAGAAAGCAAAATATCTTAAGGCTTACCAACGTGGGATTAGCCCTTGTCTTGGTGAAAGGCACTTGCCTGCGAGAGTGTTTCCACTCCGCCCACCTCCTATCAAGATCATGCTGGGTAGACCAAGGAAGAACAGGAGGAAAGCCCCACATGAGGACCGAAAGAAGCCAGGAAGGTTAACTAGACATGGAAGGCAAATGACCTGCACTATATGCCAAGGTGTTGGGCACAACAAGAAAGGGTGTCCTGATAAATTAAACAACTCGTTTCAACAAGCTCCAAGGAGAAAAGACCAAGAGGAAGACCGACGAAGCAACCACAGGAGAGTCAATCATCACAAATGGCTACTGCTGACAGAGGAAGCGGGATGGAAAGAAGAGGGGGAGGGAGGAAACAAGCAACAAGTACAATTAGGAGAGGAAGTGGGCGGATGGCTAATCCTTCATCAGATGCAAACACAAGGGTAAATACCTATCTTGAATTGGCATAAAAAAAAGGGGGTATGGACAAAGATTTTTTATCCGAGTTTTGATATTGATCGAATACTCTGACATAAAATTTCTCTTTTTTCTATTGTCCAAACCCAATTTTATCTTCGTCTGAATTGTCTGACTCGAAATACAACCGGGCCCGGACATAAATTTCTCATCCGAATTTTGGCATTGACCGAATTTGTCCGACTCGAATTCACCCGGACCCGAACATTTACCAATGCTACATATGAGAATATTTGAATTTAATCTTTTTAATAAAATATATTCCTTCTCTCAACATGCTTCATCATCATATTCCACAATGGAGAATGGCGAGCTACTTATAGCAACTCAAGTTTCTCAAACTAGCAGCATTACTCGACAATAATGACAATTATATATGGGAAATTGGATTCTAATAATACGAACTTTTGCCCATATAAGACTTAATAATACGAACTTTCGATTTGGTTCTGAATAATATGAACTTTGACCCCCTCTTGCCCCCATTAACACACCACCGAGTTACCCTTTTCTTGACTCGTCGGGAAAATGAGCTGGCGGTGGCGGCACGGTTTCTTTGATGTTTGACCATGCCATGTCACACATATACTTAAAAGATCGCCACATCACTCTCTCTTTCTCTCTCCTCTCTCTTCCCTCTCTCTCTCTCTCTCTCTCTCTCTCTCTCTCTCTCTTTCTCTCTCCTCTCTTCGTCATCCCCAAATCCGTTTCCCCTTCTTCTTCTTCTTCTTCTTCTTCTTCTTCTTAATTACATCCTCATGGCCACTTCAATGGCCACTTCATTTTCGAGTTAATGATTTTTTGTTTGGTTCAATGTGAATGTGTTGTTGTGCTGCCAATGTGTGACCATGTCATTGTTTTTTCTGAGTTTTTGCGGTTTGATTTGGTCGACGGTTTGTTCTGGCTTTGTGTTGTTTGCTGATCTTCGGTTTTTCTTGCTTTTTTTTACTGGTTTTGGTATTTGTGCTGGATTTGATGTGGTTTTAAGGTGTTGGAAGATTAGGTTTGATGAACTGGAATAGGCATTGAGGGAAGTTCGTGGTTGAATTGATGGAATATGGAGTTGTGGTGGTGTTGTGAGTGGAGGAAAGAGAAGTTTGAGCTGAAATTTGTACGAATTGATGAAGAATTTAACTGATTTTTGGTGTTTGAGTAATGCCTGCTGGATGTTAGTAGAGGATGAAGTGAATTAGGTTGTAATGAGAGTGATTCGATTGTGAAGGAAACTGTAGATGCAGTTGGTGCAGATTCCTTGCTTATTTATTGGGAGATAGAGAATGATACTTTGGTTTGATTGTACTATAAGTTTGAGTTTATACTTTATGATGCCAATTTTTTAGGTTTATGAGTACTGGACATTGATTAAGAAGAAGAAGAAGAAGAAGAAGAAGAAGAAGAAGAAGAAGAAGAAGAAGAAGAAGAAGAAGAAGAAGAAGGGGAAACAGATATGGGAATGACGAAGAGAGGAGAGAGAAAGAGAGAGAGAGAGGGAGAGAGAGGGAAGAGAGAGGAGAGAGAAAGAGAGAGTGACGTGGCGATTTTTTTAAGTCAATGGGTGAATGTGTTGTTGTGCTACCAATGAGTGACCATGTCGTTGTTTTTTCTGACTTTTTGCGGTTTGATTTGGTCGACGGTTTGTTCTGGCTCTGTGTTGTTTGCTAATCTTCGGCGTTTCTTGCTTTTTTTACTGGTTTTGGTATTTGTGCTGGATTTGATGTGATTTTAAGGTGTTGGAAGATTAGGTTTGATGAACTGGAACAGGCATTGAGGGAAGTTCGTGGTTGAATTGATGGAATATGGAGTTGTGGTGGTGTTGTGAGTGGAGGAAAGAGAAGTTTGAGCTGAAATTTGTGCGAATTGATGAAGAATTTGACCGATTTTTGGTGTTTGAGCAATGATTGCTGGATGTTAGTAGAGGATGAAGTGAATTAGATTGTAATGAAAGTGATTCGATTGTGAAGGAAACTGTAGATGTAGTTGGTGCAGATTCCTTGCTTATTTATTGGGAGATAGAGAATCATACTTTGGTTTGATTGTACTATAAGTTTGAGTTTATACTTTATAATGCCAATTTTTTGGTTTATGAGTACTGGACATTGTTTAAGAAGAAGAAGAAGAAGAAGAAGAAGGGGAAACAGATCTGGGAATGACGAAGAGAGGAGAGAGAAAGAGAGAGAGAGGGAAGAGAGAGGAGAGAGAAAGAGAGAGTGACGTGGCGGTTTTTTTAAGTCAATGGGTGACATGACATGGTAAAACATCAAAGAAAACGTGTCGCCACCGCCAGCTCATTTTCCCGACGAGTCAAGAAAAGGGTAACTCGGTGGTGTGTTAATGGGGGCAAGAGGGGGTCAAAGTTCATATTATTCAGAACCAAATCGAAAGTTCGTATTATTAAGTCTTATATGGGCAAAAGTTCGTATTATTAGAATACAATTTCCGTTTGGTATGGGTTAAATATACTCCTCTTGGCATTGTTTTTTAATTGACTACTACTGATAGCAGCACCACTAAGATCCAAAAGGAGAACAATCATACATCAAACATAAATGAAGTGATATATTTCTAAAATGAAGAACTGCCTGAATGGTGAAGCTGTGTTGATCATGAACAAGCAATTTTTTTAGAACGAATCTGTCTTTTGTTTTCTATCTGTAATTATGCAACATTTGCACAAAGAGTCCCCACTATTAGAAGGTTATTTGGGTTGTAGCTAGGCAAAACAATGTAGCTTAGTAGTTGATTTTTTGAGAATGAAGCTTGATTTTGAGACCTGTACACTTGCAAAGTATGGCCTTTTGCTCTTTGCCAAACACGTCCTTGTATTTATACTTGGTTTCAAGCACTAACTATTTTGTCACCGACGCTAGACCAATTGACTCCAAAAAGAATCGTTTACATAGAAAACGAAAAGCACCATTAAATTCTACATAACCATATCTAACTAAATTCAAACAACCCGCTTTGGCTACAAGCTTCAAATTCATATATCATTCTTGCACATTGTGCACATATTTAATTAATTTAAACGACACAACTACTCTAAGCATGTCTTTCTTGAGCACGATTTCCACACACTCCAAATACTTTATCAATGGTCGAATGCCCAATAGTTCCACCATGTTTAGGAGTTTCTCCTTCCCCAAGGGAGGGTCTAACTCCTTCATAACGCGTACTTACATGTAACATGAACATCCGCTCTGTGTGGAGTAAGTTCGTAGGAGGCATGAAACTTAGAAATGAACAGGGGGAAGTGTCAAAACAAGATGTTCCTTGATCTCCTAGTTCGATTCCCCGTTCTATGGCTTCTGTTTTGACAACCGACAATTTCGCACAAATCATTCGTATTATCTGCAACCATAGACGAAGAAGAATGTATCACAAAACAGAATTGAAAAGAAGATAATAAACTCCAATCACATATTCAACATAGCAACCACAAATTTTGAAAGATGGACAGTAAGAAATTCTTGGGATATGGTGATTCTGCACAGATGAAACAATAGATTTTAATTAGAGCTGGCAAAACTTCGTTCGACCTGAATTATCTGACCCAGAAAAACCGGGTTTGGACATAGATTTTTTGTCCGAATTTTGATATCGATCGAATTGACCGAATATTTGGACATAAAATTTCTCTTTTTTCTATTGTCCGAACCCGATTTTAGCTTCGTTCGAATTGTTCGACCTGAAATAAAACATTGTCCGAATTTGTCCGACTTGAATTTACCCGGACCCGAATTTTTTGTCTAACGCTAACTTTAATAGCATGAGTTTAAACAGAAGGAACGAGATAGAAAGACAGAAAATCAAGACATACTAGAAAAAGAACAACCTCTTGATTTCAGATCGAAGCTCTAAATAAGCAAATATTTATCAAGATGAGATTGAGTTGAATCGCTAACTAAAACAAATGTGGGCTGCCCATCTTTGATGCTTGTTTCGGCTATGAACTTGCCCAAAAGCCCGGTTCCTCCAATAACCACAAGCTTGCTTTTTCATCTTCAAGAGAAAAAAGAACACCCAGCCACATAATATGTTCATTGCATTTTATCATCTCCCAAAGGAAGAAGAAGAAGATGACCTAACCATAGACAAAGATAGACAGAGCCAGGGAGCGAAGAAGACCAGATTTGAAGAGAAGGAGCAAGAAACCATGAAAGATGGGTTAAGAATGGCAGCAGGCGTAGAATAGAAGAACCCCCATTAGGTTTTGTTTCCTTCTTTAATTCCCACTAACTTAGTTCCATCTAACAAACGAAAATATTTTTGAATTTTTCTAAGTGCTCAATTTCCACCTAATATAGCTGACAAAGCAAAATAATTTTAAGCCACACTTTTTCCTTTTTTTTAAACAGTAGAAAAATCCACGTGTACCACCTCCTCCATCACATTAGTTTTCCGGCGACTTCAATTTGGTGGCATATTATAAAACTGTAAAAAAAACATGTTTAGGCATAAAGTTTGGTGGACTTCAATTTGGTCACATAAAGTTTGGTTTATTCTCTACCAATTTTCCATTTTTTTTACTCTTTACGAAGTTGATTCTCTTTGTTTATGTATAGATTAGCTGACATATTATAAATTTAACTATTTGGATGTGACCAAATGTGAGACTCAGAACCAAGCTTAACGAAGAGAAAAGGAAGAGGAAGCCATCTTCATTTTCCTTTTATTTTTTGCCTATAAAACATTCCACAACAGCAAAAAAACCTTCATGTCATTTCTCCGGTAACCGGAAATTGGTGGATGTTTATTAAGAAAAATATTATGTTAAGTACAGTTTGTCATTAACAAAAAGTTAAGTTTGGTTTGTTAGATCAAAATGGACATAAAGTTTGGTTTATTAGATTCCAATTTTCCAAAAAACATTAAATCACATTTATTTAAACGTGTTTCTGCTGGGAGATTGTTGTTGTAGTTTTATAAAATCAGCTTTGCTTATGTAGATTAGCTGACATGTCATAAATTTAGATATTATTTAGCTTATTCATCTTCTCGGTCTGCCATGTAAGATCGTCACCAAGTCTGCCACCGTCGAAATTGTTTTGGATGCATTATTGTCCAACACCCCTCAAAGTTTAGTGCATTATTGTCCAAGGTCAAAGTTCATGCATTATTGTCCAATACCCCAAAAGTTCAGTATATTAGTGTCCAATATTTTGGTTGTCCGGACATGCAACAAACCCAAAAAAAATGGGCATTGAACATTATTTTGTCGAATGGATCTAAAATATCGAACTTGAATTTTTGACATCCTTAATAGACTTAATTGATCTAATGGTGTTACCCTAATTTGTAATTCTAAACATTTAATTTTTCCTGCTAACTACATTTATCTACATTCAATTATACTTATCTATACTTATTTGCACCTACGGATGACAACAGGGTTGGTCGGATATAGGGGGTATATTCCCCATCCCCATCCCCACCCTACACCCTACACCCACACCGTCATTCTCGCCGGGTACCAAAACCTAGCGGCACTCTAATACGTATAGGAAACTCAGACTAAGACATGAGGGACTGAGAGTAAGGAGTTACGATTAGAGAAAATAAATTATGTGTAACTCCCCGTACATTTAATTATCTAAAAGTCAATATTTGACTAACTTTAATAGTGGAATGTTGACTCAAACAGACATCATTGTCGTATCTACGAATAAATACAAGGCAAGAATAGTTAACTAAACAACGAGCAACTGTTACCTTGATTTAAAAATACACTAAATATCTTCCAAACCTCAACTCAACAATCCAAAAATTAAACTGACTACAAGTCTCACCAAACATCTCAAACAATTTATTCTAAACCTACTATCAATTAAAACGCCTTCACTTTTAGCTCCTGTTCCCATCACATAAATCTTCATCGAAAACAAAACATTTACAAACATGAGCAAAAACTCAACAATGTCTACCCCTAATTGTCAAAATAAGTACAATTCATTTTAGTTCATTTATGGGGAAAAGTAAACAAGTCAAATCATTTCATAAACAAGTTACTCCCAACACAAAATTTAAAAAAAGTACTCAAACAAGCCGCAAATCTCAGTTCAGTATTATTACTAAGCGGGCTAGGTGTACAAACCCCTTAGTAAACGAAGTCCAAGACTTCCAGCATAACAAAATCAACAACATATCATTCTTTTTTTTTTCTTTTTTTTTCCAATCTCAGTAGCAGGAGACTTGCAAGTCATGTGAATTGATTCCATGACTTCCAGCATGGAAGGCTATGCGACTATGGTGCCAAATGAGGGGAAATTGAGTTGAAGGTTACCTTAAGAACATACCTAAAATTATGAAGAAATACATTAACTAAGTTCTTTATAGCTTTTTGATGCTTTTAGAGTTTAAGTATTTTAAAGGACATTATGTAATTGTGTTTTTGGGCGGACTTTTTTCTTAAAGAAAGGAAAGATACAAGTTAGGAAGCACTTCTTTCAAGTGTTACGTTCTTCTGATCATATCATCATACAAAATTGTTTTCAGATCCAACGATATGATGAGACTTGGTTTTACATCGTTGAGGAGTTACATGATAACCTTTTATTTGCTAACTAGTTAGCTACCCGATTCCCATTCCTGAAGATATTATTAAAAGTTACAACATTACATTTTTTAGCAAAATACAAATATTCTGGTAAGATTTTGGATCTTCAAGGGGGAACGAATGACTCCTTGAATTACTTGAATAAGTATCTTGTTATCAACTTTCAACAATGATATCTTGATCCCCTTCTGGGACTGCTTTGGAAATTTCATTATGAAGAGTCGTTGCTTTAGCCATAGGAATTGAACGCGGAAGCTTGAATAAAATGCCCAAGCCAATCTTTGAACATAAACACACCTGTTGTTGTTAATGAAATTTTAGATCCATCAAAGTTGATTAACGAGGATCTTGCCAAGCGACCTTATAGTTGAATTTGGAAGAATGTTGATGGGAAAGGAGTGTTGGATGAGATTATTTATGAGTTTGTGCCTTGTCCTCCAGCTAACGGAAACTTTCTTAGCCCCGATGAGCAGTGGCGGATCCAGGAAGCAAAACCAGTGGTGTCAGAAATAATTTATTTTAAAAAAATAGAATTGAGCAACATAAAGTAAAAAATTAAATGCACCTCATAAATCTAACGAACTAACAAATTTTAATTCAAACACTCAAGAACCTTCAAAATTTCACATAAATAGTACATAATTAGATTTATAAGTTCACAAACGATAATTTAACTTTGATTCACATAACAAGCAATTAACAAACCTCAATTTAACAAATTAGATACATTTAGCAAAATCCTAAACCAAGGCAAAGAACCAACAAATAATACATAAAGTCAACATGTCTCCCAAATCCTAATTTAACCATATTGATACATTAACAAGTTGATAAATTAGACATTCAATAATTCAATTAGCCAGCAAGTAAGTGTTTCGAATCCTAACAGTTAGCAATCTCCAAAATCAAATAGAAAAGTAATAAGATATGCATCTGATTAGAAAAATCTATTTTCAAAACATTCACATAATCCAACTCATAATAGATAAAACCTAATTCAATTATATTCACTCATTTAACAAAACAAATCAGGTTCACATATATTTTATAATTAGTAACAACAAAAATATAATTGTCTTCTACAAAAACAACCGTGTAATCTATTTTAAGATGATACCAACATTCCAAGCATAGATTTGATTTTTGTGGATCACATTGGAAAAAAAAAAAAATACTATTGTACATTACAAATGTATCGTTCTATATTACGATGTAAATTTTAAACATCAAATTTGCATAAACATGAAGACTAAAACATGACTAAAACAAGAAGACTAAAAGTAGTAGTATTTAATAAATGAAGGAGAAGAACAATGAACAGAAGGCCAAAGTTTGCAAACAAAAAAAAAATGAAAAGAAACAATGGTTGAGCGCAACAAGCTTCAAACCTATGCCTAACAAGAAGAACCCTAAGGCACTAACTACTAGACTGATTGTTACCTTATGATAGAATACCCAGTTGGCTTGTATATGTTGAATATATAATTATTTTTTTGAAAACTGATTAATTTTTTTTTTCAAAACTCCAGTGGAGTCTCTTGACTCAACACATTAAACATTAGATCTGCTCCTGTCGATGAGTGTGACAACCTTATTTAAAGGTTCACCGGAAAAGAAGGTTGTTTCCTAATTTCAAAATACTTAAAAAAAGAGCATTGATCCTTTCTAAAGCTACAGAAGAGGAATCTGCTCTACTTCTAAAGAATTAAGTACTGAAAGAGTCATTCAATCTATGGACGGTCGAAGCTTTGATCTACTTATGTCTCAAAGCAAGTTGCCAAAATATCACAAGAAGAAAGACAATGGAGAAAAAGGTGATTAATGTCTTCATTGCTAAAGTTGTGATGGGGACAAGCAAGGTTCCTAAAGTATCTTGGGATGGGAACCGCCAAATCCAAACCATTAGTGACATGCCCTCCTAAGACCCTAAAGGTGTGGATGGGTCTTTTCCATTCAAAATGGGGTGCGAGAGGCACTTTAAAGAGAATCCTAGACCAAGGGATGTTGATTGTGGTCCTCAACGGGACTATTCTCAAGTCTCAAAAGGTTCCTAGGATTCCTTCGGCACAAACAAGGCAAAGAAGTCAAACTTGACTTCTTTTTGGGCTCTAAACAGACATAAACCATGAATCAACGAGGTATGGTATGATCTGATATGGGTCCCTCTTTTCGCTCTCTTACTCTTTTGATAATTGTGCTTGCGTGTTGGGCTAATTACTTGAGAGTTTTTGGTTTATTCTCATCTATTGTACCACACATCAAATTAGGTTTTTAAATTTTATCTTAATTCCACTTTTAGTTGAAAGATCAACATTGATATACATGTCATTTGAAACTTCAGATCCAACTTTGGCTTAAATGTATGCGTTTTTCTTGGGTTTTCCAGGTTTGTTATGTTCTTCATTATGAGTTTGTTTCAAACTTAACTTCATCTTGCTATCCAAGATACTAGTTTATGTGTTCTTATCTTGAATGTACTAACTTTTTATGATTTATTGTCCGTTTAATAACACTATTCTTCCCTTTATTATTATTTTTTTTAACTATTCAGGGATTAAGAGAGTGGTTGTTGGAATTAGACATCCTGTAAAAGATTTTTGAGGAAGTGTGATTTAAGCTCTTAAATATGATGGATTAACAGAGAAAAATTTTCAGAGGTCTATAGCTCATACCTCTAGTATCATGTGTTTTTGTAATCAAGTTTGCCATTGTCATGTTTGCTTTCGTATGTTTTACAACATTTAATGGTGTTTAACTATTGTTCTTTGGGTTTGTAGTGATAATTACCAAGGTGATTCGTGCTATTGACGGTTTCTGGGGTTGAGGACAGTCTTCTGATCACAAGTTTAGTGTTACAAATTGGTATAATTGGCTCAGGAAAGCAAATACCTCGTATTCTTGGAATGGAATGGTATCTCTCTTGCTAATGTGCCTACACACTTTGTTATTGCTTAGTTTGCTCACTTCATAGATTTTCAATGCCTACACATCTACGGATGGATGGATAGAATGTGGATAATGAATGCCTTATGTTCCATAACGTTCAAGATAATACAAAATACATAATTGTTTCCTGTAACTTTGCTATTGATTTCACAAAACATGTCTATGCACATTTGGGCATTTCACTTGGATTTTTTATGATTTCAAATAGAAAAACATGAGGAAAGGCAAAGGCTTGGCAGATGTATCTTACTTCAGTATTTTGTGATGTGATATACTAGCTTGGGAAATCAGAAATTTGATAAGTTCAAGAAGCAAAAACTGAACATGGAGGCTATTGTGAAGCAAGTTGTGTAGGATGCCCTACTCAAGCTACGCAATACTAGAATATAGATAAACTGATTGCATAGGTGTTTCTTGTAATTTATGTTTTATTCCTGAAAGGCCTATTGGAATGTATATAACTGCCTCCAAATTTTTGGGGTAAAGTAATAAAATATAAAGATTTTTTGCCTAAAAGCTGCACACATACTTGCGTAATAATAACAATAATAATAATAATAATAATAATAATAATAATAATAAAATTAATGAAATTTATATACATAAGCAAATTGCTACACCTCGTATGTGTAAGAATTCTTAATTTGAAATCATTTTAATTATATGCTCATTTTACAAAAGCTCTGGCTATTATATTAAAATGTTGGAAAAATGATGTTTGACAACGGCTTGAATCTTCATCATCTTCTCTTGGTATCTTGATCTTCTAGCGGTACATGTGACAAGACGGAGATTGAACTTAATAACCAAATGGTTAACTTGTTTAGATAACGCTAAGAGTCATAACCTCGTACTCATTTTCCTTAAGAACTATTTATTGTACCGTAAATATATGTTCAAAGGTATAAAACTTAGCTCTTGTCGCACTCAAGACATAGGTTTCTCACTTGATTCTCTCAAGTATAGTTGCAGTCTATATTTGAGAGGATGTGATTATAGAATAGAATAGATGCTTGTGTTCATCTTAAATGGCTTGGGAATATCTCCTATTTATAGGAGAATTCCACCCTAATCCAACCCTAATTACATCCCTTAGTCAAAGGTGTAGTTAAAGTCCTTAATGGAGAATCAAGACCTTGACTTGGTCATGATAATATAGCTGTTTGATCTTAATACCGAACTTAATATTGATATTATACACTTAATACTCAAGATTATACAACCGTCAGCATTAAAAACACATTCTGGCATTCAACACGGTCCATATTGGATCAACACGGTCCGTGTTGCCTCAACACGATCCGTGTTGAGCCCATAATGGTTTTTCTTGCTCTCTGGAGTCCAGCAAGACCCGTGCTGGTCTCTTATACACTCGTGTTGATCATATTTTCAATCTTTATCTTATATATGATCCTTATACTTGTTCCACATGATTCCTCATTCTATATAATCTTCTTATACTCTTGAAATATTTCCAACAATCCCCCGCTATTTCAAGAGTATGTAGAACTTTTGAAATAACTTTACTTAAGGAGTTAACACCCCCGCCATTTGAGATATACCTTAACTTGTAATCACCCGAGAAACCCACAAACATATGCATAATGAAAAGTAGATTGCTCTTTGAACTTTTCACTTAGTATTTACAAGCCAAAATTGAATCCAAATCACAAAGTAGACATGTCTTTGAACTTTGGATTTATATTGATCAACTATACTCGTAATACACATACGTTTGTTTTTAAATCTTAAGTGTTAAAACTTTGACACTATTATCCGGCCTTGTGTCCTTATCCTTAGTAAGTGTTTCGAAACTTTAGCCCTAAGTTCCTTTCTGCGGCCACACATCACACTTACATAGGTAAACTTTGTAATATACCACCCTTGTAATTAGGCTTTCCACAAAGTCTATTAAGAGTATTACTACTCAACCTCTTATCATTACAGATATTAAGCATCACTTAACCTGAGATGTATAAAATTGATGCTTCCTACTACTTTAGACAACTCCGTACTAATTTGAACTTTAGAAATTGGTGGTATTCCAATTCGTAAAGTTGAGTCATTGTTGTGAAGTAGTAGATATTTAGGCTACTTAACCCATCTCTAACAACAAGGTCCACTAGATATGTAATTATATCTTTACCATGGCTTTAACAAGAATATCTTCATCATAATATGAACCAACCATCATATTATTTTTCGGATATAATTACACTGTACCATGGATCCTCTTATATATTTATCATCGAAAAAACCATTGATAAAAACTTGTGAACAAAATAACCTCGCACTTGACAAACCACTTAACCTCTGATTTATATGGAAATCGAATTTCCAACTTATATGTAATTAAACCATTACATCTCAATCCTTTGCTACATACTTGAACTTATAACTTTAACTCATTGAATAAACAATGGTTCATAATCATGAATGATTATCTTTTAGAGTATACTACCAAGTATATGATTAAACCATCATATTACCATGGTTGTATTCTCTCCTTTTATGTTTAAGTCCACCCTTCAAAGCATATAGCTATGAAGATTTAAACATAAAACTTATACTTTGTCATTACCAAATCCATTGATATAGATATATCATCATGAATTTAGAATAATCAAATGTATAAAAACTATACACTTCTTATGTAACAAATAAACTTAATATATGCATACTCAACTTATGCAAACAACATAGACCATTCTCAATCATGATTATCCGGAAACCTTGATCATAAATTAAACTTTATGAACTTGTAAAACCTCAAAGAATAACCATGATGGAGGTCCATCTACACCAACAATGACAGTTGGCACAGCAAGGAAGGAGGAGAGGACTTTCTGTCCTGAGGTCCTCAGCAGGTCCTTCACCCAATGGGACTTAGCTGGGAATTCAGGAGGGATCAAGTCCTTCCTGCAGCAAGCATGAAGTGTTATAGCAAAAAGGTCCTAGGGGAATTTTGAAGTATTCAAAGGAAGTAAGGTGATAACCCCAGGATCCTGTGCAGAAGGCAGCCTTGGCCTTAGAACTTAAATCCAGTTGGTGCAATTGGACCTTGGCAGAACCCCAACCTGTGAAATCAGGTTTCAGGTTATCTTAAGGTCTATTACAAGTTGCAATTGCTCAAGGCAATGACATTTGGTGGTTTCCATATGTCCCTAAGGTCATTTACTACTACTGTTCGAGGAGTGCAAGTGATGTATATAAGCTCAACAATGTACTGAATCAAGCCAGCTTATAACATCACAAGGACACCAATATCTCGGGGTAGCCAATAACCACAACAATATGATGCAATAAGCATCAAGGAGTGAAAAACAAATGAATGAAAAGATAGATACAAGTATTTCCTCACTTGTTACAGTACTTAAACACCTACAAGTGAAAAGAATACCCGGGCAAGCTTGAAGGACCTCGTTTGGTTACAGAAGCTAATCACCTTCCAAAAGAGATCACAACAAGTCCACACAACACCACTAGATTGCCAAATCTAGCTACTGGAGTGGAAATGAGAGTTTGAGAAACTCACCAACAATGAAGCTCAAAGCTTTCTTTGGTTTTGTATTTCGTAAGATATGAAGTTAAGTGGCCAATACAATGATACATATACTCGACTGAAATAAGGGAAAAGGCAACCAAGCAAGCAAGCAAGGAGCTCAAACTAACTAGAGTGAGGTTTCCTAATGACGAAGAAACCTCCTAAACGTGGTTAATTAAGCTAATTACAAATGATTAAAGCTAATACAAGCTTCATTATGAAGTACTCGATCATCATTGGACCAACCATTGGACGATCACAACCCTCCACTTGGCACTTCCTCATTGGAGGATCTTCATTCACTTAGACTCCAATCCATGCAAGACAAGTGAAGAAACACAAGTGGTTTTGTTCCAAAATGGCGGGAACTCAGCAAGGACCTCCAATACTAATAGGGAAAACCGGACCTCTTGAGAAAAGACCAAAATTCCCTTGAAAACATGCCAAAATATCAAGGCTGCCCAAGTAAAGGACCTTTACTGCTGTCCAGATAAATGACCTTGCCGCACGTCAAAAATAGAATAGTTGTGAAGGAGCCCGAATGACCTTCACTGTTGAGATATGGAGACAAACAGTGAGGACATCACATGGAGTGAATGTCCTTGGCCCCCCTCGACACCAATGCCCTTCTTAATTATACCCACCAAGTGATAACACTCTTGAATCAACTGGATTTGTAGACGCTGATTCCCATCATCCCCCCCAAGTTGGAAAGAGTTTGCCCTCAAACTTGGTAGCTCTTCTCCTTAAGCATAATATGGCTTCAAATCAGAAACATTGAACGTAGCACTTCCTCCATAATCATCTGAAAGTGCCAGCTTGTAGGCATTGTCTCCCACCTTCTCTAACACTTCAAAAGGACCATCTTCCCTGGGAACCAACTTGCCCTTCCTCCTAGATGGAAAACGATCCTTGCTGAGATGGATCCACACGAGATCGCCAGGTTGGAAAACCACCTTTCTCCTACTCTTATTAGCCAGATTGGAAGCTTTCTCATTGAACTTGGCTATCTTTTCTCGGACATGTTGGTGTAGCTCCTGATTCTCCTTGGCTCTCACACTAGCATCATGGCTGAACCTGGTTGAGGTAATTATGGGAGCCAAATCCATTGGGGTGATTGGATTCCTCCCATACACTACTTGAAATGGTGACAAACCAGTAGCCTTGCTAGGAGCTCTATTGAAAGCAAACTCGGCATGGGGAAGCAAAGTATCCCATCCTTGTCTTTGTTCACCAAGGACCTTAGCAGTGTACCAAGTGTCCTATTGGTGACCTCAGTTTGGCCATCAGTTTGGGGATGACATGCTGTACTGAACTTGAGTTTGGTACCAAGCTTCTTCCATAAGGTCACCCAAAAGTGACTCAAGAACTTTGCATCTCAATCAGAAACCATAGATTTAGGAACTCCATGTAGCCTTACAACTTCCTGGAAGTACAACTCAGCAACTCTCATAGCATCATAAGTAGTATGGCATGGAATAAAGTGAGCCATCTTTGAAAAACGATCAACAACCACCAAAATAGAATCTTTACCTCTTTGGGTTCTTGGCAATCCAACAATGAAGTCCAGACTGATGTCTTCCCAAGGACCTTGGGGTATAGGTAGTGGGGTGTAAAGACATTGTGGTAGGCTGTGACTCTTTGAGAGTTGACATAATGAACACCTTTTGAGCAAGTGCTCAACGTCCTTTTGCATTCTCGGGCAGTAGTAATGCTCCTTCATCATTAACGTAGTTTTCTCGATCCCAAAGTGACCTGCCAAACTACCTCCATGAACCTCCAAGATGAGAAGCTCACGTAGGCTCGTCTTTGGGATGCACAGCTTGTTTCCCTTAAAGAGAAACCCATGCTCGATGTGGAATAAATCTCCTTGGGGCCGCTGCTGACATGCTTCATAAATCTCCTTGAAATCTTCATCTTAGGATCTGAGGCCTTGAGGTGCTCAAAACCAAGCACTCTCGAATCAAGGACATGTAACAAAAGGAACTTCCTTGAGAGGGAATCAGCTCCTTTGTTCAAATGACCGACCTTGTGGTGGATCATGAAATGATAGGCTTGCATATACTCAACCCATTTGGCATGGCGAGGGTTTAGTTTATGCTGGCCTTGGATGAACTTGAGGGCCTCATGATCACTATGCAAAATGAACTCATTACCAATAAGATAATGCCTCCAATGCTCCAATGCTCGAATGATTGCATAAAACTCCTTATCATACACACCGTACTTCTTCTTGGCATCATTCAACTTCTCGCTAAAATAAGCAATAGGCCTGCCTTCTTGGGATAAGACAGCTCCTATGCCCAACCCAGATGCATCACACTCAACTTCAAATACCTTTGAGAAACTAGGCAAGGCTAACACAGGGGCAGTGGTTAACCTTTCCTTGATAGTTTCAAAGGCCTTCTGTGCTGATGGAGTCCAAGAGAAACCTTTAGCCTTCACTAAGTCAGTCATGGGAGCTAGGATGGTACTAAAGTTCCTCACAAACCTCCTATAGAAGGAAGCCAAACCATGGAAACTCCTCACTTGCTGGATGGTGGTGGGGACTGGCCAATCTCTTATAGCTTGAGTCTTCTCTTCATCTACCTGAATGCCCTCGGCAGAGATCACATAGCCAAGGAACATAACCTTGTTGGTGAAGAATTGGCATTTCCCTAAATTTCCATAAAGCTTTTCCTTGGACAGTATCTCCATCACAGCTTGCAAATGCTTGACATGATCCTCCTCATTGTGGCTATAAACAAGTATGTCATCAAAGTAGACAACAACACACTTGCCTATAAGGACCTTCAGAACCTGGTTCATTAATCTCATAAAAGTAGATGGGGCGTTAGTTAAACCAAAAGGCATAACCAACCATTCATACAAACCTCCTTTAGTCTTGAATGTCGTTTTCCACTCGTCCCCTTCATAGATTCTTATTTGGTAGTAGCCACTCCTCAAATCAATCTTTGAAAACACTTGAGCCCCGTGAAGCTCATCCAGAAGGTCCTCAAGCCTAGGTATAGGATACCTATACTTGATGGTGATCTTGTTGATAGCACGACAATCAATGCACATTCTTTGACTCCCATCTTTCTTTGGCACTAGGAGAGCTGGTATAGCATAAGGACTTAAGCTCTCCCTGATCATCCCTTTGGCGAGAAGGTCATCTACTTGCCTTTGGATCTCCTGAGTATCACTGGGGTTCATTCGGTAAGCTGGTTTATTAGGGAGTATTGACCCAGGAACGAGGTCAATTTTGTGTTGAATGTCCCTCTTGGGAGGTAAACCAGGGGGCATCTCCTCAGGAAACACAAAGGAGTAGTGTTCCAGAAGAGGGGCAATAAGAGGGTGGTCATTTGTGGAGCTAGGCTTCGTGTTTAGGTCTAGGAGAATAAGGTCCTTATGATCGTGAAACTCATGGTGTTCAGCAACCAAGAGAGTGATCAAACTTGGATCAGTAACCAAATTCTCCTTGGGTTTTGGGAGTAGGGTAGGCTTAAGGGGTACAAGGGTAATCTTTTTATGGTTAAAGAGAAGGGTATAAGTGTTTGCCCTCCCATCATGACTCACGGATCTATCAAAAAGCCAAGGCCTGCCAAGTAACACATGACAAGCATCCATAGGTAAAATATCATACCAAAGAGAGTCTTGGTATGTTTTACCTATTGAGAAGTTCAACAAACATCTCTGATCCACGTGAATGCCCTTGCCTTGATTAAGCCACTGGATGGTATAAGGAGTCGGGTGAGGACTGGTTTGCAACTTGAGCTTGCTCACCATAGACTGTGAGGCAGCATTGGTACAACTTCCTCCATCGATGGTCAAAGAGCACACCTTGCCATTGATAGTGCACCGAGAATGAAAAATATTCTCCCGTTGCTCCTGTCCTTCCTTCAAAGAAGAGCTACTAAGAACTCTCCTTACCACCAACATCTCCCCTTCGTCTGGTTCCTCAACCACCTCATCATAAACTGGATCACCTCAAGGCTCATTTTCAAGCTCCTCCTCTCCTAGTTCTGGTGCAACAAACAAGGCTGCTTGGTACTCAGCGAGAGACACCACTCGTTTGTTAGGACATTCCAACGCAATGTGTCCAAGTCCTTGGCATCGAAAACATCTTCTCTTATCAAGGGGTTTGGGTTCAGTAAAGGTAGGCCTTTGTGGGGTATAAGGCTGAGGGTTTGGAGTAGGTTTAGTGGGGGTGTATTTGGGCTAGAAAGGTTGTTTTTGTGGGGTAAAGGATGGTTTAGGGAATGTGTTTGGACGTGGTTAGGGTTGGTTTCTGCTATGAACCTCCTTCCCTCTACTCCTCCTTTGCAACTCCACCTTGTGAGCCAAAGAACTCAACTCATCAAGGGAAGTGTAAGGGTGCAACTCCACAACATTCCTCACTCTTTCATCCAAACCAAGAAGATACCTCACAAGTATTTGAGGTTCATTCTCCTTAAGATCACACCTCCAAAGTAAATGCTCGAACTCCTAGGTATACTCCTCTACTGTTTTGCCTCCTTCAACCAAATGTTGGAGCTTCAAGTAGTTATCCTTAAGATAATTGGCTGGAAGGAACTTGGCTTGTAACTTCTCCTTCATTTTCTGCCATGAAAGCACCTTATCCTTCCCAACAGAAACTCTCTTCTTCTGCAAATTAGTCCACCATATAGATGCATGTTTTCTTAATTTCAAAGCTACAAATTTTACCTTCTTGTCATCGGGAACGTCCTTTAGATCAAAGACCCATTCTACCGTTTGCATCCAATCCAAGAAAACCTCTGGATCAAGGTTTCCCTCGAATTCTGGTATATCCACCTTGAAATCAAGCTTTTCCTCCTTAGGTGAACGTCTCTCTCTTTGTCCGCTGAGAATCTCCATTTCATCATCTCCAAACGGATTCCCCAAATCAGAAGCACCTCCATCCGAACCTTTAAGCTCTTGGTTCCTCAAGTACATATAGTGCCTGAGTTGAGCTGTACGGAATTCAACTCGTTTCTCCAGCTCTTCTTTCTCCCTTAGAACATCTTCGGGGTTTTGAGGTTGAACTTGACCAGATGACATAGCTTTAGTTTCTTCTTACTTCACACCAAATGAATCAAAACAAACTCACCAAGATGTTAAGCTAGCTCTGATACTAATTATGATGTATATAAGCTCACCAATGTACTGAATAAAGCAAGCTTATAACATCACAAGGACACCAATATCTCGGGGTAGCCAATAACCACAACAATATGATGCAATAAGCATCAAGGAGTGAAAAACAAATGAATGAAAAGATAGATACAAGTATTTCCTCACTTGTTACAGTACTTAAACACCTACAAGTGAAAAGATTACCCGGGCAAGCTTGAAGGACCTCGTTTGGTTACAGAAGCTAATCACCTTCCAAAAGAGATCACAACAAGTCCACACAACACCACTAGATTGCCAAATCTAGCTACTGGAGTGGAAATGAGAGTTTGAGAAACTCACAAACAATGAAGCTCAAAGCTTTCTTTGGTTTTATATTTCGTAAGATATGAAGTTAAGTGGCCAATACAATGATACATATACTCGGCTGAAATAAGGGAAAAGGCAACCAAGCAAGCAAGCAAGGAGGTCAAACTAACTAGAGTGAGGTTTCCTAATGACGAAGAAACCTCCTAAACGTGGTTAATTAAGCTAATTACAAATGATTAAAGCTAATACATGCTTCACTATGAAGTACTCGATCATCATTGGACCAACCATTGGACGATCACAACCCTCCACTTGGCACTTCCTCATTGGAGGATCTTCATTCACTTAGACTCCAATCCATGCAAGACAAGTGAAGAAACACAAGTGGTTTTGTTCCAAAATGGCGGGAACTCAGCAAGGACCTCCAATACTAATTGGGAAAACCGGACCTCCTGAGAAAAGACCAAAATGCCCTTGAAAACATGCCAAAATATCAAGGCTGCCCAAGTAAAGGACCTTTACCGCTGTCCAGATAAAGGACCTTGCCGCACGTCAAAAATAGAATAGTTGTGCAGGAGCCCGAATGACCTTCACTGTTGAGATATGGAGACAAACAGTGAGGACATCACATGGGGTGAATGTCCTTGGCCCCCTCGATACCAATGCCCTTCTTAATTATACCCACCAAGTGATAACACTCTTGAATCAACTGGATTTGTGGAGGCTGATTCCCATCAGCAGGTGACTGATGTCCTTGGGCATTTCCTACAGCATGTTGGTTCATGAAGTGCAGACACATCATGCAGCTGGGACAGTGTTAGCATTTTCAACAGTATTGAGGTAATTTGGTCATTTTCCTTTAAATAATCGAATGACCTTAGTTGCTAATATCACCAACCATTTTAGCAGCCAAGAAGAAGATTATAATACACTTAGTGGAAGCATGACTAATGCTCGATAAGCAGCTGCTAGCACAATCTGATCCAGCCAACAATATTTATATTTCTTTTGCTATTTTCTTCTTATAATATGATGTAATTAAGTATTAAGTAGCTTTCTTATGTATCTTAAGTTAGCTTACTAGTAGATTAGAGGTTTTCTAATGTTTAGAAAAACCTTAATCAGTCGGTACAGCCAGCTACTTGCTGAAAGTAGCAATATAAGCAGCTCCTATTGTATTTTTGCATTCAACTTTGAGTGAATGAATGAGAAACCAGTCGAGCTTGCTCCTGTGTGTTTGTGAGTGTCTCTAAAAACTCTCCATTGTTTCTACTTGTCTGTAACTAAGCTTTGGTAAGCTTAGAAGGTGTTAAGTAGAGCTCGGTGCATGTTCTGGTGGTGTGGACTGTATCCAGTGCATAGCTGAGTTTGCCCTTGTGCTTCTTGCTGTGGTGTGGTCTGTATCAGTGAGAGTCACAGGTTTTGTATCTTCTTTCGTTTGTTTTTCGTTCCTTGATGCTATCCTATCCCTAGGAAGAGCTTAGGTTGAACAAAAAAAATAGGACAGTAAGGTCCTTGGTGTAGTCCAGGCCAGTGCACTCTGATTTCCTTTGGTCTGTACATACATCAGCTTTGGTATCAGAGCCGTGTGACTTTCTTGGTGAGCTTCTTGCTGGTTACATGATGTCTGCTAGTAGAACTACCGAGGAAGTGGCTGAACAAGCTCTTAGGGAGAAGGCTGAGTTGGAGAAACAGGTGTAATATTTGACAGATCAGTTGAAGAACTATTTATATTTGAAGAAGCAAAATTTTAAGGAAGACTCTTATTATGAAGAAGAAGGGAGTACTTATTCCAGTAATCCTTTTGGTGAAGAAGAGGGTCCTAGTGGAAGTAAGAAAGTTAGGACTAGGAAGAGGAAGGCTGGAATGGATGACAAATTAGATTTCAAGGTGGAAATTCCTGAATTTGAAGGTCAGTTGGACACTGAGGTGTTCTTGGACTGGCTGCAGACTGTAGAAAGGGTTTTTGATTTGAAGGAGGTTCCTGAAGAGAAGAAGGTTAAGCTTATTGCCCTGAAATTGAAGAAACATGCTTCAATCTGGTGGTCTAACCTATAGAAAAGAAGAGTAGAGAAGGGAAAAGAGAAAGTTAAGACTTGGGAAGAGATGAGGGAAAAGTTGAAGTCCAAATTCTTGCCTGTGAACTACCTTAAGGAGAATTATGAAAAACTGCAACATTTGGTGCAAGGTAGTAAGTCTGTGGAGGAATACACAAAGGAGTTTGAACATCTTTTGTGGAGGTGTGATCTCAAGTAGAATGAAACACAAGTTCTGGTGAGATTTCTGGCAGGATTAAATGAAGGCATTAGGCATATGGTGGAACTGCATCCCTACACTACTTTAGATGAGCTTAGTTCTCTGGCTCATAAGGTAGAGCTGCAAAGGAGGTCCAGAGGGAAGGAGTTTGCTGCTAAAACCCCATATAAACCTCAACCTAAACCTTTTATCTATCCCAGAACCTACCCCACAGCCCAAAGAACCCCCTTTACCCCAAGATATCCCACGAAACAATCTACTCCCCCACAAAAACAACCCTCAGCTCCTCAAAGAAACCCAAACCCCATTGCTACTGATAACAGGAGATGTCTCAGATGTCAAGGATTAGGGCACATAGCTTCATAATGTCCTAATAAGAGAGTGGTAACCTTGGCTGATTATCAAGCTTCATGATTTGCTGAACCTGAAGTTGAGGAGGAAGAGGAAGTACATCCAGAGGGAGAATTGCTTGATCTTGTGTATGATAAAGTAGAGGAAGGTCCTGTCGAAGGAGAGTTATTGGTGATAAGGAGAGCCCTTAGTAGTTCTTCTGTGGAGATAGGACAGGAACAAAGAGAAGCCTTATTTCATACAAGATGCACTGTGAAAGGGAAGGTCTGCTCTATTATTGTGGATGGTGGCAGCTATACAAATGCAGCTTCACAGGAAATGGTGAGGCAAAGTTGCAGCTGGAGACTTCATTACATCCAGCACCCTATTCTATTCAGTGGTTGAAGTCTAGCAGAGGTATCCCTATTACAGAAAGGTGTTTGGTGAGTTTTTCAATAGGCAAATCTTATCATGATTCTGTTTGGTGTGATGTATTGCCTATGGATGCATGTCATTTGTTGTTGGGAAGGCCTTGGATGTTTGATAGGTCTGTGCAACATGATGGAAGGGCTAATACTTATACCTTGGTGGTGAACCACAAGAAAATAACTTTAACCCCACTCAAATATACCCAGCCCACAAAGAACCTTTACCTTGAGCCTACCCTTGATCTTTTACTAGCTGCTGAGCATCATGAATTCAGTGCTTGTAAGGATCTCATCTTACTATCCTCTGATGAACCACAAATCCCACAAAATAACCATCCCCTACTTGTTCCACTCCTGGAAGAGTATACATTTTTATTTCCAGATGAGATACCCCCAAGATTGCCCCCCAAAAGAGATATACAGCATAAGATTGATCTAGTCCCAGGATCAGTCTTGCCCAATAAACCTGCTTACAGGATGGCTCCAGCAAAAACTGCAGAGATTCAAAGGCAAGTGGATGATCTTCTTAGCAAAGGAATGATCAGGGAGAGCCTAAGTCCATGTGCAGTACCTGCTCTGTTGGTTCCTAAGAAAGATGGTAGCCAAAGAATGTGAATGGATTGCAAAGCTATAAATAAAATCAAAATCAAGTACAGGTTTCCAATACCTAGGCTTGAAGATCTTCTTGATGAGCTCCATGGGTCTCAGGTGTTTTCCAAAATAGATTTGAGAAGTGGTTATTATCAAATCAGAATTTATGAAGGTGATGAATGGAAGACAGCATTCAAAACAAAAGGAGGTCTGTTTGAATGGCTTGTTATGCCCTTTGGTCTTACAAATGCTCCTTCTACATTCATGAGGCTTATGAACCAGGTACTGAAGCCTTTGATTGGAAGTTGTGTAGTTGTTTATTTTGATGATATTTTGGTCTATAGTAAGACAGAGGCAGAGCATCAACAACATTTGAAGCAAGTGATGGAAATTCTGTCTAAGGAGAAGCTTTATGGGAATTTGAAGAAATGTCAGTTCTTTACAGACCAAGTTATTTTTCTTGGCTATATAGTATCTGCTGATGGCACTCGAGTTGATCGGGAGAAGATCAAGGCCATTCAAGAGTGGCCTATCCCCAGCTCTATTCAGCAAGTAAGAAGTTTTCATGGGCTAGCTTCATTTTATAGAAGATTTGTGAGAAATTTCAGCACTATTATGGCACCCATGACTGAAGTTATCAAAGGGAAGTCTTTTCATTGGACTCCAGCAGCACAAAGGTCCTTTGAACAGATCAAAGAGAAGCTTACAACAACACCAGTTCTTGCTTTACCTAGCTTTTCTAAAATCTTTGAAGTGTAGTGTGATGCCTCAGGAGTTGGCATAGGAGCTGTCTTATCTCAAGAAGGCAGGCCTATAGCTTACTTCAGTGAGAAACTGAATGAAACAAAGAAGAAATACAGTACTTATGATAAAGAATTTTATGCAATTATTCGAGCTCTTGAGCATTGAAGACATTATTTGGTTGGAGGAGAGTTTATTCTGCATAGTGATCATGAAGCCCTGAAATATATTCAAGGACAACACAAGCTTAATCCCATGCATGCTAAATGGGTCGAGTTTATGCAGTCTTTTCATTTCATGATCCATCATAAGTCAGGCAATATGAACAAGGGAGCTGATGCCCTTTCCAGAAGATTTTTCTTATTTCATATCCTGGATTCCAGAATCCTAGCATTTGAGCAACTGAAGGTCCTTTATGCTATAGATGATGATTTTAAGGACAAGTTTCAGGCTTGTCAATAGCATCCTCAGGGTCTGTACCACACAGATCATGGATTCTTATTTAAAGGCAGCAGATTATGTATTCCTAGAAGCAGTATAAGGGAATTATTAATCTCAGAAGTACATGGAGGAGGATTAGCAGGACATTTTGGCATAGAGAAGACATTGCTTATGCTCAAAGAACATTATTTCTGGCCAAAGATGGGAAGAGATGTAGAGCATTTGGTCAAAGTCTACCTCAAGGACTTTATACCCCTTTGCCAGTTCCTAAAGGTCCCTGGGAAGATGTCAGTCTTGATTTCATCATGGGACTTCCAAGAACTCAGAGAGGTAAAGACTCTATTATGGTTGTTGTTGATAGATTCTCAAAAATGGCTCATTTTACTCCTTGCAATACTACCTATGATGCTGTTAAAGTTGCTGATTTATATTTTCAAGAGGTAGTCAAGTTACATGGCATTCCTAGATCTATGGTTTCAGACAGGGACACCAAATTTCTTATCCATTTGTGGGTTACACTATGGAAGAAGATGGGCACTCAACTCAAGTTTAGCATTACCTGTCATCCCCAGACAGATGGTCAAACTGAGGTTACTAACAGAACCTTAGGTGCACTCTTGAGAAGCCTTGTAGCAAGAAACAAAGGAAGTTGGGATACTATGCTACCACAGGCAGAGTTTGCTTTTAATAGAGCCCCTAGCAAAGCTACTGGTTATTCACCTTTTCAAGTGGTTTATGGTCTGAATCCAATTACTCCTTTGGATTTGGTACCCCAAGCTACTTCAATCAAGTTTAGCTATGAAGCTGATTTAAGGGCCAAGCAAATTAAAGAGTTCCATCAACAAATCCAACAGCAAATTGAGAAGCATAATGAGAAGGTGGCAGCAACAGCAAATCAAAAAAGGAGAAGAGTTGTGTTTACTCCAGGTTTCTTGGTATGGGTACACCTCAGGAAAGACAGGTTTCCTAGCAAGAGAAAAGGGAAGCTTGTTTCCAGGGCTGATGGTCCATTCGAGGTGCTTGAGCAAGTTAATGAGAATGCTTATAAGTTGGCTCTATCTCAAGACTATGGAGGAAGTGCAACCTTCAACGTTGCTGATCTTAGACCTTATTATCCAGTAGAGGAGGGTTTACCAAGTTTGAGGTCAAACTTTTCTAAACCAGAGGAGGATGATGGAGGTCCATCTACACCAGCAATGACAGTTGGCACAACAAGGAAGGAGGAGAGGACTTTCTGTTCTGAGGTCCTCAGCAGGTCCTTCACCTAATGGGACTTAGCTGGGAATTCAGGAGGGATCAAGTCCTTCCTGCAGCAAGCATGAAGTGTTATAGCAGAAAGGTCCTAGGGGAATTTTGAAGTATTCAAAGGAAGTAAGGTGATAACCCCAGGATCCTGTGCAGAAGGCAGCCTTGGCCTTAGAACTTAAGTCCAGTTGGTGCAATTGGACCTTGGCAGAACCCCAACCTGTGAAATCAGGGTTCAGGTTATCTTAAGGTCTATTACAAGTTGCAACTTCTCAAGGCAATGACATTTGGTGGTTTCCATATGTCCCTAAGGTCATTTACTACTACTATTCGTGGAGTGCAGGTGACTGATGTCCTTGGGCATTTCCTACAACATGTTGGTTCATGAAGTGCAGGCACATCATGCAGCTGGGACAGTGTTAGCATTTTCATAGTATTGAGGTCATTTGGTCATTTTCCTTTCAATAATCGAATGACCTTAGTTGCTAATATCACCAGCCTCTTTAGCAGCTAAGAAGAAGATTATAATACACTTAGTGGAAGCATGACTAATGCTCGATAAGCAGCTGCTGGCACAATCTGATCCAGCCAACAATATTTATATTTCTTTTGCTATTTTCTTCATAAAATATGATGTAATTAAGTATTAAGTAGCTTTCTTATGTATCTTAAGTTAGCTTACTAGTAGATTAGAGGTTTTCTAATGTTTAGAAAAACCTTAATCAGTCGGTACAGCCGACTACTTGCTGAAAGTAGCAATATAAGACTCTCCTATTGTATTTTTGCATTCAACTTTGAGTGAATGAATGAGAAACCAGTCGAGCTTGCTCCTGTGTGTTTGTGCGTGTCTCTAAAAACTCTCCATTATTTCTACTTGTCTGTAACTAAGCTTTGGTAAGCTTAGAAGGTGTTAAGTAGAGCTCGGTGCATGTTCTGGTGGTGTGGACTGTATCCAGTGTTAAGTAGAGCTCGGTGCATGTTCTGGTGGTGTGGACTGTATCCAGTGCATAGCTGAGTTTGCCCTTGTGCTTCTTGCTATGGTGTGGTCTGTATCAGTGAGAGTCACAGGTTTTCTATCTTCTTTCGTTTGTTTTTCGTTCCTTGATGCTACCCCATCCCTAGGAAGATCTTAGGTTGAACAAAAAAACAGGACAGTAAGGTCCTTGGTGTAGTCCAGGCCAGTGCACTCTGATTTCCTTTGGTCTGCACATACATCAAACCATTTCCATAACCATGAATTATAGCCTATCACAAGTTTGAATAATTCGTTATGAAACCTTCCTTATATCCTACTACATGCTCTTATAAACTTGAAAAAAAATTTAACAAGGACAAACATGTATTCAAGTTATATTTATTGTTGAAAATGTGTGATTTAAAATTTAATAATTTGATTGTTTGATGCCCCCCATAATCGGTAGTAACTTTTGTTATGTACGACCCATCGGGCTCACTCAATCCTATTAAAACTTTTATTATTTTCCAACTCCTTTTATTTATCCTCAAGTCTTTTTATTTGATTTGGTCTTAATTATTATTTTGGAATTTTATCAAATTTAATTAAATTGAGTTTATTAATTAGTTGTATAATATATATCCTAGAGGGATTTTCTCCTTTTGGCTAATTGGAGATTCCAACGGCTTTATTAGCTGTTTTGCTTCTCCTATTTTTGGAGTGATGTTGGGTGAGATAATTAAGGAACTAACCCTTGTTTATCTCTGGTGATTGGTAAGGCAATTGGAAACTTATTTTCCTATATATTAGAAACTTTCTATGAGGAAAAAAGTGTATGGTTGTGATGGGTTAAAATGGGGTGGAGCCTTCCCATGAGTAAATGTTTTTCCGCGGGTGTGTGGGTTTATATTAACTCAATTTCATTTATTTTCTTTATTCAGCAAACACTTCAAATACACGTTGCCAATAGACTATTATTTTGAGCATGTGCAAGTAGTTGGTTCGAGGAATTCCTCTCGTTGCATCCGAAGGAATCCAACGGGTTGTAGTATCTTGGGGGAGGACTGCACTTGAATAATTTTACCAATGCAGTGGGGGCGTTTCCTCTCTTAGGACAACGCTACGTGCACGATCTACCCAAATCAGGCTATCTCTAAAACTCTACTCTCTTTATATTTATTTTTATTTTGTTTATTATTTATACATGATGTATGTATATGACTCTATTTGTAATATTATATTCATTGGTTGTATAATTTTTGTGAAGAGATCTATGTTAGTTAAGTTAGTTAGGCATCAACAGTAGGTTGTTATTTTAGGTTTCTTGTATTCTTTCCTCTTTCTTTTCTTTCTTTTCTTTCTTGATCTTGGTCGGATGGTTTGTTTTTGCTGTATAAATACTCGCTCTGTAACTTTGCAGAAGGCACACCAATAATACATAGCTCATTTTTCTCTCCATTTTACATGGTATCAGAGCCTGGCACATAGGTGCTGGACCTGTAAAATCTACCTCTTCCCTTCCTTGCTGCTTTTCTTCCTCGTACCAGCTGTTCTTGACAAAATAAAATGTCAGAATCGACCACTAGAGGAGAATCATCTTCAACTACATCATAGGGATACAATAATGATCCCCTATTCTTACATCCAGCTGATCATCCTGGGATTCCTATAACAAATGTCAAACTAAATGGCTCTAACTTCCAAAAATGGAGTAGAGCTGTCAAGATAGCCCTCAAGACTAAGGTGAAGCTGGGATTTATCAATGGGAAGTGCTCTAAACCTGCTCTTGGATCTCCCAACTATGAGCAGTGGATCAAGGTTGATAGCATGGTGGTAAGTTGGATTCTTAATGCCATGCTTCCTGATTTATCTGATTCTTTCATATATGTAGATTCTGCTCACAATTTGTGAAAAGATCTCACAGAAAGGTTTGGACAATCTAATGGTACTCTCATTTATCATCTTGAAAAGGAACCCTCTGATCTTTATCAAGACAGTGATTCCATTGTTGTGTATTTTACAAAACTCAAAAGGATTCGGGATGAATTATCAGATGTTTCTGAAACCCTTGTATGCAATTGCAAAGAAACCTGTCCTTCAATTAAACAAATTTCAGAAGGAGATCAAAGGAAGAAATTGCTTCAGTTTCTTATGCACTTAAATGAGGAGTATGATGGTATTCGTAGTCAAATCCTCCTTATTGATCCTCTACCATCATTAAACAAAGCCTACAATATGGTGCAACAAGTTGAAATGCAAAGACAGATTACAAGTAGCTTTGGGCAAAATAGGAATTTGCAGCAAATGTGATCAACAAAGAGTCTGTCCAGGCTAGAAATTCTAAGATAAGAAAAGATACCAAGGCCAAAAAATTCTGTGATCATTGCAAAAAGAATGGCCATGACATTGATCAATGCTTTCAACTGCATGGATACCCTGATTGGTGGAAAGGATCAAAAGATAGTAAAAGACAGCTGAAGATGGCACCAAATGTAACCAAGAATGAACTCCACGATACACCTCTTGAAGACAATTTGGATCAACAACAGTAGCAAGTGACAAGTACAAGCAAACATAAGTTTGATCGAGATCCAAGCTCTTGCCCAAGAATTGTTAAAATTAAAAAAGAACAAGAGCATTGAGGATCAGACTTTTGCACAATTTGCAGGATCAAACAACTTCTCAGGTAACCTACATAAAGCTGTCATTTCTTGCAATGTTAAGATCACAAACAGTAAGTCATGGGTCATAGACATAGGGGCAAGTGAGCATATGTGTTCTGACCCTACTTTATTTGATAATCTTGAAGTATTAACTGTGCCTATTCAAATTATTTTACCTCATGGTATGGTGAAACATGTCAAATAAGCTGGAAATATTAGCTTGAATGATAGAATTAAGTTGAAGGGTGTTTTATATGTTCCTGATTTCAAATTTAATTTGCTTTCAGTTTTAAAACTTGTCAAGGATCAAAACCTTTGCATCCACATATATCCTAACATCTGTCTTTTTCAGGACCTTTCAACTAAGGAAATTCTCATCTCTATCTCACCCACAGATGGACTACTACAGCTCAAATCAAGAACAACTCATCAGGCTACTAGTTTTACTTCTTCTTATGTTCTGAATGATGTCAAAAAAACAAGATTCTTCTTTACAATTACTACATGCTAGATTAGGACACACTTCTATGTCCTAACTTCAGCATATTACTAAATGTAAAAGAACTGAATTTTTTTTTTTTGTGAAATTTGCATACAGGCTAAGGCTCATAGAATCCCTTTTGATAGAAGTGCTTCTAGAGCTTCTGAAAATTTCTCTTTGCTCCATATAGATCTTTGGGGACCATATAAGATTCCAAATATTGATGGATCAAAGTATTTTATTACTATTGTTGATGATCATTCAAGAAATACTCGGACACAATTGCTAAACAACAAATCTGATGTTCATTCTACCCTTTCTCATTTCTTTAACATGACATCAACTCAATTCAAATCCAAAGTCACCACTGTTAGAACTGACAATGGGTCTGAATTTGTGAATAATGCTTGTGCTGCTCTATTTGCTAGCCTAGGGATCATACATCAGAAAACAATGTCCTATACTCCTCAGCAAAATGGGAGGGTAGAAAGAAAACATAGGCATCTTTTAGATACTGCTCGTGCATTAAGATTTCAGGCTGGTATACCTAAGAAATTCTAGGGGGAGTGTGTGCTTGCTGCTACTCACATAATTAACAAGCTCCCCATGGCAGTTCTTGATTGGAAAACCCCTCATGAACTCCTTTTTGACCAAGTTTCTGACCTGAGCAACCTTAGAATTATTGGCTGTTTATGCTATGTTGTGAATGTCAATAACAAAGACAAATTTGACTCTAGAGCAACCAAGTGCATACTGCTAGGATATACCTTTGGCTTAAAGGGTTATAAACTATATGACTTAGACAGTCACAAAATTTTTCACAGCAGAGATGTTTTGTTTTATGAAAACAAATTTCCTTTTAAAGATTCCTTTAATGTTTCAAACACTTATGATGTCCATATCTGGCCCTATGATTTTTTACAGCAAAATGCTGATAATATTGATCAGGCAGATGTTCACCCTATTGAAAATAGGGATGAAAATGATCAATACAGTCTTGAACTTTCTGATAATGATATAACATATTCCTATAATGATGAAAGACAACATGAAGAACCACTTGAGGATCAGCATGACAACATTTCAAGTACAAAACCTGTCCCCCCAAATAGCACTGACTCTCTTCCTATTAGGAAATCTACTCGTGTGAAAAGAGCTTCTAATTGGCTTCAAGACTACGCACAACCCAAGGAAAGAAGGTCCTCTTCCCAATCTCAAAGCTTCAATGCAAGTGTAAAGTATCCCTTGTTCAAACAAAGTGATTTTTCTCATCTTTCTAGGGATTATGTCAAAACCTAAATAACCACCTTACATGTTGCTGAGCCAAAGTCCTTTGATGAAGCTCAAGAACACCCTGAATGGATAAAGGCTATGGAATATGAGCTTATAGCTTTAGAGACCAATGGGACTTGGGAACTTACAAAACTTCCCCCTGGAAAAAAGGCCTTGACATCAAAATGGGTATATAAAGTTAAGTTTAAACCTAATGGAGAAGTCGAGAGGTATAAGGCTAGGTTAGTAATCATGGGTTTCTTACAAGAAAAGGACATAGACTATAAACACACCTTCTCCCCAGTAGCCAAATTAAGCACAGTCAGGTTGTTTATAGCCATTGCTTCAGCAAAAAATTGGGGCCTTTTTCAGCTTGACATTAACAATGCTTTTTTGCATGGATTCATTGATGAAGAGGTATACATGGAACCTCCTCAAGGCTATAACAAAGCCAAACAAGGACAGGTTTGCAAATTGATCAGATCATTATATGGGCTGAAGCAGGCATCCAGGCAATGAAGCCTGGAACTGACAAAATTTCTGTGTAAAAAGGGTTTTGTGCAATCAAGGAATGATTATTCTCTTTTCTCAAAATCAACCTCAGCAGGGCACATCTAGGGCTGTTCAAAAAATATGGACTGGACCGGACTGGACCGAGGACTGGACTGATTAGACCGAATATAGTTCGGTCCAGTCCTCGGTCCAAAAAATATGGAAGCTCGGTCTTCGGTCCAGTCCATGGACCGAACCAAAAGACCGAAGTTTGGACCGAGGACCGAATAAGAATATGCCCTAGGGTTTTCAGATGAGTCACTTGAGTGACTTTTCTTCCCACCGAGTGCCTCTTTCTACTGTTTTGTTTCATGTCAATTTTCATTTTCAAAATCTCCCCTCCCATTCTCCCTCTCTTCATGTCTAGCACCTCTCTCACTCTCTAATAGTCTCTTTGGCCACTGTCACTCTCCTCTCACTCAGCCGACAGTCGTCATCCCTCCGTAATCCCTCCTTCATTTCACGTCTGAGCAACGTCGAGTCGTCGAAGTCTCAATCTTTCCAAACAAACAGCTGAAATCTCAGCCTCCACCCACACCGGTCGGCGGCCACACGACCTCCTTACTGCCGCTCTCCAGCGTCCACCCTCTCTGTCTCTTGAATCTCTTTGTCGTCATCAGTCATCAGTCATCGGATCTGGGAAATGTTCAGATCTCCAGCCTTGCTAATTTGCTATGATGTTTCTTCAATGGCTTCTTTCCATTTCATAGCTATGATGTTTAAGTTCAGATCTAGTTATGATGTTTGTTCAATGCTTGAAGTCTTACTCTCTACTGGTCTAGTAATGAATTCTGGGTAAGGTTTACTTGTTTGGTTGTTTTTGTTTGAATTTTTTTAATGTTTTGAGTTTTGGGTATGTTGGATTTTATGTGGGTCTGTGTTGTTTGATTTGAGTAGTAGTGGGTCTCAATTGATTCTGATTTTGACGATTTTGATGTTTGCCTATTGCCATGGTTCTTCATTTTTCATACCCAGGATAATGGCATGTATTGCGATGATTTTGATAGCAGACTACCCCTAGTTCGGTCCATCTCGGTCGGTCGATCCGAACTTTCAGTCGGTCGATCCTCGGTCGGCCCAGTCTTGGTCTTAATTCGGTCTTTCGGTCCAATTCGGTCGATCCGGACCGATGAACAGCCCTAGGCACATCTATATTATTAAGTACAGGAGATGATCAAGCAGAAATTTTGGATTTGAAAACTTCTCTACATGTAGCTTTTACTATCAAGGATCTGGGACAAGCTAGATTTTTCCTTGGAATTGAAATTTCCAGATCAAAAGATGGCATTCTACTCAACCAAAGAAAGTTTATAATTGATTTACTGACAGATGCAGGTCTGAGTGCAGCCAAGCCAGCAAACTTTCCTTTACCAAGAGGACTTAAGCTATCTGTAGATTCTGGAAAACCTTTAAAAGATCCTTTTCCCTACAGGAGAATAATAGGAAGGCTTCTATACTTAACTCTTACAAGACCAGATATTTGCTATGTTGTCCAGCATTTATCTCAGTTCATTCAGAATCCTACTGACTTACATCTCAATGATGTCAATCATGTCCTTAGGTACTTAAAGAAGACAGTCAATAAAGGATTATTTTGTCCCAGCAACATCACCTTTCAAATCAGAGCCTACACAGATGCAGATTGGGGAGCATGTCAATATACTGCTAGGTCTCTAACAGGGTATTGTGTGTTTCTGGGATCCTCTCTGGTTTCATGGAAGACAAAGAAACAGAAGACTGTTTCCAAGTCTTCTGCAGAAGCTGAGTATAGGGCTATGTCAGCTTCAGTCTCTGAGATTGAGTGGATGCACCAAATATTGTCATACTTTCACATTCAAGTTGAGACACCCATTACACTGTTTTGTGACAATAAGGCAACTCAGTATATTGCAGAAAACCATGTCTTTCATGAGAAGACAAAACACACTAGGATTGATTGTCATTACATTAGAGACACAATTCAAGAAGGGCTTATCAACATTGCCTACACTTCCACATCAAACCAGATTGCAGATGTATTTACTAAACCTCTTGGAGATTCTCAGCACAATTTACTTTGTTCAAGGTTAGGATTAGTTGAAATTTCCCCTAATCCACCTTGAGGGTGTGTGTGAAGAGATTTATGTTAGTTAAGTTAGTTAGGCATCAACATTAGGTGTTATTTTAGGTTTCTTGTATTCTTTCCTCTTTCTTTTCTTTCTTTTCTTTCTTGATCTTGGTCGGATGGTTTGTTTTTGCTGTATAAATACTCCCTCTGTAACTTTGCAGAAGGAACACCAATAATACACAGCTCATTTTTCTCTCCATTTTACAATTTTTCGTACGTTGATATTATATGAATTGTAGCATGTTGATATTGCAATGAATAAAATGACTCATGAATTACAGTTAAGTATATTTCTCCCACTTTCTAAATAATTTCCTAACCATCTAAGAGAGGAAACCATTTTACTTTCCTGTTAATTGGGATGTGATGATTACATGTGTTAATTAATGTTGTCCTGTTTTTCTTGAGCTGTGATGTGTTGACAACCGGCTACTCTATTATACAGTATGTGTGTTGTGCTTGGTCTACATGAAAGGAGTAGACAACATATATGACTATATATCATATGAATACTTTATTTTCCATGAATATTTTTTCACGTCGGCTAGCTCTGTCCTTTTATGATCGTTGCAAGAGCTCTGTCCTTTTATGATCGTTGCAAGGTGAAATCATTAGAATTCAAGCATGTTCAAATGGTCTACTAATACATTGATTTTCTTTTGTATAATATTTTCACTTTGATATTCGTGGATCAAATGTCTTACTATTTGTATTGTCATGAAAATATAGTAGATGTATCTATGTATGAATTTAGGTCTTAATGTATGATCCGTTTGACCCGCATATTCTGATGTATGATATGTAACATTGATCTGACATGATAACTTGTTAATAAATGTATCATGTCGTCCAATCAGTTGTGATATTTTTCCATATGTATATAGATACAATTTTATCTATAGATGAACTTATATATTTTGTAGGGTTTTTGGCCTCAAATAATACGTACTGAGGGGCTTGTGACCGAGAATAATCTAAAGTGACTTTTAGACCACTGGCAGTCTGTACTTTTTCAATATTTTCTCCTAGCAGTCTAGATTAGCTTTCCGGCGCCGGAAATCTGACGTGGCCACCAGAGCACGTGGTCCTTTAATGAAAAGCATGCCAAGTCAGATTTTAGTATTTGTTTCTGATTTTTTTTAAAAGCCAGTGAAGGTTTTTTTAATTCCATGTCATAACCGTTGTTTTGTTTAGGCTGACGTATTCGCGAGATGGGAGCGACGACGAGGGGTAGAGGTGGTGTGGGATGTGGGTGAGGGGAGATTCGAGAGGGAGTTAGGGTTGAGGGAAGAGTAAGAGAAATGAGAGAAGGGGGTAATTGGCGTTGAAATGTTTTTTAATTAAAAAAACCTTCACTAGCTTTTAAAAAAAATCAGAAACAAATACTAAAATCTGACTTGACATGCTTTTCATTAAAGGCCCACGTGCTCGGTGCACGCTGATTTCCGGAAAGCTAATCTGGACTGCTAGGAGAAAATATTGAAAAAGTACAGACTGATAGTGGTCTAAAAGTCACTTTGGATTATTCCCAGTCACAAGCCCCTCAGTACGTATTATTTGAGGCCAAAAACCCTATTTTGTAAGATGAATTCTCACTATTATTTTTTGTTGATTGTGAGTGCGAGACATATTGCTGTCGAAATTTATCAACAGTCCATGAATGGAGTGGGAGCCTGAGACAAAGACGGATGATGTCCAGATATATGTCATTGAAAAGGGGAGTATTATACTCTTTAATCTTTATATTTACACATGCTAATTATATGATATATGATGAAATGATCATGTCATGGTTTGATATTAATTTAACTGGAATTGCATCTTCATGAGATTAGTATTATAATGCAATTCGTATGGAATTATTTGAACATATATTGATATGATTGAATATTCATCTTTGTATTACGTGAGATGTCATTATAAGACAATATTCTTGTCAATTGATGCATATATATTGGAGCTTTTTGAGATGCATGATCTGTTATGTAGTCATGTGATATGCTATAATATGGCCGTTAAATTTTATTTGTACACTACAATGACACGTTTGTATACTTCTACATGGGAATTGAGTATAGTTCTTATTTATATGTGAGCTTTTGGATATTATTATCCATTTTATTGGTAATATTTTTGGTAAGAAGTTAGAACGTACTCGCAATATTGATACTGAAAATTATTTACACCCATGTTTTGATTGTTTGGACAAATCAATGAAATATATGATGTGGCCATTTCTTGAGGAATGATATATATTCATGACTTAATATTTTATATGAGGTTGGGTGTAATTTATGGTCATGATTTTGGTGTTTGCTCATATACGTACCCTTTTTGGATTAAAATCTAAAAGTGTGGGGGTTCCAATTTTATGCATCATGGTATAATTATTAATAGCTTATTCTGTTGAGATAAATTCCCCAAATGTGAAGGTTATATTGATGCATGTTTTATACCTTTTGGTATAAGTTGTTGATTATCTACTATGTTAGGGAAAATTTTCCCTAATGTGGGGGTTATTTATTGGTAATTTATTTAATATGGCTTTGGATGCATGTAAAGTGATTATAAACTTGGCCGTGAAATTGCCTGATATATTTATGTGGAGTATGCCTTGTAGATAGAGTTATGTTATACTTTATAAAATATGTGGTATATTATGTTGTGACCCACATAATCATGATGGCCAATGCATGGAGTTATGCTATATATGCTTAGCTACAAAAGTGGTGTTAAATATGAGTGCATGCTCATTATTATTGATGTTGGATTTTTATGAGGGGCTATTATGATGAGAATGACATTTTATGGTCATAATGATTATTATGGATTTTTGTATCCTCAAGTGGTTAACATTATATATATTGAGTTATTAACCCTCGTAAGTTAAGTAGCATGGCATATTGATGAGAAAATGATTTCTTATAAATTTTCTGGTCTTTTGACGCAGAGTTAGTGGGCCTTGATGCATCAAGAATGATGAGATCATGAGTTAAAGCATGTTCATGGATCGATCGATCAAGAAAGGAAGTGATTGGCTATTTAAGCTAGTCATATCGTCGAGGGGAGTGGAACTGAAGCCCATAAGCTAGTCACCGCAGTGGACACCCGTCTCCAGAGGTATGGCGATCTCATGAATGTATGTTCAACGGGTAACAACGAAGCTGATGGGTGAACTAAAAGACCACTACTTTATTAGCGGGGAATCCTGGGTTCCACTCCTATGGCGAAGTGCTCTTCGGGGGCTGTGACAATTATAAAGGCTGGTTATTTTTTGAAACGCCCCGGAAATTCAATTATAGAAAAGTCAAAGTCAAACTAACGTTAACAGACAAAATTTAGCGGAAGACTCAAACTCTTATTGGGCGTCACTGCCGTATCCCCGAAGGAATACAAGGCGAGAAGGAAACTACAACTGTCTGATAACGGTAAAACAAACTAGCAAACTCATACTTAGAAAATAAACCTCAAAACTAACTTCAAGTTTCTCATAAAACAACGTAATTAACGATGACGTCCTCACTTCTAATTCCCGTCCCCAACATATAGATCTTCACCTGAAAACAAAACATTTCAAAAATGAGGGGGAAATCTCAATAATGTCTACCCCTAACGTTAAAAACAAGTTAAGTTCATTTCAATTCATTTGAGGGAGAGGGAACAAGTCAAATCATTTCACAAACCTTTAATCCCTTATCTGTTTTCCTCAACCCAACCAATCCATTTTATTATGCGGGCGGGATATCAAATCCCATAAGGTAATATCGCCTACCAAAGGCATCAAGAACATTCGCCTACCAAAGGCATCAAAGATCATCTATCCTATATCAGAGATGAAACCCTGATCTCCTGACACATAACCCATATAGGATACCAAATCCTGGCCTCAGGGTTATCGCCCGCAAAACAATCCCCTACCAAAGGCATCAAAGAGTAAACCCGCTTAATGTTTCACTTTGAATTATTAGTATCTTATGCAAAACTCAACTCACAGCTCTCAAGTCAAACCCAACCCAGGTTATCAAAACCAATAACAAAACTACTTATAAAAGACCATCTCAATTTCAATAACTCATAAATCAACAATTACAAATAAATATCAAAAACAGATGGCCACATTTCCACATAAGTCCCCTTTTCGGGATGCAATTCTCAAAACAGATTAGAAAACATTAAAACACATTTAAAGAGCATCCCGGTGGGGACTAGAGCATAGACATTACCTGGTTAACTTCACTTCACAGCTAAGACGAACACACTTGAGCTCACTAACGACGCGAATTAGCTCGAGCCTAAAATAAAAGTAATTATTCTAATCAAAACGCGCCCTTCGAACTTAGTATTAACTACCTTCTACTTAACCCTCCCCTAGGAACACTATAGGTTCCTATCAATCATGGATCTATACTTTAAATTATTTAACACATTCCAAGTAATCGTATAATAACACCAAGTAAACCTTTTCAATCAACAACACATTTATTAACAATTTCACATAACAAGACAGATCACAGCATCCACATAAAAAAGGGTCGTAACTTGACTTCCCAACATCCTATGGGTCTGATTGTGGACTTTTCGGAAACCTCGGGATGTCTACTATAACTCTTAAGTTGACGACTAAGCCCATATCAGCCTCGAAAGGCTCTAAAATTACCAAATCTTCCAACTGCTCCAGGTTCGACAGGTTCTGGTAAAACGACTATAACTCGAGCTATACAACTCAAAAGTCCATTCCACAAAATTCCTATGAAAGCTAATATCTAGGGGAACCTCTAGTCCAAAGGGTTTGATCAAAGGACAACTATATTAATCGTGGTGACCCGATCTTTAGACACTAACAAAACTGTCCCGATCCCGGTTCTTATTTAATTTATAATTTTCGGTTCTAACTTCCACCAATCGATCCCTGGGTCCTAATTAGGGCTTAGAACAGTAACTAAGATCCAAAGTAATTAATCCTAATCCAACTAAGGTCCAAACATCAAACCTCCTATCATCAAAACTAAATTGTAAAATAATCTTTTACACATGACAACATGCTAATAAATAAAACTAATACTTTGATCAAAACAACACAATTAACTTTACTTCGTGCATAGGATAATACTAACAAGAACCCTAACATGATTTACCAAACATAATACTTATCACATAAATTTGAAACTCATAATTAAACTTACGACCCTAACATGCTTTAGAAAATATGAATTACCTAATAGTCACATGAATAAATAAAAGTAACTTATAATTGTAACACCCCGGATATGTAGTCAAAGTGTGGCTTAAAGGGTTTGAAATGACTACTCATATCACCAAGGTGCACCTTCTTTTATGGTAGCTCATCCGTTGGGAACTCCTCAGTTAAGCGTGTGCTTGGCTGGGAGTAGTCAAAGGATGGGTGACCTCCTGGGAAGTTTTCTCAGGCACCGTGTGAGCGAGGACGAAGCACGCTGGAAAGATCCATGGTGATTTGTGGGGCCAGTCAGCGGTCCTTGAAGCAGTTATCGGTAATGTCCGCGACCTAGGAGAGGTCGGGGCGTTACAGATGGTATCAGAGCCGACCCGCGACCGTGAGTTGCGCCAGTGGACGGGAGAGTCATGGGCAGTCACCTAGTGGGGCAAAGATTCTGGATTGGATTGTGGCACAACGAGGACGTTGTGCGCTTAAGTGGGGGTGATTGTAACACCCCGGATATGTAGTCAAAGTGTGGCTTAAAGGGTTTGAAATGACTACTCATATCACCAAGGTGCACCTTCTTTTATCAAAAAATTACTTAGGGGTACCCTAACTTTTGGTGAAATGTTTTTCTGGTACCCCAACTTTTAAAAACTAATTTTGAGGTACCCTAACTTTTAGAATTAGAAATAATTAGGTGAATTTTCGGCCAATTATTTGAATTCAACGGTGAGTTTTAGGCGGGAAATTGATTAAGTGTTTTTGTGGATGAAAATGCCCTTTGTTTTCGTGGACGAAAATGATTTGAATCAATCGGAGTTTCGCCGGAAATTCACCTAGTAATTTCTAATCCTAAAAGTTAGGGTACCCCAAAATTAGTTTTGAAAAGTTAGGGTACCAAAAAATTGTTTCTTCAAAAGTTAGGGTACCTTTAAGTAATTTTTTGTTCTTTTATGGTAGCTCATCCGTTGGGAACTCCTCAGTTAAGCGTGCTTGGCTGGGAGTAGTCAAAGGATGGGTGACCTCCTGGGAAGTTTTCCCAGGCAGCGTGTGAGCGAGGACGAAGCACGCTGGAAAGACCCGTGGTGATTTGTGGGGCCAGTCAGCAATCCTTAAAGCCATTATTGGTAATGTCCGCGGCCCGGGAGCGGCCGGGGCGTTACATTTTTGTATTCTAACCAATGCTTTCTTTTAAAGCAGCAAGGTGACACAATAACTCTTAATGGATCAAAGGCATGATTTTGCGGGGTGGTAGTCACAGATCACTCTTGGAGGTTCACCTAGTGAGTGTGGTGGTGGGGTCGCCACTGTGGGATACTTTGGGCTAATCCCTAAATGACACTCATGACACAAGATACCGCGCATGACCGTAATAGCGCCCCACTGATAGAACCTTGATGAAAAGTCCCGTATCGTGTGTGTGGTGAGCAGAGATCTGATCAAAGGGACTTTGGTTCAAGACATTAGTTCACCGACTTCCCTCGGGTCGAAACTCACTAACACTAAGTGCAGGTTCAAACCCAGAAGATACCTGGCGCCCATTGCACGATATTATATGCTCCTATATACTAAATTATTTTATAAATATCCTTTTGTTGAGTTTCTTAAATTTTAAATCATGTGGGGGATTGTTGGAAATTTGTGATTTAAAATTAAATAATTTGATTGTTTGATGCCCCCCATAATCGGTAGTAACTTTTGTTACGTACCACCCATCGGGCTCACTCAATCCTATTAAAACTTTAATTATTTTCCAACTCCTTTTATTTATCCTCAAGTATTTTTATTTGATTTGGTCTTAATTATTATTTTGGAGTTTTATCAAATTTAATTAAATTGAGTCTATTAATTAGTTGTATAATATATATCCTAGAGGGTTTTTCTCCTTTTGCCTAATTGGAGATTTCAACGGCTTTATTAGCTGTTTTGCTTCTCCTATTTTTGGAGTGATGTTGGGTGAGATAATTAAGGAACTAACCCTTGTTTATCTCTGATGATTGGTAAGGCAATTGGAAACTTATTTTCCTATATATTAGAAACTTTCTATGAGGAAAAAAGTGCGTGGTTGTGATGGGTTAATGTGGGGTGGAGTCTTCCTATGAGTAAATGTTTTTCCGTGGGTGCGTGGGTTTATATTAACTCAATTTCATTTATTTTCATTATTCATCAAACACTTCAAATACACGTTGTCAATAGACTATTATTTTGAGCATGGGCAAGTAGTTGGTTCGGGGAATTCCTCTCGCTGCATCCGAAGGAATCCAACGGGTTGTAGTATCTTGGGGGAGGACCGCACTTGAATAATTTTACCAGTGCAGTGGGGGCGTTTCCTCTCTTAGGACAGTGCTACGTTCACGCTCTACCTAAATCAGGCTATCTCTAAAACTCTAGTCTCTTTATATTTATTTTTATGTTGTATATTATTTATACATGATGTATGTATATGACTCTATTTGTAATATTATATTCATTGGTTGTATAATTTTTCGTACGTTGATATTATATGAATTGTAGCATGTTGATATTGCAATGAATAAACTGACTCATGAATTACAGTTAAGTATATTTGTCCCACTTTCTAAATAATTTCCTAGCATTTATGAATACACTAAAACACATGAGTAATCATGTTCAATCTTATACTTATCTAAACATGTTTGATGTTTTATATGCCATTACTCATTGAATATATATATATGTAAACATAAACATATTGGCACATGAACCATACAAAAGTATGAAATCTTCTCATATATCTTATGCAATCCATTCACTTATTTCATAAAGAAATTTATCTTATAGTGAACTTGCATAAAATCTTAATAAACTCTTATCATATTAAAATATGATTGAATAACATGAGAAGCTTACAACAACCAAACATGTAAATAAATTTATGTCCATGTCACTTATGAATAACTTGCATTACTTGAGAACATAGTAGCAAGTACATGACTTACAACTATTTAAATTAACATGTAGTGAAATATAACATACTTAAGCTTACTATCATGATCAAACTTGTAGGCACAATATTAGTGAATAAAACATCACTCATATTTTCATGTCAAGAATAAAGCATGTTCTTGTCTACTTATATTTCCATTAATAAAAGGAAATAAACAACTTATGATTCTACACACTCATATAATCACATAAATCAATTTTGCAGTTAGAAAAACAAGCAAAATTGTCTTAAACACTTATAGGATCAAGTGATTATTCTTAAACTTGTCATGTAATAAACAACATAGAGTCTATACTTATGTTAATCAAACAAGCCAAAACTTATGTCTTCTTGGAATGCTTGAATAAATCATAAAACTCTATAAACATTCATAAATATGAATCACATGGCAAGATACTTGTAAATATGCATGAAAGTCAATACTTAAATAAATTTCATACTTGACTTAAACTTAGTACAAAGACTTAACAAAACATATGAAATTTCCTTTGCATAATTAGCTAAGTAAATTAGCCAATAATCTTGTAGGTTCAACTTGTTAGAAGTAATCATGAGTCCTTACTTATGCAACACTTTATACTTTTGCAACATCTTGTAAGCATAAAAAGCTTTATTGTCGAAATTATACATATTATGAATTCCCATACTTGTATCCATATTATGGATACTTAATAATATTTTGAAATAGCCTAGACAACTTGTGTATATGTATCTTAAACTTATACATACCATTAATCATATAAACATGATTAATCCTTTGTCTTTCTTATCAACTTGTGTACTCTTATATTTCCAATATCTAGGAAATTATATTAGCCATTTATAAATTTGTACAAACTAAATTACATATGATTTCTCATATATAATTACTTATATGACTTCTTGTACACAAACTTGCTATTTCATCTTAATAACACATAATGTTGCCAAATACCTTATCAACATATATAATCACATATATATAAGTACTTGTAAAATAATAATAATTTATTATGCTTGTCTTATTACAATACTTATAAGCATAATAAGAATATACTCATGATAAGAATTAGAAATTTGAACCTTAATGCACATATAACTTATAGTGGATTTCTTGAATCAATAAACAAGCCACTTGTATGCATTCAAATAATTCTCATAAAAAGTACACTTATATGCAAAGCCTATCTTAATAACAAATTCATATTTGTCTTTCAATTGCATAAACTTATTTCAATAAACAAGAATAGAATCATAAACTTGAGAAAGCCAAATAGAATTTCATGGCAACTTATAAATTAACAACATAATACTTTTGCCAATACTACTTATATTCTATTTTCATGCTTCAAACTTAATCATAAAATCAACTTATTAATCATGCTATTAAAGAATACTTGAATAAAAATAAGCAAAATAATAAGCATGAAATCACTCATACCTATCACTTATAAACATGGAAGAAGATTTCCAAACATGATATTAATAAAAGGTCTAATAAACTTGTATGTACTCATCCTTCATATTAATATCAAAAACAATAGGCGGAATAAACTTAATGATATGTGAATAAACATGGAAAAATTCAGATTATAAGAAGCAAAATATAATCTTGCCACAATAAATTTCCACATTAAACACCTTAAAAACTTTAAAACATCCAACCAAGGAATATTTTAATGACAATAATCTCATCCTTATTACTAGTATGAAACTTCCATGTAACTTAATATCATAGCCAACTTAAAAACATATGGCTAAAATAAACTTGTAACTTATGTAGGTATTCAATGGTGCACTTAATAATAAATAAAGAATATTTATTTTGACATTTTCTTGCACCATCCTTCAACAACTACCTTATTATGGAATTTCAGTACACTTATCCTTAATGAAAACTCTTATAAACCAATTAAACATGTCAAAGGTAATAAAACACATTTATGCCATTGGTATAAACTTGATAATATTAAGAGCCAACTTAAACATGGTCAATGCACATGCATATATCCCCTAAATAAACAACAACTTAATTACCTTTGACCTCCTTGTAAATGACTTGTTGTTACCTTGCCCTTAATCCATGTAAACCTCATTGCATAATCACACAACAATTCCCATCATGAACATCAAGATCTTGTACTTGTATTGCCACTCTTGTGTATCAATTTCTCATCTATACCAAACACATATAGATAAACAAATGATTAATAAACTTTTAATCATTAAACTTGCTCAATAAAACTTAATAAACTTATATGAAAATTGATACTAATAAACTTGTAAAATATAAACTTATCTTTCTAATCCCTCTTGAATCTTGGATGTCCAATGTACTCTTAGCCTCCTCCAATCTTGTCTCAGTAAATAGTTCTTAAGATTGTTGGAAAAATGATGTTTGACAATGGCTTGAATCTTCATAATCTTCTCTTGGTATCTTGATCTTCTAGCGGTACATGTGACAAGACGAAGATTGAACTTAATAACCAAATGGTTAACTTGTTTGGATAACTCTAATAGTCATGACCTCGTGCGTACTCATTTTCCATAAGAACTATTTACTGTACCGTAAATGTTTAAAGGGATAAAACTTAGCTCTTGTCGCACTCAAGACATAGGTTTCTCACTTGATTCTCTCAAGTATAGTTGCAGTCTCTATTTGAGAGGATGTGATTACAGAATAGAATAGATGCTTGGGTTCATCTCAAATGGCTTGGGAACGTCTCCTATTTATAGGAGAATTCCACCCTAATCCAACCCTAATTACATCCATTAGTCAAAGGTGTAATTAAAGTCCTTAATGGAGAATCAAGACCTTGACTTGGTTATGATAATATAGCTGTTGGATCTTAATACCGAACTTAATATTGATATTATGAACTTAATACTCAAGATTATATAGCCGTTAGCATTAAAAACACATTCTGGCATTCAACACGGTTCGTGTAGGATCAACACGGTCCGTGCTAGTCTCTTATACACTCGTGTTGATCATATTTTCAATCTTTATCTTATATATGATCCATATACTTGCTCCACATGATTTCTCATGCTATATAATCTTCTTATACTTTTGAAATACTTCCAACATAAAATAGCTACGCCTATAGTTTGTAAGTAGTAGGCTTAAGATTTCTACACCTGCCACTCACCCGTTAATTTTCAAGAACCAATACGCATTCTCGAAGGGTGGGGTGGTGAGTATCGATTTGTCGTGGTTATGGCGAATTGAACGATGTTGGAGCTTAGAGAGGCTTGGGTTTTACTCCATCAGCCCCGTAGGCATTGGGGTCATATCGGGCCGTCTCGAGACGAGAAGCATCGAGGAATCGAGGTTCGGGTGTAACCCCGACATCAATAAAATTCAAGGAGGAAGTCGCGCCGACCAACAGTAGGAAGTCGCGCTCGCGACAAGATAGGTCGCGCCCGCAACCATGGTGCTGATTCGCGTGTTTTGTGCAATGTTTTGTTTTAATTTTCCCCATTAGTATAAATACCCTTAGCTTGTTTTTCAAGTGAGTTTATGCTGAATATGAATGTGATGCTTAAGCATTGTTAGGGTTTCTCCCTTGTTTTCTCAAAATCTTGTTATCTTTATCCAATCAAGTTTAGTGATGATTCAAGTCATTCCGTTAGTGATTATTTAGTGGATTACCTTGGATAATCATAGTGGGATGTTAGGCCTAGAGTTGTGGTTCTCCTTGCTCAAGGTCATATCCATCCTTTGGGTGTTCACGGCTCTTGTTCTTGTTGAATATCGATCATCTATCATCACTTAAGCTAACCTTCACCCATCCACATGACGGTAACGCTCCATTTCGGTATCAGAGCTTTGGTTTTTCATTTAACTTGAGTTTGTTCATTGTTCTTGATAATGTTGTTCTCTAGTGTTGGATTTTGTGAGTTGTATGCAAATATTGGTGTTCCCCATCCCCATTGCTATCAAAATGTATTGGAGTACATTGTATTGTGTTTGTATTTGGTGTTTTTCAAGCATTTTGGAGCATTGAAGAGAAGTTGGAAAATAGTGCACGCAAGGTGTTCGATGAAATGTCCAAGTGAGAAAAACACAAAGAACCCTTAGCCAAGCACTAGCCAACTGCAAGAAAACCCCCAAACTCCACAAAAACATCCCAAACACATACTGTCCTTTACCCTTCCCTCGATATGGACGAAGAAGTTCACTCCGATCAAGAGGAACCAAGCCACCGGGGCAGCCCTCAAATTCGAGCTATCGAGAGCCGACTCACCACCTTTGACAATCGGTTCTCCACCCTTGAGCGTGCCCTTGATGCCATTGTGGCGCGGATTGACAATCTCGCCCAAGAACGTCCAGGTCCACCCCGAGATGAACGTCGGAGGCATGCACCAAGCCCTATACGTCCTCCTCCCAACTTTGAGCCGAATGACGATGCTAGAGGCTCCCCTCGACGCTGACCTCATCGGGAAGTGCATGATAGGCCCCCTCGTGACGATTTCTAAGAAGTTAAGATCGACATCCCCGAGTTCAATGGTTCCAATGATCCGGACCAATATCTTGAATGGGTTCAATTGATGGATAGGATCTTTGAAACCAAGGAATACGTTGACGAGAAATCTTTCAAGGTTACTAGTTTAAAGCTAACCAAAGCCGCTTCGCTTTGGTTTGAAAACATAAAGTTGCAACGAGCTCGGGAAGGTCGGGCGAGAATTACTACTTGGACACGACTCAAACAATTGATGAACCGACGTTTCTTGCCCAACACTTACAAGCAGGATGTATTGAGGAAGCTCTACGGCCTCACTCAAGGCAAAAGGTCCCTGAGCAGATATATTCAGGAGTTTGAACAACTCCTCATCAAAAGCGACCTCCAAGAGCAGGAAGATCAAAAAATGATGTGTTTCTTGAATGGGTTGGATTCCGTGGTTGCCGAGAGAGACTGAGATTCAACATACCATTCAATGGATGATTTGTGCGTTTGGCTCTCTGAGTTGAGCGACGGAGAAAGGAAAGGTCCGACACCAAGCCCTTGTCTAGACCTGCTTACTCACCTATTAGCCGACCGCCTCCGAAATCAAACACTCCGAAGTCCAGTAAGACACCGAAGTCTACACCAATGCCTCGAACTGACAAAGGAAAGGTAATTGCTATGACATCTCCAACTAGACTTCCTCGACGGATGGAGGGAAGTAAGTGCTTTAAATGTCATGGGTATGGCCACTATCAAGAGGATTGCCCAAACCGTCGGACTTTGATTCTCCAAGAGGTCCTTGACATTGATGAAGAGCTTCGAAAGGCTCAAGAGGATACCGAGGTGATTGTCAACGAGGAAGATGTGAGTGACAAAGAGGATGCCACTCCCATACCACTTGTTCATTGAGGTGTCCTTGTTTTGAGAAGAGCTTTACTGCCCATGAAACTCCTCTCGACAAGGCCCAAAGGGAAATGTTGTTCCAAACGCGGTGCTTCGTGGGTGGGAAAGTATGTAATCTTGTCATTGATGGAGGAAGTTGTACGAATGTCGAGTATACCTATATGGTCGAGAAGCTTGGCTTGCCTCTATTACCACACCCTCAACCTTACTCACTCGATTGGCTCAACGATCACAATAGTGTAAAGGTAACTAAGCAAGTCTTACTGAATTTTTCTTTTGGGACTAACTGCGATGAATCCCTTATTTGTGATGTTGTTCCTATGAGTGCTTGTCACATTTTATTGGGGCGTCCATGGCAATATGACAAGCAAACGGTGCATAGGTTGGAAAACACTTATACTTTCACCCATAAAGGCAAGAAGATCAAACTACTTCCCATTTCTCCCTGAGAAACCAAAACTTCAAAAGCCGGAATGGGGAGTGAGTTGAGGAACCTTCTCATGATGAGCGAAACGCGGGATGAGTGTGCTCTTGGTGAGGACGAGCCATCTCTTGCTTTGTCTTTACCTTGTAGCGAGCCTAGTGAGATTGAGAGTTCCCAAGCACCTCAAAAATTTCCTCTTCCATCTCTTAATCCCATACCTCCACAAAACAACCCTCCAACCTCTTTCTTTCATTTGGATGATGGGTACATTGTGGGGTTTGAAGCTTGTTGGGTGTCTAATGTGATTGCTTGTGGCATTCGGAATGTTCGGAGTTTCTCGGAGCCAATTGAAGGAGAGTGATTCGGCTTTAACTTCCAAGAGTTGAGGGCAAGAGCTACCTTAGCCGAGATTGTGGAAAGTGACAAGAAAGAGAAATTCTCGACCCGGCATTCCCACACTAAACTCACTCACCCATTCATTTTCAAGAACCGATATTGTTCTCGAAGGGTGGGGTGGTGAGTATCGAGTTGTCGTGGTTATAGCGAATCGATCGATGTTGGAGCTTGGAGAGGCTCGGGTTTTACTCCAGCAGCCCCATAGGCCTCGGGGTCATACCGGGCCATCTCGAGACAAGAAGCATCGAGGAATCGAGGTTCAGGTGTAACCCCAGAATCAATAAAATTCAAGGAGGAAGCCGCGCCGACCAACAGCAGGAAGTCGCGCCCGAGTCACTTCAGTCGCACCCGTGACCACACTCTGGCCACGGCGCCGCGCCTGTTACCCATGCCGTCAAGCTCGCGACACACCTAGGCAGGCAAGGAAGTGTCTAGGGCAGTAGGACGTCGCAGCCACGACAGGATAGGTCGCGCCCGCGACCATGGTGCTGATTCGCGTGTTTTTGTGCAATGTTTTGTTTTAATTTTCCCCATTAGTATAAATACCCCTTTAGCTTGGTTTTCAAGTGAGTTTATGCTGAATATAAAAAAATGCTTAAGCATTATTAGGGTTTCTCCCTTGTTTTCTCAAAATCGTGTTATCTTTATCCAATTAAGTTTTGTGGTGATTCAAGTCATTCCTTTAGTGATTATTTAGTGGATTACCTTGGATAATCATGGTGGGATGTTAGGCCTAGAGTTTTGGTTCTCCTTGCTCAAGGTCATATCCGTCCTTTGGGTGTTCAAGGTCCTTGTTCTTGTTGAATATCGATCATCCATGATCACTCAAGCTAATCTTCACCCATGCACGCGACAGTAAAGGTTTCGTTCTAGTCCATATAAAATTCATTAGGTTGAGAAAAGGATTATTTATTGATTAGTGTAATTAACCCAAAGGCATTATGGTTAGCCCAATGGAAGGGCCCATTTATGTTCAAGGGTTAGCTATTTTAATTAATAAACAAAAATTGACTCACCTTAGATGATATTATATGATCCTTTATGAAATTCTCTTAATAAAGGTCCAAGTTTATTAAAAGTCCAACAAAGTTAATGTATAACGTTTTAGACTGCATAATAGTCACTAAACTTGAGTAAATTAATTTATCGATTTAATTAATAAATCCATCATATTTATGGTCGGCCCATTGTTAGGCCCAACCATATTGGATTTGTCAATTAAGCCCATAAACTAATTATAACTCGCTTATTGTTGGCTTTATTCAGTCCTTTACAATATCTGTTTTCCTGGAATAAAATAAATATAAAAAAAAGAAGACAAAAAAAAAACGGGTTGTCAGTCTCGTCGAACATCATTCTAGTCCGCATAATAGCCAACATAGCTTGAGTTGTCTGAGTTGTTGGGCCAAGTTACGGATTCTCCTTAAAACGGTCGGCCTGTGGATTAGGCCCATCCGAACTGAGAAACGCTGACTTGTATCTTTCAACTTATGTCGACTCGCTATATTTGACTTTATCCGACCCTTTATAATGCTCTTGTTGTAACAAGTGTTGTTGTTTGTCTTAGGATCGTATAGAGGTTATGACACGCAAACCTGTCGTTTCCTGAGTCAGTCTTACACGTTAGGAGGTGTTATATATGTTCTAGTAAACCCAGGTCATGGATGAGTCTTAGTTTCAGAGTCTACATGTGAATGTCTTTCAGTCTTTAGAAAGTCTCATACAAGGTCGTGTCATATGTGAGTCTTTTCTTAAGTCAATATGTATAGTCTAAACCCGGGTCATAGGTGAGTCTTTGGTTTAGGTCATAAGTGAGTCTTTTCCTGGGTTAATGTGTGTTTGTCTTTTTTAGAAAGTTCAGTGTAAATCCAGGTCATGGGCGGGTCTTTGTTTTAGAGTCAGGATATGAGTGTCCTTTTCTTTAGATAGTATCATATAAGGTCTAGGATGAATCTTTGTGTTAGTGTCTGCATGTAAGTGTCTTGCATTCTTTAGAAAGTATCATATAAGGTCTAGGATGAGTCTTTGTGTTAGTGTCTGCATATAAGTGTCTTGCATTCTTTAGGAGGTCTCATACAGGTTCGTAGGACATGGGTGAGTCCTTTTCCAGAGTCAACATATGAATGTCTTGCATTATAAAAGTCTCCTATAGGGTTTACGTCATGCAAACCCATGTCATGGGTGAGTCTTTTCTCGTGTTGGCATATCATGTGAGTGATTTTTTTTAGGAATTCTAGTGTAAACCCATGTCATGGGTGAGTTTCTTCTCAAGTTAGCATATCATGTGAGTGTCTTTCTTTAGGAAGTCTAATGTAAACCCAAGTCATAAGTTAGGATTTCCGGGTCAGCATATAGGCATTTGCACTTTAGGAGGTATGATATAGAACATGTAGACCCATGTCGTGGGTAAGTCTTTTCCTTGAGTCGGCATATAGAGGTCTTGCATCCTAGGAAGTCTCATGTATATCAGTTAGCACATTCAAACCCGTGTCCTGGGTGAGTCTCTCCTGAGTCAGCATATAGCCATTTTTCATTTTAGGAAGTCCATATAGGTCATTTAGGTCATGCATGCATTGGGATGGTTGTTTCTTCATTTTTCTAGTGTCAAGGTCAAGGCCTAAGCTAACCATAATGGAAATATTGGGATGACGGGAAATCTGCAACCACCATATATCCCGAGGGAGCAACATGGAGAGTTGTTAGACTTTGGAGCATATGATCCAGCCAGGGAAACTGCCCCTATCGAAAGCATCACAGAGGACCAGATATAACATGAATTCCCCATACAAGGACAAGAAGGTAACATCATCAAAGGAGCTTTAGAAGTAGCTACAGTCCTGGTTGTAAACCATTTCATGCTCAGAGTTTGTTAGAGTCAGTTCTTCATTCATTTCTTGAATTCAGTTGCTCTTATTGCTATGTGAAAAAACAGAATTTCGTGCTTGTGTTTTAACTTGAGTTGAAAAGTTCTCTCGTGTACCAATCATCCGTACAAACCAAGTCTGACAAATTCACCTTCTCTTGTCCTTCTATCTTTGTCATGTGCCTCGTTCCCATCCTCCAGTTTTCTTGAATCTAGGGTTAGAGAGATGAAGAGAGAAACTCTAGAAAAAGAAAAAAAAAAAGAGAGAAAAACTATAGAGTGACCGATTTGAAAGCCTCATTGAGGCAAACCGGGCAAAAGGAGAGAATAAAAATTGATTGAGAGAAGTCAGCCTGCATCTTCTATCCAATAGGTTGAGCAAAAGGAGAGATTGTCATCAGGAAAGACCAATAATCTCTCTAAACTGAACGCTCCTCATTAGAAATCTCACAGCTTAACTATATATGTCGAGGACAGGGGGCTTTCGCCTCACCTTCATTTCATCACCCACATTACCCTAATCTTTTCATCCAATCTTGATTGGCCACCTACCATTTACATTTCTAGCCTTTCCATTAAACCTCAACCTTTTTCAAACTCTCAACGTAATCCAAAAGGTGTGCCATGACTAAAGGAGAATAGGGAGGTGACACATGAAGAAGTTCGAGAAAAAAGAGTAAAAAGAGAGAGAGAGAGAGAGAGAGAGAGAGAGAGAGAGAGAGAGCCAGAAAAATGGAGCTTTAAAAAAGGAGAAGTTGAGAAAAAAAAAAAAGAGGAGAAGGAAATGGAGGAAAGCAAAAAAAAAAGGGGGGGGGGGAAGAAAGAAAAGAGTGGGGAATAAGAAATTAGAAGGCGGAAATAAGGGTCATGCATACCAGAGAAATAATTTCATCCTAAACCTACACCTCATCATACCTTTCAGCCTTCATAACCTACATATGAACCCTCAAACCTTCATGACCATCTTTTTGAACCGCTAAGCCTTCCTCGAGGCACTACCCCATCAAAGTTGCGCTTAAAGAAATACGACTGGCCTGATTCCACCTTGGATACGTAGGAAAACCTCTTCGAGACCCGACCAATGTTGGTCCTTGAGAGAATAAAAAGCTAGTATGAAAACTCTACTGAGGCGGGCTAGGCAAAAGGAGAGGAAACCCTGGATTTCATCATCATCATCAATCCTCCATCTTCCTTCCGTCAGACTTGGACATTATTCCGTAACCATGTTCCAACCTTTTCCCAAGAGATGATGTCTTACCCCACCCCATTTGACCATCTCTTCACCCTTTTAGGACACGATCATTCTTGAGTGTCTCCTTATCTCATTCATCAATAAACTCTCATCTACCATCCCTTTCACTATACGTCTTCCAACTTTTTCTCAAGAGATGATGTATATTCCATTTGACCATCTCTCCTCCCTTTCAGGACACGATCTTTCTTAAGTGTCTCCACATCCCATTCATTAATAAACCATCGTCCACCGTCTCCTTCCCCAAACACTTCCTAACCAGCCCTTTCATCCCATCTCACCCTCCGAGGACTTTTAAGCTCAATCATTAATGCAAGTATGAGGCTCTGTTCTTAATGCCCACTCTTAGCACACCTAAGTGTGGCTTACTTCTCAGCAAGAGCAAAAGTCGTTCACATCAGATCAGCGACTAACTGGGAACCACATGATCATGAACAAACTCAGAAACAAGCTACTTTAAACTGGGGGGGGGGGGAGCTACCTTTGTGACATCGTTCAAGACATTTATCGGAGATAACTTCTAAGAGGGATACATACTCCCTATCCTACAAGGTCCTGCATATTCATTGTCATAGACGTCCTAATAATGGTCTCATCAAAATAAATAAATAAATAAATAAAGGAAAAAGAGGGGCTAACTTGAAAACCTTTTGTGCAAGTTAGGCAAAATGAGAGTTTGAGACTCACTACTAAGGACTTGCCTCCTCCTATTCCATGGTTTCCGTGCATCATGGCCACACGAAACTGGGGGCTTGCAAATCTCCAAGGCGCCCTCCAAGGCAAGACAATGTCATCAACAGTCTACCGGGGGCTGGGCGTACATTAACATGGTCATCTGCATGAGCATTCAAGAAGCGCCTCCTCCAGGCCTGTTGCCTCCATCATCAGTCCCTGTCCCGTGGACCGAAACATTCATCATCCTGAATTTTCCTTAAATTCCCCACGAGTGGCCTTGACCCTTAGAAAAAATTGTATTAGGAAGTCATTGTCTTAGGAAAGCAATGTCCTAGAAAAACATTGTCTAAAGATGGAGTCGGGAGGTTACCTACATGTAGAATTGCATGTGTAGAATAACATAAAGCGTCATATGTGTGCCCTATCTAAGCATAATAGGTTTGCATTGCATCCATATATTGAGTTAAAGTCACGTTGAGTCAGTTAGTCTTGCATAGAGTCAGTTTGTCTTGCATGGAGTCAGTCTGTCATGCATAAAGTCAATAGTCATGCATAAACGCATGAGTGCATGAACGTTTGTGTCAAAAACAAAACAAAAAAATTGCATTGTTTGTGCAAGAGTTTAGTAGACTAGTTGCATGAATACCTGTATATCTGAAAATGAAAAAAAAAACCACACCAAAGAAATGTCACATCGTTGCTCCAGAACACAACATAGGGGGCTGGTTAAGCCCATGTGCTATCTCATTCAGACCGGTGGACATGGTTTCCAATCACTGAGAGCAAGATTAGAGCAATCTATAATCCAACTCTTGCTGGACAAGTTAGCATCCGGTCAAGTCATGCATCATCAGCCAGACACGAATGGCGCATGTCCGACACGAATGACAAAATCTTCACTTGACTAATACGGGTCAACGACCGGGAAAATTCAAGAATCCATTCCCCACAATGAAATTTTGGCACCTATGCGCTTGAAGCAAAATTTAAGGAAAATAAGGGCCATCGGCAGAGTTTCGGTGAAATTCCTCGGCATCAAATTGCCATCATCAAATCAAAAGCCGCCGGCAGAGCTCAGCACAGTCTTCGCAATAAGAGTCATCAACATCGGGTTCGACGTAATCTCAGGAATAAGAGCCACCGACATCACGTCCATTGAAGTCTTGTCAGCATAAAAAAATGTCATCATCATCAAAAAGACCAAAAACAGGGTCGCCGGCGGAGATCGGCGTAAGTCCCCAACATCAGAACCGTTGGCATTGTGACGGTGAAGACTCTACCCCAAGGCCATCGACATCGTGATCGATGGAGTCCCTCGGCATTGAACATGCCAAAAAAATGGCACCAGGAAAGACTGGAACGACATTGGGAATGACGAGAACATCAACATCAACCACTACACAAGACGAAGCTTCCAAGTGTCAGCCCACAGCTTCAAGTAAGGATGTCATCAGATGCCTGAGATCACTTTAAGCAGGACCCAACTTCCAAGCATCACCCCAAGCTTTACAATCCAAAGTCATATCCAGAGGCTTTGCACCACATAGTCATATCTCGACCGGTGTCCATCAAAACAGTTCTACTTTGATTTTCGTTGGGCACCATCCGCCTCGAAAAAATCTGATCCGTCTCGAGAAAATTCATTGGGCATCCTCGACATTTCGAATCAATTGCGATCAATCTGTCGCACAGGTAAATCTTTGTATCTCCAGTGATTGTTTAAAATGATCTAACATTCTACTTTGGTTTTTGTGCAGGGAGCCATCGCTGACACTAGGTTGGCACATAAAAGAGCATCATCATCATCAGTCGTCCAACGATTGCCACCTAAAGGCCTCCGACGACATCATCAACATCTTCAGTCGTCCAACGGTTGCCGCCTAAAGGCCTTCGACGACATCATCGACATCTTCAATCGTCCAACGGTTGCCACCTAAAGGCCTCCGACGACATCACCGACCTCATCCATCATCCGGCCGCCACATAAAGAGCGCCGACAACACCCATCTTTCAGTTGCCACATAAAAGAGCACTGACCTCATCCATCATCCGGTCGCCACTCCGACAGCATCCATCTTCCGGTTGCAACATAAAAGAGCACCGACCTCATCCATCATCCGGTCGCCACATAAAAGAGCACTGACCTCATCCGTCATCCGATCGCCACATAAAAGAGCACCGCCAGCATCCATCTCCAAATCAGATGTCAAGCAGTCAGCATCTCAGGTTACTTTGACCTTCATCCTATTTGGACTTCATCAAAGTGGGGACTCTCTGTAGACACCGGGATTTACACCCTTACAATTACGACCTGTCAAAACTCAGCAAGTCATTTGGGCCGAACACTAAAATGGGTCATTGGGCCCATGAAATCAGCAAAGTGGGCCCAACAGATCAAAGCAGCCCGTGTAAAAAAATAAAAGCCTAGGTTTAAGAAGGCTACAAGCTGGCCCAAAGCGCGCATCCACGAAATCGGCCCAGGGAAAATAAAAGCCTATGGTTTTATTTTCAGTAGCGGCCGACCTTCTGCTTGCCACGTGATCCATGCACTGTAATCTTATAAGCCGATGGGGTTTTACAAATCTCTCTGATTTTGGCGCTAGAATCATCCCTCATGCAATCCCTTGATCATGGCCCCACGAGTTTGACCTTAGTTGACCTCACAAAACCCGCTTGGATTTTATTCTTGCATGGGGAAAGGCTTGATTTTTGGGACATGTTCCCTCACATTTCCCTCCAAAACACCTATCTTCCACCTATAAATACCCCCACCATTTTTCATTCATTAACATCAACTATCCTCATTATTCTATCTAAACTCTCTCACAAGCTAATCTCTCCATAAACATCCATACACTCATTCTAATTCTCTATTATGTCTATACTCTCCTAATGCTCTCCTAATTACCCTCATCATCACTACAGTACCATATCACCCTTATCTAACTGTACTCATACACATCCTTCCATCCAAGCTCCAAACCGAGGCTAAGTCAAGAGGATCAATCTCCATTTCCATCTCATCCATCCCTAGCAAGGTTTGCTTTCATTATTGTATTTAATCATGTAATTTATGCTTTAATCTCTTTACGTGTAAATGTATGTTGTAAAATAAAACCTCATCGTTTTTATATTGCATGATCAAGAATATAACATTGTGAAATTTATTAAACTTATCCCTGCTCATTTCATTTCAAGTTCGATTTTAGTAGAGTCTGTTTTCTAACAAGCGGATTTGAGAGTTCTTATAATTCTCGAATTTGTAACCTTACCCCCGAACTTAGAAATCGGATTTCGTAGACCGGAGTTATTTTCTTTATTTTGGTTTATCGATTTCCTTAAATCGGCTGACGACTCTTTCATCATTTTACAATCCTTTTAATTATTTAAAATATATGTATTTGCATCAATAATAACTAAAATGATTTAATACCATCTTTTTACTAATCCAAGGTCAACCCGAGAAAAAATGGGCCTGAAATTAGCAAAAGCCGCGTAGCTTTTGCTAATTTCCACCCATTTCCTCTGGGCCGAGGAAACGCGTGGCCTAGCCGAGAAATCATCAAAACCCTTGCGGCTTTTGATGTTTTCTGGCGGCCCATCTACTTCCTTTTGGGCCTGGATTTGGTAATGGGTTTGAATTAAGTCATTGATAAAATTTTTCGGTGCAGTTTCGAGTATTTAAATAATATAAATGTAATTGTAAATAATAAATAAATAAAGTTTCATCCCCCCAAAAATGAATTTCGAAAATAAAATTATCCTTATTTAAGGATGAATCAACCTTAGTCGGTCCTGATCACATAAGTAGCTCATCCGAAACCGATTCCCCGAACGGGAATTTTCTGAGTCCTACACTTTTTTGTTTTTGATTTATTACATTATGTATTGTTTGTATACATCATTCATACTAATTAATATGAAAAACATTCATTACAGGATCATGTTGTGGAAAATTTGGAAGGGAATAACATGTAGGACAATTCCTTAGAGGCTCATTCGCTACACTACAACTTGGCTTACGGTTACAACCATAAGAACCAAAACGTTTTTGCCTTGAGAAACTCTAGAGGGATGTTCTATTAGAGCACATCCCCACTCGAGGACTCCTCTTTGAGGTCAGGTGGTTGCACTCTTTCTCCATATGATCTACTTTAGCTAGAGCCAGTTCCAAGTCTCAGCAAGAAATCCTTAATTGAAGCACAAATGCCTCACCATTAGAAATTTATGAATTAAGAAGACTTGCTAACTAGGTTAGAAACTTATCATGCATTATGTTATGTTTACATTGTAGACATGTATTCTATTATATTATACGTGACATGAAAAGCTTGGATTCAAGCATGTGAATTGGATCTATAACCAACATAGTGATCAATATTCTATTAATAGTAGCAACTGATAAACTATTACTGACAAAAGTAGGTACATCCAACTATTGACCAAAATGCTCCCAAAGAAAAAATCATGGATCAATAACATATTAATCACTGATTATTAATGGTTGAATGAATAGTGAAATTCAAGTGGTCATCAAAATTGGAAAGAGTGACTGACATCTCATCGATTACTATTTATCAATCGCTACTAGTGACTTATAAACTAACGATCAATATATTATTGGTTGCTGACATCAGTCATTAGTTCAGTGACTTATACATATTGATTGCTAGATTTAGCTAGCAACTAATATACTATGACCAATATTATCGATCGCTGCTTATAGCTTACTGAAGGCACACATTGACCTATAAGCTTATTTAGTGTCTAATAATACCGGTTGCTGGTGAAATATTTTCTTGTAGTGGAAGTCTTATTTGTACGGTTAATATTTCTAGTAGTATCTTTAGGTAATTAAAAGCACTACATATTATGAGAAGGTATAGACTAAAGGTTGGATTGGATAAGACCAAACTGACTAGCCATTGAAATAAATTTTGAGTTCCAAGGAAGGAGTTTTTTTAGCCATTTTTGAGGCAAATGGTTCTTTTCAAGGTTAACCTTTATGGACAAGACAAGCCAGATACTTATGGAGGCTATCTTGCTGTGTGATCTTCAAGATTCCTTTAAGAATATCATGATCATGTTGGTTAATATTTTTGGAAAGTTTAAGGAGGATTTCATCAAGTTGATTAACTGCCTAGAAGCGGAGCGGAAAAAGCTAAGAATATCACTAAATTCTTTACAAGCTTCAAGATTTATTCGACATAACAAAAGCTTGTCACCAGTGAATAGAAGACAAAGACTGTCAATAGTGAATAGAAGACAAACTTATCCATCCATGATGCTCACTTTACGCTAATGCTACTTCTAGCTAGAGAAGAGGCAATTTGAAGATAATATTTTAAGACATCCATACATAAAAGTAAGAGGTAGGAAGATAACGATCCCCTTGGTGAATTGCACGAGAAGGTTCGAAGAAGCAACTAACATCATCATTGATTGGACACAATGACATATTCTTCTAACCATCCAATCCATTTTGGGATGGAATCTGCAAGATTGGATGACTTTGAAAAGATAATTTAATTTAATTTTTTCGTAAGCTTTTTCCATGTCCAATTTAAGGGCAACTCATGCCTTTTTCCCCTTAATATTCTGAAATAGGACTGAGCATCTATCCCGAACTCGACTGAATGAACCGAGGACCGAATTTAGATACAAGCATGGATCGATGATTGGACCGAAAAAAGTTCAGTCCTAGATTGGACCAACTGAACTTTTTTTGGGTTCTTAACTAGATTGATCGATTGGACCAAATTGAAAATGGACAGTGAAGGATGGTGGACAACAACAAGAGGGAGTGGAGGGTAGTGAATGACGGTGGTGAAGCATCATGCAAGTTCAGATATGAGATTAAAGGTTGTTGTGACGGCTGATGGGGCTGGTTTCGATGGATAATGGTGAAGGTGCGATAGTGGATGTTCTGTTTTATGGTCGGTGAAGCGAGGTAGGGCATTGGTTGCAGCGGTATAGTGTGTCGGTGAGATGAGTGGCGACCGGTGAGTCCTAAGCGTGACTTGTGAAGAGTGTAGCGGCAACAACCAGAGAAAAGGGTGGCGATGGCTTGCTAGTGCAGGACGACAGCGAAGGCTGGGATGTGAGAGGCAAGAGTTGGGAGAGAAGAGGGGTGAGAAGGAGAGGAAAGTGAGAGGTGCGAGAGACTGAGAGTAAGAGAGAGTTAATGAGTGAGTGAGATTGTAAGAAAAACCCTAAAAACTAGATATTTGTGTAACTAAGTTCGGTCCTTCGATTCGTCCTTGGTCCCTTTTGTTCAGTCCAAGGGTTGGACTAAGGACCGAAAATAAGAATTCCACGAATCGAGGACTGGGCTGAACTTCCTTCGGTCCAGTTCTCGATCCAACTCCAAATTCGGCATGTATTAGACTATGCTTAGCCCTATTGTGAATTTATTTATTACTTCATGAGTAATGAGATATTTTTCTAAATTGGCGACCATGAACAAAGGCGCTTTAAACTGGGTCAATTAAATAATTGAGACTCGGGGAAAGCCGATTAACAAGAATTTTGGATATAATTTTATATAGTTTGTTGCAATGGCCACTTAACCTAAATTGTGTACTGGTGGAGGCGGGGATTACCTACTTTGGAATAAGAGATATCAATGTGTGATTAACAAGCTTAAGTAGTTTACCCTCCACAAAAAAAGGACTTGATAACATTACAAGTATTTTTACCAACAACGTTCCAATGGTTTTGGTAAAAGGCATCCCAAAACCATCAAGGCTAAAGGTCTTATATTTATCCATTTGGAGAATTGTGTCTATAATTTCTTGGTCTGAAATATATTGACTAGATTAGTATATCCTTACTACTGATAGAATGAGAGATAATATGTTCAGGAAGGTTTGAATTGACATTACAAGATTAGAAACGATTAGTACAATCATTAATAAAATCATTAATAAGAAATAGGAGAGATAAATTGTACCCCTCCAAGGGGAATGGTGCGTGTTTGAATCAAATAGAACATATGCATGATTTAATATGTTAAATGGTCGTTGTAATGAGATACGAGGGGAAGAAATCATTCTATGATTTCGAAATAAGGACAAAATCTAATTTTTTATATGCTAAGTTCCCATGAAAAAAAAAATCCATGTAAACTCTCTTCCTGAAACAGTTGCATACAAACAGTTGGATCTTAGGATTTTAGATTGTACAATTGGTTTGTTTTAGCAATTGTGAGAGGAAATTCAAGAAAGAAATTTTTTTTTTTTTTTTTTTTGTATTGCAATTTTGTGTTCTGTATGCTGACATGTGACAATGCGATTATAGTTGGACATTTCAAATGATACAAGTGAGAGCTAATATGGAGAAAATTTTGGGTAAATAAATTATATCTAATAAGAAATATTTTTAATATGCTTCCCATTGGAGTTTAGTGCAATCAAATCCATGCATTCATATGTATAATTATGGGCAAAAACCCTCCTAAATTTAATTGATTTCCTCTTATGTAAAATAGTATAAATAAAATCAAGAATAAAGATGATTTTTACAGAGTTTTACTCATATATGAACTAAATCAACATCATAAAAAAACCTATCTCAAAGCATTTATAGAAGTTATCCTGAAATGGATTTAGTTAGTGGGTCATTGAACATGCCATACACAATTTATGGATCTTTTGCAGATTTCCAAATCCATATGCATCCTAGAATGTGTTACCATAATAGGAAATATGAATTAATTGCTTCTCGTCAATAAATACCAACATCTTGGTCTCTTAACTAATGCATCAAGAGAATTAATCAGTAAACAAACTCTTAACTCAACCATGGAGAAGCAAGTATGCAAACCCACTCTTGAAGCCAGTCAAAGTTTCTTGGGGATAGACAAACAAACCTCAATAAAATGCATTTTAGACAACGGCAAATTGATTCATGACTATGGATCAAAGACAAACAACATTAGCCAACAATTATCATTATCACCCTCTAAATTGCAACCCACCACAATGACATTAGGCATGGTAGAACAACCTCAAACAAATGAGTACAACTTTAATTGCATGAGAAAACTCAAAAGAAAGGAACTTGAGTCATCTTTAAACAAGGATGTGCATCCTAAGGAGAGCCAACAAGGAGAATCCTCTCGACCCCCCATAGTTTGCAAGTTTTGTGGGCAAGAATTCTCCACTACGCAGGCACTTGGGGGGCACCAAAATGCCCATAAGCAGGAGAGGGAACTACAAAGAGTAATGAAAGCAGCCCAAGAATTTAGGAATAATCCTTTCATGTATAATTTTTTGGGGATAAGACCACCATATTTCCCTAGGTCCTCCACCTATGAATGTCATCCTCAAAATCTTTTATACCCTGGATATGTCTCCAAAGGACTTCCTGCTCGCTCAAATATGAACCTTGGAGAAGGTTTACCTAGTGTTGGACATGCTCTAAAAGACTTCATTAGCCCTTCTGATATAAGGCCTCCAAGTGTCATACACAACTTTGGGCAATTTAATAAGCCTCAAGGCCAGACTTTAGGACCTACAAGAGGGATTCACGGGTACTCAAACTCTGACTATGCTGCTACTTCTAATGACATAACTACGTTTTTGCAGGCAACGAAGAATGATGTAATATCTAACAAGAAACAATGTTTAGGGCTTGAATTATCCCTAAAGTGTAGTGAATATAAAGAGCTGGAGGAACATGAAAAGAAGGATGAACATGCTGGATTTGATCTTACTCTGAAGCTCTAATGGATAAAATATGATTCCAATTTTCTTCATATTTGAACAACCAGATGCATTGTTGTCATGTTGTGCAAGTTAAGTTTTTTTAAAAAAATATACAATGTAGTTAGCGTCATTTATTATACTATGTATGTGTTTATTTCAAATATGTATACTTATTATGTAATTTAATGTAAGTAAAAATTACTTGTGACTATATGTTGTTAGCATATATCTTATCATATCCAGAATAACTCGTAATGTTTGCCTATATATTGCCATAAATCATGATTTTTGGACTAATCAATTTCTCGCTAGAAAAAAATATTACATGACATTGTTGACCAATATCACTAGACTATTGATGATTAAAAGACTGTCATTGGTTCATTAGACTTACATTAATAAATTAGGAGGCCGCATAAAAAATATTGGTGAATGACCTAATTATCTATGTTCAAATTACTCTACAAGGGTATTTGTGGGTAAAGAAAATATCTTAGCTAATTCGACCTTTTCCATGCCCTTAACTGGCATAAAAATAATGCTTGTGTAGTTCTCTTGAACCATCACTAATTAACTAGTAAAATATCCAAGTAATAGTGAACACTTTAAGTTCTAATGAAACCATCAATGCTTCCATCAATAAGTCGATACCATCAACTATCCAGGCATTGCTACTGTGGAAAGAATGAGGTTGTAGAACCTGTTAAAGAGGAATGTATTTTATATTAAATAGAATTATTATGAAGTATTAAACAAATTGCTCATTTGACGTCATATACTCATATTGGAGATTACGATATTGAATAGCATGATTTCCGAAGCTGCCTTGGGTAACTAAGCTTTGGGCTTGGTACCTCCTCTTTTTACGTCACCTATATAAAGTTCTAGTTTGAATGACCAATGTTTAATCATTTAGAAAAATACAAAATTATTCGGTAAGGGAAAGAAGATGCAACCCTGGATGCTCAAAATTATATCGTGCTGTATTATTTATGTACTTAATTCGTAGATAATATGTTGATTTGATTCTTATTGTTTTAGCTTTTTAAAACATGTTATTTTCAATTAAGAATTATTAACTTCTAGCTCCTTCCAACTTTTATCACATCGTTGATAGTTATTTGGATTTTGCTCATCAAAATATATAGTATTTCTAAAACAACTAGGAAATTTTTTAGTTCGAGTTGGTTTCTCCCCTTCCTCTGGTGACCCTTTGCGGCGAAATAGCCAGCAGGCATCTCGGATTGTCCAGAGCTTTATCCCTTCGATAGGAAGGGTGGGGTTTAAAACTTTTCTATCTTGCAGAAGACGTATGGGTGGATATTGAGATACGTTTTTGGTTCATTCAAAGAACAAATTTCTTCAGCCAAAGTTTGATAGTTCTATTGAAGATTGTTATCTGGATGCATTAATGCTGCAACTAAAGATTAGTTTATTCAAGCCAAAGATTGTTAGATTAATGGAGCATAAGATAGAAATGGCATTACAGAATCTCAATCTGATGGAGGAAGAAGAAGAAGTTCTTGAGTTCGAAGACCCGGAAGAGGCTCAATTAGAGAAACAGGTTGCGCTATGTTTGGTAGGTAGATTACGGAGTCAAAATTCAATTCAAAAGCTTTTATGACGACAATGGGGAATGCGTGGAAATTAGGGCAGGGGGTTGTAACAAAAGAATTGGGGAAGAATCTGTTTTCTTTCCAGTTCTTTACTGAAGCAGATAGAGATTTTGTGTTGAATGAGGGGCCATGGTCTTTCGACAACTCTCTACTTTTGCTAAAACCACTGGACGGGAATGAGAGACCATCAGAAACAAAATTCGATACAGCAAGATTTTGGGTAAAAATTCTTAATCTACCTTTAAAGAAAAAGACTCACGCATTTGCAGAGTTTATTGGAAACAACATTGGGACTTTCATAGATGTAGATGAGGAAGATATCCTGGCTCATTCCAAATGTTTGAAGATTAAAGTAGATATTGATATCATGAAGATAATTAGAAGAGGTATCAAAGTGAAAATTGATGGAACACCCAAGTGGATATGTTCGGTTGTAATTTTTGTGGTTTTATAAGTTAGGGTTGTCGGTCCACAGGGATGGGTGTTAGGCTTGATTGAGGTAATCGGTTTGTGTTTGGGTTTCTCACAAGTGCGGAAAGCGGTAAATTATGTAAATTAAGCAATAAACTAACCTAGACATGATAATAATCAAGGAAGCAATAAAAGATGAAAGCAATTAAGAACAAGAAATAAGAAAGCAATAAAAAGCAATGTAATAGAAAGCAATAAAACTAATAATAAAATTAGGCACAAGAGATTATACCTTTGAAGATCTAAACTTCAAATCTTCAATCTACCTTTGCAATTTCCCCCGAACGAACAAGAAATTGTGGATTGGATTACCAAGGATCCCCCAAATTCTCACTAGGAAGTAGAATTGGAATTCCTTGACCCTCCTCCCCACTAAAAGATGGATTTGATTTGGCTAACGCTAGAAAGCTTTTGAAATCAACATCAATGGAGAACTGAGAGAGAGAGAGAGAGGAAGAGAGAGAGAAAGCTTGTAAAACTTCAATGAGATTACTTGAAAGAAGAGTTTAATAACAATTGCAAGAAGACTTAAAGAAAGCTTGAAGAACAATGGAGAAAACTTGAAGAACAACTAAAGAAAGCAATTAAATCCAATCTAATCCTACTCCTAAAACTTAAATAAAAGCTAAGCTAAAAGATAAAAACTAAGATAATTAGTTCTGAATTACATTGGGTATTTATAGAAGAAGGAGAACGAAACCCAAAACCCTAAAACTAACTCAGCAAAACGCGCATCAGCTTCGCAGATTTCCGCAGAACATCGGGTGACTCGGGCGAGTCAATAAGTGACTCGGGCGAGTTAGTGTTCTGTCCCGCTCCCTTGGCCTATGTCTTTGTTGCCCCAGAAGCCTGACTCGGGCGAGTCACTATTCTGGGCAGCTTTTCCCTATCGACTTCAAACGCGCATAACTTCTTCATTCGAACTTCGTTTTAGACCCGTAATATCGATGGAAAGCTCTCGGTGTGTAATTTAAGCTCCCAAAATTTCAGACCAATTGGAGTTGTAACGAAGGAGTTATGACCCAAAAAGTGAAGGCACACGTATTTTAAACCTTTGAGTCTGTACAGTTCCCCTGTTTTGCGCCAATCTTGACATGGAATTTCCGGCTTCGGTTTCGCCTCGGCTCTCGGCTCGGGTTGACTTAGTTCTCGGCTCGGGTTGACTTGGTTTGACTCGGGAAATCGCTCGGGTTGACTTGGTTTGACTCGGGAAATTGCTCGGGATTCCCTAAAAACCTTCAGTTAAGCCCAAACTTCTTCTAACTCCTTATTTTCCTACAAAACACCAAATCACTATATCTAATATATATAAAGGGCTAAAATACACAAACACCCTATAAAGGAGATAAAATTCGGCTCGGAACGAGACCGAACACCACTCCAACACAAGGGTTTGCTCGCCCCGAGCAAACTAAAAACAAAGAAAAAGACTAGAAAAAGAAAACTAAAACCCTAACTCACTTTCGCAGGAATCGCGGATGCATTTGGCACATGCATCAAGCCCTTTAGACCCCCCGGTAGCCCGGGTGGACAAGGTAGGTCTCGTGAGGGTATATAGCAACTATACCCACAAAAGCCCAAGAAAAAGGAGAGAGGGAAAGTGAAAAACAAAACAAGTTTGAAAAGAAAGAAAGGAAAAACTGTTCGTTTCAAGAATCAAGATGTTTTAATCAAGAAAACGATATTAATCCTCCAAAAAGAACCGTTATGAGCACCTCACATACACCTAACCAAAACAACTGCCAATCTTAGGGGTTTTCGATCCCTTACACCTCATGTAAAGCTAAATTCCATTTGCGTAAAAGTTTTAGAAAGTTCTAACGGATTCCAAACGACCCCAAAGACTCACGCCCGGGCTTAAAACAAACGAACAACAGAAAATAAACAAGGAGTTGTCCTCCCCCACATTTGGTCGCCCTTGGCTTGGTGAGGGCTGCAGGTGATGCAAGGAAAGACCCCTCACTTTATTAACACTTCAAACTTTCTTTTTGGGTTGGATATTCTCAACCAAATTTTCTTTCTTTTTTATCTTTTTAATGGTCGGTATTAGCCTTATTTTCGGGAATTGAACGGCCCAAAATTGGGTTTACCCTCCCAACACAGTCTTTTCCATTCACCTCTTCGTCACGAACGATATAGAAGGACGTTTATGGGGTAATAGCGCCGTACCGCTAATACCGGGCCCGTGTAGGTTGGCTAAGTGTATGGTGGTTGATGTCGTAAAGCCGACACGCCCCACTTAATCAATTTATTTAACTTTGCTTCCTTTTTTCTTTCTTTTGCTTTTGCTTTTTCTCTATTTTTTTCTTTTTTGGAAAACAAGCTCGGATACGAATCCCTAGAATCTCCCAATTTCAACCAGAACATAAAAAAAAAAATGGGATCTCGCTAGACACTCAATGAACAGAATCTACTTAAAGTAAGTCATGGCAATCGCTCAAGAAAGGGTCGAAAATGCTCAAACCGGTTTCTTTTAAAGAAGATTAAGAACGGTTTCCCAATTTGACAACGAATTCCAAGAAACAAAGCGAAAACAAAAACAAAATGAAAAACGAAAACCTTGAAGGTTTTTCACTCCCTTTTTTTTTCCTTTTTCACACAAAAATTTTCAATTTTTCGACACAAACTAATCAAAACATAAACAAAAGACTCAAAAACTAGGTGGTCTACCCATGACAAATGGAAAATAGCAACCCCACTCCAACACAAAACATCACAATGTCTCCATTATGAGAAGGGTGTCTCAAGTAAGGTAGAAGACCTAAAAACACACAAACACATAACAAACAAAATGGTGGCGACTCGAGCGCACACGGCTCCAACAACAATATATATCCAACATTCACACTCAAGGGGTTCGCCACCCAAAAAGAAAAGCAAGCATGCATCATGGATCAACGATATATTCACATAAAGAGAGTGGAAAGAAGTTACCTCAAAGTCTTCAATCAAGCATATTCAATCCACGATCCAAAGAACATCACACCAAAGGTTAGAAATAAACAAGAAAAGAATACTATGTGTGATGGTTCACATGCAAGATCAAAAAGAAAAACAAACTATACAAGACTCTAAGGACTAAAGAAAATCAAGAAACTAAAATAATTACAAAACAACTCTCACTCTTTTTTTTTCTTTTCTTAAACTCAAAAACTGGAATGCAAACTACCCTCCTACTCCAACACAAAGAGGTTGCCGTGTCCTCAAAGGAAACATAAGTAGGTAAGCAAGCACCCCAAAATAAAAGAAAAAGAAACAAACAAAAAGAAAATAAAAGAAGAAAAGAAAACTAACTTGCTAACTTTATTTACAAGAGAAGGCAACGATATTACCTGGTTGGATATTGAATATACCCAAACAATGAAATCTCAGAATAATCAACTATTCATGGAGCCTCAGCCACTCCATCTCACCTCAAGACGTCGGGCACCATGTTAGAACCATTCAACGCCCAGAGTAACAAGTCATGTATTCGTGAATGCATCTCAGAATGGTGGTGGTAAGAGCACACTCGCAAAATTACATCAACAAACATTAGTGCTCTTAACAGTTTATCAAATGCCTTAGAAAAGTCAAAGAAATGATGAAATGCAGGAATGTATAAGACTTTCCTAGGCACTATAAAAGGAGACATGACAAATGGATCCTCCCATTGACTAGTAAATGGAGATTGGGTATACAAATCAACGGAAGGAGGCAATACAACACATTCCTTAACCTCTTCATGCAACGACTTGGATGCAAACAACGACTCATAAAGTATATCACCATCAAAAATATCATTGTCACAAACCAAGTTCAAACACTTAGGATCAATCCCCATAGACTCAAGTTCATCATCACAAGTATGCACATCAATGGATTCACAAAAAAAGGTAGCTAATGCCTCACTTATGCAATGATTCTGAATGAAAGTGAACAAGTCAGTATCTAGCACACATTCAATCACAAAGGATTCAACTTCACTCTCAACAAGATCATGTTCAAATTCATCACAAGCATCATGGAATTGAATAAACTCAACCTTTTCTTCACACAAAGATATGGACAATGGTGTGGACAATGGTTTATCATCAAGTTGTATTCATCAAGTTCTACATCATCATACACAGAATCAACAATGTTCTCATGCTCACTAGGTGGAGCTAGAGCTAAGGACTCGCTAATCCTCCATACAAAACTATGTCCATTACCGTAGTCATCATCATAATCATAATCATCCACAGAAGAATCATCATGCATTTCAGGACTCACAGACGATGAATGACCTTTTTCAACATTCGAATCAACCAATTGTGCAAGATAAGTTTCTACCCTAGGTTTAAGCACTTGTTCAAATTCTTGCATGCATTCATTCATCCTATCTTGTAAACCATTTATTTCAGCACCAATTTTATCTAGTCTAATGTCCATACAAGATTCGGAATCATGAGATGGAGATTCACAATGCACATACAAATGACGAGACTCAACAACATCACATGGAGAAAGATCATAAGAGTTTTTCACATAATGTTTCTCATAGTGCAATTGAGCATGAAGAGCACACAGATTACCAAAACAAGAACCCGATGAATAAAAAGTCTCCCCAAATTGGTGAGTATCCGTGTACAACCAATCGAATAATTCCCAAGCCCGATACTCTTTTTCAACATTGAAATCAAGATAATTGAGAAGAGAGCGGGTCTCGAAGTTCAATCCCTCATTAGTAACAACTAACACTTCCCAATTAGAATAAATATAACCATGAAGGGCCCAATAAGCAAGATTGTCATTTAATTTATCATGATAATCACAAAATAATTCTTGCTCATTTTGAGGGAAGCTAAAACATGCCATTTTCTCTTTTTTTTTCTATTTTTTCTTTTTCTATTTTTTTCTCTTATATTTTTTTTCTCTTTTTTCGATATTCAATTTTTTTGACTACATTTTTCTAACTTAATCAAGAAAGCAATTAAATTATATACACACAAACCAATCATCTAATCTACCAAATAAGGCCATCCCCAGCAACGGCGCCATTGTTCGATTGTAATTTTTGTGGTTTTATAAGTTAAGGTTGTCGGTCCACAGGGATGGGTGTTAGGCTTGATTGAGGTAATCGGTTTGTGTTCGGGTTTCTCACAAGTGCGGAAAGCGGTAAATTATGTAAATTAAGCAATAAACTAACCTAGACATGATAATAATCAAGGAAGCAATAAAAGATAAAAGCAATTAAGAACAAGAAATAAGAAAGCAATAAAAAGCAATGTAATAGAAAGCAATAAAACTAATAATGAAATTAGGCACAAGAGATTATACCTTTCATGATCTAAACTTCAAATCTTCAATCTACCTTTGCAATTTCCCCCGAACAAACAAGAAATTGTGGATTGGATTACCAAGGATCCCCCAAATTCTCACTAGGAAGTTGAATTGGAATTCCTTGACCCTCCTCCCTACTAAAAGATGGATTTGATTTGGCTAACCCTAGAAAGCTTTTGAAATCAACATCAATGGAGAATAGAGAGAGAGAGAGAGAGAGAGAGAGAGAAAGCTTGTAAAACTGCAATGAGATTACTTGAAAGAAGTGTTTAATAACAATTGCAAGAAGACTTAAAGAAAGCTTGAAGAACAATGGAGAAAACTTGAAGAACAATTAAAGAAAGCAATTGAAGAAAGCAATTAAATCTAATCTAATCCTACTCCTAAAACTTAAATAAAAGCTAAGCTAAAAGATAAAAACTAAGATAAATAGTTCTGAATTACATTGGGTATTTATAGAAGAAGGAGAACGAAACCTAAAACCCTAAAACTAACTCAGCAAAACGCGCATCAGCTTCGCAGATTTCCGCAGAACTTCGGGTGACTCGGGCGAGTCAATAAGTGACTCAGGCGAGTCAGTGTTCTGTCCCGCTCCCTTGGCTTATGTCTTTGTTGCCCAGAAGCCTGACTCGGGTGAGTCAGCAAATGACTCAGGCGAGTCACTGTTCTGGGCAACTTTTCCCTGCCGACTTCAAACGCGCATAACTTCTTCATCCAAACTCCGTTTTAGACTCGTAAGATATCGATGGAAAGTCTCGGTGTGTACTTTAAGCTCCCAAAATTGTAGACCAATCGGAGTTGTAACGAAGGAGTTATGACCCAAAGAGTGAAGGAAAACGTATTTCAAACCTTTGAGTTTGTATCGTTCCCCTGTTATGCGCCAATCTTGACATGGAATTTCCGCCTTCGGTTTCGCCTCGGCTCTCGGCGCGGGTTGACTTGGTTTGACTCGGGAAATCGCTCGGGATTCCCTAAAAACCTTCAATTAAGCCCAAACTTCTTCTAACTCCTTATTTTCCTACAAAAAACAAAATCTCTATCTCTAATATATACAAAGGGCTAAAATAAACACAAACACCCTATAAAGGAGATAAAATTCGGCTCGGAACGAGACCGAACAGGATACAATTGAAATATGTTAGATTACCCGATTACTTCTACATTTGCGGAATCATTGGTCATTTCTTCAAGGGATGTGGAAAATTCCGTGATGATATGGATGGAACATGTCGTACAGACTAGGGCGGAAGGAGTGGTGTTAGTGCAAGAAGAATAAAGATGCACCCAGAAACAAAAGAGACAGGGGCGAGCACACAAGAACAAAGGCAGGAAAAGGTCATGTCCTGGAAGCAAGGATACTATGGATATAGACGTTAATAATAAGTGTAGAAGCATGGATATCTGAGGTGCCAAACAGGGAGAACGAAAAGTAAGAGTGATGGAGGAGCAGGAAATCTCAAAAGAACCAAAGGTGGCGATTGGCGGAGAGCAGTCCCACCTACACCAATGAGTATACTATGTTTATACTGTCGGGGGCTTGGCAATCCCCGTGCAGTTAAAGATCTCAAAAGAATTTGTAGATCTTGTAAGCCAAAATTGGTCTTCTTGTCGGAGACCAAGCTCATGAAAGAAGAATTTAGTGCAGTGATTAAGAAGATTGGTTCTTTCAACTCATTCGGGGTTGACTGTTTGGGTCGTGCTGGTGGTTTGGGGGCAATATGGCAAGAGGAGCAAGACGTGGAAATTGCTTCCTTGTCCCATCATCATATTGATACTCTCCTCAAATGGACAAGTGATGGTGATCGCTGGAGATTTACTGGCATATATGGTTACCCGGAAAGTCAAGAGAAAGTGAGAACGTGCCACCTACTCAAGGATCTCAAATCCCACTATGATCTCCCATGGTGTCTTGGAGGGGATTTAAATGAAATTTTTATAATTTTGAAAAAAAAAAAGGAGGTCCATTAAAGTCTTCAGGAGTCTTGGGGGAATTTTAGAATATGTTAGAAGACTGTGAGCTGATGGATTTAGGCTTCAGCGGAAATGATTACACTTGGTGGAATGGTCGCAACGGAGATCAATCTGTGGAGGAACGGTTAGACCGTTTTTTGGCAAATTCAGAATGGCGTCTGAAATTCCCGATGGCTGTTGTCAAACATATTGACGACGACATGTCGGATCACTTACCAATATTGCTTAATTGTTCTCCTATCAGCACAATTAGTCGAAAAATGAGGAGAAAACGGTTTGAGAATATGTAGGCTTTGGACGATGAATGCGAAAATGTGATTAAGGAGGTGTGGCGAAGAGTGGGAGACATAAATGTTCGGTGTACAGAAAAATTGAAATTCTGCATGTCTGCTTTGGAGAAATGGAATAAAGTACATTTTGGGAATGTGCAACGAAACATTAAAAATCTTCAAGAGGAGATGGCTGTGAGTTCTGATATTCATCAAAGAAAAAATCTATTTGAAAAGCTTGGGGAGCTACGGAAACAGGAGGAAATCCTTTGGTGTTGATCGAGAGTTGATTTTGTCCAATTTGGAGATGCAAATATAGGGTGGTTTCACAACCATGCTAATGCAAGAAGAAGGAACAACACAATTGATGTTTTGAAGAATGAGGAGGGCGTACTAACAATGGATAATGATAAAATAGAATACATCATCCTTCAATACTTCACAAATCTGTTCACAAGTGAAGGTTGTTTCGATGAGGATCAAGTTCTGAATTGTGTTCTGATGAAGGTGTCAGAGGAAATAAACGAATGGCTCAATCGTCCTTACCATTCCGAGGAGGTGTATCAAGCTCTAAATTCTATGAAACCCAATAAAGCGCCAGGGCCGGACGGTTTCAATCCTTTTTTCTATCAAAAATATTGGCCAATCGTGGGCAAAGAAGTCATTGAGGCAGTGCTAAATATTCTGTCCGGAAATACAATGCCAGACAGGTTGAACCACACACATGTGGTCCTTATTCCTAAAAAACAAAAACCAGAGGAGATAAGCGATTTCAGACCAATAGGGCTTTGCAACATATTGTACAAATTGGCCACGAAAGTGGTGACGAAGCGCCTTCAAGATGTGCTACCTCAGATAATTTCGGTGAATCGGAGTGCTTTCACCCCGGGAAGGCAAATTAGAGACAATGTATTTGTGCCATTCGAGCTCTTCCATGCAATGCAATCTGGCAGTCTCAAAAATAACAGTCTGGCCTTAAAGTTAGACATACTAAGGCTTATGATCGTGTCGAATGGCCCTTCTTGCGAAAGATTATGATCAAGCTAGGATTCCGGGAGAGTTGGGTTAATCTGATTATGAGCTTTGGGGAGACAATGACTTTGTCATTTGTGATAAATGGTGAACCAAGAGGGGTTATTAAACCGTCTAGAGGAATTCGGCAAGGAGATCCAATTTCTCCATTTCTATTTTTATTCTGTGCCGAAGGTCTGTCATATATGCTAACGGATCCAGTACTGCTAAGTAAAATTAACGGATTAAATATCTGTAAACTTGCTCCTACAATCTCACATCTCCTCTTTGCGGACGACTCAATCATTTTTTGTGAAGCAACGGTGGAAGATGCAGTAGAAATTAGTAGAATTCTACAGCTCTATGAGAGGGCCTCGGGTCAAAAAATAAATCATAGTAAATCTCAAGTGGTCTTCGGAAGCAAAGTAGCTCATTAAAGAAGAGTTGAGATATCTGGTACTCTAGACATTAAAGAAGTATTACCTCATGGGAAATACCTCGGTCTCCCAACGAGAATTGGTAGAGCTCCTCGGAAAGTGTTTTCTCCTTTGAAAGACAGAGTTCTGAAGAAAGTTAGAGGTTGGTTAAACAGAAACCTCTCTTGGGCGGGTCGTGAAGTGCTAGTAAAGGATGTGGCTCAGGCTATTCCGACCTACACTATGAGTGTTTTCAAATTACCAATCGGGTTTCTTGATGAACTTCAATCTCATATTGTTAATTTCTGGTGGGGTCATGAGAAAGGAAAGAAAAGGATACACTGGATTGCTAAAGATAATCTGTGCAAGCTGAAGAATGCTGAGGGCCTCGGATTTAGAAATTTGGAGGTGTTCAATATGGCTCTTTTGGCTCGTCAAGTTGGAGGATTGTAAATGCTGAAGAATCTCTTGTCTTTCAGGTTTTAAAAGCTCATTACTTTCCGCACAATGTAATGTTTGATGCTAGCTGTGGCTATAGGCCAAGCTATACTTGGAGAGGCTTACATGAGGCAATTACAGTAGTGAAAAAAGGGATGTGATGGGTTGTAGGAGATTGTAGGAAATTAAATGTGTGGGAAGAAAAATGGATCCCTAGACCTACTTCATTCAGGCCTATTACTCCTATGAAGCCCGGAGCCCGTTGGATTACTGTGAATGATCTAATTGATCAAGAAAAGGGTGAGTGGAAAGAGAAGCTAATTGATGAAATTTTTGTCCCAACAGATGCAGACGTGATCAAAGATATTCCGTTGAATACGGATTGGCCGCCAGATAGACCTATCTGGCACTATACTAAGGATGGAGATTTGTTGGTCCGTTCAGCATACCACATGATTATGACTGACAGAGCAACTACAAGACCACAAGGAAGCTCCAGTGAAAAGATAACAATCTGGACAAAAATCTGGAGTGCTTCTCTTCCCCCCAGGATTAAATCATTTGTTTGGCGAGCGGCTTTAAATGCTTTTCCAACCAAGGCAACGATAGCACGGAAAATAGGTAATACTGATTTTAATTATCCTCTGTGCAAAGAAGAGGAAGAGACAATTATGCATGCGACTGTCTTTTGTAAAGCTACTCAAGGTCTATGGATTGCCTCAAATGTCAGCCTACCTATCAAAGCAGACATTGTGCATTCGGTTGTTGATCTTTTAAATGCAGTATTACAAGCAGAACCAGCAAAGTTGGAGTGTGTAATGACAACGATGTGGGCTAGTTGGAATGTCCGAAATAAGATCACTCATAAAGCTAAGATAGGAAATCCATTCGCTGAGATCAGACAAGCGTTCAGTTTTGTTGATGATTTCCAAAAGGCAGCCCTAAAACTTGATCAGAGCACAATTCAAAAAATGGTATCTGGCAAGCTCCTCCAATGGGTACTGTAAAGGTGAATGCTGATGGTGGCAAGCTGCTGGAAAATTTTTATGGTTGAGGTGTGGTTATTAGGGGCGACTCAGGTGAGCTTATTAAGACATCAATAAAGCAAGGCAAGGGTTTTTGTGGCCCAGAGTTGGAAGAAGCCCGAGCAATGCTCTTTGCTGTTAATCTGGAATATGATTTGGGTTTTCCCAAAATAATTCTTGAGAGTGATTCATTAAATCTCATCACAAAGCTAAAGAAGGAAAATGATATCCGGTTGGAAATAGGCCTTTTTGTTAATAGTATTTTGTTAGTAGCTAAGAAGTTTGAAAGTTGTAATTTTTCATATATTAGAATATCCGGGAATCATGTTGCTCATGCTCTGGCTCATTATCAGCCTATTGATCTCAGTGTTAGATCGTGGGATGGCCCGGGCTGTCAACAAATTTCCGAGCTTCTATTAAAGGACAAAGAGTCCGCATTTTTCATATTTGAATAAAGTTTTCTATAGGTTCTATTAAAAAATAAAAAATTAAAAAAAAATTTTATCACATCATTCCAACTCCAGCCAACTTGTTCAAGTTTCTTCCAATTCTCTCTAACTTTTATCAGTTTCTTCCCACTTTTTTATCATTTTTGCTAATTTCTTCCAACTCATTCTAGTACATACAATTAATTAAATTACAATACAATTTACTCAGTAATATTTCTCTTTATTACTTAAAATTTTATGTAATTGTAAGTGTTTAATTTGTTCTAGAATGTAGATACTAGGTAGTTGGTTTCATAGTCCTAGTTTTGATTTTTCTTTCATTTTGTATTTTGATATTCTCCTTAGATCCTTTGAGAGAAAGAATACCTAAGCTGATTGTCCTTACGTAGATACTGGATTTTGTCTCTGATTTTGTAATTAGTTTGTAAAGTTCATTTTTATTTTTAAACTACGATTTGAGTTAGATCAAACACTTAGTATGCATCCTGCCATCCTCAATCTCAACAAAATATCTCATTTATATCCATTTCTAACCTTCTTACATAAAAGTCCCTCTCATCATTTCCACATCAAAAGCCTTAATTTTCCACCATTTCTACAGATATAGGTTTTTCTCTTTTGAACACCATATCTTCCACAAATTTCCGATATCTATAAGATTCGTGGAGCATAAAATAAACTATATTAGTTTTCCAATGCTTCTTCAATCAAGTTAATCAGATGTCGTATGCGGGAGTTGTGCCCATTTGAAGTTGGACTGCTTATGCAATAATTATGTATAACATGGAATTTTGACTCCAAAAAATAAAAAAGTCAAATGTTGACCAAAATTTCAGTAATTTACATAAACACAAGCCAAAATCTTCTCTTTTTCCCACTTTTTGTTTAAAGAATGTAATTGTTTTGGATTATATTGTTACTAGGCCTCAACCCGTGCGATGCACGAAGTATATTAAAATAGTTATTTTAAAAAATCAAAAATTTAACAGTAATTGTAAATATAATTTAGAAAGATTATTCTAAAATAATTATAATAACTGATAGTTGCACCAAAATAACTTAATTTAGCATTTATCTACTTTTTGATTGGTTGAAATCCCTACAATTAATCTCCTTTCTCCATTCAGCGGGACCTACAAACTTTACTATTAATATTACATAGATTATTGTTATTATTATTATTATTATTATTATTATATAGATTATTATTATTATTATTCCAAAATATTTTTAATAACTAATAGTTGCACCAAAATAAATTCAACATTTATCTACTTTTTGATTGGTAGAAATCCCTACAATTAATCTCCTTTCTCCATTCAGCATGACACACAAACTTTACTATTAGTATTACATAGATTAGTAATGGTTTTGAAGTGTTTCGGATATTAAGGTCATTAGATATTGATGGTTTTGTTTTAGGGGTGTAATTAAATTAAAATTGAATACTACTGTTTAAGATTTCATAGGACACATTTAAGGTAGTTTTTAATTTCTTAAATTGTAAATAAAATATGGAAAGAAATAGAAAATAAAATACAATTTAAATTAAAATTAAATACTACTGTTTGAGACTTAGTAGGACTTGTTTTGAATGTAACGGTTGTCAAGCATACGTGGATTAAATATATATTTTTTAATTTCTTTAATTGTAAATAAAATCTGGAAAGAAATAGAAAATAAAATACAATTTAAATTAAAATTGAACACTACTGTTTGAGACTTAGTAGGACTCGTTTTGAATGTAACTGTTGTCAAGCAGACGTGGATTAAGGATATATTTTTTTAATTTCTTTAATTGTAAATAAAATCTGGAAAGAAATTGAAAATAAAATACAATTTACTGCTTTATGATCAGTCTAGACTCCGAGAAACGCTCTTGTGGCTTTATTTCGTGGGGCCCACAATGATTTTTATTATAATATATAGATAATATTATTCCAAGTATTATTCTTAATCTCTTTCCCAAATCCAACTCAAATAAAATCTTTCCAATAAAATATAATCTTCTAGATTTTATTTTATTCTTCCTCCATATTTTTAGCCAAATAAAATCTGTAATTATTTTATTCTTATAATATTCCCTCATCCACCATTATAAATAGAGTCTTCCTCCATCATTATTTTTCTCCCCTAAGATTCCCAGCTTATTGACGCTGAGAAAACTCTCTATGAACTTCTCCCTCATATTCTCCTGCATATTATGTGCTTTGTGATTTAAAAGGTCAGTTTGCTTTTATTATTTTGTGGTCACCTTTTCTTTTGTATAATCATGTAAACCAATCGTTAAATTTCACTTAACTTGTATAAATTGAAAGTCTTGAATTTTTGTTTCTAATGACATAATGGTAAATTTATGAAATTTGTCCAATTTCTCCCTTCTATTCCTTTTAACCTTAAATCTTATTTTAGAAGAGTTTGTTTTTATTAAAACAGGAAAGTAAGAGAATTCTTAAAACCTTACCTCCAAATATGTTCTCTAATTCATAGGATGGAGTTCGTATTATTTTAAATTTATTAGCTTATCTTTAAAACTTACTAGTGACTCTTTTAATTTAATTATAATTTGCATAATTTCATTCATAATTATCACATTAATTCACGTTTATGATTTAACTAATAAAATCAGGAAATAATACTTCTCATATTATCTCCTCGGTTATTTGATTTAATAATTTATTCGAATTCTTGGATTTTTACGTATTAAATTTACAACTTATGGTTCTTAGGAATTGTTTAATCAATAATTTTTTATTTAAGCATTAAGCAACCTAATTCGATTCCCGACTCAAGCAGCACACGAAACAATTTCCTAAACGGAAATTTTTCGGGGTCTACAAATTGGGAATTCCACTAGAGACTTAAACTCAAAAAGAGGGTAAAATTTGAAAAAAAAAATTCACATTTTTATGAATTTGTAAAAGGGAAAAATTAATTTATTTCACATTCTTGCTATTTTAGGCATATCGTATACCAGGCTATTCTAGTGCCTTATGGAAGGTGAAGCACAAAGGCATTGGTTTAGGTTTTTAAACCTAGGATTACCTTCGAGAGCAAGTGGTCACTACTTTATGGGACACACTTACATCGTCAAGCATTTGGTCTCCCTATCACCCATGTTACACTCTAAGACTTCCTTGAAGTCAAAGAACAATACTCCACATTCTTTTTCATATAAATTCCATATAGGAAAAGTGCATTGGGCCGAGTACATGTAGTACCCTCTTTTACCCAAACTTAGTAATCCTTAGACCTAAACCCATGGTTAGGATACCACTTTCATATGTATATTATGTGTTTCTAGTCTTTTTGTAATTAAATCGAGTCAGTTTAAGCCCAATCAGTGTTTGGTGAAATTTTAGTCTGCACAGAACCATGCTAACGACCAAAAACTAAGGCCCAGAAAGAAGCATAGGACGTCTGTCCTTGCTACCAGGCCCAACTAATAGTCTCATGACTTTGTTTGGAACTGAAGGTTGACATGCCTTCATGCTTCTCCTAACATACTGTTCCTTGTTAGGCCACTTGGTTTTTTCATCCGGCCCAATCTTTATGTTGTGGATTCTATCCGGCCCTTTATGACATCGTCGAGTTCAAATGACCATTGCATCTATTACTCGGATATGAGTCCAAAAAAAAGAAAAGAACACATGACTCAATCCAAGTAGAGACCCAATCGTTATACTTGTTGTAAGCATCATATTAGGTGCATATATAGAGTTAGGGTGACATGGATCAATTCAATGAGTATGAACCCAAGCTTGATAAACCCCAACAAGAAACACAGTCAGGAGGCAAAGGATCTTCCAAAAGGAAGGGAGGTAGGAAACCAACCTTTGAGATGTACTTTCCCTCGGGCAAGCCTTAACTCCTCCAAGTTTGTGTAAGATTGATATACAACAACACGCCAAATGTAATCATTAAGACCAAGAGAGTAACATACCAAAACTCGTTGATCATTCTCCTTAAGAGCATATTTCCATAGTTGCCGCCTGAATTCTATTGTATATTCAACCACGTCCTTGCTCCCTTGCTCCATTCTTTCAAGTTTGTTGATGTAGTCTCCTTTGTAATTGAATGGCAAGAACTCTTCTTGAACTTTATTTCCATTCTTCTTCTGAACGCGTTTACTCCATTCATAAGGTGCTTCATATTCAACCTCATAAGGATGTATCTCACGTGAATTTGCTCTTCTTGATCCCTTTTGAAGGATCCCAAGTTCTTCCATTTGTTTGGTGAGATCATCAAGTTGTCGTTTCATTTGTTGCATATCACCTTGTGAATCCATTAGAGAACTCACACACGCCATGTAATATCAATCTTTGATGAAGAAAGATTTGCAAGACTCTCGGTTTTGGGGTTTGGGGGGGTGAAGGACGAGAGGTGGACTATGTTTAGGTGGGATTTGTGTTTGGGTTTTGGGTTCTTTTTGTGGTTCTTGGTGGACGTGAGATGGGGGGAAGGTGGGGGATGGATTTGTGATGGAAAGATGGTGAAAAGATTGTGAAAAGATGGATCAAGAACTAAGAGAATCAACTCCTAAGCTCTGATACCAATTTTGATGTATAATAGGATCACAAGATCTCATTACACAAAAGGGTTTAGGATCTTTAAGAGCGAAGATGAAAATCTCCTTTCTCAAAGTTCTTAAGAATCGAAAATGGGATGGAAAACGAATGGAAAGATAGAAAGAACTATGAAAGATGATTACCAAATGGGTGATTGATGATGGACGAATGGTAATGAACGATTGGATGAATGAAACGAATGTGTAAATGAATGGAATGAATGTAGGAATGAATGGAATGTAAGTTTCTTGAATGATAGAATGATATTCAAATGAATCTTGAATTTGAAACAATGTAGAAACAAAAACAAGATCAAAAGAACTAGAAATGAAACTCACAAATGATATGAATGATAATGGCTTTGAAGACTCCAATGAGGATATAGGCACACCACCTCAAAGAACTCTCCAATTCTACCTTTCACCACCAAGGGATGCCAACCCAAGGCTAGAAGTAGGGATATTCGAAACTCCCTCAAGAGATTTAAAAACTAGCACAAAAGCTAGAGAGAAAACAACACCATGTGTTTACTTTGTATTTGATATATGAATGAATTGAATTTACAAGAGGCCTAAGGGGGTATTTATAGTAATCCCAAGCCCCCTTGGACGTGTACAAATCAAGAATCTAGGCCCCTTGAGGCTTACATCATCCTACACAAGTATGACATCATAAAGAATCAAAATGAACTAAGCTAGATTAAAACAATGATAACTTGCTCGTTTCAAATCCAAATTCCAAGATTCAAAAACCATTGGAAAGCTCTTTGAATATTCTATTTTTGATTCTAGGATGACTTTCTCAAAAGCTTTATGGTTCTTGAGATATAGAGCAAATTACCGAGCTTCCCTTGTTGAAGCCATTCGTTTGTGTAAGAGACATGAGTGAAAGGTGCTCCTTTTCCATGTAATCAAGTATTTAGCTCCTTTGGTGTGTATTTGATGTCTCCCTTGATGACCTTGATGTATATGGCTATCAAATATACATCACCGGTCGCGGACGTTATCGATCGCTGCTTCAAGGATCGCTGTTGGCCCAAGAAATCACCGTGAGTCTTTCCAGCGTGCTTCATCCTCACTCACGCGCTGCTTGGGAAAACTTTCCAGGAAGTCTCCCATCTTGTGACTACTCCCAGCCAAACACACTTAACTAAGGAGTTCCCAACAAATGAGCTACCTTAAAAGAAGGTGTGCCTTGGTGATTTAAGTAGTTATTTCAAACCCTTTAAGCCACACTTTAGTCATATACCCGGGGTGTTACAAATTGAAATGACATATTTAAGGCATTCATCAACCATTACAGTCGCAGTAAGAAGAAGAGGGCCGCAGTGGACGATTTGATGGCCATGAAGTAGAGAGACAATGAACATTTCCTAAGTTACTATAAGAGGTGGTACACTAAGTAGTCTCAAATCAATGAAACCGTCCCCTTATGCCTGCAGCTATCCACCTTTAAGAAAGGTCTTGAGTCAAGGTTGGAAAGGATCTAGCTCCAATGTGAGGACTAATAGTATTATGCCTAGCAACCCTCACAAAAATGCTGAGACTAACTCTATCTAGCTAAAGTCCGGCCATATAACACCCAAATTTGAAACCTACACCTCACTTGATGTCATATACGCCCAGGCACTTGAAAGGCTTGTGAAAAGAGGCACCGTTGAAATGCCCCTACCAAATAGAGATATTGAATTTCCTCCCTTTTTCATAGGTCAATTACCTTTAGCAAATAGAAATCTTGAATTTCTAGAATTAGAGATTCTTCAGGTATATGGATACAAAATGAACAGGGCATTCAAAATTGATTTATTGAGGAATTTACCTCAAAATTTAAGACCTTGAGTATAGAATAAGGTGTTATCTCCCGATCGTATCCAAGTTTATATTAGAGCAAAGTAACCAGTAACTTTACAAGGTTACAATTTTCAAATGGACCTTGGTAAAGCCCTGGGGTCGGATGGCTTCAGCGCAATTTCCTACCAAGAATATTAAGATTCTATTAGTATTGAAATCTCTATTGCCATTGAAGAGTTCTTCACAAATGGCATAATCCTTAAAGAGGTTAATCACACTTTTATTGTTGTTTTCTCGAAAGTAGAAGATACTGCTCTTTTCAACCAATATATACCAATCAGTCTTTGCAACACTCTCTATAAGGTTATTTCTAAAATTATGGTTAGTCAACTTAGACAGATTCTTGTTAGCATCATTAGCCCTTTGTAAAAGCACCTTTGTTTCAAATAGGCAAATTCATGATAATGTGCTACTAGCACATAAAAACATGCATAAAAATTATGCAGTCTAAAGCTACAAATCCTTGGATTTCTTTGAAATTAGACATGAAAAATGCCTATGATCGAGTTGGCGTTTCCTAAAAAAGGTCCTTGGCCAAATGGTTTCCCTCCTCTTTGGATAAAATTGGTAATAGAATGTATCTCAATGGTATCTTATTCAGTGAACAACCTTGTGGTTTAACCAAATAACTTGGCGGCTCAAGAAAGGGGATCCCCTTTCTCTTACTTGTTCTCATTGTATATAGAAGTATTAACCCAATTCTTGGTTCAACAAAGCCAAGATAGAAAAAACGGATTGTCTATTGTCTTCTTTTTTGCGGATGATAGTCTTCATTTTTACAAAGGAATTGAATCATCTTGGAGAAATCTTATTAATATCTTTGACAAATTTTGTAACTAGTCAAAGACGGTTGACTAATTATCATAGTCCACAATGATTTTTTTCAGCTAAAGCTTCAACTATATGTATTAATAGAGCTAAGGGGTTTTCCAACATCCCTACCAAAGAATCTCTAGGAAAGTATCCTGGATGCACTTCTATCATTGGAAGTAAACGGATAGAATTATTTCAAATCCCTCATTCTAGGAAAAGCAACCAACAAGCTATCTAATTGGAAAGCAAATTCGGTGTCCAAAGCAGCTGGTAGAACCATTCTTATTTAAGTTAATCCAGAATCTCTTTCAGCACATACTATGCAATGTTTCCTTTTACCTAAAACTAATTGTGGAAGTGTTGTTAGAATTAATCGAAACTTTTTCTGGAAGAACTCTTTAGAAAAAGGAATTCTTCTGATATCGTGGGATAAAGTGTGTAAACCAAAAGACAAATTAAGGAGGTTTTGTCGACCTTTGTAAGACACATACTGTTAACTTAGCGTTCTAATGCAAATTGGTGTGGAAGCTTATGCATCATAGAAATAACCTTTGGGTTCCCCAAAAGAAAGTTGATTACGACCAAGCTAGCGACTGGTTTCAAAAAAACCCAAAATCATCTGATTCTTGGGTTTGGAAGAACCATTGCAAAGCATAAAGGTTTTCCAAAAGACGTTTTAGATGAAAAATAAAATATGGTTCACAAATGAATTTTTGAAATGACAATTGGTGTCATTAGCTCTCTCTCTCTCTGTTTACCAACCAATCTACCAATCACTTATATAGTGAAGTGATTGTAAAAGAATTTCTTCAAAATAAAGAATGGAATAAAAACAAATTTAGACAAGTTCTACTTGATTCGTGAACTCAACTGGTCTTAAACTCCTATTCTTGATTCTAACAAGCGAGATGAGGTTTGTTGGGGCTTGACATCGTAATGGCAATTTTTTAACCAAGTCTGCTACTCGGTTATAACATGAGTTAGATCCAGGATAAAAATGGGTTCACTAAATCTTGAAGATTGATATTCAACCAAAACTCAATGTATGTTTTCGGAAGATTGTTCATAATGGTCTCCCCCTAAGAGGAAACTTCTTACGTCAGGGTATTAGTCTCAACCCATCTTGCCTAATTTGTCTCCAACATTTGGAGATTTATAGTCATCTCTTACACCAATGTCATTTCATAAAAACAAGTTTGTATACTACCAAATCCCATAAATGGTTGGCCATTTCTTTTGATAGTCTCATGCACAACCTATATATATTGATAAAATCATAAAGTACTCATGCGAACCACAAACAACTAAAGATAAGAGCGGAAAAGTGATCAAAAATTGACACCATATATTTAACGTGGAAAAACCCAAAGCGGGGGGAAAAACGACGGAATCGATGCACTAGTAATATGAGGATTACAAGTTACAAGAGATTTCCCTCAATCTTATTTTTTCTCAAAGTAGACGAACAATCTCTCCTAAGTGTTGTGTTTTATCTCAATGTGTTTGTGGATACAATGTATATTTAATGAAACCTCTCTCCAAGTATAAATAGCGGGTATGAGTAGTTTAGGTCAAACCCACGTCATAACACTACAAGAAAAGATGTGTTCAACCACACTTAAAATGGTTGTTAGCCGCACATATAAATGCAACTAAGACTACTCCCCACACTTAGCTAAGTGTGTTGTTGGAAACTGTAGGGAAAATTTAGCCACACTTACTATGTGTAGTAAGCATTTACCCTAGCCACACATATATGTAAAGGGAATACATTGATTCGTTGCACTTACATGTGTGGGTAGTTGCTCGCACATATATGTGTGGGGAAGTTTACCTCTTTAAAATTATGCACGTAAATTTACTTGCACATATAAATGCGGCAAACTATTAACAAATAACAACCTTTTAAACTCATCTAATTTTTGGCGGGAATTTATTAGGTATGATATTTTTAATAATTATTTTATTAGTTAATGTTAATTTATATGTTAATGTAAGCACTATTATATATATATATATATATATATATATATATATATATATATATATATATATATATATATATATATATATATATATATTACTCAAATTATAAAAGTTGTTAGCTCCAAGAAACACTTCAACCTTATATTAAAATTACTATAAAATGCATATCATGTAATATTGATGTCTACAAGCTAAGTCAAGTTCAAAATAATCTAAAGTTAGTTGCCAAACAAAGTCTAACCGAATATTTGTCATTACAAAGTCAAACCAAATATTTGTCTAATAGTTCATAGTATATCAACAAATTTGTCCAAGTAAAAGTAAACTTAAAGTTAATTGTTGGATGTGTAATAGTTGTGAAACTCAGCACCATCACTCTTCGAGAATACTATTGTCCATCCCTTGTTGTGCATTGTTGTTGGCTACCTAAAAATATCAAACCAAACAATTGGAACAATGATTAAACCATGTTACGTTAACTTTTACACAACAACAAAAAATCATAAATGAGATATATTTATTAAGGGCACAATATACTTATGAGTATAGCTCTATCAAAGTTTGCTTAAGAACATCCTTCCACACATTTGAATGAACCTTATTATTCAAAGTCCTATAGCTTGCAACCACCAAGTATATGTTAAAGACAATGTTAAAGGAAAACCTAACTATCAAAAGGGTTAATAATTTTACTATATACCACTCCTGCAAGGAAGAGCAAACTTTCTCTTTTGTTCATGAGAGATCCACATCTTCGAACATCCACAGGGTGAAATTTGATCACAGTATCAACCACTTTTTCTACCTCAACATGCGATAGTTGTACATGAATATAATATGTTAAAAAATTGTTTGAAAAATCTGACATAGTATCCTCTGTAACTTCACTATTCTCTAGACATAATGCCTTAAATTTTTGTTAATAAAAAACACAAATTTCTTTATCTCTATGGTGCAACCATTCTGTATCACTCGCCCAAAATCCATTAAACACAAGATGATAGGTCACTTCATCTCTAATATACCACCGTTTACGACCAATTTTACAACTGTTGCAAGGGCAAACAATCATATTACCATCCCCAACATATATTGCCCAAAGCAAAATCGAAGAATAACCTTCTTTAATATATTCAGTTGACGTCCTATTCATAGTAATCCAACTTTTATCCATTTAAATATGTATTATAACCTAAAAAAAGAAATATTTTTTATTAGTAACCTATGAATTTCACAAGCATATAAAGGATGATATTGACACGAATAAATAAAAATAGCTCAAGAAACAACAAAAGCTATATGTACTAAGACAGTTTAGCTTGCATACACCCCCTTAGAAATAAAAAAAAATAAAAAAAAACAAGTGGTATAACATAAGATTCAAATATTTATAGTAATCGTATTTGATAATAGGAGGAGTGATTTTTTTTTTGGAAATTTTTATACCATAAAAATTAGGACATGTAAACTTGCACTAGCTAGGAATAAAAAATGTGCATGGCAGAACTTTTGTTTTCAGCATAGAAGCACACACAGATGCACATACTCGAGCAGGAAAAAGAATCCAAGGGAAAACTTGCTTCAACATCCTTTCCAATCATCACCTATGCGGCTAAGGCCAAAAACATTTCCGTAAGGTCCTCATGATTTTTAGGTTCCAACAAAACTCAAAATGCAACAAATAACATCCAAAAACCCAACAAAATAACATATTGTCACTTATATTTCACACTTTAGCTTTCTCATCTAATTAAGTGTTCGTTTTTTTATTGGAAGTGATAGAAAATGAAAATTTCTGATCTGAAAGTGCAACATTACATATTTGACAATGTTTTTTTTTTTTTGTCTGAATGTTCATTTCAGATCATAATATAACATTCAAACCAGAACAATGATGTTTTCTGTACAGAAAAATGCATTTTCTGTACAGAAAAATGCATTTTCTGTGCAGAAAAATGCATTTTTGGAGCAAAAAAATTGAATTTTTTGTGCAGAATTTTCATTTTCTGGGCAAAATAGTTGCATTTTCTGCTCCTAGTTTGAATAAAGGTTGGGTAAATAAGCTTGTGCATATTAGAATACCTTGATATACCTACTAATTTCACAAACTTTCTGAACTTCCATGATTCAAATATAAATTACTGATTTGATCTTAACATGGGATATATGCTCAGATTAGCTTGCAATACTCACATAACCAACAAGGATCCCTTGACCCAAGGAACAAAACCGGTTTATGAATTTCATAGTTCAACAGCAGGTAGCTAGCATATCGGTAAATTTATATCCTGTTCAAACCATATCAAAACTTCCCAACAAATTCCTTCACACTCGGAACATGATTTTCAGGCTTAGAAAAAGATAAAATTTTAGTAAACTCACGCCCAGGACACACCCAAATACTTGAAAAATCTATGGCAAGTTATAATTATGTCAAGATATAGCATGTCTATTACACAAATATTTAGGTTCAGAAAAATCAAGTTTCATAACCATGGCAAGATATAACATGTCTATTACTCAAATTTGACAACATTCAACAAAAAAAAAAGACAAAAAAGCAAGGCAAGTACTTTAAATCATTCAATGAATCAAACTATTTTGATTATAAAAAAAAACCTGCAAGCATGTTGGGCCATAACAGAGAGAGTAGTACTGGAAATAGATTTCATTACAAATGTGTAGAATTTTTGTTTCAATAATTAGGGGCTTTGTTGTATTTTATTTAACGTAAGATAAAGTGCCTAGCTTGTAGCACTAAAACAGTCCAACTAGGACTTACAAGCAAAGGTGCAATAAAGGAAGCCTAACTACATCTATACCTTTCGTAGTGCAACTATTTAATCTATTGTGCACTAAAGATCAGGCCCTGACATACAATACCATCTGCATTTAGTATACTGTATAGACTTTGAAATCAAGGAAAATGAAGAGGGCCTACTCAAAGTCATACATGAAGGAGTGCATAAGTTTTGCAAACAATTTTGAGAGTATCTCTCACAACTTTATTAAAAAAGAGCTGAATAAAGAGTCCATGAAGCTGCTAGGATTTCCCTGTAATCAGACCAAATCATGGATAAGGAGAGAACCAAATGAGACACTAAATGCTCACTCTTGGCTTTAAAAAAACCACTATATTTATTATTCGGTAATTTTGGGCAACGACTCCATTTTATTTTTCAAATCCGCCAAGGCAATGCTTCAAGAACATAGATTAAAAAAAATTAATAAATAAAACAGTTAAGCACCTTAAGAGCATAGATAACAACCATCTCAACATCCCACTAAAGGGTTATCAATACAAATTGTGAGGATTCAATTAGTGTCGAGTGAGTTTTGTAAAGCAAAGCAAAAGTCAAGTTTATGGATTTCTTAGCCTACACACATGTCTTTCCTCCTGCTCCTTGATTTCTCATTTACAACTACTTTTGTATGCCTCAACAGAGAATGTTAGGGCTTCTTTGTCTAATGAGTACAATAGTAAAATGTTTTCCGGGTAAGCACCAAACTATTGTCCTCGATTTAATTGCCTCAATGAGTTCAACTGCATTTTTTCCAACCCCATCAAAAACTATACGATTTTTGTGAAGCCATATTTTTTGAAAAAAATATATTCTACATTCTATGTCTAAACCATTCACTTATATGTGTGGACTAAGCCTAGAATATGTGAATTGTGAGAATTAAAGAGGAAATTAGGGATAATATATGCCTACCAAACCAAGAAGTTATTCCATATCAAACAAACACTAGTCTACTTTGCATTCAAGAATCCAACATCACTCTAAAATACAACCAAATTAAACTGGAAAAATGGGAGATAAGTTGCTTAAGATTCAAGGACATTCCAGAATTGAATAATTGAAACATGGGAATTCAACCAGAGGTGCTTTGGTCAGATAGGCACGACCAGTCACGGATAATTCCTCCACCAGTCCACCAAAGCTTTGAGATTCCAATTTTAGAGTTCAATAAATTGTAACCCATTTACGTATGTATCAATTGCAATTGAATTAGGGTTTACACAAAAAAATATGAAATAGAGAATCTGGGTTTATATACATAGGCATAGATACAAACCTGTCAAAAGACTTCACGAGAATCTGGGTTTATAAGCACTGCCAATCAGCAAAATGTCCCCCCACAAATCGACCTAAACTTTGATATACAATTTTTGGAGTTCAAGAAACATCAGGCCATTGTATCCTCCCAATTGAATTAAAATACACAGAGATAGACACAAACCTAGTTTGAAGACTTCACTTGTTTCTGGTAGAATGCTTCTCACCGGACAGTCACAACTCCGATCGATAGTTGGCCGCAATGGGAAACCTTACGCCAGCGATGTCGCGCGAGAAAGGGGTTAAGATGAATGTGAGACTATGGGCAAGATAGAGGGAGATAGAGTAGATATGTTTGGTCGCTGAATTGGAAAGAATCCCCGCCCTTCCATGTTTTTTCTTTAAAAAAATTTCGTTTAAAATATGATTAGCACTTGTTTAATATAGCCAAAAAAGAAAAATTATTATTAAACATTTTCTTACATCTGCTCCATTTGTCATATGTGGGGAAGCAGGTTGAATACTTCCCCGCTCTTAGTATATGTGGTGATAAGTTAATAATCACTTGCCACATATATAAGTGTGGGGACATTAAAATTTAGCTATTTAGACAAGCACTCTTAATTATGTGTGGGCAAATAAGTGCTGCTAAATACACATTTTCTTGTAGTGTAATAACTGACTTAAATGGTTGCCATGTATTGTGCACCATATGTCCATTCCTAAGGCCCAACTACACCTTCATGGGCTTCGTGACACACCTTACTCTATTACACACCGAGCCAGACCTCCATCAGGCTCCACATACAACAATCTCCCACTTGGAGACCAATGCCTCTAAAATCCCCAACTTATCAACACAAGTTCTCCTAGTGCATCGACCAGCCTCTTGATCAGTCAGAGAGACCTACTAAGGCCATACAAAACCTCAGTTTCCCAACATCCACTGGCTTAGTCATCATGTTTGCTAGATTCTTGTTGCATGTCATCTTCTCAAGTTTCATTTCACCACTGTCCACTAAGTTTCGAATGAAGTGATACCTTCTCCTTATGTGTTTTTTCCTTGAGTGTAACACTGGATTCATTGTCAACTGAATGACACTCTGGCTGTCACAATGGAGAACACCATCTTGCCCGTGAGGAAACACTTCCAAGAAATCCTATAGCCATATCATCTCCTTACTTGCCTCAGACAGGGCAATATATTCTGACTCTGTTGTAGACATAGCTACACACTTATGTAGTCTTGACATCCAGCTAATTGTTGAGCCACCAAGAGTAAACACATAGCCTGTGGAACTCTTGCTTGTATCATAACCGCCACTCAAATCAACATCTACATAACCTTTCAGATCAAGGTTAGTTCCACCAAACATAAGATAGAAATGAGAGCTACCTTTCAAATACCTCAACAACCATTTCACAGCCTCCCAATGTAGTTTTCCTGGATTAGACATGAAGCGAGCCACCGCTTCCACTGTAAAGGCAATATCCGGTTTAGTGCAGACCATGACATACATCAAGCTCCCAACTACTGAAGCATAAGGAACTCTAGCCATGTATTCCCTCTCCTCCTCGGTCCTGGGTTGTTGTTCCTTGGATAATTTGAGATGATTCGTCATAGGAGTGCTTCTAGGTTTCGCATTAGATACACTGAACCTTTCAAGCAAGTCTTCTTGAGACAACTTCAACACATCATTGTCCCTGTCTCTCATGATCCTTATGCCAAGGATTTGATTTGCAACACCCAAATCCTTTATCTCAAATTCTTTAGGCATCCTTTCCTTAAGCCTAGTAATCTTCTTCATATCAGCTCCTGCAATCAACATATCATCCACATAGAGAAGCAAAACAATCTAAGAGTTAGCAAAACTCTTATAATAACAACATTGATCCTTATCACTCCTCTTGAATCCATTGTTTCACATGAATGTGTCAAACTTGATGTACCATTGCATAGGAGCCTGCTTTAACCCATATAGACTTTTTCTAAGTCTACATAACAAGTGTTCCTTCCTTGGAACCTCATATACCTCAGGTTGCCTCATGTATAAGTCCTCCTCCAAATCTCTATGCAGGAAGGTTGTTTTCGCATCCATCTGCTCTAGATGTAAATTCTCAACTGCAGCCATACTAAGGATAGTTCTAATAGTGGTTAGTTTCACAACAGGAGAGAAAATTTCATTTGTAATGAATACCTTCATTTTGTCAAAACCGCTTGACCACTAATCGAGCCTTATACCTCACTACACCATTAGTCTCATTCTTGATCCTGTGAATGCACTTATTCAACAAGACTTTCTTCCCTGCAGCATAGTTATTAAAATTCCGATCATGATCTACGATCCTTCGATTTTATCATCGAAATCCTCGATTAGATTCTACTATCTACATTCTGATCCATGATCCTACGTGGGTTGATTTCGATCCTAACTACCCCATGGGTCCAAGTTAGGATCTCGATTCTAATAACCATGCACTACAGGCAACTTGGTCAGCTCACAGGTTCTATTTTTCTCAAGTGAGGCAATCTCATCATCCATTGCATACTCCCACTTGGACTGAGCCTCAACCTGTATAGCCTCAATATAGGACTCTGGCTCACTAGTATCTATTAGTAACTAATAATGCAAAGATGGAGAGTATCTATCAGGTGCATTACCTCTGGTAGCCCTCATGGATCTCCTCGAAGTGGGTAATGGAGTGTGCTCATCATCACTAGAGCTTTCACTTAGCTCATGTGGTTTAGGCTCTTCAGCAGCTTGATCTACAATCTGTGGAGCTGCATGTGGCGCCTCTGTTTCTATTATTTCCCTGCTAGGCACACCAAGCATAACAGAAAACTTAGCAGTTTATAGCTCTCTTTCTTCAGCTCCTACTAACTCCTTGTCACCTGAGTCACTTGATGCATGCCTGTCTTTATACAGCATATTCTCATTAAAGATTATATCACAGTGCCTCAAAATCTTTCTACCATCCCACAACTTGTATCCAAAAGAGTCAGTGCCACAACCAATAAAATAACACTTCTTGGATTTTGGGTCCAACTTATCATTTTTTTCAGGACCAACCATCACATAAGCAGTACAACCAAACGTACGAAGAAAGCAATAATCAACTATCTTACCATTCCATACCTCCTCAGGTGCCTTCATATTTAATGGAACTGATGGACTCCTATTGATTAGATATGCTGTTGTGGTCACTGCTTCTGCCCACAAGTACTTGGGCTACCCAACATGAATCCTCATGTCCTGGCTCTCTCATTCAAAATCTTTTCATCATCTCTGCTATCCCATTCTGCCTTGGTGTCGCAGGAACAATTTTCAATAGTCTAATACCATTCTGATCACAGTATTTTATGAACTCTTTCTTTTCATACTCCCCTCCATTGTCTTTCCTCAAGCATTTCCTCTTCAACCCATTCTGTGTCTCAACCTGTGCTTTCCACTTCAAGAAAACATCAAACTCATTAGATTTATTTTTCATAAAATAAACCCATACCTTCATCAATAAAGGTGACATATATAATATTGAGCACTGCTCATGGATTTGGCTGGCACATGCCCCCACACATTCGAATGCACCAACTCTAGCTTCTCAGGTTTTGGTTCCCTGCTAGTTTTACTGAAACTAACCCTTTTCTGGTTTCCAAAGACACAACTCTTGCAAAGCTCCATGATGTATAATGAGACCAAGGATGATCAAATTATACAAAAGCTAAGGATCTTTAAAAAGCAAGATAAGAATCTTGCTTCTCAAAGTTCTTAAGGTTCGAAAATAGGATTGAAATGGATAGTAAAGATGGAAAGAATCATGAAAAATGGTTACCAAAATGTTGATGATGGACGAATTTGATGAACGAATGAACGCTTGGATGAATGAATGACAATGGCGACTTGAAGCTTCTTGGAAGGATAAAGGCACACCACCTTCAAGAGACCTTCAATTCCTTCCTATCACCACCAAGGATGCCAACCTTGGATAGAAGAAGGGAGATAGTTTCGTTCTCCCTCAAAAGAAACGAGAAGACTAGCACAAAGCTAGAGAGAAAACAACAACATCATGTGTTTGTTTTGTATTTGATATTTGATTGATTTTGAATGAGATTACAAGGCACCCAAGGGGTCTATTTATACTATAGAGCACCCCCTTGGCATGTACAATTCAAGAAAAGGGGTGTAAACTAGCTTACATCATCTAATACAAGAATGACATCATAAAGAAACAAATGAACTAAGCTGGATTACATTTGATGATAACTCTATCAATTCTTATCCAAATTTAAAGATTCTCGAACCATTAGAAAGCTCTTGGAATGTAGATCATTTCACTCTACGACACTTTCCTTGGTAGCTTCATGGTTCTTGAGTTAGAGAGCAAATCATCACTCCTTCATGGTTAAGACCATTTGAATGTGAACCAAATGTGATAGTTTCAAGCTCCTTTTCAATGTAGCTAAGTACTTGACTTCCATGATGTAGGTTTGGAACCAAATCTACATCATTCCCCCTAGTTGAAAAGAGTTTATTCTCAAACTAGGAAGTTCTCCAATATCTCCATAAAAGGGCTTGAGATCACTCACATTAAAAGTGCAAATCCCTTCATAATCTTCTCCAAGTTGCAATTTATACGCGTTATCACCAATCTTCTCCAAAACTTTATAAGGACCATCTCCTCTTGGTGCAAGCTTACCTTTCCTCTTAGAAGGAAATCTTTCTTTCTTCAAGTGAATCCAAACAAGGTCTCCCGGTTCAAATACAACCTTCTTCCTTGACTTATTCACCCTACTTGATACACTTGAGGTATACTTCTCAATTTTGGCTCGTACCTCCTCATGTAGCTTCTTAATCTCTTCCACCCTTTTGTTAGCTTCAAAACTAAACTTTGTTGTTGTAGAGATAGGCGTGAGATCCATAGGTTGGAGAGGGTTCCTTCCATAAACAACTTGAAAAGGTGACAACCCTGTGGCTTTACTTGGACTTCGATTGAAGGCAAATTCAGCATGACATAGAAGAGTATCCCAACCCTTCTTGTCTTTACTCACCAATATCCGAAGAAGAGATCCCAAAGTTCGATTAGTCACTTCAGTTTGTCCAACCGTTTGTGGATGACATACGGTGCTAAACTTTAATGTTGTACCAAGCTTCTTCCATAAACTTTAATGGTTCCTTCCATAAACAACTTGAAAAGGTGACAACCCTGTGGCTTTACTTGGACTTCGATTGAAGGCAAATTCAGCATGACATAGAAGAGTATCCCAACCCTTCTTGTCTTTACTCACCAATATCCGAAGAAGAGCTCCCAAAGTTCGATTAGTCACTTCAGTTTGTCCATCCGTTTGTGGATGACATACGGTGCTAAACTTTAATGTTGTACCAAGCTTCTTCCATAAAGTAAGCCAAAAATGACTAAGGAATTTGGAATCTCGATCACTCACCATGGTCTTTAGAATGCCATGTAGCTTCACTATTTCTTCAAAATAAAGACTAGCTTGCAACCTTAGTAGCATCATAAGTAGTATGGCATGGAATAAAATGAGCCATCTTGGAAAATCTATCAACGACCACCATAATAGAATCCTTGCCTCTTTGTGTTCTTGGTAGACCAACAACGAAGTCTAAACTCACGTCTTCTCATGGATGATGTGGAATGGGCAAAGGAGTATACAACCCTTGTGGCAAAGCATGTGCCTTGGTGATATTGCAAGTATTACATCTCTTTACCATATGCTCAACATCTTTAATCATGCTTGGCCAAAAATAATGCTCCTTCATCATAAGGTAGGTCTTTTCAATTCCAAACTGACCCGCCAAGGATCCTCCACGGACCTCCATGATTAACAACTCTCGAATGCTACTTTTAGGGATACAAAGTTGATTCCCTTTGAAGAGAAACCCGTTTTCAATATGAAAAAGTTGATGAGGGTGCTTCTTACAAAGCTCATAAACCTCCTTGAAATCCTCATCATTTTCATACAACTCTTTAATATGCTCAAAACCAAGGACTCTTGAATCTAAAACATGAGTAAGTAAGTACCTTCTTGACAAAGCATCCACTCCTTTGTTAAGATGTCCCGCTTTATGTTTGATCACAAAGTGGAATGCTTGCATATACTCCACCCATTTAGCATGCCTTGGGTTTAACTTGTGTTGCCCTTGGATGAACTTAAGAGCCTCATGATCACTATGTAAAATGAATTCACCACTTAGAAGATAATGTCTCCAATGTTCAAGAGCTCTTATGATGGCATAGAACTATTTATCATAGGTGTTATACCTCCTCTTAGCTTCATTCAACTTCTCACTAAAGTAAGAAATGGGGCGGCCTTCTTGTGTTAGGACGGCTCCAATTCCTACTCCACTTGCATCCACTTCAACTTCAAACACTTTGTCAAAACATGGTAAAGCAAGAATAGGTGCATGACACAATTTCTCCTTAATCACTTCAAACGCTTCATTAGCACTTCTAGTCCATGTAAACTCCTTTCCTTTCAATAATTCGGTCATAGGTGCAAGAATGGAGCTAAAGTTCTTTATAAACCTTCTATAGAAAGATGCTAAACCATGAAAGCTTCGTACCTCATGAATGGACTTTGGTGTAGGCCACTCTTGAATAGCTTTCACCTTCTCCTTGTCGACTTGTATACCTTCTTGTGAAAGAACATATCCAAGGAACACAATCTTGGATGAGAAGAAATGGCATTTCTCCAAATTGGCGTAGAGCTTCTCCTTCTCCAAGATGTACATGACCAACTCTAGATGCTTTACATGTTCTCTTTCACTTCTACTATATATGAGAATATCATCAAAGTAAACTACAACACATTTGCCAATAAGAGGCTTCAATACATGATTCATTAAGCGCATAAAGGTAGATGGTGCATTTGTAAGACCAAATGGCATCACAAGCCACTCATATAAACCCTCCTTGGTCTTGAATGCCGTTTTCCACTCATCTCCTTCATGAATCCTTATTTGATGATATCCACTCCTCAAATCAACTTTAGAGAACACAACACTTTCATGTAACTCATCAAGTAGATCCTCAAGGCGTGGGATTGGGAATCTATACTTGATTGTGATTTTGTTTATGGCTCGACAATCCATACACATTCTTTGAGACCCATCTTTCTTAGGCACAAGTAAGACCGGAACAGCACATGGACTCATGCTTTCACACACCAAGCCTTTGGATAAAAGCTCATCTACTTGCCTTTGTACTTCTTGAGCTTCTTTTGGATTCATTCGGTAGGCCGGTTTGTTGGGGAGCATAGAACCCGGAACTAGATCAATCTTGTGCTCAATTTCTCTTCTTGGAGGTAATCCCTTGGGCATCTCTTTTGGGAACAAGTGTTTGAAACGTTCCAAAAGAGGGTGAAGTCGTGCATGCTCAATAATTGGGGTTGCTTCTTCCTCCTCTAAGTTTGCTAGAATAAGATCTTTATGCTCTTGAAATTCATGATGTTCGGCCTTCATGAATGTCACAATGTTAGTCTCCTCCTTTTGTGGTTGTTGTTGGGGACGTATGATCGATGATGGTGAGAGAGGAGCCAAAGTGATCTTCTTTTTGTTGAGAATAAACGAGTATGTGTTCATTCTCCCATCATGCGTGACATGCCTATCAAAAAGCCAAGGTCTCCTAAGCAAAATATGACAAGCATCCATTGGAATTACATCACACCAAATAGAATCTTTGTAGTTTCTACCAATGGAAAGACTTACAAGAACACGATGAACTACTCGAATTCCCTTCCCATGACTTAGCCATTGAATGGTATAAGGGGATGGATGTGGACTAACCTCCAATTGTAGTTTGTTCACCATGGTTGTAGAAGCGGCATTAGTGGAACTTCCTCCTTCAATGATTAGAGAACACACCTTGCTTTGAATAGTACATCTTGTGTGAAAGATGTTTTCCCTTTGTTCTAGCTCGTTTGGGACACTAGCAACACTTAAGGCCCTTCTTACTACTAGCATTTCACCTTCATCGGCCTCCTCTACTTCCTCTTCCTCATTCACGTCACTTTCTTCTGCTCTTTCATGTTCATTTTCATGATACTCCGGTTCTACATACAAAGCACTTTGATATTCCACCAAAGATACTACCCTTTTGTTAGGACACTCCGAAGCATAATGTCCTAAGCCTTGACAACGAAAACACCTTCTTGGGGCTAGGGGTTTTGGTTCTTGGACGTGGGGTTTGGGAATGGATGGGGGTTGATTTTGTGGTGCTCTTGTGTTTGGTTGTTTTGTGGGGAATGTGGGTTTTTGAGATGGATTGTATGGGCGTGTGTTTTGTGGGGGTTTGTATGAGGTTTGGTACTTGGTCACATTTTCTTTTCCTCTTTCCTTTCTTTGTCTTTCTACCTTTAAGGCCAAAGAACTCAATTCGTCCAAAGATTGATAAGGATGTAATTCAACAATGTTACGAATCCAATCATTTAGACCATATAGAAAACGTACCAAAGTTTGAGGTTCATCCTCTTGGAGATCACAACGCCAAAGAATATGCTCGAATTCCTTTGTGTACTCCTCAACACTTTTGCTCCCTTGGACCAAACGTTGCAATTTGTAATAGTTATCTTGGAGATAACTTGGTGGTAGGAACTTTTATTGCAACTTTTTCTTCATTTTGATCCATGCTTTGATCTTGTCCTTCCCTTGTATTAGCCTCTTCTTTTGCAAATTATTCCATCAAATGGACGCATGCTTTCACAATTTAAGAGCCACATATTTGACCTTCTTTTCGTCTTGGACCTCCTTAAGATCAAATACACGTTCAACGGTTTGCATCCAATCTAAAAAGTTTTCAGGATCAAGATTACCGTCAAATTCGGGGATCTCCGCTTTGAAGTCGAAACGTTCCTCCCTTGGGGAACGTCTTTGAGGCACTTCTTCATCACTTTCATTAATCTCACTATCTCTAGGGTTCACCCTATGTTGTAGATGCATGTATCTCTTAAGTTGGTCGTTGAGATAGGTGATTCTTTTCTTCAAAGCTTCAACATCTTCTTGGAGTTCCGTTGGTGTAGGTGCGGAAGTGCTAGAATCGTCCATCTTGATCAATCTTTGGTGCAAAAAGATTGCAAGATTCACGGTTTAGGGTTTTGGATGGGTAAAGGACGAGAGAGGTTTTGTGTTTGGGCGGATTGTGTTTGGGCTATGGGTTTTTTTTGTGGAGTTTATGGTTCTTTATGAGTTCTTGATGGGTTCTTGTTGAGTTCTTGATGAGTTCTTGGAAGAACTTTGGTGGCGTGATGATGGTGGGATGGTGGGGATGGATTTTTGATGGAAAGATGGTGAAAAGATGGATCAAGAACTAACAGAATCAATCTCCTAAGCTCTGATACCAATTTTGATGTATAATGAGACCAAGGATGATCAAATTATACAAAAGCTAAGGATCTTTAAAAACCAAGATAAGAATCTTGCTTCTCAAAGTTCTTAAGGTTCGAAAATAGGATTGAAATGGATAGAAAAGATGGAAAGAATCATGAAAAATGGTTACCAAAATGTTGATGATGGACGAATTTGATGAACGAATGAACGCTTGGATGAATGAATGACAATGGCGACTTGAAGCTTCTTGGAAGGATAAAGGCACACCACCTTCAAGAGACCTTCAATTCCTTCCTATCACCACCAAGGATGCCAACCTTGGATAGAAGAAGGGAGATAGTTTCGTTCTCCCTCAAGAGAAATGAGAAGACTAGCACAAAGCTAGAGAGAAAACAACAACATCATATGTTTGTTTTGTATTTGATATTTGATTGATTTTGAATGAGATTACAAGGCACCCAAGGGGTCTATTTATACTAATAGAGCACCCCCTTGGCATGTACAATTCAAGAAAAGGGGTGTAAACTAGCTTACATCATCTAATACAAGAATGACATCATAAAGAAACAAATGAACTAAGCTGGATTACATTTGATGATAACTCTATCAATTGTTATCCAAATTTAAAGATTCTCGAACCATTGGAAAGCTCTTGGAATGTAGATCATTTAACTCTAGGACACTTTCCTTGGTAGCTTTATGGTTCTTGAGTTAGAGAGCAAATCATCACTCCTTCATGGTTAAGACCATTCGAATGTGAACCAAATGTGATAGTTTCAAGCTCCTTTTCAATGTAGCTAAGTACTTGACTTCCATGATGTAGGTTTGGAACCAAAGCTACATCACTCCATGTCCAAAGTTTTCATATCCTCCAAAACACCCTTTGAAGCTAGAATCTTCACACCCTTCTCAATCATGTGACCAAGCTTGCAATGCCATAAGCTAGAACAAGGAGCATCATTGACATTAGAAATAAGGTTAGTGCTATCCCTGGTGGAGTACAATGTACCGGACCTCAATCCCTTCTCTACTACAATAACACCCTTCACTATCTTCCATTTACCATTCACGAACCCTGCAGTTTAACCCATATCATCAAGTTGATTTACAAAAATCAAATCCCTCTTAATCCCAGGAATATATCTCACAACCTCCAACTTCCAAAGACCACCATTAGTAGTCTTAATAGTCACATCTCTTCTACATGTTATCTCATAATACTTTTCATCTACAAGGTAAACCTTGCCGAAATTCGCACTCCTAAACTTACAAATTAACTTCTTACTGGGGGAAACATGAAAGGATGCACCTGTATCAACTATCCATCACTTTTCAGGACTAGACACACTCAAGATTCGGGCTTCACTAAGGTCTTCAACAAAGTTGATAGAGTCACAATCATCAATGTTACCCTTACTCTTCCTAGGCTTAGGGAAATCCCTCTTAAAGTGACCATTTTCACCACAACCATGACACACAACATTGTCATGTTTCTAGAATTGCTTTTACCCTTGGATTTTGATCGCCCCCTGGAATTGTTTGAAATCCTATTGTTCTTCCTACCCTTGACCCTCAAGGCACTTCCCGAAGATCCACCACTAGAATTCTTTCTACGAAGGCCCTCATTGAGAAGCATAGATTTGACCTCGTCAAATTTCACCTCATCACTACTCTTAGCACTGCTGACAGCGGTTACAACTGTATCCCTGGAGTCATGCATTGAAGACAACAATACACAAGCTTTAACATTATCCGCAAAATTCATCTTAACCGAAGCAAGTTGTGATAAAATTTTAGTAACCTCATGATATGATCACCCACATCACCATCTTCAGACATCTTACAACTGATTATTTTACGAGACAAATATACCTGATTCATTGCGTTAGGCTTCTCATATATCTCCTCCAGTGCCTTTAGCAATTCCTTCGTTGTATTGTTCTCCATAACATTAAATCTGACGTTTCTAGCCAATGACATCCTAATCTAGGACATTACCTGCTGATCGAGCATATCGTAAACCTTCTACTCCATGTCAACTGGCTTTTTCTCCCACAATGGAACATGCAGCGACTTCGAATATAGCAGATCCTCAATCTGCAACTTCCAGTAGGTGAAATCAGTCTCGTCAAACTTCTCGATCTCATACTTATCTTCCGACATTGTTTAAATGCGAGTTCTCTATCAACAACCTGCAGGCTCTGATACCAGTTGATAGGATTGTAGATTACTCAAGCAAACCACAAACAACTAAAGATAAAAATGGAAAAGAGATCAAAAATTGACACCGAAGATTTAACGTGGAAAAAACTCAAAGCGGAAAAAAAAACCATGGAATTGTTGCATTAGTAATATGAGGATGACAAGTTACAAGAGATTTCCCTCAACTCACTTTCTCTCCAAGTAGATAAACAATCTCTCCCAAGTGTTGTATTTTCTCTCAATGTGTTTGTGGATACAATGTATATTTAATGAAACTCCTCTCCAGGTATAAATGGCGGCTAGGAGCAGTTTAGGTCAAACACACGTCATAATAACTGACCTAAACGGCTGCCACATGTTGTTCACCACACATCCATTCCTACAGCCCAACTACACCTTCATGGCTTCCTGATACTCCTACTCTATTACATATCGAGGCAGACCTCTATTGGGTTGTACACAACATGCACACACAAATATTATATATATATATATATATATAAATATATATATATATATATATATATATATATATATATATATATATATATAGGATAATTGGATTCTAATAATCCCTACTTTCACCAATTGGACAATGGTGGACCGGACTTTCACTTTGTATTCTGGTGGTCCAAAAAAAAAATAAAATTGGATTATAGTGGTACCAAATCCACCTCCACATTCTTCTTATTTTTTTCATTCCTACACAATATTGTTTTTATTTTTTTTCGTTCCTGCCCCTAGAAAGTTAATGAATTGTAGTTTCTAAAACATTTTTTAAATTATTTTTTTGAGACTCCGAATAATTATTATGATTTTTTAAAAATAATAAAAGTGAAAAAATCGTAAAAAATAGTAAAAAAATGAAAAAAATTGGGAGAAACGCTGTAAATTCATTAAAAATCATTGTAAAGTGATATACTAAGTTATGAATCAAATGCAACACAAAATCTATGATTCCCTCGAAAATTTCCCACTACAATCCAATTTTATTTTTTTTTTTGGATCACCAGAATACAAAGTGAAAGTACAGTCCACCATTGTCCAATTGGTGAAAGTAGGGATTAGTAGAATCCAATTTTCATATATATATATATATATATATATATATATATATATATATATATATATATATATATCACTATACTTAAAGTATCAAAATCCCCCAAAGTATTCATGTTACTGTTGAAATGAATAGTAATCGAAAGTACTGTTTCAATCCACAGTAAAATGGGGGAAATTTGAGAACAAGTTGAAGTTGTACACTAGAAATGCACAACACATGGTCTACGTGCATCATTTTTACTCTCTTTCTCTTTCTCGTTCTGTCTCTTCATTTCCAGTCTTTCTTTCATTCTTCTTTTGCTGCAAGACATTTCACTTGTCTGTATCTCGATCTCTTCTAGCTCCATAATCCAAGTTGACGATTCGTTGCATGCAAGGCATTTCTTGGAGAGTTGAGGGACGAACCCTCATCGAAAAATTAAACTTAAGTCGATTCTTGCTATTTATGGGCATTGATAAACAGTTGTTCTCTCAATTCTTGATGCTAATCAGTCTGATATTATTCTTGATTTTAACGGGTTTCTTCATCGATTGTAAGAGGCATGGATTTAGAAATTCGTTGTACATGTGCTAAATTTTAATTTCTTAACTTTTCAAAAAGTTCATCAATTGTTGTGTTTCTCCATTTTTGTAGCTTTCATTATGGAAATATACCTCAAAATTGTATGAATTGTTGATAGGCATTTCATTAGATCTACTTGATAGTTCATACTTTTGCTAAGTCTCATGCTTATCACATTAAAAGTGGTTTGTCCTTATAGCTTTCTCTCTGCATGTCAGGATATTTTGGCACAATTGCTACAGGAAGCTGAGTACACAAGGGACTCTTATTTGCATCTGGATGATTTTGTTAAGGTAATTATCTTGAGAAGTTTATATCATCTGTCTCGCGCTCTATTATATCTCCTCACTCTCTATAGATAAATTCTAATTCTCACTCTCAAAATTTGATCTCCATTAATTTTGTAGCCTTTTTTTTCCTGAGTTGATGAATTGGTGATTGCAAAAATTACAATTTGGGGTTTCATTGAGTGCCACGGGAGTCAAATACACATTTCCAATATATTAAAGTCTTTTTCTGTTCTTCCCACTTTGTTAATACATCTGAAATGACCATGTATGCTTGTGTTCGAGTACCAAGGTTCATCTATTTATGATATTTTTCACAAGGAAACTAGATTGAACTCATATTTTGAATATCTTCTATGCCTATAGCTTGCATGTTTAGTTTACTTTGGTTATGCCTCTAAGTTGATCCACTCCTACAAAATCTTTGATAAGATCTCCTTTTCTAAAAAAAAAATTATAGTTGCCGCGTGACAATAGTTAGAGGCTAAGGCTCAAAATAGAGATAATGGCATTGGTGATTAGTTGTCATCTCCACTATTAAGCTTGCAAGGAACTATACAATATCACAGTGTGGTGCAATTGATAATGTCAATTTATGTTAAGGTAAAAATTGGATTTGTTTTTCTGATTAGTTCATATCTGATTTTGCAGTATGTGAGTGGATATTCTTACTTGTTGGGTCCAGGTTGACATTTCTTGTTTAATTAATGGTGGCTGCAATTTCTATAGTGTGCATTTCACTGGGCAGGACGCTGTTAGTGAGTCCATTGTTAGGATTTATGATGTTCTTTCAACTTATATTGCTTAGGTGTTCCATTTCTCATCACTCTCTTGTCCATGAAGGTTATTGTTGCGTTTTTATTTTGATGAAAATATTGGGCATTAAAGCAATTCAGCTATTCATGTGTTTTTATTATGTTTTTCCATGGAAATGATGGTAGAAGAAGCAAAAGAGTGATTTTACGTCTCAAATTGTTGTACCTTCTGAGTTGAACTTAAGTTGGGGTTGTAAATTTAGTCAATGTGGCATTGCCCTGATTTTGTGTGAAAACCTGGGAGAAGGGTGATTATCATCTTATATCGATTCTGCATTAGTTATTGGACTAGACATTTTCTGCATATTATCTTTTTGGTCTTACCAGCTGGGGTAAGGAAAAATTGTGTGACGTAACTTAGAATTTAGGATATGAGAGCAAGGAATTATTAATCATACTTGTTTTTTTAAATATTGTAACAGGAAGGATAGAAATTCAGAAAAGGAAGGGGGATGTGTCAGTTCTTTGCTTTTGTGAGGTGGTTTACCAGGAAATTTGGACCTTGTGTTCTTGATAATTAAGTTAATTCGGTGTCTGATATACGGCCTCCTATAGAGAACTATGCAAACCTGAACATTTGCTTATGTCATGTGTTTTTTAGGTATATCATGTGTTTTTTACGGTATGTCATGTGAAATATTGGATATTATTGGATTAGCAAATATGATCATTGGTTACTTGGTAAATTGAAAGCCCTGGTCCTAATGGTTTTGGTACTTCTTTCTATCCGAGCATTGGTCTTTGGTAAAATAGGATGTGTGTAGTCTTTTTGTTGTTGCTGAACTTATCTACTGTTAGTCTGTTAGCCATTTTTCATTATAACTGACCATTAAATGACAACACCACTGTCTAAAAAAGAAGCACTTATCTACTACTTATAACCATTTTTGTAGTGAACCTAAGTTGTTTTTTTCCTCATCATGCTAATGTCAAGTACATAGTTGGTCAACACAATTATCTTTGTTTGATTGTTTTTTTATTTGAAATGTCATATCTTGTAGTAGATGGGTGCCAACACTAACTTAAATTTTCAATTAGCCAAGCTATTAGTAGTTATGTTGTTGGGAAGATTTTGGGAAAGGTTTTGGGTTTCTTCTCAAGAAATTTGGATGAGCATGTAATCAATTTATATAACAGTCAATGTTAAAGCTTTTGGCCGGATTGTTAGCTTTGTAAAAGTTAATTCGACTATGAAATTTCAATACAGGAAAAGTATGAATGGTTGGAACTTACAAAAATAAGTATTCTCATATCAGAAAATGCATTTTGAATTAGAAAATGCTTTTTCTGATAAAAGTGTACTTTTTCAGCCTTAGAAATGCAATTTTCTTAAATGAAAACACAATTTCTAGATCAGAATATGCATCTTCAGATCAAAAAATACAATTTTTAGATGAGAAATGTATATTTTCATATCAGAACATGAATTTTTAGTTATAAAAAATGCACTTTCTAAATCTGAAAATGAGCAATTCCAATCAGAAAAAGCAAATTTTCTATTGAAAAATGTTGTGTGTTTCGAAACCCACATGATTACTGATTACAAACTTACACTACTTTGACTACATTTATTTTCCTGATTTGGCTGTTTTGTTTTGTAATATTGACATGCTTTGTTCATTCCATTCATCATTACTTTTTGTTGTCCATAATGTTATGACCTCTAACTACCTCAATTATCCTTTATTATGTTACTAAGATGAACTTGATTCATTTTCCATCCTGAACATATTTTCATATATGAAGTCTCAAGGCCAGTTGAAGAAGTTGGATATCATAATTTTATTTTTTGACAAGTTAATTATTTTACTCTAATTCCTTCCTTAGTAAACTGCAATAGTCGATACAAGTCAATATTGAACTGGAAGACAATGAAGATCGTCAAAATTCGTGCTTGATAGTAGGTTTTTATCTGATGTATCATATTTTTGCTCATATCTAACTGATTATCAATTGTATCTTTGACGTGGATATACACTACACGATTAGCCATCACCTCATTTTGACCGATCTTTTTCGATGAGATTATTGAAGAGTAGGTAAGTGGAATTCCTTTGATTGGTATATATATATATTTGAGTTCATTGGCTAATGTTTATTTTACTTTTCTTGGTTTTCTCTCTTTTTCATTGTTGCAATTCATGAATAAGTTTGTTATTAGTTTATTGATGGTAGATATACCCCTAATTTCATCAAACTTGATGTGGATGTGTTTGGAGAGAACAATTAGATTTTCAAGTAAGTTTTAATTGCTCTTTCTTTACCTGGTAGAATTGTTTCTAACATTTTCTTTGCCTAATTTTAAGGCTTCTTTTAATATTTGGTCCAACCTGTTATAAATATTTTAATTTAGCAGTTTTATTTTTTAATATTTTCATGTTGCATTTGAAACTGGTGTAATGTAAGGTTTTTCTTTTTTGAATTGTTAAAACACTTGTGAGTTATGCCTTTTGATTTCATGTTGATCGGCAAATGTGGTGTTAGTGCAACCTAGAACTTTTGTATGCATTTCAAATATATTGATGGATGAGGAAAGGAGAAGAGAAAGAATGGAAACTCACGATTGAATTGGGTAACATTGGACAACTAAATTTTCATCTTGTCTTCCTCATTCTCATTGCACTTTTATTTATGTAAGTCTCTGTTTTGTTTGACCTCATGAATGGATCAAAGCTTCCTCAATTTACATCTCTCAAACCCCTTGGTCATCTATTTTTGGAATTTCGAATCATAATATACTTACCTTTTGGCGTATTGGATCGTAATATACCCATCATTTAAATCATCATCGACACTGGTTCACCACCACTTAAGTCATGTGTGGGAATGATAAGAGGCAACAAGATTCAAATGTGTTGATTTTGGCTAAATCGTTAGTTTTTTTGGAGGAATTAGGCATGTAAATGTCACAGAATGACAATCTAATATGGCATATTTGCATGTTGAACCAATTGAATATATAGCTTGATTGAAATAGGCATTATTTTTAGAAAAGTCAAAGGCATGTTGAACCAATTGTTAGTAATAGTTCTCATGTACTGTTATTTGTACTACAATGAATGTTGGGTTTTTTTTCTATCGGTTACAGTGTTCAAGTTAATCAAATATTTTTTTTGTAAAAGAATGTATTATGTTCTTATAATTGGAACATTTTGGTTACAGTCACAATGTAGCACCATATGTGAGACCGCGCGCAACGCGCGCATTGAACTTACTAGTATGTATATATATATATATATATATATATATATATATATATATATATATATATATATATATACACATGTAGGATAATTGGATTCTAATAATCCCTACTTTCACCGTACTTTCACTTTGTATTCTAGTGGTCCAAAAAAAAGTAAAATTAGATTTGAGTGGGACGCCGCCGAGTTGACCAAGGGGTTTTCTGACATGGCACGTTGGGCATGAGTTTGACCGGTTTGACTTTGTTTTTTTTGCCATGTCACACAGAAAACACATGTCTTGCATTATTTTCTTTTTTTTTATTGATACGTTGGATCTAAATATAAACCCCAGTTACAGTTTTATTTCTCTCTCATCTTTCCCCCGTTTCACTTTTTCCCTTTGGTTGCTACAGTAAAAAAAAAAACAAAAGTAAATTCCCCCTTCCCAATGTCTTTCTCTCTCATCTTAACATTCACATCTTTCCCCCATGGAAGCACTTGGGAAACCTCCACAAACGCCTCCAAGAGCTCCTTATACCTCATCCTACATGTCGCAACAGCCAAATTCATCTACTTGGCAACATCCTCGATTTGAACCCTAATCCCATTCAACGTCGCTACAAAAACCAACACCGATACGGCCACCGGGCCGGGTCTTCGCCCCGTGGTCAAGAACCACTTGATAGCACACAAGATCACAAAATTCCCCTGTTTGATCATCAGATCCTTTTTATCCCCATCAACCCCTGCAAATCCAAAAAAACCACAGATCATCCTTTCCAACAACCCTACCACATCAAACTCAGGCAATTCTAACCCTAGAAACTCAACCACCCTGTTCACCATCTGCCCAATCTCATACAATTCACACCCCACAACCCCAATAACCTCGTTAATCGACAAAGACTTGTTATTCTGACGCATGACAATGTAACAACAAACACCGACAAGGACAGAGAACCAATTACCTAACCCTAATTCGCCCTCCGTGACCTGCTCGACCATCGCCTTGACATCTCGAACTATGTTGCCGCTGAAATTGAGCCGGAAAGTGACGTCTTCAATGACGCGATTGGCTCCATAGTGCTTGCGTTCCTAGTAGGAGTAGTCCCCGGCGCCGGTGCCGGCGGCGGAGGTACGGACAAAGGTGCCATCCGGATCGGAAGCACCGCCGAAGTAGTGTTGGAAGTTGTTGAAGTCTTGGACGATGCCGCAGTCGGTGCAGATGGTGTTGCCGGTGACTTCGTCGACGTCTAGATTCAACGGGAAAAAGTGAAAGACTTTGGGGAGGGAGTGTTTAATTTTGTTTTTTTACTGCAGGGATTCAACGGGAAAAAGTGAAACGGGGAAAGATGAGAGAGAAACAAAATAGTAACAGGGTTTATAATTAGATCCTACGTGTCAATAGAAAAAAAGGAAAAAATGGCAAGACATGTGTTTTCTGTGTGATGTGGCAAAAAAAAAATCAAAGTCAAACCGGTTCAACTCATGCCCAACGTGCCATGTCAGAAAACCACCGGGTCACCACCACTCAACTCGGCGGCGTCCCACTCAAATCCAATTTTATTTATTTTTGGACCACTGTAATACAATCTGAAAGTGAAAGTAGGGATTATTAGAAACCAATTATTATATATATATATATATATATATATATATATATATATATATATATATATCCACCACTCTATCTCGTACATCTGCTTTAATATTTTTTTCTCTCTCTCGCGTTTCTCGCTCTCCGTCACTCTCTCCCATGCAACCATTTCAATAATTTTTTCTCTCTCATCTTTCTCTGTATCTGTCATTCTCTCATGGACTCATTTTAATATTCCCTCTCTTTCTCTCTCCTTCTCTCCCTCCTTTCTCCCTCTCTCTCTCCATCATTCTCTCTCACACACCCATTTTAATCTTTCTCTTTCCTTATTGCCAAACAAGTAAAAATCATTTCTAGGAAAGCCATTTCCCTGTATACCAAACACGTGAAAATATCAAATAAAAAATATTTTCTAACAAATCATTTTACAAGGAAAACAGTTTTCTTTGTACCAAGCACGCCTTTAATCTCTTACAATCCCATTAGAATGTGTCGGAATGATGGTTCTTATTTTCTTCTATTTGTTAGACAACTTGTGTATAAATGAATTTTTGCCTATTATCTGTTATGTAAATTCAAGATGCAACAATCTGTTGGGATCAGATTCTTGTTAAATTTTGTGCTAAGATGTAATGACTTATTGGCTTGTACTAGAATGTTAGAAGAATATAAGGAAAATGGAGAATTAGATAATACTGAGTGAGTAGACTAAAAGGAACGTAATATTGGGAGTGCATTTTCTCATTCAGCTTGTGATGTTAAATAGTTGGACTAAATCGAAAGCATGACTAAAAATAACAACCAGTACACTATGACTCAAAACTGAAAAATAAACTCAAAACCTTGTGAATCATATCCCAGGAATTTAGGACTCTTCAACAGAAAAATCAAAACAACTTAAACAATAAAAATTTAATCCTAAAGCAATTATCTTACATGGTATATGAAACACAACCTAACTTGAATGATACTAAAATGGCTCCAGTGTTCATACTGGGTTTGAATTCTTCTCCTGGGCTGATCAATTATGTTAGTTTCGGCTGTCCTCTGATTTTTTTTTTCCTTGAAATATTTTCTGGGCATAGCCCAATAATAGTCTTAAGGCAAATACAAAAAAGCAGCCATTGGAATCTCGTACAATATGGTCAATTTGTTAACAAGTGATCAGTTCAGCCAAAGATCCAAATTAAAGGATATTATATATAAGCTGCTAGAAAGCCTAGAATCAACTTATCAACCTTACAAAAGAATTACGATTGCTTAAAGTTATGTGTTGTGGTTATAGTAAAGATAACATTCGATATCCATATGTTCCTTTGATCAGCTTTTTTCTGATTAAGCAATCTCAAAAGGCTATTTTTTGTTGCAGAAACCACAAAATTTTCATTAAACCCCTGAAAATTGTCCTGTACATTTTTGCCGTCTTCTTTTCTTTTTCTTTTTTTTTCAAAGGTAAACAGGATCTTCCGTTTCAAACCTGTAATATTAAGCGCAAAAAGTGATTTGCAGAACAAGATAATGTTTCGTTTAGCAACTTATCCTCATTACCTGACCTACCCATACATAGTGAAGATTAGTAGACTTACTATTCCTACTTAAGATTAAGAAATGCTAATAGAGCCAAAATTAACACAAATGCCGTCTTGTTTATACGAGTATCATTCTAGAAACTTGAGTAATGTTTGTAGTTTGTAGTAGAGTTAGAAACTGAAGATTTGGACGGCTGGCAGGTCAGATAAGTATGGATATATAAGAATATTGAGATGGTATAGGAGAGTGAAAAGGACAAAATATAGTTAAAAGCAAACTTATCCAGTTGCTTAAAATTAAGTTTAGGCACGCAGATTAAAGGCAACCGTGGCAGCACAGGAATAAGCCACTGCACACCAAAAACAGTGCCATTTCTCTATATACAATACAATCTTCAGATTTCACTCCTCTACTGCTACTATACTACTATAGAGGGAGAGAGAGAGAGAGAGAGAGAGAGAGAGAGAGAGAGAGTGGATGGGAAGGAGGAGAGAGAGCAGCAGCAACAGGAGGAGAAGCAAGTTGAAGAAGGAAGAGGTGAAAGTGTTGATGGAGTGAAGAAAGCAGCAAATAAGGAACCATCAGTGAAGACGCGTGTGATCCAGGAGTCCATTCTTAGCCATGGTAAAGAAGAGGACATTAGTCAGAACCCAAATCATGTACTTGCTTTCTCTCGTTCTGTCTACAACATTGACTCCTCCCTTGAATGATAAATACCAATACATCACTTGTGTTGTACCTCTGTAATCTCTCATGTTTCTTATGTCTATTAATAATTCTCCTGTTTTCTCTATTGTTTTCCCTTCTTTCTCAACATCATACTCTAGAGCTAGAGTTTGACAGGCTACATCAGATCCGACAATTCCATTCTACAAATCTATCTGTATTTGTATTAGACTATTTCTATTCTCTAGCTAGATTCATTGGTTGGAAACTAACACCATGTAAGTAAGGGTTGGGAGATTGAGATGATACCAGTGCAGTAGATTACAGTGTTTACGACCACATTATGTTCACCCAAAAGCTCACATGGACCAAAGACAACATGCATAATAGGGGTCACATCACACAAAAGATCCAAATATAAACAACTTTACTGCAATGATACACTTAGATAGTAGATAGACACACAGAAATTAGCAAAGCATTCAATTAAGCAGAAGAAAGAGTGGTAGAAGAAGCAGGCGGCAACAACCTCCTGGCAATTTCATAGGACAAGAAAGCATCAACAGCAGCGTACTGAATCTGATGATAAGTGAGCCACTCAGAATCCCACCTACTCATGGTGACACTCTTGGGCTTGACCACCTCGACTCCCAGAACAAGACGAGCCATTTCCTTCAACCCTATACTATTCCTCCTCTGCTGCATCAAATCGGCCAAATCGAGGGTCTTCTTGACCACCAAGTCATGATCCCCAGCAAGCTTTTCGGCATCCCCCTCAATTCCAACCCCGACGAAGGTGTTGCCCTCGTCTCCCAGGAATTCCACCAGGGATTTGGGGAATGGGGCAGGACAGTACAGAAGCTGGAAAATCAAGCAGGAGGAGCCAACACACAGCTGGAGAGTGGCCGCGGGGTTGTCCACTTGACGGTTGGTGTTGGGCCGCCACTCGATGTCAAGGCCGATCAGCCGCTCGTTGGAGGATTTCACGGCGGCGATCCATTCCGAGGCCACTGTGGGGGACGATGTCACCGTCGTTTTGATTTGGTGGGTGTTGAATGTGACGTCAAACTGGTCGTTGTCTAGGGCTGGGCTCGATTCCGATATGCTCATCGTTGCCGCCATTGCTGCTGCTCCAAGGTTTTGCAAGATCACCACTTGGGGACGGCTGATAAAGATAATTGATTCTGAGTTTGGGAAAGTTGGGTATTGAATTGGGATCAAACTTTTCAAGTTGGAAGTCCAATTAAAGTCATCCAACGGGTAGGTTTCGGACAGGTTCAAGTCTACCTTAACAAAGTTCCAATTTTTAGTTAACTCAACAACTTTAAAGAAAGTAAAGTAATGTTTTGGGAAATTAGATTCTAAAACGAATTGTTGGTTATATAAGACTTAATAATATCAATTTTTGATTTAGTGATTAATAATACGAAGTTTGACCCCCTGTTACCCCGAACAGTACGCCACCGAGTATCTAGTGACTCCACCCATCTATCCAAATCTTTGTTCATAAGCATGTCATTTTCCCATGTACCCGTCTTCTCACACAAACATTTCTCTTAACATCATCATCGACACCTGCAAACACTTCATGACACCAGTTGCCAAAGTCTACTATTCCCCTATCCACAATATGAGGCTAGGGTTTTAGCCCAAACATCAGCATCAAGCGGACAAATGAAGAAAACATGATACATAGTTTCATAATATGTTTCCTGCAAATGGGGCACATCATATGTTAGGGTTTGGTTTTGGGGGCTTGTAAGCAGTGTGTCTGTTTGGTGTGCCCCGTGCTTGCTGTTGACTTTTGGTCTTGGCTCTGTTCCTTTGGGTTTCTTTTCTTGTTAGATTAGATATGGATTTGTGCAGCCGATTCCTTGATAGATTTAAGGTGTTGAAATTTGAACTTGAAAGTCTTGTTTCCACCATTTCTTTGATAAATTCTTCGTCAAAGGTTGTGTGTTAACATCTTTGAATAGAATTTGTGAGATTATTGCTGTGTTAAAAGAGTTGGGGGAGTTTCATGAAGGGTTGTTACCTAAATCTCCAATTCAAAATCATTTGCATGGTAGTGATGGTGCTGCTGTCAATGATATACCTATCAAGTTTGATACTATGGTGTCCAAGGGGCTTGTTAAGGATAAGCATGTGTATTCCCTTTTTATTGATAATCTCCCTATCAATATGGACTACATGAGGTTCAAAAGTTTATTTAGCAAGTTTGGTGGTGTTATTGATGTTTATATTCCTGCAAAAGTTGGCAAAAATGGTAGAAAATTTGGCTTTGTGCGATATGGAAACAAGAATGAGGGGAGAAAATCCATTAACGAAATGAACCTTAAAATTGTCGATCACAGGAGGCTCTTTGTCTCTTGGGCCAAATTCAATAAAAATCAAGTCGGTAAACCTCATGGAAAGTCCAAATATGTTCATAAGTGGATTCCCAAGAAAAGGGATGATGTGCACATCTCGTCCCCCTGTGGGGCTAATTTTGAGAATGCTGATACGATCGTGCCCGACTCTTTTGAAACTTCTAATTGTGATGGATCTGGGGATGCTTCTAGCAAAACTATTACATATCCTATTAATGTTGTTTTGAAAAGCAACAAGCATGCAAGTAGGTTGAATTATAAGGATGCTCTTTTGAGTGGGCCCAAAACCGATCAGGTGGTGGATAAGGATCAGAGAGCTGACTCTGACAGTGACCGCACTCTCAGCATCATGGTTGAATCCCTTGATGAAGTGGTCGAGCGTGACTTACTTGCTGACCTTGAAGATTCCATCCTTGAGGCTTCGAAGGGCAAAGCTAGGGGTAAGAGAAAGCAGAACATGTTAATGAAAGCTAAGTGGTAGCGTGTCAGAGAAACAACTTCAAGTGCTGTTCGGGGCCGTAAGGATGGTCAGAAAATTAGGATGGCCAGACAAGCGAATAGTTTGGAAGCTGACAATCTTGATGACATCGATGCTAAGATAGATTGTTTAGTTGGGACTATTGGCACTGATATCGGCGTGTGATTTCCCGATGATTCTCCAAACTGATGTTTTGATCTTTTAGCAGCTTGTTATGAGTTGTCTCAATCTTGGCAGTAGTGGGCGTGATCGTACTTTTGTATTTTTATGTTAGCAGTGTTTGGTAGTAATTTTCTTGGAGGTAGTTGCTGGCTGCTTTTGCGGTTGCTGTGTTTTGTAAAACTCTTTAGCCTTTTGGCTACCAACTATCGGAAAAAAGGATCCCATCATGAATTGCCCTCCAACACAAACTGATGACTTTTCGGTTGAGATTTTTCTTTCCATACTTCCTCCCACCTTTAGTCTCCTTTATAGAAACACCATGTTGCATCATTGCTTCTTTTTTTTGTGATGTCCTATCAATATGAAAAGTACTTCTGATAGAAAAGTTGTCACTTTTTTAACCCAGTGAAGTCATGTAGTCCTCACCCTCAATCACGTCCAGGGGAATACTAAGTATCTCTCGAATTTGATCATGATTAAGAATCTATTGAACAAGCTTCGTACTCCAACCTCCACATCTTGCATACATAGAGCATCAACCGTCACATTTTTGTCTAACATCCATATAGGGGTTTCAATACGATTACGAACAATGTGGGAAGTCATTTATCTTTCCAAATTCTGACCTTCTTCCCATTGCCAATGTTCCATACGGTGCCTTCCTCCAAAATTGACATAGCTCTTGGAATGCTACGCTACGAGTAGTTTGGTTGATGGCCTACCTTTGCCTACCAGAAGACGAACACATGGGTTTTTGTAGACACCAAATTTTTTACCAGATATTTTAGATAAATTGTACATATGCAATAACTTAGCATGCAAACGTCAAAAGCCAAAAATACAAAGAAAGCCCCAAAAATACAAAAACAAAAAAAAAACCTTGCCATGTCATCAATCCGTGTGAGATAGCATTCAACCACATACCCCAATCCATGTTTCCATGCTACGTCATCAATCCGTGTGAGATAACATTCAAACACATCCCCTAATCCATGCATACATGCAATTCCCACAATCATGTGCTCCCCTAATCTCTTCTTATCCCATAATCAAATAACTTTAATGGGGGGATTATGATATTAAAGAAGCATGATTGGTGGATCATGTTTATTCCCTTTCATTCCATCACTTCCCTTCTTCACTATAAATACCACTCATTTCACCACCAAAATCATCAACAATCATCACCAACAACTCTTATCAATTACTACCATCTACCCTCTCAAATTCTCTCATCAAAATTCCTATCTTCCGCTATCATCATCCCACCATCCATATCCTCCATAAACTTCACTTTTCACCATCCTCAAAACACCCTTCATTCCATCTCCATAAAGCTCTAAGCCGGCGCCATAATCAAGTCACCATCACGAAGGGACCAACCTTCCTTCCACCGTACTTGCGAACAAGCAAGGTTTGCTCATCTTTATTATTGTGTTTAATCATATAACTTATTCTTTAAAACCTTGTACATTCTTTTGTAAAACATCGCATTCTTTGTTGCATGTTTTGAATATATCATTGCGAATTCCTTTAAACTTCTCCCCGCTCTTTTTATTTTAAGTTCAATTTTAATAGAATCTGTTTTCAGACAGGCGGATTCGAGAATTCTTTAATTCTCGAATCCGTAATCTTATCCCCGAGCTCAGAATTCAGGTTCGTATACCAGAGTCTTCTTTCCTTTTTTTTTTTTGGTTTGTCGATTTCCTTAAATCGGCAGGCGACTCTTCTTTTATAAAACCTTTTATTATCTAACATATGCGTTCGTTGCATTGAAAAAAATTTAGAGATGATTTAATAAATTCTCAATATTCCAATCTGTGGTCGGCCCAAAAGAAAGATTGCATGAATTCAGCATAGGCCCAGCGGCCTACGCTGAATTTTATCCATCTCCCTAAGGACCAAGGACAGGCAGGCCAAATCATGACTCTGCCATAGGCCCAGCGGCCTACGACTCTTTCTGGAAACCCATTTACCCCTCTTCGGCCGAGTTTGGAATCGAGGTGTTATTATTTCATCGATAAAATGATTTGGTGTAATTGCGAGCATGTTGGTAACAAAAAAAGGGTCATTAAATAAATAAAAGTCTCTTATCTCGAAAAAGCATTTTATAAAAAATATCCTTATTTATGGATTAAGCAACTTTAGTCAGCTCCTGATTTCCCCAGGGGCGAATTTTTCGGGATCTTCATATTGGCGACTCCACTTGATGGAGACCATCTAGCAATAGCAACGATCACGACAACAACAAGGGAGAGTTCAGCACCAGCAGGAGCAGTTTCACCAACAACAACAACAACAACAAGCAAGACAACATGCTTCCAAGCATCTACAGCAGGCTTCCAAGCATCTACACCATCTTCATCACCCACCATTCCACCAGCAACATCCATCCAGACTTGTTACACCTTGGTTAAGAAAGTCCTGGCATCTACAACCATTCATTCCATCTACATTGATCAAGGAGATCAATTTCAGTTCCCACCGAGAACAGTCCAAGCAGCACCCTTTCTCAATATGACATCTTTGTATTGAGGAAGAATTAGAAGATGTTTCCTAGGAGTTTTTTTTTTTTCCTTGTCATGTCATCTTCAAGTCCAGACCAAGTTCAGGCATAATCAAATCCAGGAGCATCAAGTTTAAGCATCAAGATCAGGAGCAGTTCATAAGGTATATTTTTCAGCAATTCCAGTTACTGCATTTTCAGTGCAAGCAACTATAATGAGGGTTATTTTGGTCTTTTACCACCTTGGTCGAGTTGTTGAGGTTACTTCCATCTTGGCTAGGTGATCCGAAAATTACCATAGCATAAGAAAGATAGTAATTACCCTTTTAGGCAAGAAACGAGCTGATTGGTTCATTTATTTACCTTTTGTATTTTGGTCTAATCATAATCAAGTTTATATTTCTTTTAAATTACTAATATAATAAGATAGTATTACTTAGAATAGGATGTAATCAAATGTGTTCAATTAGTATAAGTATGCTTAGAGTTAGTTAAGGGAGATTAGAAGGTTTCTTCATGATTAGGAAACCTCTAATTGAACTTTCCCCTTTGCTTTTCGTCAATGATGATTCGTGTTCGTGCTTAAAGACCTCCCCTCCAACTTGTAGTTGATCAATAATCATGTTTTCCCACAGTAAAGAGACGCGCTTTAGGGGTGGGAATTGATACCCATATATTGGGTACCCACCCTTACCCACACATAATGGGTGGGTAAAACCCATTAGAGATGGGTAATGGGTAGGATGGGTATGGGTTACCCATAATTTGGTGTGGGTATCCATTATTCATGGGTATCCATATACCCATTGATGTCTTAACTATATGCATATTGAGTTGAATTGCGTTTATATACTGAAATTTAAGGCAAAATTCAATTTTATCAGTTTAACATGAAGCTTTGTAATACGATAGTAATGATTAAAAAAAGATCAAATATAAATTTTGAGCTCCTAATTCTTTTTATTCAATAACATTTATCGCGACATAATTTGCCGCAAAAACTAACTCAAACTTTAAATTAAAATTCAACTTTATCAGTTTGACATGAAATTTTGTAATACGATAGTATTGATTAAAAAAAGATCAAATATGAATTTTGAGCTCCTAATTCTTTTTATTCGATAACATTTATTGCGACATATATAGACATTATTTGCCGCAAAAATAACTGAAACTTTAAATTAAAAGTCAACTTTATCAGTTTGACTTGAAACTTTGTAATACGATAATATTGATTAAAAAAATATAAATTTGAATTTTGAGCTCCTAATTCTTTTTATTCGATAACATTTATCGCGACATATATAGACATTTTTTGCCGCAAAAACTAACTGAAACTTTAAATTAAAATTCAATTTTAACAATTTAAATTGAAACTTTATAATATGATAGGACAGATTAAAAAAAGTTCAAATATAAATTTTGAGCTCCAAATATAAATTTATTATCTAAAACGTTAGAATACAAAATAAGAATAGTTAGTTGAATAGTTGGATACCCATGAATACCCATGGGTAATACCCATGGAAGTAATACCCAAGTGGGTATTACCCATGTGGGTAATATCCATGTGGGTATTAAGAGACATGGGTAGGGTATGGGTAGGGTCTTATAATTTTTGGGTAAAATATGGGTATGGATTGTGCCCATCCATACCCACCCAATTCCCACCCCTACGCTTTACTGTGTGAGGAGGTGACGAGAGAATAAAAATCATATCAATGTTATTAAAATTGGTTAGTTATGACATCGACGCTTAGGTTACTCCTCTAAGTAATGGTTACTAGTTAAATAATAATGACTATGAGATATATTTTTGTGCTAAACAAATTATTTACCTCGGGTGAAAGCAATGTCAATTCTTTGCTTGAAATCACTCATTGTGACGTATGAGGACCTTGTACGACGTATTCCTCTTGCAATGCATGATGTTGATGAATTAATAGGGGTGTATGATTCTTTGATGCATGAAATGTCAGGTTGGGAAACTTCTTAAGATATTTGCAATATTGGTGAAAACTCAGTTAATAAGACGACCAAAACCTTTAGAATGATAATGGGATGAAGTTTGAATATAGACTTATGAATGAATTCTATGATGGTAATATAATTATACATCAAACAAATTGTGCTAATAACATCCCTAAACAGAATGGCCATGTGGAACACTTTCTCAATATGTTGCGTGCTCTAAGGTTTATGTTGACCTATCTTTAGAATTTTGGGAGTGAATGTGTGTAGACTGCAAGTAAGTGGTTCAAAGGAAAAATACCTAACCGTGTTGATGTTTGGGAAGAAACTTAATTAATTAGGATGAGATTAAGTTTTTAGATATTTCTGTTTTGCTCAAGTAAGAGGTGGAGACAAGTTTGTATGTGAGAAACGAAAATATATTTTTGTTGGATGCCCTTTTGGGAAAAAGGATGAAAACTTTATGACTTAGAAAGTCATATTCATTTTTTTTTAGAGTTTTCGTTCCATAATCAACAAGTGGAGAATCAAAATTATGAGCATTTTGACATACTAGAGTGAGTAATGACTACGGACTGCGTTCATTTGGGCAAGGTAAGATGAATGAAACGAAAAGGATTGGGAACATCAATTCTAAGAGTCCAGAACAAGCTAAGTGTAAAATGGGCCTACGCTTGGTGGGATGGATGACCCAACACATGAAGAACCTCATACACAGTTGACTCCTAATGTAGAGAGTGAGCCTAGACTAAGAAACTCCAATGGCCAATAGGAATAACACGCATAGCACTTGGAGACAGAGGGAGTGCATCTAGTATTAAGGAGCCCACTTACCCTTCTATAACAATCAACCTAGAACAATGGAACAACGACTACAATCAAGAATCACATGATGATACTGCATGGCCTATGACTCGGCCAATACGCATGTAATGCGAATGAAAGACTTTTCTTGTATGCATCATCCTTTATACAAGTATGTTACTTGTATTAATTTTTCTACTTTGCAAAAAAAACCTTTTTAGCGCCTATTATAAAAGTTAAGGGACCCTTTTTTTTTTTTTTTTTTTTTTTACCACAAAGATGTAATAGACAATACGTGGTGAGATGTTATGAATGATGAAAGTCCACGCCTTCATAAAATAGGTACTTGGAAATAGACTTGGCAAATGGGTATATCGGGCCAGTTACAGGTTGGGTAGTGTTGGGTTCAAACACATTCCGAGTATAGAGTTTATGGGTGGGGTATGGGTTCCACTCAGATCAAGTTTAGGTTCGAGTAATTTTTGTTTGAGCCATGAAAGTGGGATATAGGTTTGGTTCTGTTGAAGTTTAGGTCGGGTAAATTTCGAACATGCTAAAATGACTTAGTCCTGGGTTCGGTACATGCCTGGTTAATTTGATTCAAGTATGGTTCCGTAAAATTTTCGATTTGATTTCGGGTCAGGTCCAAATTAGTTTGGTTACAAATGAGCTCAGTTGATTCCAGGTCAATGTTAAACGGTTATGCTATAGGTCAAGTGGTAGTCAATCATATGTCTAGTTTGGTTCGAAGTTGTTTAGGTAAAAGAATGGTTGCTTTATTTCGGGTCAATGTTAGCCGATTATAATACGGGTTTGAATGTGATTTGATTCAATGTCGGGTTCGGTTCGGTTTTTGTCGTCTCCATGAGAGCCATTGTAGTCCAAGCTGGAGAAGGAATTTGTAGGGGACGCCAAGAGAGCCCGAGAAGATGAACAATCGGAGAAAGTGGGCGACGACTGTTTGGAGAAGACGAACGAAGAAAGGACGATCCATTGGATAGTGGCAGTCGGTTCAAATTTGGTTAATAACAGGTTGGATCACTTTGACATACAACAAAATAGGTTATGAGTTGGGCTCACTCAAAGAGAGTTGTGGTTTGAATAGAGTTCGCATTGTTCAATTTCAATTCACCTCGGGTATGGATAATATGGGTTTGGTTAAAGGTGGGTCGAGTCATTTCAGATATGTGTTAACTCAGTTTTCCCTAGATTTAGTTACAAGTCGGTTCGATTTATGTCTAATATAGATCAGTTTCGTTTATGATTTCCCCTTATTTGATTCATTTTGTGTTAGGTCATTCTAGGTTGGGTTTGAATTATATCGGGTCTTTTTGAGTACGGGTAATTTCAGTTTAGAATAAATTTTCAGGTTTGGTTAAGGTTTGGTCAGGTCATTTCGGTTCTTGGGATCTTGGAGTGTCCCTGGTTCCCTTCTCGGCCCCGTAACTTGGCTAAGCGGGTCGCTTTTCGCCTGCCCGAAAGAACTCCAATTCTATATTAACCCGGGACTGAGCAAAATGATCACGGGCATCCAATGGATGGTCCGTGATAGCCTCTATGGGGGGACATTTTTCCTATATCGGCAGAAATAAGGTGGGCGGAGTCAGAGAAGAGGTGCAAAGGTGGAAGAAGACTAAGAAAGGGTGTGCATCAGGGATGTCATGACCATGATGTTCAGTGTCACGACCATGACATGTTGTTCTGGGCGTCTTTGCCTCTTTGGTTAGAATTGTTATATGGTACACCTTGAAGTATTTACCCAGGTCCATCAAAGTGTTAAATCTCAGAAACAAAATCAATATTTATTATTAAATTCACCATAAGTTTATCATGATTATTGCAATATTCATCAATATTCTTTAAATTTATCAAATTTTTTATACAAATTGATCACGTACAAAATTGACCTGTTTTAAATTTTTAATACATGTAATGAACCTAGGTAGGTCCACCATTGTGTACAATAATTTGAATCTAATAAAAGAGAAGCAGTTTTAGGAAAACTCTTTGGGAGATATTTACAAAGATTTAAGTTATGTTCTTTAAATGTGTTATTACCAAATTTATCCAATACAACCAAATTTTGATTGTTCACAAGTTTCATGTTTTGAAACATGAAACAATTTAACTTATTAGCTTCATACTTAAACTTAACCAACTTTGCGTTACAAAACCTTATCCGACTACATTAATAATCAGACCTTAGTCAAAATATTTGTCAATTAAACTAAGTTTTGACCGTTAATTATTCATAAATTATAATAAATTACAATATATAATTAATACTCCATCCGTTCTTTTTTATCTGTCATTTACGAGTTTCAGTGTCAATTTTTAATCAATAATTTCTAATATAAATGGTTTGTAAAAAAAGATAATATTATACTTTTTAATAGTATTTTTTATTACGAATCTAATGACATCAATTTCGTATGAATCATTATACAAATTAAAATATTAACGGTCAAAGTTTTTGGCACTATTTCCAAGGCGACTGATAAAAACAAACAGAGGGAGTACTATTATAATTTTTAGAAAGACATCTTTTTAATTGTCATAATTTCACATTGTACGTAACTTATTATAATTTGTGATTACTCAACAGTGAAAGATTAGTCAAATTGTCAAATATTTTGGGACGGATATAATAATACATGACATTATTTTTGTATTTTTACTTTAATTTATATTTTGCGTTTGCATTAAGACCTTGAATTTTCTTCTTAGTAAGAAAGCCTTTCCAAAAGTAGCTAATTCACTAAGATGATTATAAACTAGAATCTAAAAAAAAATTAAAAAAATTAGAAAATAAACTAGTACAAATAATTAATGCAACCGGGTAGCTAGTTCAGTAGTTGAACAACGACTGCAGGCAGAACGCAGAAGCCAATGTGATGAATAAAAAGAAGGCGAAAGTGGAGAGAGTTTAATTAGTTAGACACTAGAGCAAGAGTTCCTTGGTGGAACAAAGTGATGAGAATCATGATCCTGATGAGGAGAATGCGCACCAAAACACCTGATTTCGTTCTTGTCTTTGTCGTCATGAATATTCTTGCCTCCATCAACCCATCTCTTAAATTTCTGAACAAGGCGTCTTCTCCTGCTGGGGTGGACATGACCAGTGTTACCGGACAGAGTAGCCAGACAATGCTCATCCTCGTTCAAGCAACTGCAATCATGCACTTGTCCATTATTCAACCTTGCTTCATCAGTTTCTGGTTCTTTAGCTTGGTTGTCTTTTGTCTGATCATGATACCTAAGCAGTTGATGCCTTAAACAGGCGTTGCTCCATTTCAAGTACGCCACTTCCTTTGCTTCCTCTGCTCTTTCCTTCTGTAGTTGCTCCACCTCTTTCACTACCTTTTCGTACTCCTCCTTTGACACTCCTATGTCAACCTGCATTTCCAAATTCCAACCCTTATGCTCGGAATTCCCAACAAATGTATTCTCGACTCATCTTTTGAGTACACCTACGTCTTGCATGTGTATTGGATGACTTTAATAAAGTATCCCTCAATAAATTATTAGTCATTGATTTCATCGCTATGTATGAAAAAGCTTCATTATTACTCCATTCATTTCATATTAATTATCATAATTTTGACTATCATGGTCTTTAATATATATCACTTTTTGATTGATAATTTATTACATAATATATTATTAACAATTGCAATTGTTGGATTCACCCATGAGTAAAAATGTCTCACATCGGAAAAGTAAATAGAAAGGACATGGTATATAAGTCAAGTGAGCTACTCCTCTTAACACCAATTGGTTTTAAGATGGAATCTCACTTAACTTGTGTACCTTTGGCCTTGGTTAAAGTGGGCTCCCGCCTTAAATCACCCCAACAGTATCAGAGCCGATGGTTCGTTTGACTGGGCGCAAGGTGCGGGAAGATTACCATGGATAGAAACAGGAACCATGGCGCGTGCACGACTGGGTGTCCTGAGTGCGCAGAGTGGTGGCATGAGACTTAGGTGGAGTATGGTGCAGCTCTGTGGAGTCACGTGCGACTGGTACTCTTGGGATATAGTGGTGGCATGAGACTGAGGTCAAGTGGGCTACTCTTTTAACACTAATATTTAATTTTTCAATGTGGGACATTTTTACTCATAGGTGAATCACAACAACAATATTATACTTTATTATAGTATTTTTCGTTACCAACCTAATGGTAGTAATTTTATATAGCAACTCTTTGTATATATATATTAAGAAATTTATAGACAAATATTTTAAAATTTAACCGCATGATCTCTAATAACGATAATTAATATGGATCAGAGAGAGTATGACTTATTGGTTAATTCAAAAAGGTTCAAAAGGTTGTAATCTCTTTTAATTTCCTAGCTGTAACTTTTAGATAAGACAATCTCATGCAAAAATTTTGTATTAAATAATATTATGTACTTTGACTTTTTGAAACATTAAGACCCCGTTCTTTTATACGGTAGGTTGCGGTGCGGTACCATACTGCACTGTACTCTTTAATTTTCCACCACATTTCATCACACTATATTACAATCATTATCAATATATCTTTTCATTTTTGTTTCTCCTCACTTTTCTTCTTTACTTTTCACATTCTCTTTGAACTAACCCCAGCTACCACAACTTTCACCAAAATTTACCACACTTTTACAAATTCCACCGCACCGCGCCATTAACACACCGCAGCAAACCGTATAAAAGAATGGGACCTAAATATACCGACATTATTATGTTATTTATTATTATTGGTTTATCAATAAAAGTGTATGTGATTTTAAGATTTCTTCTTCTTTGGTTGAATTTTACTTTTAAAAGAATTATGTATTTTTTAATGTTTCAATAAAAGCATATGATTACCAACCATTTTCAAATTGTCAGGAAAAAGTTGATAGAAAAAGTTTTCTAATTTTGTTATACCAAAATTTTTCTAAATTTTAACAAAAATTATTGAAATTTCCAACCGTTTTTCCTACTTAAAATTTAAAAAAATAGTTAAAAAAATTAGAAAAGCATGAAATCAATGCTAAAACATTTAGTTTTCCCGCCAATTTTAAATCGGTTGAAAAAGATAGTTAGTAATACACACATTCTTAGTAGTATTGATTTGAACCAATATTCTTCAAATTATGGAAAAAAATTACAAAATTTTAAGAATAAATGTTATAAAAGTGGATTAAAGAAAAAGGTAGGCTAGTCCAGGAAACTTTTCAGGAGCAACAACGGCGACTTTATGCCTAAGAAAAGATAGCCCAAAAGAACAAAACATTGGCAACTTTGTGTCAAAGTTACCGCAACACAAGATGCCATTTGAGTCAGACCTTAGTAGCTTGGGTTTTCTTGACGCCCTCATTAACTCTTTTTAGTAGTATTGGATGCCACGATTTCCAAATCTCAATAATGGCTAGGCTACTACTATGAACACACTACATGAATTTCAATTAAACTTTTCCTAATTGAACACCTTTATTCTTCTTGATAATTAATTTAAAAATTACATATCATGCAACTTTTAACTCTGTTTTCTTGCACTATTGTATTCTTTTTAATTTACTTTATCAATAACTATTCATCTGTTTCGAATCTCCTTCCACCCCTTCCAATTCTTCCTAGATTGTTCTAGCTTAAAACAAAAAAGGCTGTGTTTAGGTATAAAATTGTGCATACGCTAAAAGTTTTAGTTTATTCTTTTAGAAAGCCAAGTAAAACGAAATGAAAATGATTAATTATTTAACATGAACTGCAGAAAACAATCCTATTCCAATCACAAAGAAAATAAACCCCAAAATTTATGTGATGCTTGGTTGCATTTTCCCAGCTGAGATTTAATGAATAAATAGTAATATATTTAATATCTGAATGACTTAAACACAGTCTTGGTCAGTTCATCAACCTATTGGGACTTGATTAGAATGACCTTCTTCTTGTGTGTTATGTTCCACGTATAGCATTAAACTTGTAGATTTACAGAAGATCATACCTCATGATTTGATGATTCTGACAGGTTCTGATGATTAGCGACATCCACCTTGTTGAAGTGTTCAAGTTTGTCCCTCTGCAAATGATCAACAGCCGCTTTCAGTTGGCCAACTTCATCCTCTAATTCTTGGATGATATTATCCCGTCTTTCGAGCTCTTCCCGATTTCTCAGAAGCTCAACGTCTCTTGCTTCAATGTCCTGCTTCTGCTTCCTCAACATCATCAGCCTCAATTTTGCTATTCTCCAATGCTTCCTTGCCCTCCTCTTAAGTAACCCATTTTCCATCTCTAAAGCTTCAATCTTTTGCACAAGTTTAGTGTACTCAATCACCAATTCACCCATCCTTTTGGTCTCCTCTTCAATCAAAGAAATCTCCTTGAGCAAGCACTCGGCTCGAGTCTTCTCCATCATCATTAGATTCTTCATCTCTGTAAGCATAAACTCTTTCTCCTTCAAGCGTTGGTATCGCTGAAACCGGGCCTCCGAATCCATTTCCTTCTTCTCAAGGTCTTCTACCTTCTCTTCTGGCTCCAACAACTTGTCTTCCAAGTTGGACTTTTGCCCATCTTGCAAATCTGTGCCTTCAAGATTTTCGCATTGCGAGCATTCAAGAGATGTTGAATTATTCTCATGATGGGTGCTCTCGTCTTCAAGTGGAGGAAGATTTTCTATTGAATATGAACGTGTCCATAACAATTTAGCACAGATATAAGCAGCCACTGAAAGAGCTGCTGGAATTGCAGCTTTGATCACCAGAGGCTTTATCACCTCTGTTCTGGACTCTGAGGATGACATTTTTCTGTAAGAGAAAAGACGTAATAATTTTCTGAATTTGTTTCTGAAAAATAATGTTACGTATTTTCTATGGATCATACATATGCATGTTTAATTGTTTATATATGACAAGGTTGTTTTGATTATTGGTGATACGTTTATTCTTTTCCTTTGCTTGGGATGCTTCTGCAGTTCTTCCTTTCTTGACAAGAATAATGGGGGTTTTACTTAGCTTTTTGACTACTACTTTGCATCTCTCTAATCTCATTCATGTATATTTCCTGCTTTTGCGTCTTTTTAAACTTTAGAATCTGGTTCCTTTAGTTGGGATTAATTAATTTAGTTTTTACACTGTAATGATCCACGTGCAACCTAAGTTTGTACATATGTTGCTCATGCTATTCCTACCCTTTAGGCTAACTCATTCCACACTATTTTAAGGTTCAATTTGAAAACAAAAATTAGATTCTACCAATCCTAACTTTTGGTAATTCAATGATAATAAATCATACTTTATTTTTGTACACGATAAAAGAATTGTAATTTTTTGAATCATCATCGAGTATATTTCCTAAATATCATTGGTTTTGACTTGCATTTGATCCTAAACTAAATACAATACTTCCTCACGGTTTTTAGTTAATTTAAAATCCCGGTCCAAATTTTTTTGATTTTTTTTTCTAATTCTATGATTTTCTTTTTTTATTTATTTAAAAAGTCATAATAATTATTCGGATTCTAAGAAAACTAATTTTTTTAATGACTACATCATAACCTTTCTGGGAACAAAAATGAAAAAGGGTAGAAAAATCTGAAAATTTAAAAAAATCTAAAGTGAAATCACGGATCAAGCTAAATTTGATAAAAAAATTATAATTTTATTATTTTGAAACCGCTAACATACCAAAATAAAGTAAAGATTATTATCCTCTAATTATTTATTAAAATCCAATTTTCTAACTGAAAATGTGCCTCCACCCCGTCTCTGCCACACATGTATATGCACTAAGGAAAATGATAAAAGTCTTAAGACACATATTATATGTCTTGTCACTGTAGAAAATCTATATATTTGTAAATAAAATTGGAAAAAGTTACATGATTGACTTCTATAACTATAATAATATATATAAATTGTATAAAATCACACATTTATCGATATTTTTTAAAATTTACAAAAAGACATCTAAAATATGCCCAACGGATGAGGTTCATTCATTAGGGTGTCAATTTTAATTGTTGACGTGGCTAACACATTCCAAGCTTTTTATAATAGATAATTAATAGTATTTGTTAAAAAATTGGGTTAAAAACGATAATAAGTATTGATTTCATAAAGGAGAAGATATTTAAACAGTATCTTATGGCAAGATACACTAATGAGTCTCAGCTCACTTTGATATCAGTTGTCGTGTGATATACTACACGCATTGAGATTGATTTCTACAAACAATATTCTTCAAAAAATTACATTGAGTTTAAGCAATACCATTGATAGGGGTTAGCTTTACTCGATGCAACGTTTTAGATAAGGGTGATTAGGGAATGGTGAAGATGATGCTTCATTAGTAAGTGTGAATGTGGGGATGAGTCATTTGAGGGGTTATTTGTATTTTGGACGCTGAGATATATGATAATTTATTTTTTAAACTCTTGGTTTTATTATTTATTTTTTGGACTCTAATGTTTATAAGTTGAATAAAAAATGACCTTAAAATTTGTAGGTTGAAAAAAAATGCTCGTGTAATGTTTTTCTTTTTCTTCTATGTTTGAATTTATCTTCTGATTAGCGTCAAACTTCAGCACTAAGGTTAAAACTAATATTAAAGTTGTAATACACCTCTCTTATTCATGTCGGAACTACTTAGAACTTGATTACAAAATAGAAAGTGTTTGGTGAGAAAAAGGAATGTAATCAAACCCTATTCTAGAGGGTTCTAATTCCACCCTTTTGATACCCCCTATATATGGGAGGGTTCTAATTCCACCCTTTTGATACCCCCTATATATGGGAGGGTTCTAATTCCACCCTTTTGAGTGGGATTGGAAACCTGATGGTTTCCAATCCCATTCCAGAAATGGTTCACCAAACACAAAGAAAAGGGATTGGATACCTATTTCACCCTTATTCCATTCTTTTTACCTCTCCAAACAGGCCCTAAAGTTTGACAATAACTAGGATATAAATTCAAACATGGAAAGAAAAAGAAAAACAGTACGCGAGCCTTTTTTTCTACCTACAAACTTTAAGGTCCTTTTTTATTCAACCTAAAAACTTTAGGGTCCAAAAAATAAATAATAAACCAAGGATTCAAAAAATAAATTACTCTAAATTTCAGGGTCTAAAATGCAAAAAACCCGTCATCTGAGACTCACCTGTAAATTTCAGTGGTAAGTTATAGGTATGGTAAATGTTACTTTTTGATAAGTTTCAATAAATTTTGGTAACTTTTGTTAACTTTTGGTAAGTTTATGTAAGTTTAGATATGTTTTTGGAAATACGAATTGAACAAATTAAAGGTTAGAATTTGAAAATAATAATTTTAAAATTTCTTAAAACATCAAAATTAAAAAATTTAAAATTAAAAAAATAAAACATTAAAATATTTAAAAATAAAAAAATTTAAAAAGAAAAAAATTAAAATTAAAAAAATTAAAAATAAAAATTAAAAATTAAAAAAAAAAATTTATTATTAAAATGAAAAAAGTTTTAAATTAAAAATAAAAAATTTTGAAAATTTTAAAAAATAAAAATTAAAAAAATTAAAAAATTAAATGTTAAAAAAAAATTAAAAAAAATAAAAAGTAAAAAGTAAATAATAAATAAAAAATAAAAAAAAGTAATAAAAAAATTTCAATAAAATTTTTAATTTTTAATATTTTAAAATTATAAAAATTAATATTTTAAATTTTAAATTTTTAAAATTAAAATTAAAAATTAAAAATTAAAAATATAAATATAAAATATAATATTTAAAATTAAAAATCAAAAAATCAAAAAAATAAAAATAAAAAAATTGGTCAAATCGTGTTCAAAACCCAGAATCTTCGGGCGGGTTCAGGTCGGGTTATCGGGTCGGGTCAAAAACTGTCAAGCCTATTTTTCATTATATACGTAATGTATGAGTGACACATGTCCGTCGGAATCAGTCTCTCCATGAACTTTGTTCATGAGAATAAGGCTGCCTACTTTAGGTTCCCCCAGACTGCGCTCAAACGTGTCACCTGGAAGGTTGTTGTTGTTGTTGTATGAGTGACACATGACTTAGTCTCTTAGGATGCTACATAGATAGAATGATAGATACAATTGTGATTAATGAAAATATCCTAAATATTAGTTACCTAAGATGGAATAAAATGCTCTTCAATAATTAAAAGGCGACATAATAATATTAAAATAATATAAAATTAAATTAAATTTAGATGCTCCATACATAATTTAGTTGAAACATTGTGTGTACGATAAGATATAATCCCTAAACAATAAAAAAAAAATAATTGTGTACGTCCAATAACCCTAACAATAAAAATAAAAGTATGAAATGATTTAATTACAAATATGTTATTTGTTGGGGAAAATGATGTTTGACCAGCTTGAAACTTTATCATCTTCTCTTGACTTATTGATCTTCTTGCGATATGTATGATCACAAGATGGAGATTTAACACAATAACAAAATGGTTCGCTTGCTTGGATATTGCTAATAGTCATGGACGAACTTATTTTTCTTAAGAACTATTTGTTATACCGTAAATGTTCATAGGAATAAAACTTAGCGACTTAACACTCTCAAGATAAACTTGTTTCTCACTTGATTCACTCAACTATAGTTAGAGCATATGCAATGCGGAACTTAATCCATGGAACTTTGATATTCTCTCTCCCAGTTGTAACCCTCTCTCTCCTACTTTTTCTTCATTCCTTTGAGTTCTGGAACAGAGTTCCAAAACTCAAAAGAATGAAGAAAAAGGAAGAGAGAAGATGTGCCAAGTAGGAGAGAGAAGATCATAGTTCCATGGATTAAGTTCCGCATTGCATATGCTATGAGAAGTTGTGATTAAAAGATGATATGCTCAAATAACTAGAGAATGACTCCTATTTATAGGAGACATCTTAGTAGAGATTGCTCTTTGAACTTTCAATTAGTGTATATAAGCTAGAATTGACGTGAATCACAAAATAGACATGTCTTTGAACTTTGTATACATATTGATCAACCATGCTCATAATACACATATAACTTGTTACCTTAAGTGTTAATACTGACACTATTATCCAGCCTTGTGTCCTTATCCTAGGTAAGTGTTTTGGAACTTTAGCCCTAATTATATTTCTTTCAGCGGCCACTCATCACACTTACATAGGTAGTCTTTGGATTTTATCGCCTCTGTAATTGGGCTCCCACAAAGTCTATTAAGAGTATCACCAGTCAACCACTTAATTGTCATTACAGATACTAAGCATCTGAGATGTATAAAACTGATGCTTCTTACTACTTCAGACAACTCCGTACTCATTTGAACTTTACAGATTGACGTTCTACCAATTATTGTAAAGTTGACTCATTGTTGTGAGTAGTAGAGATTTGGGCTACTTACCCTATGCATCTCTAACAACAAAGTCCACTAGATATATTAATATATCTTTACCATGACCTTAATAAGAATTTCATTGATTGTCGAATGAGAAAAAAGTTGATTTTGCTTAAGTTCATGTCTTTGGTTTCCGATCCATTCAGTAACTAGGTTCAACTAAATGATGATAATAGGGTCATAAGGGACATCATTATCACTTGTTATTGTTACCTGCAAGACATCACAATGTGTGTTAGATTCAATGGATGCACCTAAAATGGATTTATCCAATTTTTTAACATTTTTTACCTAAGGGTGTGTTTGGTTGGGATGAATTTTCCCATTTTTCGGTGTTTGGTGACCGAAAAATAGAGAGAACCATTTTCCAAGAAAATGATTTTCCTCCACCCCTTTGTAAATTATTTTCTTGACTCCAACCTAATGAAAATCATTTTCTCCCTCTCTCCCCTTCTCTCTCTCTCTCTCTCTCTCTCTCTCTCTCTCTCTCTCCACTATTCTTTCTCATACACCCATTTCAGTATCTCTCTCTCTGCCACTCTCTCTCCCTTTTTAATATTTCTCTCTCTCTCTCTCTCTTTCTCTCTCTGTGTATATATATATATATATATATATATATATATATATATATATATATATATATATATATATATATATATATATATATATATATATATGTCTACAAGAAAGAGGGTGGTTTGTGTAACGCCCCCAGATTCATCATCATCAGATTACTACTAGACAACTCATAACTCAAGGATTAGCGCAGCGGAAAACCTTGCGAGAGGACCCTTTGGAAAGCTCAAATTAAGTCCTACAACTTCCTAATTAAGAGTTCAAGCTAAAAGCAATGAATAAAGGGCAAGACTTAACAATATAGCAAAACTTTCTTGGGAAATAAACATAGCCGGGAGCGGTGTTTCAGGAAACTATAACTCAAGCTCTAAGCATCGGTTGAGAGCACATGAGTAGTCTATGGAAAGCTTGAATTACATGCTACAACTCTCATGTTGACTAAAACCTCGTATAATTCTAGAAGAGGTCCTAAAAGTGTCAAGAACCAGCCCTGAACACCACTAGTTGTTGGAGAGAATAGATTTACATAGCCGTATAAAATGGACCATAACTTCCTCTCTTAATGTCCAATGAATGCACAAGATCCCATTTCGGAAAGCTTGCGGAACATATAACAGCTTTTGTTTTAATCACGAATTGAATTGAGCATGAGAAATGGTCGGATTTTGGCCCAGAAAACAGGGCAGTCATAAAATGTTTCTGGGTAATTTCAGATTATTGCCTCCTGCTCCGGAACTTATAACTCTCACTCCCAACATCGTATGGATACGCAATTTACCTTTCCAAAAAGCTCAAAGAATCCTCTAAATCTTTCATGTTGAACACTTTACCCAAAAAAGTCTCTAAACAGATGAAAAACATAAATTTCTAGACTGCCTCCAGAATTCGTATTAAGATATGAGGCCTCGCGGTTTTGGGCATAACTTTTGCTATACTTAACGAAATTCTACGATTCAAAAACCGGGGTTTAGCTAACATCTTAGGCTACCTATTCACGTTATAAAATAGGCTAAATTCACACTTCATACTCCCTGGAATTTTCGGAATACCACCAGACTCAAAGAAGCCTCTCCCAAATTCATTTGCATGTATGATAGCTTAATAATTTCCCCCTAATCTCTTTGCAAAACATACTTTTCAAGCATAAACATCAATTTTCAGAATTAAACACAATTAAAAATCCTCATTCTAAATCTTATTTTATACATGCAAGGCAAATTCTTACCATTCCTCAACCTTTTGGAGAAACTCTTCACAAATTTGACATCAACATCCTTAAAATTTATTTTCTTGCTAACCAAATCCCCTTTTAAGCACATGCATTCACTAATTTCACCATTTAACAAAACCCTAACCAAATTCCTAATATTTCTTCACTCAAGAGTCCACTTAAACTCTCTCTACTTCCACTAATTTGACATGCACACACTCTTGAACCTCAAATTACCATCAAAATTAACATGCACAACACCAATTTAACAATCAAACCTAATTTCTCAATTTCTTACTTGATTCACATCACTCCAACATAATGTTTACTCACTAATCATCAATAAAACCCTAAAATACTACCTACATACTTGCTAAGGTCTCAAAAGGACTAATTAAACAAGGAATTTTTCAAATTTCACCACTCCATACAAAAAATTGAATTAAGAACTTAGGGTTTAGAATTTACCTTTGGGGAGAGAAGAGAAAAGGAGAACAGAGGGAAAGATAGTCGAAGATGAGGAGCGCCGCCAGCACCACCTGCGGCCGTCGCCAGTTCTTGGTCGTCGGCCGGTGTCATCGCCGACAGAGAGAAAGAAAACAGAGCACGGCAGAGGGCAACAGTGAAGGGAGGAAGAAAAACGTTAGAATGAGGGAAGAGAGAGTGTTGAAAGGATTTAAATCTGCTATTGTAAACAAAAATGAGGGAGTGTAATATTATTTCCCCACTTATAAGGATGGCCCAACTGCTCCAACTATTGGGCTACTTTAGGAGAAAGAAAATAAACAGGCCCAATCACTTACTAATTCCTCCTTTTAACCCGATACCATTAATCTGAGATTTCCGAATAAAATTCTACGAGATTAAACTATGAGAAATTTTTACTAATAGAAATTTCATGAATACTCAATTCTCCAATAATAAGAAATTTGATTGACAAAGAATCTGAACAGTATGGTTTACTAGGAAGGATTATTAATACTATTTGAGGAGTGACTACCGAAAATATTACACTGGAGGGATGATGGTTGTTGCACTTTTCAAGTCCTGCAAAACACACAGTTAGACGAAAAGAAAAGCGCGACTTTGATTTACTAACTTGCTTATTTAACAAAATTAAACTACATTAGAGCCTAATTAACATTGGGTTATTACAGTTTGAATATTAGGGATGCTAACAGTTGGAACAAAGCTGCGCTTGGAAGCTTATTGTGGCAAATCATTAGGAACAAAGAAAGTCTTTGGGTGAAATGGGTGAAGATTCAATATCTCAGGAAGCAGAATATTTGGAATTGTGAAGTTAAACAAAATGGAAGTTGGTATTGGAGGAAACTTCTGAGTATCAGAGATGAATTATTGAATCTTTTTCAGACTTGCTACTCTCAGAGGGACAAGTATACAATAAAAGAAAGGTTACCATTATCTGAAAAACCATGATATTGAGGTGGATTGGCATTCTCTAGTATGGCACAAGAGAAGTGTTCCAAAATTTTCCTCCGTATTATGGTTTTTTCTTCATAGAAGACTGCTTACATTGGACAGACTAAAAATGTTTGGTGTTACTTTGGCTAATCGCTGCTATTTGTGTAAGGAACATGAGGAATCAAATACGTACCCATATTATTTTCCATTGTTCCTTTACATCAGAAACTTGTGTAGAGGTGTTTCAAGATCAGAATCTGCGACCTCTGAATTTGTAGATGGAACAGATTAGAGCTGATGTTCAGTCGAAGAATTAGAAGAATATCTATGCTCTTATTCTGGCTGCAATAACGTATTATGTTTGGCATGAGCGTAATCGCAGGGCTTTCCAAAGCTTGGAGAGGGAATCCAAAACTCTAGCTTTGGTTATTTCGAAAGATGTATCACTTAAAATTAATTGAGTGCTGTGCTTTGAGTCATTGCTTGGTTTGTATGGGTGCTGCGTAGTGCTGGGGAGTGAGGGATGTCTCCTCCCCTTTTGTTTGTGTTGGGTTGTATCCTTATTTTGTTATTGGAATATATTAAAAATTTTTCAAAGAAAAAAAAATATATATATAGGAAAATTGGATTATAATAATCCCAAATTTTGCAAATTGAACAGCGATAATTCCTGTTTTCGGTTGGTCCAAAAAATAAAATAAAATTGGATTGTGGTGGGACGTCGACGAGTTAGGAGGCGGTGACTCGGTGGTTTTCTGACTTGGCACTATGGGCATGTCTTTGACCATGTTGACTTAGTTTTTGATTGCTACCTCAGCTTAAAACACATGCCAACTAATATTTTCCTTTTTTTTTCAGTCTCCAAGCTAGAAACTTGTTTTATTCCCCCTTCTTTTCTCTCTCTTCTTTCGCTTAATTTATCTGTGGGAAAAAAAAATCTCCTTCTCAGATCTCTATTTTGTTTCTAATTAAAACCTGTAATTTTTTCTCAGAATTCCCCCTAATGTCGTTCTCCTTCTTCTTTCTCAAAATTAAAACCTCCTTCTCCTCCTAATTTGGTTGCCACTGAGTGGTGCTCAAGCTTGGCTCTTGCTTTATCTTTATGAGTGGGAATTCTGTCGACCATCTTCACTGCCATAGCCCTCTGTTTATAAATCCCTCTGTCAATCCTACTGTGTGCCCCCAAAGCAAACTTGTTCTCTATGAATAGTTGCGAAAGATATGTGGTCCATCCTTCTTAGTCCTCCTTGTTGGTCTCCCATGTCTCCATATTCCTGGTTGAAAGACAGAGTGGGGTACTGAGACAAGGGGAGTGGATATCTCACGCCGGAGATGAACGAGGAGTCTCCGCCGGCGATGGCGGCGGAGAATTTGAGGGCGGGGGAGGGAGAGAAGGTGGTGGGGATGAGTAGTCATATGCCCTAATTCTTCTTTTACTTCTTTCTTTTCTTTTATTCCCTAAAATGCAGTCTCAATTCCTCATCTTTTCCTGCTTTCTTCTGATCTTTTAAGCCTTGTCCACGAACTGTATCCCATGGATTTGCCAAATTTTTGCTCGAAGCCGAAGAGGTTATGATAGAGGTTTGTCAATTGCTTCTATTTCAGAAACACTGAGTCATATTTTGTATTGGGCATGACTTCTCTTAATTGTAGTTTTAGATTATAACTTTTTTTAAAAAAAATTGAAAGGAGTAGGTTTGTGAGATTGAGAGGGTTGAGAGCCAATTAATCCGAGAGGGAGGAGCAAGAAGGTAAGCTGAGAAAGAGGCCCAAATCTGTGGGTGATTTGAGTAAGTTACTGAAGCGAAAAGAGGAGAGGGAAGGAGGAGGCTTACACGTACGGGGAGAGAGAAAGGAGGCAGCAAAGAGGAGGAGTGTAACCGAGGATTGTCTTTGCCTGGCCAACCTTTTCTTCCTCTGAATTTTATGTTCGTCAAAGCCAACAATTAGATGAGTCTGACTCGAGCGAGTTCATTTGAGAGATCAACTCGGCATTCTAGGGGAATGGAGGAGGTGGAAGAAGAATAATGGAGGGTGTCTGAATCGGCGTATTTAATTTTGAGAAAAAAGAAGGGGTATACTTTCGACGCACAAAATGCAGACAAGGTTAATTCTGGGTAACCCAGATCAAAACATCGCTGGACAAACTCAAATATTACAATCTTAAAATCAATCAATCCAGAAACAACTAGGGATTGTTTGGTAAACAAAATAGGAATGGAATAGAGTAGGAATGAGTTCTAGTTCCTTTTTTTTTTTTTTTGAGAGCAGTTTCTGGAATGGAATTGTAATCCCTCGAGATTTGTTATCCCTCCCAAACAGAGGGATTAGAAACGTCCCAAATGTGGGGAGAATAAGCTATCTCTTTTCTTTCACAACAACAACAAAGCCAATAATAATAATAATAATAATAATAATAATAATAATAATAATAATAATAATAATAATAATAATAATAATAATAATAATAATAATAATAAATAATAATAATAATTGATAATTAGTTAATAATAATTGATAATTATTAATAATTAATATAATAAAATTACTAATTGATAAAAATGTCAACAATTAAAAATTAATTAATAATTGTTATAGTTGATTATTGTCCATTGATAATAATTATTAATTAATAAAAAATAATAATTTATTATTTATAGTAATAATATTATTAATTAATATGTAATAATAACTAATTATTAATTGATAATTATTAATTATTAATTATTAAAATTTTATTATTGTCATAATAATAATAATAATAATAATAATAATAATAATAATAATTATAACAAATACTATCACTATAGCTTTGATTTCATTTCACTGCTCACCAAACACTTTCATTTCAGGGATTCTAATTCCATACCCAACCCCCTAGGATTTTAATTCCATACTCAACCCACTCCACTTTTCTCTCCAAACAAGCCCTTAATAGCGATTTGAGGGGGTTTAAATCTTCTTTTGCGAAGTTTGATTATAGAACGAAAACTTGATTCAGGAGGAGACAGAATTGAGAAAAATTTGCAGGACTTAATTTTTTTTAAAAAAAAGAGGGTTCTAAGAAGAGAGTTTTTTTACCGCATGAGAAAATACTGGGAAAGGGAAAAAGAAGAGAGAGGAAGAAAGGGGAGGGGGTAAATTGTAGAATCCAAGGTGGAAACAGAAAAAAAAAAAGAAAAATTATGAGGGCATGTGTTTTTTATTTGATGTGGCACCCAAAATCAAAGTCAACGCGGTCAAACACGTGCATATGGTGTCAAGTCAGAAAACCACCGAGTCACTGCCGCACAACTCGTCAGCGTGCCCCCCGAATCCAATTTTTTTTTTTTGGACCACCAGAATAGAAATTGAAAGTAGGGATTACTGCCATCCAATTTGCTAAAGTATGGATTATTAGAATCCAATTTTCCTATATATATATATATATTCTGGATTGGTGGTCCAAAAAAATATATAATTGTATTGTATGTCACGGAATTTTCCGGAACCATCTAGAATGTCCCAGAATGTTCTAGAAACATCGGGAATATTCCGTATCTTTCATGAGGTCTCTAGAATTCTCTAGACTATTCTAGAATTCCCTAGAATTCCCTAGAGTTTTCTAGAGTACTCATGAATGTCCTAGAATATTCTAGAGTACTCTACACTTATGTAGATTATTAGATACTTGTATAGAAGGTTCTAGAGGCACAATGTGGATCGTTAGATCAAATTAATCTTCACCGTCCATTGAGGAGGTGGAAGTGTATAAATACCCCCTTGGGGTCTCATTTGTAACAATCCAACAATTGGAAGCAATACTCAAAAGCATTCTCCCAAACACACTCTTCTCTCTCTTCTCTTTATCTTCAAAGCTTCTTAGTCTCTCATAGTCTAAGTTAAGCTTGTGGAAGGCTTACTAGCAAAGTTTCAATATAAAATCCGGTTAAAGTTTGCTAGCGCCGCACGGGTGTTGTACAAATTAAAGTCACCCCGTGACATTTGTTATCAGAGCCAGATTTTGAGAAATTCGTGTGTGGGAGAAGTCATGGCGAGTATGACCGAGCAAGGCTCCAAGAAGGGCATGGGGAATGAGGAGAGCATGGAGAACCCGGGACATGTCACTCTTCATGAAAGGGTGGCCGAGGTGGAGGACACCATGTCCCACCTAGTGAAGGAAGTCGAGACCTTGATGGGAAAGGCCGAAGACACGGAGGAATTCGCTTCTAAGGAGGAGATGAAGGAATTCCCGGATCATGTGCAAAGCGCCTTTGATTCTCTCAAGGCGGAGCTTGTTCATGGGGATAATGCTCTCAAAAAGGAGTTTAATGATTCCAACAGAGCCCTTAGGAAGGAGTTGGCTGATTGCAAGTCAACAATTGACTCTCTTTCCAACAAGGGGGAAGATCTCGAGTTGCAATTGAAGACTTGCATGGCCCTATTGGTTAATGGTGGAGGCGCTCGGGAGATTTCCGTCTCCAAGAAGGATAGCACTCCTCCTCCTCCCTTCTATAAGGGGTCGAGGAATGCACGAGAGATTGATGACTTCATTTGGAATGTGGAGTCATTCTTTGAGTCCAATGACATACTGGACGAAAGGAAGAAGGTAAACACCGGTTCCCGCTACTTCAAAGATGTTGCCTTGATATGGTGGCGACGCAGGTGTGAAGATGCCACCACTGGCACATCTGATCCCATCACTACTTGGGATCAACTTAAGAGGGAGCTTAAGAGGCAATTCTATCCAGAGGATGCCGAATTCGAAGCCCGCACTAAGCTTCGACACCTCCAACACAAGGATGGACGTATTCGGGAGTACGTCAAGGAGTTCCAAGAACTCATGCTGGAGATCACCGACATGAGTGCCAAGGACAAGTTGTTTATGTTCCTTGAAGGATTACAACCGTGGGCTAAGATGGAGCTGAAGCCATAAGGGGTAAATGATATCAATTCAGCAATTGCCGCTGCTGACACTCTGCCCGAACGTAGGCGAGAGTTCTCCAAGGGACTAAGTACGAGGCCAAGTAACAATGGCAATGGTAGGGGAGATCGAAATAAGTCTCCCAAGAAGGATCGACCCTTCAAAAGCCACGACAAGGACAAGGGTAAAGGCAAAAAGGATGACGCTCCGAGGAGGTACTCAAGCTTCTTATGCAATGGGCCACATCGGGTTGCCGACTGTCCTATGAGGGGAAAGATTGCCTCCCTTGTAAGGGAAGAAGAAAAGAAGGAAGAAGAGAAGAGGATATCTTCTCTAAAATTCCTTAACGCCGTCCAAGCTAAGGTCGAGGAAGGATCCCATGGGCGCATGTACGTAGAGACACACATCAACGGCAAGCCTCTCCAAGCGCTGTTGGACACAGGTGCAGATACGGTCTATAAGGCCAAGGAGCTTGCCGATGAGGTGGCCCTCTCCTACACCAAAACTAAGGGTTTTGTCAAGGAAGTAAATGCAGAAAAACTCCCGATCTATGGAGTTGCCAAGGACACACCAATTCACATCGGGCAATGGGAAGGTAAGGCCGATATCATTATCGCTCTGTTAGATGACAAGAAGTTCTACATGGGAATTGATTTCTTTGTCAAGGCAAAGGCCTTCCCCATCCCCTTCGCCAAAATTATGTGCATCATGGAGGAAAAACAACCGTGTGTCGTCCCGGTAAGGACGGACATTAACGAGGGAAGAATGTTATCCGCCCTTCAACTTTCTAAGGGAGTGAAGAAGAAGGAGCCTACCTACTTAGCCACTCTTAAGATGGAAGAGGGTGACAAAAAGGAAGCTCAAGTACTCGAGACTGTCCAAGAGGTACTTGAAGAGTTCAAAGACATCATGCCCCCAGAGTTGCCCAAGAAACTTCCCCCAAGAAGGGAAGTAGATCACGAGATCGAGTTGGAGTCAGGGGCTAAACCACCCGCGTTTGCTCCCTACCGAATGGCACCACCAGAGTTGGAAGAGCTAAAGAGACAACTTAAGGAGTTGTTGGATGCCGTGTACATTCGCCCTTCAAAGTCTCCTTATGGTGCGCCAGTCCTATTCCAAAAGAAGCACGACGGGTCACTTCGGCTATGCATCAATTATAGAGCTCTAAACAAGGTAACCATCAAGAATAAGTACCCCATTCCCCATATTGATGATCTATTTGATCAACTTGGAGGAGCAAGGTATTTCACCAAACTTGATTTAAGGAGTGGGTACTACCAAGATCGCATAGCCGAAGGAGACGAGGCGAAGACGGCATGCGTGACTCGCTATGGATCCTATGAGTTCCTAGTCATGCCGTTTGAGCTCACAAATGCCCCAGCCACATTTTGTACCCTCATGAACAAGGTACTTGCTCCATTCCTTGATCACTCTGTGGTGATTTATCTCGATGACATTGTCATATATAGCAAGACTATGAAAGATCATGTGGGGCATTTAAGGCAAGTGTTCAAGACACTTCGGGAGAATGAGTTTTACGTCAAGAAGGAGAAGTGTTCCATTGCCCAAGAAGAAGTACCATTCTTGGGCCATATTGTGGGGAAGGGCAAGCTTCGCATGGATCCGACCAAGATCAAAGCGATCCTTGACTGGGAGCCACCAACCAAGGTCACTGAGCTAAGATCATTCCTTGGCTTGGTGAATTATTACCGGCATTTCATCAAGGGATATTCCGCTATTACCGCTCCTCTGACCGACTTGCTCAAGAAGGGAAGAGGATGGGCTTGGAGTGAAGAATGTCAGCAAGCCTTTGAAATTTTGAAGAAGGTTGTCACGGAAGAACCTGTTCTAGCACTTCCCGATCTTAGCATGCCATTCGAGCTACACATGGATGCTTCTGACTTCGCCATTGGTGGAATATTAATGCAAGAGGGCCATCCCATTGCCTACGAGAGTCGGAAGCTCAATGACACCGAAAGACGGTATACGGTACAAGAGAAGGAGATTACTGCAGTGGTGCATTGCCTTCGAACTTGGAGACATTACTTGCTCGGGAGTAAGTTCGTTATCAAGACAGACAACGTTGCAACAAGCTACTTCCAAACTCAAAAGAAACTAACTCCCAAGCAAGCTCGATGGCAAGACTTCTTAGCGGAGTTTGATAATACAATGGAGTATAAGCCGGGTCGTGCTAACTTGGTGGCAGATGCTCTAAGTCGCAAAGGAGAGCTTACCGAAATTAGCAAACCTCAAAGCAACCTACGTGATCGAATCAAGGAAGGATTGGAGCATGATTCCTTTGCGAAGACAATCTCCAACTTAATTAAAGATGGCAAAACAAGGAGATTCTGGGTTGAAGATGGGTTGATACTCACTAAGGGCAGGCGAGTCTATGTTCCTTCATATGGTGGCCTTAGAAGGGAAGTCTTGAAGGAATGTCACGACAGCAAGTGGGCCGGGCATCCAGGTACGCACCACACACTTGCATTGGTAGGCGATTCCTACTATTGACCTCAGTTAAAGAATGATGTTGAGGCATATGTCAGAACTTGTCTTGTATGCCAACAAGACAAGCTTGAGCAAAGAGTACCCGCAGGACTCCTCCATCCACTTCCCATTCCTGAGAGACCGTAGGAAAGCATTTCCATGGACTTCATCGTGGGGTTACCCACGAGTGAAGGATATAATTGGATCCTTGTGGTGGTGGACCGATACTCGAAGTATGCCACCTTTATTCCTGCCCCCAAGGAATGCACCGCTGAGCAAGCTGCCCAACTCTTTTTCAAGTATGTTGTGAAGTATTGGGGCTCGCCTCGCTCGATCATGAGTGATCGAGACACTCGCTTTACGGGGCGTTAAGTTTTTGGACGGAGTTGTTCAAGCTCATGGGTTCCGAGCTTATCTTCTCCACCAGCTTTCATCCTCAAAGTGATGGACAAACCGAGAGGGTGAATGCACTTTTGGAGTTGTACCTTCGGCATTTCGTAAGTGCCAACCAAAGGGATTGGGAAAAGTTGCTTGACATAGCCCAATTCTCCTACAACTTGCAGAAGAGCGAGTCCACGGGCCAAAGTCCATTCGAGATTGTCACAGGACAACAACCGTTGACACCAAGCACTATTGCAACGGGCTATAAGGGTCCAAGTCCACTCGCATTTCAGTTTGCCAAACATTGGAATGACCAACTAGGGGTGGCACGAGCTTACTTGGAAAAGGCTTCTGAGAAGATGAAAAAATGGGCTGATAAGAAGAGGCGCCCGAGAGAATTTCAAGTTGGTGACCTCGTGCTTGTTAAACTCTACAACCATGCGAGGTTAGAAGGGCGACATCGGGGCCTACTTCGAAGATATGAAGGACCATTTCCCATTATAAAAAAGTCGGAGCACAGGCTTATAAGGTGGAGTTGCCTCCCAAGATCAAGTATCATCCTGTCTTCCATGTAAGCTTACTTAAACCTTACCACGGAGACCAAGATGATCCGAGTAGAGGCATATCTCAACGGGCAGCTATGGGTATCAAGGTCCAACATGATAAGCAAGCAGAGATGATTCTTGCCAACCGAGTGGTGCGCCAACCAGGTCAACCTCCGAGCACAGAGTTACTTGTCAAATGGAAGGGCCTTCCTAATAGCGAATCAAGTTGGGAGCCTATCCAAAACTTATGGCAATTCAAGAAGCAGATCCAAGCATACGAGGACTTGAAGGCAACGAGGACGTCGCCGGATTAGGTGGGGGAGAATGTCACGGAATTTTCCGGAACCATCTAGAATGTCCCAGAATGTTCTAGAAACATCCGGAATATTCCGTATCTTTCATGAGGTCTCTAGAATTCTCTAGACTATTCTAGAATTCCCTAGAATTCCCTAGAGTTCCCTAGACTACTCATGAATGTCCTAGAATATTCTAGAGTACTCTACACTTATGTAGATTATTAGATACTTGTATAGAAGGTTCTAGAGGCACAATGTGGACCGTTAGATCAAATTAATCTCCATCGTCCATTGAGGACGCGGAAGTGTATAAATACCCCCTTGGGGTCTCATTTGTAACCATCCAACAATTGAAAGCAATACTCAAAAGCATTCTCCCAAACACACTCTTCTCTCTCTTCTCTTTATCTTCAAAGGTTCTTAGTCTCTCATAGTCTAAGTTAAGCTTGTGGAAGGCTTACTAGCAAACTTTCAATATAAAATCCGGTTAAAGTTTGTTAGCACCGCACATGTGTTGTACAAATTAAAGTCACCCCGTGACATGTAGTGGTACCAAATCCATCACCACATTCTTTTTATTTTTTTCATGTATTGCCCATATTGTTTTTGTTTTTTTCGTTCCTACCCCCAGATAGATAATGAAGTATAGTTGCTAAAAGATTTTTTAAATTATTTTTTGAGATTCCGAACAATTATTATGATTTTTTAAAAGGAATAAAATTGAAAAAATCATAGAAAATTGAAAAAAAATTGAAAAAAATTGGGAGAAATGTTGTAAATTCATTAAAAACTGTGGTAAAGTATTATACAAAGTTTTGAATCAAATGCAACACAAAATCTATGATATTTAGGGTATACTCTCAATTTTGTCTCACTACAACGAGGACGGATTGTATTGAATGTGATTAAGGTCAGACCCCCCAACCGAAACCAGTTGCATATGTAATCAATCGTCGAACACTTTGATGGAAATACGATGTGTAAAGAGACATAACTCCAACACGCAGTTGCCATCTATGCAGTGGCCACATGTCCTCAATCACGGCCTTGTGTTAAAATGTGCGTAGTATACGCAATGACCACGTGTAATCGATTGGGGCCTTATATTAATAATTGTTACTTAACTCGTACACTATATTTAATCAGAATATGCAAGAATAATCCAACAAACAAATAAAAAATAGGGGCTTATGGTAATAGTTGTTACTCAACATGTGCATTTATCTAACAACAAAATGCAAGTATAATCCAACGAAATGCACAAATAGAGCGGTCGTTTTCCAATATTATTAAAATTTCGGGTTCAATACAATAACAAACATGAATCCATAGACATTAAATCATAGTCGAACAAGATGTGATTGTCAAACCACAGTAAAGACAAACTGAATGAACACAGACTCCAAAATATCTATCTACAGCATACTACAAACCTCACTGGAAGCGCTCAAGGCAAGTCCTGCTGTCATGGTTGGCTATTTGGTCACAAATAATGGCATCTCCTGGCTGATGCCTTTTGCTGCACCGCAACCTTGATGGCGCTCTTTTTCCGCTTTACACGCCCTTTTGGGTTTGATGCGGGAGGTGGTTTTATAGATGCCTCACCGGGAACCGAGACTCCAAAGCAAATTTCAACATTGTCCGCTACCCTCCTACCACCACATCCATTTAGACCGACGCTTACCTTGGACAGCACATCGTCAAGCATCCCATTCATCGCACTTAGCCGCTATGGCATACTTCTCATAAAACATTTTGGCATCACCCAACGTGTTGAACCACTTCCCCATGGTTGGTACGATTGTTTCGTGGTCACACCTGGGCCATTAGATCGTCATGCTCGTCTCGTCGCTGTCCGGTATCGGTGGTGGCACCACGTAGCTTTGCTGGCTACACCCCCTTGTGCTGCATTTTGCAAAGATAAACAATAGTCACGGTACCCTATAACACGTCGCATGTATCGCAGTAAATATGAATCATTACAAATGTACATGTTTCATGTAGGAATACACCTATTCATAACGGTTGTGGTCCACCAATAGACATGATTGTGTTCATACGTTTACTGACTGTGGTCATACACAATCTGATTGTGGTCGTGTATATTTGTGTGGTCATATACATGTTGCCTGTGTACATGATGATTTGTGGTCCACTGATGTACACACCAATAAGGTATGTGTTCAACGTGTACCAACTATGCATAATGTGGTCGGACACATACTGACTGTGATCATACACATACTTATAAGGTGTGAGGTCAACGTGTACAAAGTATACTTGATGTGGCCAAACATATACTGACTGTGATCACACACATTGATGTATAATTGGATCACAAGATCTCATTACACAAAAGGGTTTAGGATCTTTAAGAGCGAAGATGAAAATCTCCCTTCTCAAAGTTCTTAGGATTCGAAAATGGAATGGAAAATGGATAGAAAAGATGGAAAGAACTATGAAAGATGATTACCAAACGAATGTGGTTGATGAACGAATGGATGAACGATTGAATGCTTTTGATTGAATGAACGATAATGGCGATTGAAGCTCCTTTGAAGGATAAAGACACACCACCTTCAAGACTCTTCAATTCCTTCCTTTCACCACCAAGGATGCCAACCTTGGGTAGAAGAAGGGGAGAACTCGAAACTCCCTCAAGAGTTCGAAAACTAGCAAGGCTAGAGAGAAAACAACAACATCAAGTGTTTGTTTGAATTTTGTATATTGATTGAATTGAATTGAATTACAAGGCACCCAAGGGGTCTATTTATACTAATAGAGGACCCACCTTGGCGTGTACATTTCAAGAAAAAGGAGTAAACTAGCTTACATCATCTGATACGAGAATGACATCATAAAGAAACAAATGAACTAAGCTAGATTACATTTGATGATAACTTTCTCTATACTTATCCAAATCTAAAGATTCTTGAACCATTGGAAAGCTCTTGAAAAGTAGATCATTTCACTCTAGGACACTTTCCTTGGTAGCTTCATGGTTCTTGAGTTAGAGAACAAATCATCACTCCTCCATAGTTAGGACTATTCGAATGTGTACCACATGTGATAGTTTCAAGCTCCTTTTGAATGTAGCTAAGTGCTTGGTTTCCATGATGTAGGTTTGGGACCAAATCTACATCACACATACTGACTATATTCATACACTATATGGCCCACACTTATAATGTGTGTGTTGCCAATGAACTTAAAACTAACCACGAATTTGTCAATATACACAACAAATATACACAATGTGATCGGCTATGTAATTTTGTCACTTTAACATTAATCATAATTCTCAATATCCACTTTTGCATGATATGCAACAATATAATTAGATTTAACTGGACAACCATTCTCCACTTATATACTGACTGTGGTCACACACATACTGATTGTGGTCATACACTATATGGTCCACACTTATAACGTGTGTGATCAATGAACTAAACTAACCACGAATTTGTCAATATACATACAAAATATACATAACGTGATCGACTATGTAATTTTGTCACTTTAACATGAATCATAATTCTTAATATCCACTTTTGCATGATATATATGCCAAAATTAAATTTAACTGGACAACCATTTTCCACTTCCCCTTTCATAAATTATCAACATGCCTAATGCACATGGATTGTTCAACATTCTTCGAAAATACATTTCCAATATTGCTTACTATTGACATGTCAAAAAAAACAATAAACGATCATAACTATTATACGCCATTAATCTCCCTCAATGCGTACGTGAAGATGATGAATGAATTGTAAGTGTGATTGAATTCAGCAATAACAAATCTTGAAAATATGTTATTTGCTATTTTTGGCTATAAAAAAATTAGATTTATCAATCACCTTAATTGTTTTCTTTTTTTTAGCTAACAAATAGATTTTATTTTATTTTCTTTGTTGTTTTTCGGATTTTGTTGCTCTTTTCCTTTATTTTTCCAGAAAACCACTTTCTTAAAAATACATGAGTGGTTTCCTTTATTTAAAATTTAAAATTTAAAAATTTAAAAATTTAAAAACTAAAAATTAAAACCCAAAAGAATATAAAAGTTAAAAAAATTGGTAAGTTTCTGTAAATTTTGGTAACTTTCGGTAATTTTCGATAATTATTTACCAAGATCTACTTACCTTCGATATTTACAAGCCCCAAATAATAAACGATTTTATTTTCCAACCCATTTAATAAATACGTTAGGTTAATATTACGGAATTGTTAAGATGTAATATTCGACACGAACACAAACCTAACATGAGCCAGCACATTCGCGTGCTCTAACTCTTATCTAACTTGATGTTACAAAGTAAGTTTGTGGAAGCAAAGCTGAGCAGGGGACAACAATACGAACAACTGGGAAGCCAAGAATAAGCAAATCACATTTGTGGAGAAAACAATTATCAAATGAGCCGCCTAACTTTTAAAGAAACAAAAGCAGAAAAAGGTCTTCGGTCTTCCCACCATCACTTCCTTCACTTGCACTAACTACCCACCGTTCATCATCAACTCATCCTCCACTCTCAACCTTAGATTTCAAAAGAAAAAAATGGCAGACCAAAACCCACACCCAATTCCCGAAACACCGTCAGATTCCGGCAACAAAAACCCGATACCGTCTATCGCCGGCGAGGATTCACCTGAAGAAGATGCCGGAGAAATCCACCCTTCAAAGAAGAGGAAGAAGTCCTCCTCGAATTTCAGTCTCCTTGAGTTGAGCGGCAAAGAAATCAAACCATCAACATCTGTTTCCAGCTCCTTTACGTTTTCCTTTGGTACAGAGATCACCGCCCCGACGACCCCAGAGGTAACCCCCAAGTTCGGATCCTTCAATTCGGATCCGGGTTCGCCGGAAAAGGGTCCGTGTCGTCAGGCTATCGTGAACAACAGAGGAGAGGATGATCGAAGAGGACAAACAAATGGTGTGGTCGTTGAAGACGCTGAGCTAATCAAACAGAAAATTGAACAGGAAAATTGTAGCCTCAAAATATAGATGGATTTCTAAAAAGAAAATAACATTTCCCACTTTTTTCGTATTTTGATTTCAGAAATTCATGGAATGAGTGCACTTGTTTAGTCATGGATCTCAAATTCACGGTTCAATAACTAATCAAAAAGTTGTTTCTTTTTCCTTCATCCTAAACTGTGACTTTTTTTCCTTTTTTGTTTATATGTAACACAAATAATGTAACCGTTGCTAATGGAAGAAGTATTTACATGTTATAATGCTGTATGTGTTTAAAAGTACTGTAATCAGGGCATGTTGAAAAAAGTTTAACAGCCTCAAACTGAAAGTATTAGGTCCCATTCTTTTATGCGTACGGTGCGGTACCGCAAGTTACCGCAACTCACCACAATCCACCACAACTTACCATTTACCTTTTTAATAAATTTCAAAAAGTTTTACATAAATTTATTATTTCCACCGTAACTTACCACAACTAACCGCAATTTATCGCAGTCTACCACACCACAACTTACCGCACCGCAGCGGTACCATATAAAAGAACGGGGTCTTAGTGTTCCTTCATCTTCTACTGCTATTGTTGTTATGCTATTTTGTTATCTTAACTTTAGCACTCATTTGACGTCGTTGAACTTTAATTAACCGTTTTTTAATTATTGCAAAATATATTGTTACTAATAAATACCCGCATGTTGCTGCATTTTTTTAAAAAAATCCAACCATTGTGTGGTGCGAATACGACCATATATTCATATGTGACAATGAAATTCAAAATAATCAATTATTTGATCAAATGAAACTAATCAACACAAAAAAGTAAGTTTGTAATAGTAGGATCCCCCCTCCCTCGTCCCCGCATTACAAAATAAAAATGTTTGATATAAAAGAATATTACAAATGACTTGCCATTAAACTTTCCAAAATAATAAAAAATGTCACTGATTTTTACAAACTGTCATTATTGTCACTCAACTTTTCAAAATAGTAAAAAATGTCACTGAAACCTGCTATAGTAGGTTATGAACCGATTAAAAGATTCTTTGATCAAAAATGTCACTCAACATTCAAAAAATGTAAAAAAAATGCAACTCAACTTTCCAAAAAAATCAAAAATGTCACTACCATCAATCACAATAGAAAAAAATGTTATTTGCTTTCATTTATTTAAATTAATATATAAAAATATTTAAGTTCAACTGGAGATTTGCTAAAAAATTAAAATTTTGTTTAAAAATCATGTAATTGTAAATTTATTTTTTTTGCGATTAGAATTTTATATAGTAATATTGAATTTTTTTTATGTTTTCTTTATAAAATTTTATTTTATTTTATTTCTTAGTTCATTCTTAAAATATTTATAATAATATTTTTTCTATGACTTGACCTCTGTCACCTTAGCGTTTCTGTCACCTTTGCGTTACTATAGTCTCTAGCATATCACTTTAACGTTGAATTATATATATAATTATATAATATATATATATATATATATATATATATATATATATATAAATTACAAGTAGTTAATTTACTATAAATATACATACATCAAATGATATATATACATATACACACACGCACGTGTATATAAGTTTTATATATATATACACACACACACACACACGCACATGTATATAAGTTAATGTTAAAGTGATGTGTTACATACAGACAAAGGTGACAGAGAACAAGTGATATAGAAAATATTATTATAAATATTTTAATAATAAAATAGAAAATAAAATAAAATAAAATTTTAAGAGAAAACATAAAAATTCAACAATACTATATAAAATCTTAATCATAAAAAATTTAGAATTACATGATTTATAAAAACAATTATTTTCAAGCGAATCTCCAGTTGAAACTTAAATATTTTTATATATTAAATTAAATAAATGAAAGCTAATAACATTTTTTTCTATTATAATTGATGATAGTGGCATTTTTGAATTTTTGGAAAAGTTGAGTGACGTTTTTGACATTTTTGAAATGTTGAGTGGCATTTTTTATCAAGAAATTTTTTAACCGGTTCATAACCTGCTATAGCAGGTTTCAGTGGCATTTTTGACTATTTTGGAAAGTTGAGTGGTAATAATGACAATTTGTAAAAATCAATGACATTTTTTATTATTTTGGAAAGTTTAGTGGCATTTTTATCCAAGCACTCAAGAAGGTGGTATTGGGAAGTTTTCACCCGTCAACACATTAGATATCCTTGAGACCAGTTCACCACCACTTGATTCATGATAAGTACATTAAAATCATGCACATATGTGTAAAGGTTGACATATTACGATCCAATTATTCTAAAAGATAGGTATATTACGATCTTAAAATCCAAAAGAATATTACACATACATGACATGCCAAGAAGATGGCAGTAGATCATGATTTATGAGTCACCTGCATTAAGAATGCAGAAAAAAAAGAATAAAGGCATGCATGCTCTTTAGAGTGGTAGGATTAAGTTAGTTAAAGTAAGGTTAGTAAGAAAATAAAATGACATTGATTTGAGTGTTTTTTAAGGATTCGGGTAAGGTAAGGATAAGATAAACCTAATTTTCCATTTTAAAGAACAAGGCTTATGTTTAGGAAATATCAACATACAAAATTAAATTAATATTGTTGTTGAATATTGAATTGAAAAAAAGAATTGGCGTAAACAATTTAAGTAAATGGCTGATGAAAAAATAATTGTTTATATATGAAAAGAATTCATAATATATTGATGTAGCTATAATATTGTAATTACAATTATAAAATTTAAAGAAAATATTATTAAACTCGAAAGAAACATAAATGTAAAACAAAAACACATTGAGAGGAAAAGTTAGTGGAGGGGAACTAAAATCACAACCCTACAATATATAGGTAAATGATTAGAATTGTAAACAACCTATATACTTTCTTTCAATACTCAGACATCTTAAAACATGATAATTTCATTCCGACCTCGGTGATAATTAATCCTAAACAAATACCCGCGCGTTGCTGCAACATCAATGAAAATCCTAAGCAACCTATAGACTCTATGCAGAGAGAGAGAGAGAGAGAGAGAGAGAGAGAGAGAGAGAGTATATGCAGTTAGAGACAGATCGATAGACTGGAGATTGATTAAGGCAGGCTTGTATATGCCTATGCAACCTGTCTTCTACTTTTACGTTCCTTTTAACCGCTTGAAAATCAAATTTTTGCATTTATTAATTTTTGTAATGGTTTCTACAGCTCTTGTTCCATATATATTTCATAATTCTAAAGGTATTGTAATTTGTCAAAGCAAGGGACAATTTAATGAGGAATTATCATGCCTTTTTCTAAAAAAAACATAAGAAAATTATTTGACAGGCTGGAATATTGAAATTCACAGTCGTTTAAGTTAATGGAATTTTGCAACTATAATAGATAGATAATACTCCCTTTCCTCTAAATAATTAATTTTCACACCATAGGCAAACTGTTTTTAATTGATTACTTTTTATATAATATTTTACCAAATAATACAACATTGTATTTATTATATTAATATTTTATTATGCATTTAATGATATTAATTTTATACGATGATTTAATATATATCTAAAAGTAATTATTCAAAATTTTAATATAAAAACCGAAATGACACTTAAGAGTAAGTGGAAGAAGAAGTTGCTATTTCGTAAAGATTTGTGGGGTTATGAAGCTTTTTACACGTTAGTAGAATTATGTTTGTCTTGTGTAATGACAAACTTTGAGAAAAATGATAGCTTCCTATTTATATAAATGTGGCGACAAAATATTCCATAGTTTTTAATACACTCGAGCAAAACTGCAACTATAAAAAAATGTTGTCCATGTCTTCGCATATTATTTATTAACACATCCTCTATTGTTGGGTTTTATACCAAGTTTACAAAGACCAAAAGGTAAATGAGGAACAGAATTGGATAAATATCACCAATATATATATATATATATATATATATATATATATATACATATATATAGGGAAATCGGATTCTAATAATTCCTACTTTTGCAAATTGGATGGCAATAGTCTCTACTTTAAATTTGTATTCTGGTGGTCCAAAAACAAATAAAATTGTATTGTAGTGGTACTGATTCCATCACCCCATTCTTTTTATTTTTTTCGCCCTCATATAGGTAATGAAGTGTAATTACTAAAATATTTTTTAAATTATTTTTTGAGATTTCGAGCAATTATTATGATTTTTAAAAGGAATAAAATTTAAAAAATTGAAAAAAATAGGGAGAAATGCTGTAAATTCATTAAAAGACATGGTAAAGTGTTATACAAATTTTTGAATCAAATGCAACACAAAATCTATGATATTTAGGGTATACTCTCGATTATGTCCCACTACAATACAATTTTTTTTTTAAACCACCAGAATACAAATTGAAAGTAGGGAGTATTGCCATCCAATTTGTAGAAGTAAGGATTATTAGAATCCAATTTCCCTAATATATATATATATATATATATATATATATATATATATATATATATATATTATCGATCAGATAGTTAAAATTTGCCGGAACTTTATTTGGTCTAGAAATTGTAACCCCCAAAAAATTCCTCTTGTTGGTTGGGATACTCTTTGTTACCCAAAGAATCTTGGTGGTGTTGGTTTGCGTAATCCTCGCTTTTGGAACATTGCTACCATTGGCAAGCTTATCTGGGATGTAGCAAGGAAAAAGACAATCTTTGGGTTCGATGGATTCATGAGAGATATGTAAAATCTCACAATTTTTGGTTGTATAAGCCACCAATCACCAGTTCTTGGAGCTGTAAACAGATATGTAAGATGAACGAAAGATTAAAGTTGGGAAATCAAGAAGCTTGGGATTGGAAAGGAGCTGTTAATGATGAATTCTCTGTGTTCAGGTGCTATTATTCTTTGTTCCCAAATAATGTGAAGTGGCCTTTACATTACATTGTTTGGAATGGGAGTTCTCCTCCTCATCATTCGTTCCTAGCTTGGGTTGCTGCTCACAATAAGTTACCTATTGTTGCTCGACTTGCAGCTCATGGAAGCAATATTGAGGCTTCTTGCTGTTTATGCAATCAAGTGGATGAAACTGTGGACCACTTGTTTTCCTCTTGTCCTTTCATAAAGCAGATATTATCTCATTTTGCAATAAGTGGAAGCTGAATTTTAACTACAATTCTCTGTACCATTGGCTTTCCAACTGGAAAAACTCGAGGAAGAGTTGGTTTTTGAAAATCATCATGGCGGCTTTAGCTACATCAACTATTGTTATAGTTTGGGAGGCTAGAAAATACAAGAGATTTCCTGGAAATCACAAGGTTTTGAATGTGGATGAGGTCATTAAGAAGATTCATTACACTATTATACATAAGTTTTTGTTTTTAGCAAAGAAAAGTCCCAAATACAATCATTGTATAGAGTTTTTACTTTGATAGGTTTGCTTTCTGGTTCGTTGGGCCTCCAGTAACTGTTTTGTATTCTCTTGGACTTCTTTTGAAGTCTTTGGTAATGAAGAGTTACAATTCTGCCAATATATATATATATATATATATATATAAAAGATGTTGGTTTGTATGTAGGAGTTGGAATTTAAAACAGAAAACGTTAAATTCACTAAAATATCCTAAACAATAAAGGGAGTTATTAATTACTCCGCATTATCAAGCCCATCCATTAAGTCTGACTAATGGAAAACCTTCTAAACGAAGGTGGTTGAGCTTTTCCATTGTTGCACTAGAATCAGTAAATTTGCAAACCATAAACTCTAACAAATAATATGAATTTACCAAGTGACGACCATATAAATTAAATGGGGGTTTTAAAGAGAAAGTGCATTATGGGGTTTTAAAGAGAAAGTGCTATTTACCTGCCACAGTTTTGAAAGGATGAGTCCATGAACTATAGCCTTCGATCTTTTAGCATTGTTTTCCGTTTGTTGCTTTGCAAATAAAAAAGAGTATTGGGTACAATTAGTCTCGTATGATATCAACACTCAATGAAGCTAGGAAATTTTATTTGTCGGGGAGATTTAAGGGGGGAGCCCACTTCAATCGAGGCCCATGATATATAAGTTAAGTGAGGTTCCATTTTAAAACCAATTGGTGGTAAGAGGAGTATCCCACTTGACTTATATACCATGTCATTTGTCTTTGCTTTTCCGATGTGGAACATTCTACTCATGAGTGAATCCCAACATTATTATTTTTATTTATTTATTTATTTATTTATTTATTTATTTTTACATTGGTAAGTCGGGTCACCTACTGAGTCCTTATTTGAGGGAGAACCCAGTAGGCATACCAGCCCAAAGAGGAGGGGGGTACACCATGATGGAGGTCCATCTACACCAGCATTGCTCATGGACATTCCAAGGGACCAAGGGAGGACTTTCTGTCCTGAGAATTTCAGCAGGTCTTTTGCAAGCTTGGACCTGGGTGGAAACTCGGGAGGGGTTAAGTCCCTCCCACAGCAAGCATAAGGAAGCCATGACAGATAGGTCCTAGGGGAGTTTTGAAGCATTAAAGGGTAGCAAGTTGATCACCCCTGGATCCTGTGCAAAGGGCAGCTTTGGCCTTAGAACCAAAGTCCATTTGATGCAATTGGGCCTTGGCAGAACCCCAACTTGTGAAATCAGGGTTCAGGTCTGTTTCAAGGTCAAATGCAGGCTGCAGAAGACATGTCAATGGCATCTGGTGGTTTCTATATATTCCTTGGCTCAAGTATGTGCACTGATCAAGGAGTGCAAGTGTCTGCTAACCCTTTTATTTTTATTTTGCTGTTTTCTCAATGTAATCTGATGTATTTAAACCTTGTATTAGTTTTAAGCAACTTATGTATAATAAGCTAGCTTAGACATAGATTAGAGGTTTCATTATACTTAGGAAACCTTAATCTAAGTAGACATCCAGCTGCTTGCTTAAAGTGGCAAATATAAGCAAAGCTCTTGTTGTAATAGGATTCAATTTTTGAGTAAATGAATGAGAAACCAGTCGAGCTTGGTCCTGTGTGTTTGTGAGTGTCTCTAAAAACTCTCCATTATTTCTACTTGTCTGTAACTAAGCTTTGGCAAGCTTAGAAGGTGCTAAGTAGGGCTTAGTTTGTGATCTGGTGGTGTGGCTTGTATCCAGTTCAAAGGGTGAGTTTTGCCCCTGTGTTTCTGCTGAGGTGTGGACTGTATCAGTTGGATACACATGTTTTTTTTTCTATCTTTCCTTATTTGTTTTTCGTTCCTTGATGCTTTTCCATCCCTAGGAAAAGCTTTGGTTTGAACAATTAAGGTCAGGGAGGACCTTTGGTGTTGTCCAGGCAAGTGCACTCTGATTAAGTTTGCCTGCACATACATCAGCTTTGGTATCAGAACTGAGTGACTTTGTTGGTGAACTTCTTGCTGGGTACAAGATGTCTGCTAGTAGGATTGTCGAGGAGGTGGCTGAACAAGCTCTTAGGGAGAAAGCTGAGTTGGAAAAATATGTTAAATATTTGACTGATCAGCTCAAGAATTATCTATATTTGAAGAAGCAGAGCTTGAAGGATGAGTCTGAATATGAAGAAGAAGAAGAAAGTACTTATTCCAGCAATCCTTTTGCTGAAGAAGAGGGTCCTAGTGGAAGTAAAAGAGTCAGGACTAGACAGAGGAAGGCTGGACTGGACGACAAATTAGATTTTAAAGTGGAAATTTCTGAATTTGAAGGTCAGCTGGACACTGAAGTGTTCTTGGATTGGTTGCAGACTCTGGAAAAGGTCCTTGATCTAAAGGAGGTTTCTGAAGAGATGAAGGTCAAGCTTATTGCTCTAAATAGACCTGGCAATTCTCGACCCGACCCGGAAACCCGACCCGTAAAAAGTGGGTTTTGAACACGAAATTCCGACCCGGGACCCGAAAATGACCCAACCCAAAGAACCCGGTAAAAAACGGGTCAGGTTGGGTCAGGTTTGGGTCGACCCATTGGGTGAGACACTTTAATTTTAAGTGTTTTGTCTACTTTGGCCTTGTGCAAAAAAATTGGTCCATTTCATGAAAATTAAGGCCCAAAAGTAAAATATTGGGTAACTTTGGAAAGTTATGCATAGAGAGAGACATATAAATGAAATAATCAAATAACAAATGACCAAAACAAAACCCTAACACTGTCACTAGGGGTGGGCGAAAAATTCGTAATCCGATCCGAAAAAATGGATAATTAGCGGATAATTTTTGAAGTTGGCGGATCGGATCGGTTAACTGATCCGAATTTTTCCCCCGGATCACGGATCGGATACGGATAGGGGGTTGAAAAATCCGGATAATCCGTCGGTTATCCGAAAATCCGAAAATAATTAATTTTCAACTTGGAACCCTTTAAATGTTATTTTTTTGTCGCGAATTAGAAGTCATTAGTGTAGAAATGTAACACAATACATAAAGTTTACCATTTTGAACCCATTAAAGTAAGAAGGACAATAATTATTATTGTACGAGTGCTTTATAATCCGTGGATATACGGTTATCCGATCCGAAATCCGATTAACCGAGACATTTGGATCGGATATGGATCGCAAATTTTATTATCCGACAATTCGGTTAACCAAAAGTACGGTTAACCGAAACTTTCGGATCGGATACGGATCATGATTTTAACTATCCGAACATACGGTTAACCGATCCGAATTTATGATCGGATCGGTTAACCGATTCGTGCCCACCCCTAACTGTCACTCACTCATTTTTTCAGTGAACCCTCAAACTCTTGCAGTCCCGCCTCTCTCCTCTCTTTCAGTAAAATAGTGTATTATTGCCCAATGTCAAAGTTCAGTGCATTATTGTCCAATACCCAAAAGTTCAGTATATTAGCATCCCAAAACCCTATATATTTCATAAGTGTTGTTATTCATGGATTGTTGATGTAAACCGCATAATACTTGTAGACTTGAAGATTGCCAAATTTTGTCCCTTAGGTGTATATTAATATGTCTATACAATTATGACATATCGTGGTGGTCGAACTTGGAATAGAATGGTACATTACATAGATGTCTTTGACTAATTATAATCAATTTTATTAGTGGTAAGTAACTGAGGAAAAGGGCGGTCATGACCCGTAAACCCGACCCAAACCGCCTGAAATCGGAATACACCCGACCCGTATTTACCCGAACCCGAAATACACTCGACCCGTATTTACCCGAACCCGATATACGACCGACCCGTAACCCGCCCGCCCGCCCGTATTGACAGGTCTAGCTCTAAAGTTGAAGAAACATGCTTCAATCTGGTGGTCTAATCTGCAGAAAAGGAGAGTAGAGAAGGGAAAAGAGAAAGTTAAGACTTGGGAGCAGATGAGGGAAAAGCTGAAGTCTAAGTTCTTGCCTGTGAACTACCTTAGGGAGAACTATGGCAAATTACAAACTAGTGCAAGGCAGCAGGTCTGTGGAGGAATATACAAAGGACTTTGAGCATCTTTTGTGGAGGTGCGATCTTAAGGAGAATGAAACTCAAGTCCTGGTAAGATTTCTGGCAGGATTGAATGAGAATATAAGGCATGCGGTTGAACTGCATCCATATACCACCTTGGATGAACTCAGTTCCCTGGCTCACACAGTAGAATTACAAAAGAGGTCTAAAGGGAAGGAGTCTGCTGCTAAAACTCCCTACAAACCTCAAGCTAAGCCTTTTACCTATCCCAAAACCTATCCCACAGCCCAAAGAACCCCTTTTACCCCAAGATACCCCACAAAACAACCTACTCCCCCACAAAAAACAACCCTCAGCTCCTCAAAAAAGCCTAAACCCTATCCCTACGGATAACAGGAGATGTTTTAGATGTCAAGGACTAGGGCACATAGCCTCAGAATGTCCCAACAAGAGAGTGGTGACTTTGGCTGACTATCAAGCTTCATGGTTTGCTGAACCTGAAGTTGAGGAGGAAGAGGAAGAGCATCCAGAGGGAGACTTGCTTGATCCTTTGTATGATGAAGTTGAGGAAGGTCCTGATGAAGGAGAGCTGTTGGTGATCAGAAGAGTTCTTAGCAGTTCTTCTGTTGAGACAGGGAAGGAACAAAGGGAAGCTTTGTTTCATACTAGGTGTACTGTGAAAGGGAAGGTCTGCTATATCATAGTAGATGGTGGTAGCTGTACAAATGCAGCTTCACAAGAGATGGTGAAGAAGTTGCAGCTTGTGACTTCCTCCCATCCAGCACCCTATTCCATTCAATGGTTGAAATCCAGCAGGGGCATTCCTATTACAGAAAGGTGTTTGGTGAGTTTTTCAATAGGCAAATCATATCATGATTCTGTTTGGTGTGATGTCTTGCCTATGGATGCATGTCATTTGTTGCTGGGAAGGCCTTGGATGTTTGAAAGGTCTGTGCAACATGATGGAAGGGCTAACACTTATACTTTGGTGGTGAATCACAAGAAAGTAACCTTGACCCCACTCAAACAAACCCAGCCCACAAAGAACCTATACATTGAGCCTACCCTTGATCTTTTGCTAGTTGCTGAGCATCATGAGTTCAGTGCTTGTAAAGATCTTATCCTATTATCCCCTGATGAACCACAAACCCCAAAAAATGACCATCCCCTACTTGTCCCACTCCTGGAAGAGTATGCTTATTTATTTCCAGATGAGATGCTCCTAGGATTACCCCCCCATGAGAGACATCCAACACAAGATTGATCTTGTCCCAGGATCAGTCTTGCCCAATAAACCTGCTTACAGGATGGCTCCAGCAGAGGCTGCAGAGATTCAGAGGCAAGTGGATGATCTTCTTAGCAAGGGAATGATCAGGGAAATCCTAAGTCCATGTGCAGTACCTGCTCTATTGGTTCCTAAAAAAGATGGTAGCCAGAGGATGTGTATAGACTGTAGAGCTATAAATAAAATCACAATCAAGTACATGTTTCCAATACCTAGGCTTGAAGATCTTTTTGATGAGCTCTATGGATCTCAGGTATTTTCCAAGATAGATTTGAGAAGCGTCTATTATCAAATCAGAATCTATGAAGGTGATGAATGGAAGACAACCTTTAAAACAAAAGGAGGTCTGTTTGAATGGCTTGTAATGCCTTTTGGTCTCACAAATGCTCCTTCTACATTCATGAGACTTATGAATCAGGTACTAAAGCCTTTGATTAGAAGTTGTGTAGTTGTTTATTTTGATGATATATTAATCTATAGTAAGATAGAAGCAGATCATCAACAACATCTGAAGCAAGTGATGGATATTCTGTCTAAGGAGAAACTTTATGGGAATTTGAAGAAGTGCCAGTTCTTTACAGACCAAGTTATTTTTCTTGGATATATAGTATCAGCTAATAGCATTCAAGTTGATCAGGAGAAGATCAAGGCCATCCAAGAGTGGCCTACACCTAATTCTATATAGCAAGTGAGAAGTTTTCATGGGTTAGCTTCATTCTATAGAAGATTTGTGAAAAATTTCAGCACTATTATGGCATCCATGACTGAAGTTATCAAAGGAAATTCTTTTCAATGGACTCCAGCAGCACAGAAGTCCTTTGAACAGATCAAAGAGAAGCTTACAACAGCACCAGTGCTTGCTTTGCCCAGTTTTTCTAAGATCTTTGAAGTTGAATGTGATGCCTCAGGAGTTGGCATAGGAGCTGCCTTATCCCAAGAAGGCAGGCGTATAGCTTATTTCAGTGAGAAATTAATTGAAGCAAAGAAGAAATACAACACTTATGACAAAGAGTTTTATGCAATTATCAGAGCCCCTAGTAAAGCTACTAGTTACTCCCCATTTCAAGTGGTTTATGGGTTGAATCCAATCACTCCTTTAGATTTGGTGTCTCAAACTACTTCAATGAAGTTTAACTATGAAGCTGAACTAAGGGCCAAGCAAATTAAAGAGTTCCATCAGTAAGTACAACAACAAATTGAGAAGCACAATGAGAAAGTAGCAACAACAGCTAATCAAAAGAGGAGAAGAGTTGTGTTTGCCCCTGGTGATTTGGTCTGGATACACCTCAGAAAAGACAGGTTTCCTAGCAAAAGAAAAGGGAAACTTGTATCCATAGCTGATGGTCCATTTGAGGTATTAGAGCAAGTCAATGAGAATACTTACAAATTGGATTTATCTGAAGAGTATGGAGGAAGTGCAACCTTTAATGTTGCAGACCTCAGGCCTTATTATCCAGAAGATGAAGGTTTGCCAAGTTTGAGGTCAAACTTTTCTGAACCTGAGGGGGATGATGGAGGTCCATCTACACCAACATTGCTCATGGACATTCCAAGGGACCAAGGGAGGACATTCTCTGCTGAGAATTTCAGCAGGTCTTTTGCAAACCTGGACCTGGGTGGAAACTCTAGAGGGGTTAAGTCCCTCCTACAACAAGCATAAGGAAGCCATGACAGACAGGTCCTAGGGGAGTATTGAAGCATTAAAGGGTAGCAAGTTGATCACCCCTGGATCCTGTGCAAAGGGCAGCTTTGGCCTTAGAACCAAAGTCGAATTGATGCAATTGGACCTTGGCAGAACCCCAACCTGTGAAATCAGGGTTAAGGTCTGTTTCAAGGTCAAATGCAGGCTGCAGAAGACATGACAATCGCATCTGGTGGTTTCTATATTTTCCTTGGCTCAAGTATGTGCACTGATCAAGGAGCGCAAGTGTCTGCTGTTCCAGGACATTTGCTACAGCCAATTTGCTTAGACAATGCAAGTTCTATCAAACAGCTGGACAGTGTTGGCATTTTCAGCATTAATAAGGTCATTTGGTCATTTTCTCTTTTAATGATCGAATGTCCTTACTTGCTAATACAATCAGCTACTCTCAGCAGCCAAGAAGATTATAATAAACTCAGTGGAAGCATAACTAGTGCTCGAAGGAAGCAGCTGCTAGCAGCCCCAGATTCAGCCAGCCCTTTTATTTTTATTTTGCTGTTTTCTCAATGTAATCTGATGTATTTAAACCTTGTATTAGTTTTAAGCAACTTACTTATGTATAACAAGCTAGCTTAGACATAGATTAGAGGTTTCTTTATACTTAGGAAACCTTAATCTAAGTAGACATCCAGCTGCTTGCTTAAAGTGACAAATATAAGCAAAGCTGTTGTTGTATTAGGATTCAATTTTTGAGTAAATGAATGAGAAACCAGTCGAGCTTGCTCCTGTGTGTTTGTGAGTGTCTCTAAAAACTCTCCGTTGTTTCTACTTGTCTGTAACTAAGCTTTGGCAAGCTTAAAATGTGCTAAGTAGGGCTTAGTTTGTGATCTTGTGGTGTGGCCTGTATTCAGTTCATAGACTGAGTTTTGCCCCTGTGTTTCTGCTGAGGTGTGGACTGTATCAGTTGGATATACAGGTTTTTTTTTTCTATCTTTCCTTATTTGTTTTTCGTTCCTTGATGTTTTTCCATCCCTAGGAAAAGCTTTGGTTTGAACAATCAAGGTTAGGGAGGGCCTTTGGTGTTGTCCAGGCAAGTGCACTCTAATTAAGTTTGCCTGCACATATATCATACCATTATGAGACCCACAAGAAGCCTCCCAAGAACACCAACAATTCCCACCAAGGAAATTGTGGTCACTAGGGATCGGATCCCTGGTGGGAAGGATAAACCTCCTACCCTCATGCCACATTGCCACCTGAGTTAAAGCTCATTGGCATGAAGCTAGGAAATAGATAACCTCTAACTTGAAACATTTTTTGGTTTCACCTTCCTTTTCTTCTTACTCAGTAGCAGTGGTGATATATTCAACATCTTAAAGCTCAATTATTATTGCTCCTTCTCAGTGTAGTGACCTTCTGTATCATATCAGTACATTGACATTTTTTTGAGAATAAAGATAGATTAATGGCAACTTCATTAAAGATAGAATGAAAATCAAAATTTGTATGTTTTCCTGTATTTGTCCCTCTATTTTTTGAAAGACGGAGATGAATAGACGCACAGAAAAGTATATTCAGAAATCTGATAAGTGTAAACGCAGCCCCAACTTTACAGTAAAATGAATATGAATCCAGTAGAAACCTTTAACCTATGAGTAGGGAGGGGGGGGGGGGGGGTTATTGTAAATGAAAGTTCTATCATAGTTGAAAATTTCATAACCAATAAGTTATCTAAAATAAATTACACATATGAAAAGATTTATATCTTATTAAATAGCATTAACTGTTAGTAATAAATTACTTTCATCAATATATTTTAATTTTAATCTTTTATGGTAGAATTAGTGATACTTACACTTTCGACTAATCGACTATGATAGTTGAAAAAAAAATCAATTTTGGTAGAATAATATCATTCAAATACACCTATATTTCACATTTTGTTAACTTATAATAATATTTTCTCTAAAATTATGTATATTTATCAACTATAAGAGTACAATACTTATTAGCTAGGTCAAAAAATATAAATAATAGCCAATTTTATCAATTATAGTAGAAAATACACATTTTATGCATAGTTTTATATTTAAAAAAATATAAATAAATAAATATTTTTGCATTATTTATAGATTATAATAATCCTCAAAGTAATGAAACATATCTTTAAATGATTTAAATATACTTACATTTAAATTTATAAGTAATTTAGATGAGATATTTATCATTTTGTTTTTTTCAATTTCCGAACGATGACAGAAATCGATGAGATTTCATGTTGAGGAATGAATGTGGTGTTGTCATTGGTTGAGAAGCTGAAAAATACGGTGCTTTCATCAACTCCATTTATTAGCCATTTATGTGTAGATTCCCTTTATATCCAAACCCTTACTTACTCTAGTTCTCTTGCTCATTTTTGTCCTCAAAATATTGATCTTTTCACTTTTAAATAGGGTACTATTGATAATTTCTAAGTTTATATTTTGTATATATAAAATTTGTAATATTATTTTCCGATTTAAAGTTATTGTAAATTTTGTCTTTTCACCTATAATTTCGTCACTTTAAAAGAATAAAATATCATATAAGTTTTTCGAACCAATACCCTGTTGAGGATCCAACATCCATTGGATTCAATATTGGATCATAATTGTAAGATTCATATTTAACTAGATCTAGTACTGCATCCTGATTTCAGAATCTAGTGTCAACTGAATACGGTATTGAATTCATAAAATTCAACCATATGATTGGTCTTGCTCATCTCTATTTAGTTTTAGTACAAAAATGAAAAAAACGGGTGCATATGATTTAGGGACATAATGACGAGCATAACAATAAAAAAGAAAAACTGACAACAACAAAAGAAAATGAACAGAACAAATTCATAAATAATAATAATAATAAGTTCTAATTCCCATTTTTATTAGGATCGTGGAAAGATCTATTCACCTTTGCAATTCCCTTGTACACTATTAGGAATGGGAAAATGATAGAACATAAATTAAGGGAAGGAGATAAAAAGGAAAGGACGTCAACTTTTGCCCATCTCTTTTCCACTCCTCAAATCATACACTAATACTTTATCTACAATTTGATGTAATTAGTTGTAATTTACAACTAATAACATAAGCACGCATATTATAATAAGGATGTGGCATTCATAACCTTATTGTCTATTGTGCTATTGTGAAGGTCACTTGTTCTTTTGTCAAACTATAACTAGACACCTTTTTTCTTCAAGCTGAGCCTACTTTCTGGGTCATACCAGTGCACCTCCTTTCCTTAAATGCCTCAGGCAAAAACACTTCAAACATCTCAAGGAATAATTCCCACTCCTCATTGTCCATTTCCTCAAAGGAGATGCCTTCAACCTCATTCCGTGGTGTTGCAAAACTAATGCTCTTAAACAAGCATCCCCCCTTACGATTTTCATTGCTCTTGATGTCAATATCTTCAATACTAATAGATTTTTTCCTCTGATAATATCCATCTAATGGTTTATCTTTTAATGATGAGTTTGGTTTCTTCTCATTATCTAAACCCTGTAACGATATTTGGGGTCTGGGGGCAAGTGGTGGCTTCCCTAAGGTCTGAAATATAGAATTATCAATACGTTCTTCATCAAATTGGAACATTTGAAAAACTTCTTCTTCCTTTTGTTCTTGTTGTTTTTCTTGGTCCTTGAAATTCTCTTGGTTATATAATATAAAAGCTACGGACTTTGCTTTAGCACATATGCTCTCTAATGTGCTCATTGTTTCCTCACCACCAAGGCAACCTCGAGTCATCATCTCACCAATGTCGCCAAGGCAAAGCCCAGCAAAAGCGGCCCTCTTCAAGAAAATGGTGCATACAATAAGAACGCGGATTGAGGACTCGCTAAGGCTAGGAAGTTTACTTCTTAATAGCTTTGCATCTTCAAATGGATCAAGGTTCATTATATAGTCCATTTCACACTCAGAAAAAGGGACCGATGCTTGAGGCCAATGCAACCACTCGAAATAAGGATCATCTAACCACTCAGGTAAGCATAAGCCATGGTCTATAGGAATAAGTTGTATGCCTCCAAGAGAGTACTTGTCTTGTTCATATTTCCCTATCAATATATTTCCCGAATGACGATCAATGTTAAGAAGTCTTATATCAAGGATCCCTATACGGTGAACAGAAGAAACAGAAAAGCCAGAAGGGCCCAAGTCCCCAACATCTGACTCATGGGCCACATATCGTTGAAGAGAAGCTATCTTATATGATGGGGTTGATATCCTTCCATGATTATTTACATGAAACGTGACATGGGAAAATTTGACTAGAGCACTCGGAGGAACCCCAGCAAATCCTCCATAATCAAGGAGATAAGCAGCTACCTCTCTTACACCAGTTTCACCAACTCGAACAGAGCGTTTCATCCCAGGTTGGCCAAACATTCTTCCTGTAAAACCTTTAGGGTTGTTTAATGCTAAAGGCTCTTCATCAACGGGTTTTGCCACTGCAACAGTGTCACCATTTTGATTGTTAAGGAAATATGCCCCACCAAGCCCACTTGAGGCTGGAACTACTTGTACCCCAGAAGCTATGGCTGTAGCAACTTCAACTACAAGAGTTTGCACTTTAGGAACACCATGGCTACCAATAAGTTCAACCCTAGGACTCTCACTATACTCTTCTTCCACTTTTGATGTTAATGTTAAGCAAGGTGTCGATGAACTTCGATGGAAGCTCGAAGTCACAATTCCCAAGGACTGGGTAGCATCAACTTTACTAGAATCAAGACGAGAAAAATCAAGGTGATTAAAGGATGGGAGTCTACATCTTTGGGATCGAACACGTGGCTTCAACCCCTTATGTTGGTCAATAGCTACAGCCATTGCAGAAAAATCAAATTTTTGCTCTTGTGTTTGATCATAAACAAATTAACTACTTGATGGTTCTTTTCAGTGGTTAGCCTTCCCCAAGGGCAATAGCCATTATACACCTGCATTTTCATAAACATGGCACCATTAATAAATGTCAACATAAATCACATTTCTTTGACAAAAAAATTGTAGATCCTTACCTGAATGCCTAATTCTATACAAGGAAGATCTAGATTAGATCATTACTTGGTTGTGTTGTGTCCAAGTTTTGCCTCTCCCTGTAATTTCTTGAAAGCGAAGGATTTTTCACCCTCAAATACCTTGTTCCCTGATATCGAAAAGAATGTAAATCATCTTCACTTCTTAGAGTACAAGGTACCTAGCAACTTTACATGAAAAACATGATGTATCTTCCTTGGCCATGAGTAAATAACAATAGGGAACATCTCTTCTAAATTAACAAAATCTTCACTAACCAATAATTCATAAAATACTCATCATATTATTAATATTAATACCACTAAATGTGTATAGTTCTCTATATAGTTGACAACAAAGTAATTGGTCAGATTGTTTCTAGCCTACCTATTTATTTGTCTCTCGCTCCTCTGCACTTATCTCGCCTAAATCTACTGCAACATGCGAAGAAAATGAGTGAACTTTGGAAAGAGAGGAAAAGTGGCTAAAATCCTTTTGAAAATCAATGATTCATTTCAAAAGTTTATGACAGTAATTTAAGAAAAAAAAAATCATATGGTTATTGCTTCTAAAAAAGGGCGCAACCTAATTTGTAAGTATTTATTGAAGCACAACAATTCAAGTTCTAATAGATTTAAGTAGCTAACACGTAAATGCATGAGTAAATAATTATGTCAGAAAAATTATTCTTAAAAGTGAATAGACACACAAGAAGCTATCAAATACGGAGTAAGTTATAGTCGAAAATCCACGAGTCGTTTATAGTTATTTTTAAAAGGCACTCTTTCAATTTGGAACACGCAACCTTGAGCGTTGGTAATGACGAGTGAAATTGACTAATTTACCCATCTGGTTATTATAAAGTCACCTATAACAAGGAATTAAATGGGTTCCATAACAATGAGTATTGACTAGTGAGTAAGCCTAAATCAATGTTTATTTCGCTTGTTATTTTTTGTCATTTGTCTATATTGCTAAAGATCGAACAAACAACATTGACAGTTAGCAATCACAAGGCTCGAACTTGAGACATTAAATAAGGGGAACAAGTGTCCAAAATTACATTTACCCTACCTGAAGATTATCGTAATAATTTTTACACATCCTACGTTTGTAAAATAATTTTTAACTTACCTTACATAAGCTCTAAGTGTTTTTTTATCCTACCCGTAGTTTACCGCAATAATTATTACACACACCACTTTTTTGGAATAATTTTTATCCAGCCTCACAATAGTTGTAAGTGATTTTTACTTAACAGTAAGTGTTATTCAAAATCATGATCTTCCATTTCCGCCTTTATTACTGAAGATCTATAATCCAAGACGACATTTGAATGTGATGAAATGTCATCTTAGGAACAAAATAGAAAACAATCTACGATGACTCCCAGTCTCCGTCATCTATGCTCCATTAAACTTTACCTACCCTCTCATTCCTCCCATACTACCCTCTCCACTGCCGGTAACGTAGATCAATCCTAAATTCGTTCCTAGTCACCGATTTCCACCAAAATGTGAATCTACCCATACGTAGCTAACTATTGATTCATACACTTCATGATTTAAGTTATTCACTATAATAATAATAATAATAATAATAATAATAATAATAATAATAATAATAGTAATAATAATAGATAAATAAAGAACACCCCTACCCCAAGCTAAACGCTTCATTATATAAGCTATCGGTCGCGCAAAAAATTATGCGACCAATATGATATCGATCACTATGTTAAGTCGTTGTATCCTTGTTATGTTGTAATGTTGCAGCAACACTTACAACAAACCTCAGGTAGAGTAAAACCATTTACAGTTTATGTGAGGTAAAATAAAAATTATTTCACAAAGGTGGGGTTCGTAATAATTATTACACCAAACTTCAGGTAGGACAAAAATCACATAGAGCTATTGTGAGGTAAAGTACAAATTATTTCATAAATGCGGGGTGTGTAAAAATTATTATAGCAAATCTCGAGTAGGGTAAATATAATAATTTACTCATTTTTAGTGAATAATGTTTCACTCACTCACCTAACATCCTTGCTCATTGCTACAATCCCGACCCATCCATTTCCATATTAAATTTCATGGCGAATGAGATTGTGCTCGGCATTGGTAATATTATTTCTAGTAGTACCTTAGCAAATTACCAATTTAAATTAAAACAAGAAAAGACAATAAAAGGTAATGTAATTTTCTATCAAGTCACAATGATATAAAAAGAATATTTCAAATTCTATTACTTAAAAAAGAAGCTCTTTCACTTCCTAGTTACACTTCTAGTTAGACGGATCCCACCCTAACAATTCCATTTTATTGGAAGCTCAATCCTATTTCCTATTCTATTGTCAGAAATCACTTCGTCAAATACAAAACAACCCAATTTTTAGTTGTATGAATCAATTTACACCGCCAGTTACAAACTTATGACTATCAGAAAATCCATAACTTTAGCTGTCTTTCCAATCATAGATTTTAAAAAAGTCACTTTTAGTTTTAATTATGTAGTCTAATATCATTTCATCCAATATAAAACTACAATAAATTTCTTGAAATACAAAATTCACATCCATAATCGTTATCAATTATCGAATACACAAAAATTCCAGTTATGCTCCCAATTGCCAGTCAATAATCCATTTCATTAAATAGAAAAAACTTTAAAAACTCAATTGAATCGTTCATTAAATTCATACAAAAGAAAATAGAAAGAAAAATATGTACATACCCTGAACACCCGAGAGAGGGAAAAGCATTCAGGGGGGACGAAAAACAGGTAAAAGGGAGCGCGAGACGATCAAATTTGGAGTTTGACGGTCTCGGCAGAGGAAATCGCCTCCTCTTGAAACACACACAATTACTCCCTTGTATCTCCCTCCTCTTTGTCCTATTAATAATGGTAGCAATATTATTATACCCCTCTTCCCCCTCCTCCATTTCTTTTTTTTTCTTTTTTTAAAAACCACTTCAACAAAACAATAAATTAATCCCTTCATTGGTTTCATTTTCTCTTTCCTCAATTTCTCTCTCTCCCTTTGACAACCTTCCACCCTATCCCCCCTTTTTCTCCGCGATCCTTTTAGCTCTTCCTAATCTTCCTTCCTATTTTAAACACAATCACATGTCAATGTCATATTCCTATTTTCTTGATGTTTAATCCTGCCATTTGTTTGCAAAATATGAATATAAGCCTTTTGTTTTCATTCGAGAAATTAGAAGCTAATTCTTGGATAATTATAAGCAAGAAAAAATTGTCTAAGATTTCAGTCTAAGATGTGCCAAAATGATTTTTTTTACCAAAAAATAACACTCTCAATCTTATCATACCTTTTCAAGTACCCATGCTTAAGTTAAGATGATTCATAAAGGAAAAATCATTTAATATTTATGATACAATTGTGAATCATTCATAAAAGAAAGCATCAATGTTTGTCCAGAATGGTCGCCTAGTAAACTAACTCCAAATAACTAATCCTCACTATGTCACATTGTTGATACTGATTGTTGGCGTGCATGACCATCGAACCACGATTGTTGTTGGCTCAATTGTATATCATCTAATTCTTTTTTTTTTTCTTCTTCTATTATTTATTGTATTTAACTATTGTTTCTTAGGTATGTGATAGGTCGCAAGTGCACAGGTGTAGGTGTATCAGGTATCAAGGTCGTTCCCACAGAGACTTTCCTAAATTACACGTCAAATTAGCCCCCTATGTTCCTTCCTATTTTAAACACAATCACATGTCAATGTCATATTCCTACTTTCTTAATGTTTAATCTTACCATTTGTTTGCAAAATATGAATATAAGCCTTTTGTTTTCATTCGAGAAATTAGAAGCTAATTCTTGGATAATTATAAGCAAGAAAAAATTGTCCTAGATTTCAGTCTAAGATGTGCCAAAATGATTTTGTTTTACCAAAAAATAACACTCTCAATCTTATCATACCTTTTCAAGTACCCATGCTTAAATTAAGATGATTCATAAAGGAAAAATCATTTAATATTTATGATACAATTGTGAATGATTCATAAAAGTAAGCATCTATGTTTGTCCAGAATGGTCGCCTAGTAAACTAACTCCAAATAACTAATCCTCACTATGTCACATTGTTGATACTGATTGTTGGCGTGCATGACCATCGAACCACGATTGTTGTTGGCTCAATTGTATATCATCTAATTTTTTTTTTCTTCTTCTATTATTTATCGTATTTAACTATTGTTTCTTAGGTATGTGATAGGTCGCAAGTGCACAGGTGTAGGTGTATCAGGTATCAAGGTCGTTCCCACAGAGACTTTCCTAAATTACACGTCAAATTAGCCCCCTATGTTCCTTCCTATTTTAAACACAATCACATGTCAATGTCATATTCCTACTTTCTTAATGTTTAATCTTACCATTTGTTTGCAAAATATGAATATAAGCCTTTTGTTTTCATTCGAGAAATTAGAAGCTAATTCTTGGATAATTATAAGCAAGAAAAAATTGTCCTAGATTTCAGTCTAAGATGTGCCAAAATGATTTTGTTTTACCAAAAAATAACACTCTCAATCTTATCATACCTTTTCAAGTACCCATGCTTAAATTAAGATGATTCATAAAGGAAAAATCATTTAATATTTATGATACAATTGTGAATGATTCATAAAAGTAAGCATCAATGTTTGTCCAGAATGGTCGCCTAGTAAACTAACTCCAAATAACTAATCCTCACTATGTCACATTGTTGATACTGATTGTTGGCGTGCATGACCATCGAACCACGATTGTTGTTGGCTCAATTGTATATCATCTAATTCTTTTTTTTTTTTGCTTCTATTATTTATCGTATTTAACTATTGTTTCTTAGGTATGTGATAGGTCGCAAGTGCACAGGTGTAGGTGTATCAGGTATCAAGGTCGTTCCCACAGAGACTTTCCTAAATTACACATCAAATTAGCCCCCTATGTTCCTTCCTATTTTAAACACAATCACATGTCAATGTCATATTCCTATTTTCTTAATGTTTAATCTTACTATTTGTTTGCAAAATATGAATATAAGCCTTTTGTTTTCATTCGAGAAATTAATAGCTAATTCTTGGATAATTATAAGCAAGAAAAAATTGTCCAAGATTTCAGTCTAAGATGTGCCAAAATGATTTTGTTTTACCAAAAAATAACACTCTCAATCTTATCATACCTTTTCAAGTACCCATGCTTAAGTTAAGATGATTCATAAAGGAAAAATCATTTAATATTTATGATACAATTGTGAATGATTCATAAAAGTAAGCATCAATGTTTGTCCAGAATGGTCGCCTAGTAAACTAACTCCAAATAACTAATCCTCACTATGTCACATTGTTGATACTGATTGTTGGCGTGCATGACCATCGAACCACGATTGTTGTTGGCTCAATTGTATATCATCTAATTCTTTTTTTTTTTTGCTTCTATTATTTATCGTATTTAACTATTGTTTCTTAGGTATGTGATAGGTCGCAAGTGCACAGGTGTAGGTGTATCAGGTATCAAGGTCGTTCCCACAGAGACTTTCCTAAACTACACATCAAACTAGCCCCCTATGTAATCGCTAAATGGATTGGGTTTCGATTGGGATTATTCTAAACTACCTGTAGTCACTATTAAAGGCAAAACAAGGAACTATTTACACAAATAACAAGATTAATCAATGGGAAAAAGACGTTCAGGGAAAAACCTAAGTAACTCTATGAATTAATCAAGTGAATTGAACATGTATGTTATTAATTTGGTACATTTTAGAGTCGATAATCGCATAATTTCTTTCGTAGCAAGCTTTTGGTGATAAAATCAATTGCTTAGTAAATTCAATCACCTACTTTCGTGATTCTTTCAATTTTAACTAAGTTTAAAATCAAATTATCACAAGACCCTTAAATACAAAATCCTTTACATAGTGGCGAGGTCAGAATTCAAAGCAAGGGGTGTCAAGTGAAATTTAATAAAAAAAGATAAATTATATTAGAACAAATTTTGAAAATTTAACATATTCGCATAATAAAAAGTTTAATGACATAGTTTAAAAAAAAACACATACCTTAAACCTAAAGTTGTCTGTGATCATTTGGATGATAATTTAAAATTAGTTTTCTATCCCCCGGATCTGACGGAAGAGTATTTATGTCAACACAAACTCTCCCAAAAGAAGTGGGATTAGTGACGGGGTCGGTTTTAAATTATGCGAGTATTTAAACAAAATATTATAACCAAGAACCCTAATCATTTATTCATAAATTATAATTTCATCACTAAACTAACAATTTACTAATTATTCAATAAAAATTCAACCAAAAATTAATAAATTAATCATAATAACTTACAAATTAACATGGCTTAATTCAAATATTGTTTTAATTTAGAGAATTTGGTGCATTGTGATGCTAGACTATCAATGTAGACGGTGGGGAAATTAAAATGCAAAAGGATAGAAAACAGTTAGGATGAAGCAGACTAAGGAGAGGCATCGAACACATGACTTTGCAGCTAGCTAATGCGCACTAGAAGGGAGCAATAGATTTGCCACTAAGCTACTTTACACATTCTTGTATTACTTTGCCACAATATACTATATATATATATATTTTTACCTATCAAAATAGCTCTAAACTAAATTAATTTTTTTCAAAAAAGCTGGGGGTCAGTTGACCCCCCTTGACACAAGGTAGCTTCTCCGTTCGGTACTTCAGTCAATAATCTAATTCCATATTGAATTTCTCCGTTCGGTACTTCAGTCAATAATCTAATCCTAAGGGTTCCGATTATCGAATTTCTCCGTTCGATACTTCAGTCAATAATCTAATTCCATATTGTTGATGTCCAATAAAAAATAATGACATACATAATCAAAGCATAAATAAAATACATTCAAACTAGATTAACACTTGTTCAATCCAACAAAAGCTTAATTCATGAAAGCAACTAAATGATTTTATCCCCTAAACTAATAAAACTACTCAGTACTCATGTTCAAACTACAAAACACATTCAGACAAATTTGTTGAAAAACGAATGACTGATGAATATTTTTTATAAAAAATTGATCAATATTAGTTTAATTATGTATTAATAATATGATCATTTTTGTGTATTATTAGGTCTATATAATAGGAGAATAAATCAAAACTTTTAGGGTCTATTTTTATGAACTTAGGAGATAAGCACTACTTAACTTGGAAAAATCAAACCTCCAAATTCTTTTTTTCAGATTTGGGTTTTCCTTAGGAAGATATATATATATATATATATATATATATATATATATATATATATATATATATATATATATATATATATATATATATATATATATATATATATATAACAAAACTTTTTACAAGTATACTCTAGGCATACCTAGAGGGGCAACAAAGAAAAGCCCAATCAAAAACCAAACAAATCAACTCTTCCATTCTCTAATCTAATCTTTGTATCATTCACTATGAAATTCACCAAAACCTCTACAGTATGAATAATGTCTTTGAAAATTCTTGAATTTCTCTCGAGCCAAATGTAGTATACGAACAAAGTGAACATCAAAAAAATTTGATGTTTTTTCTTTCCCGACCAATTCACCTCCGGTTTGGAGGCACAAATACCCTTCCATGTGACCTTAGGCCAACCCAGTTTTATCAAAACAGAATTCCAAATCTCCATGCTAAAACTGCACTCCTCAAAAAGATGTTCATGGCTCTCCTCCTTTTCATAACATAGTACACATCTGTTCGCCAACATAACACCCATTTTTTGTAATCGATCAAGAGTCATCAATCTGCCTTGGACGCATAACCATGCTATAAACGAGAACTTTGGGACTCAGAATTTGTTCCAAATCACCGAAGCCCAGACCACAGGAGTGAGAGGACCAAGCAAAGCATAATATGAATCATTCAAAGAATACCGGCTGGATGATATTAAAGAAGAAGAAATCTGGTTTAATTCAGAACGAACCTTGATTATTCTCCTCCAATACCAGCTACTATTTTGCTTGATCTCACACTCCTGAAAAACTATTTTCAACAAAAAACTTAAATTAATTGTTTTAAGGGGGAAAAGTAATTTTTCACTAACATACGGAACCTAGGACCAAGGCATAAATACATTCTATTAATCACACAAACAAGATTGCCGGAAATTGATTAATGTAACAGATTCATTAAAAATGTACTTATATCGCTACTTATATTGACATTTTCTAGTGTTTGGTACCAAGAAAAAAGTTGGAAAAATAAATTTTAAAGAAAATTATTTTCTCCTACAAAAAGGAAATTGACTTCCTTTGTTTATCCTAGAAAAAATATTTCCACCTTTAATTGTTCGATCAATTTCCAAAGAAGCTTTATAATGTGATAGGATTGATCATAAAAGCATAACTAAACACTTTGAACTCCGGTTTCTTTTTATTTACAACATATATGGTGACTATTATCGACATTTTCACTACTAAATCTAATTAAAATTTAAAGATGAAATTCAACTTCAACAGTTTGACTCGAAACTTTCTAATATGATAAATTCGATGAATGAACGCTCATATATGAATTTTTAGCTCAATAAAGTTTTATCTGAGAACATATATCGCTATATATATCAACATTTTTTGCCACTAAAACTAACTGAAATTTTAAGGCAAAATTCAAATTTAGTTGTTTGAATTGAAATTTTATGATATGATAGGATGTAGTAAAAAGACTCAAATATGAATTTTGAACTTCAAATGTTTTCATTTGTAACATATATTACCACTTAGATTGACATTTTCTACTGCTAAATTTGACTGAAAGTTAAGAACAAAATTAAATTTCAATGGTTTGAGTGAAGCGTTGTAATATGAAAAAATGATTTTGAAAAAGCCCAAATATGAATTTTGATCTCAAAATATTTTTATTTGTTAACATAATCATTACATATATCATTTTTTTCTCCTATAACTAACAGAATCCTCAAAACAAAATTCAAATTTAGTTGTTGTAAACACAAATTTCTAGTCGAAAATAAATAAAGACAGGAAATTGAGAAACAAATTAATTTGTATTAATATTCGAATGTGTGCGAATACAATCTCTGTATTAAATACAATAAAGTAATCCTCTGATTCGATCTCCTGAAACTTGAGTGAGCCGAGGGCGGGAGCGCTTGATCTCGATCTCGAATGCAGCTTTAGATGAAGAAATTTTGCAGTAGATCTTGAGTTAAAGGTTTTGAGTGTTGATCTCCTTAATGCTTGGTAGCCGGAGGTTGCTCAAAGTCTAACCGTCTGCAGGTTGACTGTTGGTTGCAGTTTTTCAAGTTCTTGGATGCGAGGGCTTGAGTGCTTGATCTCGATCGATGAACTAGACTAGGAAGACGACTGCAGTCTTTGATGGGAAGAACATAAGTTGTTGAACTAGCCGACGTTAATCCTTGTCACTTGTAGCTGGAGAGCGTCTGCAGTTCAATCTTCTGAAGGCTTTCTAGGTCTCGTCGAAGAACTCTGTAGCAGTTCTTGATCTTGACGCGATAGAGGCTGGGAGACTCGATCTTGAGCTTTTGCATACTTCGATCCTTGGCGCTTGGTAGCTGGAGGCCGCTGGTAGTTTGATCTCCTGGAGCCTCAGGATGCTAACTACTGAATCTTGATGCCGCAAGCGCACGGGTGTACGTGTAGCAAATATCAAGGTCGATCCCACAAAGACTTTGCTAACTACACACCAAACTAGCTTCCTATGTGGTTGCTAAACCGGTCGGCTTTTTGTTTTGGATCAATTAATTCTATTTCTAATTGCTAAAAAGGCTCAAAACAAGCAAATATTCACAAAATTCACAAGATGAAATCAATATGAGAAAAGCGTTCAGGGGATAAAACCTAAGTCACTCTATGAATCAAACAAGTGGATTGAACATGTATGCCACTAATTAATTTGGTATATTTTAGGGTCGATAATCGCATAAATTCTTCCGTAGCGAGCTTTTGGCAATGAAACGGATTGCTTAGTAAAATTGATCACCTACTTTCATGGTTATTTCAATTTTAACTAAGTTAAAGATCAAATTATCCAAAGACTCCTAATTACAAAGTCTTCTGTGCCTAGTTCACTTCATAATCAATTTAATCCTAAGGGTTCCGATTATTGAACTTCTCCGTTCGATACTTCATTCAACAATCTAAAAGCTAATGGTGCTCAAGCAAAAGCAATGACATACATATTCAAAGGATAAATAAAATGCATTCAAACTAGATTAACATACTTGTTCAATCCAGCAAAATTCAATCCATAAAAGAAACTAACAAGGGTTTATCCCCCAAACTAAAAGAATTACTCACAACTCATGTTCAAATCACAAAACTTGTCAAAGTCTGTACTAAAATGCATGAAAACTATAAGAATGAGAAATAAACTGAGTTGGAATTCAATCCTTGCTTGAATGACGATCCGTGGGGACTTTTGCTCCTCCACTTCTCTCCAATTCTTGAGAACCGATCTTCCAAAATTCAACCAATCTCTCTATCTTCAACTATGGATGTATGTGGATGGATTTGTGGATGAAGGGATGGATGAATATGATGATGAGGATGATGATGAATGAGAGTGAATGACCATGGAAACAGCCGTAGCAGCAATTATATAGCAATTAAGGGCAATTGAAACGACATTTTTGCATTAAACAGAGCCAACACGGGTGATTGCAAGTCAACATGGACCGTGTTCAATTCAACACGGGTCATGTTGCAGTGACATGGACCGTGTTGCCCCACTGGAATTGATTTCTGCACTTTCTGGACGTTTAAATGACCCGTTTTGCTCCAAATGGCACCCGTGTTGGGTTCTGACGACCTCCTTATATTGTTTTGGGCCTTAACTTGGGCCCGAGGTAGATCTCTTCTCCAATTGTGATCCTCTTGGACTCCACATACTTGATTTTGAGCTTGATATGATCCAAATTGCTCCAAATTGCTATAAAATTATATCAAACTCCAACCAAGCATAAAATAGAGAATTTGAGTATAAAAATAATACATTCATATCAATAATCACTTAAATTAACTCTAAATAACCCAAGATCACATATATATAAAATACACTTATCAAATCCCCCCATGCTTACACCTTGCTTGTCCCTAAGCAAGGCTAAACTCACAAATAAAATGAAAAATAAAGAAAATAACGAAAATAGAAAATAAACGGGACAAAACGACTCAAGTCAAAAGAAAAAGTTTTAAATTGAATGAAAAATTTATTTACAAATCTTCTCAGGAAAGCATCGACAAGACTTTCAATTAATCCAACTTAATCAAGCATAGCCCAAGTATGAATGAAAGTTTATATACAAGAGAAAATGAAACCATAAAAAGAATTACAAAAACTATACCTATCAAGATCAAACTAATCACCCTCCTAATCTCAAAAGAAACAAGCAAGCACACAATTATGGATGAAACTAGGTAATTGAGAGCAACCCCACTTTAGGAATGTGGAAACACTCCTCGCATGTGTTTGAAAATGAATAATACAATGAAGGTTCACTCAATACTCAATCACATAGCAACACTCTACCATAAGCTTGCAAATAATCTCAATTCTCTACCGCTAAAATGCAATGTACAAATGATAATCAAGAGGACTTTCAAAAGGGTTGTAATGGGGCTAAGGTGACCAAAATACCCTCATTCTTCTTCTTCAAGGGTATTTCTTCAAGAAGGGAAGAACAAGGGCATTTTGGTTACTTAATAAAATTAATGGCCGGAAAAATACCAAATAATTACTAACACAAAAAGTAAGGGTACCTCAAAATTAGTTTTGAAAAGTTGGGGTACCAGAAAAACATTTCACCAAAAGTTAGGGTACCTTAGAGTAATTTTTTGAAATATAATAAGGGTGGTTATTTAGCTATGTAGCTTACAATATGTACAAAAGAATGCCTCTATCATATTATCAATGCACAAGCAAAAATGCAGTTTCAAAGAGATACATCACAAGTTCTAGAGAATGAAAACTAAGAATGATTCACACATGGAAAATATGAGACTAATAAAAATGATTAGTCATTTTAAGGCTTATGTGGTCTCACGGGTTAAAAGCTCTAAGGTAAACCTAGCTCAAATAGATGTATGTGTGCAAAACTCATTCCAATAGTTCATAGAAAAGACAATCAATCATCACTATCAAAGTACAATTCTAAACTCTCTAAGTTTTCACAACTCTTTTCAAAACTTTTATTCACAAAAGGGCTATACAAAACTAAATCAAATTAAAAGGAAACTTATCTAGCTTCAATTCATCATCGGAGAATTTTATTCACTAATCCTAACCTATCCTAATTTTTTTCATTTTCAATTTTTTTAAAATTTTGGAAACTTTTGGTTTTTTTTTGTTCTTTCTTTTTTCAAAAACTAAAATCAAAAGTCAAATGAAAAACTAGAAAACTAAAAAAACTAAGAAAAAGAAAGAATCTAATATGCAACTAACTAATGCAATTCTACGTGAATGCAAAAGATTTACAAATGACAAATAAAAATAGGAATTATATACACAAAGATGAGTGTTTATTCCATTATTTTACATGTTTTAATCCTTTATTCTATGACTTTTTGTTGGTTCTTAATAAATTAATTAGGTTTACTATTATGGTTTTATTGAGTTTTATTAAATTTTATTTCATTATATTGTTTTAATTGTTTTTTTATGAAATTGAAACAAAAATTGTTAAAACTGAAAATAAACCTAAAATCTAATCCTAATCCTATTCTAAGGCCCGACCCATCTCCCAGGCTCAATTCCCCTTTCGGGCCCAATCACCCTTCACTCCCTCACAACTCAGCCCACCATCGAAAACCCACTTCCCACCTTTTCTTTTCCATTTCATCCCCTTCTCCCTTTTCTCCTCTTTCTCCCTTACCCGGCCTAACACCGCCCCAGCCCAACTACACGCCTAAACCCGCCTTAACCCTACCCATAATCCCATTAACCCAAAACCCCTTTTTCTAATCTAATTGCCCCATTTTATTTTCTTTTCCCCCTTTTTCCTTTCCTTATTTTTTTCCCCTTATTTCCTTTCCTTTATTTCTCTGATTTACATTCTCTTTCTCTCACTTCCCCTCTTCCCTCTCTGTCCGTCCCATTTCCATGTCTCTCTCTCTTCTTATCTCATTCTCTTACTAAAACATCTTCTTCTCTTTCTTTGCAGATGAAAGTACAACAGTAGCAGTAGTAGAGCACCACCATCAGCGCATACACCAGCACCATCTTCTCATCTAACCATTGATTTCATCTCAACCGTCCAAGCTAAAGGAGATCGAAGAGCTTAGATTCGAAAAGGAGGAAGAATTTAGTATAAAAGGGAAGAAAAGCCACATTCGAGATTTTTATGGTTGGTTTTGGGCAAGTGACAACCCATGCCTCCATCAATTTTAGGGTTTGCTCTTTAGATTAGATGTTAGTTTAGGATTAGATTACGTTTAGTTATTGTTTGATACATGTTTTGATTCGGATTTCAGTATTTGATTAGGGTTTAATATTTCGATTATTTTGGTTGTTAATTTTAGTTGCTTTCTTTGATTGATTTTCTGAGTTGGTTTTTGTATAATTTTGGTTTTGATTGCTCCTTCTAATCTCTCTGTTTCTTGTCCATTTACCTCTATTTTTACTCCCTTGTTTCTTTCTCTGTTTCGCCCTTTTTTCCCTTTTCCCTTGTTTTTCTCTTCCTTCGTCCACCTCTCTATTTCTATCTTTCTTTCTGTCTATTCTTTTTCTCTTCTTCTCCCTTGTTCGGTCATTATTATCGGTAGGTAGTAGTGGTAGTAGGATAGTTAATGTTAATCTATGTTAGTTTATTAGGAAAGTTTATCATTTAGGTTAATTAGGTTTAGCATTTAATTGGGTTAGTTTTGTTATTTGGGTTTGATAGGATTAGTTGTGTCAGTTTTGGTAGTTGGGCCAAGTCCTTTAGGCCCCCTAGGTTAGGATAGTTGAACCATTAGTTTCTTTAGTTATTAAGTTAGCTTAGCCCAAAATGTTAGTTTAACATAGATTTAAGATAATTGTGTCTTAGGATAGTTTAATTAAGTTTGTTAATAAATATGATTAGTGAGTAGTTGTCTTAGGTTAGAGGGTGATTAAGGCTCTTATTAGGGTTTAATTTGAGGTTTGATTGGAAGGGAATGATTAACTTAGTTTAGAATTTTTCACCATTACTCTCTATCTTTTGTGGAAGTTTGGTTGATTGAAAGGTTGCTAGGCTTCTTTAAAGCATTAGTGAGAAGTTTTAGTGGGATAATTAGATCTGTCTTTCATGAAATTGAGGATTATTTTAATTAGGGTTTGTTACACTTTATACTCTTAAGTTTTAGTCTTCATGAGAATGAGGGGTAAGATTTGGGAAGTTAATCTAATGTTATCCTTGGAAGAGGGTGCATAGAGTGATTTAATTTAGTAGCAACCCATTCCTAGCTTAGTTATCACCTTTCGATTAGATTTCCTTTAAGCGGCTAAAATCAACCCCCGAGCCTTTTTCTTCTTTTATTTGTAATTTTTATTGTGTCTTTAGTTTAGTTCTAAAACCTCAAAAATTGTGGAAATCTAAATCTAGTAGGTGAGAGCTCGAGTGACTTTTAGGTTCGGTACCCCAACTCCCTGTGGATACGATATTAAACCCGCACTATGATGCGGTCGAACAATGAGGACTCAAATTTTCAAGTTACTCACCCCCCCTCCCCCATGCTTGGACAAAGCATTGTCCACAATGCATAAAACAAGAATATACTAGCACGAAAGGGTAACAAGAGTAGCACGGTGAGGGAAAGAAGAGAAAACGGACGATTATGTAAAAATACAAGGAAAGGCCGAGAAAATGGCTTGAATACCCATGTTACCTGGATGGCGGTGTCCAACACGGGTCGTGTTGGATCAACACGGACCGTGTTGGACTGTGTTCGCAAACTCTTGCTCTCTGGAAAGTGATACGGGTCGTGCTATGGTCAACACGATCCATGTTGATCTTGTTCTTCGCCTTTTTCGCCTGGGTGCGAATCCTTTTGGTGTCTTCTCCTTTATTTTTTTCTTATTTCTTCTTCACTTTTTTCTTTCACTTTTACTCACTCACTCTCTCTAATTTCTCATTATTTTTTTCTCTCTGTTTTTCTTTTGTCGCACTCACTCTATTTTTTTCTTTTCAAAATTTTTTAGATTTTTTTCTTCTTTTTTTATATCTCTAAAACTAATATCTCAAAAAGAAAAATAAAATTTAAACCCTAGAAAAATTAAAATAAATCAAAGAAAAAATCCTAAAAATTCTAGAAAAATAAAGAAAAATTTAGAAAAATCAAAATAAAAGGAAGAAAAATAAGGAAAAATTCTAGAAAATCCTACAAATGAAAATAAAACCGAAAAAGCTTGGGTTGCCTCCCAAGAAGCGCTTGTTTAACGTCCTAAGCTAGACAAGGTACCTCTCAACCCGGTGAAAAATCCATGACTCCATACCCAAAGGTTTTAGGAGCTCCATCTTGCACAATACCTCCAAACAACTTCAAATTGACCCTACAGCTTGGGTCAAACACATCACCTCCTTTAGAAATGGAGGGATCACCATCATCAATCCTGAAAATCTCATCAAAAGTACCACTGTTAATAGTATAAGGCACGTTCTTGATGATGTTAGGTGGGGGCAAAATTTCTTTTATTCCCACCCTTGCATCGCCAAGTTCAAGGCCTTTATCAACAAATAAACTACAAGGATTTTCAACAAAATTATCACAAGATTTCTCAAGGTTTTCACTTTCAACGACATGCACACAATCTTCGTTCTTTTCACAAACAAAACCACCAATATGCTCATCATTCTCACATAGCTCACCAACACCAAAGCAAGGGGAATCATTACCTGGCAAAACATCACGAAATAAGTTAAACTCTAGTTCATGTTCCCCTATCCTAAACTTCATCTTCCCACATTGTACATCTATGACACACCCTACGGTAGCAAGAAAAGGTCTCCCCAAAATGATTTGAGTACGGGAATCCTCGGGCATATCAAGAATAACAAAGTCAATTGGCACATAACAATCAACCAACTTAAGGGCAAAGTCCTCCAAAATACCCTTAGGGTACTTAATAGAACGATCCGCCATTTGCAATGACATGGTAGTTGGTCTCAACTCTCTAGGTTCAACCGTTCATACAAGGAATAGGGCATTAAGCTTACACTAGAACCCATATCGCACAAAGCTCGGTCAACGGTTAAACTACCTAAGCCACATGGGATATTAAAGCTCCCCGGATCCTTAAGCTTAGAAGTAAGCTTGTTAAGGACCACGGAAATACACTCTTCAGTCAAAGCAACTTCCTCAATTTCATCAAATTTCCTCTTTTTAGAGAGGATTTCTTTCAAAAAATTTGCATACAAAAACATTTGAGATAAAGCATCGAAAAACGGCACATTCACATTCAATTGCTTTAACATATTAAAGAACTTGCCAAATTTTGCATCTAATTTAGCCTTAGCAAACCTTTGAGGAAAAGGTAACGGTGGTTTGTAAACTCTAGGTGGAGATGAGGGTCGGGTTTCGGTGTTCTCTTTTGAAGGCTCACTTTCAAGGTCTCTCTCTTTCTCAATCCCATCAACCTTCTCATTAGGCTTCTCAACCTCTCTCTCAACCTCAACCCCCCATGCTTAGAATTTGGCATGCTAGGTCCCTCATATTGTGTCCCACTCCTCAAAATAATGGCATTACATTGGGCATTAGGGTTAGGAATGGGTTGTCCGGGAAGCGATCCCGAAGGAGGGGTAGAAGTGCTAGCTTGGTTGGCCAATCGAGTCTCAAACATTTGGTTTTAGGAAGCCAAAAAGTCTACTCTAGTGGCCAATGCTTTGATCAGATCATCTTGCCTTTGTTGATGCTCAAATTGTCTTTGTTGGAATTTAAGGACAACATCTAACATGACTTCTATGGTCTTTAGGTATTGGATTGGGGGATGGGGTTGGGTTTGTTGGGAAGGTCTTTGTCCTTGTCCTTATTGGGCACCCAAGTGATTATTGTTTCGGTAAGAAAAATTCGAGTGATTTCTCAAACCGGGGTGATATGCATTCGGGTTACCAACATAGTTGGCTTGTTCATTAGGGTCTCCAGTTTCCAAACCACAAGGACAATGCAACGTTGCATGCTCAAAAGAATGACATGATGCACATTGAGGTTGAGGGGGAGGGGTATCATTCACAGTCATTCTATCCATCTTTTCAGTAATAACATCTAATTTTGCTGATAAAAGAGTGATAGCATCTACCTCATACTTACCTCCCGTTCGTGTGGAACGGGGCTTAGACCATTGGTAGCTATTCAGGGACATTTGCTCCATGAGCTCATGAATCTCTTCCACGGTCTTCCTCATGATGTCTCCTCCCGCCGCTGCTAAGATGTTGGCCCTCAAATTGTCATTCACTCCGTTGTAGAACGCTTGAATCGGCACCCAAGGATCGAATCCATGTTGGGGGCATTGCCTCAAAAGGTCCTTGAACCTCTCCCATGCATCGTAGAAGCTCTCTCCCGGCTCTTGAGCGAATATGGATATTTGGTTCCTCAGGCTTGTCAACTTGCTAGGTGGAAAATATTTTGCAACAAATGCACTAGCAAGTTGATCAAAAGTGGTGATGGTAGTGGTCGTCGGTAGGGAATCAGCCATTCCCAAGCCTTCCCTTCTAATGAGAAAGGGAAAAGCCGGAGTTTGATGGCGTCCTCCGTCGCTCCATTCGCCTTGAAGGTCTCATATGCTTGCTGAAAGATGCAGATATGCCAGTTGGGGTCTTCATTGGGAAGGCCATGAAATGGTGAGGCCTTCACCAAGTTGATGAGGGAACTCTTCAAATCGAAGTCGTGCGCGTCCACTCCCGGTACGTTGATGGCGGTGGGCTGATTTGCGACTGGGGGAGTCACGCATTGTCCAAAAGTACGTCTTGGCTGGGCCATCTTCGGTTCCTCCTCGGCTTCTTCTTGCCTCCTACTTGCTTCCTCTATTCGTTGTCGCTTCCGCCTTGCACGGAAGGTTCTTTCAATCTCCGGGTTGAACCCGAATAGCGGTGCTTTTTGCATATACCGATTGAAAACCTTGCAAGAGACAAAAACAAGAACAACCAAGGAAGATCAAATAGGAAAAAGAAAAATAAAATGATTTAGTCAATCTAAGGATATTCGTTTGGTGGCGGCTAGGAGCAAAAGTTTCCCGGCAATGGCGCCAAAAACTTGATACGCCGCAAGTGCACGGGTGTACTGTAGCAAATATCAAGTCGATCCCAGAGGGACTTTGCTAACTACACACCAAACTTGCTTCCTATGTGATTGCTAAACCGGTTGGGTTTTTGTTTTGGATCAACTAATTCTATTTCTAATTGATAAAAAGGCTCTAAATAAGCAAATATTCACACAACTCACAAGATGAAATCAATATGAGAAAAACGTTCAGGGGATAAGACCTAAGTCACTCTATGAATCAAACAAGTGGATTGAACATGTATGCCACTAATTAATTTGGTATATTTTAGGGTCGATAATCGCATAAATTCTTCCGTAGCGAGCTTTTGGCAATGAAACGGATTGCTTAGTAAAATTGATCACCTACTTTCAAGGTTAGTTCAATTTCAACTAAGATAAAGATCAAATTATCAAAAGACCCCTAATTACAAAGTCTTCTATGTCTAGTGCACTTCATAATCAGTTTAATCCTAAGGGTTCCAATTATCGAACTTCTCCGTTCGATACTTCATTCAACCATCTAAATCCATGCTAATGGTGCTCAAGCAAAAGCAATGACATACATATTCAAAGGATAAATAAAATGCATTCAAACTAGATTAACATACTTGTTCAATCCAGCAAAATTCAATCCATAAAAGAAACTAACAAGGGTTTATCCCCCAAACTAAAAGAATTACTCACAACTCATGTTCAAATCACAAAACATGTCAAAGTCTGTACTAAAATGCATGAAAACTATAAGAATGAGAGATAAACTTAGTTGGAATTTGATCCTTGCTTGAATGTCGATCCGTGGGGACTTTTGCTCCTCAACTTCTCTCCAATTCTTGAGAACCGATCTTCCAAAACTCAACCAATCTCTCTATCTTCAACTATGGATGTATGTGGATGGATTTGTTGATGAAGGGATGGATGAATATGATGATGAGGATGATGATGAATGAGAGTGAATGACCATGGAAACAGCCGTAGCAGCAATTATATAGCAATTAAGGGCAATTGAAACGACATTTTTGCATTAAACAGAGCCAACACGGGTGATTGCAGGCCAACACAGACCGTGTTCAATTCAACACGGGTCGTGTTGCAGTGACACGGACCGTGTTCAATTCAACACGGGTCGTGTTGCAGTGACACAGACCGTGTTGCTCCACTGGAATTGATTTCTGCACTTTCTGGACGCTTAAATGACCCGTTTTGCTCCAAATGGCACCCGTGTTGGGTTCTGACGACCTCCTTATATTGTTTTGGGCCTTAACATGGGCCCGAGGTAGATCTCTTCTCTAATTGTGATCCTCTTGGACTCCACATACTTGATTTTGAGCTTGATATGATCCAAATTGCTCCAAATTCCTACAAAACTATACCAAACTCCAACCAAGCATAAAATAGAGAATTCGAGTATAAAAATAATACATTCATATCAATAATCACTCAAATTAACTCTAAATAACCCAAGATCACATATATATAAAATACACTTATCAAATCTCCGGGCCTTCAAAATGAAGGGGGAGAACCCCTATTTATAGGCTCTGGAGGCCTAGCTCCTAGGGTTTGAGTTGGACTTTGGGTTTTGGCCCAAGTTAATTAATTATTCCTTTTAATTTTAAATAAAGAAATAATTAATATTTTCTACATCATCTTTGACACGTGTCATGATATTATTGGTCATGATGCATTTTCATTTAAAATTCAATTAAGTGGACCGCCGGAAATAATTCAACACGTGGCGGACAATGATTGGCCGAATAAATTTAATTTATTTTCCACGTGTCAATTTTTAATTGGTCGAAAAATTTTTGTCTCCTACATATGCCGCCTTCGAGAGCCAACTGCAGACACGAATCTTGAGTTGAGTGTTTGTAGCAGTTGGGTCTCGAAAATTTAATAAACTCCAAATCATGCCCCCTTTTTTTTGGAAGAGAATAAACACCATTTTCTTTCACATTTGGGCTTGATGTCTTGATGAATAACTAGATGGACAAATTGAATGATAAGAAAGCATATTTTTATCCCTAAAAACTTGGACGTCAACCACTTTCTTCCTTTGGGCCGCACAATGAACAATTCAGCCAACCCTTTTTAAAAGTTTGTATTTAACTAAAATTGTATCAACAAATTGTATTTCTTCTCTTTCCTTATTATCAATTTATCACAACTCTACAAGCTGTATGATTCTTATCAAATAAGGTTCTTTTTGATATTTGAATCAGAGTATGACTTGGAGTCTTGGCCAATTTGTCAATATTAAAACAGCCTCTTTCATCAACCTGCATGTTGCAACATCTCTTCTCATTCAGTCAATTCTAGCCCTCCTAGCTGTCTTCTTACTCTATAATTTTGTAATTCTTGGCTGTCTTTTGAGGTTGTATTTCTTCTTCTTCAATGGCAAAACCTCTTCTGCAGTTGTTCCCCATCTTCTCTGAAATTCCTTATTTTTTCATTCTTCTTCTTCTTCTTCTTCTTCTTCTTCTTCTTCTTCTTCTTCTTCTTCTTCTTCTTCTTCTTCTTCTTCATTTTTTTTAATATAATATCTAGAGCTTTTGGCAATTTGATGACTTCTTCTGTTTCATTTTCTTTGGAAACGAAAAAAAAAATGGAGAATCCAGCTTCGGTGCGGTACAAAACCATGGTGACGGTAGACCGATATCTTCCTCCATTATTGTGTCATCTTGAATCTCTATTTCATTTTTCTTTTTCGGCTCCTTTTTTTACTCAACAAATCTTTCTTCCTTGATTGATTGTATCTTAAACAAGAAGAATCTTGAAACTCAGAAACATTAAAAAAAATAGCTCTGAATCTCTGCTAGTATCTCCTGATCTAATTCTGTTTTCTTTATTTTCCTGGCTTGAATGAGAAAGCAGGAAAAAAAAATGCAGTGTCTGTTTCAATTTGCTTGCTTTCCCCTGGCCGTCGAAAGTGTGGATAGTTTGAGCCTTTTCTTTTTCTTTTTCTTTTTTTGCCCAGCAAATTGACAAGAGTCTTCCAACTCCTCGCAGATTATGGTTTCAATACTCTACTTATGAGATATAGTCTTCTTCATTGCTATTATTTATTCTTTTATTTAAATAGTGGCTCCTCCATTTATTATTGGGCCCCACTTATTTAACGAGAGTGGTTCTTTTGGATCCTTGAACACATACAATGATGCACATGGAAATAAGATAGCTCTCTTGCAATCTTTTGTCATCTTCTATTTTTTTTCTATTTTTCTCATGTTATGTGGGCCCTACCCGATAAATGTAAGTGGTGAAACTTTACATTTAAACACAAAGAAAAGAGCCACCATATTGCAAATCAACCGCCAACTTTCATCTTCTTTTTTTTCATATTTCGATTTCCCTGTTTTTCGCTTTTTTTCACATATTCTTCTTTTTCTTAACATTTCCCCTTTTTTTTAGGGAGCAGAGAAGGATTATTGACTGGTCTTCTTGGGATTGATCTCCGCTATTGTCGCTGACGTTTTACCTACTCCTCAGCGTACTGACGTAGAGTTGTCCTAGACAACTCTCTCAGAAATGGTAGTACGGTCTGGGTCGACAAAGTCATCGCCCTACCTTAGCTCATTCCCCTGGGTACTGACATAGAGTTGTCTTAGACAACTCTTCCAAAAATGCAAGTATAGCCAGGGTCGACTGGGTCATCGCTTTACTTTAATTGGATCACTCCCTTGGCTGCTGGCGTAGAGTTGTCCTAGACAACTCTCTCAAAAACGGCAGTACAATTAGGATCGAATGGGTCATTGCTTCGTCGCAAGTGGAACACTCCTCAACGTACTGACGTAGAGTGGTCACATACTTACTCTTGAGTATGTCTAGGTCGATCAAACGTCGCGACCTTGGCGGAATACTCCTCGACCATCGTGAGTTGTCTCACAACTCTCTCAGAAATGGTAACACAGTTTGGGTCGACAGAGTCATAGCTTTATTTCAGCTTCCGCGAATTACTCCTCAGCTTACTGACGTAGAGTTGTCCTAGACAACTCTCTCAGAAACGGCAGTACAGTCTGGGTCGACGAAGTCATCTCCTCACCTTGGTTTATGTGGGCTACTCCTCATCTTACTGACATAGAGTTGTCCTAGACAACTCTCTCAGAAACGTCAGACAGCTTGGGTCGACAGAGTCATCGCTCCACCTCAGCTCTCATGGATTACTCCTCAACATACTGACGTAGAGTCGTCCTAGACAACTCTCTTAGAAACGACAGTACAGTTTGGGTCGACGGAGTCATGGCTTCATCGCAAGTGGAATACTCCTCAGTGACGTTTTGATGTATGAGACATTTTGAGGTGTCTCTTTTCAGAACCAACTAGGTCGACAACATCGTCGCCTGGCTTACTACTCCTAGACTTTTTAGTCGTCTACGGGCTATGAAGAGTGGACTTAAATTCTCTTTCGAGCCATGATGAGTCACCAGACTTTCTTCTGAAGATCCACGACAAGCCAGCTAAACATTTTCTCGGCTGTGAGCATCATGGAAGGACACGAGGACATCGCCCGCTAGCTTGCCCCCAACATCGACTCTAAATGAGACGTTAAAGTCGTTAACTTGAAAGAGTATACAACTTAGCAAAAGGAGTATGCTGCATAATTGAAGGAGGATGACGTCATCTTGGAGCATAAGTCAACCAACACGAGTAGGATGCCCCCACGATGCATGCTTAAGTGAGGTTGTCAACCAATATGAGGACTACATACCATTGACGACACTGACTTGGAGTGGACCACCGACATGGAAATCCTAGCATACCATAGTGTGACTTGAAAGCCCACAATTTCGATGACTTAGAAGTCTTTAACCTTGTCGACTTTGGAGTCTTGCGTGTGTAACCTATTGACTTTACTGATTAAGAGTCTTGTATTGACTTGTGAGTCTTTGCCTGTCTTGACTTGGGAGTCTTGCATCTTGTTGACTTGAGATTCATTGAATTTTATTAACGTATGAGTCATTCATTTTGATTTGAGATTCGTGAACTTGTGAATCTTTTGTCAGGGATGACTTGAGAGTCTTTTTCTTAAGTGACTTGGTAGTACTTGATTTTCTTCACACATAAATCTTGCTTTTAATGACTTAGTAATCTTGAAAGTCCTGAATTTTGATGTCTTGAAGATTGTTGACATAAGAGTCTATAGATTTGCTGATGTGAGAGCCTTATGCATCGTTGACTTGGGAATCTTGAAGTTTATTGACTTAGAAGTCGCGATCGTGACTTGTGAGTCCTTTTATTTTGTTAATTTGAATTTGGTTGACTTGTGAGTCTTTCATTTTGTCCACATGGGAGTCAAGAGACCTGTTGATGCGAGAGTTTGACTGACTTGGAAGTCTTTTTCTTATTGTTGACTTCGAAGTCAAGGGACTTGGTGACTTAAGAGTCTTGAAGTTTGTTGATTTGAAAGTCTTGAATTTTTTTGATAACTTGGAAGTCTTTAATTTTCATTGACTTGGAAATCGGTGAATCTAGTGACTTGAGAGTCTTTTATTTGATTGAATTGGGAGTCCTTGACTTGAAAGTCTTCAATTCAACTTGGGAGTCTTTAACTTTGATGGCTTAAAAGTCCGACTTGAAAACTTTGGTTGGACTTGTGAGCTCTATATGCTTGTACAACTTAAGAATCTTTGACTTGAAAGTCTTGAACTTTGACTTATGAGTCTTGAATTTGCTAACTTGTAAGTCCTTAAAGTTTGTTGACTTGAAAGTGTTGGAGTTTGTTGACCAGGAAAGTCTTCAAAATTTGGTGACCTGGGATGAATTTTTTTTCTTAGGTGTGATTGTATTTGGGTCTAGACTCAAATTGCCTACATACCTTAAGGGATAGTATAACCATAAGGATCAAGCCAAACATAGTTCAAATTTAAAGAAGGACAAATGAAGATTTTATTTATTTATTAAGCCGTACACAGTTTATACTCTTGCGGACCAGGAGTATTACAATGATGATACTGAAAGGAACTAAAGTGCAAATGAACTGAAAATGAAATCTTTTTTTTTTTTTTGGTAAACAGTTTAGGCTCTTGCTCGGAGGCTACATCTTCACTTTCCTATATTTTGACTTGGGAAGAAGAAAGTGTCTCCTCTTGTTCAAGCTTTTCATCGGTGTTGTTTTTGCTTTGATGACCAGTGAAGATCACAGTGCGTCTTTTCACTCTAAGGGATCCTTCAGACTTTACTTCCAATGTTGAACACCGCTTCATGCGAGATGGGATGGTGATTTGAACTTCGTTGATGACCCCAAGGCGACTGAATGCGGAGCTCTGTTCTTTGTGGGATCGTGAGCTTGACACCTCTTTAGTCTATTTGATCCTTGACAATACATAATGCTTTGATCTCGAACCATCCTTGATCCGCTGAAAACTGAGGCTTTACGCTCTCCTCGATACCCTATCCGCTCAAAGACAGATGCTTGTTTGTGGGAAGATGACCGTCCCAACCTATCGAACACGGAGAGCTTTGACTTAGACTGATACTCCATTCCTTCGCTATCATCTTCTTCGATCTCAGGAGACCATGTTCACAGCTACAACATTGTTAACTTCTCCAAAGAAGTACTTCGAAAAGTATTCCTCCAGCGTGACGGGAGCATAACGGCCTCGTTTAGGCAACTCAGTTGAACCCACTCCTTGTTTCTTGATGACTTCAAGCCTTTTGCTCTCCATCGAAGATTGAGGATTGTTACTTCTCCTTTGTTTCTTACTTTGACGAGGCGATGTTGTTTGGACTTCACTTTGCCCCCTAGTCTTTTTCCGAGCTACCGAGTTCCATCCTTCATCTTCACCAAAAGCTTATGGTACTTGCTCATGTTCATCTCGAGGTACCTGTACTAGCACAACAAGAAGGACTAGTTTCTGGCATCCAAACTGAATCATTAAGCGTTCACTTTCCTTGGCTGGAATTGGTCGCGCTGAGACGTAATTGGATTCGACATTATCATCCAAGTACAATATTATCTTTCCTTCCTCAACTAGCTTCATGATCCACTCCTTAACCGTGATGCACTTCTCAATAGGGTGACTAACTACCCTATGATAGTGACAATATCTTGGATCAGTGGTTCTTCCCGCTTCTTCTGGCCTCTTTGGTTGTGGGTGTTCGATAACTCCTGTCTCTAATAAGTCATCGAGCATTCCTGACAAGTCTGAGTCTGGAAACGGGTACTTCTTTTCTTGAAGCTCCTTCAATGTAGGACGCTTCCTTTCAGCATCTTTCGAGGAAGTGACTTTCTCCCTTTTAGATTTCGATTTAGCAGAGATTCGTACTGGCTCACAAGCAGAAATAGCTATGGACTCCTCTTTTGAAGTTTTTGATGGCTTGCCATTCTTCTTATACCTATCGTCGTTCCTTGCATCATATGACGATGAAGACCTTCCCCGTCGACTTGCTATGGTGATCTCCATATCATGTGCCTTGGTTGCCAATTCCTGAAAGGTTTTTGGTTTGGCCATCTTAAGGATATAGAGCATATCCCAATGCATGCCTTGAGCGCACATATCGACAGCTGAAGCTTCGTTGAGGCGATCCTTGCATTCAAGACTAAGAGGCCTCCAACAATGGATATAGTCAAGTATTGGCTCGCCCTCTCACTGCTTGGTGTTTGTCAACTCTGTCATACTGACGACCCGTTGAGCACAGTAGAACCTGTTGAGAAACTCATTCTCCATTTGTTCCCAACTATTGATAAATTCAGGCTCTAGATCCGTATACCAGTCGAATGCGATCCCCTTCAGAGATCAGACAAATTGCTTCACTAGTCGATCTCCTTCTGTGCCAGCATTGCTACAAGTTTCAATAAAGTGAGCGATGTGTTGTTTGGGATTACCCTTTCCATCAAATTGATTGAACTTCGAGGGTTGATATCCTTGTGGCATTCGAAGGGCGTTGATCTTCTTCGTGTATGGCTTGGTGTACAAGTGACTCTTGTTCGATGCCTTTCCGAGCAGAGCCCTTACTGCATTCGCAATTAGACTCAGAATATGTTCCGCAGTCATTGACCCTGAAGACGAGATCTTCTTCCTTTCACTGTCGCCATCAGCATCACCATTAGAAGACTAACGTCAGATTCCTCCTTGCCAGTCTCTTAGACAGATTCTTGATAAGGGTGCTTCTCCATTTTCCTCGTCAGTTTTGGGATCTGTTCGCTTTGTTCGTCGATCTTCTTATCCTTCTCCTCGCTTTCCCTAGCGAGCCTGTTTAGCATAGCCTCAAGTTGAGCTATCTTTTCCTCCATGTTGATAGCCATCACGCCGCTTGAATTAAATGTCGAATTTGACTTCTTGGAGAAAGAGATGAGAGATAGAGATGTCCCACCGAGCGTGCCAAATTTGTAAACACAAATTTCGAGTCGAAAATAAATAAAGACAGGAAATTGAGAAACGAATTAATTTGTATTAATATTCAAATGTATGCGAGTACAATCTCTGTATTAAATAGAATAAAGTAGTCATCTGATTCGATCTCCTGAAACTTGAGTGAGCCGAGGGCGCGAGTGCTTGATCTCGATCTCGAACTCGAACGTAGGTTTAGCTGAAGAATTCTTGCAGTAGTTCTTGAGCTGAAGGTTTTGAGTGTTGATCTCCTTGATGCTTGGTAGCCAGAGGCTGCTCGAAGTCTAACCGTCTGCAAGTTGACTGTTGGTTGCAGTTCTTCAAGTTCTTTGATGCGAGGGCTACAGTGCTTGATCTCAATCGATGAACTAGACAAGGAAGACGGTTCCAGTCTTTGATGGGAAGAACATAAGTTGTTGGACTAGCCGACGTTAGTCCTTGTCACTTGTAGCTGGAGAACGTCTATAGTTCGATATTCTGAAGGCTTTGCAGGTCTCATCGAAGAACTCTGTAGCAATTCTTGATCTTGACGCGATAGAGGCTAGGAGACTCGATCTTAAGCTTTTGTAGACTTTGAGCCTTGGCGTTTGGTAGCTGAAGGCCGCTGATAGTTTGATCTCCTGGAGCATCTGGATGCTGACTGCTGAATCTCCGAGCCTTCAAAATGAGGGGGGAGAACCCCTATTTATAGGCTCTGGAGGCTTATCCCCCAGGGTTTGAGTTGGACTTTGGGCTTGGGCCCAAGTTAATTAATTATTCCTTTAATTTTAAATAAAAAACTAATTAATATTTTCTGCATCGTCTTTGACACGTGTCATGGTATTATTCGTCATGATGCATTTCCATTTAAAATTCAATTAAAAGGACCGCCGTAATTAATTTAACACGTGGCAGATAATGATTTACCGAATAAATATAATCTATTTTCCACGTGTCATTTTTTAATTGGTCGACAAATTTTTGCCTCCTACAGTTGTTTGAATCAAAACTTTATAATATTATAAGATGAAGTAAAGAAAGCTCAAATATAAATTTTGAGCTCCAAATATTTTCATCGGTACAAATATCATCATTTTCCGGAAAAATGGTTTGCTTCTTATCAAAGAAGCGGAAATCTAACATGGAAATCTATTTTTCTTCGAAAACCATTTCGCTTAAAAAATCATTTTCTCCGAAATCATTATCCTTCCAACCAAATACACCCTTAGTGCAATACAGTCGATTTTCACAGCATAAAAATTCTAGAGAATCGATGAGCTCGTATTATTAGCTCAGATAGATAGGTTCTTTAACATTATTAGTCTGAAATTGGACAAATTCAGACCAGCTAGGTCCTAACAAAACCATGAAGAGATAAACTTATTCAAATAAGGACCGTGGAAATAGCAGATTTTGATATCAGTTGCTGACAACACTGGCAGCCCTTCTTGCTGAAGGCTTTGACAGTTTCAGGTGCAGTAACTGCAGGCGTTCACTGTCATATCTTTACATATAGTGAAAGAAATGCTGATACATAACATAAAAGTGATGAAGCTGTTTGGTCTTCAGAGGCCACTAGTTTATTGACTTCTTCAAGGACTGACCCGTAATTATGCATGGCTAGGTCGGAAGGATATTACAGCACGGCCACGGCATCACTTTGTGCAAGACCATTAGAATCGGCTGCTTTCGATGTTTGACTTGGAGCTTCAATGGGTTGTTCATCAAGAGGGTATGATCTCCCACTCCCACGAACAAGGTCTTTGATCGCTTTCTTCAGATCAGCATCTTTCAGCAAAGACTCTACTGTGACATGGGAACCTGGGGAGGAGGTGGGGATCAATTATCAACATGATTTGAATACATTGTTAAGGAACTGACATAACGGCATTTAACCTCATGGTTGGATGTACAACAACTTTATGTGCACTCTGAACAGTATTCAACTATAAGAAAGCTAAGATTTAGAATTACATTAAGAGGGTGATTAAATATGCTCAAGGTACTTATTCTGTTGTTCAATCCAGATTCCAAACCATAATTTAATGGTGATTTACCCTCAGATTATATAGCATGTAAGAAACACTTGAAAAGGAATTAAATGAACAAAACAGCCAGTAAAAAAACATACGGTATCTCCAGTAGTGCTTTGGATTGGTCGGATCATTGATAGTTTCCTCCTTTGCTGGGCGCTTTGTGTACTCGTCCTTGAGGGCCAGTAAGTCCTGAGCAGAATAAAATCAGTTTATCGTGCAGTCAATGGGCTTGTGCAACTCATTTTTGATCCTAAGTGAAGGGATAGTAAAGATACCTGTAGAGGGAATATGGCCCACATAGATGGAGATTCAACATGCTGACGTATAACGAAATGAGCTATTTCTGGGACACATTGGCTGGGTGGTACCCTATTTGATCCCACAATGAACTTGAAATATCTACGTCTCCTCTCTTCATCTTCTTCCCACCATGCCCGCAAAGTGGAGCAATCATGGCATGACGGAGCACACACCTGAACCCATGTCCTGTTAATACTGCTAAATTTTCAAGTATAACATTCTTCTATATGTACTCAGCTTAACTTTGTTTTATCCAAATAACATCTCAGCAAGAGCACAAAGCACGTGGCTTAGGCGGTTGAATGGCATTTGATTCCCTTCTTGTTCCCCAACAAAGGGCATTGCAACACATGAAAAGGGGAACAGATGACTTACAGTCATGTAACCGTATTTGGATGGAATCCCAAATTCCAAATCCGATTCATGGGGCATACGTTGAATCCGCAACCCAATCAACCCGAGCTCTTGCATAACCTGGAGTAGAGCCCCTTGATTAGTTAGGATATGTACTCTAACAAGAAAAACACGGATAGAAGTAGGGAAAGATACAGATTATGTTTGAAAAGAGTTTAACTTACAGGGTGAACACAAGAAGGTACTAATCCCAAATCTTCACCACATGCGAGCATGTCTGATGAGTTCAGGAGGGCTGGCAGAGTCTTCAGAGCATTCTGACGCCAAAGGTTTTCTTGTCGATGGAAGTAATAATCATAATACAACCTTCTCAGAACATTCTTACTGTAACAAGAAGGTTTCTGTCAGAAAATCCACCATGCCAAGAACATCGCATGAACAGTGTCAATCAATTAAGAAGCAAAAGTTGGGGCTAAATTTATGGAAAGTATTACTCAGAATTTCAACATGCAACATAAGTCATCGCTAAAATTTAGGTCACTTGATTAAAATTCAGGCAAAACCACCAAGCCACAACAAAAAGAACAGACTTGAATCTGAGACCAAGATACCTATGATCATCTAGGTCTCTAAAACTTGTAGTGTCTTCAAGATTGAAACGAGGATAAAATTTCCTAGCGTCTTCTGGATCTCTGATTAGAACTATATTCTGCAACATCAATTCCAAAGATAACATGTGTTACTATGACTCATAAACAAGAAGTACCGTGTCACTGTGTGAAATGCAACTCCTTACCCGTAGAAGATCAAACAATTTGAGCCTCAATTCAGCTTCGTCCCCCAACAGCAGTGATTTTTGTTGGCAATCCTTGAGCTTAGAAGCTATCTTCTTCTCAGTATTGCAGTCTTCCTTAAACTGAAAACAAATGTAGATGATATGATCAGCAAAAAAACCAAATCTACTCCAATTGGACTAGACTTAGCGAAGTCACCGAGCAGGGCAAATCTACCAATCCAGACAAAGAAACGAAAAAAATATTCCATTGTAGCAATTGGTACAAGAAATTATGGGAATCCTATGGACAATTGAACTGATTGTTTAACTAAAACGAAAAATTGAAGTTAGCAATTACAAATTGGGACCTGATGTTTTAAGGGTCAGGAGTCATGACTCAGAAACAGATGCATTAGTGTCTACTTGCCAGTATTGACAAGTATAATATCTTCAGAGCTTCCCTTACATTAGTTCGTACATACCATCAGTTTCTGAAGCTCCCCCCACGTGTCATGGTGAGTAAACAATTTACATCATAGAGGGTCTTGTTATAAGTCCTACAGTAGATGTTTGCTGCATTCCCTTATTATGTGAGAAAGTGATCCTGTTTTAAACTTATAGAGAGCGAATACAGTTATATAGAATGCACCCTACATTTTCTTTTCAATAACGTGATAATTTTAACAGCAAATGTCGAGTTACTGAGCATGGACCTCCAACAGAATAGAAACACTTATGATGCTAATAGTAGACATAACCCCATTAACTAGTATACCATTGCTCAGATAATATATGCATGTCAATCATGGTCTTTTTTTGGGGAAGGGGGAGGTGGTTGAAAAAGCAAGCAGACACATGTCTGTCTAAGCAACAAAAGGCAACTAACATAACTAGGATGCTTGTGGAATTGACCTCTGATAATTCTTTCTTATAAATAACAGCTTGTGAACTATCATAATGTGACCCAATGCTCTTGAGACTCAAAGTTATAGCAGAGTGGGAGACAATAAAGTTGAAAATTTTTGCCTGTCAATGTAGGAGAAATCCCTTGAGTGTTGAAAACTTTTACTATGATCTTATAACACGGTTAATTGAAAATTCAGCTGCTTAATGATGTCCTATGCAAAATTTCACCTTGGGAGTTATGCCATAGATATAGTTTTAACATCCAACTTGACACACCACAAAACTACCTTGGAGCTGCTACATAACAGAGGAAACCATTGAATTGATTTATTCTTTTTCCCAAACTATCTCAAGCCTCAATGTGTTTATACTTCACACAGTTTTTTTTCTATGATTGGTTATTCATTATGCAAAATCACATGGCCAATATTTAAACAGCAAGAATTCAATATGAAATTGAGTCAACAGCAGGAAAATATGAGTAAATTAAAGGGGGAGGAGAAGCGATGCTTTACCTCATAATGGCCTTTCTGATATTCATTCAGGAAGAGAGATGCTACAACTGTCCAAGACGAGCCAAATTTCTCCTGGAAGAAGAAACCAATGTGAGGACCCAAGGCTAAGTCTTTAAAAGAAGCATGAAAAAAATGCATGACAATACAAAAAAAGAAAATAAATTACAAGAGTTCTAACCTCTACGAATTCTTGTAGGATGTATGGACGGCTCAACCGGTCAAGATCCCATATTCCCTCTTTCTCAAGCTCTTCCTGAAAGAAAACGTCAATTTGAACATTAAGCTTGAACCAAGCTAAGGAGATGGAAGGTAATGTAATAAATCTATAAATCTACTCATTCATTATCATCTTAAGTAGAAAATATAGAAAGTTAAGGAGAAAAATTGAACTCGCCTGGCTCAAAGGGATAGATGGTCTGAATTTCCCAACTAGTCCAGTCATGGCATGCTCTGGGAGTTCCCAAATTCTAAAGAATCCCAATATATGATCAATCCTATAAGCTGTGAAGTACTTTCCCATCTAAAACATGAATAAGAGGGGGAAAATGAATTCCCAAGTTGAAACTCTATATGAAGAAAAAACAAAGGGGAAACTTTAACAGATCCTGAGATAACCTGAGTCAACCGAGCACGCCACCATCCATAATTATCTTTCGACATTTCCTCCCAGTTATATGTAGGGAAGCCCCAGTTCTGCCCATTTTTATCAAAATAATCGGGAGGTGCTCCAGTTGAAGTGTTCATTCGGAACAAGGTCGGGTATACCCAGGTATCAACACTGTTCCTATCAACACCAATTGGAAGATCTCCTTTTAAAACCACCCCCTTTCTCCTAGCATATTCAGCTGCCTCAGATAACTGCAATAACATCTCATAAGATTTATTGAATGATTTTCTGTGGTTTATGCTAAAACAATACTTTCAATCCAGTCTACCTACCTGTAAATGCAAATGATATTGAATATAATAGTGAAAACAAATAACGCTGTAGTGGGGAGTGTCTTCTGAGATAAGTTTCTCAAGCTGTACAAACAAGAAAAACCCTCCATCAATAAATTTTGTAAAGGAATTGATTGATATGTTTCAAAATTATAAATGAAGCGATTGTTAGGATGCAAAAATATATTCTGGCGACGAAGAAAGAAAAAAAAAGACATTGCAACTAATCCATCATCTATCCAAGTGAATACGGAGACAATGAAATCAAACACCTCTATTATAAAAGAAGCCAATTTCTTTTTTCCCTTTTTCTTTTTGGTTTACTCTCCGCTGACTAAGAAACCCCAACTCCAAGCTATTGGATTTTAGTACTGTATGCCGCTTAAGGAAGCTTCTAATTGGAGCAAACTCTTACAACAGAGAAACAAAACAACCGACAGCTTTACCTTCTCTTTAGAAAATTGTGAAAAGCGACCCCATTGACTGTGATCTGATGTCCCAAAGAAATCCCGCAGAAAACAGAAAGCTGCATAAGGTTTCAGCCATTCCTTCTCATCAAAGAAAATTAGTTAGGATAGGACAAACTTGGAGGGTGGGGGGGGGGGGGTGGAGAAAGCCAGATAGCATAAGTAACTATTAACAAAGGCTAGCATGGACAACCTCATTACCTCATTCTCAGAGAAGAACTTATTAAAGGAGCTGGATTGAAGTATCTGATCTTTTTCTTTCGAGAAAATTTTCTTGGCAATTGACAACTTAGTAGCCATTGTTGCCTCATAATCAACATCCTGCATAATTTTACAAAACAGGTTAATTCATGAACAGAGTACTTTCTTTCACATTCAAATTGCTTGTTAGTAGTTTATATACTTATTCAAAAACAACCCATGAATAAAAGGTAGAACAAAGAAAGAACTGGTGAGGAATTCCCAAAGGAGACATTAGATGGTCTCAAGCAGCACATATTATACCAAAATTCAGCACTCTGTTCGTATTCACAGGAATTTATAAAATAAAACATTTTAATATTCATGGATGTTCTTTAAATGAGCAAAATACGACAGGTCTCAAAAAGATAAGAACACAAAGACTGAGTTATCCCAAAAAAAATATGGAAAAAAAAAACATAGTACTAAACAAGTGATATTCTGTCCAAGCCTCTTAAAGGAACCAGGACAAGTCCATGGATGTCCCTCTTGATGAATTGAGAGTTAAGTCAGAAAACAGAATCTCCTTTCCCAGAACTCACACCTGAGGATTCACCAATCACCAGCCCCTTCAGACCTTCCACTAAAAGACAAGAAACAGTGCATCTGTGAAAGCACAGAAGCCTGAGAAAAAGTTAGAAGCAAAATATTGCTCCCCTAGGACATCTGTGAAAGCACAAATGAAGAATGGGTACCCATAGATAGTATATAAAACATAGTTCTATTTAGAACAAATTTCACCATGTAATGATGAAAATATAGCGCCTGAAGCAAGAAATGACATTTTACAGAGAATTCCCTACTATTGTGGGTAAAGGGCGCAAAATGGAAAGAGAGCGAACTGATCTCTGACTGCACAGTCCACTGGTGGGCCAGACAGAGTTTCACCAATGCAAAAGCTCAAACAAAGCCTAAATCAGGCATCGTATAGTTGATAAACCCACTTCAAGGTTTCTCAAAGTGAGGTACCTTTGCACCCGATTCTTCTTAAACAACCTTGGTCAATATTTGCCGAAAACACATGAAGCCACTAAACAAGAGACAATTTTACTGTACTTAATTTTTAGTCAGTCATTATATGCAATAAATAAGAGAGTACCTTTAAATTTAGTCTTTCTTTTGCCTCTGCAATCTCTTGCTGCAAAAGTAAGAACAATAATTACTGCACCACATATCGAAACCACTGCATGTTTGGAAATTTAGAGGTCATCTGTACATCTGGGGTTGAATTCACTTAAGAGTAAACAAGTTTAACAGGTGTAGGGCACCTTAATGTCCTCAGGAATATTGTCTGAAAGTGCCTGAACTCTCAAATACAATGGATGCAGGGCAAACACAGATAGTGAACTGCAAAACCACAAAGAGAAAAAAGAATCACTATTATTTATGTAAGGCAAGAACTATGCAAGATGTACATGCCAAGTGGTTCACATAAGAAAAAGTTCCACAAGTGGCAGGAGCGCACTTGAAACACCTTAGACCTGCTTTTTCAGAAACATGATCCCATAAAAGTATAAAACAAACACATAGAAAAGAAACGATCCATAGGGACACTAACAAGCCAGTCTGCCATAAATTATGTCATTCCAAAATCCAGAACAAACTTGAAATGATCACATAAAAGGCCAGATATAAGTTGTCTGCGTTACTGGAACATCAGGTCTCACCTGTAGGGGTATGAATCCCACCACATTCCATGTACAGAAGTGTCATTGATTGGCAGAAGCTGAACCAAGTGAAAGCCAGATGCAACTGACCAATCGACCAGTAACTTCAGATCAAGAAACTCCCCGACTCCAACATCATCTTCTGATCTAACTGAGAACATTGGGATTGCCATACCAGCTCCACGCCATGGCATTTCCTAACATTGCAAATTCAATGGTATACTTCAATTCACTGACTCATGCATGAAAAGTTGCGTTATTGTTGCTTAATCACTCACCCTCATCATTCCGTCTGACAGAAACATGTATCTTGCTTTGTTATTCAAGATGTCCAATGAAACCTCTCTATTTGACCCTGACTCAATAGAGAATTTTCCTGTTTTATCATGTTTTCCATATCTGTATGTGAGGTAACAGCTAAGGTATTGAACAAGAAAATACAACAGAATAGAAAGAAAGAGGTTTAATGTAGAAGAGCACAATCTTCACTAATAAATGTTTCCTAAAGACATTGAAAGGATATTTTATTGGAAAATCATTTTTCCCCATCACACAGTCTCCTTGCCATATGGACTCCCCAGCGTAACTGAGCTTAAGAGCACCCTCGACCTTCCATTGACCCAGATTTTGTGGACTGCCTATGACACAAACCTGTAAAACAGATTAATAACATGCAATCACATTTCAAGTTGGCCCTTGCAACTCCGATGACATAAGGGACAGGATAAAAGAGGAAACTGTGACACAAAAAAGAAGACTCACTGATGCGCCTTTTTCCAAATTAGGGCAAAAAATTTTGAAATGCACGAGAACTGAATCTGTTCACATAAATAAAAACATATAAATCGCATTATCTATCTAGAATGAAGTCCTAACATAGTATCAGTTGACAAAGCAAGCTGAACAGTAAGGAGGATTACCATCAACGCCTAACTTATTCTGCAGCACTCTAAGAGGTCTCTCTATCTTCAGGCTTGAACTTTCACGAAAGATAACATCCTTAAAGGCACTCCTGAAAGGTAGAGCATCTGAACCAGTCTGCATTCCCAACAAAAAAAAAAACTTCAATTGCATAAGCAGTGCAAATGAACTAAAACATAATTTGTATACTGTATTACTATTGCATCATTTGTCAACCAACCAAAAAGAATGCGTATCCTTGACAGAATCCTATAAAGCGAGATTTAAATCAAAGGTGGGTGAGAACTTAGCAGCACACACAAGGGCCAGCACAATAATGCAGGAACTCCATAGTTCCTGATTTATGTGGCTATGGATTTCTCATAAATGACAACACCTCACATTCTTCTTTCTTGTTACATGAATCAGCACATACATTCTACAAACATCACAAATTTACTTTGGTTCATAAGAAGCTTTCAATTTTTCCTCATGTTTCAAATTTTTTCCTAACTTCATCATGTTCCTCAAATTCGCAGGGTCCTTTGATAGCACAGAATATGCAAATCAGTTATGAACGAGCATACTAGTAACAAACATTAATAGTGAATATACTGCATTAAGTAACATCAATAAAGTGCTTCTCTCTTGCATGCGTGATTTGTAATACTCAAATTTGCCAAATTCTTTTCCTAAGGGCGGGCATCCTTCAACTTATGATGACGATCTAATAGATTTCCTGTAGTCCATACTTTCAATGCAACAATTAAACTTTAGCTTAGATCTGTTCACTTAAGGATGAATATTTAATTGAGAATCCAAGAATTTAGCATCAAAAGGAACAAAAAAAAATGCATTCAACATTCAAACAAGCAAGCATCTATGGAGAGCGAGGTTAAGTGAGTATTAGAATTCACTAATCGATCAATTACTGAACTTCATTTGACTTCATTACTCGGAATAGGCTCAAACATTGCATAAAATTACACAAAATTGCATCTACCGCATCATGTCAAAAATCTGCCATTGTTCATTAATACCCTGCTTTCCAAACAAAATAGTATCCAAAAAGCAAACCTCATCTAATATTAAAAGTTTATTGATGCATAAGGTATACAATATGTCGCGAAATGTTGGTCACCCCGTGGCAAATAGCATAAGCCATTAAATGAATCAGTGAAGTCATTAATGAAAAACGATGCAAAATCCATTGATGACAGCACCTGAAAAAGGAATTTTACCTGCCAAAGATCATGTAGCTCCACTTCTTCCCCATCCTGTATGGTATCTGGCAGCAACAACTTCCTTTTCTTTCCCATTTCCCACCTCAGGGTGTTCTTTTCATCATCCACTACATAGTAACTGTATTCGCATTCAAACCCACTCGGAACTTCAATGCTTCCGCGCCATATAAGCTCGCTACCTTGATGTGAAGGAGTCAAGAGGAGGCCCCTTTTCACATTCCCTGATCCCAGCAATGGGACTGTACCAGATACAAGCAAGCTCTGACCCCATTGAGTAAAGTATGGTATTCTGAATGTTACAGTCACTGATTTCATAGAATTGTCACCGAGAAACAATCCCAACTCCACCATTTCCAGTAATCTAGCACACATCCAGTGTAGAAATAGTTAAATTACAACTTATGTAAACTGAAAGCAAATGAGAAATGACCAACACATTGACTCACGCCTGAATTAACAATTAGGGAGCCCAACATAATCTTGGACCGAATTTGAATAAACAATTAATGGGCAAAGAACTTTCAATCAAAAAGCTAAAATAGCAAAGAGGAGTTTACTGCAAAGTCAGCACAGAATAATAAGAAAAGTGACTGAAAAAACAATTAACAAAAAGAAAAGAAATACCCAGATGGCAGAAGAAGGTGACCAATGCAAACAAATCCAATATAACAGGAGACAGTAAAGAATGCAAACAACTGAGAAAATCCCAAACAAACCAGAATAGGCAAAGCCTTCAATCCCCAGAAACGAGATTCAAAATCTAGAAGCAGAATATACAGCAATAAAAATAAACATAACAGCAGGAAAAAAAAAGCAACTTTAATGATACCAAAAAGTAGCTCACCTTTCCTTGGATCAGAAACCCAACGAAGCTGTGAGCTTTAAGGGTACAAAAAGAGAGGAATTTTATAAATAAATGAAGATGAATTGGAGGAGCAAAAGGCAGAGACAGAGAGAGAAAATCTGGGGTGTAAAATGGGCATCACACATACACTCACAAAGTAGCCACTTGAGTGAAGAAACAAGATATTTGTTGGGTAACGTAAAGTGGGTATTGTTGTAAATATGCGATGGGATTTTGTAGGAAGAAACTCCCAAAGTTTTTCAGTGTCTCGAATTGAGGGAGAGAAAATGAAGCATTATTGAATGATTCTGATTGAAAGGAAGAGGCAAAGCAGAGAAAGAATCATGATTGCCGCTATCAGAAAATCCCGGGAGGGAGCGTAATTAACCCGAGTCCCGACAACAATAGAGCGGTCTCTGTAATGTCGCTACTGTGTAATAATCGAATTATAGAAATGTAAATATTGCAATATTAAGAGTTTTCCATTTCACGATGATGTATATTTGCCTAGTTATATACATCAAGGTCTAACTAAAGGACCTCTATCCAACTGTGTTTCACAAACGCCGCTCTGATCAACAACTACTGAGGTTTATTAGCTCAAGGAAGAAAGCATTAAGGACCTTGATGGTATTCTAGCTTACATGGAGTTACTCACATTTGGAGGACATCAATGAGCAAATAACTCAGTCCTTATTGAGAAGTCATCTTTCACTTGAAAAGGACTCCATCAAGTCTGATTCGATATTTTGCTCTATAACTCTAGATCCATACATCTATTGAGGAAATCATCAAAAGATTGGAGCTCTTTCAATAAGCTTTCTAATGGTTTTGAATCAATGAAAACGGACAAGTATTGAAGGAGTTATAGCAATTTCTTTCTAGAGTTGTATTTTAGAGTTTATGATGTCATAAATAGGATATATGATGTAATAGTTGATTCTTGGCTTCAACCCTAGGTACACGTCCAAGGGGTCCTAAGAGTAGTATAAATAGACCTAGGTGCCATTGTATTCATTCATTACATCTTATATCAAATACAAAGTAAACACATTGTGTATTCTCTAGAATTGGATTCTCTTGAGGAGAGTCTTTTGAATCTCTTCTTCTATTTTAAGATTGGCTATCTTAGATGGTGATAGGAAGAGTTGGAGGATTCTAGGAGTGGTGAATCTGTATCTCCTTAGAAGATCCCAAGCCGCTTATCATTCGATCAAACGATTCATTCTTGTTGTAAGTTTCAATCTATTCTTTTGAATCTTTTGATTTCCATTGCATTTTCATTCCATTCTTTTCCATACCAACCAGAATACATCCCCATTCATTCGTTCATCCATCCATCCATTCATCCATCATCCATTATTCATTCATTTACATTCCATTTCCATCTTTATTCGTTCATTCTTGTGATCAAGAATCAATCTATCCAACCCCAAGTTTAAAGATCCTTATATTGTTGTGTAATGTGATCATCCTTGATCCCATTATACATCACACGATGCTATTTACTAGCACAGGTATCCATCATTTTCTTGTCATTTCTGCATATATACTGGACAAATATTTCCTAGTTATGCCTTGTCTAAATTTGTTTCAGAGAAAAAAAAATTTAATATTCCACCTCTTGTAGATGGATATTAATGTTATTAATCAAAATGGTTTTATGTTTCTGTATTAGTTGTTAATTCAGTTTTAGTTTATACATAAATGGTAGTTTTATTTTATCTTTATATGGCATTACTATTCTATTTTCATACCCATATTTTCAATCGGTGTATTTTACCCCCTCATTCCCATATTATCTGTCACTTTAACTAACTTTTTTTTGGCCATAATATCTGTCACTTTATAATTCCAATAACATATTAATTACAAATTTATCAAATTAACCTTATTAATTAAATCGTTTTCTTCCATTTGTATTTTTTATTCACCTTTTTCCTTTTTTATTCAACATTTTCACATTTTCAATAAACTAAATTAATGTAGAAGGGTGGTTTTTTTTTTGAAATTATGTCTAATGTGACAATTATAATGGGAAGGAAGGAGTAATATATTGAATAAAATTAATTGTTTAATCAGTATCAAATGGATTTATGAGTCTATAATAAATTGAATTTCACTTCTTACTTCAAATTTACACTATTGTTCACTTAAATTTGTGATGGATGTGTTGTTCTCCCAAGTATATTCATACTCTTCACAATTCAAGTCATAGAGCCCTCACCCTTCAAAATAGCACAAAATTCATCGAGAATAGGCTGACTCATAATACCCCTTCTTTTCTTCTCAAAATTATAAAAGATTTTGTGTATGTTTGCCCAAGCTTTTAAAATAGTTTTTGAAGTTCAAGAACAGAAATTAGGTCAAACACTATTTTTTGTGAAAGTTCAAAATTTTGGTAAAAAAATAGCTCTAAAAGCAGAAGTTGCAAATTACTGTTTTTGCTTCTATATACAAAAAGAATAAAAACTTGGGGATTCTTACATGATAATTTTTATTTTGGAGACTATTATTATTTTTGTGACAATTATTTTGTAGACAATTATTATTTTTGTGAAAATTATTATTATTATGTTGGAGGCAATTAGTATTTTGTGACATTTATCATGGGGATTCTTACATGATAATTTTTTTTGGAGACAACCATTATTTTCTAAAGTATCTCATATAATTTTTGTGACTCATTGGACATTTTATTTTAAAATTGTGATTCTTTTAATATTTATGCTAATCTTATTCTTATAAAGCATTTATCGAGTTAAATATTTACTCATAATTAATTAATAAAATTCAACGAATAGTATATTTAAGTGCTATTATATAATTATAAAGTAAGAAAGCACACCATAAATATAATAAATTATAAATAAAGTTAAATTTGAGCCAAGTAGTAGATAATTAATAATTAAAAAAATCACTAATAATAAAAGTTAAGTCAGACACTCCATGGTTTCTTTAGAAATAGCTTTTAGAAAAACTGTTTTTAAAAAGTAAAAATAGATTTCGAAAACTTAGGCCAAATACGCACTTCATAAATATCCCCTCAACGAGCTATGACAACTCACTGTGAGTCTTGAGATCACTAGTAATTTCACACCTTTTGAGCTAGTTAACTCCCTCTGGGCAACCATAAATATCTTTAATCGTCATGTGTCTACCCTCCTCCAATTATCAATGTGCATGTCAATATGGTGCTGGGAATTAGGGGTGTTCACGGATCGGGTACCCGAACCAATTAGATAATTTTTTTCGGGTACCCGAAACTTCTTGTCAGTCATACACTCGAACCGTAACTATAACCGAAGTTTCAGGTATCCGTAAGTTTCGAATCGAATACTGGTTAACCAAAAGACCTGATTAATTCTAATTTTGTAAGTTTTCCCTTTTATTATTTTTAATTTTAGTTGGTAAATTTTTAATTAAAGCCACTAATTTTATTATTATTTGAAAGAAAGTGAGTCAGACTATGCTAAATACGTTTTAATTTTGGGTACTTAGTTTTTATAATTAAAGTCACTAATTTCGCTTTTATTATTTTTATCATTATTTTAATTTGGGATAATTCGGGTACCCGATATCTGAAATGATTACCCGAATTTTTTCTAGCTCGGGTAAGCGACCCAATTAAAAACAATTTTCCAATTCGGGTACCCGAAATTTTTGGCTAGATAATGGGTTTTCAGATCGGGTATTTCGGGGCGGGTTTTTTGAAGAGTCCTACTAGTAGGGATGGCAATGGAACGGGAATCCCCGAACCCGCTGGGGCCCCGCCCCGCTCTAGGGAAAAATCCTCACCCCATTGGGGATGGGGACGGGGACGGGTACGGGGACGATTTTTCAAAATCCGCTCGGGGACGGGGCGGGGATGGGGACAAAATTTTCCCCATCCCCGTCCCCATTTTCCCCGCCGGGGAAAATTCCCCGTCTCCATTTTCCCCGCCAGGGAAAATTCCCCGTCCCATCTCCGTCCCCGAAAATTTTAAAATTACCAAATAACATTTATTCTAATTCAATATATATACTAATGACAAGGATAAATTAGTAATTTTTGAATTTTAAGTCAGAAACCCTAATCTAAACTCGTTTCCCTCCTCCTCCATAATATATATATTGATGCATTATTATTTGATTTTGATGTATTATTGCTTGAGCAAGTTAAATACGTTGTATTTTGAACAGGTTAAAAACCGGGTCCGATTAAAAATTGGATCCGATTAAAATTTGGTTAGATTTTGGATAGCTTTAAAAAATCCCCGTTGGATCCCCGTTGGGGATGTGGAATCCACGGGGATGGGGATAGGGATGGGGCAAGAATCATTCCCCGAAGCGAGGATGGGGACGGGGATATACCCCCCCATCCCCGATCCGCCCCGTTGCCATCCCTACCTACTAGGAATATGATTGGAGAGTAACTGCCAGGTTTTCCCACCATAACATTGCAAACCTTCCAGCCCCCCCTCCCTAGTCCCCACCCACCGAAACCCCATCAGACAACCCTAAATCTCCCTCTCCATCTCAAAGTTTAGCAACTTTATTTGGAGAGAAAGAACAATCCCTTGGCGACATCCTTCGGATGAGGCTCCGGAGTTTCTGCACACAAACTACAGAGGAAACTCATGGTTGTAGGCAAGGTTGTTGCGCAACCTCCGCCTCTGAGTAGCTATTTATCAAAACTTCTTACTTCATTTGTCCCCTAAGTTATCAAAATGTCTATAGCTCAACTTTCTTTTGAAAGCTTCATTACCACTAAGATTCCACAAGTTCGTCCACCACGATGTCGATTCTATTCTCACTTTCTTCACTCGGGTTTCCCTCTTTACGTGCTCGTTATTCCTTCATACCCTCAACATTAAGCGCTGTCTCGCTCTTGGTTGTGCCCTATTTCGTTTTTAAGCTAAAAACAATTTCCTCTCCTCATACAGCTCATTCTCCATGTTCCTCTTCCTTGTTTACAATGGTGAGGCTTTATGGTAGTACCATACTATAGTTCTTCCTTTGGAGTATTCGGGTTTACCAACTAATAGTCCTTGATCATATAGACTAGTTTGCCACAACCATGACAGAACTCATGTAGCCATATATATTTAAAGTGAATCCAAATCGACTTAGCTCAATTTCCACCATGATTCTCATCCTTAATGGGCCAGTCATATCTACATAGGCTCGAAAGCTTAAGGCTTTATCCGCCCCAAATATAGAATCCTTCTCGCTATCCAAAGCAATCTTCAACGGCGGAGTAGTCAATGATTTTAAGTTTTCATTCAGTCAGTCTACCTTAAAAAGTGAAATGGGTTTAGCGCTCTTAAGAATCCAACAAGTCTTATAGTAGTAGACTAGTATTAGATATACATAAGAACAACCCCAGTTGCAGTTGCAGCTAGAGTAGTAGTAGGAGTCCCGGACATTAGGAGATTGGAAAATGGGGCAATTGGGGAGTCCGTTTTAGGTGTGGTGCGCTGGGTGCTACTTGATTCTTGAGGTGGCTCCAAGGTTTCTAGAGTTCATCTGCCCTAACTGCCGCTTACCCCAAATGCTTCCTCCGAAGTTGCTAAAAAACATAAGACAACCACAACCACAACTACAACCACAACCACCACCTCCTCTTACTCTTCCTTTTCCTTTTCCTCTTCCTTCTCAAGTTTCGGCCCATGCCCATGCCCATGCCCATGGTATCGATCCCAAAAAGTTACAGTTCCTATGCGTCAAATTGCAAGGCCCTGCTTAATGTCCCCCATGGCCTTTCCCTCTTCAATTCCCCACAGTGTCATGTTCACTTGGCCCTTCATCTCTCCAAAACCAGCCATCTTCCTCAACTACTTAACTAGGTTCGTTTCCATTTTACTCTTAACCAACCATCCCTCCTTCAATCTAACGCTACTACTGTATATATATCTGAATCTATACAAAGCTCATCAATAAAAGCTCATTTTGTCTTTGAATGTGCCTATTGTGTACACACCCTCCAACTGTAATCCTTCTAGGATACAGGTTGCTAGTCCAAGCAGCATCCCGGGGAGTCTTTATTTGAGCCATGGGAGCGCTTCAAGGGATGCAGCGAGAGTGCCCTCGTCACAGCATCCTACCATGAATGCTTTTTCAGATCTTCTACAAGGCGCTAGCTGATTTAGTGCTGCAATCCGTAGAAAATGCCTTAGGGGGGACGTTTTTGAACAAGACGTCGGCGCAAGCTGATGCTCTACTGGAGGAGATGGCTTCCAATGCTTATAACTGGAGCATTGGAAGAGATGATCGAGAGCGTGGGAAGCATAATGTTGATGCAGTAGCTCTTTTGGCAAACAGGGTAGAGGCTTAGATCACGCAAATGGAGAAGTTTGTGCTTAATCCTTCAGCTGGGGCTTCTTCCTCCTCCAACACTCTAGAGACAGGGTATTCATGTGAGGCATGCGGTGGTCCTCACCCTCATTTGGAGTGTTATCCTAACCTCTCCACACTTGAGCATGCCAATGCCTTTAAGAATTATCCTCATAAGCCTCCACCAAACAACCCTTACTCCCAAACCGACAACCTCAGTTTAAGAAATCATCCAAATTTCTCCTACCGAAACAACATCCCTCATCCTCACCAAAACCCATCCCAATCACCTGGGTTTCAACCACTACCTCATAATCGCCCCTCCGCTTCATACAATCCACTGACCTTAGTTCACCCACCATCTCCACAAAAATCCAACTTTGAGACTCTCATGGAGGGCTTCATCCAAACCCAAACCAAGACATGTTGGAATCTGGCCAGAAAATTCTAGAGACCCAAATAGCTCAAATTGCTCAACAAGTCAACCAGCTCACCAAAGCCCAAGGGAAATTGTCGGCCCGACCCTAGCCTAATCCCAAAGCGCACATCATTGCCATATTTCTAAGGAGTGGGGAAGAGTTGGAGGACCACGTGATGGTAGAGAGGTTGGGTGTGAATGAGGGTGTGAAAGGTGTTGAGAAGGAGGATGTGATGCAACTGAAGACCCATGTTGAAAAGGGTGAGGATGAGACGGGGGAAGATAGACCAATTGAGAATCCACGTCCACCCATGAAGCCTTACAAACCTCACATTCCATATCCTCAACGGCTTGTCAAAGCTAAAGATGAGAAGAAGTATATGAAGTTCATAGAGTTGTTGAAGAAACTTGAACTTGACATTCCATTTTTGAAGGCCATCGCCAACATGCCTTCATATGCAAAGTTTTTGAGGGAGATACTTGCCAATATGGGGAAGCTAAAAGAGAATGCCAAGATCCCACTCAATATAGAGTGTTGTGCGGTTATATTGAACGAGCAACCTTCTAAGCTCTCGGACCCCGGTAAATTGTCCATTCCTTTTTCTATTGGTAATGTGGCTTTCCGTAGGGCTTTATGCGATTTTGGTGCATGTATTAGTTTGATGCCCTATTTTGTTTACAAATGCCTTCATATTGTAGACATCGGGATTTTGACACACAAATAATATGAAAATAAAAGCGAAGAAGAGAAGAAACCGATAAATACATGCATTTACATGTATTTTTATCCACCTAAAACCACATGCATGATCACATGTGAGTTTACATGTACATTTTTTATAAAAAGATAGAGCCATGCAAGTCTTAAGAACTAAAACAAGAGGTCACGAGATCGAATCCTCACAAAAACACTCACAAAAACCATCTCGCAAAAGTAAATAACATGAGCTATCACCATCCAGTGTGAACCTCCTATTCCCTAGGCAGGTTGACTCCACACACTACCGTCCATGCATACGTGAATGACAATGGATCCATCCCCCCTCCCCCCGTATGTAGGTCGGTCGGCCTTGGTGACTCCGCCCAAACGTGGTCAATTGACCACATGCCACCGTCCACAATAGGTCATCCCCCGTAGCTGCCTTGGTGTTCTGTGTTGATCCGGAGACTACGAGGTGGATGTATGTATATGCATGCATGCCTACCCTCTACTCCTCCTATAAATACTACTCCTCTCAAAGCTAAACATACCATCTAATCCACTCTCCAACTCACTCTCTCCCGTCTTCATTCTATTCTTCATCCATTCTCCCTACCTCTCACACTTCTTCTTATACTCTCATATCATCTCTCATATCATCATTCTACTATCATCCCCACTATCTTCATTACTTATCTTACCACCATAATCTTCATTCTTCCATCACAAAAATCTTAAATACATATCCTATTCTATCTACCCTAAACTCCACAAAAAAACCCTAGCTTAAACACATTCAAAACCACAAAAAGAAGCCTTCTTACTACCCCTTTTTCACCTCTCTTTTATCGCTTTTCCTACCATCTTCCCTACCATTCTTTTGATTCATCTTGGCACTTTGAGAGGAGGTTTCTAAAGGCATCAAAGAGGATTCTTCAAGCACTAAGAGGCTAGGCAAGGCTTTCCCCAACAAAGTCACAATGTAAGCTTTAAGTGTTCTTTCTTTCTTATAAATAATTATTTGTGTTTGTATCTTTTATTTTGTAATCTTTTGTTGCATGATTCAATGAAATAAATCTATAAAGTATTCATCCATCTCCCTTCCAAACTTTATCAAAAGTGCATTTTTAAATTTCTAGTAGAGTCTTTCCCTTTGTGAGAGACGAACTGTTAAAGTCTTTACTTTTCGAGTTCATAGCCTTACCCCCGAATCCATTCTTCGGTTTCGCAAGCGGAGTCTTGTTTTATTTCCTAGGATTTTTTTGGCTTTTCCCTTTAAAAAATCGGGTGGTGACTCCCATTTCGAACCAAAACACAACGGAGATTGCATAAACTATGGTTAACATGGTTTTACAATGTATCGATGCAACTCTAGGGTGTTCTTCTTATATTTCTAAATAATATTTGCATAAATCACTCTCTTCCGAGTCTAACATTTAAATGAGAAAATTGGATTAAATTTAGAAGAGTTTGGAACAAGTGGATGTTCACTCTTAAAGGTTTAATTCAATGACTCATAAAATGCATAAGTAAAGGGAAAGTGATTTTACAAAGTATTATTCATGAAATATATGACTAATTCCTTAAAGAGTTTTCAAAGGTTAAACCCTAGCACAAACCACCAAATCACACCCCAAATCCACGTGGATGTTCGGAAGCCCGAACGGCGAGGAAAAATGTCCACACATATGGGTGAGTTAAAGCCTATCTCTATGTCCCTCCAATTGGCGATTGGTTTGTTAAGTATCCATTAGGTGTATTGGAGGGTGTGCCTCTCTAAGTAGGAAAACTTTTTATTCCTTGTGATTTTGTAGTTATGGAGATGGTGGAAGATGCCCAAATTCCCATCATTTTGAGGCGACCATTCCCAGCTACTACTGGTGCTATTATAAATGTGAGGAATGGTAAGTTGTCTTTGCATGTGGGAGATCAGTTGGTGGAGTTAAACTTTGCAAAATCCATAACCATTTCCGCCTTGGGTGATGCTACTTGTGGGTTGGATGTTCTTGGTCAAGGCACTTGTGATGATAGATTCTCTTGTGAGCAATTGAGGGAATTGTTAGAGTTGTGCTCGATGGACGATGAGTCGAAGGACCAAAGCAAGAAGTTGGAAATCTGTGCTAAGCCTTTTGGTGTGAGTCCACCATTTATCTCTCCACCTCGAAGCTCAAACATAGGTGTTAGCAAGGAGGGGATGATGTACCCTCCCATTACGGAAGGTTGAGGATGTTTTGGTCAGGTTTGAGACCTTAAAAAAGCGCTTCTTGGGAGGCAACCCAAGTTTTCATGCTTTCTAGTTTACGTTTAGCAGTGTTTTATGTTCCTTTTGTTTTTGTTGTAAAAGATGAAAAATGATGAAAAAGAATCAAAAAATGAAAATGAAAAAAAAATGAGTGTATGCATGTTGAAATAACCCTAGAGGGGGGGGGGATGATTAGGGTTATGTAAATAATCTGCACTTCAATCAACACAACTTAGATTAATAGCACTTTTAAATACTGAAAAATACTTCTTTATTATTGAACAAAAGTGCTTAGAAGTAGAAATGTTACAACTCAGCTAATAAGAAGACTGTGAGGTCCTCAAAGCAGCTTACTAGGACAGAAGACCTTGCAGACATCTTCTGTTCTTGAGGCCTCACGGAAGAGGCGATTATAAATAGTGACCTCACTTAGTAGAGGTTCACTGGACTCAGCCAAACTTACGACCTGAGGAGGTCCTCACCAGTTAGACCACTGGTTACAAAACTCACCACAACACAAATGTGGTTACACTCAGAATATTCACTCAATATTCCTACACTCAGAGTTTTCTTTCACAAAGCTCCTACAACTGATTTACTTGCCTGGAAATCAATACCTTTCAAGAAGTCTTCGAAAGATATATATATTGACATTCCAACGACTCTTTGATCTTTGGTGGGGATAGTTTCCTTCTTGTTTTTGATCGTCTCAATCTTCCATATCCGTTTGATACTTTTGATTTCCTTTCCATATCTTGAGTTTCTGAAAATATGGATACAACCGTTATCATATCAAAATCGAAAGAGTAGGAGAAAGTATATTTTAGGGTTTGTGGAGGATACTTCCCTAAATTAATTTTGGCACACTTTCAAACAAAATCGCAGTGCTGGTGCTGGAGGTCCTCAGCAGATGTAGTCATGAGGTCCTCAGAGTTTGCTGGAGCTCTTCAATCTCCCCCTTTTTGTTTGAAAGACAAAATTCCATACATACATTTCCAATATACAGCAAGTAGAGACAATATATATAATAGTTCATTCATGAGACAACAGTATAGGATAAAATGGCAGTAGAATAAAGATAGCAGTAGTGCACCATTTTGTTTGGGTTACAGGCCAGAACTTTCTCCCCCTTTTTGTCTTTCAGACAAGAAGGAAACAGGAGATAACAAAAGTAGCAAAATGTTTGGCTAAAGAGTCAAAAAAAGTTCGAAAAGACAGGAGGTAAGGGGAAATCACTGTGGGGGAGTGGGGTCAACAGTAGAGGCATCAACAGCGGCCTCAACAACAGGAGCAGAATGAGGAGTGCTTGGGCTGAGGAGTATTTCAGCCTATCGAACCAGGTCCTTCAAGGTGGAGCAGACATTGCTGCTCTCCAGTAGAGTTGCATTGAGGGCCTGGTGAAGCTCCTGGAGTGCCCGAACCTCAGTTTGCAGGGTCCAGATGTCAGACTGCAGTATATCAATTTGGGCTTGGAGGGAGGTAGAGGCGTATGGAATGGTTGGTGCCGATGAGAAAGTGGGAACAGGCGGGAGGTCATCACAGTGCATCCAGTGACCAGAAGGATGAGGGTGGTAGCCGAGAGACTCTAAGGTAGCAGTGTTGATGGTGGAGAGGGAGATGGGGGTCTTCTCGTCATCCGGGAGGGGGACATTGAATCTCTTAAAGATATTGTTGAGGAGGTTAGAGTATGGAAGAGGACTGGTGGAACCAGATCCTGCACGGATAATGTGGCTTAGAATGACTTCGCCCATGCCTGGGTGACAGTCGTTGAGGATATTCAAGAGAAAGGAGGCGCAAGGTTCATTGATGGTCTCTTTAGAGGTTCCTCTGGGTAGGATGGTGCGAACAGTGAGAAAGTACAAACAACGGGCCTCAGACAGAAAATTGGTATATTGAGGGTATTTCATTTTTGAGGGTTTGCCGAAAGCCTGAAGGAGTTCAAGTCGGGCATCATTGATGTCTGTAAGGCCAAGTTTGGAAAGGTCATGGGTGAGGCCAAGAATGCGTTCAAGGTTAAGAGTAGAAAGGTGAATTTCGCGGCCGGAGACAATGGTTTTGTAAGTTGGTTTGGATGATTTGGGGGAGGTGTCCTCAAGACGAGCATAAAACTCAAATACAAGGTTAGGGTAGCAGAAGTCATCGACAGAGAAGAGAAGGTCACATCCAAGAGAAGATGGTGGTAAAAAGTAAAGGGGGAAGGGGAGTTAAATAGAGATAGTTTGAAGTAGAAGAAGGGGGATGAAAAAGGTAGGTGGGAAAGTTATGATTAGATTAGACGGTTATTTATGGAGAGAGAGAGAGAGGAAGGAGGGGAAGAAGGGGTGAATCTCGGGAAGGTAAAAAAATTTGAAAAAGGGGGATTTTGATATCAGTTTTGGGAAGACATAGGATTTGAAAAAGAGATTTGAAGTAAATATGGCAATGATTTGAAAAAATATCGACGGCTGAGACACATATGGAAGATGTGGTCAGACCAGCGATGAGGCCAATTTTATTGTGTGGTAACTAGGAGGCTGAGCAGGCTGATGAGGACATCCACTACTAGAAAACAGCTTATTTCCCACAGTATTTTTCCCACTGAATAATAGCAGTGGGAAATTTCCCACTATTTTCCCACTGTTAGATATTTCCCATGATTTTCCCACGAGTAGAATTGTGTTGAGAAATTTCCCACTAATTTCCCACTAATTTCCCACAAATCAATTATTTTAATTATTAATTATTTTTAATATTTAATTTCCCACTAATTTCCCACTAATTTAAAATTTATAACTTCCTCCCATCTCCCACAGAAAAAATTCACCCCACCAACAACAATTTCATTTCCCTCTGCCCTTATTTTATCAAAATTTAAACCAAAATTTGTTTCCTACCATCATCTAATTCAGAACCCTAATTTCCCCCCCACCCTCAACCCTTCTCTTCGTCCTTCTCTGTCACCAGAATTCCCCCTGCCATCATTCTTTTCCAAGCCATCGTTCAGAGACCATTGATCTGCTTTCTTGGCCGGAAAAGCCCGTCGTCAATTTAGCTGCCGCTGCCTCCACCCCTCGCCCTGTTCGCAACATCCAGGTTCACCTTTTTTTTTTTCCTCTAATGTCGTTTAGCTTTGCGACTTCTCCTCTACAACTCTCTCTTCCATGTTCTCTTTTCTACGCCATAACACAACCATCGTCGGTCCACTAAGCGCCACCAGACCACTCTGCCCCTGTCGCTGTCTCTTTCTCTAACCAAGTACGTTTCTCTTTAATTACTTTCATTCTTTCATTTTTAGGGTTTTACACTATTCACTTCTACTTTCTTTTCTTCATTCTTTTCCCTCTCTGTCATTCCTTCACCGTTCAAGGTATTCTATTCTTCCTATTATATTAATCTTCTGTTTATACCACAAAGTTTATGACTGCCAGCAAGTTTATGATAGTCTCAATTTTAGACCGAAAGAGGGACTGAATTGATCTCTATCTAGGTTTCATACAAGTTTTGAATTGAGTTGTAATGGGTAGCGAATTGGCAATTGGGTTTTACACACTTATGGTCTAGTATTGTTTATTTCAGGGCCCAACTCTGTATATATGTTAAGCAGGGTGATCGTTGACTTGGTTTTGGCTGCTACTTTGGTTATTAGTAAAGGACTTCCATCTTGGTCTTTCATTGTTTTGTGGTAAGATGGTCCACAACCTGTTGCCAAGGTAAATTCCCATGTTGTGTTCCTGGTTTAACATAGGTTTATGAATACCATAGTTCCAACTTTCCTAGGTAATGGGGATGAAAGTTATTCCGAAAGTCCTTGCTTTAAGTGTGGGAATTGTTACTTTTCAAGTATTATCCTATATGCCATCTGTATATTTATGTATAGTGTTAGGCCTATCTTTTAAGAATGCTCTTGGCGTTAAAGAAAAACACAAATTAGGCCAATAAACTTAAACTATCTGTTTTATAAAAGTTAAGAACTGTCTTTTTTTTTTTTTTAAATCAATTGGCAAAAACTAACTTCAAAATCACAAGCTATAAATTGTTACTTCTATTCCTTAAAAATCAAAAAGATTTCAATCTAAAATTAGTTTGAATAATTTAAAATAAGTTTCACATATGAGTGTCAACTGAATAGAAAAGGTGAAGCTAGATTGATAAACTCAAATACATATATGGTCTTCCTTGCAGCAAATTAATCTATTAACGTTTAGAGAGTATCTGTTTAACTTTTAGCCTGCAATTAGATTGATGAATTTCAACATTTCTCAACAAAATAAACTCCTATTTAACTCGGGGAGTCAGGGAGATACAGTATTCATGTGTAGACAAATTCAGTGACTTCCTGGAGCTTATCCACTTGTCAGCTGCTGTTGTAACTCAACGACACATGTAGAAACTTCAACACCTGTTTAAAATTCTATGCTACCCATCCAATCCCTTTGATTAGGATTTTAGGATGTTTAATTGAGTGGACCTTCAGCATATAGGACGATGATTTATGGTTGATAAAATTGATCACATCCTGTTTAAAGTGAACCATTAGTATTTTGGGTTGCTTCCCTACTTTGGTAACCTGAAGGAATGTTACAAGTGGGTTAATTGGGAGAGTGATGGAATAGGTTGTTAGGTTTGTAATTCAGTAATTGTATACTGGTAAATGTTGATTAACATTGATTTGATTATTCATTTTTGAAGATGAATATGTTTTTGTTCCTTTTTTATTAAAGTTCGACGAATCATACATATATTCTTTTTTATTTTTTGTTTTTAGATTTATGTATATATAAATATTTGTGGTCTTTAAATCTACCCTTGAATATTCTATAGAAACTGCTTGAAGGGAAAAACATTTCTTGTACAAGTTCAAAGGGTTCGACTTTTTTGACCAGCTGACTATTTTGACATCTTTCTGGGGTTGCAGATTAGCATGTTATATGTTAGGAAAGTGTTCTAAAATCACCAAATCTCTTGATCTCACAATTATTTGTTTCCTAATTGTATTAGGATATTATTTAGGTTTCCTTATTGTGTTGGGTTTCCTAATTATATTAGATTCTAAATCTATTTGGAGTGGGAGTCAAGTTAGGTTATAGGGAGTTCTCCCTATAAATAGGGTGCATGTTTCTCCACCAAAAACACATCAGAAAACACAGAGAGCTAGAGAGAGAGAGAAAATATTGAGAGAGAAAGGGGTCTCACCAATATTTTCCCCAGTGTATCCTGAGAGATTGTGAGTTGAGTGTTGAGAGATTGTTATTGTAATCTCCTTTGTGGATCGCATCACACCCTGTGATAGTGATCAGGTTGTACTCCTCCTTTCTCATAGTGGATTATTTTAGCTATCGCCGTGTCGTGGTTTTTCTCCGAGTTCTTCGGTTTCCCACGTAATTCTACTGTTTGATTTTATCGCTTATTTTTCGTTCCTAAATTTTGTCGTAATATCCGTCATCTCGTTTTCGATTCTATTATTCGCTTCCGCTGTTACCTTGCTACGCACTTTTCTCTAACAAGTGGTATCAGAGCAAGGTGGAGATGGTTTCAATCATGAAGTGCGATATTCCAAAATTTGATGGAACGAGGAGTTTTACTATGTGGAGACTGCAGATGAAGGCGGTCCTGATTCAGCACGGGTTATGGGATGTAATTGAGTATCCCGACACGAAGACTGATGCGACAATGAGCGATGATGAATTCCAAAACTCGAAGGATATCAAGGGAATCGACTCAAGGAGTGGAAGAAGCTTGAAGATAAGACTCGCAGGATTCACCGTGTTTGGCAGAGCACATTCAGAGAGAGGTGATGCATATCGAGAAACCTCGGGTGCTCTGGACCAAACTGGAAAAGCTGTACATGTCGAAGAGTCGTGCAAACAAGTACCGAATGAAGGAGAAATTCTACAGGTTGAAGATGCACTAAAGGTACTTCTATTCAGGCACATCTTAGTGAATTTGATTCTATTATTACTGAATTGGAATCAATGGATATAAAACACACTGATGAGGATAAGGCTTTTCATTTAATTCTGTCCCTACCTGCACCACATAAACAATTTAAGGAAATCATGTTGTATGGGAATCGTGGTGACCTTAACCTTAGTGAAGTAAAGGCTAGTTTACTGTCTAAGGAGAAACTTGATACCGATGGTGATGACCAGGGTGGTGATGCTATGGTTGTAAGGGGTAGAAATACTGAACGTAAGGGAAACGGGTCTAGAGGGAGGTCTAAACACCGTTCAAAGTTTAGGAATCCTCACAAGAACAAGAAGTGTAACTACTGTAGTAAGATGGGGCAAAACAGAGAGACCAGAAGCAGGAGGGTAAGGATAATCACACCAAACCTGGTACCTCAAACTGCGTAGAGTCCGAGTCAGATGGTGATGGGTTTGTAGTTACGGATGATGCCTTGGCTACCACATCGAGTAGGATAGCTAGAGATGAGTGGGTTCTTGACACAGGGTGCACCTATCATATGTGTCCTCATAAGGACTGGTTCGAGTCTTATGAGAGTGTTGACACCGGGGTCGTAGTCATGGGTAACGACACAGCCTGCAAGGTTGCAGGAATCGGTAGCATCAAAATCAAGACTCATGATGGCATCGTTAGAACTCTCAAGGAGGTTCGTCATATCCCTAACATGACTCGAAATTTAATTTCTTTGGGTACTCTTGAAGCTAACGGCTGCAGGTACAAAGGAGAAGATGGTGTTTTGAAAGTGTGCAGGGGTTCCATGGTTCTTATGAAGGGAATCAGGAAGGGCAGTCTATACATCCTGCAGGGGTCTACAGTGACAGGATCTGCAGCGGCAGTCCTAAATCTTGATGAGTCCGACAGCACAAAACTGTGGCACATGAGACTAGGCCACATGGGCGAGAAGAGAATGTCAATGTTGAGCAAGAAGAGATACTTGAAGGCGCAAAGATCGGCAAGTTGAGTTTTGCGATCATTGTGTCTACGGAAATGTAAGAGGGTTAGCTTTTCAAGGGCTAAACATACAATGAGGATCCTTGATTATATTCATTCAGATTTGTGGGGTCTTGCTAGAGTGCCATCACTGGGTGGCAAGCGCTACATGTTGACATTCGTGGATGACTTCTCGAGGAAGACTTGGGTTTATTTCCTGCGGCACAAGAATGGGGCATTCTCATATTTCAAGAAGTTCAAAGCTTTGTTGGAGAACCAGACAGGCAGGAAAATCAAGAAACTCAAGACTGACAATGGGTTGGAGTTTGTTGATTCTGAATTTACTGAATTCTGCGAGGAGCATGGGATTGCGAGGCATCGAACCTTGGTGGGTAAGCCTCAAAGAAACGGTAGCCGAGAGAATCAACAGACACTCTTGGAGAAAGCCCGCGTGCTCTCGAATGTAGGGCTTTGGAAGAATAAATCGTTCTGGGCAGAGGTGATATCTACTGTCTGCTACCTGATGAACAGATCACCTCATGCCTCCATTCAATACTAGATTCTAGAGGAAGTATGGACAGGTAATCCAGTTAATTATTCTAATTTGAGAATTTTTGGAAGTCCCTGATATGTCCATGTGAATGATGGGAAGTCGTCTCCCAAGGTCGTTAAATGCATGTTTCGGGTTACGTCCGAGTCTAAGGGATATAGAATGTGGTGTCTGATTTGATGAAAGTTATTCACTAGAGATGTAACCTTTAATGAACCGCTATGTTATCCGGAATGGAATCTACCGTACTTCGATGATGCAGAAATCGTGAGAAGGATGCGGGAAGAATGGTGTTCGAGGTGAAGCGTGCTCAAGGTGGAGCTCTGAAACCTCGCAATCGGGAGCAACCATCGATGCTCTGAACCAACTCGGGTTGATGAGCACGAGATTGAGACGAATGTTCCTCGTGGAGGAACAACCATGCATTGCTAGAGATCGTCCCGGGAGGGAGATCGGGAGACCAATGCGATATCTTGAAGAAGATGATGCTATGATTGCCTGCTGTGAGTGTTGCAGAGGAGACTCACGAAGGTGCTGAACCTTCTACCTATCAGAGGCCATCTCTTGTCCGAATGCCTCAAATTGGATAGGAGCTATGCAAGAGGAGATGGAGAGTCTGCAGAAAATCATACATGGGAGCTATGTGAGTTGCCTAAAGGCGACGAGCTCTTCGCAGTGGGTGTACAAGAGAAAGGAAGGTATCCTGGTGTAGAAAGTGCAAGGTGGAAGGCCGATTAGTGGTAAGGGGTTGCACGGAAAGAAGGAATCGACTACAACGAAGTATTCTCACCATCGTGAGGCATACGTCGATCCGCACCTTGCTTGCCTTTGTTGCTCTATTTGATTTGGAGTTGGAGCAACTTGATATCAAGCCTTTCCTCCATGGCGAGTTGGAGGAGGAAATATATGAGGCACCAGAGGTTTCATCGTTCTGGTAAACAGAATGTATGCAGATTAAGGAAGTCCTTGTATGGACTTAAACAGCACCTGTGCAAAGGTGGTACAAAAGGTTTGATACCTTTATGGTAGGCAAGGGTACACAAGAAGTCACTATGATAATTGTGTGTACTACAGCAATTTGAAGAAAGGTCTTTCATTTATTTATTGTATGTGGATGATATGTTGATTGCCTCGTGACATGTCACTAATAAAGAAGTGAAATCTCAACTCAACCAGAGTTTGAGATGAAAGACCTCGAGCGAAGAAGATTTTGGGTTTGGAGATCCAAAGGGATAGAAAGGCAAGGAAGTTGTTCCTGTCTCATAAGAAATATCCGGAGAAGGTGTTGGACAGATTCAACATGAGAAAGCAGTAGCGCTTCAACTCCTTTAGCCGCACACTTCAAGTTGTGCAGAGAACCGCCCTAAATCTGATTTGGAGGAAAGGAGGATGTCTAATATACACTATGCTAGTGCAATTGGTAGTTTGATGTATGCTATGGTGTGTACTAGACATGACCTATCCCACGCAGTTAGTGTGGTGAGTAGATATATGCAGAATCCAGGGAAGGAGCATTGGGAAGGAGTGAAGTGGATCCTTCGCTATGTGAAGGGTACTTTGGAGAAGGGCATCCTGTATGATAGAGGTAGTGCTGCAACGTCTGATGTTGCAGGTTATGTTGATGCTGATTATGGTGGAGATCTGGATAGGAGACGCTCAATTTCAGGGTATGTGTTCGTCATGTGTGGAGGAGCAATATCTTGGAAAGCTTCACTTCAATCTATAGCCTTGTCTACTACAGAGGCCGAATATATTGCTGCAACGGAAGGAGTGAAGGAGGCCATCTGGTTGAGGGGATTGGTCATGGAGCTTGGAGTACCACAGGGCGAGACTGTGGTTTATTCGCATGCATGAGTGCTATACATCGACAAAGAATGATACTTATCATTCAAGACCAAGCATATAAGCGTCAGGTATCACTTCATCAGAGATACAGTTGCTGCAGGAGAGATCGTGGTGAAGAAGGTTCATACTTCTGATAATCCTGCAGACATGTTAACCAAGCCTCTATCTATAGCTAAGTTCGAACATTGTTTGGACTTAGTTGGTGTTCTAAGCATGTGAGAGCCTGTGGCCACGCCTGCGGAGCGTGTTGATGGCGACATACCAAGATGTTTATCCGACCGATGATTCGTTGATTTTAGTCCAAGGTGGAGTTTGTTAGGAAAGTGTCCTAAAATCACCAGATCTCTTGATCTCACAATTATTTGTTTCCTAATTGTATTAGGATATTATTTAGGTTTCCTTATTGTGTTGGGTTTCCTAATTGTATTAGATTCTAAATCTATTTGGAGTGGGAGTCAAGTTAGGTTATAGGGAGTTCTCCCTATAAATAGGGTGCATGTTTCTCCACCAAAAACACATCGGAAAACACAGAGAGCTAGAGAGAGAGAAAATATTGAGAGAGAAAGGGGTCTCACCAATATTTTCCCCAGTGTATCCTGAGAGATTGTGAGTTGAGTGTTGAGAGATTGTTATTGTAATCTCCTTTGTGGATCGCATCACACCCTGTGATAGTGATCAGGTTGTACTCCTCCTTTATCATAGTGGATTATTTTCTGGCTGTCGCCGTTCGTGGGTTTTTCTCTGAGTTCTTCGGTTTCCCACGTAATTCTGGTGTTTGATTTTATCGCTTATTTTTCGTTCCTAAATTTTGTCGTAATATCCGTCATCTCGTTTTCGATTCTATTATTCGCTTCCGCTGTTACCTTGCTACTCACTTTTCTCTAACATTATATATCACATTGCTATGCATTAGATTGTTTGCGACGATGAAACTTCTTTTCGAATTATGTAAGCATACATACATGCATTATATATACATGCATAATAAAGTCATGTTGGAAGTTCTGTTGGTACCAACTATGTTGTGCATCTGTTGCACGTTCATGTCTTTTTGTGTTGTCACCCCCGAGTCTGATGATTGAAAAGGTTCTAGTCTATCCATGAAAAGGTTATGGTCTATCCATGTATATATAAATATTTGTGGTAGGGAGTCGTTAAAGGACATTTTTAGAGAAGTTCGAACCAGACCTGATACTTGCCCACAATGGCTTGATTGGTATTGATTATTTGTGGCTATTATTCTCAAGGCGTGTGGCTTGTAGTGTCGTGTTTGGTTGTGATTCTCCGGCGTGTGACCGTTGAGATTGGTATTGATTATTATATTTGTTTCCAAGAGAAAATAAGAGACGATAAGTCTAGGCAATGGTCCAATTTTAGGAGAAGTTCTACCGGATTTTTTTATAGATTTTTTAGTATCAATTTTTAATATACCTTTTAGTATGGCTATTATTTATCTTTCTAAATATTGATGTGGTAATATTTTAATGTACTTATGATGTTGAAACTTTTTTTACCATATTTGTTTTATTTTAGATTCATAAAGGTGAAGTACCTATTATGAGTCATGTGTATCTTCATCTACATCAAAAGAAAGGTCACGAATGGGTGGATGATAAATGTGCGACAACTCATGTAAGTTTTTGGAGATCTTATATTTTATGTTTATTTGTTCTTTATATAATATATTTATTAACTTACTAGTGTAAAATTCCTACTAGGAAAAATATATGAAAAAGCTCGATGAGACTCTTGCTAGTCAATCGATTGAAGCCTTGGCTGAAGGCTCCACCCAACCAACTGAACCTCAGCTTCCTTAGAAGATATGCAAACACTATTGCTGCCCTAGTTGAGGAAAACCGAAAGCAAAAGAGAGCCTTAGAAGATTTGCAATCGCAACTGGCATTGGAGACAAAGAAACGCAAGAAATCTACCCAAGCAATGCAAATTGCTATAGTTAATTGCTTTGCTCAATTCAAGACCCTCAACCCTACTATTGCTTTATCTAACTTTGTGTTAGATTCAATCAATGAAGGTGAGGATGATGGAGAAGATGATGTTGGCTCACACGAGTGACAATCAGCAGTCTAATTTGTTTTGCAAGGTTAATGGACATCTTTACTAGATGTATTTTATTACTAATGTGATTTGACACTAGTAGAATGTGTTGTATGACTTATCTATGACTTGGACTTATTTTGCTTTCATTTATGGCTTAATACATGATTTCAGACTTAGACTTGATTTTTCTTGTGCAAACAAGAATCAATGAATATGTATATCAGTGATGGTTTTTTTGTTTAAAGTGCGTACCATTGGTATTTTATGGTGAACATATGTTTTTCTAGGTGTATGTATTTTTATATATTAATACATTTAATTGTTTAGGGTTTGAAACATGATTTTTATGATGTCATCAATTTCCCACCTATATGAATGTAGTGGAAAAGTTCCCACTGAAGTAATATCAGTGGGAAATTTCCAACAGTTTATAGCAGTGGGAAATTTCCCACTGAAGTGGATACAGTGGGAACGTTCCCACTGATGTATACAGTGGGAAAGTTTCCCACAGATCTGTAGCAGTGCATACGGTGGGTAACAGTGGGAAATTTCCCACTGAAAATTTTCGCGGTGGGAAATAGTGGTTTCCTGCCTCACTTTCACCCACTGTTTCATTCAGTGGGAAAACAGTGGGAAATGCCCATTTCCCACCGAATCTGGCCTATTTCCCACTGAATTTTCAGTGGGAAATGAGCTGTTTTCTAGTAGTGTCAGTGGCTCAGAGGGAAGAAGGAGATCATACCTGAGAATGATGAGGACGTTAGAGGAAGGTGCATGGGAGAGAAGAGGTCCTCTAGGGGAGTGACTCCCCCTCAACAGATGCCATGGGATTTAGGGATCGAGGTGAAGCATGCCAAGCTCACGCCTAATGTAGGTAAACTGGTCCTCTGGGAGAGGTTTGGTGAAGATGTCAGCTAATTGCTGTTGAGTCGGAACAAACTCTAAGTTGACGTGTCCTTTTTCAACATGATCACGGATAAAGTGATGGCGGATTTCAATGTGTTTGGTCCGTGAATGCTGCATTTGATTTTTGGTTATCTGGATGGCGCTCATGTTGTCACATTTGATGGGCACATTGGTGAAGTGGAGCCCGAGGTCCTCCAGTTGATGAGTGATCCAGAGTATTTGAGCGCAAGATGATCCAGCAGCCACATATTCGACCTCAGCAGTGGAGAGAGCCACTGAGATATGCTTTTTGGATTGCCATGAGACAAGTGAGGCTCCAAGTAGTTGACATCCTCCCGTGGTACTTTTTCTATCAACCTTGTATCCGGCAAAGTCAGCATCAGTGTAGCCACAGAGATGGAGGTCAGGCTGTCGAGGATACCAGAGCCCTAAACGTTTGGTTCCTACAAGATAACGTAAGATTCTCTTGACATTAGAGAGGTGAGATTCTTTTGGTGCGCTTTGAAAGCGCGCACATAAGTAAACACTAAACATAATGTCAGGACGGCTAACTGTGAGGTAGAGGAGTGAGCCAATCATACCTCTATATAGCTTTTCAGAGACTGGTTTACCTGTGAGGTCTGAATCAATTTTGAGAGTGGAGGACATCGGAGTTGATGAATGCTTGAGGTGGTCAAGCTGATATTTCTTGAGGAGCTCCGAAATGTACTTGCTTTGATTCAGAAAGATGCCATCTTCAAATTGTTTGATTTGTAGGCCAAGGAAGAATGTTAATTCCCCCACGAGGCTCATTTCGAATTCAGTACTCATGAGGTGAGAGAATTCTTCAATAAGAGAGGAATGTGACGCACCAAAGATGATATCATCAACATAAATTTGGGCATATATGAAGTCTCCATTTCTTTCTTTGATGAAGAGAGTCTTGTTGATGTATAATGAGACCAAGGGATGATCACATTACACAAGAATTCAGGATCTTTAAGAACGAGATAAGAATCCCAACTCTTAGTCCAAAAGAATGAATGGAAAAAGGATGATTGATAAATGAAAGATAGTGAAATCGTTTACCAAAGAAAGAAATGAACGAATGATGAATGATAATGAACGAATGAAGCGTTTGAATGGATGCACGTTTGTTGAAGCTTGGACGTGTTGAAGAAGAACGAATGCTTCTTGTTGGGTGCTTGATGAATTCTTGTTGAATTCTTGATGAACGGATGAAGAATCGTTGGATGGATGAACAATTCTTGATGAATGACGTGAGGTTGGATGAATGTAGTTGAATGAACGAAGGGAATGGATAGTTGGATAGATTTGGCTTTTGAAGGATCGATGAGGATACAGCCACACCACCTCAAAGAACTCTTCAATTCCTTCCTTTCACCATCAAGGATGCCACCCTTGAATAGAAGAAGGGGATAACTTCGAAACTCCCTCAAGAGAAACGAAAAGACTAGCACAAAAGCTAGAGAGAAAACACCAAGTGTTTGATTGAATTTCTAATATGAATTGATGATATTACAAGGCACCCTAAGGGGGGCGGGTATTTATAGTTACAAGCCCTCCTTATGGCGTGTACAAAACAAGAAATGGGCCACTTAGGGCTTACATCATCTACTCTAATTATTACATCATAAAGAAAACAATGAACTAAACTATATTACAAATATTGATAACTCCTTTGATTTTCAACCAAATCTAAAGATTCTTGAACCATATGAAAGCTCTTGGAATGTAGATTAATCCACCTTTGGACGTCTTTCTTAGTAGCTTCATGGTCCTTGTATTAAGGAGCAAAAGTATTCGATCACATGAGTTGATCCCTTCCAGGTAGAGAGATATGTGAGACTTGAGCTCTTCTTTCTTCTAGGTGAGTATGGAATGTCTCCTTGATGCATAAGGCCATCAATTATGCATCATACACCCCCGGTTGAAAAAGTTTGCCCTCAAACTTTGGAAAATCAACTCTCACTTGCCTTCTTCACAAAGACTTTCTTCTTTAAAGATTTGAAGTCATCATAGATTCCTTTGATGAACTTCTTAGACTTTCTTCCGATCAATTCTCGAACACAATAAGACTTGGACATGCGTTTCTTCACCATGAACGTGGGTTGTTCACGTTGCTTCTCACTTCCCAAGTCTATTCTTACCACTTTACCCTTGTCATTTAGCATGAAACAATGCACTTTGATGACTTGGGCCATTTCATCCTTTCGAATTTTCGGCCTTTCAACCAAGTGATCTGAGTAGATATCTTTTGGATGCTCATGGAAGATATGCTTCGTGGGAAGATTCAAAATGTGATGGATACTTGGACCCATTTCATTCTTCTCAAAATGTATAAGAATAGGATCCTTGTATTCTTTATTCCCTCGATACTCCATCTTCATGATCGACACAAGTTGGCTTTCTTCCTTCTTAGGCCGTGTGGTGTAAGATGGAAGTAGAGATGCATCAAGAGGCATGATATTCCTATCAAGCAACTTTGGTTCTTCCAACAAAGTATGACAGGAATCCATAGAAGTAATTTTGCAATATAATGAATCTTTGCAAATTTTGTAAAAGCAAAGACTTACTAAACTTCTTGGATTGAAATTGTCATGGCTTAACCTTTGCGTAAGGACAACGATATATCCATAGGAGGCACAACTTTCCTTTTCTTGGTTCAATGAACATACTTCTCCTTTGTTGGTATAATGAGAGATCTTGCACTCTCTTTGTGGATGTTCATACGCCACATTTGCTTCTTTTGTCACAAGCCACTTTTCCATATGCTCCTCTTCTACCTTTTCTTCCTCTTTGTTCTCCTCCTCATATGCGTCAATCCCAATTTCTTCTTTTTTTGCGTCAACCTCAAATTCTTCTCCTTTCATGTCAACGCCAACTTCCTCTTCCTTTTCCTCCTCAAATGGTTTGTTATCATGTGTTTGGTACCCTTCCGAAGGCACTTCTTTCTTGTTAGGACACTCCAATTCAATTTGACCTAAACTTTGGCAATGATAACAACTCCTTGGGGCTATAGGCGTTGGTTCTTGGACGTGGGGTTTGGGAATGGATGAGGGTTGATCTTGTGGAGGTTGTTTTGTGGAGTGATGGACAACAGGTTTGGGACGAATATGGGGCTGGATTTGAATGCCTTTGGCGTGATGTTGTGGGGTTGATTTGGAAGGTTTGTGACGTGTGTGGGTTTTATCCCTAAGCTCTTTACTCTTTGCTTGTTCTTCAAAATCAAGAGCTAAAGAACTTAACTCCTCCAAACTAATGTGAGGTTGATCTATAACAACACGCTGAATATATTCATTAAGACCAAGAAGGTAGTATACCAAAATGCGTGGATCGTCCTCCTTAAGGCCATTCTTCCATAATTGCCACTTGAACTCTATTGTATAATCAAGTACATCCATGCTCCCTTGCTTAACTCCTTCAAGATTGTTGATGGAGTCACCTTTGTAATCGGATGGTAAGAAATCTTTTTGAACTTTCTTCCCATTCTTCTTGTTGGAATGTTTACTCCGCATAAGGTGCTTCATATTCAACCTTAGAAGAGTGAACCACACGTGATTTTGTGCTTCTTGATCCCTTTGGAAGAATTCCACATTCTTCCATTTGCTTGCAAGATCATCAATTTGTTGCTTCAGCATTGTAGCTCACGTTGGGAATTCTTGCTAGACCTTTTGCAATCCATTAGAACCTAAAAGATCGCAAGAAACTCATGGTAGGATGATTAGCATAGAAGGGACGAGGGGAATTGGTTGGATTTGTGTTTGGGCTCACGGGTTCTTTGTGGAGTAGTGGGGACGTGGGATGGAGGATGAATTTTTGTGATGGACGTGTGATGGTAGGGGTGATGGGGAACGCGGAGAGGGAAAGATTGTAAAAGATTGTTTCAAGAACTAAGAGATTCAAACTCCTAAGCTCTGATACCAATTTTGATGTATAATGAGACCAAGGGATGATCACATTACACAAGAATTCAGGATCTTTAAGAACGAGATAAGAATCCCAACTCTTAGTCCAAAAGAATGAATGGAAAAAGGATGATTGATAAACGAAAGATAGTGAAATCGTTTACCAAAGAAAGAAATGAACGAATGATGAATGATAATGAACGAATGAAGCGTTTGAATGGATGCACGTTTGTTGAAGCTTGGACGTGTTGAAGAAGAACGAATGCTTCTTGTTGGGTGCTTGATGAATTCTTGTTGAATTCTTGATGAACAGATGAAGAATCGTTGGATGGATGAACAATTCTTGATGAATGATGTGAGGTTGGATGAATGTAGTTGAATGAACGACGGGAATGGATAGTTGGATAGATTTGGCTTTTGAAGGATCGATGAGGATACAGCCACACCACCTCAAAGAACTCTTCAATTCCTTCCTTTCACCATCAAGGATGCCACCCTTGAATAGAAGAAGGGGATAACTTCGAAACTCCCTCAAGAGAAACGAAAAGACTAGCACAAAAGCTAGAGAGAAAACACCAAGTGTTTGATTGTATTTCTAATATGAATTGATGATATTACAAGGCACCCTAAGGGGGGCGGGTATTTATAGTTACAAGCCCTCCTTATGGCGTGTACAAAACAAGAAATGGGCCACTTAGGGCTTACATCATCTACTCTAATGATTACATCATAAAGAAAACAATGAACTAAACTATATTACAAATATTGATAACTCCTTTGATTCTCAACCAAATCTAAAGATTCTTGAACCATATGAAAGCTCTTGGAATGTAGATTAATCCACCTTTGGACGTCTTTCTTAGTAGCTTCATGGTCCTTGTATTAAGGAGCAAAAGTATTCGATCACATGAGTTGATCCCTTCCAGGTAGAGAGATATGTGAGACTTGAGCTCTTCTTTCTTCTAGGTGAGTATGGAATGTCTCCTTGATGCATAAGGCCATCAATTATGCATCACTTGTCCACTTTGCCTATTTTGAAATCATTCTGAAGAAGAAACTTGCTGAGGCGCTCATACCAAGCTCTGGGAGCTTGTTTCAGCCCATAGAGGGCCTTATGTAGGCGGAAGACATGATTCTGATGTGTGATGTCCTCAAAGCCTGGTGGTTGTTCAACATAGACCTCTTCAATGAGGTCGCCATTAAGAAAGGCGCTTTTGACATCCATTTGATGTAACTTGATGTTTTTGGATGAGGCAAAAGCTAGGAGGATCCTGATAGCTTTATGGTTCTTGAGATATAGAGCAAAGTATTCGATTGCACACTTGATGAAATCTTCCATTAGTGAGAGGGATGTGAGTGATTGAAGCTCATTTTCAATGTAAGCTTGTATTTGGTTCCCATGATATGTATTTGGGACCAAATATACATCATTCCCCCCTAGTTGAGAAGAGTTTGTCCTCAAACTAGGAAGTTCTTCTTCTCCTCCATAGTATGGCTTAAGATCACTCACATTAAAGGTACAACTACCTTCATAATCTTCACCAAGTTGTAGTTTGTAAGCATTATCACCAATCCTTTCCTTTTAGAAGGAAATCATTCTTTCTTCAAGTGCTAGCTTCCCTTTCCTCTAGGTGCTAGCTTCCCTTTCCTTTTAGAAGGAAATCATTCTTTCTTCAAGTGAATCCAAACAAGATCTCCCGGTTCAAATACAACCTTCTTCCTTGTTCTATTCACTCTACTTGCTACATCTTGTGTATACTTCAAGATTTTCTCACGAACTTCCTCATGTAGCTTCTTAATCTCTTCCACCCTTTTGTTAGCTTCAAAGCTAAACTTTGTTGTAGTAGAAGTAGGTGTAAGATCCATAGGTTGTAGAGGATTTCTTCCATAAACCACTTGGAATGGTGATAAACCCGTGGCTTTACTTGGACTTCTATTAAAAGCAAACTCAACATGACATAGAAGAGTATCCAACATTTTCTTGTCTTTACTAAACAATGCTCGAAGTAAATCTCCCAAAGTACGATTTGTAACTTCTGTTTGACCATCCGTTTGTGGATGACATGCGGTGCTAAACTTCAATTTTGTACCAAGCTTCTTCCACAATGTTAGCCAAAAATGACTAAGGAACTTTGAATCTCTATCACTCACCATGGTCTTTGGAATACCATGTAACTTCACTACTTCTTCAAAGTAAAGATTTGCAACTTTAGTAGCATCATAGGTTGTATGGCATGGAATGAAGTGTGCCATCTTTGAAAACCTATCAACGACAACCATGATTGAATCCTTGCCTCTTTGAGTTCTTGGTAGACCCACAATGAAGTCTAAACTCACATCTTCCCATGGACTATGTGGAATAGGTAGTGGCGTGTACAAGCCTTGTGGTAAGGCATGAGCTTTTGAAATATTGCACGTATTACACCTCTTGATCATATGCTCAACATCTTTGATAATGCTAGGCCAAAAGTAATGCTCTTTCATCATCAAATAAGTCTTCTCAATACCAAAATGACTCGCCAATGATCCTCCATGGACTTTCATAATCAACAATTCACGAATGCTACTCTTTGGAATACATAGTTGATTTCCCTTAAAAAGAAATCCATGCTCAATGTGATCGAGTTGGTGGGGATGCTTTTTGCAAAGCTCATAAACCTCCTTGAAATCTTCATCATTCTCATATAACCCTTTAATATGTTCAAAACCAAGGACTCTTGAATCAAGAATATGAGTGAGTAAGTACCTTCTTGATAAAACATCCGCTCCTTTGTTAAGATGTCCCGCCTTATGCTTTATCATGAAATGAAATGCTTGCATGTACTCAACCCATTTGGCATGTCTTGAATTAAGCTTATGTTGCCCTTGAATGAACTTTAGAGCTTCATGATCACTATGTAGAATGAATTCACCACTTAGTAGATGATGACGCCAATGCTCAAGAGCTCTTATAATTGCATAGAACTCGTTGTCATATGTACTATACTTCCTCTTGGCTTTATTTAACTTCTCACTAAAGAAAGCAATTGGACGACCTTATTGAGATAGAACGGCTCCAATTCCAACTCCACTTGCATCAACTTCAACTTCAAAGACTTTGTCAAAACAAGGTAATGCAAGAATAGGTGCATGACATAATTTCTCCTTAATCAACTCGAATGCTTCGTTTGCACCCTTACTCCATAAAAACTCTTTCTTTTTCAACAATTCGGTCATAGGTGCAAGAATGGAGCTAAAATTCCTTATGAATCTTCTATAAAATGATGCTAAACCATGGAAACTTCGTACCTCATGAATAGATGTTGGTGTAGGCCACTCTTGAATAGCTTTCAGCTTCTCCTTGTCGACTTGTATGCCTTCTTTTGAAAGAACATATCCAAGGAACATAACCTTGGGTGAGAAAAAGTGACACTTCTCCATGTTGGCGTAGAGTTGCTCCTTCTCCAAAATGTACCTGACCAACTCTAGATGTTTCACATGCTCTCTTTCACTTCTACTATACACAAGAATATCATCAAAGTAAACTACTACACACTTGCCAATAAGAGGCTTTAATACATGATTAATAAGACGCATGAAAGTAGATGGTGCATTAGTGAGGCCAAATGGCATGACAAGCCATTCATACAAGCCTTCTTTTGTTTTGAATGCCATTTTCCACTCATCTCCTTCATGAATGCGAATTTGATGATACCCACTTCTCAAATAACCTTTAGAGAACACAACACTCCCATGTAATTCATCAAGTAGATCTTCAAGTCGAGGTATTGGAAACCTATACTTGATTGTAATCTTGTTTATGGCTCGGCAATCCATACACATTCGTTGAGATCCATCTTTGTTAGGAAAAATCAAAACGGGAACGGCACATGGACTCATACTTTCACGCACCAAGCCTTTGGACAAAAGATCATCTACTTGCCTTTGTACTTCTTGTGCATCCTTTGGGTTCATTCGATAGGCCGGTTTGTTAGGGAGCATTGAACCCGGAACTAGATCAATCTTGTGCTCAATTTCTCTTCTTGGAGGCAATCCTTTTGGAAACTCTTTTGGGAACAAATGTTTGAAACGTTCCAAAAGAGGTTGGAGACGTGAATGCTCAATTGTTGGGGACGCTTCCTTCTTTTCCAAGTTAGCTAGAATAAGACTTTTGTGCTCTTGGAATTCATGGTGCTCGGCCTTCATAAAGGTCACAATGTTTGTCTCCTTCTCTTGTTGTTGTTGTTGTTGTTAGGGACGTATGATAGAAGATGGTGGTAAAGGAGCCAATGTGATCTTCTTTTTGTTGAGAATAAACGTGTAGGTGTTTGATCTCCCATCATGAGTAACATGCCTATCAAATAACCAAGGTCTTCCAAGCAATATATGACAAGCATCCATTGGAATTACATCACACCAAATACAATCTTTATAGTTTTTACCAATGGAAAGACGTACATACAAGCACACGGTGTACCACACAAATACCCTTCCCTTGACTTAGCCATTGAATTGTGTAAGGGGATGGGTGTGGACTAACCTCCAATTGTAGCTTATTCACCATGGTTGTTGAAGCGGCATTAGTGCAACTTCCTCCATCAATGATTAGGGAACAAACATTGCCTTGAATAGTACACCTTATATGAAATATGTTCTCCCTTTGTTCTTGCTCGTTTGGTACACAAGCAACACTTAGAGCCCTTCTTACTACCAACATTTCTCCTTCATCCGCTTCCTCTACATTTTCCTCCTCATTTACGTCAAGAGTCTCATTAACCTCCTCTTCATTCTCACTTTCATTATACTCCGGTTCAACATATAAAGCACTTTGATATTCAACCAAAGATACAACTCTTTTATTAGGACACTCCGAGGCATAGTGACCTAATCCTTGGCAACGAAAACATCTCCTTGGGGCTAATGGTTTGGGTTCTTGGACGTGAGGTTTGGGGATGGATGGGGGCTGATTTTGTGGAGCTTTATTGTTTGGTTGTTTTGTGGGGAATAGGGTTCTTTGTTGTGGAGTGTATGGACGTGTAGGTTGGGATGGTTTGTAAGATGTTCGGTACTTTGTCATGGTCTCTTTTCCTCTTTCTTTTCTTTGCCTTTCTACTTTTAAGGCCAAAGAACTCAATTCATCCAAAGATTGGTAAGAATGTAATTCAACTATATTACGAATCTAATCATTAAGACCAAACAAGTAACATACCAAAGTTTGTGGTTCATTCGCTTGGAGATCACAACGCCAAAGTAGATGTTCAAACTCTTTGGTGTACTCCTCCACACTTCTACTTCCTTGAACCAAACGTTGCAATTTGTAGTAATTATCTTGGAGATAACTTGGTGGTAGAAACTTTCCTTGCAACTTGTTTTTCATCTTACACCATGTCTTAATCTTGTCCTTGCCGTTAGCTTGCCTCTTCTTTTGTAAGTTTGTCCACCAAATGGACGCATGTTTGCGCAACTTTAGGGCCACATACTTAACTTTCTTTTCATCATGAACTTCTTTAAGATCAAACACTCTTTCAATAGTTTGCATCCAATCTAAGAAGTTTTTAGGATCAAGATTAATTACCATCAAATTCCGGACTCTCCACTTTGAAATCAAATCGTTCCTCCCTTCTTGGATATCCACTCCTTTCACTTCGTGCGAACTCCTCGTCACCTTGGGGTTTCCTAACAAAAGAATCATCACGCATCTCTTTATGTTGAAGATGCATATACTTCTTTAATTGGTCGGTGAGGTAAACAATCATTTGCTTCATCAATTCTACATCATCTTGGGAATTTGTGGATGGATCCGTTGGAGTACTTCCACTAGCCATCAATCTTGATACAAAAAGATCAAAAGAAACTCACGGTTTTGGGGCTAGGGTGAAGGGACGAGAGATGGTATGTGTTTAGGCTAGATTGTGTTTGGGTTTAGGGGGTTATTTGTGGAGTTTATGGGAGACGTGTTGGGGGATGAATTTGTGATGGAAAGATTGCAAAAAGATGGTGCAAGAACTAAGAGAATCAAACTCCTAAGCTCTGATACCACTTTTGATGTATAATGGGATCGAAGGAGATCACATTACACATGAAATCAGGATCTTTGAGAACCAAGATAAGAATCTTCCTTCTCTAAGTTCTTAAGGATCAAACGAAAGAATGAAAGATGATAGAATTCAAATGAGCAATGGAAATGTTACCAATGAACGATTGAATGAACGAATGATAGAATGGGATATGGCGTGAGAAACTCTTGAAGATATAGGCACACCACTTCAAGAAGATCTTCAACTCTTCCTATCACCGACCAAGCTAGCCAAGCAAGGAATAGAAGAAGAGATTTGGGCGATTCCCTAGAATGGAGAATCGTTTCTAGCAAAGCTAGAGAGAACTCAAAAGCATTTAGCCTTTAGAAGTTTGGTTAGTATTACTTTGTGAATGATTGAATGAATCAATACAAGGGCCTCCCAAGGGGTCTATTTATAATAGATTAGAACCCCCCCTAGGCGTGTACAATAACAAGATTACAAGGGTTTCTAGCTTACATCATCTATTACAATATGACATCATAAAGAATCAAAATGCACACAGCTAGAAAGAAACATTGATATCTTGCTCAATTCTTCTCCAAAATTCAAGATTCAAAAACCATTGGAAAGCTCTTTTGATGTAGAACATTCGGCTCTAGGGTGTCTTTCACAATAGCTTTATGGTTCTTGAGATATAGAGCAAAGTATTCGATTGCACTTGATGAAATCTTCCATTAATGAGAGGGATGTGAGTGATTGAAGCTCCTTTTCAATGTAAGCTTGTATTTGGTTCCCATGATGTGTATTTGGGACCAAATATATATCATCAAAGCAGCTTACTAGGACAGAAGACCTTGCAGACGTCTTCTGTTCTTGAGGCCTCACGGAAGAGGCGATTACAAACAGCGACCTCACTCAATAGAGGTTCACTGGACTCAGCCAAAATTACGACCTCAGGAGGTCCTCACCAGTTAGACCACTGGTTACAAAACTCACCACAACACAAATGTGGTTACACTCAAAATATTCACTCAATATTCCTACACTCAGAGTTTTCTTTCACAAAGCTCCTACAACTGATTTACTTGCTTGGAAATCAATACCTTTCAAGAAGTCTTCGAAAGATATATATATATATATATATATATATATATATATATATATATATATATATATATTGACATTCCAACGACTCTTTGATCTTTGGTGGGGATAGTTTCCTTCTTATTTTTGATCTTCTCAATCTTCCATATCCGTTTGATACTTTTGATTTCCTTTCCATATCTTGAGTTTCTGAAAATATGGAATCAACCGTTATCATATCAAAATCGAAAGAGTAGGAGAAAGTATATTTTAGGGTTTATAGAGGATACTTCCCTAAATTAATTTTGGCACACTTTCAAACAAAATCGCAGTGCTGGTGCTGGAGGTCCTCAGCAGATGTAGTGGTGATGTCCTCAGAGTTTGCTGGAGCTTTTCACATGTCATTGTTGAGTGCAAATTTGAGTGTAATAGTGTTGGAGCAAAGAAGAAAGGAGGGAGTTGAGTATATGTTAGTAATCTTCTTGTGGAGTGATGTTTTTGAAAGGTGCACACCCAGCAGCACAACCATGCCAAAAGCATGAGAACTGACCTTAAAATTTCAGATGCCCATAGACAGATGCACAAGTATGCAATCATTTTGCACAGGCAAAATAGAGAGTGAGAAAAATTTTCATTTCCCACGTACACCCAGACGCACAGACATGCATCCATAATTTCCAGCGCCCTAATTTCACACCCAAAATTTTCCCCACCCCTTCCCTCTTCTCACTAACTTACTCGCCAAACCCTAATCTAACCCCTCGTCCACCCCCACAAACCCCCGCCTAACACAGCCCACTCTCGCCAGTCGTCGACGCCGTCGGCGTCCACCACCGCCCCATCTCCCTTTGTCGCACGCCTATCCGCCGCCTCAACAACCATCTAAGACACCACCCAACACACGCATCGCCACCCATCACCCTCCATCTGTCCTTCACTCACGCACCACTGTGTCCACCACCTTCCACTGATGCGACCAACGCCTACCTCGTCTCTGTCCACTCATGCATCCCACGCTACTCCTATTCACGCACCATCGCACCAACACACCCTCACACGCCCAACGCCAGTATGAAAGCACACCACACCCACTCGAGTCTCTCTGAATAAACATGTACACCTAGTATGTTATCTATTAGTTGATTGACTTTGTTTATTAATTATAGAGTGGATATTTATTTTTAATTTAGTTTATCTAGCTAGTTTCTTTTTTTATTAGTTTAGAACTATTTATAATTAAATTAGAAAACGTAACTTAAACACTTAAGAAATTTCAATATTGAACAAAACTCCTTGTGGATATGACGACTCTTCCTCTAAAAACGACTACAAAAAAGATCTTAGCACAAGTCTACTCAAGCAGATCCCATTATCCCAAAAGAAAAAGATGATTGAAAAGCCTAACTGTCACAACCCAACCCAACAAGTATACATGCTAGATATCGCGTAACCTATAGCATTTTGTTGTTGTATGGGAAAAATTCATGTTTCTCTTCCTTTTGGTGTTAGTTAATGTTATTTAAGTTTGGGAAGCTTTCTGAAAGTTATCTAGATTATTTTTCAAGTAACAACCATCACAAGGAATGGATCGAACATTGCAAGGAAATATTGATGTATAATGTCTTGGGCAATTTCCATCACTAGCATCATATTTGTATTATACTGTTGAGGACATCACCCTAATCACCAACCATTTAAGATCCTTAAGAAATCTTGTTCAAATCTAGGCTTTATGTGCTAAAGCTTAATAGGATCTGCATTTTTAGGTTGGCAATCTATTTTGTATAATACAATTCCTTGGTGAAGGTCTTGATATTTTTAGTGAGACTTTGTAAGCTGGAAAAAAATATTTCTTAACTGAAGGCGCTTTGGGGGTTATCTGTAGTAGAGAAATTGCCAACCAAAATTCTTTAAGAGTATCTTTATTTAACACGATGCTTGTATTATGAAGTGCTCATAGTGGGATAAGCCCTTTATGCATATAATTAAGGTTGATGTCTAATCAAGTCAATCCAAAATTTAGGGGATTAGATGAAGATATGCTCATCAATTTGTTGGCAAATGTCTTTCTCATAAGTAAGTCATGACTTATATGTCCTAAATGTTCTGAGATTTATTTGCAGTTAACCTCCAGTAATATATTCGCGAAAGAAACAAAATCACTTATTTTGTTGAGCCCTCTGTTAGATATGTTGAAGGTAGAGAGCATATCATAAATCACATGCTTACATTGAAGGTCTATCTAAAAAGTTATTGGGATTAGGTGGGGCTTATTTATAGGTGGCATGAATCTAATGAGGGTCAGAAAGGTTAGTGGAGTGTTTGAGTCTAATGATTGTAATACAAGTTCATGAGTGTATGTGGAGAAGGAAAAGGTAATGGAAAAGATAATATGATGGTTCATGAATGGATCCATCTTTCTATGGGGGCAGATGGTCATAGCGCTTGAGGTGAACTAATAGATGACATGTTGAATGTATAAAGAAAGAGGTGGTAAAAGGGAAGAAGAAATGGGTAGATGGTTGTATTTTGAAGACCTGGCAAATGGGTCCATTGGGTCGGGTAGGGGTCGGGAGAGGTTGGGTCCGGTGTGTTTGGTTCACTATAATTTGGGTCGGGTATGGGATTGGATTTGGGCCATGTTCGGGTTGGGGCAGAGTCTGGGTCAACCCATTTGGTTCGAACAAGGTGTGGTGCGGGTGGTTCGGTTCGACATCGGGTTGTCGCACTTTGGATCAGTTCAGTTATGGGTCGGGTCATCTATGGGTTCAATGGTCCAGATCAACCTCAGGTCAGGTAAACCTCAAGTCGATTAATATTCGGGTCGGGTCAACATCGGGTCGAGTAAGATTCGGGGCAAGCCAACGTCAGGTCGAGTAAGATTCGGGTCGGGCCAACCTTAAGTCGAGTAAAATTTGGGTCAGGTCAACCATTGGTCGTCCAACGATTCGGGTTGGGTGAACCTCAAGTTTACTAAGATTCCGGTGAGGAATAATTGGAATTTGGTAGGAGTCACTTGAAAAAATAAATGTCTAAAATAAAAAGTTAAAATACTAATTGAACTTAAACTTACTATTACTTGGTGGACCCATTTTTTCAAGTACGAATATTTTTTTTACTAGCTATCTAGAAACCACGTTAGCATTATTTCAAAATATAGGCTTGTGGTATGATTTTCATGAATGTTTGAATTTGTAATTTTACTAGAAAATATTAAAGAGCATTAAAAATCAAAGGGTTTTTGGACATCAATAATACCAACTTTGGGGGTACTGGATATTAATAATACAAATTATTTTCTTGGACACTAGCAGTTCGAACTATTGACTTTTTTCCTCTAACAGTACACCGTCGAATTATTATGGTTTTAACTCATCGAAAAGATGATGTGGCTCCATAATATGTGACATGGAAGGCATGTTAGTGTCCACGACAACATTCTCTACCCAACCTCTGCCTTCCACGTCACACATCATGGAGTCACGTCATCTTTCCAATGAGTTAAAACTATAACAACTAGTCCGTGTATTGTTGGAGGAAAATAAGTCGATAGTTGGTACTACTAGTCTCCAAGAAAATAGTTTGTATTATTAGTCTCTAATATACCCAAAGTTGGTATTATTGGTGTCTAATAATCCAAAATCAAATATACAACAAAGTGAATGTACATACGAACATAACAACATAAGCTAAGTTCCTTTCTGAGCGACTGCTAGCTAATGCTTATTAAGCATCAATCTCATGATTTTATATTTATTTTAGTGACATGAAGGATTTGGCTAGACATTTGCTGATTCCATTGCAGAGATTTGTGTCATACTGTCATTAAAATTTTGGGATTGAATTAGTTTGGGTCGATTCGAGTTGTTTATGTTTGAATGTAATTAGGTTCGGGTATAATGAAGGTTTGAACTGATTCAGGTTTGGGTCATTTTTATTAGGTTTGGATGGGTTCGGGTTTGAGTCGGCTCGGGTTTAGGTCGGTCTATGTCTACTTTGGTGTGGGTCTATATCAGGTCAACATTCGGTTCAGATACAATTCGGGTTTGGATTGGCTCTAATTTGGTTCAATTTTCCCGAGTCAAGCTCGGTTCGGGTTTAAGTTAGTTCAGATCTACTTCGGTGTTGGTTTAAATCGGGTCATAGGTTCGGTTCAGTTGTGGGCTGGTTCATTATAGGGTCTTGGGTCATTATGGGTTCAATGTTTTGGTGGTCGGTTCAAGTTTAGGTCGGGCCTGTTTTGCCACGTCTAATTTTGATGTAGGGTTGATTCTAGTCAAATTAGTAGGAGATTCTGAGTGTATTTGATGGAGGATGTTATGAGGATGCTTTACCTGAAACCAAGATTTTATTTCTCCTTTTGCCTAGCGTGCCCTTGCGGGTTTTTAAACTAATTGCTATATTATCTCTCATTTGAAGAGAAGATCTTTTATGATGAACTTTTCTCGCAAGTGAAATGTAATGGTCGAGCCTCATAGAGGCATCCTACATATCTTATATAGAATCGGGTCAATTACAGTCCAACAGGTGCAACTCTAAAAGATTGATGCCTTTAGGAAAACTTTATAGGGCATGTTAGGGGTTGTGGTTGATAGATTTAAGTGCGACTTAGAAAACATCAGGCGTGTATAGGGTTTTCACGTCTTCTGTTGTCTTTTATTGCCTTTTCTTTTCTGCGTTTCCCATTTTTATTTTTCATTTTTAATTTATTTATTTTCCTTTTCTTTTCTCCCTTTTCTCTTTTTTTTTTTTGGGGGGGGGGGGTGGGTGTTTCTTTTTTCTCATGTTTATTCTTATAACACACTCGATTTCATGTGAGGTTGGACGTGGAATGTTCAGATTTGGAAATGGCAGAGATGAGCGAAAACGATGTAGATTACAAAAGGGAAAATGGAGAAGGTACAAGTGGTCAATGTTAAATGACCAATGGGAGACTAATGTAGGTGACAAAGGAAAATGGTGTATGTGGTAAAGGGTGAGAAAATAGTGAAGGTATATGTGGCAAAATGACATATTATGAAGAGACTATAATGTGGGTAATAAAATGAAATCCCTATATCCTAGGCATGTCCTTTTAAAGTCACATATGATTCATTTGATTAGGATATTCACTTTAAGTTGTTTATCTTCCAGTTGAATCATCTCCTTTTGCCTAGTCCCTCTAGTGAATGTTCGAGAAGTCTCTCCAATCTGTATTTCAACCCCAAGATGTGGATTACCAGGGGATCAAAATTGGCAGCCCAAGGAAGGCAAGGATCAATTTAACCCGCTAGCCTAAACATGTAAAATAGAACCAAAATAAAAAAAAAGCAACGAAAAACAAAGAGGAGGAAACAGTTCCTTATAACTCGACACATGAGGGGGATATGATAAATCATAAAGGCTAGGACACCATATTGTTCTGGGGTCCACCAAGGATTTGTTTAAAGGCCAAGCAACCCAAAAATCTCATAAAGGTCTCTAAAAAAGCCCGTCGGAGGAAGGATAAAGGTTGTGGCATCACCAACCTTAGGAAGGTGCCTACTCAGAACCATCTTGGATAAAGGTAAAATAAGATTGTATAGAGAAGTTATTTGATCCAAAGTTCATTCATCAAAAACATATGTTGCTTTTCCTCCTTGAACCTCGATTATTTATAGAGAAGTTAATGCATATAGTCAGGTAGGCCAGTTCATAGGCTAATGTACCACCAAGCTTTCAATTTTTCATTCACATTGCCACTGTGGTCTAGGTTTGTTCTAATATGTCCCCAAGCTTTCAAATTTTATTTTTTTTTTTCACTTTACCTCTAGGATTCAACTTTGTTCTAATTTGCCACTAAAGTTATTATTTGTTCTAGCTTGTCACCATGTCACAAAGTTTTGAATTTTTGTTAACTTTGACACTAGGAATGTTTAAAAAGAATCTAAAATTTTCAAATAAAAAATATTATATTCTACTAAAAAATTGTGTATCCAGATTGGAAAAATAGTTATTTTTGGGTCGGATAACCAAACCAAAAAACTTCAAGTTAATTGGTTCATGTACTATTTGACAATTCTACACATTTGGGTGCTTAAAAATCCAAATTTTTTATAATTTTTTTTTGAAAAAATCAAAAGTTTCCCTTAATTTATTAATTAACAATTCCTAGTTTCGATTAATCGAGCCTTTCACTTTGTATTATTGCTTACCTATTAACCAATTTATTTTCAACTTTTGAAATTGTGTTTCAAATTTATTTTTATTTTGATTTTTTCCTGTTTATTGTTCATATCACATAGTATTAATTAGTATGTATTGTCCATAAAAAAAATAATTAATTTTCTTTTTACATCGGTAAATAGTTCAACTCATTGGGCCCCTATTGTAAGGAACACTAACCCATCAAGCTTGTAGCAACCAGGGGATAGGGAATGTCACGCCAAAGCTAGACTCACTCCTACCCGCAACACTCCCAAATTGGTAAGAGATGAATGTAAAAAAAATATAAATCGTGATCCTATCGAAAGGTTTATAACATTGATAATTAAAGCTATCCTAAAAAAATTGAAATAAAAAATTTAATGTAACATCAAAAGGAACTTTAACAGAAGAAACAATATAAGTTTCTTGATATGAATATTTAATTTATAAAATGATAAATAATTAGATAAAAAGATGTTAAACCATAAATAATATTATTAAAATATTTTATCTTGTCTATTACTCAATAAATTTATTTAAAAACCTAAAATACATTAACGAATAAAATTCATAACATCTACAGCACTCCCAAATTAGTAAGAGAGGAATGTAAAAAAATATAAGCTGTGACCCTATCAAAAGGTTTATAGCATCGATAATACATTTGTACAAATAATACAAAATATTTTATCATTTGATAAAGTAATTAATTAATACACACAATGAAATTTTAATTTTAATTAAAAAATAAAAGCTATCCTCAAAAAAATTGAAATAAAAAATTTAATGTAACATCAAAAGGAACTTTTATGTACAGAAGAAACAATATTAGTGTCATGATATGAATATTCATTTTATAAAATAATACATTAATCAGATAAAAAGATCTTAAATCATAAATTATATTATTAAAATATTTTATCTTTTCTATTACTCAATTAAAATTATTAATAAAATTAAAAACACCTTAACGGAAAAAATTCATAACTATTGGAAAATATTTTTACAATAATAATTAAAAATATTTGAATAGATATTTCAATCATCATTTATAGTAATTTTTAGCAGATAACTCAATATAATGTAGTAAAAAAAAACCATGGTATTTAAGATGTATTTTTCAATAGATATAAACACCAATCTATTTAAATATAAATATAAAAATACATGTTCTTAGAATAAACTACGAAAAAGTTAAATTTATTGTTTGTTCAGGAGTAAATACTATGTTTAGTAAAATTTTACTTATTGAAAGAGAATAGTTATTTATCATATTAATATTTAAAATTTAATAATAATTTTAATATAAAAATAGTTGGTGAAAAGTACAAAGATAATATTAATATTTTATGCCAAAAGTTAGGTAAAATCATTTATGTCAAAAGTTAGGCCAAACACTCTAATTTGGTAAAATCATTTATGCCAAAAGTTAGGCCAAACACTCTAATTAATATAAAATACAAAGATAATATTAATTTGGTAAAATCATTTATGCCAAAATAATTCGTGAAAATTACAAAGATAATATTAATATTATCATATTAATATTTAAAAACACTCTAATTTATAAAATCATTTTTGTCAAAAGTTAGTTCAAACACTTCTATATTTCTCAAAAAATAGCTTTTATAAAAACTATTTCTAAGAAGTAAAAATAATATTTTAAAAATTGACCAAACAGGCACTTAGTAAGTTTGAGTCAACAACTTATTCACTATATTAGAAATTGAAAATTAGATTTATACTTCCCTCGAAATTGGCTGAGTAGGTGGACATGCAATTGAGATTAATTAAGGTTTCACAGAAAGAAACTTAGAAACAGTTGATGAAATTTAAATTTGATTGGTTTTGCCCAACATTCAAATTTATTTTAAATTCGTTTAACTCAAACAATGGTAATAAAATGATGGAATCTAATTCAAGAAAGAATTAGCAAAGCGCTGTGTGAGATTGGGTCACGGTCAAAATGTGATTGAGGAGGAGGCCCATTACAGAAAAGGGCCAGGCCCCTCGTGATCCCACGTTCAACCCTCCTCATCATCTCTCTAACCATCTTAATTCTTTTCGGTTTTCAGTTCCCCCACCCAACCTAAAAAAGGAAAGAAAAACAAATAAAATTGAAGAAAACAAGGATTCCTCCCATTTTGAGGTGCCGAAAATTTGATTATTGATGAAGTTCAGATCAAATATGGATCATGTTTATGTATAAACATTCAGGAGTGCAGAAACTTTGACAATTAGATTTGGGTCATTGAATAATCGAGTTCATGCATTAGACAATACTATAACCTATGATTTTGGTACAAAATATTATACTCTTTTTTTATTTGTCACCTTTTTTATATTTTGTCTGTCACTTAATAAATATTTTAATCCTAAATTCTATCTTGACTAACCATTTTTCACATAATTTATTATTGAAAATTATAGTATTATGCTTTAGTAATAATGCTTTTTTGTTGGCCTCAAATAATAATGTTTTTCATTACAAATCCCATAATAGTACTTTTTTTTATGATAATAGAGGCGGATTTAACATGGGTTCACGTGGGGTCAAGTGACCCCGCTAAAAAAAATTGAAAGCATCTTGTTTGAGAGTGAAATTGAGATTTACGAATATTATTCAAGTTAGTTAGGGTTAGTTCGGATCTGGCTAATTCACTTTAGCTTCAGATGAAGTTAGTTTCAGTTGGATTAAATTCAATTCTAGTTGTTTTGATTTATAGTTTTGTGGGTTTGCATTTGGGTAGGGTTGCTTTCGAGTGAAAATCATATCGGAGATGATGTAGATTCGTACCGTCATGCGCTTATAACTATATAAATCAATAAATCTTTAGTATCAATTGTCCACTATATCAAAATAGAAACCAACTCCAAAACAAATGGCAATTTGTTTTTCCCGATATAGGTCTTAGAATTACATTTTGAGAAAATATGATGAAACCTTAACATATATATAACGGAAGCCTAAATAAATTAGTCTGGTCATGTGATGACCTGAAAATTATAAATAAAGAGTTTAACATTTCAATAATGAATGAAAATTTCTTACATAATATGAAAAATTAAATTAAATTTGAATTTTATTCAATTAGTCAATTATTTGTTTATGAAAAAAATAAGATATATATTTAACTTAAATTAAAAACCATATTATTCACTAGTAGAAACTAAATATTTTGTTTAGACTTTTCCTTACCATAATATATAAGCTTTAGTTTTATCTGAATAATCATACGATGGAGTAAGAAATATTACCATAATTCAATATCCAATAAATTAAAATGAAATGTTAGTTAAATACCTCTTTTAATTGAATATATATGGTTCATATAATTGTCCTCATTCTAATTATCTCTCTTAGACCTCAGTGTACTGCAAAGCTTCATATTAAGTCTCAAGAACAGTGCCAACAACTTGCTCCTGTCTGCAGGTCTCAATGGCTCCACCTTGAGCTCCAAACTGCTCCATCTTGAACCCAACTCTCCCAGCACCATTCTTTTGATTACCTGCACCGTTAGAAGAAACAGTACATTTTCAATAAAGGTTACATCCTTAGACTGTATAACCTTCTCTAAGTCTGGACACAACAATATGTATCCCTTAGACTCAAATCCATAACCTAGAAACATGCTAGTGTGTACCGTAATAGGGAATTCGATGCTTGAGTTGTTGATGATTCACAAAGGATATGAACTTGGGGTAAAGGATTACCACCACCCAAGAGTTAGCAAACCCATCAAGAATTGCTAAAGGTTGAACCACCACAATTCTATAAAGAGCTTGGCTTGCATCACATCCACAATGCAATTGAAGATAAAGAAATCGAAACTTGAGAGGAAGGTGTTTGAGAGAGAACTCAGCTTCATTCATTCATAATTAATGCTCTTTGTCAACAATGTAAATGCATATATACATTGGAGTGCGTGGAAGAGGATTAAGGAAATTTATAAGGGTCCCATGCTTTTTACAATTAATACCCTCACATTAGGGTTTTAACACATCACAAGGGTTGGGGGAAAAAGGGGAAAACAACAAAAAAATTTAAGTATCAAGGCGGCTGCTGCTGCTGGCCAAAATGTGCATGACCTTGCCATCTATGTGATGTATAATGGGACCAAGGGATGATCACATTACACAAGAATTCAGGATCTTTAAGAACGAGATAAGAATCCCAACTCTTAGTCCAAAAGAATGAATGGAAAAAGGATGAATGATAAACGAAAGATAGTGAAATCGTTTACCAAAGAAAGAAATGAACGAATGATGAATGATGATGAACGAATGAAGCGTTGAACGGATGCACGTTTGTTGAAGCTTGGACGTATTGATGAAGAACGAATGCTTCTTGTTGGATTCTTGATGAATTCTTGTTGAATTCTTGATGAATTCTTGATGAATTCTTGATGAATGACGTGAGGTTGGATGAATGTAGTTGAATGAACGATGGAATGGATAGTTGGATAGATTCGGCTTTTGAAGGATCGATGAGGATACAGCCACACCACCTCAAAGAACTCTTCAATTCCTTCCTTTCACCTTCAAGGATGCCACCCTTGAATAGAAGAAGGGGATAACTTCGAAACTCCCTCAAGAGAAACGAAAAGACTAGCACAAAAGCTAGAGAGAAAACAACACCTTGTGTTTGTAGTTGATTTATGATTGAATTGAATGAGATTACAAGAGGCCTAAGGGGGGTATTTATAGTAATCCTAGCCCTCCCTAGACGTGTACAAATCAAGAATTAGGCCCCTTGAGGCTTACATCATCTACTCTAATGATTACATCATAAAGAAAACAATGAACTAAACTATATTACAAATATTGATAACTCCTTTGATTCTCAACCAAATCTAAAGATTCTTGAACCATATGAAAGCTCTTGGAATGTAGATTAATCCACCTTTGGACGTCTTTCTTAGTAGCTTCATGGTCCTTGATTTTAAGGAGCAAAAGTATTCGATCACATGAGTTGATCCTTTCCAAGTAAAGAGATATGTGAGACTTGAGCTCTTCTTTCTTCTAGGTGAGTATGGAATGTCTCCTTGATGCATAAGGCCATCAATTATGCATCATACACCCCCGGTTGAAAAAGTTTGCCCTCAAACTTTGGAAAATCAACTCTCACTTGCCTTCTTCACAAAGACTTTCTTCTTGAAAGCTTTGAAGTCATCATAGATTCCTTTGATGAACTTCTTAAACTTTCTTCTGATCAATTCTCGAACACAATAAGACTTGGACTTGCGTTTCTTCACCGTGAACGTGGGTTGTTCATGTTGCTTCTCACTTCCCAAGTCTATTCTTACCACTTTACCCTTGTCATTTAGCATGAAACAATGCACTTTGATGACTTGGGCTATTTCATCCTTTCGAATTTTCTACTTTCAACCAAGTGATCTGAGTAGATATCTTTTGGATGCTCATGGAAGATATGCTTCGTGGGAAGATTCAAAATGTGATGGATACTTGGACCCATTTCATTCTTCTCCAAATGTATAAGAATAGGATCCTTATATTCTTTATTCCCTCGATACTTCATCTTCATGATCGACACAAGTTGGCTTTCTTCCTTCTTAGGCCGTGTGGTGTAAGACGGAAGTAGAGATGCATCAAGAGGCATGATATTCCTATCAAGCAACTTTGGTCCTTCCAACAAAGTATGACAGGAATCCATAGAAGTAATTTGGCAATATAATGAATCTTTGAAAATTTTGTAAAAGCAAAGACTTACTAAACTTCTTGGATTGAAATTGTCATGGCTTAACCTTTGCGTAAGGACAATGATATATCCATAGGAGGCACAACTTTCCTTTTCTTGGTTCAATGAACATACTTCTCCTTTGTTGGTATAATGAGAGATCTTGCACTCTCTTTGTGGATGTTCATACGCCACACTTGCTTCTTTTGTCACACGCCACTTTTCCATATGCTCCTCTTCTACCTTTTCTTCCTCTTTGTTCTCCTCCTCATATGCGTCAATCCCAATTTCTTCTTCTTTTGCGTCAACCTCAAATTCTTCTCCTTTCATGTCAACGCCAACTTCCTCTCCTTTTCCTCCTCAAATGGTTTGTTATCATGTGTTTGGTACCCTTCCGAAGGCACTTCTTTCTTGTTAGGACACTCCAATTCAATGTGACCTAAACTTTGGCAATGATAACAACTCCTTGCGGCTATGGGTGCTGGTTCTTGGACGTGGGGTTTGGGAATGGATGAGGGTTGATCTTGTGGAGGTTGTTTTGTGGAGTGATGGACAACAGGTTTGGGACGAATATGGGGCTGGATTTGAATGCCTTTGGCGTGATGTTGTGGGGTTGATTTGGAAGGTTTGTGACGTGTGTGGGTTTTATCCCTAAGCTCTTTACTCTTTGCTTGTTCTTCAAAATCAAGAGCTAAAGAACTTAACTCCTCCAAACTAATGTGAGGTTGATATATAACAGCACGCTGAATATATTCATTAAGACCAAGAAAGTAGTATACCAAAATGCGTGGATCGTCCTCCTTAAGGCCATTCTTCCATAATTGCCACTTGAACTCTATTGTATAATCAAGTACATCCATGCTCCCTTGCTTAACTCCTTCAAGATTGTTGATGGAGTCACCTTTGTAATCGGATGGTAAGAAATCTTTTTGAACTTTCTTCCCATTCTTCTTGTTGGAATGTTTACTCCGTGCATAAGGTGCTTCATATTCAACCTTAGAAGAGTGAACCACACGTGATTTTGTGCTTCTTGATCCCTTTGGAAGAATTCCACATTCTTCCATTTGCTTGGCAAGATCATCAATTTGTTGCTTCAAGCATTGTAGCTCACGTTGGGAATTCTTGCTGGACCTTTTGCAATCCATTAGAACCTATCTTGATTCAAAAGATCGCAAGAAACTCATGGTAGGATGATTAGCATAGAAGAGACGTGAGGGGGAATTGGTTGGATTTGTGTTTGGGCTCACGGGTTCTTTGTGGAGTTTAGTGGGGACGTGGGATGGAGGATGAATTTTTGTGATGGACGTGTGATGGTAGGGGTGATGGGGAACGTGTGGGAGAGGGAAAGATTGTAAAAAGATTGTTTCAAGAACTAAGAGATTCAAACTCCTAAGCTCTGATACCAATTTTGATGTATAATGGGACCAAGGGATGATCACATTACACAAGAATTCAGGATCTTTAAGAACGAGATAAGAATCCCAACTCTTAGTCCAAAAGAATGAATGGAAAAAGGATGAATGATAAACGAAAGATAGTGAAATCGTTTACCAAAGAAAGAAATGAACGAATGATGAATGATGATGAACGAATGAAGCGTTGAACGGATGAGCGTTTGTTGAAGCTTGGACGTATTGATGAAGAACGAATGCTTCTTGTTGGATTCTTGATGAATTCTTGTTGAATTCTTGATGAATTCTTGATGAATTCTTGATGAATGACGTGAGGTTGGATGAATGTAGTTGAATGAACGATGGAATGGATAGTTGGATAGATTCGGCTTTTGAAGGATCGATGAGGATACAGCCACACCACCTCCAAGAACTCTTCAATTCCTTCCTTTCACCTTCAAGGATGCCACCCTTGAATAGAAGAAGGGGATAACTTCGAAACTCCCTCAAGAGAAACGAAAAGACTAGCACAAAAGCTAGAGAGAAAACAACACCTTGTGTTTGTATTAGATTTATGATTGAATTGAATGAGATTACAAGAGGCCTAAGGGGGGTATTTATAGTAATCCTAGCCCTCCCTAGACGTGCACAAATCAAGAATTAGGCCCCTTGAGGCTTACATCATCTACTCTAATGATTACATCATAAAGAAAACAATGAACTAAACTATATTACAAATATTGATAACTCCTTTGATTCTCAACCAAATCTAAAGATTCTTGAACCATATGAAAGCTCTTGGAATGTAGATTAATCCACCTTTGGACGTCTTTCTTAGTAGCTTCATGGTCCTTGAATTTAAGGAGCAAAAGTATTCGATCACATGAGTTGATCCCTTCCAAGTAAAGAGATATGTGAGACTTGAGCTCTTCTTTCTTCTAGGTGAGTATGGAATGTCTCCTTGATGCATAAGGCCATCAATTATGCATCACTATGGCACATGATCGGTGTGGTCTTGTTCAATGCCAAATCACCAAGCTCCTACTCGATGACTATATGATCGTGTGCCAGAATGGCACGATCGTGCACTAGCTCTCAACTCTAGGAAAAGAACCCAGCACACCTATATGCACGATCGTGCAACTTTAATGGCACGACCGTGTCGTCCTGTCGGGAGAGGCGCACGATCATACCCTCAACGTGTGCGCTCGTGCGACGTGGTAAGATTCTAAAAGGGGCTTGTGACCCTAAGGCATGTTCGTGCAACTACAAAGCACGATCGTACAACCTTGTCTTACTTTCCTTTCTTCTACAAACTCTCTTTCGACCAACCCCATAATGTCAAAAGATCGATATGCAATCAGGACGACCAAACAACCAAAAAGCCCTGGAGGTTGGTGATGAGCTATGAGCCACTAAAAGGGTTTGTGGCCACTCCAAAGGATTGTTGAAACGAACTTGGAGAGGGCGAAATCAATTGGGAATTGGACACACATACTTAGGCGAGAAGTGACTACCCTCTGGCTTAGATGACAAGTGAAGAGTAAGGAACCTGAGAGAGATCGCCAATGTTAAAGATGGAGAAGACTTCCATGTCGCCGGGAAGATCAAGCTTGTAGGCGATGCCGTTGACCTTCTCCAAAAGCTTGAACGGTCCATTGCTCCTTGCATGAGCTTGTTCTTCTTCCTCGACAGGAACTATTCCTTCCTCAGATGTAGCCAAACCAAGTCCCCAAGTTTGAATGTTGATGCTCCGGCAGAGCTTGTTGGCCCTAGACTTGTAGATCTCGTTGATGTTTTTTATCCTTCCCCGAATTTGTTGGTGAAGCTTTTAAACCTCGTTGACCTTCTCGCTAGCCTCGAAACTCACTCTCGATTCCAACTGTGATAGAAGGAGCACAAAAGGAGTGTGCGGGTTCATGCCGCAGCAAGTCTGAAATGGCGAGTGGCCGGTAGCGAAGGAGGGAGCTCGGTTTGCCTACGAACTTGGCATGGCATAGCTTGATATCCGAATCCCATAAATTGCTTACAAGTCCTCGAAGCAAGGTGAAGAGGGCCTTGTTGGTTACCTCAGCTTAACTGTCAGTTTGGGGATGATGGGACGTGCTGAAAAGCAACTTAGTGCCACAAGATGCTTCCAAAGGGACCTCCAGAAGTGGTTGATGAACTTAGTGTCTCGGTCCAAGTAGATAGTCCTCGGGATGCCATGTAACCTTACAATCCTCCAGAAAAAGAGGTTAACGATGTAGGTCGCAAAATCAGTTTTCTCACGGGCTATGAAGTGCGACATCTTTGAAAATTAGTCCACCACGACCATCACCGTGTCTTTATGTCGTACAATCCGGGGAAGACCCACGATGAAGTTCATGCTTAGATCCTCCTAAGGGTTGTTTGGGATCAAAAAAAGAGTATAAAGTCCTTGATGGAACTGACTCTTAGTATGACGGCACGTGATACACTTTGATATCACCTTGTGCACATCGCCACCCATCCGAGCTAGTAAAAGTGCTCCTTGAGCATATTGAGGGTCTTGTTGATGCCGAAATGATCGAAAAGACCACCATTGTGAACCTCCTTGACGTGTAGCTTCGAGTGGGCATCTAGGGATGCAGAGTTTGTTCCCCTTGAAAAGGAACCTTTCTTATAGGATGTACGGACCACTATCACCATCAAGGCGAGGTTTGAAATCCCTTGTACAAGGCTTGGACATGCTAAAAACCTAGAACACGAGCTTCCATGACCGGCAACAGAGTATGGCACCTCAAGAGGGCGTCAGCCACAACATTAACACTCTCCTTCTAGTGTTTGGCCAGGAAAATAAAGCTCTTGAGAAACTCTACCCACTTGGCATGTCAGGTGTTGAGCTTGTGCTGGCCGTTTAAGTACTTAAGGGCATCGTGGTTTGAGTGCAGGACAAACTGATTGGGCCTTAAGCAGTGTGCCCAATGGTCGAGGGAACGAACCAAAGCGTAGAACTCCTCGGCGTAGATCAAGTAGTGCTTCCTCGAGCCATTAAGATTATCGCTGAAGTAGGCTTTCGGGTGTTGATTTTGCATAAGTATGGCGCCAATGCCTACTCCATTGGTGTCACAATCAACCTCGAACACCTGGGAGAAGTCTGGAGGGCGAGAACTGTAGCCTCACACAACTTGGCCTTAAACTTCTCAGAGGTCGATTGGGCCGATTTGGTCCATTCGATGGTGCCCTTCTTCATACATTCGGTGATGAGGGCAGTGAGGGTGTTGAATCCTTGAATGAACCTCCGATGGAACAAAGAAAAGTCATGGAAGCTTCTCATCTCTGTGAGGGAGGAGGGAACGGGCCATGATCAAATTGCTTCCACTTTCGAGGAATTTAAGGAGATTCCTTAGTCTGACACAATGAAGGCGAGAAATATGACTTGTTGAGTAAAGAACTCACATTTCTCGAGCTTACCGAACAATTTTTCTCGAGAAGGATCTTCAACATGGACTCTAAGTGTGAGATACGGTCGCTCTCACTCTTAGAGTAGACGAGGATGTTGTCGAAGTACACAGCCACAAACTCGGCGATGAAAGGCCTCAAAACCTCATTCATGAGGTGCATGAAGGTGCTAGGGGCGTTGAAGTGGGCATAACTCGTATAACCTACCCTTGCTTTTGAATGTCGTTTTCCACTCATCACCTTGCCCGCACCTGAATCTAGTGGTAGCGACTTCATAGATCAATTTTAGAGAAGATCAGGAAGTTATGCAACTCATCTAACTGTAGACACCGGGATTTGCACCAACAAAATTCCGACCCGTAAAAACTCAGCAAGTCATTTAGGCCGAATACCAAAATGGGTCATTGAGCCCACGGAGTCAACAAAGCAGGCCCAACATATCAGGACAGCCAGTATGGAAATTATAAAAGCCGTAGGACCTTTACTAATTCACAAGCTGGCCCAACAAGCGAATCTAGCCCAGTAGAAAATGGTAAAAGCCGCATGACCTTTGCAAGGAGTAGCGGCCCGCCTTCATACGCCACGTCACCGATCCGTGTCCTTGCACACCATAGGCCCGCCTGACCTTTGCGAATTCTTTTGATTTTGGCACCAGAATTTCCCATGCACATCCCTTGATCATAGCACACGTGATTGACTTTGGATTGACCAGAAAATGTCAATAGCCGTATGACCTTTGATCATTGCATGGAGGGGCTTGATTGTTGGGATATGTCTTTCATCTTTCCCTCCAAATCCCTCACCTCTCCACCTATAAATACCCCACCATTCTTCAATCATTTTCATCAACTACTATCATCATACTACCAAAACTCTCTCAAAATTCTCTCCATTATATCCATTCTCCTTCTCTAATGCTCCCATAATCACTCTCATCATCACCACATCACCATTCTTACACCATCCTCCTAACCATTCTTATATACATTCTTCCATCCGAGCTCCAAACCGAGGCTAAATCAAGGGGTTGATCTTCATATTCAAACATCCACCATCAAACAAGGTTTGCTTTTCATTATTATTGTATTTAATAATGTAATTTGTGCTTTAATTCCTTTAATTGTACATGTTTTGTAAAAGAAAACCTCTTTGTTTTTATTACATGTTCAAGAATGTGTTGTTGCGAAATTTATTAAACTTCTCCCCTCTTTTCATTTCAAGTTCGATTTTAGTAGAGTCTGTTTTCTAACAGGCGGGTTCGAGAGTTCCTTTAATTCTCGGATTCGTAACCTTACCCCTGAACTTAGAAATCGGGTTCGTGGACCGGAGTTATTTCTTTTATTTTGCTTTGTCGATTTTCTTAAATTGACTGGCGACTCTTTCTTCTTTTTACAACCTTTTTAATTATTAAAAATACAGGTCTTTGCATTAAAATATTTAAAAATGGCTTAGTACCTCCATATTCACCAATCCAAGGCTAACCCAAGAGAAAATGGGCACAAAAATTAGCAAAGGCTACGCGACCTTCACTAATTTCAACCCATTTTCTCTGGGGCGAGAGAATTAAAGGCCCAACCAAGAAGACATCAAAGGTTAGGCAGCCTTTTGTATTTTCTGGCGGCTCATTTGTCTTCTTAATTTTTTGGCCTAAATCCGAGAATGGGTCGGTATTAAGTCATTAATAAAATATTTTTGTGCGATTTCGAGTATTTTTATAATATAATTAGGTTTGTAAATAAATAAAGTTTCACCACCTCAAAAAATGAATTTCAAAAAATAAAAATATCCTTATTTAAGGATTAAGCAACCTCAGTCGGCTCTCCATCACCTAAGTAGCCATCCGAAACGATTTCCCCGAATGAGAATCTTTTCCGGGTCCTACACTAACATGTCGACAACCCTCATTATAGGATACGGGTATTTGATGATGATGTTGTTGATGTCTCGAATGTCGACGCATATATGGAAAGTGTCATCCTTTTAGGAACCAAGAGAGTCAGGACGGAGCAAAGGCTCATGTTCTCTCGTATCCTAGAAATGAGCTCATCCACATGTTGTTGGAGTTCCTTGGTTTCTTGCGGGTTGCACTAGTAGGCCTCCTTGTTGGGTAAGGGGGTCCAAGCACAAGGTTAATCTGATGCTCTATGTCGTGAATAGGAGGGAGACTGGGTGGGGTGGAAGCGACATTAGTGCAACTCCCTCCATCGACGATGATGTTATAAACTTTCCCCCAACAAAGCATGTCATCTGGAAAATCATATCCTTTGAGCCTTGTCAAGAGGGGACTCTTGAGCATGTAGTACCCTTCTCAAGATAAGAAGACTTTCTATCACTACCGGTGAAGGTACTATGTTATCATCATCGGGTTCATTCCAATCCTCAACAACGAAGGGTGGTTCTTCTTGTGCAATTTGAAGATCCTCATCAGTTTCTTGAACTTATTGAAGGCTCAAGGTCCCCCGGGATGGGAAATCATCCTAAAATTGGTCGTTCCCTTGGAACTTGAAGCACTAATTACCCTCTATCTTTTTGGGAAGCTCAGTAGGGGAGGGAAAAGCAATGCCCTTGCTCTTATCGACTCTAGTGGAAGTAGTGGACTTGGGAGCTTCTTGTTGTCTTGGAGTATTCGAGTAGGGGGTCGGGTGGGAGAAGGAAAAAAGGGTCGAGTCATTGGCTTGGTGGCATCCTTCTCCTTTCTTTACCGCTCAACCTTGAGGCCTAACTGCAAAGTCCATCTAAAGAGTGGTAGGGCTGAATTTCAATCTTTTCAGCGATGGCAGGGTCCAACCCGTTCAAAAACCTCACCATTGTTTGCTCATCAGGTTCTTGAAGGTCACTCTTGATGAGGAGTTGCTCAAACTCTTGGATGTGATCAGTCATACTTCTCTTCCCTTGCGTAAGGACGAAGAGCTTCTTCATGACGTCTTGCTTGTAAGTCCTTTGCAAAAATCGTCGGTTCATCGACTGCTTTAACCTCCTCCATGAGGTGATTTTCGTTCTACCCTCCTTAGCTCGCTGTGACTTCACATTCTTAAACCAAAGCGATGCAGTTTGGTGAGTTTCAGGCTGGCAATTTTGAATGCCTTTTCGTCGCTATACTCTTTGGTGTCGAAAATTTGTTCCATGATTTGGACCCATTCCAGATAATCGTCGGGGTCGATAGAGCCATTGAACTGTGGGATCTCAATTTTCACATCATAGAATTCATCTCATGGAGGTTTTTTGTCTATCTTCCATCAACGATAGTGTTGAGGGGAGCCTCTATTGTAGTCACTCAACTCAAAAGCGGGAGAAGGGCAGATAGGGCTACAAGTTGGTCTTATTCATTCTTCACGAGGCTGGCATTGAAGGTGGGTGGAGATGTTTTGTACTTTGGCCATGAGAGTTTCATGATTTCGTTCAATGGACAAGACGCGGTCTTCCATGACCGGATTTTGGGATCTTTGGCGCCAGCTTGACTCCTCTTGGTTCGGATTAGCTTCATCCACTTCAAAAGGAGGGTAAGAGACGGAATGTGTTTAGCAAATTTTGGTGGAGCTTGGTTCTTTGTAGTTGGCTTGTGTTTGGGTTTTTGGGTTCTTTGTGGCTAACTCAACAACAACACAACACCAATAACAACGACAATAATAATAACTCCAACACATTTGGGGAAGTACAGGGGATAGGGTGCCCAATTTCTCTATCACAGTTACAACAAGAAATTGAAACTCTAACTCTTGGAACAACAAGAGCAAGGTAACTCAATCAAACCCAACCTAGATGCTCTAATACCAATTGGAGCGTATTATGATAGAAAATTTGATTCTTGAGTTGTTGGATATGGAGGAGATAAAGAATCATAAACAAACCAAGCACTAAGCAAACAATTTACAAAGGATATGAACTTGGGGTAAAGGATAAACATCACCCAAGAGCTAGCAAACCCACCAAGAATTTCTAAAGGTTGAACAACCACAATTCTATAAAGAGCTTGGCTTGGATCACCACCATAATGCAATTGAGGATAAAGAAATCAAGACTTGAGAGGAAGGTTTTTGAGAGAGAACTAAGCTTCATTCATTCATAATTAATGCTCTTCCTCAACAATTTAAATGCATATATATATTGGAGTGGGAGAGGATTAGGGGAAATGAAAAGGTCCATGCTCATTACAATTAATACCCTTATATTGGGGTTTTTTTACACAACACAAGGGTTATTCTATAGGCTGGTTTGTTTGGTAAGATAGATCCTAGAATGAGGTCAATTTTATGCTGGATGTCTCTTTTGGGGGGTAAACCTGGTGGCATTTCTTTTGGAAAAACATGTAGGTATTGATTTAGGATGGGTTGGAATAAAGGATGGCTATTTTGTGGGGCTGGTTCATTTTGTGAGGCTGGTTCTTCATCAAGATCAAGCAAAAGTAACTCCTTCTGTTCACAGAACTCATGATATTCAGCAGGTAAAATCACATCAAGGGATGGTTCAACAATCAGGTTCTTGGTTCTTTTTGTGAGCTGGGATGGTTTAAGTGGGGTGAGGACAATTTTCTTGTGGTTCAGGTTAAGGGAATAAGTATTGGCTCTTCCATCATGGTTAACACTTCTATCAAACAACCAAGGTCTTCCCAACAATAAATGACATGCATCCATAGGTATAACATCACACCATACTTCATCTTTATAAACAGTAACCAATCAAAAATTCACAAGGCATCTAGATGAGATTTTGATACCTCTACTTGACTCAACCATCGGATGGTGTAAGGTGCCGGATGAGGACAGTTTGCAAATTCAGCTTGCACATAGTCCGTGAGGCATTGCGTACACCGCTTCCATCAATAATCAATGAACAAATCTTCCCTTGCACTGTACATCTTGTGTGAAAAATGTTCTCCCTCTGCTCAACTTCCTCATCAACTGTTGTACTACTAAGGACCCTCCTGATCACCAACATTTCACCTTCATCAGGTCTGGCCTCAACTTCCTCTTCATCATACACAGGACCTCCTTCAGGTTCATCAAACTGTTCCTCCTCAACAACTGACTCAGGTTCAACAAACAATGCTGCTTGATATTCTGCTAAGGTCACTACTCTTCTGTTTGGACATTCTGAGGCTAGATGTCCAAGACCTTGACATCTAAAGCACCTCCTCTCAGGGAATGGTCGATTAGTAGGGACTGGGGTTCTTTGTGGGGGGTTTTGGGATTGTGTTTGAGGTGGTTTAGGGGCTGGATATCTGGTTTGTGGTTGTGGGGATGGATAGGTTCTTTGAGGTGGGTTATGGGATTTATGGTAATGGTCTGATTTGGTTTGAGGATAGGTTTTGGCTGGATACTTGCTCCCATACTCCTTCCTTTGGGTCTTCTTCTGCTGTTCCACCTTATGAGCCAAAGAACTCAGCTCATCAAGTGAATTATACACCTGAAGTTCAACCACATTTCTGATGCTTTCATTCAACCCTGCAAGATACCTCACATATGTCTGCACCTCATTTTCCTTCATGTTACACTTCCACAGTAGATGCTCAAACTCCTTGGTATACTCCTCAACAGATTTGCTACCCTGGACCAAGTGTTGAAGCTTGAAATAATTCTCCTTCATGTAACATTCAGGTAAGAACTTCTCCTTGAGCTTCTGCCTCATTTCAACCCATGTACTGACTTTAGGCTCATTTATCTCTTCTCTCCTTCTTTGCAAGTTGTTCCACCATGTAGATGCATATTTCCTCAGTTTCAATGCAACCAACTTCACCTTGTTCTCATCAGACAACCCCCTCAAATCAAACACTCTCTCCACTGTTTGCAACCAATCCAAAAATACATCAGGATCCAACTCTCCTCCATATTCTGGAATATCAATTTTGAAGTCCAATTTCTCAACTCTTCTATTTTCCCTCTCACTCCTACTCCTAGATTCACTAACACTACTCCTAGGTGATCTCCTTACATTCCTCCTTCTTCTGTGATACCTAGGTCTTCCTCCTCCTTCAGATCCACTAAAAGGGTTCTCCTCTTCTTCTTCTTCAGACTCCTCATCAGATTCTCCATTGATTTCTCTCCTGTGCAACCTCATGTAATATTGTAACTGTTCTCCCATAATTTTCATTCTCCCTTCCATTTCCTCCTTCTCCCTCAAGGCTTGTTCTGCTACTTCCTGAGGTGTTTTACTACAGCCCGACATTATAAAATGCACAAACAAAACTTCCTCCAAGATGTTACTCAGCTCTGATACCAATTATGATGTATCCAAGGTCCTAAGATCAGAGTATTGACCTCACAGTACACCACATTAACACAACTCGCACACAATCTGGCCTCAAAACAGAGAATCAAATTCACCCAAAACAGACCTCAACACAGAGAAACAACTATAACCTCCTCCAAAACAGAGTATGAACACCAATGAACAAATGGATGAAATGGATGATGATAAGATGATAATCGGATGAACAAACTTACAATCAATCAGTAACCGAGATAGTCTTGATGATGTAGATTTGGTTCCAAACCTACATCATGGAAGCCAAGTACTTAGCTACATTGACAAAGAGCTTGAAACTATCACATTTGGTCTACATTCGAATGGTCTTAACCATGAAGGAGTGATGATTTGCTCTCTAACTCAAGAACCATGAAGCTACCAAGGAAAGTGTCCTAGAGTGAAATTTTCTACATCCCAAGAGCTTTCTAATGGTTCTAGAATCTTTAAAATTGGTTAAGTATAGAGCAAGTTATCATCATTTGTAATCTAGCTTAGTTCATTGTTTTCTTTATGATGTAATCATTAGAGTAGATGATGTAAGCCCTAAAAGGCTCATTTCTTGTTTTGTACACGCCTAAAGGGGGCCTCTAGTAGTATAAATAGACCCCTTAGGGTGCCTTGTAATTCATTCATTCATAAATCAAATACAAGTAAACACATGATGTTTTTCTCTCTAGTTTTGTGCTAGTCATTCTCGTTTCTCTTGAGGGAGAACGAAACTATCTCCCTTCTATCCAAGGTTGGCATCCTTGGTGGTGATAGGAAGGAATTGAAGATCTCTTGAAGGTGGTGTGCCTTTATCCTTCCAAGAAGCTTCAAGTCGCCATTGTTGTTCATCCAAGCATTCGATCATTCATCCGTTCGTCCATCATCAACATTTTGGTAACCATTTCCCATAGTTCTTTTCCATTTTTTCCATTCATTTCAATCCCATTTTCGAACCTTAAGAACTTTGAGAAGCAAGATTCTTATCTTGGTTTTTAAAGATCCTTAACTTGTGTATAATTTGATCATCTTTGGTCTCATTATACATCAAAATTGGTATCAGAGCTTAGGAGATTGATTCTCTTAGTTCTTGATCCATCTTTTCACCATCTTTCCATCAAAAAATCCATCCCACCATCATCACGCCACCTATGTTCTTCCAAGAACTCATCAAGAACTCAACAAGAACCCATCAAGAACTCATAAAGAACCATCAACTCCACAAAAAACCCCATAGCCCAAACACAATCCGCCCAAACACAAACCCATCTCGTCCTTTACCCATCCAAATCCCCTAAACCGTGAACCTTGTAATCTTTTGCACCAAAGATTGATCAAGATGAACAATTCTAGCACATCCGCACCTACTCCAATGGAACCCCAAGAAGATGTTGAAGCTTTGAAGAAAAGAATCACCAATCTCAACGATCAACTTAAGAGATATATGCATCTACAACATAGGGTGAACTGTGGAGATAGTGAGATTAATGAAAGTGATGAAGAAGTGCCTCAAAGACGTCCCCCAAGGGAGGAACGTTTCGACTTCAAAGTGGAGATCCCCGAATTTGACGGTAATCTTGATCCTGAAAACTTTTTAGATTGGATGCAAACCGTTGAACATGTATTTGATCTTAAGGAGGTCCAAGATGAAAAGAAGGTCAAATATGTGGCTCTTAAATTGCGAAAACATGCGTCCATTTGGTGGACTAATTTGCAAAAGAAGAGGCAACTACAAGGGAAGGACAAGATCAAAGCATGGATCAAAATGAAGAAAAAGTTGCAACAAAAGTTCCTACCACCAAGTTATCTCCAAGATAACTATTACAAATTGCAACGTTTGGTCCAAGGGAGCAAAAGTGTTGAGGAGTACACAAAGGAATTCGAGCATATTCTTTGGCGTTGTGATCTCCAAGAGGATGAACCTCAAACTTTGGTACGTTTTCTATATGGTCTAAATGATTGGATTCGTAACATTGTTGAATTACATCCTTACCAATTTTTGGACGAATTGAGTTCTTTGGCCTTAAAAGTAGAAAGGCAAAGAAAGGAAAGAGGAAAAGAAAATGTGACCAAATACCAAACCTCATACAAACCCCCACAAAACACACGCCCATACAATCCATCACAAAAACCCACATTCCCCACAAAACAACCAAACACAAGAGCACCACAAAATCAACCCCCATCCATTCCCAAACCCCACGTTCAAGAACCGAAACCCCTAGCCCCAAGAAGGTGTTTTCGTTGTCAAGGCTTAGGACATTATGCCTCGGAGTGTCCTAACAAAAGAGTAGTATCTTTGGTGGAATATCAAAGTGCTTTGTATGTAGAACCGGAGTATCATGAGGATGAACATGAGAAAGAAGAAGAAAATGACGTAAATGAGGAAGAGGAGGTAGAAGAGGCCGATGAAGGAGAAATGCTAGTAGTAAGAAGGGCCTTAAGTGTTGCTAGTGTCCCAAACGAGCTAGAACAAAGGGAAAACATCTTTCACACAAGGTGTACTATTCAAGGCAAGGTGTGTTCTCTAATCATTGATGGAGGAAGTTGCACTAATGCCACTTCTACAACCATGGTGAGCAAACTACAATTGGAGGTTAGTCCACACCCATCCCCTTACACCATTCAATGGCTAAGTCATGGGAAGGGAATTCGAGTGGTTCATCGTGTTCTTGTAAGTCTTTCTATTGGTAGAAACTACAAAGACTCTATTTGGTGTGATGTAATTCCAATGGATGCTTGTCATATTTTTCTTGGGAGACCTTGGCTTTTTGATAGGCATGTCACGCATGATGGGAGAATGAACACATACTCGTTTATTCTCAACAAAAAAAAGATCACTTTGGCTCCTCTCTCACCATCATCGATTATACGTCCCCAGCAACAACCACAAAAGGAGGAGACTAACATTGTGACATTCATGAAGGCCGAACATCATGAATTTCAAGAGCATAAAGATCTTATTCTAGTAAACTTGGAGGAGGAAGAAGCGACCTCAACTATTGAGAATGCACGACTTCACCCTCTTTTGGAACGTTTCAAACACTTGTTCCCAAAAGAGATGCCCAAAGGATTACCTCCAAGAAGAGAAATTGAGCACAAGATTGATCTAGTTCCGGGTTCTATGCTCCCCAACAAACCGGCCACCCGAATGAATCCAAAAGAAGCTCAAGAAGTACAAAGGCAAGTAGATGAGCTTTTATCCAAAGGCTTGGTGCGTGAAAGCATGAGTCCATGTGCCGTTCCGGTCTTACTTGTGCCCAAGAAAGATGGCTCTCAAAGAATGTGTATGGATTGTCGAGCCATAAACAAAATCACAATCAAGTATAGATTCCCAATCCCACGCCTTGAGGATCTACTTGATGAGCTACATGGAAGTGTTGTGTTCTCTAAAGTTGATTTGAGGAGTGGATATCATCAAATAAGGATTCATGAAGGAGATGAGTGGAAAACGACATTCAAGACCAAGGAAGGTTTATATGAGTGGCTTGTGATGCCATTTGGTCTTACAAATGCACCATCTACCTTTATGCGCTTAATGAATCATGTATTGAAGCCTCTTATTAGTAAATGTGTTGTAGTTTACTTTGATGATATTCTTGTATATAGTAGAAGTGAAAGAGAACATGTGAAGCATCTAGAGTTGGTCATGTACATCTTGGAGAAGGAGAAGCTATATGCCAATTTGGAGAAATGCCATTTCTTCTCATCCAAGATTGTGTTCCTTGGATATGTTCTTTCACAAGAAGGAATACAAGTCGACAAAGAGAAGGTGAAAGCTATTCAAGAGTGGCCTACACCAAAGTCCATTCATGAGGTACGAAGCTTTCATGGTTTAGCATCTTTCTATAGAAGGTTTATAAAGAATTTTAGCTCCATTCTTGCACCTATGACCGAATTTTTGAAAGGAAAAGAGTTTACATGGACTAGAGGTGCTAATGAAGCGTTTGAAGTGATTAAGGAGAAATTGTGTCATGCACCTATTCTTGCTTTACCATGTTTTGACAAAGTGTTTGAAGTTGAAGTGGATACAAGTAGAGTAGGAATTGGAGCCGTCCTAACCCAAGAAGGCCGCCCCATTTCTTACTTTAGTGAGAAGTTGAATGAAGCTAAGAGGAAGTATAGCACCTATGATAAAGAGTTCTATGCCATCATAAGAGCTCTTGAACATTGGAGACATTATCTTCTAAGTGGTGAATTCATCTTACATAGTGATCATGAAGTTCTTAAGTTCATCCAAGGGCAACACAAGTTAAACCCAAGGCATGCTAAATGGGTAGAGTATATGCAAGCATTCCACTTTGTGATCAAACATAAGGCGGGACATGTTAACAAAGGAGCGGATGCTTTGTCAAGAAGGTACTTACTTACTCATGTTTTAGATTCAAGAGTCCTTGGTTTTGAGCATATTAAAGAGTTGTATGAAAATGATGAGGATTTCAAGGAGGTTTATGAGCTTTGTAAGAAGCACCCTCATCAACTTTTACATATTGAAAATGGGTTTCTCTTCAAAGGGAATCAACTTTGTATTCCTAAAAGTAGCATTCGAGAGTTGTTGATCATGGAGGTCCATGGAGGATCCTCATGGTCACTTTGGAATTGAAAAGACCTACCTTATGATGAAGGAGCATTATTTTTGGCCAAGCATGATTAAAGATGTTGAGCATATGGTAAAGAGATGTAATACTTGCAATATCGCAAAGGCACATGCTTTGCCACAAGGGTTGTATACTCCTTTGCCCATTCCACATCATCGATGGGAAGACGTGAGCCTAGACTTCGTTGTTGGTCTACCACGAACACAAAGAGGCAAGGATTCTATTATGGTGGTCGTTGATAGATTTTCCAAGATGGCTCATTTTATTCCATGCCATACTACTTATGATGCTACTAAGGTTGCAAATCTTTATTTTGAAGAAATAGTGAAGCTACATGGCATTCCAAAGACCATGGTAAGTGATCGAGATTCCAAGTTCCTTAGTCATTTTTGGCTTACTTTATGGAAGAATCTTGGTACGACATTGAAGTTTAGCACCGCATGTCATCCACAAATGGATGGACAAACCGAAGTGACTAATCGAACTTTGGGAACTCTTCTTCCAATATTGGTGAGTAAAGACAAGAAGGGTTGGGATACTCTTCTATGTCATACTGAATTTGCCTTCAATCGAAGTCCAAGTAAAGCCACAGGGTTGTCACCTTTTCAAGTTGTTTATGGAAGGAACCCTCTCCAACCTATGGATCTCACGCCCATCTCTACATCAACAAAGTTTAGTTTTGAAGCTAACAAAAGGGTGGAAGAGATTAAGAAGCTACATGAGGAGGTTCGAGCTAAAATTGAGAAGTATACCTCAAATGTATCAAGTAGGGTGAATAATCAAGGAAGAAGGTTGTATTTGAGCCGGGAGACCTTGTTTGGATTCACTTGAAGAAAGAAAGATTTCCTTCTAAAAGGAAATGTAAGCTTGCACCAAGAGGAGATGGTCCTTATAAAGTTTTGGAGAAGATTGGTGATAACGTATATAAATTGCAACTTGGAGAAGACTATGAAGGGGGTTTCACTTTTAATGTGAGTGATCTCAAGCCCTTTTATGGAGATATTGGAGAACTTCCTAGTTTGAGGACAAACTCTTTTCAACTAGGGGGGAATGATGTAGATTTGGTTCCAAACCTACATCATGGAAGCCAAGTACTTAGCTACATTGATAAAGAGCTTGAAACTATCACATTTGGTCTACATTCGAATGATCTTAACCATGAAGGAGTGATGATTTGCTCTCTAACTCAAGAACCATGAAGCTACCAAGGAAAGTGTCCTAGAGTGAAATGTTCTACATTCCAAGAGCTTTCTAATGGTTCAAGAATCTTTAAAATTGGTTAAGTATAGAGCAAGTTATCATCATTTGTAATCTAGCTTAGTTCATTGTTTTCTTTATGATGTAATCATTAGAGTAGATGATGTAAGCCCTAAAAGGCTCATTTCTTGTTTTGTACACGCCTAAAGGGGGCCTCTAGTAGTATAAATAGACCCCTTAGGGTGCCTTGTAATTCATTCATTCATAAATCAAATACAAGTAAACACATGATGTTTTTCTCTCTAGTTTTGTGCTAGTCATTCTCGTTTCTCTTGAGGGAGAACGAAACTATCTCCCTTCTTCTATCCAAGGTTGGCATCCTTGGTGGTGATAGGAAGGAATTGAAGATCTCTTGAAGGTGGTGTGCCTTTATCCTTCCAAGAAGCTTCAAGTCGCCATTGTTGTTCATCCAAGCATTCGATCATTCATCCGTTCGTCCATCATCAACATTTTGGTAACCATTTCCCATAGTTCTTTTCCATCTTTTCCATTCATTTCAATCCCATTTTCGAACCTTAAGAACTTTGAGAAGCAAGATTCTTATCTTGGTTTTTAAAGATCCTTATCTTGTGTATAATTTGATCATCTTTGGTCTCATTATACATCACTTGAGGCTCAAGCTGATACAGACCCACCACAGCTAGAACATCAAGGGCAATGGACTGGATGACCTCAATGGATACAGGCACACCACCATCGAGATTATCAAGCTCTACACCCACCACAAGGATTGCCAAATCCTTACTACTGTAGTAGAATTAACCAAAAATGAGAGTTTAACGTCACTCACAAACAAGAGGCTCAATCAAGGCACTCAAAATGCTATTAATTTCACTGATAGATAATGACCTCAAGCTGCCAATTACAAGCTATATAAAGCTAGGGTTGAGCTGGATGATTAAGGGTTTCCCCTTGCTCAAGAAACTCACTAATTAAGCTTAAGCTACTTAACTAACTTAGCAAGCTAATTAAGCCTCATTACAAACTGGATAACATCAAAATAAAAGGAAATAAAATAAAAAGCGCGTTTTCATTATTACATAGCCGTTAGTTCACCTCACAAGCTGGAAAAGACCTCAACAGCTCGGAAATGAAGTCTTTATGGAGGACCTCAATCCAAAGATATGGAATTGAGAAATAACCTCACTGCCTGGTTGCTGCTGTTGGTGATGATGCTGCTGTTGTTGGACGACCTCATGACTTGTTGGACCATCATAAAGCACTCTTGGATGTCAGTGTTTGATGTGGTTGATGATGGCCTCAATGCTGATGTTGGTGAGGTCGTTGCTACTCCTAATGCTGGTTCTGATGGAGGACCTCCATCACTACCTAAGGTAGTAGCTAGGGCATCATCCATTGCAATGAACCCCTCTCTATATAACTCAGACTCAACACAATTTAAGTTACCAGGATTAGATTGGTTATCTTTACCGCCCTGCAAGGATTCTTAGATTTTGAACGATGTATAAACTTCCCTCTATTACCGTTCCACCTGCAGTCATTGTCCCTACCCCTGACATTCAAGGCCTCAATAGCCTGCTCTGTGCCCCTATCACCATCATTATCAAACTTCACTAAGGTTTAGGGAACTAGAGTTTCCATAGAGCATGATCTCCTTAAATTGTTTATATGATGGTGATATGGGCAAAATCAGCTGTATAGACTTATCCTTATCATCATACATAATATTCATAGATTCTAAGTCAGTAATAACAGAATCAAACTCATTAAGATGAGACTGCATAGGAGTACCTTCAGGCATTCGTAGCCTGAGAGCTTCTCCTTCAGGCGATACTTGTTGGTGATGCTCTTTGTCATGTACAAGTCCTCTACCTTTGCCTCACTACAACATGAAACGTCTGGGGCGACTGATATGTACCGGTCGCTCGGATTGACACGGGCGACCGACACGCAGGGACCGATACGGTATCGGTCGCAATGCTCACTTTATCGGTCGCTGGGTATCGGTCGCGAGGCTCAATAAATACGACAACGGTAATATTAATTTCGTCTGGAGTTATATCGGTCGCTAAGCCAACGACCAATACGGTATCGGTATCTGGCTATAGGTCGCTGGCCTTTTTAATGACGCAACGGGCAGAATACAATTCGAAACGCTGCTCTTTCTCTCTCCATCTCGCTCATTCCTCTCACACCCCGACCCCAACCACCGCCCCAACCACCTTCACTCCGGCCACCACCGTGGACGCTGGCCGACACTGCGACCACCGACGACCACCGGCGACCATCGTGCGCACACTTCCGGCAACCACCGACGCCAACATCTCCGGCAACCACCAATGTGAGTCCCCTAATTTATTTTTGTAGTTAAATTGTTGATTTTTAATTGTAAAATTCATATATATTGTTGTATTTGAGTAATTTATTTTAGTAATTTTAGTGTGGTTATGGTTTGAAATTCAAATTTAGGGTAGTGTTTAGTGTTAGTCAAGTTTAGGGTTTGAAATTCGATTTAGAATTGTCTTTTGAATGTAAATTTTTAGGGTGAATTTGAGTAATTTACTTGAGTAATTTTAGTGTGGTTATAGTTTGAAATTTGTAGGACCCCGGGAAAAAGTGAGACCACTTTTCTCCGTGATACTTTACTTAATGATCGGGAGCCGACTAAGGTTGCTTAATCCTTAAATAAGGATAATTTTATTTTCGAAATTCATTTTCGGGGTGGTGAAATTTTATTTATTTTACAAATCCGTTTTTTATTATTTAAATACTTGAAACTAGACCAAAAATATATTAAATATAACTTAAAATTGGCCCAAACAGCAAATTCAAGCCCAAAAGAAAGCAACCGGACCACCAAGAGCTGTCAAAACCCGCGCGGGTTTCGACAGTCCTTGGACTGGGCCGTCCGCTTTCCTGGGCTAGAGAAAGTGGGTCAGAAACCATAAAACCCGTGCGGGTTTTACCATTTCATGGCCCATTTTCTCTCGGTTAAAACCTTGAATGTGATGAATAAGAAATGTTAAGTCATGTTTAATTATTTTTAGTGTAAATTCAAATGTTAAATAATTAAACGGATTATAAAAAGAATAAAAGAGTCGCCAGCCGATTTAAGGAAATCGACAAACCGTAAAAAATAATAGAAATAACTCCGGTCTACGAAACCCGATTCTAAGTCCAGGGTAAGATTACAAATTCAAGAATTATAAAACTTCTTGAATTCGCCCGTTAGAAAACGGACTTTACTAAAATCGACATTAAAGTGAAATAAAGCGGGGAGAAGTTTAATAGATTTTGCAAGTTTAAATTCTTAACATGCAAGATAAAATGGAATTTTTGGTTTATAAAATATGCACATATAATCGAAATTAAAGTACAAGTTACATGATTGAAATAATAATAATTTAAGAAACATAAAAGCGAACCTCTTTGATTTAGGAGCCCGAATGCGCCGTTCGAAGATCGTGACCTCGCCTTGACTTGGTGACTTGATAGATGAAGGATGATTGTAAGAGGATTAGGATGGTAGTGTGTGGATGATATTTTTGGTGGAGTTATGGTAATGAGAGTAATGAGAATGATAGAAGTATGATGAGAGTTTATGAGAGTAAGGGTAGAATTATGGTGATAGTTGGTGAGAATGGGAGTATAATGTGGTAGTTTATGAGAGTTGCTGATGAAATGGATGGAAGTATGAAATTTTGAGGGGAGATTTAAGTAGAGTATGAGTGTTGTGAAGGATAGTTGATGGTATGAGTGGAAGAATGGAGGGGGTATTTATAGTTGAGTGAGGTGAGGTTTAGAAGGGAAAATCATGGGGGACACATCCCCATAATCATGCCATGCAATCACGTAGCTTCCAAGTCAAGGCCAATGTCAAAGCACATGGGGCTAATATCAAGGGAGGATGATCATATTTTTGGCGCCGGATTTTTGAAGATAAAACCCGCGCGGGTTTTATAATATCCAGACACAGATCGGTGACGTGGACAAAGTCAAAATGACGCGCTTAGTTATAGATAACCCACGCGGGTTTTGGAGTCTGGGCCGGGGCGCGCCTTGGGCCTGTCTTGGTTCTGGTTTGTCTCCTTCAACTTAAAACCCGTAAGCGTTTTGCTACTCGAAGTGGGTCGGCTTGTTTTGATTTATTTGCATCGCTTGCTACATTGGCCCATTGATGTATCCAGTCTTCGATGTTTTTATTCACACTTTTGATAAGTCGGGATTATATTGGTGTAAATCCCGGTGTCTACAGAGAGCCCCCACTTTAATCGAGTCCGAATAGGACGAAGGTCAAGTAGACTTGATGTCTGTCTTGATGCTGGCAGTGCTCTTTTATATGGCGACCGGCTGATGACGTCGTCGGTAACCTTTTGATGGCAACCGTTGGACGACTGCTGCTGAAGATGTCGTTGTAGACCTTTAGGTGGAATTCGTTTGGACGACTGCTGCTGTTGATGAGGTTATAGGTAACCTTTAGATGGTAACCGTTGGACGACTGATGCTGAAGATGTCGTTGGAGACCTTTATGTGGAACCCGTTTAAACGACATCGTTGGAGGCCTTTAGGTGGCGACCGTTTGACGACTATCGTTGACGACATCGATGGAGGCCTTTAGGTGGCGACCGTTGGACGACTGTCACTGTTGATGCTCTTTTGTGTGGCAACCGGATGATAGATAGTCCCTTTTTAGCGGCGACCCGATGATGGTGCTCTTTTGTATGGCAACCTGACGATAGATGGTCCCTTTCAGCGGTGACCGGATGATGGTGCTCTTTTATGTGGCAACCTGAAAAACATCAGAAAAGTAAATATTAGTTTTCGCAAAAATGCAAATGGGTTCAGATTTTTACCTAAATGTTGGGGATCCTTGGGTCGCAGGAACTTGGGCTGCTGAATTTTGGTCGCTGAAAAAATTTTGTGTCGGTATAAAACCCGTGCGGGTTTTATGACTCCTGCTGGGCCATTAAAAAGCGCTGAGCTGCGAAAATGGGCCTGTAGGGTGCTCAAAACCCGCGCGGGTTTTGGCCCCTTTTTTTCCTTTTTTTCGTGAAGGGAATCAATGGTGGGCCATGCATTTGTGTTGACGAGAGGGTGCCACACAGCTCGGTCTCCTCTTTGGGTAGCAAAGGGATGACCTTTGGATTTTCGGCCAATGAAACGCATTTGGCATCTCGAGGCGGGTCCTAGAAACGAGCGGTTCATATTCACTCAACATTTCTATAAAATACCAAACCTCATTGATGTATAATGAGACCAAGGATGATCAAATTATACAAAAGCTAAGGATCTTTAACATGGTTCTTTAAGTTTGAATGAATGAATGAATGAAACGAATGAAATGGATGAATGGATGGATGAAATGGACGAACGAATGAATGAAAATGAATGTGGAAATGATTGGAATGTAAGTTTCTTTGAATGATAGAATGATATTCAAATGAATCTTGGGATTGAAACAAAACAAGATCAATGAAATACAAAGAGAAACTCACGAATTGATGAACGATTGATAATGGCGAGAAGATCTTGGAAGGATATAGTCACACCACCTTCAAGAACTCTTCTATGCTACCTATCACCACCAAGGATGCCAACCCAAGGCTAGAAGTAGTCGATTCTCCCTCAAGAGAAACAAAACTAGCACAAAAGCTAGAGAGAAACATGTTGAATTTGATTTGTATTGTATTATTGAATAATGTGTGATTACAAAGCACCCAAGGGGTCTATTTATACTAAATGAAGGACCCCCTTGGCGTGTACAAATCAAGAAAAGGGGTGCATCTAACTTACATCATCTAATACAAGTATGACATCATAAAGAAACAAATGTACATAAGCTAGATTAAAACAATGATAACTTGCTCTATTCTTGTCCAAATTCAAAGATTCAAAAGCCATTGTGAAGCTCCTTTGATGTAGATCATTTGATGCTAGGATGACTTTCACAACATCTTCATGGATCTTGAGCTATTGAGCAAATTACCAAACCACCCTTGATGAAGCTAGTTGGACGAGTGATAAGCATGAGTGATTGAAGCTCCTTTTGTATGAAATCAACCATTTGGCTCCCATGATCTATATTTGGGACCAAATCTACATCATTCCCCCCTAGTTGAAAAGAGTTTGTCCTCAAACTAGGAAGTTCTTCATTATTTCCATAATAGGGCTTGAGATCACTCACATTGTATGTACAACTCCCTTCATAGTCTTCACCAAGTTGTAACTTATAAGTATTGTCACCAATCCTTTCCAAAACTTCATAAGGACCATCTCCTCTTTGAAGGAAATCTTTCTTCAAGTGAATCCAAACAAGCTCTCCCGGTTCAAATACAACCTTCTTCCTTGATTTATTCACTCTACTAGCAACATCTTGTGTATACTTCAAGATTTTCTCACGAACTTCTTTATGTAGCTTCTTAATCTCTTCCACTCTTTTGTTAGCTTCAAAGCTAAACTTTGTTGAAGTAGAAATAGGTGTAAGATCCATAGGTTGGAGAGGGTTCCTTCCATAAACCACTTGAAAAGGTGACAATCCCGTGGCTTTACTTGGACTTCGATTGAAAGCAAATTCAGCATGACATAAAAGAGTATCCCACCCTTTCTTATCTTTGCTCACTAAGATTCGAAGTAGAGCTCCCAAAGTTCGGTTGGTAATTTCAGTTTGTCCATCCGTTTGTGGATGACAAGCGGTGCTAAACTTCAATTTTGTACCAAGCTTCTTCCACAACGTTAGCCAAAAATGACTAAGGAACTTTGAATCTCTATCACTTACCATGGTCTTAGGGATATAATGTAACTTCACTACTTCTTTAAAATATAGATATGTAACTTTAGTAGCATCATAGGTGGTATGGCATGGAATGAAATGTGCCATCTTTGAAAACCTATCAACGACCACCATAATAGAATCTTTGCCCCTTTGAGTTCTTGGTAGACCAACAACGAAGTCTAAACTCTACCCATTTGGCGTGTCTTGGATTCAACTTGTGTTGCCCTTAAATGAACTTAAGAGCTTGATGATCACTATGTAGAATGAACTGACCACTTAGAAGATAGTGTCGCCAATGTTCAAGAGCTCTTATAATTGCATAGAACTCCTTATCATATGTACTATACTTCCTTTTGGCTTCATTCAATTTCTCACTAAAGAAAGCAAGAGGTCGGCCTTCTTGTGATAACACGGCTCCAATTCCAACTCCACTTGCATCAACTTAAACTTCAAACATTTTATCAAAACAAGGTAATGCAAGAATAGGTGCATGACACAATTTCCCCTTAATCAACTCGAAAGCTTCATTAGCACCTTTACTCCATGAAAACTCCTTCTTTTTCAATAACTCGGTCATAGGTGCAAGAATGGAGCTAAAATTCCTTATAAACCTTCTATAAAACGAAGCTAAATCATGGAAACTTCGTACTTCATGAATAGATGTTGGTGTAGGCCACTCTTGAATAGCTTTCACCTTCTCCTTATCAACTTGAATGCCATCTTTTGAGAGAACATATCCAAGGAACACGATCTTGGATGAGAAAAAGTGGCACTTCTCCATGTTGGCGTAGAGTTGCTCCTTTTCCAAGATGTACATAACCAACTCTAGATACTTTACATGCTCATGCTCACTTCTACTATACACAAGAATATCATCAAAGTAAACTACAACACATTTGCCAATAAGAGGCTTCAATACATGATTCATTAAACGCATGAAAGTAGATGGTGCATTTGTAAGACCAAATGGCATCACAAGCCACTCATATAACCCTTCCTTGGTCTTGAATGTCGTTTTCCACTCATCTCCTTCATGAATTCTTATTTGATGATATCCACTTCTCAAATTGACTTTGGAGAACACAACACTTCCATGTAACTTATCAAGTAGATCCTCAAGGCATGGAATTGGGAATCTATACTTGATTGTGATCTTGTTTATAGCTCGGCAATCCTTACACATTCTTTGAGATCCATCTTTCTTTGGAACAAGTAAGACTGGAACGGCACATGGACTCAAACTTTCACGAACCAAGCCTTTTGATAGAAGTTCATCCACTTGCCTTTGAACTTCTTGAGCATCTGTTGGATTCATTCGATAGGCTGGCTTGTTGGGGAGCATAGAACGCGGAACAAGATCTATCTTGTGCTCAATATCTCTTCTTGGTGGCAACCCATTCGGCATCTCTTTTGGGAACAAATGTTTGAAACGTTCCAAAAGAGGTTTGAGACGTGCATGCTCATGTGTTGGGGTCGCTTCTTCTTCCTCCAAGTTTGCTAGAATAAGATCTTTATGCTCTTGGAATTCATGATATTCGGCCTTCATGAATGTCACAATGTTAGTCTCTGATGTATATTTGCCTAGCTATATACATCAAGGCCTAGCTAAAGGACCTCAATCCAGCTAGAAGCTACAAATGTCGCCTTGGGTATCAACAACTACAAGGGTTTATTAGCTCAAGGAAGAAAGCATGAAGGACCTTGATGGTATTCTAGCTTACATGGAGTTACTCTCACATTTGGAGGACATCAATGAGCATAAATAACTCCCATGTCCTTATTGAGAAGTCATCTCTCACGGCAGCAAAGGACTCCATCAAGTACAGTTCGATATTTTGCTCTATAACTCTAGATCCATATGTCTATTGAGGAAATCATCAAAAGACAGATTGGAGCTCTTTAAATAAGCTTTCCAATGGTTTTTGAATCATAGAAAACGGACAAGTATTGAAGGAGTTATAGTAATTTCTTTCTAGAGTTGTATTTTAGAGTTTATGATGTCATAAATAGGATATATGATGTAATAGTTGATTCTTGGTTTCTTGAACCCTAGGTACACGTCCAAGGGGTCCTAAGAGTAGTATAAATAGACCCCCTAGGGTGTCATTGTATTCATTCATTCCATTCATTTACACATTCGTTTCATTCATCCAATCGTTCATTACCCTTCGTCCATCATCAATCACCCATTTGGTAATCATCTTTCATAGTTCTTTCTATCTTTCCATTCGTTTTCCATCCCATTTTCGATTCTTAAGAACTTTGAGAAAGGAGATTTTCATCTTCGCTCTTAAAGATCCTAAACCCTTTTGTGTAATGAGATCTTGTGATCCCATTATACATCAAAATTGGTATCAGAGCCTAGGAGATTGATTCTTGTGGTTCTTGATATCATCTTTTACAATCTTTCCACCACAAATCCATCCCCCACCATCCCACCATTCTCACGCCACCCATAAGTTCTTCCAAGAACTCATCAAGAACTCATCAAGAACTCATAAAGAACCATAAACTCCACAAAAAAATACCTTAAACCAAACTCAAACCTAGCCTAAACACATTCCCCATTTCGTCCCCTACATTCCCCACTAAACCGTGAGTCTTGCTTGAAGTCTTTCTTCATCAAGATTCATCATATTCTGTGTCTTCTAAAAGATCTTTTCATGAATTCACCAAGTGAATTGAAACGCTTGGAGCAACAACTTGATGATCTCACCAAACAAATGGAAGAACTTGGGATCCTTCAAAAGGGATCAAGAAGAGCAAATTCACGTGAGATACATCCTTATGAGGTTGAATATGAAGCACCTTATGAATTGAGTAAACCTTCCAGCAAGAAGAATGGAAATAAAGTTCAAGAAGAGTTCTTGCCATACAAATACAAAGGAGATTACATCAACAAGCTTGAAATAATGGAGCAAGGGAGCAAGGACGTGGTTGAATATACAATAGAATTCAGGCGGCAACTATGGAAATATGCTCTTAAGGAGAATGATCAACGAGTTTTGGTATGTTACTCTCTTGGTCTTAATGATTACATTCGGCGTGTTGTTGTATATCAATCTTACACAAACTTGAAAGAGTTAAGTTCTTTAGCTCTTGATGTTGAAATTCAAGTAAAGAGTAAAGAACTCTTGGACAGAACCCATATACAACAAAGACCTCACAAATCATCCCAACAATACCACGCCAAGGACCTTGAAACTAAGCCACAAACTCGTCCCAAACCTCTCGTCCAAACGCCTACAAAACAACCCCAACAACCTATTGCCCATCACTCCACAAAACAGCCCCTAAACCTCCCCACACCTACTATCCAAAGCTCCACAAAACAGCCCCTAAACCTCCCCATTCCTATTGTCCAAGACGAGGAAATCATTGACCAAAGTACAAGTCTATCTTGCCAAAGTTTTGATCATGTTGAAAGTGTATGTCAAACATCATCCTATGAGCAACCAGAATTTGAAAGTGAATCATTTGATGTATTTGACGTGTATGAGGATGTTCATGAAGTATGTGATAACCTTGGCACGAATGTGGAAGTTAATGTAGTATGTAGCGTGCCTAAAGATGAGTTTAAAGTGTATGACAATCCATTGTATGAGGAGAATAATGAGGAGTTTCAAGTATATGACAACCCATTGTATGAGGAGGAAGGCGTGAATGAAGAAGTTGAATTTGCCGAATGTGATGTTTTTGTTGAAAATGAGCAAGTTCAAGAAGTATGTAGTAGCATGGCTAAAGAAGTAAATGAAGTACACATAAAGGAGGATCTTGAAGTAGAGGAAGTAGAAGAATTGAATGGAGAAGAGCTACGTGATGAAATGTGTTCATTGATCCGAGAAGGAGAAAGTTGTGCCATCATTGACGTTGACATTGATCTTGACCAAGATATTAGCCTCGCTACAACAAATGTCTAAGAATTGCAAATGAAGAGTTATTCACACCATGGCAATGATCTTCATATGGATCCAAGAAGTTTAGTAAGTCTTGCTTTTTACAAGATTTGCAAAGATTCATTATATTGTAATATTACTTCTATGGATTCTTGTTATACTTTGTTGGAAGAATCAAAGTTGTATGATAGGAGTATCATGCTCCAAGAGGCGTCCTTATTACCACCTTGTGTCTCACGGCTCAAGGAGGATCAAAGTACTCTTATGGCACTTATGGAGAATAAGTATCATGAATTTGAAGAACCAAGGAGTCTCATTCTTTCACCAATGGAGGTTGGAAACCGTGGGCCTATAAAGGATCAAGATCCTTTACCATCACTTGTTCTCATTTGTGAATATTTGGATGAAAGACAAGCACCATCAACAAGTGACCTCTCTCACTTATCTCTTTTGGTACGTTTCTCTTCCATGAGTATTATCATGCATCAAAGGCTGCCACCAAATCCTATGATTCATCACCGAATGGTCTATGCAAAGGATCAAGCGCAATTCATGGATAACTACATCAATGTCCTTGATTGTCATAGTATACAACATATTTTGAAAGAGTATGTACCATTGCAATGTAAAGAGATTGTATTTGTATACTTTGATAACATTTTTGTATGTAGTAGAAGTAGAAAGGAGTATGTAAATCCTTTGGAGTTAGCCTTAGCGAAGCATAAGAAGCCACATGGAGAATTGGAGAAGTACTTGGAGAAATGTCCTTACCTCTCGTCCAAGAATATGCCATCTCACCATATCTCATCAAATGGAGTAATTCAAGTGAACAAAAGGAAGAAAAGAATTATTCAAGAAGGGTCCATACTTGCATCTATACTTGAGGTACTATGTCTCTTAAGGGATGCTAAAGATCGTCATATTCTTTTATTCCCTATTCTTGCATCATATTTGTTCATTACAAATGGAGTTGAGAAAGGTGAAGTCCTATCTCAAGGAAGTTGTCCCATGGATTATTTTGGTGAAATACCAAGTGGAGAAAAGAAGAAGATACATGCTTATGGCTTAGCATTCATACTTGTTGCTATCATGAGGATATTTGAGCAAAAGGATTATTATCTTGAAGGATTCATGCTTAAGCTTTGTGATTCTTACAAAGTATTGGAGTATGTTTCATGTGATAAGGAGATCAAGCCATCATTATGCTTTGAGATGAAGTACTTGATTCGTTCATCAAAATCAAGTCACTTGGAGGAAGCAAGTCCTTTGACTAAAGGAAGTTAACGAGGAGATACATGTTTGATTCAATAGTACTTAGTCTTGAATATATCAAGGAGTTGTATGAAGATGATGATGATTTTAAAGAAGTATACAAGGTATGTGAGAAGCATCCTCAACAATCCTTTTATATTGATCATGGATTTCTTTTCAAAGGGAATCAAGTGTGTATTCCAAGGAGTGGAATTCGTGAAATCTTGATCATGGAAGTACATGGAAGTTCTTTTGATCATTTGTGTCTACTCAATACATATTTCAATATGAAGGAGTATTATTTCTGGCCTAGCATGATCGTTGATATCGAGTATAAGCTGCAATATTGTGACATTTGCAATCCTTCTATACCATATGGAGATGAAAGCTTGAATTTTATGGTTGAAGTGCCAAGGATTCAAGGAAGTCAAGATGATATTAAGATCGTTGAAGGTCATCCTTCAAAGATGGAACACCATATTACTATTGTCTTCATCATGAGTTACAAGCTTGTGAATCTATACTTTGAAGTTGAGAAGTTATATGAGATTTCTACAATCTCCATGAATAAACGAGATTTGAAGCACCATAATATCATTGGCTTATTCATGAGAAGACTTGGAAGAAAGTGGAAGTTCAAGTCAAGCATCAAAGGAATCTATGATGATTTCAAGGCATTTAAGAAGAAAAGTTGTAAACTCATAAGAAGGAACAAGAGAAGTGATGTCAATAATACATATGGGAAGACATCTTATAAAGAAGGAAGGAAAACAAGGAAGAAGAAGTGTTATGTACTGGTTTAGAAGAAGTTTTGTCTAAGTTTGAGGACAAACTTTTTCAACCGGGGGAGAATGATGTATATTTGCCTAGCTATATACATCAAGGCCTAGCTAAAGGACCTCAATCCAGCTAGAAGCTACAAATGTCGCCTTGGGTATCAACAACTACAAGGGTTTATTAGCTCAAGGAAGAAAGCATGAAGGACCTTGATGGTATTCTAGCTTACATGGAGTTACTCTCACATTTGGAGGACATCAATGAGCATAAATAACTCCCAAGTCCTTATTGAGAAGTCATCTCTCACGGCAGCAAAGGACTCCATCAAGTACAGTTCGATATTTTGCTCTATAACTCTAGATCCATACGTCTATTGAGGAAATCATCAGAAGACAGATTGGAGCTCTTTAAATAAGCTTTCCAATGGTTTTTGAATCATTGAAAACGGACAAGTATTGAAGGAGTTATAGCAATTTCTTTTTAGAGTTGTATTTTAGAGTTTATGATGTCATAAATAGGATATATGATGTAATAGTTGATTCTTGGTTTCTTGAACCCTAGGTACACGTCCAAGGGGTCCTAAGAGTAGTATAAATAGACCCCCTAGGGTGTCATTGTATTCATTCATTCCATTCATTTACACATTCGTTTCATTCATCCAATCGTTCATTACCATTCGTCCATCATCAATCACCCATTTGGTAATCATCTTTAATAGTTCTTTCTATCTTTCCATTTGTTTTCCATCCCATTTTCGATTCTTAAGAACTTTGAGAAAGGAGATTTTCATCTTCACTCTTAAAGATCCTAAACCCTTTTGTGTAATGAGATCTTGTGATCCCATTATACATCAGTCTCCTTCTTTTGTGGTTGTTGTTGGGGACGTATGATCGATGATGGTGAGAGAGGAGCCAATGTGATCTTCTTTTTGTTGAGAACAATCGTGTAGGTGTTCATTCTTCCATCATGCGTGACATGCCTATCAAAAAGCCAAGGTCTCCCAAGCAAAATATGGCAAGCATCCATTGGAATTACGTCACACCAAATAGAATCTTTGTAGTTTTTACCAATGGAAAGACTTATAGTACACGGTGAACCACACGAATTCCCTTCCCATGACTTAGCCATTGAATTGTGTAGGGGGATGGGTGTGGACTAACCTCCAATTGTAGCTTATTCACCATGGTTGTTGAAGCGGCATTAGTGCAACTTCCTCCATCAATGATTAATGAACACACTTTGCCTTGAATGGTACACCTTGTGTGAAAGATGTTCTCCCTTTGTTCTTGCTCGTTTGGAATACAAGCAACACTTAAGGCTCTTCTTACTACTAGCATTTCACCTTCATCCGCCTCCTCTACTTCTTCCTCATTCACGTCAATGGTGCCATTTTCCTCCTCTTCATTCTCACTTTCATGAGACTCCGGTTCAACATACAAAGCACTTTGATATTCCACCAAAGATACAACTCTTTTATTAGAACACTCCGAGGCATAATGTCCTAAGCCTTGACAACGAAAACATCTTCTTGGGGCTAAGGGTTTTGGGTCTTGGACGTAGGGTTTGGGGATGGATGGTGGTTGATTTTGTGGTGCTTTTGTGATGTATAATGGGATCAAGGATGATCACATTACACAACAATATAAGGATCTTTAAAAACCAAGATAAGAATCTTGCTTCTCAAAGTTCTTAAGAATAAAAAATGGGATGAAAATGAATAGAAAAGATATAAAGAACTATGAAAGATGATTACCAAATGTATGAAAATGATGAACGAATGGATGTCTTTGGACGAGATGTAGATGGACGTTTTAATGGTTGAATGAATGGATGAATGCTTGATAATGGCTTTGAAGATTCTTGGAGGATAAAGGCACACCACCTTCAAGAGACCTTCAATTCCTTCCTATAACCACCAAGGATGCCAACCTTGGATAGAAGAAGGGGATAGTTTCGTCCTCCCTCAAGAGAAACGAAGAGACTAGCACAAAGCTAGAGAGAAAACATCATGTGTTTACTTTGTATTTGATATATGATTGAATGAATCTACAAGGCACCCTAAGGGGTCTATTTATACTAGTAGAGGCCCCCTTAGGCGTGTTATATGAAAGAAACTACAACCATCTAGCTTACATCATCCTATACAAATGATTACATCATAAAGAAACAAATGAACTAAGCTAGATTACAAATGATGATAACTTGCTCTATACTTAACCAAATCTAAAGATTCTTGAACCATTGGAAAGCTCTTGGAATGTAGATTAATTTACTCTAGGACATCTTCCATGGTAGCTTTATGGTTCTTGAGTTAAAGAGCAAATTACTTGAGTACCCTTGTAGAATTCTTCCAAAGTAGAGAGATATGTAAGAGATTTGAGCTCTTCTTCCATGTAGGTGAGTATTTGGCTTCTATGGTCTATATGGGTTGTCTCCCTTGATGACCTTGATGTATATGGCCATCAAATATACATCATACTCCCCCGGTTGAAAAAGTTTATCCTCAAACTTTGAGCATCAACTCTCTTACTTGCCTTCTTCACAAAAAAAAAAATACAAACTTTCTTCTTAAAGGCCTTGAAATCATTATATACTCCTTTTCTAAACTTCTTCATCTTTCTCCCAAGTAATCCATGGGCATTATAAGACTTGGATCCTGGAATTTTCACCATGAACATAGAGACTCCATGTAGCTTTTCAATTTTCAAGTCAAGCTTCACCACTTTACCTTCATCATTTAGCATGAAACAACCTACTTTGATAACTTTAGCTTCTTGGTTCCTTCGAAGCCTTGGCTTTTCAACCATGAGATCCAAGTGGATATCTCTAGGGTGCACATGAAAGATTCGCCTCATAGGAAATCTCAAGATTGGGTGGTGGCTTGGATCCGAATTGCTCTCCTCCAAGTTTGTAAGAATAAGGCCCTTATGCTCTTCATGCTCATGATCTTCCTCCTTCATAATCGACACAATGTGGCTTTCTTCCTCCTTAGGTCGAGAAGATGGTGCTAGAGGTGTCAAAATGATCTTCTTTTGATTGAGAGTGAGAGTATAAGTGTTGGCTCTCCCATCATGTATGACACTCCTATCAAACAACCATGGTCTTCCCAACAAAATATGACAAGTATCCATAGGAATAATATCACACCATAATGAATCTTTATAACTCTTCCCAATTGAAAGACTTACCAAGACCCTTTGATCCACACGAATGTCTTGACCTTGGCTTAGCCATCGTATAGTATAAGGTGTGGGATGAGGGATATCCTCCAATTGCAATTTCTTGACCATTGTTGTAGAGGCCGCATTGGTGCAACTTCCTCCATCTATGATTAATGAGCACACTTTTCCTTTGATGGTACAACGAGAGCGAAAGATAGCCTCCCTTTGTTCTTGGTCATTCGGCACATGAACTACATCCAAGTCCCTTCTTACCACAAGTAACTCTCCTTCATCCGGCTCTTCTATACATTCCTCTTCCACTTTTTCTTCCTCGTTCACGTCAATTGTACCAACTACTTCCTCCTCATTCTTTCTTTCATTATACTCCGGCTCAACATACAAAGCACTTTGATATTCAACCAAAGATACAATTCTCTTGTTAGGACACTCCGAGGCATAATGACCTAACCCTTGGCAACGAAAACATCTTCGTGGGGCTAGACTTTCGGCTTCTTGGACGTTGGGTTTTGGGATGGACGGGGGTTGATTTTGTGGAGCTTTTGTGTTTGGTTGTTTTGTGGGGAATGGAGGGTTTTGTTGTGGCGTGTATGGGTGTGTAGGGTAGGATGATTCTTGTGGAGTTTGGTACTTGTTCAAGGCTTCTTTACCCTTATTTCTTTTTTACCTTTCAACTTTAAGGGATAAAGAACTCAACTCATCCAAGGTTTTGTATGGTTGCAACTCAACAATGTATCTAATCCAATCATTAAGACCAAAAAGATAACATACCAAAGTTTGTGGTTCATTCTCCTTGATATCACAACGCCAAAGAAGATGTTCAAACTCCTTTGTGTACTCCTCCACACTTTTGCTTCCTTGAACCAATCGTTGTAACTTGTAGTAGTTATCTTGGAGATAACTTGGTGGTAGAAACTTCTCTTGGAGCTTCCTTTTCATCTTATCCCACGTTCTAATCTTGTCCTTGCCCTTAGCTTGCCTCTTCTTTTGCAAATTGGCCCACCATATCGACGCATGTTTTCGCAATTTAAGAGCCACATACTTCACTTTCTTCTCATCATCAACTTCTTTAAGATCAAAAATACGTTCAACAGTTTGCATCCAATCTAGAAAGTTTTCAGGATCAAGATTACCGTCATATTCGGGGATCTCCACTTTGAAGTCAAAACGCTCCTCCCTTGGGGGACGTCTTTGTGGCACCTCTTCATCACTTTCATTAGTCTCACTATCTCCTCCGTTCACCCTATGTTGTAGATGCATGTATTTCTTTAGTTGATCGTTGAGATAGATGATTCTTTGCTTCATCGCTTCTACCTCTTCTTGGGACTCCGTAAGTGTAGGTGTGAGAGTGCTTGGACCTTCCATCTTGAACAATCTTGGTGCAAAAAGATTGCAAGACTCACGGTTTTGGGGTTTGTGGGGGTGAAGGGCGAGAGGGGGATTGTGTTTAGGTGGGTTTTGAGTTTGATTTGGGGGTTCTTTTTGTGGTTCTTGGTGGACCTGAGATGGGGATGATGGGGGGATGAATTTGTGAAGGAAAGATGGTGAAAAGATGGTAAAAGATAGATCAAGAACTAAGAGAATCAATCTCCTAAGCTCTGATACCAATTTTGATGTATAATGGGATCAAGGATGATCACATTACACAACAATATAAGGATCTTTAAAAACCAAGATAAGAATCTTGCTTCTCAAAGTTCTTAAGAATCAAAAATGGGATGGAAATGAATAGAAAAGATAGAAAGAACTATGAAAGATGATTACCAAATGTATGAAAATGATGAACGAATGGATGTCTTTAGACGAGATGTAAATGGACGTTTGAATGGTTGAATGCTTGATAATGGCTTTGAAGATTCTTGGAGGATAAAAGCACACCACCTTCAAGAGACCTTCAATTCCTTCCTATCACCACCAAGGACGCCAACCTTGGATAGAAGAAGGGGATAGTTTTGTCCTCCCTCAAGAGAAACGAAGAGACTAGCACAAAGCTGGAGAGAAAACATCATGTGTTTACTTTGTATTTGATATATGATTGAATGAATCTACAAGGCACCCTAAGGGGTCTATTTATACTAGTAGAGGCCCCCTTAGGCATGTTATATGAAAGAAACTACAACCATCTAGCTTACATCATCCTATACAAATGATTACATCATAAAGAAACAAATGAACTAAGCTAGATTACAAATGATCATAACTTGCTCTATACTTAACCAAGTCTAAAGATTCTTGAACCATTGAAAAGCTCTTGGAATGTAGATTAATTCACTCTAGGACATCTTCCATGGTAGCTTTATGGTTCTTGAGTTAAAGAGCAAATTACTTGAGTACCCTTGTAGAATTCTTCCAAAGTAGAGAGATATGTAAGAGATGTGAGCTCTTCTTCCATGTAGGTGAGTATTTGGCTTCTATGGTGTGTATGCGTTGTCTCCCTTGATGACCTTGATGTATATGGCCATCAAATATACATCATTTTGTGTTTGATTGTTTTGTGGGAATGTGGATTTTTGTTGTGGAGTGTAGGATCGTGTGTTTTGTGGGGGTTTGTAGGATGTTTCGTACTTTATGGTCTGTTTTCCTCTTTCTTTTTTTTGCCTTTCTACTTTCAAGGCCAAAGAACTCAACTCATCCAAAGATTGGTAAGGATGTAATTCAACAATATTGCGAATCCAATCATTAAGACCATATAAGAAACGTACCAAAGTTTGTGGTTCATCTTCTTGGAGATCACAACGCCAAAGGAGATGTTCAAATTCCTTTGTGTACTCCTCAACACTTTTGCTTCCTTGAACCAAACGTTGCAATTTGTAATATATCTTGGAGATAACTTGGTGGTAGGAACTTTTCTTGCAACTTTTTCTTCATCTTAATCCACGTTTTGATCTTGTCCTTCCCTTTAGTTTGCCTCTTCTTTTGCAAATAGGTCCACCAAATGGACGCATGTTTTCGCAACTTAAGGGCCACATACTTCACTTTCTTCTCATCATGAACTTCTTTAAGATCAAAAACACGTTCAAAAGTTTGCATCCTATCTAAGAAGTTTTCGGGATCAAGATTACCATCAAATTCGGGGATTTCCACTTTGAAGTCAAAACGTTCCTCCCTCCTTGGACGTGCACTTCGTTCACTTTGAGCATCCTCCTCGTCTTCTTGAGGTTTTCTCACAAAAGAATCATCACGCATCTCTCTATGTTGAAGATGCATATACTTCTTTAATTGATCGGAGAGGTAAACGATCCTTTGTTTCATGTACTCTACATCTTCTTCTTGGGACGTCGTGGGTGGATCCGATGGATTACTTCCACTAGCCATCAATCTTGTTTCAAAAAGATCACAAAGAAACTCACGGTTTGGGTTAGGGGGTAGGGACGAGAGTTTAGATGTGTTTAGGCTAGATTGTGTTTGGGTTTAGAGGGTTCTTTGTGGAGTTTATATGGGGGACGAGAATGGAGATGATGGGGAATGGATTTGTGATGAAAAAGATTGTAAAAGATTATATCAAGAACCACAAGATTCAAAATCCTTGGCTCTGATACCAATTTTGATGTATAATGAGACCAAGGATGATCAAATTATACAAAAGCTAAGGATCTTTAACATGGTTCTTTAAGTTTGAATGAATGAATGAATGAAACGAATGAAATGGATGAATGGATGGATGAAATGGACGAACGAATGAATGAAAATGAATGTGGAAATGATTGGAATGAAAGTTTCTTTGAATGATAGAATGATATTCAAATGAATCTTGGGATTGAAACAAAACAAGATCAATGAAATACAAAGAGAAACTCACGAATTGATGAACGATTGATAATGGCGAGGAGATCTTGGAAGGATATAGTCACACCACCTTCAAGAACTCTTCTATGCTACCTATCACCACCAAGGATGCCAACCCAAGGCTAGAAGTAGTCGATTCTCCCTCAAGAGAAACAAAACTAGCACAAAAGCTAGAGAGAAAGCAACAACATGTTGAATTTGATTTGTATTGTATTATTGAATAATGTGTGATTACAAGGCACCCAACGGGTCTATTTATACTAAATGAAGGACCTCCTTGGCGTGTACAAATCAAGAAAAGGGGTGCATCTAGCTTACATCATCTAATACAAGTATGACATCATAAAGAAACAAATGTACATAAGCTAGATTAAAACAATTATAACTTGCTCTATTCTTGTCCAAATTCAAAGATTCAAAAGCCATTGTGAAGCTCCTTTGATGTAGATCATTTGATGCTAGGATGACTTTCACAACATATTCATGGATCTTGAGTTATTGAGCAAATTACCAAACCACCCTTGATGAAGCTAGTTGGACGAGTGATAAGCATGAGTGATTGAAGCTCCTTTTGTATGAAATCAACCATTTGGCTCCCATGATGTATATTTGGGACCAAATCTACATCACTCATTCACCTCTTTCATTCACATCTTCCATCTTCAACTCTTCATTACCTCTCTAGCTTCTCTTTCTCTCTCTGGAAATCTTCTTTTTTGGAGATAATTCGGGTTCTTGAGAAAATGCATCGTAGAGGTCGTAGAAATCCTCATTTTCCTCATGCGGCGGCATGGCCTCACGAGATGTCTTCAAGGCGCAATTTTATTACGGGTGCAAATGCTGACCCTTCGGATCTTACCATCCATTCTTGGAAGCATGCTTGATTCTACCGTTCCCATGGCAAGGTAATTGTTGAAACCCCTCTTTTGATGCTTAGTTTAATAATGAAGAATGAGCAAGCACGAATTTTAATTTTCTTGTCTTGTCGATTTTTATTATTTTAAGCACACGATGTCCCTTTATTTATTTGCAATGATGACCCATTTTGAGAGACGGACCAAACCTGACCCAAAGAAAACAGAGTGGGTTACAAATATGCTCGACCCAAAGGAAACAAAGAAAACGGCCCACTAAAATAGGGAAAACCCGCGCGGGTTTTCTGGGACATAAACCCCAACCAAAAAAACTGGGCCTGGATGTGCGGCCCATTAGCAGGACCAAAACCCATGCGGGTTTCGGCTCTGCTGGGCCGACTTATTTGGGCCAGCAGTTTTTTTTCTTTTTACTTTTTTTTTGTATTCACTTTTTCCAATTCCTTTATCTTGCGGGCCATGGATGTGGGCCCAGTGTTGGTGCTGGGTCCAGCTAGGGCCTGAAAGACTATGCCTTGGTCAATGCATTAGGTGAGCCCCCGATTTTAATTTTGCCTTTTCCCGTTTTGCCACTAGGAGGATAACTTGAAAACTCTCGGCGTCCTAAAGGATCTCCTTAAGGTAGCTGATTCAATTCCCGGGGATTTCGTTAGCAACACCCTTACTGCGGTAGGACTCATGCCATTCTGGAAACGCCTGGTGGCCTGGAAAGGCCATACATTTCGCGTGATAGGTCGCGCTATAGCGGAAAGGTTTTGGGATACGACCAACTCCTTCCATCTACCTGTGGGTGAGATGACGATTACCCCCACAGATTTTGTTATGATTACTGGTCTTCCTTGGGGCGGGCGTGACATAGTCTTCAATGCTGAGATCCCTCCAATGGTTTTGGACTTGCTGGGTCCAGTGTCAGCGCGTTTAGGCCCAGGTCAAGGCCTGTCCAACCTTGCCTATGCGCACTTCAAGGTGGCCATCCGTGATGCCAACTTTTAAAATTTGCCCGGGGTTCAACGCCGCTTTATCTTCTTGGCTTATGTTATTTCTGCCACTCTTTTTGCCAACCGGGGAGATAACATTACTTTGACATGGTTCCGGAATCTTCTGGACTTGAACGAGGTCCGGAACTTGATTTGGGGTAAAGCTGCGTATGCGAATTTCCTCCTCTGGCTTCGTCGCGGTGTCAGACTGATGCCGGATGATGATCCAGTTTACCTCCACGAGTCTCACACCCGCTTTCAGTATGGTCCTTCTTTATGGAAGGTGCTCGAGGTATGTACCCAAGACTCTCCTCTTTGTAGTTTTGCTACTCTTTTGCTATTTCTTTGACTTTATATTCGCGCAGTCATGGGCATATGAGTATATCCTATCCTTGGGCATTTGTTCCAAGAGAAATAGGACGGTCCCAGCTGCTGAACACTGGACTTCTGAGGGTATTCGAGGGAAGAAATTCCAGTCGGGCAGTCTTGACCGTATCCGTCGCGCTCTGGATGATCTCACCCCGGTATTTCTTTATACTTGACAACTTTATTTATTTATTTTTTTTACCTCCATTCTTGAAATGACTCTCTTTCTTTCACAGGACCACGTAAACTGGCATCCATGGGCTGAGTTTGACTTGAGTGGATTGCCCACCCCTTTGCAACAAGTGGAGGACGATACTCGCCTCCGCATCTTGATGGAGGGACCTTCGGGCTTCATATGGTACCTGGGGGAGGGAGCTACAAGGAAGATCCTGGGGGGATATCCTGGCCTCATACCCCAGGATCCTCCAGAGCACGTGTTCGAGCCTTGGCGAGTCGCTCCGAATGTCTTGGGAGATTGGATTCGTGATCGAGACTTCGACAACTTCGTGCATGATGTCCCACAGGAGCAGTTTAATGAGGAATTCCAACGCTACTTGAGTCGTTTAGCGCCCCGAGTGGTATGTATCTCCCACTTTTCCTATGTTGTGCTTTTGACCGATTCCTAACCATGCTGGGGCCCTTTGCTATGGCTGCTGAGGTGGAGGCCCAACTAGTGAGAAGAAAGATCGGTGGTTTCTTGGATGTTAAGACTAGTAGTCAGTGCTCTGCACTCCAAGAGTTTGATCGGAAACCAGTAATTCCTCATTTCTTGTTGCTTCCTTTTATCTCATATGCCACTTATACATGCGTAACCTTTGTTCTCATTACCTTTCAACCATGATGGTCTAGCTTCAGGCAAATGACTAAAGAGTGGAGTACTATGTTGAAGCATTTCAACCGATCATTCACTGGCTCAGGCAGATATCGCGGGAATACCGCCGGAAGAGCTGACATGGAGGCCGATGCGGAGTCTGTTCCTCGAGAACCACCTCGACGCTCTACTGCGGGAGTTCCTCGTACTGAGCCCCTACGTCGTTCTTCGGTGGGGGAATATTCTTCCCGGGGCCGATCACGGGAGGAGGTTGGTGGGTCCTCTCGTCCTCCCCTAGCAGTTGTGCCGGAGGGTCGTGGTAAAGGCATCATGGTTGAGGGTCATCATTCAACTAGGTCCCATCGTAAGGGATCTGGTAGTAGACGTCGTCGCTCTATGGATGAAGACATGGCTCAGATGTCCTTAGAGGAGCATCTTGGCCAAGGGGGGTCACATCATAGCGTTGGGTATGGTGGCGATACCCAGCCTCATTCCTATTGGGTGGAGGATGCTTCAAAGTCGAGTGCTACCAACCGGCCTTCTCATTCTTGCCGCACTGCAGCTTCAGTGCGTTCTGCTCGTCGTGGTCGAGAGATTGTGGTGAGGGACCATGACTTAAGTGCATCCGTAGGGTACCTGGAAGTCAAGCCCTAGCGGATGACGCTTCCTCACGTCCTGCACCATACGACGCCTCCTCCTTTGGTTCTTGCTCTTACTCTGCTGGATGGCCAGTCCCGGCTCCTGGAATGGGTCCTTCATGGCCTGCGGGTACGCAAGAGTGGTCTGCACCCCAACACTCTTGGCTAGGAGGATCTACCTCTTCTGGTTGGCCAGCCCCCGGTTATGGAACTGGTCCCGTATGGCCTACCCCTTCTGTTGAGTGGCGTGTTCCTGATCATTCATAGCTAGCTGGTTCACAGGATCATTCCATATCATCACCGTCGAGCATGCATCCTTCCAAAGTTCCCTTGTCTGGGCCACCGCAGACGGCTCCTGGTTCTGACTACTATTCCTGGGACACTTATTTCGGTACGGCCGGTGCCTCTAACGCTGGGATTGCTCATGCTAGTGCCGACTTGGTTGAAGACAGCGGCGATTCGGGCTCCCTGTAGTGATCAAACCGATGACAAACAAGACTCTATCCATTTTTAGACTTCTGTTATGCAAGGCTAATTTTGTACTACTTTTCTTTTATTTTAATGCAAGACTTTTATGCATTTTATTTCTTGTTTTATATGCAAGACTTGGTGAATGCACGGATTTATTTTATTAATACATTGAACGACTCTCTACATGACGGGATTAAACCCAACTTAATCCCGCTTCCCCAAAAAGAAAAGAAAATAAAAGAAAACAAAAACTTAAGTGTCAGAGTAAACAACGATCAAAAATTTCAGAACCGAGCATCATTGGGTTAGGATTCGAAACATTAAAAATGCACAAACGGTCCAGTTTAATTCCATGGCCCAAATACAATTAGAAGCGGGTGGGCCGAGCGTCGGAGAGGCGGCCCATGGCGATAGAAAGCCCGCGCGGGCTTTCTCTTCAGCAGGCCCTGGGCCTGGGATTGGGCAAGTGTGTGTGTAGACCTGGGCAGATCAAAACCCGCGCGGGTTTTGATTTATTCCCCCCCTCCCTTTTTTTTTTTGGTTGCTAGCCATTGCTAAATGGCTAAAATCATGGGATATGAATGCAATGGCTCCATGATCACTTGCTGACTGCATTTCTCCATTTTTGAGCTTGAATGAAGGTGTATAAATACCCCATGTTATGCATGTAATCATCACTCCTCATCTCTACTTCTAAGCCTTCACCGCATATTCTCCTAAAACACAAAGAAAATCCCCGATTCTCATGGCGTTCGAGAAGACACTTGCAACTTGGATGAGCACTTTACCCAAGGAGGAGAAGAAAGAGCTTGGAAGATACAAATTGACGAGCTTGTTGAGCCTTCGACAAGTGAGGATTAACAACGATTTTCTCCGTGCGGCGGAAACTTTTTGGGATCAGAAGATGCATGTCTTTAGCTTCGCGTGGAAGGAGTTGTGTCCGCTTCCGGAGGAATGGTCCTCAATCTTAGGGACAAATCACTTTGCTCGGCCGACGTCGCCTCCAACACCAATGGACATTCCCAAGCAATACAAGGACCTCTTATGTCTGTCGTCCTGGGTCATCGGAAGTGCCATATTCGGCGAAAAGGTACACTTCCAAACCATAGTCGAATATTTTCAATCTCCTGATACATTGGAATATGGTCCTGTGATACGAGTGCGAGCGCTCGTATTATGTCTCCTTGGCGAGTTTTGTTTTTATCACGGCGGCAAAAGAACCGGACCTGCGAATTTAATTCAAATCGTCGATGACATGTCCCGAGGCTACAATCCCGTGCCCCTAATGTTAGCGGAAACCATGATGGGCTTGGATAACCTGAATCCAGAACATGACTTTCGAGGGAGCCCGCTGCTACTTCAGGTGATGTATAATGGGATCAAAGAGATCTCATTACACAACATTCTACAGGATCTTTAAACTTGGGGTTGGTTAGATTGATTCTTAAAGGAATGAAAAGATGGAAATGGAGTGTAAATGAATGAATAATGGATGATGGACGAATGGATGGATGGGTGGATGAATGAATGGGGATGTATTCTGGTTGGTATGGAATAGAATGGAATGAAAATGCAATGGAAATCAAAAGATTCAAAAGAATAGATTGCAACTTACAACAAGAATGAATCGTTTGATCGAATGATAAACGGGTTGGGATCTTCTAAGGAGATACAGATTCACCACTCCTAGAATCCTCCAACTCTTCCTATCACCAATCTAAGATAGCCAATCTTAGAATAGAAGAAGAGATTCAAAGAGACTCCTCTCAAGAAGACTCAAATTCTAACGCAAAGGTTAGAGAGAACAAAGCAAAAGCTTTTGATTTGATTTGTGTATATTATGTGATATGTGATATGAATTACAAGAGGCCTAAGGGGGTATTTATAGTAATCCTAAGCCCCCTTGGACGTGTACTAATAAAGAAGTTAGGCCCTTGAGGCTTACATCATGCTCTACATTGATTACATCATAAAAACATAAAGGACTTTCTAAAATACAACACTAGAAAGAACTAGCTATATCTCCTTCAATACTTGTCCGTTTTCCAAGATTCAAAAACCATTGGAAAGCTCTTTCAATGTACTTCAATCTGTCTTTGGATGACTTCCTTAATAGACGTATGGATCTAGAGTTATAGAGCAAAATATCGAACTGCACTTGATAAGCTCGTCAATGTCCTCATATATATATATATATATATAAGAGTAACTCCTTGTAAGCTAGAATACCATCAAGGTCCTTCGTGCTTTCTACCTTGAGCTTAATAAACCATCGTAGTTAAGGTTGCCTTAGATGTCATTTGTAGCTTCAAGCTGGATTAAGGTCCTCTTAGCTAACCTTGATGTATATAGCTTGGCGATTATACATCATTCTCCCCCGGCTGAAAAAGTTTGTCCTCAAACTTAGACAAAACTTCTTCTAAACCGTTACATAGCACTTCTTCTTCTAAGCTCATCCTTCTTCTTATAAGAAATCTTTCCAAAAATATTGTACACGTCAACTTGCTTCTTCCTCTTGCGTTTCTTGAAGAGATTACAAACTCTCTTTTTAAATGCTTTGAAATCATCATAGATCTCTTTTTAATGACATTATGGTGCTTCAAATCTCGTTTATTCATGGAGAATGTAGAAATCTCATATAACTTCTCAACTTCAAAGTATAGATTCACAAGCTTGTAACTCATGATGAAGATATTAGTAATATGACGTTCCATCTTTGAAGAATGACCTTCAACGATCATAATATCATCTTTAAACAACTCCTTGATATATTAAAGCCGAAGTACTCTTGAATCAAACATATATCTTCTCGTTAGAAAACTTCCTTTATGTAAAGGACTTACTTCCACCAAGTGACTTGGTTTTGATGAATGAATCGAATACTTCATCTCAAAGCATAATGATGGCTTGATCTTCTTATCATATGAAACATACTCCAATACTTTGTAAGAATCACGAAGCTTAAGCATGAATCCTCCAAGATAATATTCCTTTTGCTCAAATACCCTCATGATAGCAACAAGTATGAATGCTAAGCCATAAGCATGTAGCTTCTTCTTTTCTCCACTTAGTATTTCACCAAAATAATCCAGGGGACAACTTCCTTGAGATGGGATTTCACCTTTCTCAACTCCATTTGTAATGAAAAAATATGATGCAAGAATAGGGAATAAAAGAATATGATGATCTTTAGCATCCTTTAAAAGACATAGTACCTCAAGTATGGATGCAAGTATGAAAGCTTCTTGACTAGTTCCTTTCTTCCTTTTGTCCAATTGAATTTCTCCATTTGACGAGATATGTTGAGATAGCACATTCTTGGACGAGAGGTAAGGACATTTCTCCAAGTACTTCTCCAATTTTCCATGTGGCTTCTCATACTTCGATAAGGCTAACTCAAAGGAGTTACATACTCCTTTCTACTTCTACTACATACAAAAATGTTATCAAAGTATACAAATACATTCTCTTTACATTGCAATGGTACATACTCTTTCAAAATATGTTGTATACTATGAAAATCAAGGACGTTGATGTAGTTATCCATGAATTGCGCTTGATCCTTTGCATAGGCCATTCGGTGATGAATCAAGGGATTCGATGGCAGCCTTTGATGATACTTTTGTATGATGATACTCATAAGAGAGAAACGTTTCCAAAGAGATAAGAGAGAGTGGTCACTTGTCGATGGTGCTTGTCTTTCATCCAAATATTCACAAATGAGAACAAGTGACGGTAAAGGACATTGATCCTTTATAGGTTCACGGTTTCCAACCTCCATTGGTGTAAGAATGAGACTCCTTGGTTCTTCAAATTCATGATACTTATTCTCCATAAGTGCCATAAGAGTGCTTTGATCCTCCTTGAGCCGTGAGACACAAGGTGGTAATAAGGACGCCTCTTGGGGCATGATACTCCTATCATACAACTTTGATTCTTCCAACAAAGTATAACAAGAATCCATAGAAGTAATATTACAATATAATGAATTTTTGTAAATCTTGTAAAAAAAAAGATTTACTAAACTTCTTGGATCAAAATGAATGTCCTTGTCATGAAATGAATGACCGTCTGAATAGCTCTCTGTTTGTAATGTTTGGACCCTTGTTGTAGCGAGGCCAATATCATTGCCATGGTCCTTATAGATGGCACTACTTTCTCCTTCTTGGATCAATAAACATACTTCTTCTTGGATGGTATAATGAGAGTAAGAAATAGGCTCTCTTTGTTGTTGATCTTACGGAACACTAGCCTCTTTCAAGACTCTACTTACAACAAGCAACTCTTCTCCATTTAATTCTTCTACATACATCTTTTCTATTATAATATCTTCCTTTTTTTCTTCCTCGTGTACTTCATGAGGTACGCTACATACCTCATTCATGCCAAGGTTATTACTCGTTTCATGAACATCCTCATGCTCGACAAATACATCAAATACCACACTTTCAATTTCTGGTTGCATGCTTAATGATGTTTGACAATCAACCAAAGATACTTCTTTCTCCTTAGGACATGCACTTTCAACATGATCAAAACTTTGGCAACATAGACATGTACTTGGGACAATGGGAGTGGTGAGGTTTATAGGCTGTTTTGAGGAGCTTTGGATAGTGTAGGTGTGGGGAGGTTTAGGGGCTGTTTTGTGGAGTGATGGGCAATAGCTTGTAGAGGCTGTTTTGGAGGCGTTTGGACGAGAAATTTAGGAGCGTTTTGGGACAGATTTGTAGGCTTTTGAACGAGAGGTCTGGGACGAGTTGGTGTCTTAGTTTGAAGGTCCTTGGCGTGGGATTGTTGGGATGGTTTGTGAGGTCTTTGTTGTATATGGGTTTTATCCCAAAGTTCTTTATTCTTTACTTGTATTTCAACATAAAGGGCTAAAGAACTTAACTCCTCCAAGTTTGTGTAAGATTGATATACAACAACACACCGAATGTAATCATTAAGACCAAGAGAGTAACATACCAAAACTCGCGGATCATTCTCCTTAAGAGCATATGTCCATAGTTGCCGCCTGAATTCTATTGTATATTCAACCACATCCTTGCTCCCTTGCTCCATTCTTTCAAGTTTGTTGATGTAGTCTCCTTTGTAATTAAATGGCAAAAACTCTTCTTGAACATTATTTCCATTCTTCTTGCTGGAACGTTTACTCCATTCATAAGGTGTTTCATATTCAACCTCATAAGGATGTACCTCACGTGAGTTTGCGCTTCTTGATCTTTTCTGAAGGATCCCAAGTTCTTCCATTTGTTTAGTGAGATCATGAATTTGTTGCTCCAAACGTTGTAAATCACTTTGTGAATTCATGCTAGATCTTTTGCAAGCCATAGAATATGAATCTTGATGAAGAAAGACTCAAACAAGACTCACGATTTAATGGAGAAATGTAAGGGACGAAATGGGGGAATGTGTTTAGGCTAGGTTTGATGGGATTGTGTTTGGGTTAGAGGGTGGGTTTCTTGATGGGGTTTCTTGGTGGACGGTTTGGAGATTTGATGGGGGATGGATGGCGTTTGAGTGGGCTGATTTTGTAGGATGAATGGTGACGGAAAGATGTTTAAAGATGGCACAAGAACCAATCTTCTAGGCTCTGATACCAATTTTGATGTATAATGGGATCAAAGAGATCTCATTACACAAAATTCTACAGGATCTTTAAACTTGGGGTTGGTTAGATTGATTTTTAAACGAATGAAAAAATGGAAATGGAGTGTAAATGAATGAATAATGGATGATGGACGAATGGATGGATAGGTGATCGAATGAATGGGGATGTATTCTGGTTGGTATGGAATAGAATGGAATGAAAATGCAATGGAAATCAAAAGATTCAAAAGAATAGATTGAAACTTACAACAAGAATGAATCGTTTGATCGAATGATAAACGGCTTGGGATCTTCTAAGGAGATACAAATTCACCACTCCTAGAATCCTCCAACTCTTCCTATCACTAATCTAAGGTAGCCAATCTTAGAATAGAAGAAGAGATTCAAAGAGACTCCTCTCAAGAAGACTCAAATTCTAACGCAAAGGTTAGAGAGAACAAAGCAAAAGTTTTTGATTTGATTTGTGTATATTATATGATATGTGATATGAATTACAGGAGGCCTAAGGGGGTATTTATAGTAATCCTAAGCCCTCTTGGACGTGTACTAATCAAGAAGTTAGGCCCTTGAGGCTTACATCATGCTCTACATTTATTACATCATAAAAACATAAAGGACTTTCTAAAATACAACTCTAGAAAGAACTAGCTATATCTCCTTCAATATTTGTCCGTTTTCCATGATTCAAAAACCATTGGAAAGCTCTTTCAATGTACTCCAATTTGTCATTGGATGACTTCCTCAATTAGATGTATGGATCTAGAGTTATAGAGCAAAATATCGAACTGCACTTGATAAGCTCGTCAATGTCCTTATATATATATAAGAGTAACTCCTTGTAAGCTAGAATACCATCAAGGTCATTCACGCTTTCTGCCTTGAGCTTAATAAACCATCGTAGTTAAGGTTGCCTTAGATGTCATTTGTAGCTTCAAGCTGGATTAAGGTCCTCTTAGCTAACCTTGATGTATATAGCTGGGCGTTTATACATCATCAGGTATTTCATTCCTCCTTTCAGCCACTGTCTAATTTTTCTGCCGCTACTGTTTACAAAATTCGCGCGGGTTTTCATCCCCTTTTTTTTTAGTTTGGGAGAATTGGTGTGCAATCTAACCCTGGCTAACTGTTGGACAGATCTGGTTAATGGAGCACTTGGGGCTTATTGAAGAGCCCTGGACTTCATCATCGTTGGCGAACTATTGTCAAAGAAAGAGAAAGTACGCCGACCTCTGTTCGGTAACGGAATGGATTGCTTTCTTAAAGGAGCCTCGGGAGATCTCATGGTGGATCGAATGGTGGCACATTTCTGAATATGTGACCCATGACTTCCGCAATGCTTACGTGTGTCTTGTCGGCTTGACGCACATGACTTTTTATTTTCCGGCGCGAGTGAAGCGCCAGATGGGTCGCAAGCAAGATATTCCTGAACTTCTGTGTGACACTCCTGATCAATTGAAGCTTTGAAGTTCGATGATTGAGTCATGGCTGAAGTACTGGGAAAGAAGACCAACTCTCAAATCCCCGCCAAAGGCACGTGTGTCTCACATTGCCGATGCTGGTTATCATGGATGGCTGATTGCTGCTATTGAATCTCGTCGTGCTGGGGAAGCGAGACGAAGGCAAGCATCTGCAAAGGAAATGTTGGGTCCTCCTACATCGGTAAAGGACCGCCTTGGCGCAAGAGACTCAGTGAAAGATCGACTTGGTCCGAGAGTGGAGGCACAAAAATCAGGCAGGCGGGCCTATAAGCCCAAGGACAAAGAGAAAGCTCCTAACGGACCTAGAGACATAGAGACTGACCATGAGACAACTGGCGAAGTAGAGAAAGTGAAGCAAGATTAGAAGATAGATGGAGTGAAGGAACTGAAACTGGTTTGCCATAATAGTCTTTTATTTAATTATGCCTTTTAAATTTTCTTATGTTACAAGCAGTGTACTTGCATTATCAAGTAATAACGAAGAAATATTGTTCACAATTATTGTATTTTACAAACTTTATTTTTTCTTATATAGATGAGCATTTATTAAATATATCCAAGTGTCTGAAAATTGGTTTTCCAGTTGCTTGGTTATATTAAGCATAGTATCGTTTGAGTTTATCCAAATTCGTGGGCTGAATTATATCTTCTCCATCCATGGTAGCGAGCCAAGCTGCTTCCCCCGGCAAAATATCCTTAATCATGTAAGGACCCTTCCAATTAGGTGCAAATTTTCCCCTTGGATCCTGTATAGGTGCCCTCATCTCCTTAAGCACCAAATCGCCTACTTGAAGCGAACGGCTTTTTACCCTATTATTAAAAGTTCGAGCGATCCTACTTTGGTATACTTGCACATTATGTAATGCTCTCAATCGCCTTTCATCCATCAACATCAGCTCCTCGAACCTTGCCCTAGCCCATTCTGCTTCTGGCAACTGACTTTCAGCCACTATCCATAACGAAGGGATCGCTACTTCGATTGGTAAGACTGCTTCCATTCCATATACCAAGGAATACGGTGTTGCCCCCGTAGCAGTTCGTATAGAGGTTCGGTATCCCCATAGAGCAAATGCTAATTTATCTGGCCAATCCTTGTAAGTGACAACCATCTTCTTGATAATCTGCGACACTGTCTTATTGGCCCCTTCCACAGCTCCATTGGCTTGAGGTCGGTACGGCGAAGACCGATGATGTTGGATTTTGTAAGTGGCGAGCAAAGCTTCTACCTCCTTCCGAAAATGGCTTCCATTATCACTAATGATCTCATGAGGCACTCCATATCGACATATGATGTTTTGAAGGATGAATTTGGCCATGTGTTTGGATGTGAGTTTGGCAAACGAGGCTGCCTCTACCCATTTATTGAAATAATCGATGACGACCAATATGTACTCATGTCCTCCTATTCCGTTTGGGTGTATCTTAACAATGATGTCAATACCCCATACTGAGAATGGCCGTGGAGATGTCAAAGTAGTCAGGTATGACGGAGGTTGATGCTGTAGATTAGCATATTCTTAGCATTTATGGCACTTTCGAACGAACTCTAAGCAATCTGCCTCCATAGTGGACCAATAGTAACCAGCCCTTTGAATCTTCTTTGCTAACATTCGTCCATTCGTGTGGGAACCGCACTCTCCTCGGTGTACAGTAGTCATGATCTCCTTGGCACTCTTAGCGTCGATGCATATCAAATTAATGCCCGTAGGTGATTTCTTGTAGAGTCGATCTTGGATCAAGCAGTATTGTGCTGCTAGGGACCTGACCGCTCGCTGTCCTCGAGCATCCAACTCAGCTCGATATTCTCCTTTCCGCAGAAAGTTGTATATGTCATGGAATAATTCCTCAGTTTCTTCCTCTTGTGCTTCCAGGTGGCAAACATATGTCGGTTCAGACTGCTATTCCACTACTATTGGCAATTGAAGCGTGCCTGATGGTATGGATATCATCGAAGAGAACTTGGCTAAGGCGTCAGCTAACTCATTGTGATCCCTAGAGAGGTACTGGAAACTAATTTGCTCAAATTGGTCAGCAAATCCCAAGAGCTTCTGTTGATAGGCCTTGAGACATTCATTCCGGACCTTCCATGTATTTTTAGCCTGATTAATGATGAGGCTAGAGTCCCCAAAGACTTTTACATAGCGTATGCCTAAAGCCAAGGCGGCTTGCAAACCCTTGATACATACTTCATATTCTACAGCATTGTTAGTAGCATCAAAGTCCAACTTCACTTATACAGGGGCATGTGCCCCTTCTGGAGAGATAAGTAAAACTCCCATTCCACAACCCATTTGGTTAGAAGCTCCGTCGAAATACATTTCCCATGTTATTTCGTCAGTGAAAAATACATCCTCATCTAGGAATTCCAAGTGAGTGCTTGGAGGTTCCTGTGATGGTGAGGCAGCCAGGAAATCTGAAACAACTCGTCCCTTGATGGACTTCTGAGGCAAGTACAGAAGATTGAACTCTGAAAGCATGACCACCCATCGAGAAATGCGGTTGTTGATGGTAGGTTGCTCCATGATAAACTTAATGGGATTATTCTCAGCTATGACATATACAGTATGTGAAAGCATGTAATGTCTTAACTTCTTGGTGGCCCATACTAGCGCAAGAGCCATTTTGTCTATGTGTGCATATCGACTTTCGTAGTCCAAGAATTTCTTTCTCAAGTAGTAGATGGCGCTCTCTTGACCTTTAACCTTCTTAGCTAGCATAGCCCCCATTGCAGAGCTAGTCACGGTAAGGTAAAGGAGTAGAGACTCATCTGGTACCGGCGGCATGAGGACTGGAGGATGTTGCAAATATTCCTTGATTTTGTCCAAGGCCGCTTGACATTGATCGTCCCATTCTATTTTGCTTCCTTTCTTTAGTTTCTTGAACAAAGGTTCACACGTCATGATGAGCTTTGAGATGAACCTGCTGATATATTGGACTCGTCCTAGGAAACCCCTTATCTCTTTTTCTGTCTTAGGTGGCTGCAACTCTTGGATAGCCTTTATCTTCGAAGGGTCAACTTCAATGCCTCGTTAGCTAAACACATAGCCTAGCAGCTTCCCAGAGGTGACACCGAAGGTGCACTTTGCTGGGTTGAGCCGCATTTTGTATTTGCAAAGTCGGAGGAAAAACTTGCGAAGGTTAGGAATGTGTCCTTCCCTTGTTTTGGATTTTACGATCATGTCATCCACATAAACCTCTACCTCTATATGCATCATATCATGAATAGGGTGTTGGCTGTCTGTTGGTATGTTGCCCCAGCATTTTGAGACCAAAAGGCATAACCACATAACAGTATGTTCCCCATGGTGTAGTGAATGAGGTTTTCTCCATGTCTTCTTCCGCCATTTTGATTTGGTTATAACCCGCATATCCATCCATAAAGAATAGTAGCTCATGTCCGCAAGTGTTATCCACTAATACGTCGATATGTGGTAATGGGAAACTATCCTTGGGACTGGCTTTGTTGAGGTCTCGAAAATCTACGCACATGCGTACCTTCCCATCTTTCTTGGGTACTGGGACAATGTTAGCAAGCCACTCGGGGTATTGGACTGCTTTGATGAACTTAGCGTTAAGCTGCTTAATCACTTCTTCCTCGATCTTCTTAGCCTAGTCAGGCTTGATCCTTCTAGCCTTTTGTCGAACCGGCTTCGCATTAGGAAGCAAAGGTATAGTATGTTCCGCAATTTCCTTGACAATCCCAGGCATGTCCTCGTAGGACCATGCGAATACATCTACAAATTCCTTGAGAAGATTCGTGAATGCTACCTGTTCTTCTGCTGTGAGCGAGCTACCTAACTTCAATTCCCGAGGTTGTTCTTCTGCGCCCACATCTATGGTGATGGTGTCTTCCAACACCGCTATTTTATACTCATGTTCATTAGAAAATTCTTTTCAGGGTTCATTAAATTCAGTTATTATTGGCCAATGTACTCAGGGAAGAGGGGAAAGAAGAATCAGAGTAAGCAGAAAGGTTCATCTTATTGAATGCAGAAAGGAATACATCGCCAGCAGACTCAAGACCAGACTCACTTGACTCTAAACCATTAAAACCTCACTCTATGTCTTTAGGAACAGACTCTCCTACAGATAAAGAAAAATTATTCTCCTCAGCGTCGACCCACGAGACCGCCTTAACTTCTCCGTCTTCAGCAATCATAAGACTTGGATCAAAGCTTGGGTTGGGCGGTAGCGAACAACAAAGATCGACTTCAGACTTCTCGGGACGACTTCTTGTCAAACAAAGATGCCAAAAATGTTGCTTCCAGCAAGATAGGTCCATTCTAATGGAGGTTGTTTGTCCCGAGCGGGAACAAAGACAGTAGCCATATTAATGGAGCAATCGTTGAAGACTTCTAATCCGGTGACTTGAACTCCTTTGTTCTTCAGATAGAATGGCTCAGGAAACCCATAGTAGGGGAAGTCATCACCTTCCCTAACAAACTGTCCATTCATAGTGAGTGGATTGGGCTTCATATTGAATAAAGTGGGAGGATTGTCCATTCTCTTCGGTTCAACGATAGCCATTTTAGCGAACCTGACCTCCTTCTCAGTTGGTTTATACCCTAAGCCAAATCTTCCCTTTTGCTTAAAGGTCTTGAATGCAGGAGAGATTTTATTCTTCGGATTCCTCCCTAGCGGCATTCTAGGGAAATATCCTTGTTTCTTGAGCATAGCATGTACCTTGGGATTTGAATAGGGATCGAAGTCAAAAGGTGCTTCATCCTTGCTCATCATTGCCACGAGCTCAAAATTGTGGAGTTCTTCGTCCATCGAGTTGTGCTCCACCTCAAGAGTTGACTGTTTAGGAGTGAAAACAGCATTGATAGATTCTCTTGAGATAGTGATCACTTGGCCTTGAACCAACATTTTCACCTTCTGATGTAAGGTGGATGCTATAGCATTACACTCGTGAAGCCATGGCCCTAGTAGCAAATTGAAAGAGGCCGGAATCTCTAGTACCACGAACTCCACATTCCGAGTGACACTACCGGTAGTAATGGGCAACACCACAGATCCGACAGACTTCTAGGGTGAATTGTCATTAGCCCTGAGTTGTATACCATTTTGAGCCAAGTGTTGTTGTTGTTGAACTCCCAATTTTTGTGCCGTCCTCCAAGGGCACACGTTTACAACCGAACTGTTATCCACCAAAACCAGTGGGATAGTTTTGTTGGAACATTGCACCGTGAGGTATAGGGATTTTTTGTTAGATGCCCCTCCCTGAGGTAGATCTTCAATCCCAAAGGTGATCATCTCTTTTTGGGTAGCCACATGAGCAACCAAAGTTTCAGGAGTTGTTGTAGGTGATACCGTGAGTGCTGTAAGGGCATCGAACATCTTTTGCCTATGAGCATGTGAAGTGCATATGAGTTGCCATATGGTGACCTCAGCCCTAGTCTTTTTGAGTTGAGAAAGAAGAGGATCTTCAGGAGAGGTCTGATTGTCATCACCAGTTGTTGGTATAGGGTTAGGAATGGCCACTAGGATGGTGGTATTCCTGTTATTGTTGTGACGGCCAGACCGAGTAAGGAATGCTACATCATCTGGTTCGCCTTTCTCCATCCATTCCGTCTTAGAATGCCCGTGCTCATCATCCTCATCACTGTCCCAAATACCATGGATGAATAGACCTTCGGGGAACCCAACTATCTTGGGGACAGGTTGCCCTGTTTCTACAATCAAAGCAGAGGGGTCGAAGCTGAAATCCCCACATAAAATAGCATTTGCATGCTCTGGCGTAGGATTACTTTGATTGTTTGGTTTCTTAGCTGCTTTCGGTATTGGTAGCGTCCCGGCCCTTATCATATCTTCGATCTTGTTCCTTAGAGTCCAACATTTCTCAGTGTCATGGCCTCGGCAACGGTGATAGCGGAAAATTGGTTGGCGTCCCAATTTCTGCCCTTGATTTCTGGCTCTTCCTTCGGTAAGGGCAAAACCAAAATAACCTTCTTGACTAGACGGTCGAGAGCTTGAGAATAAGGAACATCCAAGGGCGTATAATTCTCATACTTCGGTACATAAGGCCCCTTGCGCTGGATAGAGTTAGTCTCCATAATCTTAGGAGACTAGCTAGCTGCACTAGTAGCCCTCCGGTTGGAGCTGGACCTTTTCCATCCTGGCGATGTTGTCTTATCATTGTGCATGGCTTCTAATTGGACACAGATGTCCTTCAAGTAATCAAAATCTTTGACGACATGATACCCCAAGTGCTTGGATAGGCTGCTCTTGAGTCCTTGCTTAAAGGTAGATAACTGTAGACGAAGAGGAATTGTCTCGTTGATGTGGGACAATTTCATATGCCACCTCTCAAAGTAATCCATAAAGGACTCATCATCGCGCTGCTTCATTGCGGTTAGATCATCCACTGTAGCTTGTTTCTTCTGGATGCGTGTGTAGTGGTGGATGAAAGCCTTGAACAATTCAGTCCAGTTGGCCTTGATTTGAGGTGACAGCGCGTGATACCATACCTTTGCTTCTCCATCTAGAGTGGATGGGAAGACGGTAGAGTATAAGTCAGCATCAATTCGGTTTAAAGGTGCTAGCCTCATGAACTCCTCAACATGATGTATAAGGTTCTCAGAAGGTTTGAACCTAATATTCGGCACCTCAACTTTGTCAGCTATCTTCAAAGTTGGGTGGATAGGTAATGGAACCTCTAAGTACTTGTCAACAAAAGTCGGCACAGAACTCATTGCCTTGGTGAGGCTTTCTAGCTTCTGCTCAAGAGCTTTAACAGCAGGATCCCTTGTAGACTTTGACACTTCAGGCATGTTGACCTTAGCCTTAGATATCCCTGTTCCTCTAGAATCTGGGGATATCTTGATGATTTCAGGTTCAGATTCATATCCATGCATTTCTTCGTCATCCTCTTCAGCATTCAAGCGTAACTTGGTGTTGATCTTAGTGATGGCTTGCAGCATGCCATCCATCACCTGTTGTTGTTCATTCAGCCTTTTGCTTATCTTCTGCTCTTGCTCTAGGGAATTGGCGAAGACCAGACCTTGCATCTTGGTGTAGAGCTCGTCCAAATGCTTCGTGATGTTAGCTTCAGTGCTTTGGACCGGGATCTCTTGGAATTTCTCTCTAGACATGGTGTTGTCGCTAGTTGCAGATGGATCGTAATGTGGGTTTGGAATCAAACGCCCAGTTCGCGGATCTCGAATGCGGGCTCGGAGTCGATCACCAATGATGCCTGCATGGAAATTCAAAGTGAGAACACTCAATGACACACTCTGACATGTACTACCCGATGCATGCATGCCCTAAGAGACCTATATGATCCTAACTGACTCGACACATATATGCTGACACAAGAGACTCACCCACTTTCTGGGAGTGCATGACCTAACTCTATATGGACCTATGGACAAAACATTATAAAGGGCCGCACAAAGCCAAACATAGCAAGTGGGTCATAAACCGATAGGCTCGAGTCAGTGTTTCTCTATTCGGATGGGCCTAATCCACAGGCCGACCGTTTTAAGGAGAATCCATAACTTGGCCCAACAATTCAGATACCTCAAGTCATAATGACTATTATGCGGACTAGAATAATGTTTTAACAAAACTGACGACCTAACTCTTTTTTTTTTTTTACCTCTTTTATTGTTTTTTTTTTTGTAATCGAGGAAAATGGATATTATAAAGGATTGAACAAAGTCAACAATAAGCGAGTCGTAATTAATTTATGGGCCTAATCAATAAATCCAATATGATTGGGCCTAACAACGGGCCGGCCAAAAATGCGGTGGATTTATTAATTAAATCAATAAATTAATTTACTCAAGCATAGTGACTATTATGCAATCTAAAATGCTATCCATTTACTTTGTTGGACTTTTAATTAATTTTTGGACCTTTGCTAAGAGAATTTTGTAAAGGGCCATATAATATCATCAAAAGTGAGTCAACTTTTATTTATTAATTAAAATAATCACCCTTCAAGCATAAATGTGCCCTTCCACTTGGGCAAACCGTGATGCTTTTTGAGTCAATTATTCTAATTAATAAATAATCATTTTCTCAACCCAATGAATTTTATATGGACTATAAGAACAAAACCTCTAAACTAGGGTCGACTCTAAAACAAAAGAAGAAAAAAAAAAGGGACGGGGTACACATAGCACATAGCATACAACATGAGGGGATACCCTAAACCAAGGTTCTATGTTCATGGATTTTTCTATGGTTGGATTACATGGTCTACCGCACGTTTTCATCTCCGTACCCCATACCTTTAGGTAATGAGTGTGAGGTATTGCTCAAAGAACTTAAGGAAGCCTTTTGAGTGTAACGCGGGGAGAGAAGAGACCAAATGCTTGGCGATGTAGAGTGCATCACACAAGTAGTGGCCTACCCGCTCTCGAGGGAATCACCTAGGTATAACTTAACCGTCGCCTTTGTGCTAACGTGTCAAAAGACGCGATTAGTGGCCCGGTATGCAAAGGATGCTTAAAAAGAATTATAAAATTGCGAAACAAATCAACTTCTCCCTTTTACAATTTCAATTTAATTTGATTTTTTCAAGTTTTACCCTCTTTTTAAGTTTAAGTCCCTAGTGAAGTCGCCAATCTGTAGGACCCCGGGAAAAAGTGAGACCACTTTTCTCCGTGATGCGCTACTTAATGATCGGGAGCTGACTAAGGTTGTTTAATCCTTAAATAAGGATATTTTTATTTTCGAAATTCATTTTCGGGGTGGTGAAATTTTATTTATTTTACGAATCCATTTTTTATTATTTAAATACTTGAAATTACACCAAAAATATATTAAATATAACTTAAAATTGGCCCAAATAGCAAATTCAGGCCCAAAAGAAAGCAACCGGACCGCCAAGAGCTGTCAAAACCCGCGCGGGTTTTGACCGTCCTTGGACTGGGCCGTCCGCTTTCCTGGGCCAGAGAAAGTGGGTCAGAAACCATAAAACCCGTGCGGGTTTTACCATTTCATGGCCCATTTTCTCTCGATTTAAACCTTGAATGTGAAGAATGAGAAATGTTAAGTCATGTTTAATTATTTTTAGTGTAAATTCAAATGTTAAATAATTAAACGGATTATAAAAAGAATAAAAGAGTCGCCAGCCGATTTAAGGAAATCGACAAACCATAAAAAATAATAAAAATAAATAACTCCGGTCTACGAAACTCGATTCTAAGTCCGGGGGTAAGGTTACGAATTCAAGAATTATAAAAATTCTTGAATTCGCCCGTTAGAAAACGGACTTTACTAAAATCGACATTAAAGTGAAATAAAGCGGGGAGAAGTTTAATAGATTTCGCAAGTTTAAATTCTTAACATGCAAGATAAAATGGAATTTTTGGTTTATAAAATATGCACATATAATCAAAATTAAAGTACAAGTTACATTATTGAAATAATAATAATTAAAGAAAACATAAAAGCGAACCTCTTTGATTTAGGACCCCGAATGCGCCATTCGAAGATCTTGACCTCCCCTTGACTTGGTGACTTGATGGATGAAGGATGATTGTAAGAGGATTAGGATGGTAGTGTGTGGATGATATTTTTGGTGGAGTTATGGTAATGAGAGTAATGAGAATGATAGAAGTATGATGAGAGTTTATGGGAGTAAGGGTAGAATTATGGTGATAGTTGGTGAGAATGGGAGTATAATGATGGTAGTTTATGAGAGTTGCTGATGAAATGGATGGAAGTATGGAATTTTGAGGGGAGATTTAAGTAGCATATGAGTGTTGTGAAGGATAGTTGATGGTATGAGTGGAATGGAGGAGGTATTTATAGTTGAGTGAGGTGAGGTTTAGGAGGGAAAATCATGGGGGACACATCCCCATGATCATGCCATGCAATCACGTAGCTTCCAAGTCAAGGCCAAGGTCAAAGCACATGGGGCTAATATCAAGGGAGGATGATCATATTTGGCGCCGGATTTTTGAAGATAAAACTCGCGCGGGTTTTATAATATCCAGACATTCATCGGTGACGTGGACAAAGTCAAAAGGACGCGCTTAGGTTATAGATAACCTGCGCGGGTTTTGGAGTCTGGGCCGGGGCGCGCCTTGGGCCTGTCTTGGTTCTGGGTCGTCTCCTTCGACTTAAAACCCGTGAGGGTTTTGCTACTGGAAGTGGGCCGGCTTGTTTTGATTTATTTGCATCGCTTGCTACATTGGCCCAATGATGTATCCAGCCTTCGATGTTTTTATTCACACTTTTGATAAGTCGGGATTATATTGGTGCAAATCCCGGTGTCTACAAAATTCAAATTTAGGGTAGTGTATGTTTTGAATGTAAATTTTTAGGGTGAATTTGAGTAATTTACTTGAGTAATTTTAGTGTGATTATGGTTTGAAATTCAAATTTAGGGTAGTGTATGTTTTGAATGTAAATTTTTAGGGTGGATTTGAGTAATTTACTTGAGTAATTTTAGTGGGGTTATAGTTTGAAATTCAAATTTAGAATAGTGTATGTTTTGAATGTAAATATTTAGGGTGAATTATGAATGTTTAGAGTTTATTATAGCTTGAGTAATTTTAGTGTGGTTATAGTTTGAAAATCAAATTTAGAATAGTGTATGTTTTGAATGTAAATATTTAGGGTGAATTATGAATGTTTAGAGTTTATTATAGCATTAGGTTGTTAGGACTTGAAATTAAAGTTAGAATATTGTTGTTTATTAATGTAAGAGTATATGTTGTTGAAATTGTTGATTTTTAATTGTAAAATTCATATATGTTGTTGAATTTGAGTAATTTACTTGAATAATTTAGGGTCTACTAGGTTATGAATAATTAGTTTAATTAGTTTAATTAGTTATAGGATGTTTGTATATGTTCGTATGGGTTAGGGTTGTGGTTAGGGTTAATTGATTGTATATGTTTGGTTAGTTAAGTTAAATTAGTTTAGTTATAAATTAGGGCTGAGTTTAATTAAATAATTAGTTAAATGAAGTTAAAATAATTCTTGAGAATGTGTATGATTATTCAAATTTAAGTAGGTTAGTTTTATATGTTATAAATTAGAGTTGAGTATGAATTATTTTGATAGTTATTAGTAAGTGAGTTAATTATTATGTTTGGTTAGGAACAAATTTACGCGACTGCCAACTTCGTTGGTTAACTTAATTAAAGGCACGTCTTCAAACAACAAATTCATAGTTGTTATGGGGAACAATCTATTATAGTTTTATAAATAGGTCATCATTTGGTTGCGACGTATGAATGCTGGTCGTGACGCATTCAATTTAGGAACAAGTTATGGGATAAACATCCAAGAAATCAAATCTTGATTTTTTGGGAGTTTATCTCACAGCTTTTTGCGAAACTAAATGCATCAGGACCATCGTTCATACGTCGCAAGCCCACGATGACGTATTTATTAAACTCTGACAGATTATTCCCCATAAGAACTATGAATCTGCTGTTTGAAGACGTCCCTTTATTTAAGTTAGCCTATAAAGTTGGTAGCGTAAAATTTTTGCTAACCCAACCTAATCGCTAACTTAATTAATCATAACTCCAAATGAAAACATAAATTGTAAATAATTATGTCATGTCCATTTACGTAATCAACAACAAGTTGCTACGTAAGTACTCAACAATCATTTAAGTAGCTTAGTTGTAGATGTCATAAAAAAGTGTCGAGTTTGGATTATTTTGGTAGTTATTAGTAAGTGAGTTAGTTATTATGTTTGATCAGGAATGAATTTACGCGACTGCCAACTTCGTTATATAACTTAATTAAAGGCAAGTCTCTAAATGCCAATTCAACCTTGTTGTGATGAACAAGTTGTCGGGGTTATACTTATGGGTGATCAAACGCTTATGACGTAGCAAATGTGGATCGTTATATATTTAGCATCCCAACTAGTTATAAAATGAACACCCAAGAACTCAATCTTGATTTCTTGGGTGTTCGTCTTATTGGGGATTGGGATGCTAAATGCACAACGATCGACATTTGCTACGTCACAAGCGGTGGATCACCCATACATATAACTCCGAGAGCTTGTTCATCACAACAAGGTTGAATTGGCATTTAGAGACCTACCTTTAATTAAGTTATCCAATGAAGTTGGTAGCGTAAACTTGTTGCTAATCCAACCTAATTGCTAACTTAATTATTCATAAACTCCAAATGAAGATATTAATTATTATTAATTATGTCACATGCATTTACTAACTTAAGTACTCAACAACCAGTTGCTACATAATAATATAGGTTATTAGTCATGGTAGTTTATAGTAATAAGTAGGTTAATTTATAGTTCTAGTATCTTAATTGTAGATGTCATGAAAAGAGGTTGAGTTTGGATCCTGTTAGTGTACAAGTACAGTGTGTTTGTGACCTGAAAATCTATGGTTGAAAATGACTTTCACGAGTCGTATCAACTCTCCTTTATTTGTCTGGTTCACCAAAAAGTAGCGCAATCTCAGCAGTGAAATTTTGTGAGGTCTATAGTGCTATGGGAGTTAGAAGCGTCTCAGTTTCGGTACAATGTAGTGTTTCTATTGTGCAGCCTGGTGGGCATCAAGACAAGGTGGGAATGAAAGAGAAGCTTATAGTAAAGGGTCTAATAGAAATCGTGTTGGGCTTTTTTGCATGTAAGATTCATAGATCCATCAAAGTAAGACACGATGCTGCAAATTCAGTGCTTTGATGGATCTATGAATCTTACATGCAAGAAAGCCCAACACGATTTCTATTAGACCCTTTACTATAAGCTTCTCTTTCATTCCTACCTTGTCTTGATGCCCACCAGGTTGCACAATAGAAACACTGCATTGTACTGAATCTGAGATGCTTCTAACTCCCAAAGCACTATAGACCTCGCGCAATTTCACTACTGAGATTACGCTACTTTTTGGTGAACCAGACAATATAAAGGAGAGTCTACGACTCATGAAAATCTTTTTCGGACATAGATTAACAGGACAAACACACTCTCCTTGGATAATAGCAGGATCCTCTTGACTGGTGACATAGCATAGTTGTAGATGTCATAAAAAAGTTTACTTGAAGTTTTAACTAATAGTCATAAAAGTTTAGTTGAATTTCAATGAAACATCACATAGTTATTAACAATAAATAATAACATACATTATATTCATAAAAGTTTAGTTATGGTCGTTGAACCTTAAAGTTGTGTTGGGATTGTATTTGAACTCCGGCGTGTGGCCGTAGAACCTTAAAGTTGTGGATGGATTGAATTTGAAATCCGACGTGTGGTCGTGCATGTTTTATGCGTGTTTGGAATTTATTTGAAAGCCCTTGCATGTATGGTCGTGCATGTTTTATGCCCGTTTTGGATTGTGTTTGCTATCTAAACTTATGAATGCTTACAGGAAACTTTTCGCCAAAAATGTGAGGAGCGTGGCATAAGTGAGAACTCCCCGGAAGCTAGGGAGTTGTACCTCCATTTGGCAGGGGGCACAAACCCAAAGACCAAGTTGTATATGGTCTTGGGAGTGCGACCTCGTTCTTTTACGATACTCCACCCCCCGCCCAGGGTAGTTCTTCTTCGAGGCATGGCGGCGCAACCCCGTCCACCGAAGCTATTATGCGGGATCAACTTGCTGCCCACTCATCCGCCCTTTCTCTGATTCAAAGCCAATTGACACAAGTGTTCCAACATCAACAACAAGCTGGTAGTTCTTCTTCCCCGTCTCAATATCTAAACTTATCAGGATCCCCGCAATTCCCTCCCCAACGTTGAACTTAGGAATTTTTAGTTATTATATATTTGTACGGATATTAAGTTAGTATTTGTATGAATATTTAACGTATATACGTGGGAAACTTAGCTTATGTATGAAACTTATGCATGAATGTTCAATATTATATATGTTTAATTATATTATGTATGAAACTGACAGGTGGATAAATATGCAGCTGAATATATATATATATATATATATATATATATATATATATTGGGTAATATAATAATAGCAGCGACCGATAATTCATAAACATATAGACAAACACAGGGTGATTATAACCTAGTCGATCATAATACTGAATTTTTTTTAAAAAAATAAATTAAATTTTGCGACCGATACGTATCAGTCGCTGATTAATGGTCACTATTAGTGATTGTTACCTTGCGGCCGTCTGATGTTGGTCGCTATTTTCTGATCGACATATGCGGCCGATCTTTGTATCGGTCGCTAAACTGGCGACCGATATCCAACGACCGATACGTATTGGTCGCCCGTGTGCTCTATCGGTCGCAAGTTTTGCGACCGATACGTATCGGTCGCCCGGTTAGAAGCAGCGGATATCGCGATCGATCGTCGTCGTCGGTCGATATCGGTCGCCCGCCCTCTCCTGCGACCGATAGAGGCCTATTGCGACCGATAGTAATGGTCGCCTCAGACATAATTTCAGCTTCTTTGAATTCTACACCTCTATAACCGATTTCAGAACGTGCTCGACCAAACACATCTAAATCACTACCAACGCCTTCTATTCCACTTCAGTCCACTCTCTTGGTTTCAAACCACCCATAATTTCAGCTTGCAGCGCCTTAAATGTTTCATTAATCATCATTGTGTCAGCTTTGTGTGAGGGTACTCAATCACCTTCCACAACATGTGTTGAATCAAAACTGCTCTCATCTGTAATTTCCACATAATGAAACTTATCTTCCAATCAATTTCGGAATCTCACAGTACATAATTGAAGTTGTCTCAAACTAGCGTCTGATACTACCTGAAATGAAATTCAGAGTTCTGCCTGCAGATTGCAGATAAAGCAGAAGCAAATATATATGACTTAGATTACGACAAAATTTAGGGAAGAACAAAAAATATGAAAACTAACACATGAGATAGGTTGGAAACCCAAGAACTGGGAGAAAAACCCACAGATGACGGCAACCAAAAAATAATCCACTATGAGACAAGAGAAGTACAACGCGATCACAATTACGTGTGATTTGATCTTCCACGGAGATTACAAACCAATCTCAACACTTTCTCACACTCTCCAGTAGTTTAGGATTAAAAAAAAAAGGGAAAACTCTCTCTTCTCTCTCTAGAAAGAATAAGCAATATGACGGCACAATGAATGAAAACTGTGTAATAATGGTTAAATAAATAACACTTCTATATGATGAACTCTAAGAGGATCCAATAGGCCATATAACCCAACATAAGACTTCTAATAACAGCCAAGGATAGTTGCCCCAAAAGGAAACAAAATGAAGAGCAAATATGGTGGGTTTAAGATGCTCTAGTGATTGAGAGTTCAATTATTTTCATTTTTCTTTGAAAATGATAAGTTATGTATTTTCTTCATCTCTTTTTAAATGTCCACATAACTATTTTTTATTAGTTATTATTTTACATTTTCAATATGATTTTTTAAATTTTACCTTTATAATTAACCGCAACAATCACATTTTAAATGGATGTAGAGATAGTTAAATAATTTTATTTTTCTCTACACAATTTTCATGATTTCCTTGGTATTGATACCCTCTCTCATAATATCATTTACTCTATAACAAAAGAGAGAGTTTCTTTGATGAATTGCATACTTGGCTGCTAGTGTTTTGCATCCTGCTTGTCTTCCTTGTAGTTTGCGTTCACATACCAATTTACCCTTTTACCCTTGAATATAATATAATAATAAACAGTTTGTCTTGTAACTTATGTTCACACTCGAATTTATCATTTTGTCCTCGAGTACAATCTAATAACAAATAGTTTGGTTTGTACTTAAACTACTATTTTGTCCTTGAGTATGATAACCAATTAAGTTCCTAGCATTAATGGAAAATTAAGTTATTCTACCGATTCAGACGGGATGGGTTGGGTTGTGTATGTATCTGACTAAAGCAATACAAGTCATGTGTATTTGAAATTAAAATAAATTTGGTATAAAAAAATACAAGTCGAATGTATCTAACTTCAGGTAATAACTAATAATTTAATAGTAATAAAACTTAATACGTCTGTACGGTAGGTTGGATAACTGGTGATCTAAAAAAGGACAGACAAAGTACATGGTCATCAAAGGGGGGGAAGGAAAGAAGATGGTGAATTGGTGATATGGAGTTGGTACATTGTTTAGGCATGGAAGGATTGTGGAAAGTGTGACATGGCATGGAATGGTATAATAAAATTTGTGGAAAGTGTGGTATAGTATGGAATGACACGATAAAATTTGTGGAAAGTGTGATTTATGTTGTAGGTGAGAAGAGATAATGTGAAAATAGATGAAAAAGTTGAGGAAATATAAAGTTATAATTGTTGCAGTAAAGTGTGACATAATATAATATGATATTACACTTTTTTAATTAGTGTGGTAAATTGTGGTATGGTGAAAATGGAACCATAATAAAGAATAGGGTCTTCGTGCTCAATTTGTGAGTGCACATGGAATAACGTGGATATGTATCCATTCAACTCTCCGTTTAATTTCGTCCCATTTCTTTTGTTACGATAACTCTAGAAGGTATTTAGGGATTTGGATCACTACTTTAGACTTTGGTGTAATCTTAATTATCAAGCTTCTAAAAAGTATGTATAAATGTCAAATACGGAAAAAGTTAACAACGAATCCATCTAGAGAGGAAAGGGAAAATAGTGATATATTGTCAATAACGAACTAAAGAGTTAATTAAGTATAAATTACCCCGTTTTAACTAAGAAATTCACATGAGAAATAAAACGAATTTGAAAAATCGATAAGACAATTTTTTTAAAAAAAAAATGTGATATACATTATTTTTGCATCTTCTACGCTAATAGTTTTATTATTATTTTAGCACTTGTCTTGTATTCACTTAGGTGAGGTTATTCGTTTCGAGAAAACACATAGTGGTTCTTAAATCAGCAAAGCAAAATTCATTTGCTAATACACCAAATTTGTAATGTTTGGATCCCTATTTATTAGTGCTCAAATTCTGATACGTTATTTCATTTGTTGAAACTCTACTCAATAGCATTATTACCTAATTAATATATTTACTGTTGGGAGCTTAAAGGGGTGTCAAGTGGTGACATTGAGCGCATTAATATAATTAAAAACTAAAAACTTTTCTTCAACCAGAATATATTCTCAGAGCAATACATTCATTTAGACGGCAAAGTGAATAAAAAGACTTAAGTCTCCGTTGATAAGGTTGAGTTGCATAAAACTCATTGGTTTAACAAGTAGTGGATGGTAGTGAAAACCCCTCTGTTCTTCCCATTTTTGAAGTTTAAACAAGTTCAACTCCATGATGTCCACTCAAATATTATTGTGGATAAAAGGTGACCAAGTCTAAAGACAGTTGCTAGCATGGATACCTAAAAATATTATTTGTCAGTTTCCGAATGAAGTAATTCAAAATTTCAAATGCGCATATCCTAGGGCTCAAGGTATCTACGAGGTGCAGAAAATGAACAATATTTCTTCATTAGAGAAAACACCCAAAAAAAGGTTCAATAGCATTGTTTCTTCCTCGATGGATTCGGCCCGGAAAGTTGTTTCTAGTGCTGATTGTCCTCATTATCATAGAACAACTCTAATGAATCAAGTTTTTGTATGTGAGTTTTGAGGTCGAGCTCGACTGGGATAAGCAATAGGATTATTGATTCTAATGGATGACCTATAAAACAAATGGATCATAAAGTTTTAAATAAGATTATGACGCTTTAATTTATGAGAAATATTCATTTTATTTTTTTTACTTTTTATGAAGTAAATGGACCATAAAATTAACAAAGATAAAAACGATTAGAACGTCGTAGTCTTGCTTGAAACCTTATGATTCATTTACTTCGTGGGTCATCCATTAGGGTCAATAATCCTAAGCAATAACATTCATCAAATGAAAGCGGGGTAATTAATCAAATTTTGGTTACTTGAATCACACAAGTTTTTGTGACTTCAGTCACATATGGATCATATCCATTTGAACTTCAATCACAAGCCATAAAAATAAGGATTTTTGGACGCTAATATACTGAACTTTTAGGATATTAGACAATAATACACTGAACTTTGACATTGGACAATAATACACTGGACTTTAGAGAGTATTAGACGATAATACACCCAGAAAGATTCTGACGGTGGCTGACTTGGTGGTGATCCTACGTGGCAGGTGGACCACGTAGGATTGCCACCAAGTCAGCCACCGCCAGAATTGCTATGAGTGCATTATTGTCCAACACTGCCCAAAGTACAGTGTATTATTGTCCAAAGTCAAAGTTAAGTGTATTATTGTCCAATACTTCAAAAGTTCAATATATTAGTGTTCAAAAACCCTAAAAATAAAGAAGATTCAAAACCAATAAAAGTATCGAATGTGTTCGTTTAGAGATAAATTTAGATGCATGTTTGTTGGAAAATGATGGAAAAAGTTGGTAATTTGGATGATGGATAATATGAGTATTTGTTATATATTTTATAAAGTTTTCAAAATTTTACAAGTTTTTTTTAATTAGGATTATTGGACTCCAATAATACCAACTTTGGGGGTATTGGAGACTAAAAATACAAACTATTTTCTTGGACACTAATAATACCAACTATTGACTTATTTTCCTCCAACAGTACACGACCGAGTTGTTATAGTTTTAACTCATCGGAAAGATGACGTGGCTCCATGATGAGTGACGTGGAAGGCGGAGGTTTTGTAAAAAATGTTGACGTGAACACTAACATGTCTTCAATGTCACATATTATGGAACCACATCATCTTTTCGATGAGTTAAAACCATAACAATTTGACGGTGTACTGTTAGAGGAAAATAATTCAATAGTTCGTACTGCTAGTGTCTAAGAAAATAGTTTGTATTATTAATATCCAATACCCCAAAGATGGTATTATTGATGTCCAAAAACCCTTTTAATTATTTACCAACCAATATTTACCTAAATTTATCAAATCTAAAAATATCCCTCAAAAGAATAGCCAAACTACAATTTCTTCAAAATAAAATTTAAGAAACATATATAAACCAGTATCTAACCATATCTAAAAGCATACAAACTGATTATCAAATTATTTTTATCTACTCATTTTTACAATTAATAAATATACATTTAATTTACCCTCATTATTTTATTTTCTATTTATTTTTAAAAAAAAGTATCTATGATGTTTTGAACAAAATAATTAAATTGAACTTTATAAGAGTAAGAAAACCTTTTTATGAGGCAACACCTTTTTGTATTTATAAATATAAAAATTTAATATTAACTGATACAAGAAACAGTATAGCTTACTCCAAAAACATTATATATATATATATATATATATATATATATATATATATATATATATATATATATATATATATACATATACATATACATATACTATATACTATATACTGTATATATGTATATACATATATATTTATATACATATATATGTATATATGTATATACATATATATGTATATATATATATCTATGTATATATATATATACATACATATATATATATATATATATATAGATATATATATAGATATATCTATATAGTATATATGTATATATATATATCTCTGTATATATATATATATATATATATATATATATATATATATATATATATATAGGAAAATTGGATTCTGATAATCCCTACTTGCACCAACTGGACAATAGTGGACCGTACTTTCACTTTGTATTCTGGTGGTCCAAAAAAAAAAAAAAATTGGATTGTAGTGGGATATTTTCGAGAGAATCATAGATTTTGTGTTGCATTTGATTCAAAACTTAGTATAACACTTTACAATGATTTTTAATGAATTTACATCGCTTCTCGCAAATTTTTTTTCATTTTTTTACTATTTTTTACGGTTTTTTCACTTTTATTATTTTTAAAAAATCATAATAATTATTCGGAGTCTCAAAAAAATAATTTAAAAAATGTTTTAGAAACTACAATTCATTAACTTTCTAGGGGCAGGAACGAAAAAAACAAAAACAATATAGTGTAGGAATGAAAAAAATAAAAAGAATGTGGAGGTGAATTTAGTACCACTACAATCCAATTTTTTTTTTTTTGACCACCGAATCTAATACAAAGAAAGATTTACCCATCATCATTCAATTGGTCAATGTAGGGATTATTAGAATCCAATTATCCTATATATATATATATATATATATATATATATATATATATATATATATATATATCAAAGGAAATTTTATAGGTATTTGTAAGAAAGAGCTCATTAATTTCCTTAATAGCCCCCAAGAAACTAAATTAGAATCTACAAAGTGTAACGTCAGCTTTTAGAGTCTTAAAGGCTTAATTTTAACTTGTAAAAAGTTAGAAATTACTTGGGAAAATTTCTTTTGTTTAGCATAATTTTAGCTGCTTTGATGAAAAACTGCAAGATGGAAACTACGGTGTCAACACTGCGCTGAGCAATGTGCAAAACCAAGCAGAGCAATGAGGTTGATCGATTGTCGACCTCCGTTGAGATATTCAAGTTTTATGAATGACAAATACGCTGTATGAAGACTAATTTCAAATGATTTTGAAGTGGTAATAGAAAAGGAGATCCAACAACACAGTATAAGCCAAATGTCCGCTGAATGTAACTCACTCACATGATACTCCACGATAGTCTTAGCCTTTTTAAAAATAATCTCCTGTGATAAGATAGACGTGGACGCAAGCAGGATATAACACAAAAACATTCGAGTTGATTTTCCTTTGGATTTTACCAAATTATAAAAATAAAATTGAACATATATATATATTCACAATTACGCTCCAAACTTTGCTGTAGGAACATAGACGTCAATGACAATGAACTTTTAACAACCCTGCCTCCAACTCTAGATATCTACATGATGTATTAACGTCTTAGAGGGTTCAACTCCTTGATTGGGAAACATCACACTAAAACAACTACCAGAATAACGACTTCCCTCTTTCTTCCTAATTCAATCCAGTCCATACATACCATTGATATTATTAAACAAAGACCTTACTTTTAAAAAATAGGTCGACCAAAATAACAAGATAATCTAAAACGACATTACTGCTAGGCTGAGCCATAAAAATTCTAAAATACAGTATTATTTTATAGTAATACATACATAGCCAGGAACAAAACGGAACGATCAAACGGGGGTCCCCCTTTCTAAATTTTAGGTGGACAAATTCTCTTTGTTTCTTTATTTTTAAGACGTGACAATCCCTAATTATAATCGTTTTATACTTGCTAAAACGATGCAATTGTCTCACCCAAAACAGGCAAATTGATAAAAACACAACTTGCAATAAAAATGAACTTTTCTAATTGGCTAACAGCTGAAAGAGATGACAAGGATCCATCCCAATAGTGGTATAGCAAAACTTTACTAGCACACCAACTAAGAAGCCCTTTTTAGAGGTATAATTTCCAAGAATAGGGAAAGGCTAGTTGGCCAACAACCTAGGAAGATGCTCAAATAAGATAAGAGTCAGTCAATCCTAACTATAACCAAAAATGCAAGCAGGCAGCAGATGACAACCATGTGGAAGAGTGACACAAGTAACAGCAACTCTTTACCATTTTCATCAACACCAACCATCCAACCAAGAATCTCACAGTCCCAACAACCACTATCCAGAAAAAGTAGGCAGCAGATGGAAAACCAACTTAAAATGGTCTCACTTTCAACAATTCAAGACATAATAAACCAACACAACTTTCAGTCTCCAAATACCAAATCTGGACAGTAGACAGCCTACCCTCTCTGGAATTCACTTCTGCCTTCTTTGCAAGCAAAATACATGTCATCATCATCTAGAAGTATCACATATACGTACCATGTCATTTGTATTTGACACTCCACATTATCATTTGTGGACCAAACATGCAAAATTTTCAACTTACACAGACCCTTCATTTTTCCCCAACTACCCCATGTCGCACACTTGACACTCAGACATGGATATGGACACTCACCACTCTATTTTTTACCAAAAATGCACAAAAAGTTTTCAAAACAATGCTGAGTCTGACACAACAGACCCTTGACTCTTCCACATGGATCTGGCCGTGTCCAGGTAACATCGCATATATGTCACAATCAAATTACTTGAAGCCAAATCTGACCTTACACGCTGCCTCTTTGCAGCAGTGCCAGGAATATATAGATAAAGCAAAGCACATCTAGAAGAACAATGCTTATGTTTTCTAGCCAGAAAAAGGAAGTTACCTTGGACTGTAGAGCAAAAATGTATTCCATGAAAATTTCTCGATTTTGGCCTTACACTTCTGCAGAAAAGAGTTCATTACACAAAGAAGTAGCTATGCATTTTCATTACAGGCCTGCCACTTTTGTGACTTTGACCAGAGAATGCATCTTGCCACTCAAGTTTTGCAATTGTATATTTACATATACAAAAACAACACCGTATATTCACTCGGGTAAATGAGGGGAATGCCATTTTTTGCATTGCACCACTTTATATGATCCACCAGCTGACCTCCATTTTTCGACTTGAATGATTCAAACAGGTTCCTCATCAGATACTGAGAACTCACCTAAGGGGGGCAACACCATATTCTACCAAAGTTCCAATACCAGCAGTGCTAATAACGGTATGAGTGTCAAATGGACAGTTGAAATACGCCCTACAGCAGCTGCAAAGACACAACCTTGCCTTTAGAATCAATCAGTGATCAATATTTTATCTAAAGACAGAAAATTCAAGTACTGCCATAAGACTGAACTTTGAAGCATAAATATATATAAAAGCCACAAGTTCTGGCACATGGATTTCATAAATCTTAGCTGTCATTTTGTGTGCACCATGCTTATAAAAGGCACATCCATATTGGAAAGTCTTTGCCTTGATGGAAGATTGTGATTCAATATCAATAATGAACAGCTCAGATAAAAAAGCACACTTTAACTCACCTCCACCAAAGAGAAAATCAAGGAGAGATGAATTTAGCACAGAACGAAAGTTAATATATATGACTCACATTGAGATGGTGCAATCAATGGCATTTTGTCTGGAGGCTTTGGATCCGTTTCAGGCCCTACGGGAGGAGGAACACGAGCATAAATAACATTTGGCAAAGGACTAGAGGGTGAAATTCGATGCGCAACAGGAGTTGGTGATTTAGGCCGTGGACGAGGTGCGACGGCAGAATGGTGGGGGACACGAGTTGGAGGCTGTGCTGGGCTTACACTGATATGCCTATGCTTGAACCCATACTGACACCCAGGAGCACTTGCGTGGTGATGGCTTCTAACAGATGGAGGAGCGGCTGGTGGGTTCGCCTCATAGCTTTTCACAGGTGATGGGGCACCATGGGGAGCTGCTCGATGGCTTCTCAAATGAGGAGGAGCACTTCTCTGAGGTGGCATTGCACCCTTGACAGGTCGAGGAGGACGAGGTGCCTCCAAAGGTGAATATGAGGGTGACCCAGCAGGAGGTAAATAAGCACTGTGGCCTCCCTGGTGGCGGCCATCATGATCATGATCATGATGATGGTGGTGGTGGTGATGATGATGGTGACCATGAGCCAAAGGGGAAGGAGCTGGTGCTGGGCTGCTACCATCACCACTAGGAGAACGTGGCAGAACTGATGAAAGGCTAATTTGTTTGACTTTACCAAACACAGAGTTATTAAGACCGAGATTTTCAGGAGAATGTCTGATAGTTTGAGCTAGTTGCTTCATCCTAGGTACAGAGGGAACCCCAACTCTCAGCACAACAGACGTCTGAACAGTAGCAGGGGGAGCCACGGTCGAACCTCGAGAGTTTGTTAAACGAATGTACAAGATCTGCATCATAGAGCAAATGAACCCATAATGGAATTTGTCAAACCTTGTGCCAACCATAATATTAAGTGCTATCATCGATGACTCAGGAAGAGGCGCAGAATCTAAAAGGCAAAATGTCAAATACAAAGGCACAGAAGTAACAAAAATTTAGTAAAGCAAGACAACAGCAAGAAGAACATCAAAGCACAGACTATGTAGACTTTTCACTAAGGTACAATCAAAGAGATGAAATTGACCTACCTCATTACCAGTCAAATGCAACCCAGACTTCAGCTGATACTTTAAGTCCTGAAAATTGTCTTGAATTTGGTGAATGGAGTTGTTTAGAGTGAAGTTGAAACTGATCTGCACACTCTGCAGTGGAAATGCATTTTGCGGAGGACTAATAGTGATTCCACCAGGAAATTTCAACACGTCAAAGAAATACGGCTTCCCAAACAATGATGTGGTCACACCAAAGTCTGTCTGCCCTGTAACTAGATATTCAAAATCTGCTCGGATCAAGCTCTGTTCAGCTGGAGATATCTTGGAATGCTTAGATACAGGATCAACCGCGAACACAACATGCGTTTCATTAGATCCATTGCGTCCAGTTGAACTTTCCAGGGATAAGATGGTCACCTAATCCACGTAACAAACAGAATCAATGTAACAGATACATAAACAAAATCTAAGCAATCAGGAAACGAAAAGGGAAAGAAATCATACTTTTGTATTTGCAGCTTCTATTTCATAGTAGATGTCAGATTCAAGATCTTGAACGTTGTCCTCCACAATAGAAACATGCTTTGGCAGTGTAAAGCTCGCAACGATTGTATGTCCTAGATAGGAAAATTCATCAAAATCATTATAAGTGCCAGAAACTTCTAGAACAAAATAAAAATAGACAATAATCGGAAGTTCAAAGAACATCAGCTGTATTGATGTCAATTCAATTATTTGGACAGTTTGAAATGTTAACCACAATAAGCACACCTTCACTTATTTCAATGTTGTACAGTGAAATTGAGATGAAAAGGACTTATTAGACCGCCAAGGCTTTAGTACGGAACATATAACTTGTAAATCTCTCATGGATGCATATTACTATTAAGAAGATCCCAGATGAGACAAACAGCTGACACAGATTTCAGAGAAACAGAAAATCAACAAGAGGATAAGGCTCACAACTTTCACCACATGCAGGATTGGAGAGAGACAAACACAATACCCAAATGTAGCCCAACACAACATGAAGGATTCACAACATCACTAACCAAAATGTTTAAGTAGCTAACATCACAGACCTTATTTGCAACATATAATCCAACATTTTCAAGATGTCCAATGTCCAAGAAACTTAAAGAAGACAGAAAAAGATGAGGGATGCAACACCTCATTGCCACATAGCACTAAGCTTTCTTCAAAGAAGACAACTGATAAGTTGTGGGAAAGCTAATTGCATACTTGATGCTACAGCCACTGAAAGACTTCTAGTTAATAGCTTAATTCATAGATACTTCATTTGTTCTCTTGCAACAAGAATGATAAACTTCATCTGCTCCCTAACAAATTTATCTCCTTTCAGCAGTATATATACACATATCGAACACATGTATACTAACTATACCATCCTTGTTAACTGTTAACAACACACCCTGGTTCCTTGATTTGGCAACCAACAGAGAGAAAAACCTTGCAAATCTGCTCCATAAACCGCAAGAATTCCAACCAACAGAAATTTTCCCCATACTTCACCATAGGCAATATATACACACTGCTAAACGTATCAAGTATTGACAGACAAACTTAGGTCTTATTCCTCTAGACAGCAAGATCAGCCATCAGGATTATATTACAATAATCAAGCCTTGCCCTGAAATGAATGCAACTAATCCTTATGGCAACTCCACCTCTATCAAAAGTTAAACAATTTCAATGAATTGTCACCTGATCTTTGAAATTACCCATTGTATCAAGCAGAAAACAGGGAAAGAAGAACCAGTTCGTACACATAGTTATGAACTGAGAGCAATTCAAACATGCAAGTTACAGTGGAAAATCCTGCCATACTGTAGCACGATTTTGCACCAACATGATGATCCAAACTCATATGGAAAGTGCTAAATCAGTATCAGTATATATAACAAGGAGAAATATCTCTACAACCCCAAAGTGGGCCGACACAACAATATGCATCCCCAACTTATGGCCATCAGTGTTGCATATTCAAGGTAAAAACAAAATTATCAACAAATTTATCCAAAAACTAATTGAACACAGTGCAACGATCAAAATAGCTCAGGATCCAGCTCAAACAGTACCCCAATTAATGCAAATATAACGCCACCGACAAAAAAGGGAGAAAAGATAACAAGCAAAAAATTTTGATAATGAGAAAAAAAAATGCCCAAAGCCAACAAATCCATCAAATCAAACAACCTAATTCAAAAATTGGTGCAATTGGGTACAGAAAAACCCCTATCAACTGAGAAAACAAGCTACATTTAACTTGATCCATTGCCATATCAAATAAAATTACAAATATCCAGAAACTGAAACCTAAAGGAATTGAAAATGAAGCGAAATCCCACCTCGAAAACGCGGATCCAGATCTGGGTCATCCCGATCTTGGAGCTTCAAGAAAGGGGGCAGCCAGAAAATAGCAGATAAAAACACGGAAATCCCAAGTAAGAGTACGAATAAACACTTGAAACTAATACACCTACAAACCCTACTACACTCTCTCCTCCCTGCATTAGACCCTGATGCTCTTCCTTCAGTACCACCACCTGCAGCTGAGGAGAGAGAATATTCATCATCCTCTGGCTTGCCCATTTGATTTCAGCTGCAAATTTAGCTCCAAACCCAGTTGGGCGGTCTCAATTTCGAGTTCTGGGTAGCCATTTTTTTTCCAGAGATAAGATGGATTTTGGCGTGATGAGAATTAAAGAGTTAAGTGAGGTAAGGAGAGAGAAAGAGAAAGTACAGAAAGAAGGTTAGGGTTATGGTGGATGGTTGAGAACAGCGAGAAAGGGTGGGAGAGAGTAACTTGCTGCGAAATTTTTAGCCTTTTTGGAAGTACTAGAAAGAATAGTGATAGTTCGTAATAGTACAATTTAATTAATTAAAATACAAAATGGTGGGTTTGTGCTATTTGCTTTGCTTTACTGTTTTTGTGGGGGAACCATTTTGTGCTATTTGCTTTGCTTTACTGTTTTTGTGGGGGAGAATTCAAAAAATTTTGAAAGAAAACTTGGTTAAAAGGAGGAAGTTGATTGAATATTAATCTAAGCGCAAGGTCATAGTCAGAGCTACAGCCTACATCGGAGAAGGATGAATGGATGGGACAGATGGTGGTGGTGAGGACTCAGGAAGTGTTTTCATTTTAAAACTCCCTACTCTATCTTGATAAACTTTTTTCAACACAGAGAAATCATTGTTTAATTAAGAAGGTAGGAGTAATTAGGAAAAGCAAAGAAAGGTGGGGTTGAGTAGAAAATAAAGAAAGTGAACCCAAGTGGGAACAAATTTTCTTGAGGACTAAAGTCACTCCAAGTCATAGTGGACTATCTTAATTTTCTTCTCTTCGGTTGACCAATTATCACATTCTCACTTTGTTTTTTTACTCCCTCCCTTTAAAATGAATTATCTCTTTAAGTTTTTTTTAAAAAAATTAATGAAATCACTTTAGCTAATTACTTAGACTTTAAGAGACCAAAATACCAAATAAATAAAAAGGAAAAATACATAAACAATAATTAATAAATATTAAAATTATAAAGTGAAGACATTGTGGGAAAACAAAACCCGGTTAGGGTGCGTTTGATTGATTAAAAATCTTGGGGAAATGGTCAATTTTACATGTTGGCTTTTTTCTCATGTTTGAAAATAGGTTGATCTTGGAAGAAATTTTACTAAGGACCTATCATTTCTTACATTTTTCTAGGGAAATTTCTATTATGACAACTAAGGAAATTTTTTTCGAGAGAGATCTTTCCCATGGAAAACTTCTCATGAAAAATTTTTCCTATGAAAATTTTCTTGGGATTTCCACCAAACATTCCCTGACACGTACTGATGGAGCACTATATTACTAGGACATACATGAGATAATTATGAGAATATATATAAATTAGATGGTTATATTTATGCAAAATTGGTGCAACATCTTTATATTTGGGTTATTAAAGAAATATATCACAATTTTAAAATGGGTTTTTAGACATCAATAATACCAACTTTGGGGGTATTGGATATTAATAATACAAACTATTTTCTTGGACACTAGCAGTACGAATTATTGGCCTATTTTCCTCTAACAGTACACCGTCGAATTGTTATAGTTTTAACTTATCGAAAAGATGATGTGACTCCATAATATGTGACATGGAAGGCATGTTAGTGTCCACGTCAACATTTCTACCCAACCTTCGCCTTCCACATCACACATCATGGAGCAACGTCATCTTTCCGATGAGTTAAAACTATAACAACTCGGTCGTGTACTGTTGGAGGAAAATAGGTCGATAGTTGGTACTACTAGTGTCCAAGAAAATAGTTTGTATTATTAGTCTCCAATACCCCCAAAGTTGGTATTATTGGCGTCAATAATCCTTTTAAAATTAATAATCTAATAGTTGTTGGAACCACAAGAGAGTTTCAGGATAGTATTGAGGCACATCAAGGTCTCACTTAGCTCATTTCTTTTTACTTTGGTCATCTATAAGTTTATGAAGAATATCAGGATGACTTATCATGGTGTATGCTTTTTGCAAATGATATAGTGCTGACAAGACGAGGGAAAGACTATATGAAAAAGTGGAAAAATAGACACCTTGAAGTCGACGGATTTCAGACTAAGGCCTTATTCTTTTCGCACTATAAACAACCCACAACTCAACTTTATTCACTATTACCCAACTTGTTTCGACCTAGACCTACCTAAAGGCACTTAAATTTTCCTACTTCTAAAAAAACTTGTTTCCTACTTCTACGTAAACATACCCGAATTTACTTAAACCTACAAAACAACGGGGACATTAGTGAGGATATTATACATCGAGTTGCCTCGGGAGTGATGTGTGATAAAAGAGTTTAACTAAAGCTTAAGGGAAAGGTGTACCACACAATAATTAGACCGATGATGATGTACGATGCAGAGTGTTGGGCGACCAAAAAGACAAATTATCAAAGGTTGAAAGTGGCAAAGATGAGGATGATTACGTGGATGTGCGGTTATACTAGGTTGAACAAGATTAGTAGTGTTGGTTGTTGAGATAAGATAAGGATAGCGTCAATCAAAGAAAATAAACTAAGATGGTACAGTCATATTAATAGGAAAAGTGCATATGTTATTGGGAATGTCCCGACAATATTCAATTTCATCCGAGTACTCTAGCCAAGTTAATTCGATGATTAATGACTTTGTTAGAAGTCCCCTTAATCAGTGATCCAATAGGTCCGATCACAGCCGAGTTATTTGGTCCCATAGGGTCACACAAGTCAGCAACTTGAAGGCAATGTGTATGTGGAAATAGGTCCGGGACAATACGGGATTAGACCAGAGGGAAGTACAAAGCTTGTTTTGGAGAAAACAAGGCCACCACGACCCATGGTGGCTCACCACGGTTCCTGGTCTCCTACCACGGTCCGTGGTGGGTTGCCACGGTTTGTGGTGGACCTGGGTTAATTAGCAGAATTTGATTTTGTTGTCCACCACGGTCCGTGGTGAACCCCAGGCGCGCGTCCCACATCGATGGAGGAACTCTTCCTCCCCTTTCTCTCCCCTATATATATATGACCCATGGGATGACAAAGAGAGTCTTTCCATCCCATAAGGCCCCTATGGGTAGTCTCATTTGGAGATTTTGGGAAACCGGAAAAATTGTCTTTTAAGTAGCTTTCGGTTTAGGACTACGAGGGTGATTCCTCGAGGTCCTAGAGTAGGAAAGATCGGTCATATTTGATACGACCTACATACTCATCTGGTCTCCATTGGATCGAGATCAGACGGTTTAGCAACTAGTGTCTCAAGTGCTGCGTGGACTGTTGTGGAGGTCTCCTATTTTGGAGACTTCCCACTCGGAGTCCCGGAGTGACGCATTCAAGAATTGAAGAGACGCGTTCAAGAGTTGAAGGTCGATCGAGGCTTGTTTGTTTGAGAAAATGCCAGGTAAATAGCTCAACCTCTGTTATCTGTGTTTCTTTCCTGTTATTTATTGTTTTGGGTTAGGGTAGATTAGGTGAAGTCCTAAGTGTTAGGACTTCTTCCGCCCTTAGTCGGGTAGGCCCAATCTAATTGGGCCTAACACCCTAAGGGTCCATATTGGATTTGGGCCCAGGGAACCCCTATAACCCATCAGTGGTATCAGAACCACGGATAGCAAGCTGTAGCTTTTTATGGTTTTCTCTTGCATGTTTTCAATCGTTGAATTTATGTAAGGTTGCTAGAATTTAATTATTTATGCCCTTTTATATTTTCATCTTGATGGATATGATTTGTTAGGATGTTTTCATGCTAGAATTAATTGTTAATTTGGCATGTTGTAAAACCTAAACCTTAATTATTATTGTAATTATCTTGTTTATTTGATAAACCTTGGTTGTGATTGATTGAATGTTGGGTTTTGGATGTTTGGTTGCTTTTCCTTGTAATCACTTGTGGCTTTTCGGTATGAGGGAAAGTCATGGTCATGTGAAATTGTTGCCTTACCCATTGAGTTGCATTTGAGTTTCCACCCCTTGTTTGACAAGGAATCTCGAGCACGACACTAGGTGTCTTGCACGAGATTTTGGTGAGACTCATTGCCTTTCCGTACTTATTTTGAACATCACGAGTAGTGTTGCGTTAGACATTGTACTCGTGATGACTCTTTGTGGTCGTTTTGGAAGTGTTGAGGTAGGGTGTGGTCTAGGAAATAACACGCGATGTCATACCCGAGACTAGTGCCACCTCAAGTCTCTTCAAACATCAAAACCTTAAGAAATTTGACTTTCGAGTCTAAAATGTTTAGATTGAAAATTCGATTTCTGTAACTTCCCGGTTAAATTGGATTTAACCTGCAGTTAAGTACTGGGTGATTCCAGTTAAGCACTGCGCTATGTGAAGAGTTAATTTTTGGAAAATTAACTATCAATTGATCAGTTGGACATAAATAGATCGTTTGTGGAGTTGATTGTTGGGTGATTCCATTTGATACTCTACGAAATGATCCTCAACATGATAATGTATCAGGTGAGTTAAATTTGCTTATTTGGAAATTGAGCGAATGGGTATGTGTCTAACCCTTGATATTTGAAATTTCAAGAAGGAAAGAGTTACCTATCTCACCTAAAATTTTTTTAGGTTGGAGATTTAAAATTAAAAAAATTGGATTTTATTGAGTTGTTGCATGCGTTTACTCTTGTTATGTGGTTGTGATCACTTGTATGGCTGAAATTGTTTTAGCTTATGTTTGATTTTGGAGTAAAGCGTTGCTTGTTGAAAGCCTTCTCTAATTGTTATTGAAACAAGGTTTGACATATGTGATATGTCTTGACATATATGAGATATGTCTTATTGCAATGCTACCAAAATATTTGCTTGGATTGCATGCACTCTTAGTATGGTCATAACTAGTTGGTTTTACCGGTCTGCATATCGGGTTGGGTGAAATACAACCTGAGTATCGTCGATTTTGAATATATTTAATTTAATTTGATTAAATTTGTAATTTATATTTGAAATCGTTGTAACCTCATGAGATGAGGACCGCTTGTAATTCTTGTATATGGGATATATTGAGTGGGAGCCCAAAGCGACGAGGATGTCAATCGAGTGGGAGCTTCAACCTTCGATGTCGCGAAGTTTGATAACTGCATTTTATGGCTATGTTTTTAGGGGTTTTCGATAGTGAATTAGGGATAATTTTATGTGTAAATCTTGATTTATACCCCCTGTTTCTCTATTATGCTCGGTGTTGTTGTTTTTTATGAAAACTTGCAGATTTGGGAACAAAACACCAGCTTTGGGAACATTTTTGGCAGATTCCAGGACTCCACAGACCTCCAAATGTCAAGAACTGATCGTGGGATGAATTTCAACGCAAACGAAGCTGAAACTGCATGTGCAAGTCGATTGTTTTCGTGAGTAGAAAAGCAAGGCAGCGACCGTTTTGAGGGATTCATTCATTATCTATCATTTTTCCTTGGTTCTTTGGCCGTCAAGGAGAGAAAAGAGAGTCCTAATACTTCCATTCTACTCCTCTTCCCCACCATCAAGATTCAAGACTGAATCAATTCAAGAGAAACCAAGATCAAGATTCGCAAAGGAAAGGAGCGACGCCCGCGAAGAAGGTTCCACCCCGGGATCGAAAGACACAACGGGTTGTATTCTTCGCAATTCTATTCTTTCTTTTATATTTCCATCTTAGTTTTGAGATTCGATTATGATGTTTGGAACTTGTTTCGTACTTTTCTTGAACATGAGTGAGTAGTTTCTTTGAATTCTAAGGTTTTGCAACCCGAAACAATGTAGTTTGATTGATTATTATTAGTTTGTGCATGAATTTTTGATTAGAATCAATAGAAGGTTGTGTTTTCTATGTTTATGAATATTCTTAAGGCCTTGAATATTTGTAAGATTGAGATTAACCTGAGAAGTACTGAAAGGTGAATTAGGGTAATCTGAGTACCAACCTGTCTACCTAGGCTTAGGAAAGTTGAGAAAGGAGTAGTAAACTAGGGAATCATTGGATAATCTGACTTTTTGAAACCTTCAATTCTGTTTAACCTAAAAGGCATACGAAAGTTGTTGATTAGGTTGCTTAGAATAATTCTATTTAGCATCGAAAGGGCGATAGAATTCAGACATTGTCGATTCTTGATTCGTTATTGAATGTATGATTGTGCAGGCTAGGTTTTAGTAATCAAACTCGTTATTAGGTTAGCATCTCCCTAAAAGTCTTTCTCTCTTGATAGATTCTTTGATTGATTTTTCCTTGCTTTATTAGTTTGATTAGTCGTTAAACCTTTTCATAAACCTAAAATCTTATTAGCTTAGCAATCGCATTAAAGATTAGTTTTCTGTGCTGCTAATTGAGTCCCTGTGGGATCGACCTTGACGTGCTACTTCGTGCATCGTGCGCTTGCGGCCCTGTCAAGTTTTTGGCATCGTTCCCAGGGACTCTCTCCCTAGCAGTTGGTAAACGAACCCTCTTAGGTTGACTAAGGTGTTTTCTGTTTTCTTTCTTTTTCTTTTTTTTTTTTTTATCTTTATCTTTTCAAAAAAAAATGGCAATTCTAGATTTTCCCCAATTTGAGCAGGAATTATTTTGGCACTATTTTGAGTGATTATGTGCATGTCCTGTTCCATGTGGTGTTGTGCCTAGGAAATCAGATATTCTTAACATTGTTGCTGAGGGGGTGAATAGAGAGACTCGTATTCTATTAGAGTATTTTGGTTTCTATGCTAAAACTGTCGATGAAGCTTGGATTTTGCTTGAGTGGCTGGAACGCGATACACTTGATTTTGATAATTATTATTGTGCATCTAGTTACTCTTACTCCAATCCTTGTGCATCTCATGCTAGATTATATACTCAACCCCATTGTGTGCATCCTTATTATTTGTGTAATTCTCTTGACCATGATGATGATTCTACATTTGTGTGCATGAGTTAATTGATAGGATAATTGACATGGTGCGAAGGTCTAGCCTATTACATGATTCTGACCATAGTTTTAGTTCTTTCAATTTGAATGTTGGGTTATGTGATGAGGTTGAGTCTACCGTCCCTTTAGAGGCTAGTCTAGAGGAAACATTTGAGCCTTTTGAGTCATCTTTGCCAATAGTTGCTCCATCTCATCCTAGCTTACCTAGAGACACTACTGATGGTGTCTTGACTTTTCCTAATGCATCCTTACCTTTTTCTCAGTCGACGGGGTTTGAGGTGAGTGATTCCCATGGGTTTAATGCTAGGTACGATGATGATGTTTGTCATGAGTCAATTGACGCTATTGATGAGGAGTCTTGTGAGGGGTTTCTAGGTGAATTAGATCCTTCAAGCAAGGAATTTGATGATGTACTCCATGCTTCTACACTTTGTTCACCACCATCTCTTGCCCCTAAGAATCTTGAGAAGCCTATTCCTTGTGAAAAGACCATTGATGTTCATGTTGATGTAGGATGTGAGGTTGACTCTTATGATGTGACTGTGATTGAGGGAACCAACAATGTCTTTGATTTGTCCTTAGGCACTTTAGGAGGGTTTCATCCCTATTTTGATCCATATTGTGAATGCCTAGAGGACTCAGCTAGAAAAATCATGTAGACAACTTATTTTGATTCTTTTTATTTTTCTAGTACTTTTGATCTATTTAAGAGAGCGCAACTAACGTTCCTTGCCATGAATGTTTTTTTTGCTCTCTTATCTGTAGGCTTGTGAACCGCATGCTGTGGATCGAGTTTGACAAGTTTCTAAGGGCTTTGACTGTATCTGAGGTGAGTTTCGTCTAGCTAAAGACGTTAAACTAGCACTTCTTGGGAGGCAACCCAAGCATTTAATTGCTTTCTTAGGTTTTATTTTGTTTTGATTGTGAAAGCCCTCCTATGTTGAGTACTTTAAGAGGTGTGTGTTTGGATTGTCATTGCAAGTATGTACTTATGTGATTTCTGGCTTGATGCGGATGATAGGAGAGACTTGGTTGTTTGTTTGATTTAGGTTGCTTGTCTTGTTTGTGATTCATCTAGTCTTGATCAATTCTTGTGCATGATGGGGAAGTTCTTGTGTTTGGTACATCAAAGGAACTAGTTGCAGTGATTGTGGTAGGTTTACCCGTGAGACTTTTTGAGCCTAAAAGACTATCACTTTTATAGTCTTATTTTCTTTTAAGTGTGACCTTACCATGTTTGCATCTCTAGAACTTGATTTGACTCTTTTTGAAACTGCATTTGACTTGTGCATTGTGTTAATATGATTGAGGCCCATTTTGAAGCCACATAGCCAAAAGCACCCGACATTTTGGCTTCTTTGTGCTAGCCCTTTACTAACCATTTTTCTGGTCTTGTTGTTACCCTATATTGCGCGCCCTTGGCCTATTTTTAATTCCCACATCTCCTAGCCAAGTTAGTGGAGCAACATTTCAGTTGGGGGGCAGTTTTGTAGTCTAATTGTTGGTGAATTTGTTGGTTAGTTTGCTTGAAGAGGGAAACATTGCTCATAAACGTTATTTATCCCCTCTTTTCATTCGAGGTCGAAATTGGTTTGATGGGAAATGAGTCACCCTTTTATGTATCTATGCTATTCACCGAAAAAAAATATTGAAAAAAAAGAAGAAACAAAAAGAAGAAGCTTTTAAGAATAAGGTGAATAGCATGGTCGCGTTCTTGCTTATATTGACTCTTCCCTTACTTTTCTTCGATTCAGGGATGTATTTGTGCTTCATTGCGGTGTGGTGTAAGAAGCGTTAAGATTTATGTATTGGGAATGTTGCCCTTTAGGTTCTTGGCTATTTAGCTCCACATTTCCTAAACAATTTCCCTCCTTACCCAACACCTAAGCCCCATTACAAATAGTTCGCCAAACGAAGCACAAATATATCCCCTATTTCTCTATTATGCTCGGTGCTTTTGTTTTTGATGAAAACTTGCAGATTCGGGAGCAAAACACCAGTTTTTAGGAACATTTCAGGCTGATCCCAGACCACCTCGGACCTCCCCCATGAGTGAACGGACCGTGGGATGAATTTCACGACAAACGGAACCAAAACCGAGCAACCAGTGGCCACCACGGTCAGCCCGTGGTGGCCCCACGGTCCGCTGTTTTCGCGAGTAGAAAAGCAAGGCATCGACGGTTTATAGTCATTCGGTCATTATCTATCATTTTTCCTTCGTTCTTTGGCCGTCAAGGAGAGAAAAAAAAACCTAATAACCCCATCTACTCCTCAATTCTCCATCAAGATTCAAGATTGAGATCGATTCGAGGAGAAGCGAAGATGAAGATTCGAGAGGAATTCATCAACGCTCGCGAGGAAGACTCCACCCCTGGATCGAAAGACTCGACGGTTGTATTCTTCGTAGTTATCTTTCTTCTTCGATTTCCTTCTTAGTTTTGAGAATCAATCATGATGTTTGGAACTTGTGTTATGTTTTCTTTGATGATGAGTGAGTAGTTTTCTTGAATTCTAGGGTTTTACAACCCGAAACAATATAGTTTGATTTAATATTATTAGTTTGTGCATGAATTCTTGATTTGAATCAATAGAAGGTTGTGTTTTCCATGTTTATGAGTATTCTTAAGGCCTTGAGTATTTGTAAGTTAAGTTTGAGATTAACCTAAGAAGTACTGAAAGGTGAATTAGGGTAATTTGACTACCAATCTGTCTACCTAGGTTTGGAAAGTTGAGAAAGGAGTAGTGAACTAAGGAATCATTTGATAACCTGACTTTTTGAGACCTTCAATTCTGTTTAGCCTAATAGGCACACGAAAGTTGTTGATTAGGTTGTTTAGAATAATTCTATTTAGCATCGAAAGGGCGATAGGATTCAGAGGTTGTCGATTCTTGATTCATTCTTGAATGTATGATTGTGCAGGCTAGGTTTTTGTAATTGAACTCGTTGTTAGGTTAGCATCTCCCTAGAAGTCTTTCTCTCTTGATAGAATCTATGATTGAATTTTTCCTTGCTTTATTAATTTTAATTAATTGTTAGACCTTTTTAAACCCAAAAATCTGATTAACTTAGCAATCGAGATAGAGATTATTTTCTGTGCTACTAATTGAGTCCATGTGGAATCGACCTTGACGTGATACTACGTACACTGTGCGCTTGCGGCCTTGTCAAATGCACTGAACTTTTTTTTGGACTCTAATACACTAAACTTTGAGGGTAGTGGACAACAATGCACTCAAAACAATTCCGGTGGTGGTTGACGTGGTGGCGGTCCTACTTTGAGGTTTCGATTTTCTTTTTTTTTTAGAAAAAATATATTAGTCATCATTCTTATGTGTACTTTCTTGCATGGCAAAAATATTTTCTAAAAAAACAGAAAAACGACACCTCAAATCAGGACCGTCACCGCGTCAACCATCACCAGAATTGTTCTGAATGCATTGTTGTTCAATACCCTCAAATTTCAGTGTATTAGAGTCCAAAAAAAAGGTTTAGTATATTATTGTCCAATATCCCTAAAGTTTAGTGTATTATAGAGGTCCACAACAAATAAAATTAGATTGCGGTGACACTAATTCCACCTCCACATTCTTTTTTATTTTTTTTTCATTTCTGCGCTATATGGTTTTTGTTTTTTTTTCATTCCTACCCCCAGAAAGATAATGAAGTGTAGTTACTATAACAATTTTTAAATTATTTTTTTGAGAATCGGAGCAATTATTATGATTTTTAACAAGGAACAAAAGTGAAAAAATCGTAAAAAAATTGAAAGTATTTGGGAGAAACAACCTAAATTCATTAAAAATCGTAGTAAAGTGTTATACTTAGTTTTCAAACAAATGCAGCTCAAAATCTATGATATTTAGGTCATACTCTCAGTGGTGTCTCCACAAAAATCCAATTTTGTTTTACTTTTTTGGACCACTAGAATTCGAAATGAAAGTAGGGTTTATTGCTATACAATTGGTCAAAGTAAGGATCATTAGAATCCAATTTTCACACATATATATATATATATGTGTGTGTGTGTGTGTGTGTGTGTGTAGGGAGGTGATCAAATGAACGCATTAGAAAAATTGGTCATTTGATCTTAAATTAAGGGGTAAGATTAAATAGATTGTTTATATATATATATATATATATATATATATATATATATATATATATATATATATATAAATAAATAAACACACACACACATTGAATGAGCCTCACGTGAGCGGCTTAGGAGAGGAGGAAAATGCATTGAATGCAACATGGGAAAGGGAACGTGTTATTGATCGTACCAAAAAAAAAAAGAGAGAAACAGTCGGCTGCAACATTCAATTTCCGCAGGTTCCAAAAATACGTTGGGTGTCCAACAACATGCATTAATTAACCATTTTGCATTAATCCTTATTGTTCATTTTATTATAACTTGATGTCCACTTGGTATGTAACTTGATATCCACGGGGTTTGTATGTTGATGACCTCATACGATCTTGTTATTATTGATGTCATTCATATGATGTTCATCCTCGATTAACTTGATGTCCACTAGAGATGTAACTTGATGTTCCCAATAAAAATACTTGATGTCCTTACTAGAAAAACTAGATGTCCCCAATGAAAATGCATGATGTCCCCAACGGAAAAATTTAATGTCATTTGTAATATTTGATGTCCCCAATGAAAATATGTAATGTCCTCAATGGAAATACTTGATGTCTCTTGTAACATTTGATGACCCCAACAGAAATACTTGATGTCTCTTCTAATACTTGATGACCTCAATGAAGATACTTGATGTTCCTACAAGAAATACTTAATGTAAAGTATTTTCATTGTGGAAATCAAAGTATTTTCATTGGGTAAATCAAGTTATCTACCTAGTGGACATCAAGTTGATCGGGGATGACATCATAAGAACGACATCAACAACAAAAAGATAGTATGAGGACATTAACATACATACCCATTGGACATCAAATTACATTTAAGTGGACATGCATCAAGTTATAATAAAATGAATAAGTATTAATACAAAGTGGTTTTGTTTGGCACCCAACGTGTTTTTGGAATTGGGGGAAATTAAATGCTTCAGTCTCATGTGACTTATTAAAAAAAAAGCTAAACCCTATATTTAATCTCAACCCTTGATTAATGTTCCAAAGGCTAATCTCTCTCATGCTCACATGCTCATTTTAAGGCAATACTCATTTGATCAACTCCCCCCCCCCACCACACACACACACACACACACACACACACACACACACACACACACACACACACACACATATATATATATATATATAATCCCTACTTTTGCAAATTTGATGGCAATAATTCCTACTTTAAATTTGTATTCTGGTGGACCAAAAAAAAAAAATTGTATTGTAGTGGTACATAATCGAGAGAATACCCTAAATATCACAGATTTTGTGTTGTATTTGATTCAAAACTTTGTATAACACTTTACCACGATTTTTAATGAATTTACAGCACTTCTCCCAATTTTTTTCAATTTTTTATGATTTTTTCAATTTTATTATTTTTAAAAAATCATAATAATTGCTCAGAATCCCAAAAAAATAATTTAAAAAATGTTTTAGCAACTACACTTCATTATCTATCTAGGGGTAGGAACGAAAAAAACAAAAACAATATGGGGTAGACATGAAAAAAATAAAAAGAATGTGGTGATGGATTTGGTACCACTACAATACAATTTTATTTTTTTTTTGGACCTCCTGAATATAAATTGAAAGTATAGATTATTGCCATCCAATTTGCAAAAGTAGGGATTATTAGAATCCAATTTCCCTATATATATATATATATATATATATATATATATATATATATATATATATATACTCTCTCTTTGAGGGCCTCTCTCTTTAAAGGATTTTCGGTTTGTTTTTTCGGCAAGAATTTAGAATAAGCTTTTCGACGTTTGCAATTGAGAGGGTTAATCTAGGTGACAATTTTGTTTTGCAGGAATTCATGGATGATCTAATTCCACAAAACGTAGTATCTCATTTCAATTCTCTAATTAGTGAGAGGGATTTGTCATTACGTTTTGTTCCTCTTAAATCGGTAGAAGGAGTGCTCTATGCCGATCTAGAAGCTGATGATATTGAGTTGGTTTCCTGGGAGAATTCGGTTCTATGTCGTATTCTGGGAGTTAACTTAGCTTTTCATGAGATGAATGGGTTTATTCGATCAATCTGGAGAGAATATGAGATAAAGAAGGTGGTTAAGGCAAGGAGTGGAATCTGTTTGGTGATGTTTCAGGATGAACATCATATGAAGGTTGTTCTGGAGAAGGGTTTATACTACTTTGGTAATAAACCTATGATTGTAAGGGATTGGAATGATAATCTAAGTATTGATTTGGAGTCGATCGTTTCTTTACCGGTTTGGGTGATTTTACCGCAACTTGATACGAAGTATTAGAATACTAATGGGTTCAGCAAGATTGGGAGCACATTAGGGATTCCGATCAAAACATGCTTAAGAACGAGAGATAAATCAGATACTTTTGCAGCAAGGTTGATGGTGGAGATGAGTGTGGATGGACATTTTCCTGATAGAATTCAGTTTATTGATAATGGAGTGGTAATTTCTCAGAAGGTCATATATGATTGGAAATCAGTAAAATGCGACCATTGTAAAAATTTTGGTCATGGTTCAAGAGATTGTAAGGTGAAAAAACAAAGCATAATACAAAAGGAACAACACGTAGTAGTTGCTGATGAGCAGAATTCAGTGATAGCTAAACAATTGGAATATAGTTCATAATGCTTTGTCTGGGGGTAAGTGTCGAATTATGATTGCTTGGAAACCTAATGTTTATCAGGTGGATGTGGTAGACATTCAGAATCAATGGATCCATGTTTTGGTTACTCGTTTGATGGATGGTATCAAATTTCATGTAACTTTTGTGTATGGTTCAAATTCGATACATGATAGGAAAGATTTGTGGGAGAAATTGAATGAGTTAGCTCATCAAATTCCTGATGGATGGTTAGTTTTGGGTAGACCTGTCAATACAGGCGGGCGGGCGGGTTACGGGTCGATCGTATATCGGGTTCGGGTAAATACGGGTCGGGTGTATTCCGGTTTCGGGCGGTTTGGGTCGGGTTTACGGGTCATGACCGCCCTTTTTCTCAGTCACTTACAACTAATAAAATTGATTATAATTAGTCAAAGACATCTGTGTAATGTACCATTCTATTCCAAGTTCGACCACCACGATATGTCATAGTTGTATAGACATATAATTATACACCTAAAGGACAAAATTTGGCAATCTTCAAGTCTACAAGTATTATGCGGTTAACGTACAATCCACGAATAACAGCACTTATGAAATATATAGGGTTTTGGGATGCTAATATACTGAACTTTTAGGGTATTGGAAAATAATACACTGAACTTTGACCTTGGACAATAGTACACTATTTTACTGAAAGAGAGGAGAGCGGCGGGACTGCAGGAGTTTGAGGGTTCACTGAAAGAGTGAGTGAGTGACAGTGTTAGGGTTTTGTTTTGGTCATTTGTTATTTGATTATTTCATTTGTATGTCTCTCTCTACGCATAACTTTCCAAAGCCACCCAATATTCTACTTTTGGGCCTTAATTTTCATGAAATTGGCCCATTTTTTTGCACAAGGCCAAAGTAGACAAAACACTTAAAATTAAAGTGTCTGACCCAACGAGTCGACCCAAACCTGACCGACCTGACCCATTTTTTACCGGGTTCTTTGGGTTGGGTCATTTTCGGGTCCCGGGTCGGAATTTCGTGTTCAAAACCCATTTTTTGCAGGTCGGTATGGGTCGGGTTTCCGGGTCGGGTCGAGAATTGCCAGGTCTAGTTTTGGGTGATTTTAATGTTGTTCTTTATCAAAAGGATCGTATTGGAGGTACTACAGTTGAATATTTTGAGGTTACTGATTTCCATGATTGCTTAAAGAATACAAATCTTCAGGAGTTTAGCTTTCAGGGCGATTATTACACTTGGACAAATTCACATGTTTGGTCCATGATTGATAGAGGTTTCTCGAATGAGGAGTGGCTTCTTCAAATGGGGTTTGTTCATACTTCTATCTTCCTTTTGGATTATCAGATCATACTCCCATTCTTATTTCTTTTCCTACTGCTCCTCAGAAGAAAGGTGGTTTCAAGTACTGTCTTATGTGGCATAATGATGAGGATTATGGAAGAGTTATTGAAGAGTCGATTTCTGTGTTGGTTCAGGGCTGCAAAATGTATCAATTCCATAGACTTATGATTTCTTTAAGGGGTCCTTTACAGAAATTATATAGAGACAAATTCTTTGATATTCACCATCAAGAGGAGAGAAGTCATTTGAAGCTTGAGGAAATTCAGACGTCTGTGATGAATGATAAAACCAATTCAGACTTAATTAGTTTGGAAAAATCTTTGAGGTCTGATTATATTAGAATTCTGGACTCTGCACAGAAACTCATGCAACAACAAGCAAAATTGAGTGGCTTAATCTAGGAGACTGTCTTTCCTGGGTATTATTTGCAAAGACTATTATTGATTTTTATAATGTTGCTGCTGAAATGCTCAAATATTTTGAAAACTTACTAGGTCAAAGGCAATATACAAGAGTACCTATTCATAGTAACATCATCCACTCAGGTTACATTTTGAAGGTGGAGCAACAATTGAAACTTCTACGTCCTTTTAACAAGGAAGAGGTACGTGAGATTGTCTTCTCTATTCCTACTTTAAAAGCTCCAGGGCCTGATGGCTATAGTAGCTCGTTTTATCAGGTGATATGGGGGAGGATTGGTGATCTTTTCTGTGATGCTATTTTTGAATGCTTAGACAAGGGGACCATTTTAGCTAGTATCAATGATACAATTATCTCCTTGATTCCAAAGAAGCTAAATCCTGAGACTCTTGCTGATTTTAGACCCATTTCTTATTGCAATGTCTCCTACAAATGCCTTTCTAAGCTGTTATGCATACATCTTAGAGAAGTTCTACCTTCTATCATAAATTAAAGTCAAGGAGCTTTTGTGCCTGGTAGGGAGATAGTTCAAAATATTCTTTTGCGTCAGAAAGCTGCAACTAGATATAGCAGGAAGGGTCTTTCTCCTAGATGTATTATGAAGGTTGACCTTAAGAAGGCTTGTGATTCCATATATTGGGAGTGTATTGAAGAAGCTCTAGTTGCTTTTCATTTTCCTCTCAGATTTATTCAATGGATTATGATGTGTGTCTCCTCCCCATCTTACTCTATCAATATTAACGGTCAACATCATGGGTATTTCAAAGGTGGTAGAGGTCTTCGGCAAGGTGGTCCTTTATCTCCATTACTTTTTGTCATAGTAATGGAATATCTCTCAAGATTACTGAATGATATGAAGAATAATCCTGACTTTAAATATCATCCTGGTTGCTAAAGTATGAAGATTAATCATCTGCTGTTTGCGGATGACCTAGTGATTTTTTGTGTTGCTAATATAAATTTTGTCACCTGTGTTGCTAACATACTTGAACATTTTGCCTTGAGTTCTGGTTTGACTGCAAATACTACTAAATCTCAGATTGTTACAGCAGGTTGTGATAATGCTTTGGATCAAAATATTGTAGATATCATGGGGTTTGAAAAAGGTTGTTTTCCTATGAGATACCTTGGGGTCCCAATTACAACAGGAAGATTAGGAAAATTCGATTGTCTATCATTGGTAAACAAAATCATTGCAAAAATTCGAATTTGGTCTTCAAGGAAAATCTCTTATGATGTTCGTACATAGCTGATTAACTCAGTTTTATTGAGCATCTTCAGCTACTGGGCTAATATTTTTGTCCTTCCCATTAAAGTAACTGAACAAATCATCAAAGTTTGCAGAAACTACTTGTGCTCTGGGGATGGTAATTATCAAAGGACTCCTCTTGTTGCTTGGGAAACTGTTTGTTTACCAAAGAAGTTAGGTGGTTTGGGCTAAGAAATCCAAGATTATGGAATTTAGCTACAATTGGAAAGCTGATATGGAACATTGCTTAGAAAAAAGACAATCTGTGGGTTAGATGGGTGCATGAAAGGTATGTAAAAGATCATAATTGGTGGCAGTGTAGGTCTCCTGCCACAGGTTCTTGGTGTTGGAAGCAAGTTTGTCAGGTGAAAGAGAAAATTAAGGAAGGTGATGAGATGAATTGGAAGTGGCTTGGTTTGTCAAAAAAAGTTACATTGGGCTTCTCTCTACTGATGAAAATGGCAATGGTATAACATAGTTTGGAATGGAATTTCTCCTCCTAGGCACAATTTCATAGCTTGGGTTGCAGCACATAACAAGCTCCCTGTGGCCGATCTTTTAGTAGCTCATGGTACTTGATTATGACAAAATGTTGTTTTTGTGATGAAGAGGGAAGAATCAATTGACCACCTATTCTCAGAATGCAATTTCATAAGACAGATTCTGGAATTTTATGGGAGGAAACCGGGTTTAAAAATTGGTTTCAGTTCTGTGCAGCATTGGTTATCCAACTGGAGGAATGTGAAGAGGAATGGAGCTGTCAAGATTCTGGCTGCTACAGTAGCTTCTTCAACAATTGTTGTGGCGTGGGAATGGAGGAATTACAGAAAATTCCCTTCTATGTAGATGAATCCAAGTATTGATGAAGCTATTAAGAAGATTCGCTACACCTTAATTCATAGATTCTTATTCCTTGGGAAAAAGAGTAGTAAATACAAGAAGTGTATAGATATGTTGCTACATTAACTGTTTGTTGGTGATCTGCTCTGATTGTATGTCTCAGTTTTGGGCTCTTTAATGGATTAAAATTTCTACCAATATATATATATATATTTGAACCAAATGTGAAATTTATTAATAAGAAAGGGCATTTGAGCCCAAAAAAATACAACCCTAGTTACAAAGATTATCTATACATGTATGTATTTGCCTTTATGTCTATCTAAATAAAGGATTCTATCACGAAGGTGTATTTTTGATGATATTGAAAACAGAATCAGTATTAGTCTGGACATTCTTGAAACAATTTTTGTTCCTTGCTTGCGAGATATTGTAAATATAAGAGGCCATCCCCGCACAGATTATACTTTTCCTTTGTTTTTTTTATTTCCTAGTGAGAATCTTCTTGCTCCAGCCCTCCCATGTAGTGGCAGAAGGTAACTTGAGCCACTGTGATATTTGCGCTCTTATGTTGGACGCATAAGCACAATCATGCATGAGGTGCTCAACGGTTCCATCATAAAGATGATAAAGGGGGCATGTTCTCGATATTGTTGGGTGGTGCAACCTAGTTCTGACATGTAATCTACCATGGAAAGCTAGCCAGGCGCAAAAGGAATGTCTAGGTGTATTCAGCTTGTTCCATACCAGCCTGGCCCAAGGCCATCTAGGGAGATCTCCTATGAGCCAACCATAACCTTTCTTCACAGTGTAGTGAGTTCTCAGATGTGTGGCAGATTTGATTCTATCTTTTACAGTACATAGCTTCTTAAAGTACCAACAAGAGTCTTCTCTTGGTTGGTACTCCCATTAATCTCTATTCTTAATGTATCTCTCATGAATCCACTTGACCCATAAGCTCTCTTTGTTTTCCGCTATGGCTATGACTTGTTTCACCACTAAAGCAATGTTAAGAGATTTCAAATCTTTGATGCCCAAGCCACCATACGATTTGGGTTTGCAAATTTCACTCCAGTTGACGGGGGGATTTTTGTTGTGGTTCGGATTTGCCCCCCAAAGAAAATCCCTACAGATCCTTGTTAACTGGTCAATTACATGCTAGGGGATTATCATCATCGAAGCCCAGTATGTAAAACTCCCCATAAGTACTGAGTTTATTAGAACGACTAGACCGGCGTAAGAAATATATATATATGGTTGAGAATTAAAGTGGGGCACAAGACTCTAAGTGGGAAAAAAAAGAAAAACCATAGAAAATTTATTGCTGCCTTGGAAATATAAAGGTATGATATTATCAAGGCAGCTGCATTTATTATATATTTTCTATGCTGATGAATGTTCATCGACCAAATAGAAGGGAGAAAAAGGGGAAAAAAGTATCGCGCTGATTTCCATTTGTTATCACTTTGATGTCCATGTGTTCACTACTTGATATTCATATGTATCTATTACTTGATGTCCATATATTTATTACTGGATGTTTGTATGTTTATTATTTAATGTCCATGTGTTTATTATTTATGGTGACCATCAAATTTTTTAAATTTTTTGAACATGTTCAAACAAAATGAATATCAAGGTCAACTGAAATAGACATCATGTTTAGATTAGGTGGACATCATGTTCAAACAAAATCGACATTATGTGTTATTACTTGATGTCCATGTGTTTATTACTTGATACCCATGTATTTATTACTTGTGGCGACCATTAAAATTTTAAAATTTTTTAACATGTGCAACCCAAATGGACATTAAGTCAACAGAAATAGACATCATGTTTAGACCAGGTGCATATCATATTCAAATGAAATGGATATCATGTGTATACCAAATGAATATCAAGTCAAAACAAATCGATATTGTATTAAAATCAACATGAACATCATGTTCAAACCAAATTGACATCTAGTAATAAACATATTGATATCAAGTAATATATGCATCGACATCAAGCAATAGATACATATGAACATCAAGTAGTGAACACATGGACATCAATGTGATAACAAATGGACATCAGCGCGATACTTTTTTTTACTTTTTTCTCCCTTCTATTTGGTCGATAAGCATTCATCAGATAGAAAATATATAATAAATGCAACTGCTTTGATAATATTATGCCTTTATATTTCCTAGGCAACAATAAATTTTTTATTGTTTTTTTCCCCACATAGAGTCTTGTGCTCCTCTTTAATTCTCAACCAATGAAAAAAATTGAAAATCTTGAAATAATGAGAGGCCTTGGATCAAGATCTAAGGGTCCATAATGACCCTTCTTAGGGCCTGTATGGAGAGATTTTAGGAATGGGATGGATATGGAAATAGAATCCTAGGGGGATGGGTATGGAATTAGATACCCAAATTGAAGTTGTTGGTTAGGAAATGGTATGGAATGGAATTTTATATTATTATTATTATTATTATTATTATTATTATTATTATTATTATTATTATTTATCCCCCCACCACCCACCTACCATCCATGTTTCCCCTTGCATTCGCAGGCCCTAGTTCTTCTTCATCCCTCTGCGTGAAATCAGATTCATGAAGCTCTAATTGGTTGCTAACATCTTCTCCATCTTCTCTTCCTTTCAATTGCATGACGACCATGGAAGCTCTAATTGGTTGATGCTTTAACCCCTCTCATCAACTCATCTCTCTCTCTCTCTCTCTCTCTCTCTCTCTCTCTCTCTCTCTCTCTCTCTCTAATCTAAAGGAGAAGGGCGGGTAGTGAAGTTGTAGCTGATGGTCGACTTGGGTGTTGATTAGGGCGGCGAAGTTGGTAGCCGGAAAAAATGGAGTCCGACCACTAGTAGTGAGGGTTGACAGTGGACAAGGCCGAACAAATTCGAGATGATTTTTTTTTTAATATTGGCAGTTATTCACAGGAATACAATTTGATTCCCCCCATAAGTGGGAGGTATCTAATTCCCCCCATTTGGGAGGGATTAGAAACCCTTAGGAATTACAATCTCATTCCAAAACATGCTCTCCAAACAATAAGAAAAGAAATTAGATTCCATTATTCCACCTTAATCCCATTCCTTTTTGTCTCTCCAAACAAGGCCTTACTTACTCACATAATTCCCCTTCTCATCCTATTGATTCCCTATATATATATATATATATATATATATATATATATATATATATATATATATATATAGGGAAATTGGATTCTAATAATCCCTACTTTTACAAGTTGGATGGCAATAATCCCTACTTTCAATTTGTATTCTGGTGGTCCAAAAAAAAATAAAATTGTATTGTAGTGGGACATAATCGAGAGTACACCCTAAATATCATAGATTGTGTGTTGCATTTGATTCAAAACTTTGTATAACACTTTAACACGATTTTTAGTGAATTTACAGCATCTCTCCCAATTTTTTAAAATTTTTTCTATTTTTTATGATTTTTTCAATTTTATTACTTTTAAAAAATCATAATAATTGCTTCGAATCTCAAAATCATAATAATTACTTTTAAAAAATCATAATAATTGCTTCGAATCTCAAAATCTCAAAATGATAGCAATGTCCCTGAAACTAGGGCAACATCCCCTGTTAGACCTCCTCATTCCTCCCCTGGGAAAAGATTAAAGAGGCCAGCAAAGAGGGCAAACTCTGGCTTTGAAAAACATGCCCTAGTTCTCCCAGTTCAACTAGGAAGAGGGTAAAGACTACTGTGGCAGTTTCACCTCTTTCCAAAACAAGGAAGAAACAAAATTTGGATGTAGGTTCTGATGGTGATCATGTGGGTGGGGCTGTAGGTGATGATGGTGCTGAAGGGAGTGGGTCTGTTGGTTCTACTTGTCACCAAGGGGGTGGAGCAGTAGAGGTCGATGGTGGTCAAGGGGGTGGGGCTATTGGTCCTGATGGTGCTCAAGGGGGTGGAGTAGTAGATGTTAGTGAAGCTTGTGAGCGGGTTGATGAGGGTGGTGAAATGGGTGTTGGTGATGGTGGTGGTGATCTTGGTGGTGATGTTGGTGGTGATATGAGTGTTGGTGATCTTGGTGGTGATATGGGTGTTAGTGATCTTGGTGGTGATATGGGTGTTGGTGATCTTGGTGGTGATCTTGGGGGTGATCTTGGTGGTGATATGGGTGTTGGTGATCTTATTGGTGATCTTGGGGGTGATATTGGTGGTGATATGGGTGTTGGTGATATTGGTGGTGATCTTGTTGGTGATATGGGTGTTCGTGATGGTGGTGATCTAGGAGTTGGTGGTATGGGTGTTGGTGGTATGGGTGGATCATCATTGGAAAAGGATGGGTATAGCGTGGAGGATTGTGGAGTACATAATGATGATGTTCCAGGGGATCAACAACAGAGGAATCGTTCTGAGTTTGAAGATTTGTTTGACGATCCTAGGTCGGACTCTCCAATTCCATTATACGATCTATACAGAGGGTCTGAGAAGTCAGATTCTGATGATGGTGATGATGAATTCTCACCTATTTCTGACTATGATCCAAGTAGTAGTGACCTTGAATTTGTGAATTCTGCTGGTCGGGGTAGGAAAAAGAGTGACAGGAAGGGAAAGAGTAAAAGGAAGGGAAAGAAGAAGGTTTTTGAATCTGATGAGGATGCACCTGAAGAGGAGGATGATGGTTTACAATCAGATGGGTTACAAAATAGTGATCCTGAGTATGAAACTGCAATGGGATTACTTGCTGACTTCTACAATGCAAAGAGGGCAGAGACTAGGGAAAGACGGAGGGCAGAGCATGAGGCTGCCAAGACATGTGAAGATACCAATGCATTGAAGGGACCATCACAAGAAGTTGTTATTGATGAACCATCTAGTAAATATGAAGACTCTAAGCAGGAGATGGATTTTGATGTCGGTAACGATGACACTCCAAGGGTGTTGGTTAAGAGGAAGAGTAGGATTAAAGTTGATGAGAGGGCAGATTTCAAAAAATTCACGTGGAAGGTAAGCAACAAAACTACAATTCTTAAAGTTATTATCTTGATATTGTCATTTTTTATTGTATTGTATTGGTCAAATTATTGTAATCTGGTGGTCCATTACAGACTTTATTGTATTGCAGTGGTCCAATTAAAGTTTTTATTGTAATCTGGTGGTCCTATTATTGTAATTTTTGTATTGCAATGGTCCCAGACTAACTTAGTTGTATTATGTTGGTCCTTGTCAAAACATAATATAATGTGACTATTTTTTTTTTCATGTTTGGTGTGACTAGTTTTTTATATTGTAATATGTTGGACCTATTAATGTGACTAGTTTTTCTTTTTTGGTGTGAATTTGTAGGTGGGGATGACGTTTTCAAATCCTGAGAAATTCAAAGTTACCAAGTGTGCTGTCATTTTAATGTGAAGATTGTGGTGTCCAACTCTACAAGGAAGAGATACGGGGCAGGATGCTGTAGCAACTGCAAGTGGAGCGTTTATGCATCTTGGGATAAGAGGTTGGCAACATATGTCGTCAAAAGTTTGAAAGAAAAACACATGCAACAGAAATATGACCAAGAATAGGCAATTGCATGCTGAATTTGTGGCCTCCCATTACTTGATGAGTTACAAAGAAGACCCTAACATGGCAGCTTCACAGTTGATTAAAAGAATTAGGATTCACTTTGGGGTAATAGTCAACAATTGGTTTGCATATGATGTGAAGAAGAGGGCTTACAAGCTGCTCCATGGGTTAACTAAAGAGCATTTTGGGAAGGTGGGCAGATATCTAGCTGAGTGCATAAGGTCAAACAATGGGAGCACTTTCAAAGTTGTTTTTGAGGATCCTCTACTTGATGAAAGGGTTGAGAGACCATTGCCAATGTTCCAACATTTTTTTGTGTGCTTTAAAGCATTAAATGATGGTTTCTTGAATGGTTGTCGACCTGTCATGTGCATTGATGGGTGTTTTATGAAGACTTTCTTGGGTTAGTGCACTTCTTTAACATTTGCCTAGTTATTTTTTTATTGTTTAATTATTTATGATATAAATTGTACAGCTTTATATTATTTTTATTGTAGTGGGATAAGAAAGAAAACATTGGATTCTAGTGGACCAAATAAAATTATGTTGCATTCTAGTTGTCCAGTTATAATCTTATTGTATTTTGGTGGAACAGGAATAATAACATTGTATTTTGGTGGACCTTAAATAATTACTTTGTATTCTGGTGGACCATAAATAATGACAATGTATTCTGGTGGACCATAAATAGTTACACTTTATTCTGACAATTTTTGATTGATTTGTATTTCTTTACAAAATGACAGGGGGTGTGTTACTTGCTGCTGTTGTGATAGATGGGAACAATCAGATGTTTCCAATTGCATGGGACATTGTTGAAAATGAGAACAATGACAGTTGGCCATGGTTCTTAGGCAATCTTGCAGAATGTCTTGGTGGTACAAATGGATCAGGTCTAGTTGTGATGTTAGATGAGCACAATGTATATTCCCAATAATTATTTTTCTTTATTTACCATTTTGCATATACAAATTTCCCTAACAATGTTAACAACTTCTTTGCAGAGCATCAAATCTGCAGTTGCGACTGTCTTGCCTGATTCAGAGCATAGATATTGTGCAAGGCATGTCTATGCAAACTGGAAGAAGTCACACAAGGGAGAAGAGCTGAAGTTGTTGTTTTGGTCATATGTTAAGGCCTACAATGAGGTAGACTATAACATAGCATTGGATAACCTTAGAAAGGAGTCACCTCAAGCAGCTCATGATTTTGTGAACAAGCATGAGCCTAGGAGATTTTGTAGGGCTTTTATGAGTGTGGATTCCAAGTGTGACATTGTTGTGAGCAACATGGTGAAAACATTCAATGGATACATAATCAAAGCAAGGGCAAAACATTTTATCTACTTACTTGAACACATTAGAGAGCTGTTGATGAAGAGAATGTACACCAAGAGATCTTCAATGGAAGCTGAAGATGAAAATGCTATTTGCCCTAGGATCCTAACAATCTTGGAAAAGGAGAAATCTGTGTCAAGGCAGCCAACAGTAACTCCATCGACTATGGACAAATTCCAGGTAGAAGAAGGCCTAGATAAGTTGTTTGTTGACATGTCAGGTAGGACCTGCACTTGTAGGAAGTGGGATATGACAGGAATCCCTTGTAGGCATGCTATAGCTGTTGCAAGCTTCCTCAAGGTTGATGCTGAGAACTATGTTCACCCATACTATAGGAAAGCAAAGTATGTGGAGGCTTATTCAGGAGCCATTTCTCCATGTCTGGGTGAAAAGCATTGGCCAACTTCAGATCTGGTACTTGACGCTCCAAACATAATCCCCAGATCAGGGAGGCCACAAGGAACCGTAGAAAAGACCCTCATGAGGAACCCAGGAGCAGTGGGAAACTGTCTAGGCATGGAAGACAGGTGATGTGCAAGAACTGTAGTCGTAGAGGCCACAACTCAAGGACTTGCAAAGAAGATCGGCCTAACCCAGCTGAACAACAACCCCCAAGGGGTAGGGGGAGGCCAAAAAAAGAACCAGCAGCAGATCCACCACCTGCTGCCACTTCGGATGCAAGTGGAGCTGGTTCATCAGGAAGAGGCAGGTGTCGAGGCAGGGGAAGAGGCAGGGCTGGAAGGAGTTCAACAGAGGATGAAGTGCAAACCAAATCAGCTGCAGCAGCTCAATCAGTAAGATTCTCACCTTTTTATTCCATTGGATCCACTTTTTGTTGGGAAACCCTACAACTTTATTTTTTTTTAAAATGGTTTGGACTGTTCAACAATATGCTAAAAGCACTCACCTACCACTGCATTATTCAAATGGAAACTAATTAATATATGATTCAATGCATGAAATTTCACATGACATTTCCCAACAAGTGCCACAACAACCTCTCATGTGTTCCCAAACATCTGTTGCTAGTTGTAGCCAGCCACATGGGGGACCAGAGTAGGACAAATCAAGTTTGGGGCAGATCATGATTTTGGACAGTGTAATATATTCCTGTCAAGTATTCAAGTGTTTTTGGAAAGTCCAAATCTTTTGTAATATTTTGGGGTCTTATTATTAAACAATAGGGGCTGTTGTCTCCAAAAGTTAGGGTTCATTAGGTTTGGTGGAGACTTGTCTATGAATGGTTTCATTGCCATGGCATTGACATTTTGTTGTGTTTCAATGGATTTAATATTCCAGTTTTATCCAGCTTGCATAACAATATGTATTACTGTGTTTATGAATGGTTTCATTGTCCACTAAAATCCACATCCTTCCAATATGGGACCACTAAAATCCAATATGTTTAATTTTGGGACCACTATAATCCAATTATATTTTAAATTATACCACCAAAATCCAATAAAAATATTATCTACACCATTATAATACAAGTAGTTTATAATCTACACCACTAATATCCTATTGAAAAAAAAAATGTAGACCTTTGAAATACAATCTTTTGAAGGACAACTTACATAAAATACAATATAGTCGACGGTATATAATAATGATTCCTTCCATCTGAACAACATACATGACAACAACAAAAGCCATTCATTCAATGCAATATCTGACAAAAATCACTCATGAACAATAAGATTATTTCAAAAACAACACTAATCTTGATTAAAAACAACACTAATATGCCTTAAACAACATACAATTATGTTCACCAACCCCTTAAAAGCTCCCAACATTCATTATGATTCATCCAACCCCTTAAAGCTCCTACCTAATGCAATACCTACCAAAACCAATACAATGTACAACATCATCTTCTCCCAACCCCACTTCCCAAATGCCCTCATTTTCAAAATAAACAACTCCTCCTTCACAATATGCAACTCTTTCTTAACTGTTGTTTTCTTCATCTTCTCTTTCTCTATCTTCTTCCTCAACCTTTCCACATCTTCCTTTAGCTTTTTCATTTTCATGAGTTAGATCAGCTACAATATTCTCAATTGCAACATTTTTGTCCTCGGTACCAGATTGGCCTTTGTCTGCCCATTCGAAGTATTCACACCTCAGCTTTTTGTCCTGACCATACATAATCAACACCATTATACATGTCTACACCTGAGATACTGTAATTAGCTTCCTTTAAATTAAAATATTAAAAAAAATTACCTTCCATAACTGGCAACCATGGAATTTTCTCCCTTCATTTGGACCCTTTTTTCTACAGATCTGAAGAGTGGTTGGTATTCCATGGCCACAATTTGGCCACATCACTGTGTTTTATGAAGAACTCGATATTTTTTCCTTGCTCATTGCTCACTGTGTTTTATATATTTATGGGTTTGGAAAATCAAAACTCTCAATTAGGGTCCAAAAGAGAAACTCAAAGTAAGAAGAATGAAGAAGGAGAAGATCCACGCAATTTTCGATTGAAACTCTCAATTTCAAGAAGATCCAATAAATTTTCTGGGTGAAGGAGAAGATGAGAGGAGAAGGATGAACAATGAAGAAGAAGGAATTAGGAATGAAGAAGAAGTGAAATCGAGGAAGGGGATATGTCTAAGAATGCATAAAGGGTAGGGTAAAAATAAAGGGAAGGCAAAAAAGAAATGGAAGGGTAAAAAAAAACCCGGAGAGGTTCACTTACAAAAAGAAATTGGCCGGACCTGTTTTTAGTGCCATGCTGTACAAAAAAAAAATGTTATGGTGACATGTGTTTTTTAGGTGACGTGGCACATTCATCTGGGTCAACATCAAGGTCAACATGCCTAGTCAGAAAACCACCGAGTCACAGCCACTTGACTCGCCGACGTCCCACTAGAATACCATTTTTTTTGGACCACCAGAATACAAAATGATAGTAGGGATTATTGCCATCCAATTTGTTATAGTAGGGATTATTAGAATCCAATATCCCTATATATATATATATATTTATATTTATATATATTTATATATATATATATATATATATATATATATATAAAAGGGCGGGGGGGGGGGGGAAGGATTCTGTCAGAAATAAGTTTCGTAAGAAGGTGACAAATAACACTGTGGACATGAGAATTTCAAAAGAATTTCAGAGGTCTAGACATTGTCCTGTGTGGACATTGTGTGTAACATATGGACATAGCACATGAGACCATGTCCACACCTCTAAAACGCCTTTGAAATTTCTCAGATGATCCACCACACACACACTCATATATATATATATATATATATAGTATATATTTATTAATATAAATTCACATGCATAAATTTAAGCTTGTAATTTTACACATAACATAGTGGAATCCATGTCTATACATGATAAGTGTGGCAGATACTGGTTGGGGAGAAGAATTGAGATAATAAGAGAGAGAGAGAGAGAGAGAGCAACTACCGCGTTGCTACTACTGCTGCATAAATTGGGTCGTCTATTTCTATAATTGAGTGATGATTTCTTGTTGGGAACTTGGGATTGCAATTGACTATGAGGTAGAGCATAAGAAGAGGGAGTGTGTGGAAACCTGTCCCAGAAAAAAATAAAGAAAAAAAAGAAGTTTTATTTATTTATTTATTTAGCCTCTTCCCAATTTTGGGCGGAGTCTAACTCTAAACCCTAATTCTTCTAATTATATATATCTACCTATCTCCTTAGAAAATAATACAGCGCCTCCCACCGAGACGGAAAAGAAAACCTTAAAGGTTAGTATTGATAGATTATATCATTTATTCCTCGAATTTGTGTGTGAATTTCTTAGTCTCTTCTAAGATGGTTTACTTTCGATATTAATTATGCGTCTAGTTTTCGTACTAGTCGAATATGGGGTTGAAATTCATAGGATCTATGTCAAATTTCATTCTTGCTTTCTGTTTAAGATGATGATGACCATAACTTTTATGATATGCTATCTACAAGAGGTGGCTGCCGACATGGGAATTTAAGGGAAATATGTAGCTCCTGCCTGGGATTATCCTAGTGTGATGATGTTAATTAATTGGTGATAGTGTTGGTATTAATGGGTGGAGTGGAAGGGAAACAAAGAGAAGAAAAGAAAAACATGAGGTCTGGCAAACATACATGAGCCCTATATTGGTATGATGATTATGATGATGATGATGATGATGATGATGATGATGATGATGATTCAGTTAACTATGATGGAGTGATGAGTAGTAATGAATGGACAAAGAGGTTAATGGGTAGTTGAACTCATGTTCTTGATGGCTAGTTAATAAAAAGGGGGATGACCGAATCTTGTTCAGCGGCGGCCAAAATAGCAGGCAGCTTAAGAACTTAATTTTGATACAAGCCTTAGATTATAACTTAGGGCTAGATAGTAAATTCTTTTAGTTTATAATTCATATATTTAACCTATTAATATATGGGTCTCTTATATTTTTGTATTTAGATCTTTTAGACTACAGCACTACGCTCATGGTGCTCGGAGCACCCCGTCAGTTTTTTCTTTGTTTTTTTATTTTAAATAAATATAATGATGATTTTTAATAATATATTTTAAATTTGAATTTCTATTCAATTTAATTATGCTTTTCATTCGTATATTTTTAATTTTAATTTTCTTTCTCTATTTTCATTTTATTCTTTGTATTATTTTGTGATTTAATTTTTTTGTACGTACTTTTGGATATGCAGAAGGACGATGGTGAGCCCGGACGTACGTTGTTTGGTGAACCCAGCGCCCACCATCGTTTTTATTTTTTTAATTATTTTTTTTGTGTAATATTATATTTTTATGCTTTTTATTTTTTTACTATAATATTTATGACCTACAAGGCCAATGCTCATAAACCTTAACTACTAATTATTATGCTCATAAATTATAACTATTATGCTCATAACCTACAAGGCCAATGCTCATAAGCCTTTACACCAATGCTCATATCATACAACTACTATGCTCATAACTAATAACTATTATGCTCATAAGCCTCTACACCAATGCTCATACTATACAACTACAATGCTCATTACCTATAACTACAATGTTCATTACATAAAACCATAATGCTCATCAAGCTAATGTTCATTACCTATTACTATAATGCTCATTACCTATAACTACAATGTTCATTACATAAAACCATAATACTCATCAAACAGAACTACAATGCTCACAACCTATAACGACAATGCTCATTACATGATACCATAATCTCATTACCTATAATTACAATGCTCATAACCTATAACGACAATGCTCATTACATGAAACCATAATTCTCATCAAGCTGAACTACAATGCTCATTATCTATTACTACAATGCTCATTACATAAAACCATAATGCTCATTACCTATTAGTACAATACTCATTTCCTATAACTACAATGCTCATTACATAAAACCATAATGTTCATCAAGCAAAACTACAATGTTCATTACATGAAACCATAATGTTCATCAAGCTGAACTACAATGCTCATTACCTATTACTACAATGCTCATTACTTATGACTACAATGCTCATTACATAAAACCATAATGCTCATTACTTATTACTACAATGCTCATTGCCTATAACTACAATGTTCATTACATAAAACCATAATGCTCATTACCTATTACTACAATGCTCATTGCCTATAACTACAATGCGTATTACATAAAACCATAATGTTCATCTAGTAGAACTACAATGCTCATAACCTATAACGACAATGCTCATTATAAAATATATTGAAGTATTCACTAGTAGAATTGGCCCTAAAAAGCGTCTGGAATAGGCATCTGGAATGGGGTTAAACAAACGCCTTAATGGTTTTGGCGTCTGATTTTGACGGACGCCAAAACGTATAACGCCTTTTTTAAAAGGCGTCTGTAAATGGCGTCTGTTTAAATCAGACGCTTAACTATTGGCGTCTGCTAAATGCACGCCACCATGCCGACTTTATCGAACGAGGCATATATCGAGAGAATGGCGCTCGCTTTGGGACTAACAGACGCCAAATTGTAGATAAAATGGCGTCTGTTTACACCAAAACAGACGCCATTATTATTATCTAGAAATAAAAAAAACGTGAGATATTGTAAAACCAATTTAATAATTACATTATATAATATATTTTATGGGGTCTAATTATATTAATTGAGCGAAAAAAATAATTTTTTTATATAATTATAAATGATATATATGTCAAATTTATGCATGTACAATTTTCATATATAGAGGCTTTCAATTTATAGAAATAACAACATATATATAAATTCTATATATATATACAATTTATAGAAATAATAACATGAAAATGGTAATGAATATATATTTAATAGTGTTCATTTTCACACAAATTTAATACATTAAACGAGTTGAAGAAAATATATAATACAACTTTAATAATGTTGATTTTTGTAACTAATAGGAAAAAATAAAAACTAAATTACAAATAATATATATCTTTAATATTTTTCAATCTTCATTCTTCAAAGTTCATTCTTGTATCTTCAATCTTCAATCTCCAATGTTAAATCTTCAATTGTAAAATTTCTATTCCTTCAATGTGGCATGGATTGGATTTTTGGTGGTGTGGATGAGAGTAGATTGAAAGAAGATGAGAGGAGATGAGAAAAATGAAATGGAGATGTGGGAGAGGGAAAAAGTCGGAGGGAATTTTGAGTTGGTGGGTTTATATAAGCAATAATGGCGTCTGTTTTGGTTGCCAAACAGACGCCATTTATGTGCTATTGGCGTCTGTTTAGCATCCAAACAGACGCTATTTTTGTTCAGTTGGCGTCTGTTTGGATGCGTAACAGACGCCATTTTTAACTGTAATTAATAATGAAAATGGCACGGCTAGCTATGTATATATATATATAATAAATATTAATAATAATATTATTATTATTAATATGATAAATTTATTAACACTACTATTATTATCCTTAATATTATAATTTTTATTAACACTATTATTATTATTATTATTCTTAATATTATAATTTTTATTAACACTATTATTATTATTATTATTATTATTCTTAATATTTATTATAACAATTAATTACGTATGTATGTATTCATATTTTAGTTATAGTTAATTAGTAGTTATTATTGTGCCCTGATAATTTTTGTAAGTGATAGGGATATATATCATATCTAGGTAGATAATTTAATGTAATCATGTGTATGTACGTGATATTATATATATGTTAATTAAGTTAATTAATTTGTACGTATATATGTGCGAAATTAAAACATAAAAAAAAATGTCGATCGATGTTTGGATCCAATTTACAATCTAAGTACTTACGTACATATAATGAATAGAAAGTTTAAATGTTCATATATACAATTAAAAATACTATCAAAATAATTAATCTTGAGCGGCGCCGGCATCGTATATCAGTTTCGCTTTCCTCCCCATCGTCGTTATCCCCACCCTGATTGTGACCTTGGGTCAATTCGTCGACGCTGTGGAAAAGGTATTGGCTTCCTGTGGTATAACGACAATTTGGAACGGTATGAAAAACAATCAAAATAAAATAGGTAATTATTAGTACGTGTAAGTAATTTAATGTTGTGAGTATGGATAAAAAAGGTTTACCTGGGTAAGCGAACAACGATTCTTCGGGAGTAATGTTGGGCTGTGGTTGTGGGGGTTGAGAGACAGGGGTCGGACGAGAAGTGCGGCGGCGGGGCGGTGGTGGAGGAGGCTGTCCAGTGATTGGCGCTTGACTTCCAGATGAAGATCCAGCGAGGAAAGTGGCTTGCCAGCTATCCAGTCTTGGCCGCTCGTACGATTTCTGCATTTGCATCATTTGTAGCATTTGCATTTGTTGCATTTGCATTTGTCTTGCTTGTGTCGCCATTGCTTCGTCTAATCTTATCTGGAAATCTTCCTCCATTCTGCGGCGTTCTTCTTCGTTTTTTTGCCTTTTTAGCTCTAGTTGACGCTACAGCTCTCTGTTCATCTCCGTAATAGTGGCTCGGACGTCGAAGCTATCGGAGTCATTACGACGTCGTGGCCGTCTCCTCGATGCGATGTGGGGGAACTGCACTTTCATAGCTTCCCCCACCATCCCCATGCCTACGACGTGTCCCCGGCTTTGTAGTTGTTTGTCAAGCCAGAACTCGTCTTCAGACATGATGGGAGTAACTGGTTGACCGTCCTCCCGCTGCTTTGCCGCCATCTCCCTTTTGTATGATTCATAATCGTTCTGCATCGTCTCCTGGTGGATACATAGAAAGAGTAATTGGAATAAGCGAATTAAAGTTAATGTTCGTACGTACGTACGTATATAATAACTTAAATGTTGTGGATGAAGGTACTTACCCCAAGCTGCCTGAACCTGTCGTGCACCCACTGACCAGTGCCCTGCTTCACATGGGTCGCTTCGAATTGCTCCCATAAAGTAGGGTCTTTTCCATCGTTTTTTTCTTTCTGTACGTAAGTGCATATATATACAAACGTTAAATTGTACGTTAAATCAAACATATGTGAGACGTATATAAATAAAGTCGTAATTAATTAACTTACCAATTTATGTTTGACGATGCCGAATGAAACTGGGCCCCTTGTGTGCGATGGTGGACCCTTATCTTCGTTCATCTTCCTTGCCCGGCTCATATTCTGTGATTTTTCAGCGAATTTGGGATCTTGTCATAGAGCAATGAATTTGTCCCAAATTTCGTCGTCGACAATCCATTTTGGCTTGCTTCTTCCTGCCAGCCAACGCTTTTTTGATTTGCCGATAGTGTCGGCGTACTGTTTTCGAGCCCTCTTGATGAACCAATCACGTATATACGCATCATGTTGAGATTCCCACCATAATTTTTTCTATATTTAAATCATACATGAAAAATTAAACAGGCAAATAAAACAACATATACATCATAACTTTTAAATTAATAAACCATGAATAAAATTCGGCATAATTTCCCCTATAAATGGACAATTATCCCTCATTTTACATGCACCAATTCATATTAATATATATCAACGGCTACCCGCCGGATAACCATACACAAATTAAACATACACGCATTAAACACAAACATACACGTACCAAGTCATATTAATTAAACAACGGCCACACGCCGGATAACCACACACAAACATAAACGCATTATATACAAACATACACGTACTAGTTCATATTAATTAAGCAATTGAGTGTACTCAAACATGCAAATTGAACCATTACGAAATAATTCATATTAATTAAGCATGAAAAAATGGAGCGGGTTCTACCTTGAACTCATCATATATCAGCTCACGCGTGTCCCTAGGCACTTTGCTCCACGTAGGCCAAAAGCCTCTGAAATTTTGCTTCACGATATCCATAATAGCCCTGACTGCGTGGGCCCCATAAGGCACCACACTTAAATCAATTAGAAATGAAACATTGGTTAGAGAGGGCATATAAAATTATATTTAAACACAACTTAAGTTATAAACACATAATCAAAAGTTGATATATATTAATACTCACGCGCCGTTGCACGGTTCGATGATATACTTCCCATCTTCTGTTTTTCGAGCATCCGCCCGAACGTCGGTGGTCGGTAGCGGTCACTAACATCGATCCGACGTTTGGGTATCGCCTCCTGTTGATCTGGGCTCCTCCTCGCCCAGGTACCCCACATCGATGCAGGTCCAGGCTCCTCCCCTCGATGGGTACCCCACATCAGTCTGGGCACCCCCAAATCAGTTTGGGCCCCTCCCTGAAGCCCCTGTGTATACATGTCGCCCTGTGGCTGAGAAGCAAAGAACGGAATGAGCTCCAGGGTGGAGGGGTCTAGCTGTGAAAAAATTTGATCAAAACTGGTCCCCTGTGGCTGAGAAGCAGCGTCAGGGACAAGATCAAATTGGGGAATGTATGGTGACTGTGGGGCAGACGATGAACCACCCCTAGCATTAGGTCTAGACCCACCACGGGTCCGACCTCTACGTGATTCCTCTCTTCCTGTCATTCTGCAACTGCAAAATTATTGTAGAATAAACATTGAATTAGTATCAACTTCGTGTACATAAAATAGCAAGTAATATGAATTAATTAGTAATTGACTACGTACACAAAATACAATGCATTAACAGAGATCGACAACACATTGATGTAGAATATAATAAACATAGCACAATTAATAGTCTTATTTAATAGTCGTCGTTGTCTTCATCATCCTCGTCCACTTCATCATCGTCGCCATCATCATTTTCGTCATCGTCGATGTCTCCATCGTCCTCATTGGCTACGTCGGACGTATTTCCACCCACTATTAATTGGGCGTTGTCCATGTCAACAACCTCATCGAACACCCCTTCAATAGCGAGTTCTTGTGTTACAGTATCGTCGTTAGGGATGTGGGACAACATCTCTTGGTTGATCATCTTGTATGGCCAACGGAAGCATGAACTGTTTGTACTGTGCATAAGATGGTTTGTTTGGCACCACAACCCACCAGTTAGCTTTATCTCGTATACCTGCCGGGTAATTCATGAACAACACTTGGGTTGCGCACTCTGCTAAGATGAATGGGTCGTACTTCCAATACCATCTATTCCTGTGTAATTCAACAAACGGGCATAACCTTGGTGAACGTACACCTCGTACCGGAGTATTGTCAAACCCATCACATCTGAACAGTATGCTCTTCTTGTTGACAGGCCCAACATATTCTAGTGCGATGACTTCTTGGAGAACACCGTAGAAGTCATCGACAAATCCACCACCACCCGTGCCTTTGACACACACCCCAGCACTATACGAAGCCACTGAGTTGCTCCTTGATTGGGTGTGAAATAAGAACCCGTTGATTCGATAAGCACTCCACGTGGTCACTTTAGGGGAAGGCATTCGGGCTAACTGGTAAAGGTGTTCATGACGCTCATCTTCGTAAAAACGAAAGGCTTCCCAATTTTCCTACAATTGGAGTAATAGTTAGTTGATTCAATCATATGTACCAATTCGAAAGTGTATAAATGATTGTGATTCTCACTGATAGCTGATAAAACCATTGAGCGAACTCTGCTTCAATCATCTGATCCAATTAAGTGTCCGTGGTGTTGGGAAATGAAGTTAACTTGTAATTCTTAAACAAGCTGCATGCGCGGGATACAAGCTCATTAATTACATATAATATATATCAATTCAATCAAATTGGTAGTGAGCAATGCTTACTCTAAGTAGTGGTTGACTTCTTTACAGTTCGAAGCATAAGCGTCCGGCAAACGAAGCTGTTGTGCCCAGTTACAAACGTCTGTTCGCTTATCCTCGGAAAGAACATATTTGGCTCTTGGCTGTAGGGGTTTACCGTTAGGACCTGGAAATAGATGGAGTTCCGGCCTGTCACATATGTCCTCCACGTCCCTCCTTGCATTTCCATCATCCTTTGTTTTGCCGTCCACCCCCATCACCGTGTTTACGATGTTGTCCACAAAGTTCTTCTCAATGTGCATCACATCTAAGTTGTGTGGAACCATGTGATCCTTCCAATAAGGCAACTCCCAAAAGACACTTTGTTTCTTCCAATTATGAGCATTCTCTCTGAATCCCGGGACTACAAAGTCGCCATGGGTAGTCACCTTGGGGAAGTGCTTCACCTCTTCATAGATTTCATAACCGTTTTTCCTAAATGGTGAGTTAGTTCTATCTAAGTAAGTGTGCCCCTTTCGAAATGCCTTTCGATTTCTTCTCAAAGCGTGCCCCTTAGCAAGAAACTGTCGGTGACAGTCAAACCAAGAGGCTTTCCTCCCATGCTTCAGACGAATTGCTTTCAAACCATCCATGCAAACAGGACAAGACATGGCGCCGTGCGTGCTCCACCCGGAAAGCATGCCAAGCGCCGGAAAATCATTCACCGTCCACATCAACGATGCCCTCATGTTAAAATTTTGTCTCTTGGAGATGTCGTATGTTTCAACACCCACCCATAAGCGTTGCAGCTCGTCCACCAAAGGTTGGAGGAAGACATCAATTTTGTTTCCCGGGTTCTTCGGACCGGGAATAATACATGTGAGGAACATGTACGGCGTTGTCATGCACAATTCAGGTGGCAAGTTGTAAGGAGTTACTACAACCGGCCATATCGAATAAGATCTCCCTGTCATGTTGAACGGGCTAAACCCATCCGCACACAAGCCCAACCTTACATTTCGCGATTCGCTCGCAAAGTCCGGATGCACGATGTCGAACATTTTCCACGAGGCGCCGTCCGACGGATGGCAAAGTACACCTTCCTCGCGCTTGTTCTCCGCGTGCCATCTCATATGCCCGGCCGTATTCTTCGAGGCGTACAGACGCTGCAACCTAGGGGTCAAGGGAAAGTAAAACATTTTCTTGTACGAGACCCCTTTCTTTGTCTTGGTTGATGCTTTCTGTGGCTTATACCTAGGATGGCCACAAAATTTACATTCAATGAGATGTGCATCGTCCTTATAGTATATCATGCATCCACTAAGGCAACAATCAATTGTTTCATAGCCCATCCCCAACTTCTTAACCTTCTTTTTCAACTCATCGTAGTTTCTAGGGACTAGGTTCGGCTGGGGACAACTCTCGCTCATCAGTTCCATGATATCGTTCATTGCCTGCTCCGACAAATTGTGCTTCGATTTCTGACTGATCAGTCTCACGGCAGTGGACAACTCAGTATGAGTCGCACACCCTTCCCACAGAGGTTGTTGAGCAGATTGAAGCATATCATAAAATTGTTGAGCTCCTGCATTAGGCGCCTCGTTCGCCATGATGAAATCGTTCATCATCTCTTCCGTTCTGTCGATGAATGGTGGCTGATTCGGTTCCTCGTTTGTCGGTTCCCCCTCACCTTCCGCATCGTCACCACTGTCATCCTCATCATCATCGTCACCCCATTCTTCACCATGGCTCGTCCAACACCAATATTGTTCCATAAAACCTCTCCTATACAAATGTTCTTTAACTTCATCGGGACTATATCCGCTCTTATTCTTACACTTCACACATGGACACCGATACTTTCCAGTCCTCGGATACTCATAGGAATTATTCTTTGCAAATTGGTCAAACATTTCTACCCCCGCAGCCCATTGTGCCCTGATAACCCTCCTATTCGGTTCAAACCTCTGGTACATCCAACGGCGATGTGGGGGCCCATCCATAATGTATGTGAATCTATTATTCAAGCCCACCATGAACTTAATAACAATAAACATTGTGTTATTCAATAACATACTTGATTACATATTATCAAAATCATCCAAACTCGAAACATGAGTTTTATGGCAGCAACAACCAATCTATGTCACCAGGCAAGAGGATCCTGTTATTATCCAAGCAGAATGTGTTTGTTAACTAAACCAACATAATCCTCTTTGCTAATTAACATACCAATTAACCAATATGCTTGTTCCATGACGTAGTTTCAAATGATTTTGAAGCATGCTAAACAACATTTCAAAAGTTGAGGATGATGATATTCCCCAACTTTTCAATTTGTTGATTGGCGTCGTCAAAATACATTGAATTTCATGGAATATGTTGGTACATTACCCTAAGCAGGCCATACGAATTACCCTAACCATTAATGATCGATTACCCTAACCCTAAACAAACTACATATTCATACTTAATTACGTACGTACAGTACTAAACAAACTATTCATACTTAATTATTCACTACGTACGTATAAAAATTAACCTAAATGTATTCATAATTGAAATCATGTTACGTATATACACATTACCTAATTACTTAAATCGTTAATGCAATTCCCTAAAATCATCCTAAAATATAACACATTTGCACTCAATCGAAACACATTATAATTTCCCACGTTATATAACATATTTCACACATACTAATTAACTTAAACATATTTTACATACATTGTTACATATATATTTTTTTCCACACTATATATAATTACTCATATTTAAATTTACCACGAAACATATAAAATTCAATATTGTGCTCAACCTAAATATAATTATACTTCTCAACATTATAAATTAAAACTAAAACTAATTCAATAACTCAAACCTAAACTAAAACATACATGCAATTAGTTAAACTACTACAAAACACAAAAACAATATTTAAATTGAACAAATCAACATTACACACCCTAATTTCACACTTAAAATTTTAATTCAACATCCAAAATATATTACAATTCATAGAAATTAACTAAAACAACTCAAAATTTTCAACTTATATGCATAAACTACTATTAAACTCAACATAACCAAAACAAACATACAAATATTCATATAATTCGTTTTTCATCAAATGTAATTTATAATTTAATCACTTTTCACAATATTAATCATATTATAATAGATCTGAAACAAAACAAACTGAAAAATTACCTGATTTACGTTGAAGAGGCGCTGACTTTTTCTTCAAACTCCCGCTTTCTCTCTTCCTCCTTCGACGACGACTATGGCGGAATTGAAACTGTGATTTTTTTTTACTAATTTAAACAAAATTGGCGTCTGTTATTCAGCTTAACAGACGCCGATTAAGGGTAATAAATTACCCGGCAGTCGAGGCAGTAATCTTGAAATTGTTTTCTTTTTTTTTAAAATTGGGCCAAAATGGCGTCTGTTTAGCTGCTAAGCAGACGCCAATTAAAAAAGGCGTCTGTTTAGGCGACTAACAGACACCGAATTGGGCACAATTTAAAAAAAAGGAAAGTTGGAAATAGCCGTTATCAAATTAACATTATACCATATTCAATGTCAGACAAATCGGCGTCTGTTACACGCAAACAGACGCCGATTTGGAATTTTCTTTTTTTTTTTTTAAATTATTTAACTTCAATTTGGCGACTGACGGCTTAGCAGACGCCTATTTGCAGACGCCTATCGCCCCAATTCTACTAGTGATTATATTAAAAGAAAAACCTTATTATATTTATTTTAGAAAAATTAAAAATTGCACAAAAAAAGGAAATTAAAAATATAAAGAAAAAGAATGCATAGGGTGCATGGAGCATTATGGACCCGGAAGAATAATTGTTTCTTTTTTTAAAACTAGAATAGAAAAAAAATTAAGAAAATCAAAAAATAAAAAATAAATTTATACATCTACTTAAAATAATTATTGACAGATACAAAAATTAAAAAAAATTAACAACTAGAATATAAAGACCCATAAACCTAAACTACAGTGCTCATAAACCAATGTTTGAATGCTCACAAACATATCCCATGTAATTTCATAATTTGTAACATGGATATTCATGAATTTATACTACAATGCTCGCGAATTTTAACCAAAATGGTCATAAACACAAATCGTAGAAAATAAAAATAAAAATAAAAATAGATAAATAAAATAATGGACTAAAAATGATATAATGAAAATACATAAAAAAATATTAAAATAAAAATAAATTGTAACGCCCCGGAATTTTAGATCTAAACTTAACGTCAAAATCAAACGTTGACTAACATTAACAGCGAAAGTCTCATTTTTTTTTCTTTTTATTAACTTGGGCGTTACTACCGTACCTCCGAAGAGATACAAGGCAAGAAAGGGAAACTAACAACAAGCGATAACTGTTTATTTTAATTTAACAACGAAAAGAACTTCGAATTCAAGAACAACATAAACTTAACATTTACTAAACTTCAAGTCTAAACATAAACCAAACTTTATTGTCAAACTTCTAACTCCAACGTCCTCACTCTAGTGCCCTTCCCCTTCACATAATTGATCTTCACCTGAAAACAAAACATTCACAACATGAGGGGGAAAACCTCAATAATGTCTATCCCTAACTGTCAAAACAGTTCAAAGTTCATTTCAAACCATTTTAGGGGAGGGGAACAAGTCAAACCTTTTTACAACTCATTTGAAACCCAACCCAAAATAACCAGAGTTCAGAAATAACAAAACTTATAAATCAACAGTATCAACTTTCAACTCAGAAAAACAACCCGTTCCAGAAAACCTTAACTGACTCTTCCAAACTCAGAATCAGGCATCAGAAATCAGAAATCAGAAACCAGAAATCAGAAACAGAGTAATCATTTCCTCAGAAAAAAGCGAAATTTTATTATGCGGGATTTGCCTATCCCTAGAATATCGAACTCGAATCGAGCAGATCTCGATCCTCGTAATCGAATGGATGGCGGTCGAAGCAGAATCGATGTGTGCACAATCTCGAAATATATCGGGACTCCCGATCTCTTGATAACTCCTCAGAGGAACAGATCTGGTCTAAGTGCGTTACCATAACCGCTTATGGTTTCACTTTGATTATTAGTATCTTATGAATTATCAGACGTCAGACTTTAAACAAAACCCAACCCAGTTTCCAAAACCGTCAGAATAAAACTTAGAGTTTAAAAGACTGCCACGTTTTACTCAACTCAGAAAACAACTCACAGACATCAAAATCAGACAGTCTAACTTTACAGAAAATCCCCGCGCGGGATGCAGGCTTCATAAAACATATTAAAATCACAAAACAGATAAAAGGGCATCCCAGAGGGGATTAGGACATAGACATTACCTGGATAGCTTCTCTTTACTTCGACACTTACACACAGGAGCTACTACGTCGTCGTCTCGCTCGGACCTAAGATTCGAATATAAACTTCTAAAATTAAAACTCGACTTCTACAAAAGTTAATTACGCACGAATCCTACCATACCCCAATCTTAGCCTTCAATTAGCCATGTATTCAGCATTTCAGCATAACTATTGTGAAAACACTAACATCACAACACACATTTTCTAAAGGTCATATAATAAAATCGGAACAGCACATTTAAAACCATGACCCGATACTAATACTTTAATAATAACATTACGTAGGGTTTTTGGAACATAATATTCGTATTACCACATAACAATATGAAAACTTTATAAAACTTTAATACCAAAGTATATGAAACTTCAATGCTAAGACATATGAAACTTTGATACTAATAATGTGAAACTTTTAATACTAATAATATGAAACTTTTCGGAAACTTTATAATAATCATAATAATACGAACTTTATAATAATAATAATAATAATAATAATAATAATAATAATAATAATAATAATAATAATAATAATAATAATAATAATAACAACACAAAACCTTATAATAATGATAACACGAAACTTTATAACTTATGGAAACTTAATAATAATAATAATAATAATAATAATAATAATACGAACCTCAATAACTTAAGAAAACTAAATAATAAATTTACGAAACTAAATAATAAAATTACGAACCCAAGTAATAAAATTATGAACTTAATAATAACTTATAATATGAACTTATTAGTAGTAATAACATGAAACTTAGTAATAATAATATGAAAACATGATATTAATAATATGAAACTTAAAAATAATATGAACACTTAATAATAATAATAATAATAATAATAATAATAATAATAATAATAATAATAACAAAAAAAAACATATTATACATTAATGAAACAGTGAATAAAACGAAAACATTTAGAAAGGATTTAGGGTTTACAAAACACCCGGCAATCGGAGCTCCGATGGTGTCGGCGGCGGCTGGTGCGTCGAAGTGGTCGTCGGAAAGTGGCCGGAGTCGTCGGGGTCGAGGTGTTGGTCGGAGTCGAACTCCGCAGCAAAACGACAGTCGCAGCAACAGCAGCAGTCACATCCGGTGGTTTCCAACGGCGACTCCGGTGATGGCGACAGTGGTCGGTGGAGGTGGCGTGGTGGTCGAAAAAGGGCGGGGTCGCGGCCGGCATCGAAATGAGGGAGAAAGGAGGGTGGTTTGATGATGGTTGATGATGGTGCGTGGTGGTGCGTTGGGGTGGTGTTCTGGGGTTGTTCTGGTTAGCGGAACAGACCGACGGGGTCCGGTGGTGGTCGGAAAAAGGTGTAGTGGTGGTCGCCGGTGAGCAGAGGGTGGAAGGAGGGTGGTTGATGGTAGTTGCGTGGGTGGTGGCTTGGGTGGTGTTGCGTCGGGGTTGAACATCAAGGAAGAAGAAGGAAGAGAATAGGGGGGAAGGAGAGAGAAAAGAGAGAGAGAGAATAAAATATGGGATTGCGGCTGATGTAGATTTCTAGGGTATTAGTTTATTGGGGTAGGGATCCAAATAGGGTATTTATAGAGAAGAAAATTAGGGTAAAATTAGTACAAATAAAACCTAGGTGTTAGTAACACCCTTCCAATTTATTCTTTTCCTAAAAAAACACCTTTCCTTAAACAGTTTTTACAAATTGATCCCAATTAATTTTAACCGATACCCAAAAAGTCTCTAACTGATATTTTTAAGACTCTAAAAATTCTAACGAACTCACTCACGTTCCTAATAGCTCAGTGTGATAACAACTCATATAAACAAACGGAAAGTAACGGATGTTAGAAATTTTAACGGTAACACAATAGCATTTTTCGGGGTTTTACATAAATAAATAAATAATGTAATTAAATTAGATTAGAAATTCAAACTTCAAACACATTAAAATTGGAGTAAAAAAGAAACTTTATTATTTATTAAAGAAAAAAGGAAATCCCAGGGCGCACAGTGCATGGTGAGCCCGGGATCACCTTCGTTTTTTTTATTTAGACTATCATATCAAAGAAAAGGTCTTTGATCTTGGATATCATTTGTAATAGTAGACGGATATTTTGTTGGACAATAGTTATTGACATGAGTTTGTATATGAATTATTAGATTTCAAATAAATTATAGGAGACCCTGTTTCTTTGGAGTATATCATCGGATTTTTGTTGTGACAGGTAAGTAGTGTGATACTTCTTTAGTTCTTTTCGTGCCAAAAATATTATTTTTGTAACCTCCGTTTTTCCGTAAGTTTAGTTTAGTTAAATCGGGTTGGCATGGTATTATTTAATTATATTATTTTTAGTATTATTTATGTCCGACAGTTGTTTGAACTGTATTTGATGTATATGTGTTTTTACAAAGTGCCCCTTAGTCGTTAATTTCATAAGATGTAGTTACTTTTTGTCTTTTATACACTAAGTGAGGTATTATGATAATTTGACTAGTGTATTTGTAAAGTAGCTGTTTACGTAGCAATTCTATTATTTTAAATTATTTGAACTTTCCGCTGTACTAGTGACTTCGTAGTGCTGATTTATTTGTTATCCTAAATTATTTGACTGGGTACTGTTTGTATGTTTTGATGTTCAAGTTATTGGTATTGTTTTTGGGCTATGTCTTTTACCTTAGCCAGTTAAGGTATGCATTTGACCTGTCGATCAACTTGTATGCGCGCTATTGTGTATTCCGATATGTGTATGTGTTCTGTTGGGCCCATTTCCTTTGTTGCCTTGTCACTTGGTCAATAGTGGTACATCGTTGCCCTGCCACTGGATCGATAGTGGCTTATCGTTGCCCTTGTCACTGGGTCAATAGTGACCTTAGCCCTAACCATTGTGATTTTGATTGCTATGTTTTGATATATACTATGTTACTTTGACGGAAATCGCTTGATAATTATTATGTTATATTTTGCGAGTTTTGAGCTGAGTAAAATATTTGTAACAGCCAGTCATATCTTGTTATGTATTTAATTGTGAACTCTGACCTAGCCTATGTCTTATCCACATGCCTAACCCAGCTAAGGGGGTGTTATGCTACTTACTAGGCTCCCAAGCTCATCCATTCATCTTCCTATTTTTTTCATGTTTGATTCATGACTTCTTGGTGGTATCTAAGTTACCTATGATATTGGAGTAGCGCAAGGAAGCGTAGTGGGCCAAGATATTTGTAGGAATGCCTCCTGATAGATTCTATTTTTATGGGAAGTTGTGATTAGTGATTTTCTATAGTCTTTGTCATATAATTAAGTATCATTTTTAGTTGGTTATTCAATCAAGTATTCCTTTTGAAGTTAAGTCTATTCCTGTATCTTGGGTTTGTTCGATCTTTTGAGCCTTGCATGCTTGTGGGGCCTTCTCCTACAAGTGTGTGGCGTCTGTCACCCCTTGGTTCGAGGTGTGACAGAGTGCAACCACCCAAAGTGGAAAAGGAGTCCTGCGTAGGGGATGACCTCTGGTGATATATTTTGGTGGTGCAACCAAGTCCGAATATACTTTGTTTTTCTCTTTGTATCCACCGACCAACCTGTGTCGATTGGACTTGCCTTAGTTACAAGCTCCCCATCCTTCCATCCCCTTGCTCCATGGTTTGATTTCTCGTGGGAGCATTCCTGTTGGAGCGTATCGGGCTGGGGCTCGAGTCTTGTTTTCCGTGGCCTTCAAGTCTTTCCGCACCCCCTCCCGAGAACACGAGAGAAACAACTCCAAGATCGGGTGTGGAGTCCATTTCAAGGTGGACCCGGGACCTTGGAGGCTTATTCGGGTCATTGTTGGGTGTGACATCCACTTCAAGTGGGACCTCGGACCATGGGAGTGGAGCTACAGGTCCTCATCGGGACCTACTTCGGACCTTTAAAAGGGTTTGGAGTCTTTAGGAAAGAATAAGTGGAAAAAGGTCAACGTGGGTTGTTGGAATGGACGTACCTTCACTCTTTAGATCATAACTCCATCAATACAACTCCGACAGGTCTCAAATTTTGGGAGCTTAAATTACATACCGAGAGCTTTCCATCGATATCTTATGAGCCTAAAACGGAGCCCGGATAAAGAAGTTATGCACGTTTGAAGTCGACAAGAAAACTGCCCCAGAACGCTGTCGCGCCCGCGACACTTTTGGTAACGCCTGGGACCTCTGCCTGCCCAATTGTACGTGCCATTTCCATATGTCCATCGCACCCACGACCCCCATTGTCGCACCCGTGGCAGGCTGCTGTTCGGACACTGCTGCTGCTACTCCTGCTCCGTGGCACCCGCTACGGAACTGTGGCACCCGCGACGCCACTGCTGCTACACGTGTTCTGCTGCTGAAATGTTGTGTTTTACTGTTTTAACCCCCCATTAGTATAAATACCCCCTAGCTTATTTTCTAGGTAGTTTTTGCTGAATATGAATGTAATGCTTAAGCATTATTAGGGTTTCTCCCTTGTTTTCTCTCAAACCATGTTATCTTTATCCAATCAAGTTAGGTGGTGATTCAAGTCATTCCTTTAGTGATTATTTAGTGGATTACCTATGATAATCATGGTGGGGTATTAGGCCTAGAGTTGTGGTTCTCCTTGCTCAAGGTCATATTCATCCTTTGGGTGTTCAAGGCCCTTGTTCTTGTTGAATATCGATCATCCATCTTCATTCAAGCTAATGTTCACCCATCCACACGTACGGTAATGCTCCACCTGTTAACCAGGACATAAGAGTGTGTTGCATGGAAGGTGTGTGATGTATATTTGATGGCCATATACATCAAGGTCATCAAGGGAGACAACCCATACACTCCATAGAAGCCAAATACTCACCTACATGGAAGAAGAGCTCACATCTCTTACATATCTCTCTACTTTGGAAGAATTCTACAAGGGTACTCAAGTAATTTGCTCTTTAACTCAAGAACCATAAAGATACCATGGAAGATGTCCTAGAGTGAATTAATCTACATTCCAAGAGCTTTCCAATGGTTCAAGAATCTTTACATTTGGTTAAGTATAGAGCAAGTTGTCATCATTTGTAATCTAGCTTAGTTCATTTGTTTCTTTATGATGTAATCATTTGTATAGGATGATGTAAGCTAGATGGTTGTAGTTTCTTGCATATAACACGCCTAAGGGGGCCTCTACTAGTATAAATAGACCCCTTGGGTGCCTTGTATCATCATTCAATCAATATACAAAATTCAATCAAACACTTGATGTTGTTGTGTTCTCTCTAGCCCTTGCTAGTTTCGAACTCTTGAGGGAGTTTCGAGTATCATCCCCTTCTTCTATCCAAGGGTGGCATCCTTGGTGGTGAAAGGAAGGAATTGAAGAGTCTTGAAGGTGGTGTGTCTTTATCCTCCAAGAAGCTTCAATCGCCATATCCATTTCGTTCCATTCAAACATTTGTTTCTCCATTCATTCGTCCATCATTCCATACATTTGGTAATCATCTTTCATAGTTCTTTCAATCTTTCCCATTCGTTTTCCATCCCATTTTTGATTCTTAAGAACTTTGAGAAGCAAGATTCTTATCTTGGTTTTTAAAGATCTTTCTTTCATGTGTAATGTGATCTTCACTTGATCCATTATACATCATAATTGGTATCAGAGCTTAGGAGTTGATTCTCTTAGTTCTTGAACGATCTTTTTGCAAATCTTTCCATCACAAATCCATCCCCTTCCATCCCCCATCTCACGTCTACCATTGCTCCACAAAAAGAACCCTATAGCCCCACAAAGAACCCCAATTCAAACACAAAATCCACCAAAACACAATCCCCTCTCGTGCTTCACCCCCCCTAAACCCCAAAAATCGTGAATCTTGCAATCTTTTTGCACCAAGATTGTTCAAGATGGAAGATTCAAGCACTCTCACACCTACACCTATGGAGCCCTAAGAAGATGTTGAAGCATTGAAGAAAAGAATCACCTATCTCAACGATCAACTAAAGAGATACATGCATGTACAACATAGGGTGAACCGTGGAGATAGTGAGACTAATGAAAGTGATGAAGAGGTGCCACAAAGACGTCCCCCAAAGGAGGAACGATTCGACTTCAAAGTTGAGATCCCGGAGTTTAATGGTAATCTTGATCCTGAAAACTTCTTAGATTGGATGCAAATTGTTGTACGTATTTTTGATCTTAAAGAAGTTGATGATGAAAAGAAAGTGAAGTATGTGGCTCTTAAATTGCGAAAACATGCATCCATATGGTGGGCCAATTTGCAAAAGAAGAGGCAAGCAAAGGGCAAGGACAAGATTAGAACATGGGATAAAATGAAGAAGAAGCTCCAAGAGAAGTTTCTACCACCAAGTTATCTCCAAGATAACTACTACAAGTTACAACGATTGGTTCAAGGGAGCAAAAGTGTGGAGGAGTATAAAAAGGAGTTTGAACATCTTCTTTGGCGTTGTGATATCAAGGAGAATGAACCACAAACTTTGGTACGTTATCTTTTTGGTCTTAATGATTGGATTAGATACATTGTTGAATTGCAACCCTACATAACCTTGGATGAGTTGAGTTCTTTATCCCTTAAAGTTGAAAGGCAAAGGAGAAATAAGGGTAAAGAAGTCCTAAACAAATCCCAAACTCCACAAGAATCATCCCACCCTACACACCCAGACACGCCACAACAAAAAACCCACATTCCCCACAATACACCGAAGCACAAAAGCTCCACAAAATCAACCCCCATCCATCCCAAAACCCCACGTCCAAGAAGCCAAAACTCTAGCCCCACGAAGATGTTTTCGTTGCCAAGGGTTAGGTCATTATGCCTCGGAGTGTCCTAACAAGAGAATTGTATCTTTGGTTGAATATCAAAGTGCTTTGTATGTTGAGCCGGAGTATAATGAAAGAAAGAATGAGGAGGAAGTAGTTGGCACCATTGACGTGAATGAGGAAGAAAATGTGGAAGAGGAATGTTGATGAGGGCATATAGTGACTATATATTGGAAGCATTTTGATAGTGAAATTTAGGGATTAATGTGCTTAATTGATCTTTTATGATCTTATTTCGCTATCTTAACTAAGTTTTGTGTGTTTTGTTCAATTTGTGCAGATTAGTGATATGAACTCCAAAGCTCACATCCATTACTTGATTCATCACTAAAAGAGCTTTCCGACGATATATTATAAGGTCAATTCCGAGTTGAGATGATGGAGTTATGAGTAAGATAGTAGAAAGTGTGCGAAAACTGATATATGCCCACTCTTTTGGTCACCATCATTTCCACAAGTATGCTATGACTTTGAGGCTTATGCCAATGAAAAGTAGACTCCTAGAGCTTTCCGAAAAGTCAAGAACCAAGTCAATCAGACGTCGGACGAAGGAGATATGGCCGAAACAAGACGACCCAAAAAACTCCAGAACCAACACGACCCGTGTTGACATCAACACGGTCCGTGTTGACCTCCAGAGAGCTCAATTTCCCTAGAAACCATCAACACGACCCGTGTTGACACCAACACGGTCCGTGTTGGCCCTGTTTATGACGATTTGGCCGTTTCAACTTCTCTTAATGGCTATATAATTGTAGATTCGGCTGATTCATCCATCACCACCTTCATTCATTCACTCCCATTCACCATCCATCTCCATCTCTACCATCATCCATCCCTTCCTCCACAAATCCATCCACATTCATCCTTAGTTGAAGATTGAGAGTTTATTAGAGTTCGAAGATCGATTCTCAAGAAATCCGTTGAAGTGGAGGAGCAAAAGTCCCAACCCAGTACCATTCAAGCGAGGAACAATTTCCATCTCGGTTTACTTCTCTTTCTTTTAGATTTCATGCTTTTTAGAGTAGATTTTGTTATGTTTTGTGAGTTGAACATGAGCTTTGAGTAGTTTTCTTTAGTTTGGGGGATAAACCCTTGTTGGTTTCTCTTATGGATTGAGTGTTGTTGGATTGAACAAGTATGTTAATTTAGTTTGAATGCATTTTATTTATCCTTTGATTTTGTATGTCATTGCTTTTGCTTGATCACCATTAGCATGGATTTAGATTGTTGAATGAAGTACCGAACGGAGAAATTCGATAATCGGAGCCCGTAGGATTAAACTGGTTAATGAAGTAAACTAGAGTTAGAAGACTTTGTGACTAGGGGTCATTGGATAATTTGATCTTTAGCTTAGATAAAATTGACACAATAAAGAGTCTAATAGATCAATTTTACTAAGCAATCCGTTTCATTGCCAAAAGCTCGCTACGGAATACATTATGCGATTATCGACCCTAAAATGTACCAAATTAGTGACATACATGTTCAATCCACTTGTTTGATTCATAGAGTTACTTAGGTTTTATCCCCTTAACGTCTTTCTCATATTGATTTCATCTTGTGAATTGTGTGAATATTTGATTTATTTGACCTTTTTAGTGACTAGAACTAGAATTAGTTATTCTCAATCTAAAACCCGACCGATTTAGCAATCACCTAGGAGGCTAGTTTGGTGCGTAGCTAGTAAAGTCCCTGTGGGATCGACCTTGATACTTGCTACACGAGCACCCGTGCACTTGCGGCCTATTAAATGTGTAAAAGAGCCGGATGAAGGAGAGTTACTTGTGGTAAGAAGGGACTTGTGTAGTTCATGTGCCGAATGACCAAGAACAAAGGGAGGCTATCTTTCGCTCTCGTTGTACGATCAAAGGAAAAGTGTGCTCCTTAATCATAGATGGAGGAAGTTGCACCAATGCGGCCTCTACAACAATGGTCAAGAAGTTGCAATTGGAGGATATCCCTCATCCCACACCTTATACTATACGATGGCTAAGCCAAGGTCAAGACATTCGTGTGGATCAAAGGGTCTTGGTAAGTCTTTCAATTGGGAAGAATAATAAAGATTCATTATGGTGTGATATTATTCCTATGGATACTTGCCATATTTTGTTGGGAAGACCATGGTTGTTTGATAGGAGTGTCATACATGATGGGAGAGCCAATACTTATACTCTCACTCTCAATCAAAAGAAGATCATTTTGACACCTCTAGCACCATCTTCTCGACCTAAGGAGGAAGAAAGCCATATTGTGTCGATTATGAAGGAGGAAGATCATGAGCATGAAGAGCATAAGGGTCTTATTCTTACAAACTTGGAGGAGAGCAATTCGGATCCAAGCCACCACCCAATCTTGAGATTTCCTATGAGGCGAATCTTTCATGTGCACCCTAGAGATACCCACTTGGATCTCATGGTTGAAAAGCCAAGGCTTCGAAGGAACCAAGAAGCTAAAGTCATCAAAGTAGGTTGTTTCATGCTAAATGATGAAGGTAAAGTGGTGAAGCTTGACTTGGAAATTGAGAAGCTACATGGAATCTCTATGTTCATGGTGAAAATTCGAGGATCCAAGTCTTATAATGCCCATGGATTACTTGGGAGAAAGATGAAGAAGTTTAGAAAAGGGATATATGATGATTTCAAGGCCTTTAAGAAGAAAGTTTGTAATTTTTTGTGAAGAAGGCAAGTAAGAGAGTTGATGCTCAAAGTTTGAGGACAAACTTTTTCAACCGGGGGAGTATGATGTATATTTGATGGCTATATACATCAAGGTCATCAAGGGAGACAACCCATACACTCCATAGAAGCCAAATACTCACCTACATGGAAGAAGAGCTCACATCTCTTACATATCTCTCTACTTTGGAAGAATTCTACAAGGGTAACTCAAGTAATTTGCTCTTTAACTCAAGAACCATAAAGCTACCATGGAAGATGTCCTAAAGTGAATTAATCTACATTCCAAGAGCTTTCCAATGGTTCAAGAATCTTTAGATTTGGTTAAGTATAGAGCAAGTTATCATCATTTGTAATCTAGCTTAGTTCATTTGTTTCTTTATGATGTAATCATTTGTATAGGATGATGTAAGCTAGATGGTTGTAGTTTCTTGCATATAACACGCCTAAGGGGGCCTCTACTAGTATAAATAGACCCCTTGGGTGCCTTGTATCATCATTCAATCAATATACAAAATTCAATCAAACACTTGATGTTGTTGTGTTCTCTCTAGCCCTTGCTAGTTTCGAACTCTTGAGGGAGTTTCGAGTATCATCCCCTTCTTCTATCCAAGGGTGGCATCCTTGGTGGTGAAAGGAAGGAATTGAAGAGTCTTGAAGGTGGTGTGTCTTTATCCTCCAAGAAGCTTCAATCGCCATATCCATTTCGTTCCATTCAAACATTTGTTTCTCCATTCATTCGTCCATCATTCCATACATTTGGTAATCATCTTTCATAGTTCTTTCAATCTTTCCCATTCGTTTTCCATCCCATTTTTGATTCTTAAGAACTTTGAGAAGCAAGATTCTTATCTTGGTTTTTAAAGATCCTTCTTTCATGTGTAATGTGATCTTCCCTTGATCCATTATACATCAGTGTGGGCCCTGTATAGGGCATTGACATTCCCTACCTCGTCCGTTATGAGACCGCTGTGTTAGTGTACCTGCTGTACTATTAATCGGAGGTGTAGCGGACCTTCATTTTTTATTTATAATTGGAGGTCCAATTAGCATTTGTGCTATTTAATTTTTAATTTTTTTAATTTTTTGACAACATTTTTGTTGTAATTTAAATCATAATCATTACTTATAAAAAAATGAAACAACAACAAACCAAAATAATTTTACATAACAAAAAATATATAACAACGCAACAAAAATATAACATGTGAGAAAAAGTTTGTCAACCATCAAAATACTGGCAATACGCTATTCCTTGAAAAAAGACCCATCTTCAAATTGCACCTCAATTCTCAAATTTGGTCCTATTATAATTTTTCGGATTTATTTGTATATATTTTGTTATTCTAGTCGGACTTAAATGGACCTAATCGGATCGGAGGTGGTCACCCCCATATTCGTTCCAATTATAATCGGAGTCAGATTTTTTAATTAGATTTTGGACGTTAATATACTGAACTTTTGAGGTATTGGACAATAATGCATTGAACTTTGACATTGGACAATAATGCACTGAACTTTGAGGGGTGTTGGACAACAATGCACCCGAAACAATTTCGACGGCGGCAAACTTGGTGACAATCTTACGTGGCAAACTGATAAGATGAATACGCTACATAATATCTAAATTTATGACATTTCAGCTAATCTACACAAGCAAAAGTGATTTTATACAACTATAACAACAATTTTCTAGCAAAAACACGTTTAAACAAATGTGATTTAATGTTTTTTTTAAAACTCTGTTTAAAGTTGATTTTCTTTGCTTATGTGTGAATTAGCTGACATATCATAAATTTAAATATGATTTACACTGAACTTTAGGGGTATTGGACAATAATGCACTGAACGTTTTTTTTTTGGACTCTAATACACTGAACTTTGAGGGTATTAGACAATAACGCACTCAGACCAATTCAGCTGGTGGTTGACGCGGTGGTTGTCCTACTTTGAGGTGTCGTTTTTCTATTTTTCTCAGAAAAAACTTTTGCCGTGTAAGAAAGTACACATAAGCAGGATGACTAATATATTTTTTTGGAAAAAAATAAATAAAAAAAATGATACCTTAAAGTAGGACAACCACCACGTCAATCACCAGTTGAATCGGTCTGAGTGCAAGAAAAAAGTTCAGTGCATTATTGTCCAAAACCCCTAAAGTTCAGTGTATTATCATCCAATAATCTATTTAAATATTTTTGGACTAATTCATCTCCTTCACCTGCTACATAGGATTGCCACCAAGTTAGTGTATTATTGTAAAAAGTCAAAGTTCAGTGCATTATTGTCCAATACCCCAAAAGTTCAGTATATTAGCATCCAAAAACCCTTTTTAATTGGATTCGGATTTCTTTGTCGGATTTGGATCGGATTTTCTACTGCAGATCCAAGCGGATTCCCTATGGATTCGAATCCGACTTTCATCCCGAGCCTGTAGTATAGTCTCGATCTGAGCCCCTGAAAAGTTGTCCTAAAGGTTTTCCCCCGCTAATTTTGCTTGATATTGCTCTTATATAGAAATTTTTTGTATTAATTAGCACAATTTTGATGATAGTGAATAATGAAAGCAAGTCGACTGAATATAAATATCAACTTACATTGACAACAATAAATGAAAATTTAATCTACACTAATTACATAAATCATGATCGGTTAATAATCTTCATAATTAAACATATATGTATTGCATGCAATGTAAACATATACATATTACATACAATGTATTTTGTTGTGAGTTTCATGAAGTGCACGGAGTAAGGTTGTGTGACTTGTGTCACATACATTTGGCAGCTCCCAAAAGTAACCCAGACTCACACACAGAGGGGGGAAGGAGAGGAGTTGGTTTATTTTTTAGTAACTACTTTTCTCCTACAAATCACATGAACCATCAACCTGCAAACATGACCAAAGTATTACTAAGGTTCTGGTAGGCAAGGAAAAATTCATGGTCTTAGCTTGCAGTTGCTACTGTAAGTGTATATAAGAAGAGCTTCATGCTTGTTAGAGCTTTGTTTAACACCTAATTCATATCTCTACGACTCTACAATGTCCATCCACCGAATCATCTGCATACTAGCATTACTTTTCATACTGAGTTCTGCTTCTAAAATAATTTCCTCTGGAGCACAATATCAAAGCATCCATCTGAATCTATTTTCCCGTGATTCTGTTCTGTCCCCATTGTCCAATACCCAAGAAAGCTCCTATGACAAAGTGAAAAGCTCCTTCCTTCGCTCTAAAATCCGCCTTGCATACTTGCTTAATCAGGAAGACATATTGGGTGACCTTCAAGGTGGTGATATGGAGGCGGAACAAGGTGAATACCTTGTCAAGTTCTCTATAGGGACCCCTCCTGTTGAAACACTTGCTGTTGTTGACATGGCTAATCAGCTTGTCTTGACTCGATGCAACAACCAAACACTCCATATCTACGATTCCTCAAATTCCTTCACCTACAGGAACATTAGCTGCAACTCTTCTGAGTGCCACCTTGCCACTGACTGGGCTTGTGACTCTTCTAACCTCTGTAGCATTGTCTATGGCTCTCCTGCTTTTGCACACACTAGCAGCAGCCTTCTCGGGAGTGACGTATTCACATTCGAGTCCTCCAATGGAAGCACCTTTGGCATCAATGATGTGATATTCGGCTGCAGATATTATCCTCAGAGCACCTCCTACACTCAGTCTGACGGGATTCTGGGTCTAGGCTTTCATAACTTATCCTTGATAATGCAAATGAGCTCAGTCACTGAGCCAAAGTTTACTTATTGCTTAGGGAACCGCAGTGATCCTGAGGCAGAGAGCCGCCTGGTGCTGGGAAACGGTGTGTTCCTTGACGGTCAAACAACCCCTCTGAATGTTATCAATGGGAAATATGGCCTTGAGCTTGAGGGCATAAGTGTAGGCACAGAAAGGCTGAAAATCCCGCCACAAGTTTTCCAGAGTGGGCAACGCGGTGGAGTAGTGATTATTGACACAGGGACCATGCTGACCTTCCTAGCACATGATGCATACTCCAAGTTAGTGGATGAACTGGAAGAGCAACTAGGGTTGGAGACAGAAAAATGGGCCGATCCACCTTACCAAAGGTGTTATAAAGGAGACCTGAATCACTTAAGTAGTTTTCAAGGGGTGACTCTTCATTTTGGTAGAGGTGTAAACATGCTTGTGGATGCGGGGAATCTGTTCTTACAAGTGGAGGATGGCTTGTTTTGCTTAGGAGTGTTGCCTAGTCCTGCAGGAGGACCTTCTGTTTTAGGGAGTTTGTTTCAACAGCCTTATTGTGTTGGATACAATTTACGTGATATGCTTGTTTCCTTTCATAGGGTAGACAGTAGGCTCTTTGAGAAGCATCTTGGTAGTTGAAGGCTCATAGATTAGGTTTCACTCAAGCCTTCTTTTCTTTCCTGCTTTTTTTTTTAGGATGATGAACCGAGCCTTCTTTTCACTTAAATTCCAGTATTACAGCTTTTGTATTAAAAGCTTCATCCTGCAAGGATTGCCTGCACACTATACAAATTCTAGGAAATTATCATTCCATAACTAGCATCATTTGGTCGCTGAACATGGACATGCATCTCAACATGGATTTTACTGAATGATGTCAATATGTCATGTTTGAGTTGAATGATGTCAAATTCCTTCATTCCAGAAACATGCATTTGTTACATGATATAGCTAGTCACACTCACACAGAATGTGATCATAGATTATCTTCTTTGTAACTTTATTTTTTGAGATAATCTCACAAAAATAAATACCCCCAACCTAAATGTTATCATCCGATAGTTTTGTGACTCGGATTTGTGCAGCACTGATCTGTGAATGAGGGTAGGAGGGGCAGCCATGAGTTTGAGCCTGATTTTCTTTGGCCTATGAGTTTGAGCCTGATTTTCTTTGGCCTATGAGAATTCCCTTTATTATTCGACAACCTCCCTAGAAGACGAATTCACACTTTTTAAATGCTCAATTTGTCTATATGCGTTTCATACGCCTATTATACGTGTTTTAACTAACATAGATCTCATGCAAGAGCTCTCCATTCGTTGTGCTCTTCTATCTCATCTACATGCTACTGCTTCAGTTCCCATGTCACTAGACCCGGCAATTCTCGACCCGACCCAGAAACCCGACCCAAACCGACCCGCAAAAAGTGGGTTTGGAACACGAAATTTCGACCCGGGACCCAAAAATGACCCGACCCAAAGAACCCGGTAAAAAACGGGTCAGGTTTGGGTCGACCCGTTGGGTCAGACACTTTAATTTTAAGTGTTTTGTCTACTTTGGCCTTGTGCAAAAAAATGGGCCCATTCCATGAAAATTAAGACCCAAAAGTAAAATATTGGGTGGTTTTGGAAAGTTATGCGTAGAGAGATATATTCAAATGAAATAATCAAATAACAAATGACCAAAAAAAAACCCTAACACTGTCACTCACTCACTCTTTCAGTGAATCCTCAAACTCCTGCAGTCCCGCCTCTCTCCTCTCTTTCAGTAAAATAGTGTATTATTGTCAAAGGTCAAAGTTTAGTGCATTATTGTCCAATACACCAAAAGTTTAGTATATTAGCATCCCAAAACCCTATATATTTCATAAGTATTGTTATTCGTGATTGTTGACGTAAACCGCATAATATTTGTAGACTTGAAGATTGTTAAATTTTTTCCATTAGGTGTATATTAAAATGTCAATACAACTATGACATATCATGGTGGTCAAATTTGGAATGGAATGATACATTACATAGGCGTCTTTGACTAATTATAATCAATTTTATTAGTTGTAAGTAATTGAGAAAAAGGGCGGTCATGACCCGTAAACCCGACCCAAACCGCCCGAAACCGGAATACACCCGACCCGTATTTACCCGAACCCAAAATACACCCGACCCGTATTTACCCGAACCCGATATATGACCGACCCGTAACCCGCCCGCTCGCCCGTATTGACAGGTCTACATGTCACCATGGGTTCTGTTACTGTGCTATCACTTGTCTCCATCTTTTCCTATCTGCCTTAATGAGGTGGCTAACTATTTAAAGTTTTTCAACTTCTTTTCTTGGTTGATAACAGGCTAGATCTTACTTCTAACTTCTACAAATCTCTGACTTCATTAAAAGACAAAGCAAACACTATTCTTAACTTGATGACCAGGGGTGTTGTACTACTATTTAAGTGATAATTCTAATTTAACTAGTTAAAAGATAATAATTAAAGTCAAATATTACAACTTTGTATAAAATCCTATAAAGATAACCAAGTTTGACGTAGAACTGGGATTTTGTTATGCTCTAGTTTAGGCCAATTTGGTTAGTCTTTCCCATTTCAAACATCATAAGACTAAGCAAGTAGCCTGTTCCTGAGCCTTGATCATCTTAGGGTTCTATCACCATATCTCTCTTACAATCTCATAGATCTTTTGAGAAGAGAATGCAACAAGCCAAAACAATAAAGTATATGCAGGTATATAAGGAGCTGAAAGCAGAAAATAATGACTTACGAAATTAAAGTGATTTGCTTCGATGCATAGATTAATCACAGAGCATACACATACTATTACATTGCACAACCCACTATGCTGGTATATAAGGAGACTCAATGTCTGTTTGCCTTGAATCTGTTGGTATATCAACACTGAAGTATCCTCTATCTTAACCCAATCTTGGGTCTCTTCCAAAGAAGTGGAGCAGCTCAAACTTAGCAAAGGACAGCCATCAATCACCAGTGTTTTCATTGAACTAGGCAGACTTCCCTCTGGCAGAGATGGAAGCTTGCCACAACTGCTAATCTCCAAATGTTCAAGACAATGGATGCTCGAGAGCCTACACAGACGCAACAACTGCGGACAATCTTTTAGCATGAGCTTAGTAAGGCAAGGAAATTGACGTATTGCCCCCCATATCTCTCCATTATTCAAGGCTAAGCAAAGACTTGATCTCTAATTTTAGCAGCTTCGGGAATGCGACAATGTTATCACCATCAGCAGCAGTGTCCACACAAAAGCATGAATCAAATGATGTTGAGTTGAATGAATTCGATCAAGGTGAGGGATTCAAGGGATGGTAGCCTCCCTAGAGAAGGTAGAAGTAGGAAATTTTCACACTTGAAGAGGGTAATGCTCTTGAGCTTATAAAAACTAGGCTTGCTTATCCATGAGGGCAGTTTCACGCCTCCATAGTAAAGTATGCGCAAGTCTTGGAGCATTATTGATGGCAGTAGAGGCTCGACAATTTCTTCAGTAGTGATGTTTTCGCACTCTGCGTCTTCAGACCATCTAAGCTCCAACTTAGTGATGCCTCACTTGGAATGCAGGTTTGCCGCCTTAGACTCATCCACACTATGGACATTTTCAAGCCTTGAGAGGCAAACCCTCCCCATGAGGTTGCTCATATTCTTCAATTCTCTAATGGAACACCCAAACGCCCCGCTAACTACGAAGTTAGACAGGGTGCGAAGCTGACCCATCCCAGTCGGCATTGAACGCAAACGACAAAGTGTTCCCGAATCAAGATGTCTAAGCCGGTTACCTTGCCCATAGATTTTGGCAGTGCTACTAATCGAGAACAATTCCTTAGCTTCAAAGTTTGCAATTCAGAAAGACAATCAATAGTTTCGGGCAATCGATTTACGAGTGTGTGGGACAGGTCAAGGTAACACAGGCACTTTGCATGGCCTATGGTGCTAGGCAGCTCAGACACTTTTGTCCCACTTAGATCTAAAACTTGGAGCAGCTCCAACTTGATGAAGATTTCATAAGGTACTCGGTCAATATGAGACAATCCGTGACCCCTCAACAACATCAAGGTCCTCATTTTAGTGAAACTACAGAGAAAGTCGAGATTTGAGGAAATATACATAAGTGGTGCATGGAAAGGTTCTGTTTTAGCAGACATAGCCTGAATCGGATCATCAGGATAATCCACTCTGACAACGCTTATTCGAGAGGTTAGGAGTTGTTTGCTTACTTTGTACCATTTTTTTCCGGTGCCAGCATCTTCTCTCGACAAGGTAAAGAAGCTCGCCCAGTACTCATGGAGGGCTGCAAGGTAGCCAACAGCAGTGTGCTCCATAGGTTCTTTTTCAATGAGACCAGCTGCCATCCATAGCTGCAACAGCTGATCACCCTCGATCTCATAATCCTTGGGGTACAAACTGCAATAGATCAAGCAATCTAAGCATTCTGCATACGGCTCTAAAGACGCTTTAGATCGTCCATTCAGAATTTGTAGGCACTGCTTCATAGCCTCATAACCCAGGAGTTGAGCCTTCTCATTTGCCATCCAAGGGGGAATTTTCATGTCTGAATTTTTTACCTGTGATATACCCATGCCCATTTTCATGTCTGAACAATCCTGCAATATATCCTTGCCCTTTCCTTCCCATGGAGAACCGAATGAATCAGTGCGAATCTTTTTAGGGGACATGAAGTCTACATAGGACCATGGAGTTAGGGAAGGCGTGTCCTCAGGTGCAAGCTCAGCTTTGACTTTGCCAATTGGAAGAGGCTTAAGACAGGAACCTGCCAACGGCGCTTTCTCTCCCATCTTTTTCTCGTCGGTGACAATTTCCAGCTGCTTCATGCTGCCACAACCAACCAGACCAGCTGAAATGAAGTTTGTTTTTCAAATGAACCAAAGAAATAAGCTGCCTGTTTTACTGGGCTGAAGAATACAGATCCAGTTGCCTCAATGGTTTTCACTAATGGAATTGGAACACACTCATTTGGCAGCTTCTATCAGAAAGAGGGTTAAACTTAAATCACTGGGCAATTGCCTTGATCATAAGCAGCGTTAATCACATTCATTGCACACATATATTGTCTCTTCTTTTCTTTTTCCAAAGGCACCAAAATTGGCCAGGGCCTACTATAATAAAGTTTTTCCAGTGCATAAGGCCAAGCACCCGCCCATTAGTTAAGCTTATCAAGAATCACGAGGATTAAAGAATAAATCTTTCTTTATATAAAAACAAAGTTTGCAATAACTAAGAAATTTACCTACTCATTGTCGTACCTTTGTCTTTATTTCCTTGCGTGCCAAAGACTTGGAATAGAAAACTTTGTGATACTCTTAACTCACTTCCTCTGCTTGACCCATAAACCGTGTGAAGGGCTGCCATTGGTCAGGGGTTGTATTATTTTCAAACTCTAAATCAAATGCAACTTCTTCCCCCCTCCCCCAAAAAAAAAAGAAAAAAGAAATGAAGGAAAAGACTCAAAATAGGCATCTGTCAAAGTGAAATGTAACAAGTAGTTAGAGAGGAGCTAACTTTGAATCTTAGTTGTGACTTTCTTCTCTAATGTGTCCTCATTGCATTATCAAAAAGGTCATGGGACCAACCTAGCAATATCACAAACTACTTCAGAACCCATCTCACTCTATCTTTGAGTCATAAGAAGTTTCTAATTTAGGTTGATAGTCATGGCCTTAGCTCTTTTTTCTGACTTGCTTGTGCCATCCATACCGCAAGAACTGGTTGACAGAATCAAAGCTACATCAGCTGATACGCTGAGCCTTGTATATATGTGAGTCAGACATCGAGACTGAGCTCAAGAATCTGGAAGCCACTTATGCAAGAGCTCAACGAATGCTGAGCAATGTAGATGGGTGGGAGCTGATTGCTAGCAAAACCGAAAGAGACTGGCTTGCAGATGTCCGCAGAGCTTGTTATGATGCTGAAGATTACACCGAGGATCTCAAGATCGAGATCCTCGACAAGATTGGGGATGCCAACTTTCTTAGTGCCTTCTTTGCAAAACTAGGGGTGTCACGTAAGCTCACCCAATTGCAAACTAACTTGGCTTCTTCAATTAGTGTATTGAATGGTTATCATAATCGAGGCTGCACCTCAAGCAGGCAGCCCTTCCCTGACCTCAACTCTGAGCCTGTGGGTATACATGCACTTGATGCAAGCTTTAGGAGGAACAAGGACAAGGATGATTTTGTTAGCTTCTTTGTGCATCCATCAACAACCAGGAGCAGCAGGAGGCTGGTAATATTGGGTATGTTTGGGGTTGGAAAAACCATGCTGGCTCAAGTGGTCAAGAATGACCCTCGAATTCAGGCTCAATTCGATTACAGATTGTGGGTCTCTGTCTCGGGAGATTTTGATCTTTTTAAGACCTTAAACTCCATGATTATAGACCTGCAGGAAGAGCAGATTGTAAAACATGAGTTAAGGCTTTTGTTTCCCGCACTTCCTGACAAGCTTTCTTCGGTTATCAGGATGTTTCAGAAGCTATGCACGAACAAACGGATTCTTGTTGTGTTAGATGACTTGCGCGACTTTGTGAAGCTTCGTGATTGGGAAGATTTTGAGTCCCTCCTTGATCCCTCCAGCACGTTTGGGATCATCATCACCACTCGCAACCCAAAAGTAGCCTCTACTGTTGCTAATCTCAGAGGCCATCCCACTCATTGCCATAACTTGCAAACCTGGTCAGATGAAGATTGTGTGTCCCACATCCTCAGCAAAATTGGCTCACTCAATAACCTAAACAACTCATCCAAGCGAAAAACTAGTGGGAAGACTAGTCTAGAGGCTAAAGCTTTGTTGATAGCCCAGAAATTCTGGAAAGGTTTGCCTTTGGTGGTAGATACCATTAGGCGCCGCCTCCCGTGTGAGCTAGAGGCTAAATGTATAAATGTTGACCTTTGGAATTGATGCATATCATACTTCAATGCATCAAGAGGAAGCTCTTAAAGACATCACAAACCTTCTACAACTCATTTCAATTGGTTTCTCACATGACATCACGGGTATCTCCTACACTAAGGGATTTTTGAGCTCCTTATCTCAAGAGTCTTGAAGTTCTTATTCAGCCATATGATAGAGCTATTCTTTATGTACATTTTGGCTTTTGAATCTTTAGTATTGGAGTTGTATTTTAGGAGATATTGTATTTTCTTTAAAGTGATGTAATATGTGAGGGGGATGATGTAAGCCCTTAAGGGGCCTTTTCTTGGTGGGAGGTGACGCCTAAAGGGGGAGCATTTCCTATAAATAGACCCCCTTAGGTCCTTTGTAAGATCATCTCATTCATATTGAAAATAAACACAAATCTCTCTAAAGTTGCTATGCTTTAGTTTTCTCTAGTTTTAGCTAGATTGGTCGAATTCCTTGAGGATTTCAATCAAATCTTCTCTTCTAGTCCAAGAGGGAGCAATCTTGGATGGTGCAAAGGAGGAGTTGGATATCATCTTGATTGTGGTGTGTCTTTATCAATCAAGAAGGTTTCCATTGCCATTTCTATCATTGTTCTTCGCTTTTGACGAGTATTCTTCACCATTGGTATGATCTTGGCTTTGTCTTTGTTTCTCTTGATTGTCATTTTAGTCTTATGCATTAGAACTCTAGTCCATAGCCTTTTTGTTTCATCCCATTGTCGTTCATTTCATGCGTTTCTTTGAGAAATCAACAATCACAAGTTCTTACTTGTGAACGATCCTTTCTCCAATTCGTGTATAATGGATTTGTTTGATTCATTATGCATCAAAAGTGGTATCAGAGCTTAGGTTGTTGATATCTCGTGTGTCTTGCATCGTTTTTACCTTGTTTTCATCACAAATCACACGCCATTGTTGAGTTCTTCCAAGAACTCATCAAGAACTCATCAAGAATTCATCAAGAATTCATAAAGAACCTTAAGCTCCACAAAGAACCCTAGACCAAACACTAACCTAGCCAAATTCGACCCTTACCCCATCATATTCACACGCCACCCTTGAGTTCTTCCAAGAACTCATCAAGAACTCATCAAGAATTCATCAAGAATTCATAAAGAAACTTAAACCCCACAAAGAACCCCAAGACCAAACACAAACCTAGCCAAATCCGTCCCTTACCCTACGAGAGTTCTAATTTGACATCAAGATTGAATCAAATGGAAGAGTCTCAATCTAGTTCACCTAAGAATGTCGACGCTATGAGGATGCAAATTGAGATGTTGCAAAAACAATTAAAGACCTATATGGATTTGAATCGTGCTTTACAAAAGGAGTCTTTAAATGTTGATCAAGATGCTTCATATGGCACGCCTAGTCCATTCTCAAGAAGAGGTGAACGTTTTGATTTTAAAGTTGAAATACCTGAATTTGATGGTAGTTTAGATCCGGAGGTATTTCTTGATTGGATTCAAACGGTTGAACGTGTGTTTGATTTGAAAGAAGTTATTGATGAGCTAAAAGTGAAGTATGTAGCCTTGAAGTTGAGAAAGCATGCTAGTATTTGGTGGACTAACCTTCAAAAGAAACGCCAAGCAAAAGGGAAAGACAAGATTCGTTCTTGGGAAAAGATGAAGTCCAAATTGCAAGGCAAATTTGTACCTCAAAGCTATGTCCAAGACAACTATGTCAAGCTTCAAAAGCTAGTTCAAGGGTCCAAATCGGTGGAAGAGTATACTAAAGAGTTTGAACATCTCCTTTGGCGTTGCGATTTAAAGGAGAATGAGCCACAAGTTTTGGTACGTTTTCTAATTGGTTTAAATGATTGGGTACGTAATGTTGTTGAGTTACATTCTTATCAATCGTTGGATGAATTAAGTACTTTGGCCTTGAAAGTAGAAAGGCAAAGGAAAGAAAGAGGAAAAGATACCATGAGAACGTACCCTACACAATCCAAAGCATATACCACACGTCCACCCACCCAAACACAATACAAAACTCCACAAAATCAGCCCCCATCCTCCCAAAAACCCTACGGCAAAACCCCACAAAATCAGCCACAAAATCCCCCATCTAAACCCCACGTCCAAGAACCAAGGATATTACCCCCAAGAAGATGTTTTAGGTGCCAAGGTTTGGGCCATATTGCATCGGAGTGTCCTAACAAGCGTGTAGTCTCTCTTGTTGAATATCAAAGTGCTTTATATGTTGAACCAAGTTGTCATGAAAGTGAAAATGAGGAAGAGCAACTTGAGGAGGATGACGTTTGTGAAGAAGAAAATGTAGAAGAAGCGGATGATGGAGAATTACTTGTGTTAAGAAGGACATTAAGCGTGGCTTCTACACCAAACGAATTGGAGCAACGTGAAACTATCTTCCATACTAGATGCACGGTTCAAGGGAAGGTATGTTCACTCATTATTGATGGTGGTAGTTGTACTAATGCGGCTTCTACTATAATGGTTGAAAAATTGAAGTTGGAAGTAAGCTCTCATCCCTCTCCTTACAATATACAATGGTTGAGTCATGGGAAGGGTATAAAGATTGATAAACGTGTACTTATATCTTTATCCATTGGGAAGAGTTATAAAGATCAAATATGGTGTGATGTAGTACCTATGGATGCTTGTCATATTTTGCTTGGGAGGCCTTGGCTTTTTGATAGGTACGTCACACATGATGGGAGAATGAACACTTATTCCTTCACCATCAACAAGAAGAAGATCACATTAGCCCCATTGCCACCTTCTTCTATTATTCGGCCACCCCAACAAAAGGAGCAAGAAAAGGAGTCCAATATTGTTTCTTTGCTAAAAGCGGATCAACATGAGTTTTATGAGCAAAAGGAGTTGATTCTGGCGAATTTGCAAGAGGAACAAGCTTCCCCAACTATTGAACACCCACGGCTTGCCCCCTTGATGAGGAGATTTGGTCATTTGTTTCCAAAAGACATGCCCCACGGCTTGCCACCAAGGAGGGACATTGAGCATAAGATTGATCTAATTCCGGGAGCTACATTACCCAACAAGCAAGCATACCGAATGAACCCCAAAGAATCTCAAGAAGTTCAAAAGCAAGTTGATGAGCTACTCCAAAAGGGTTTGATTCGTCCAAGTATGAGCCCATGCGCCGTTCCGGTGTTACTAGTCCCAAAGAAAGATGGTACTCAACGTATGTGCATGGATTGTAGGTCCATCAACAAAATCACCATCAAATATCGTTTTCCCATTCCACGTTTGGAGGATCTTCTTGATGAACTTTATGGAAGTGTTGTGTTTTCAAAGATCGATTTGAAGAGTGGATATCATCAAATTCGCATATGTGAAGGAGATGAATGGAAAACGGCTTTCAAAACCAAAGAAGGCTTATATGAATGGTTAGTGATGCCTTCGGTCTAACAAATGCTCCTTCTACTTTCATGAGGTTAATGAATCATGTATTGAAACCTTTGATTGGAAAGTGTGTTGTTGTATACTTTGATGACATACTTGTATATAGTAGAAGTGAGATTGATCATGTAAAACATTTAGAGCTAGTTTTGTATATCTTGGAGAAAGAAAAGCTCTACGCCAACTTGGAGAAGTGCTCTTTCTTCTCACCCAAGGTCGTCTTCCTTGGATATGTGCTCCAAAGATGGAATCCACGTCGACAAGGAAAGATCAAAGCTATCCAAGAATGGCCAACACCAACGAGTATACATGAGGTACGATCATTTCATGGTTTAGCTTCTTTCTATAGAAGATTTATCAAGAATTTCTCTACTATTATGGCTCCTATGACCGAATTGTTGAAGCAAAAGGAGTATTCTTGGAGTAAAAGCGCTCAATTAGCGTTTGAAAGCATCAAAGAAAAGTTGTGTAATGCACCTCTTCTAGTCTTGCCATGTTTTGACAAAGTATTTGAAGTAGAAGTGGATGCTAGTGGAGTTGGCATTGGTGCCGTCCTTACACAAGAGGGAAGGCCAATAGCCTACTTTAGTGAGAAGTTAAATGATGCCAAAAGAAAGTATAGTACATATGATAAAGAGTTCTATGCCATTGTAAGAGCTCTTGAGCATTGGAGGCACTATTTGCTGAGTGGAGAGTTCATCCTTCATAGTGATCATGAAGCTCTCAAATTCATCCAAGGCCAACACAAGCTTAACCCACGCCATGCCAAATGGGTTGAATTTATGCAAGCCTTTCAATTCGTGATCAAGCACAAAGCCGGGCACTTGAATAAGGGTGCCGATGCTCTTTCAAGAAGGTACTTACTTACATATATTCTTGATTCTAATGTTGCTGGATTTGAGCATATTAAGGATTTGTATCAAGATGATCAAGATTTCAAAGAAGTATATGAGTTGGCAAAGAAGCATCCCCATGAAATGTTTCATATTGAAGATGGTTTCTTATTCAAAGGGAATCAATTATGTATACCAAAGACTTCCTTGCGTGAATTATTGATTCAAGAGGTCCATGGAGGTGCTTTGGCGGGTCATTTTGGTATAGAGAAGACTTATTTGATGTTGAGAGACTATTACTTTTGGCCTAGTATGGTGAAAGATGTTGAGCATATTGTGAAGAGATGTGGTACGTGCAATCTTGCCAAGTCACATGTGTTACCACAAGGCTTATATACACCTCTACCTATTCCATATCATCCTTGGGAAGATGTGAGTTTAGACTTCGTTGTGGGTCTACCTCGAACTCAAAGAGGTAAAGATTCTATTATGGTGGTTGTAGATCGATTTTCAAAGATGGCACATTTTGTACCTTGCAACACTACATATGATGCTACGAGAGTTGCTACTTTATACTTTGATGAGATTGTTAAGTTGCATGGTATACCCAAGACTATGGTGAGTGATAGAGACTCTAAGTTTCTAAGTCACTTTTGGATTACTCTTTGGAAGAAGATGGGAACAAAGCTCAAATTTAGCACGGCATGTCATCCCCAAACGGATGGACAAACTGAAGTTGTCAACCGTACATTGGGAGCCTTATTACGAGCTTTGGTGAGCAAGGATAAGAAAAGTTGGGATACTTTGCTAAGTCATGCTGAATTTGCTTATAATCGGAGCCCAAATCGAGCTACAAAGTTATCTCCATTTGAAGTTGTGTATGGTAAGAATCCTCTCAAACCCATGGATTTATCTCCTATATCTACATCAACTCAATTCAGTTTTGAAGCTAATAAGAGAGTGGAGGAGATTAAGAAGTTACATGAGGAAGTACGTGAAAAGATCATGAGGTATACTCAAAGGGTTGAAGAGAAGGTCAATCAAAAGAGGAAGAAAGTTATTTTCAAACCTGGAGACTTAGTATGGATTCACCTCAAGAAGGAAAGGTTTCCAAATAGAAGAAAAGGGAAATTGAAACCAAGAAGTGATGGTCCTTTTGAGGTTATTGAGAAGATCGGAGATAATGCCTACAAATTGAAGTTAGATGATGGTTATGAGGGAAGTTGTACTTTCAATGTAAGTGATCTCAAACCTTATTGTCAAGAAGGAGAAGAGATTCCAAGTTTGAGGGCAAACTTTTCTCAAGAAGGGGTGAATGATGCATATCATACTTCAATGCATCAAGAGAAAGCTCTTAAAGACATCACAAACCTTCTACAACTCATTTCAAGTGGTTTCTCACATGACATCACGGGTATCTCCTACACTAAGGGATTTTTGAGCTCCTTATCTCAAGAGTCTTGAAGTTCTCATTCAGCCATATGATAGAGCTATTCTTTATGTACATTTTGGCTTTTGAATCTTTAGTGTTGGAGTTGTATTTTAGGAGATATTGTATTTTCTTTAAAGTGATGTAATATGTGAGGGGGATGATGTAAGCCCTTAAGGGGCCTTTTCTTGGTGGGAGGTGACGCCTAAAGGGGGAGCATTTCCTATAAATAGAGCCTCTTAGGTCCTTTGTAAGATCATCTCATTCATATTGAAAATAAACACAAATCTCTCTAAAGTTGCTATGCTTTAGTTTTCTCTCTAGTTTTAGCTAGATTGGTCGAATTCCTTGAGGGGATTTCGAATCAAATCTTCTCTTCTAGTCCAAGAGGGAGCAATCTTGGATGGTGCAAAGGAGGAGTTGGATATCATCTTGATTGTGGTGTGTCTTTATCAATCAAGAAGGTTTCCATTGCCATTTCTATCATTGTTCTTCGCTTTTGACGAGTATTCTTCACCATTGGTATGATCTTGGCTTTGTCTTTGTTTCTCTTGATTGTCATTTTAGTCTTATGCATTAGAACTCTCGTCCATAGCCTTTTTGTTTCATCCCATTGTCGTTCATTTCATGCGTTTCTTTGAGAAATCAACAATCACAAGTTCTTACTTGTGAACGATCCTTTCTCCAATTCGTGTATAATGGATTTGTTTGATTCATTATGCATCAGGAATATGCATGAGTTCAGAGATCAAATATTTCCATCCTTTAGGTTGAATTATTCTGACCTCTCCATATTTCTTAAGAATAGCCTCCCTTACTTCTCTCTCTTCCCAAACAACTGCGATTTCAACAAGGACGAGTTGATTCGGATATGGATGGAAGAAGGCTTCATTCGCCCCCAAGTTGCAGAATTCCAAATATTAGAGTACTCGAGTTTGGAACAACTTGGAAGCTATGCTTTTGATGAGGTATTATCCCAATCTATTCTTCAGGTTTACAACCCGTTTAACCAAGACCCACAAATTTACAGAATGCATGAATTCATTCACCGCTATGCCCAGTATGTTGGTTTTAGCATGTATGTTAGGATTGATCCACAATCTGTACCCAGCGACAAAAATGGCAGTGCAACATTAGAAACACAACTCAGAAAGGCACGACACATATCTTTTAGTTGTCCAAGCATTCCACCAGAACTGTGGAAGGATATAGAGAAATGTGAAGGGCTCAGGACAATTATTTCTGTCCATGAGTTCACCAAAATTGGCCAACTTAGCTACACCCTCTTCCTCAAACTGTAGTGGCTACGTGTGCTTAATTTAAGCAGAACTGAGCTGTCGAAATCTCTCGGCAAGCTGAAACACTTGGGACTGTTAGACGTCTCTAGGACAGAAATCGAGGAGCTGCCAAGATCCACGGGAGACCTCTATGGATTACAAGTCCTAAAACTCAACCAATGCCATCTGCTTCTACAACTGCCCAAAAATATACACAACTTGACTCGGTTGTTACATCTGGAGGTTGATATTAAGGGGTTGAGTTCAATGCCACCTCAAATTGGAAAGCTAATCAACCTTCGTACTCTCCCTGCGTTTATTGTGGGCAAAAGGGATGGGAAACTCCTAACAGAGTTGAAGAATATGAATCAGCTTGAAGGGTCAATTTGCCTCACAAATCTTGAGAATGTTAGGGGTGAGGCAGAAGTGAGGGAAGCCATGTTGAGCAAGAAACCATTCCTGAAGAGGGTAGAGCTTGAATGGAACAAACACCTCACAAATCAGTCAGTTCAAGATAGGGTCTTCAGTGGGCTTAAGCCGCATGAGAATCTAGAAGAGCTTCAAGTGACAGGTTATGGCGGTACCCAATTTCCATATTGGCTCAGTAGCTCAAATCGCAAGCTCAGTAGCATCGGGTTCCTGAGATGTGATGGATGTACCATCTTGCCACCTCTTGGGAAACTTCAATACCTCAAGGCTCTTCATATAGAGGAAATGCATTGGGTAAAATACATGGATCGCCAGTTCATGGGAAGTGGAGAAGGTGCAGGATTTCCATCACTGGAAGTGTTAAAACTCCAAGACATGAGGAGCCTTGAGAAATGGGACAAATTGGCAGCCAACCACATGCCTCGCCTTCGTGATCTTGTCATCACAGACTGTCCAAAATTGAGAACCCTCCCTCCACTGAACCTTCTCACTTGATTAGTAAATCTCGAAGTGAATAGCTGCTCCGTGCTACAGGCATTGCCAGAGGAAGGCCTGCTGTTGTCGCTTCAAACATTAATCATAGTAAGGTGTGACTTACTGAACCAACGCTGCCAGCCAAAACAAGGGGCTGATTGGGAGAAGATCAAAGAAATACCAACCATAGTTATTGATTTCAAGAATATTTCATCTACTAATTCATTAGGTAATGCTAGCTCATGAGCACTGCATTTCCCCCCTCCTTTAATGTGTCTCTTCTGTAATAATTTAACCTGTCCCAAGATCAATGTAATGGCATTATTTGGATTTTGGCGCCCTACGCTTCTTTGCTTTTAACATTCTGATACTCATGCATAGTGTTACAAAAGATAAATAATCAATTCAAAATACAAAGTAATAACAAATTAAATAACTGAATTTCGTTGTGACGGTGTGTGTGAGCTTTTAATTTTCTCCAACAAATCTCTGTTGGATTTGATTAATCTATTTTGACCTTTGCTTTAGAAAAATGTTTCAATCACTCTGATAGTTTTTCAGGATTATAACCAAATTTTTCGGTCTTATATCATAAGACCAGCATTTCGGGGAATATTACATTGGTTAAGAAGTACTGAAGTAGGTACGTGTTAGCCATATAGATTGGACGCACTTTTGTAGGAAAATTAACAAAACATTTTACTTATCAAGCTTAGATGTAATAGTACGCGCTTTTGCATGAGTTAGCTATATACATTACCCTTATTTAAGCTTAGATGTAAGTAGCACAAAGTATCAGAGCTGGCACTGAAAAATGCTTGTCCAAATAGATGCAGCTGTCTCTTCATCAACTTTACTTGAGCATAATTTTGAATCAACCTTCATTCAAAATTCAAGAACTGATCATACAGCTAACCATGTTGAAGCATGAATTCCACAGCATTTTCTGGACTGATATGTCGAGTTTTTAGAGTTCCATCGATAAATGCTATTTTATCTTTGGTTTTAAGGGCTGTTCTTACACCTCTCTCCCATAAATTGCAATTTTGTCCACCAAAAACATGGAATGATACGTGCTATAGGTTCGTTTGAGGGGTGTAGAAAGTACGGGGAGTGATTCTCTACATCGAATCTCTTTCCTGACATGCCAGATAAATGTTCTAGTAGATATCATAAAAAAACTTCAGAGAGAACTACAAGAGCTTTTTTTTTTCTTTTTTTCCCCTTTGCCCTTATATATTTTTGCCTCTGGCTCCATTGAATAATATTGACGTCTTTATATACAAGAGTACACGGCCAAAGCTAAGAACTACCTAACCATCTTGTCATGCAAGGCATACGTACTACGCTATTAGGAAACTAGTTATCACTATACACAATAAATTAAATCAGATTATATGAAAATATACCATAGAATATTTCCATAATCAATATAGCGTCAATCTTCCAAACAAGCTATTAGGACACTATACTTTCAGAAGGATATTAATTGCAATATTACTCTATAACTAATTAACTACTGGATACATCAAGGATTCTTCCAAGGGGGTTCTCAAAAGGGAAAATTTCACATGTTGCTCAAATGCGACCTGCACTACTGTGGTCCTAAATAAGACCGTCTCACCTGGTTCACTTTCACATTTCTTATTCCAAAGCTGCTGCTACAATATTTCTCCTAGGATTCAGAAACAAAGACAATCCAAATTCACAAGCACCTATGTGAGGCAGTAATGGCCTTCACGTGTCTTCCTCGAACAGAAAACTGTCGACATTCATAGATAGATTGACATGCGTCAGTTTCAGCATTCTTACGATTTTTTTTTGGGGGGGGGGGGGGGGGACATTGTCAACAATTGAGTGCAGAAGTAAAGTAAAGTAACAAAAAAAAAAAGGGAGGATGATAGCAATACTTAGTATGAACTAGTTGATCACGTGTGTTTTTATATATAATTGTCTCAGGTAGCCTTACCACTGCATTCACTGTATTGGAGATTGAGACAGAGTCATATCACTGTAATGGTATATCAGCAAGCTTGAAGTGTGCTCCAGCTTATGCCAACCTCTCTCCTTGTCCAATGCATTGCTGCAACTCCAGGAGTGGACAATCATGAATCACAAATGTTGTTATCGAAGTAGGAAAGCCTCCCTCCGGTAGAGATGGAAGCTTCCCACAGCAGTTTATCTCCAAGTAGTTGAGATAACAGACATTTGAGAGCCTACAAAGACTAGTCAGTTGTGGGCAATCCTTTATCACAAGTTTGGTAAGGCAAGGAAAGTAGAATTCCCTTATATCTCTCCATTCTTCAAGGCTAAGCATGGATTCGATCTCAAATCTCTTCAACTTTGGGAAAGCAACAAAGTTATCTTCATAAGCTGTAGTGCTTGCTATGCAGAACTTCAAGTCAATGATTTTGACTTGAACCAATTCAACTAAGGCAAGGTTTTCAAGTGATGGTAGCTGCCCTAGAGATGGTAGGAGTCACCAGTTTTCACATTTGAAGAGGGTAATGCTTGTGAGCTTATCGAACCAAGGGAAGCCAATCCAAGTTGGAAATTTTGAACCTGTGTAGCAAAGTACTACAAGGTCTTGGAGCTCTTTAGGTGGTTGTAGGTGCTGAATGACTTCTTCCTCACAATCATCATCACTGTCAACATTTTCCCTCTCAAGGTTGTCAGTCCATCTCAACTCCAGTTTAGTAATGTTTTGTTTGTATTGCATTTGAGCCCTTTTAGCCTCTTCCACACTCGCTACATTTTCAAGCCTTGAGAGGCAGACTGTCCCTCTAAGGTCGTTCAACTTCTCAAGCTCTCCAACACAGCATCCAAGTTCTCTACTAACTACGAAGTTTGACAACGTGCGAAGACGAGTTAATGTCCCCAACCGAGGAGGCATGGAGAACAAATCACACAGGGTACCGAGATCAAGATGTCGAAGGCTGGTTACCCTGCTGATGGCTTTGGGTAGTGCAACTAAGCAGGAACAGTTCCTCAACTTCAAAGTTTGCAAATCTGGAAGGCAGCAAATAATCTCTGGCAATCGCTGGATTAGGGTCTCTGAGAGGTTAAGGTAATGCAAAAGTTTTACACCACCTACTGAACTGGGTAGCTCTGACACTCTAGTTCCACTTAAATCTAGAGCTTGAAGAAGGTTCAATGAGGTGAAGAACCCGTAAGGTACACGATCAATATGAGAACACCTATGACCCTTTAACAACAACAAGGTCATGGTTTCAGTAAAGGAACTAACAGAATCAAAATCTAAGGGTTGGTCCCTAAACAAGGAATGAAAATGGTGGTTTATGTTACTAGTGGATAGCGATGGAGTAGGATCATTCAATTTGTACCATGTCTCTGCACTGTTATAATCTTGTCTTATCAAGGAAATGAAACCGCCACCCAATTGATGGATGTTTCTAAGGTAAGCACATGCAAAGAGCTCCATGGGCTTTTGCTGAATGAAACCAGCTGCCTGATGTATAATGGGATCAAAGATTGTATCTTGATCAATTACACATCAAGGGAGACGTGCAACCAATCTCAACATGGGACGCTTCAAGTGAATTAGGGTAAAAGGTAGGGTGCTTCATGAGGGAAAGATGGAGTCTTGGAGAGAATTGAGATGGAGAAAGATGAGATCTTTGTGGAGTTTGAGAGAGGAGAGATGGACGGAAAATAAGGGAGGACTTTGGGATTGACATGAGGTCTTTTGTGAGGGAGGAGAGAGTATGGATGAGAGATTTGAGAGAAGGATGTTTGAGAGAGTAAGAGTGAGGGAGAGATTAGGGTTTGAGAGAGAAATTGGAGGAGACGTTTTGAGAGAGGGAAAGAGAGGATGAATGCATGAGAGAGATTTTGAGAGAGAGTGGCGTGAGATTGAGAGGAAGAGAGAACTAAGATATTTTTGGGTTTTTTGGTTTTTATGAAAAGAAAAGACTTGTTTTTGGATTTTGATTTAATCAAACTAGAAAGAAAGAAAACGAAGAGAAAGATTTATCTTAACTATATTGATAGAAAGATAAAAGGAGTAATTATCTTAACTGTATTGACAGAAAGATAGGAACGGATAGTTCTAGGTTTCTAACTTGAATCCACAAGAAAGACAACCTAGGGCTAACTTGATCTAGACCGCAACCTAGGATCAAGCTCTTCCTAACCACTTGGGTGCCATGCCAAGATACAATAGAAGAAAGGGGGTGAGAGTTTATCCAAACACTCGAGAGAAAGCTAAAAGCTTAACTATTTTCATAATTCAAAGTTGGGTGCCTTTGAGAGGCTACAAGCCTAGCTATTTATACTACTAAATTCCTAAACCTCCTAGGACTCTATTACTTGGCATGCAAGCCAAGGACTCCTAATACTAGACGCCATATACTCCATCTCCTCCTTGGATTGGGACTCCTTATCCTAAGGGGAGTTGGTTACAAGAGATAATAATCCTTTTAGGACTTGGCTTTCCTAATCCAAGATGGATTAGTTACAAAATAAGCCAACCTTATCTAGGACTACATAGCTTGGTGCCTAATCTAGCACACCATACGCCTATCACACACACACACACATTTCTAGATCATTCTAGAACATTCTACACTACTCTAGATTAATCTAGACTCCTACGACTTGGTGTCCAAGTTTATATATATTACTTGGCACCTCACACAACTGGAAATGTAAATAAAACCCTAGAAATGTAAAGAAATACATCAAAAGGCCAAAAATGTGAACTTCATCTTGAAATGGTCAGAAATGTGAAGTTCATCTCAAAATGATCAGAAATGTGAACTTCATCTTGAAATGGTCCAAACTGTGAAGTTCAACTTGGGCTTTGTACTTGGGCCTTTAGTTGTGGACTTGGACTTGCCATGGATAGGTTTCCATCGTCTTCCATGAATCTTGGGTCTCCAAAAGCAAGCCCATGGCTATGTGAGCCTCCATCTCCTTCTATGAACCTATAGTCCCCAAAGGTGAGACCTAGGTTGAGCAGTTCTCCTTCATGGGCTTCTTCTGATGTTTTTGGCGTGGGCCAAAATACATCATTCCCCCCTTGTTGGAAAAAGTTTGTCCTCAAACTTGATGGTAGGAATGAGACCTCTTTGTTGGTTGAGCCGGGCTGGCCTCCATTATCTTCCATGAATCTAGGATCACCAAACTTCTTCATGTAATGAATTTTGGGGCGGCCCTCTTGTGATAGAACAAGTTGAACTGCTCCAACATCAACTCCAGAAGCATCAACTTCAACCCTCTTATCAAAGTTTGGTAGGGTTAGGACCGGTGCGGTGCAGAGTTTACTGTTGATGAATTCGAGTGCTTGCTGGGTAGCTTGAGTCCATGAGAACTCCTTGGATTTCCATAGCTCAGTCATAGGAAATAAAATAGTATTGAAATTCTTCACAGATCTCCTATAGAGAGAAGTCAAGCCGGGGAAGCTTCGATCATTATGAGTTCTAGTTGGGGTAGACCACTCCTTGATAGCTTTGATCTTTTCTTCACCATCCTTAATCACCTCAGTTTAAAGAGCATATCTAAGAGGGTCTATGTTGTTGATGAAGAAGTAACACTTGGACGGATTACCATGCAGCTTCATGTGAGCTAAGGTCTCCAAAGCATATTGGAGGTGAAAGTTGTGACCTTTCTCACTCTTGCTATTCACAAGTATATCATCAAAGTAGATAACAATACACTTGCTAATAAGGGGCCTCAAAACCTGATTCATTAGTCTCATAACTGTAATGAAAGCATTAGTTAGACCACAAGGTGTGACTAACCATTCATAGAGACCTCCTTTGGTTTTGATAGCAGTGACCCCTTCTTGAATCTGAATCTGATTGTACCCACTTCGTAGATTAATCTTTGGAAGGACGTTGGTACCATATGACTCATTCACTAGATCTTCAATTCTAGGAAACTTGTACTTGATAGGACTCTTGTTGATGCACAGACTTTGGCTTCCTTCTTCCTTTGGGACCAAAAGGGTAGGAACGTCGCATGTATTGCAGTTTTCTCTGATTATACCCTTTGTTTGAAGATCATCATCTTGCCCTTGAACCTCTTGAGTGTCAGTAGGGTTCATGTGAGTTGTTGGTTCATGATGCACAACTGATCTAGGAACGGGATCAGTTTGGACTTCACGTAGGGGTAGTCTCTCGTCTTGGAACACATGAGGGTGTGGTTCTCTAAGGGGAGTGACGAGAGGAGGGTTGCTGTGACTAGGTTCTTCATCATTGGTTGGCTCTTTGTGGTTAGGGTTTGTGTTTGGGTATAAGGGAGTGATCTCCTTATGCTTACTAAACTCAGGGCGTTTAGTGGTCATAGAGGTGATGGGGTTTGGATCATCTTCCTTAGGTAGGGATGGTTGGGTTATTTGGAGTGGAGTTAGGGTTATTCTCTTCATGTTCATCACAAGAGTGTAGGTATTAGCTCTTCCGTTGTGCATCACACTCCTGTCAAATAACCATGGTCTTCCAAGTAGAATATGACAAGCATCCATAGGTGTAGGGCCCGCGGCCCCGGAGGGCACGGTCCCCCGCGGAGTGTCGAAACGACATAGGGTTGCTTATTGGTCCTAGGGTACAAATTTTAACAATTTCTTTTAAGGTATAAAACGTTTTCCGCACGTTAATGCTAAATCGGGCCAACTCTTCTACCTCGAAATTTCAGCACCAATATCTATTCGGGAATGGCCCGTGAGCCCGATGTAATCGGAAATCCACGCGGATTTCCCAGATTACTCGAGACCCAGGTCCATTCCGAATGGGATATTGGTCACTAGACATCAAAATGGTGTACTGGGCTAGCATATTGGCCCAAAATCCGCGAGGATTTTCCCGCCAACATGCACGACCCGGTCCACTATTTTATGTCAATGACCTACAATTAGAACAGAGGTCGGGCCGGGCCCGTAAATCTCGCGATTTCTACGAGCGGCTACAGCCTCGACGAAATCCACGCGATTTCGGGCGATGTTCGAACATCGCCGTAAATCCTCGCGATTTCGAACAAAGTTCGGGCCACCATTGCTCGGTCATGGGTATTAAAATTGGAGCGAAGTATTAGGCCCGAAAAACATTAATTTGCATAAAAATAAAAGGAGTCGCCAGTTAATTTTAGATAAAATTAAAAAAAACAAAAAAAGATGACACCGGTCTAGAACCAAAATTCGGATACGGGGGTAAAGGTATCGATGTAGGGGGATGCCCTTGCATCGTCACCGTGAATGCCCTTACTAGGTCGGGTTTATTAAGTAAAAAGTAAGTTGTCACTCAAAATTTAAAAAAAAACAAATGCATGCATAGAACTTGAATAAGGTTTAAATAAGTACAAAAATTAACGCAAATTACAGCGGGCGGGGTGATACGACTACATTTTTACAATTTGATCTAATAACTATGAAAACTGAAAAAAAAAACAGAAATGAAGGCGGTGCCCTACCGAGCCTGCGCGGATCCGCCCAACTCCAAGTAGATATCTGGAATCTTCACCCAGAACTACTCAGTACTGCAGAAATGCCAAGCAGAAATCCGCGTGGATTTCAGTGGCCGGCTCTCAAATGTATCTCCCTTTTTCTCTCAGAATTTTCTCTGCTTTTGCTTCCAGCCTCCCCTTTTTCTCCCCCCTCTGCAGGATCCGCGCGGATCCTTTTATAGACGGAGGTCAGGGTCAGATCACAGCAGTTGCCTCCTCTTTCACTGGAAATCCGCGTGGATTCCAAGTAGTGGGGCCGTCAGTTACCGAGAAATCCGCGTGGCCTTCGGTTGACAAAATCTTGCAAATCCGCGTGATTTTTCGGGTCGAATAATTTGATCCGCAAGATTGTTCGGGTGGACAAGTGGGATCCGTGTGGATCTGTTTTCCGGGCCAGAGCTGGCAAATCCGCGTGGATATCTTCTGGGCTGGAGAGTGAGATCCGCGCGGATTTTGCTTTTCTGGGCCAAAAACTGGGATCCGCGCGGACTTGCTTTGACTGGGCCAAAAATTGGATTCTGCAAGGATCCGTTTTCCAGGCCCCACGTTGAGTTGACTTTGATCAGTTGACTTTGACCAAAAGTTGACTACTATTTTCGGTGTCTACAGTTAGCCCCCACTTTGACTGAGTCTGAGTAAGACGAAAGTCAAAGTATATATCCTGAAAAGAACGTTGTAGTTAACTGGAGGTAGTCCAATTGTTAACTTTGATTGCTGGATATTGTCCAGGCTGAGTTATCCAAGGGTAGCTTGAATATCAAAAGTTTGACCGGAGGTAGTCCGATGCTGGTTCAGGTGCTGGATATTGTCCAGGCTTTAATACTCAAGGGTAGCTTGAGGATTTATCCGGAGTTAGTCCGCTGCTAGCATGGTTGCTGGATATCGTCCAGGCTTGATACGCTTTTTCCTGAAAAGGACAAATTTCGTAAGTATATGACAGATAAAATAAAAAAAGAAAAGATGAAATAAAATAAAATAAAATAAAATGAAAAATATGATAAAAATAAGATGAAAGTAGGATAAGGATACTCCCCTTCCATTTATGTTCAACCATTCATTCAAACTCTTTCTTTCAGCCACTCATACTCTCCTTCCACTCCATTTCTGTTGGAATCCCCGCGACGCCAGGCCATCCAAAGAGCAAATCCGCGTGGAGTTTTGGGAGATAAGGCTCTTGTTGTCCAAGCTTTGGGAGAAATCTGCGTGGAGCTCGAACCCAGGACATATCCGGGTAAATTTTCATAACTCGCTATCTTCATCTTCAACCTTGTGCTCAAGCTCAGGGACTTGCAATTTTCAGCACAAATCCGCGTGGTTCCCCTGTCCTCAGTACCAATTTTCAAACTTAAATTTCTTGGTATTTTTGTGTACCCAGATCCGCGTGGAGCCTCAAAAAAATCCGACTGTTTTGAGCTGTTGTTGAACCCAAATCCGCGAGGATTAGAGATGGATTAGAGCTGGATCAGAGCTGGATTTGAGCTGGATTTGAGCTGGATTAGGCGAGTACACTTCGGTCCAATTTTGAGCTTCAAAATTTCAAGTACTTTGAAACATTTTTGCTGTATTTTGTGGCTTGAATCCGCGTGAATTTCAGTTGCAATTGAGTCGTTTTTGCCCTTGTTTTGAAATCGCGTGGATTCGATTCTGATCGATTTTTTTTGCTGAAATCCGCGTGGATTTCAGTTGTAGTCGAAATTTTTTTTTTTTGCTCTGCTTTGTTGCTGAAATCCGCGTGGATTTCAGTTGCAGTTGAGAATGTTTGCTCTGTTTTGTTGCTGAAATCCGCGTGGATTCCAGTTGCGGTTGGGAATTTTTGCCCACGTGATACTCAGCCCGTGATAAGGTTAAAACGGGTTCTTGAGCTTTTTGTTTGGGCATGCCATAAAATTATGTTTCAGAAATTTAATGTGTGTTGGGTGACAAATCCGCGTGGATCCGACCCAACCCATGCACACGTTGTCGTCTTGAACTTAAATCCATTATGATTAAGTTTTGGACATCCCACTCCGTTTTGCTGCTGGATCCGCGTGGAGCTCCACTGGGCCGAGCCAAACAAAATTTACTTGGCCCAAATCCGCGTGGACCTCCGCTGTTCTGGGCAGTTTTTTGCTCTGCTTAATTAAATCCGCGTGGGGCTTGATAAACCTGTTCTGGGTAGTTAAATCCTGCTCCCCTACCGGGCCGGCGCTTTAGCTTCTCGGGCTCTGAGTATATAGACCTCGTCTCGGATGAAGAGGATGATTGAAGGGCACCCATGTATAATGCTTAGACAATTATCGTTTCATTTATTATTTATGAGCTATCCTAGACGCAAACATTGATGCAAATGCTAATGTATGAATGCTTTTTTTTTTATGACTATATAAAAAGAAAACTAAGATTACATGCGATGCAAAACAAAACAATTAAGACAAGACGTTGAGCTGTGGTCAAAACAAGAGTTGATTTCTATAAATATTATCGGAAGCAAATAAATCTTGATTACACCAAAATTTATACAACTAGCCTCCTTGCAAACAAATAGCTCGGGCTTTTAATCCCAACAACTTCGACAAATCTGCGAGAATTAGCATAGGCTTAACTCTAACCCCAAATCCGTGTGAACCCAAGCAATGGCCCAGGAATCCGCATAGATACCCAGTCCGACCTGTGTTTTGGCCTAAAATTTGCCAAAATCCGCGTGGATTCCAGTACCTGACCCAAAATCTGCAAAATCCGCGTGGACCTGTACTTGGCTCAATAACCTGAAAAATCCGCGTGGATCCGCCCCAAAACTGCTCCGAACATATCAGAAGAGTATTTTGGGCTAAAGGTTTGGAAATCGCCTAAAAAGCATTTCTGGCTCAATAACCTGAAAAATCCGCGTGAATCCGCCCCAAAACTGCTCCGAACATATCAGAAGAGTATTTTGGGCTAAAGGTTTGGAAAATCCGCGTGGATCCATAGGGGAAACTGGGCCAAGCGAAATCTGAAATCCACGTGGATTGCAAGTCCCAACCCAGACTTCGCCAGTAAAGAAATTCTGGGCCGAAAAGAGGAAAATAAAACCTCAGAATCCACGTGGATTCATAGTTTTTTTTTTTTTTGAGGTTGGAAGAAACATGATTTCGGACTTTGGCTTCAGAAATCCGCGTGGATTTACCGGGGCCCGGTGTTCGGTCTCGTTTCGAGCCGAATTAATATCTTTTATAAGAAGTTTTGCTTGTCTTTAATAATTAATTTAGGAATTTTATTATGTTTTTATGTATTTTGCAACATTATTAGATTTTATAGCATTTTATTATTTTTGTTATTATTTTTGATAATTATAAATCAAAATAATAAAATAAATAACATTAGAAAATAAATAAAATAAAACTAAACCTAATCTATTTCCTACCCCAGCCCAATTCCTTTTCTTTTCTTTCTCTTGACTAACCATACCTTAACCCAAATTGAAGCTTAACCCACAACCCGTACCCAAACCCTCAAACCCTAACCCTAACCCTAACCCGTCTACCCATTCTTCCCCCAAAACCCTAATACTAACCTCTTTCCCGTCCCTTTCTCTCATTTCTTCCTAATTCTCTCTCTCTCTCTCTCTCTCTCTCTCTCTCTCTCTCTGATTCTTTCCTTCTTCTTCCTTCCTTTCTTCTTCCCGTGTCCCTTCTCGATTTCCCTTTCTCTTTCTTTCTTTCTCTCTTTATCTCTCTGTTCTTCTTTCTCTTTTCGGCCAGTTGCGCCGATTTCAACCATCCACCATCCTCCATCATCACTCAATCTTCCTTTCTTCTTTCTTTCGATTTTTCTCAGCCAACTTGTGCCCGACATCCACTAACCGCCATAATCATTAGTCTTCTCTTCTCATCTTAATTTTTCATTTATTCTCTAAATTTCTCACTAATTTTATCTTCCAATTTGCAGATTCGGTGGGGGAATTCCAAGAAGATGAGATCGAGTTCAAGTATAAAAGAGGAAGAAGGCGGCGAAGGTGGAATCATCGAAGACCTGGAGGTCGATTTGGGGGGTGACAACCCAATCGGATTTCTAGGGTTCGTTTTAGGCTTATTTTAGGTTTTCAAAGTTCATTTCCAGATTGTATTTGAATTGTCGAAAGCTCAGATTTTAGATTTACGTTTTTAAACTCCTTTTCTTTGGATTATGTTCTCACTGTTGATGTTAAACAATTTCTGGATTTTAGTTTTTCTTTTTGAATGTTGAATTTGCAATTCTGGGTTTTGTTTAGAGTTCGATGATTTATTTGGTTAGTAATGAGTTGTTGTTCGAATTTCTGGCTGAAGGCATGTTAATTCCTGGGTATTGAGATAGATTTAGTTTGAATGTACGATTTAGGATAAATTCTGAGAGTTGTTTTGAGAATTGTTTTGGGTTGGTTCTGTTAGTAGTTCTTTGTTCTGATATTTTCCTTTTCCTCTGTTTTCTTCCTTTCCCCTTCTGTCTCCCTGTATTCGATTTGGGCAAAGGGATTCAAGTCCCTTTGTTTCTTTTCTTTTTCTCTCTTATTTTGTTTCGATCAGTTAGTTCTAGGAAATAGATAGTAGTAATCTTAATTATAGTCTAAGTTGGTTTAGTTATTAGGAAATTAGGATTAATTAGTTGAGATGATTTCAGTTTGGGTTCATCATTAGACATGGTTAGTAATTGGGTCTGGTTGAGTTTTATTAGAATTTGGTTTAATTAATCTATTAGGGTTGATCTTGGTTAATTCATGAAAATAGTTCTTGATTAGTTTACTAGGGTTTATTTAAAGTTTGTTTAAGTAAAATCTCTGTGAAAGTTCTTATTAGTATTAGTTACAAACACAATCCACAATTTAGTGAGGAGGAGGATTAAGGATTTACAAATGCTCCTTCAGAGTGAGGATTTGGGGATTCTTAATAATCTAAATCACAAAGCTTTCCAGTTTGTTAAAGGAAAATTCAAGTCAAGGATTCATATTTAGAGTTAGTACATCAAAGGTATAATTTCTAATTCTCAACTTCATTGTTAGAATTTAGTTTTATTGCTTTCTTATTTCTTACTTTTTTTTATGGCATTCGTAGTTTAGTTTTATTTCTTGTGAAATTTAGTTTCGTTTATTTCTTTTATTTAATGCTTTCTTTAGCCCTTATTGCTTTCATTTGAAATTAGTTTAGTTTATTTAAATTATTTATCGCTTTCTGCACATGAAAACCCCTTACGCAAACCAATTACTTGATGACCTAAAAACTCATTCCTGTGGATACGACAACCCTTAGGAATAATTCATTCCTAAAAACCCCCTAAAACTACTCACGAACAAAATGACGCCGTTGCCGGGGATGGCGTTATTTGGCGATTAAGTTATTGGTTTTTGTGTAAATAATTTATTGCTTTGTTAGATTAGTCTTAAAAGTGTCAAATAAAAAAAAATAAATAAAAAAATTGAGACTTCTAGGAAGAAACGGAAAATTCAACAACCTGAGGTTTGGGCTCGTAATCTTGTTAGTAAAAGATTGGTTAGGAAGCAGGAACCCTTGGTAAAACCACCAAAGATGTCTGGGGAAGAACCACCTAGGGTAACCCTTTATAATCAGTTGTACCCATCTTATGACCCACCTCCATCATGTTTTGTACTTCCAACCTTACCTCCAGGAGTAACTTTTGACCCTAGGCAACACTACACCCAGAACCTACCACTTTTCACAGGAACTGGGTTAGCACTTATATGGACCGCAGAGTATAAAGAGTACATTAGCATGATAACTCCTCCAGGAGTACCATCAGATTATGTTCTTTTAAAATATCTACCTTTTGCTCTGAAGGACACCGCTAAGCGGTGGATGTATAGCATCAAACCTCGGTCCATTACTTCTTGGGATGGTTTTCTAAAGGTTTTTATGAAAAGATTTTTTCCAAACTCCTTAGCTGTTCAACTCAGAAATTCAATTTTGACATTTAGACAGGACGTAGGAGAACCTTTTTGGAAAGCTTTTGAACGATTTAAAAACCTGCTGTCCCAATTCCCTCACCATGGTCTTGACATGGTACGACTGTGTCAAATCGTGTACGAGGGTGTCGACCATGAAACTAGAGTCACACTAGAGTCAATGTGTCAGGGAGGTTTTATGGATAAAACTGCTGATGAGGCCTGGGATTTTTTAGAAAGCATGTCTGAAAGGGCAATGCAATGGGGAACAACTAGAGATGAATCATTAGGAGCCAAACTGTCAAATGCTAAGGGAGGTGTTCATGTTGTGAGTGAAAGTACAAGTTATGAGGCTAGGTTTGCTTCTCTTGAAAATATGATTAAAACCTTAGCCCAGACCCAATTAGCTGCCTCGCAACCGAAAAGCTGTGCTCAGGTTAACTCTTGGGATAATCCATTTACTCCTAACCCCCAGTCTCATGTGTCTTGTGCGTTGTGCCAAAGTATTGAACATGTTATCTCTGCTTGCCCATTCTACATTCAACAACTGCCTGCTAGTTCTGAGTATGTGAATGCATTGTATAATAACTACAAACCTGACCATTACCAACCCTACCAGCACCAAGGGATGCGCAAGCACCCCTTACTCTCTTATGGCCCTGAAAACCAGAATGTGTTGAGACCACCCTTAAACCAAGGAGGAAGTTTCCAAGGAAACCCACCTCCTCAACCTCGACCACCACTCCAGGGAGCTTATCAAGCCCCTCGAGGGCCATCTGTCCAACCTTTAGTTGCCCAAAACAGACCCCCCCAAACTCTGAATCGAACAAAATGGCGCCATTGCCGGGGATGGCGTTATTTGGCTGATTAGGTTATTGGTTTGTGTGTACGTAGTTTATTGCTTTCTAGGAAAAATGTAGCAAGAAAGAAGAAAAAAATATTGAAAAAATAAAATGAAAAAATAAAAAAAATAGAAAAAGAAAGTTATGGTTAGTCCCCGATTCCCCCAATATGAGTATGAAATATTTTGGAAATATTTTGCTAGATTACATGATTTTCGTGCTCAATGTGAATTATATGGTATCTTTTATGGTACATTAGATCTTTTGGGAATTGTTAATGAGGGTGTGAACTATGAAACCCGAAACCTTTTAGATTATTACGGGTTTTCTGATTTAGGAGAAGATGCTGCATGGGAATTTCTTGAATGGTTGTCTAGGGATTCTTATGAATTTGAGCAACAAAGTGTTAATCCTAGCTTCCAATCTCCTTATGCACTACCCTCTGAGACTTTAGCCATACCATATGATGAGTACCCCCAAAACTTTTATGATCAATCTAGTAGTGGGGAGTACTTAGAAAACTTTTGTGAGACCTTGCCTGAACAATCATGTGAATACCCCCAGTATTTTGATGATCACTCTTCTGGTAGGGGTTATGTTGAAAATTCTTTTGATCATCCCCAATGTGACGTTGTTGAGTCAACTCCTGTGTGCTCATATTGTAATTCTCCATACCATGATTCTGATTCATGTTTACAACCTAAAGCGGATGAATTCTGTGCGAAAATGAATGAGTGCACACAAATTTTTTTACATATGATTGACTCTAGGGTAGAAACTTCTTCTTCACCAGTGGTTGAGTCGATAGTTGAAGTAGATCATTCATCATCATTGAGTCCTGAAATGCATGTTGATTCTTTTGTTTATGAATCTGATGATGATGATGCCTATTTTCACAGACCTAGTTTTGCATGTATAGAGCTTAGCAAGTCCTTAACTCTAGCCACATCTAAAGAGCATGAGAAAACTGTTGATTTTGTGTGTGACGATGAAGAACTTGATGATAACATGCTTGATGATGAACCATTGCCCACACCTTTATCCATGCTTTCATGTGAAGAGAAAGTTGAGTTTACTGAATGCCATGATGTCTGTGATTTAACTGAACATGGTCTTATTGAGAGTGAAATAGAATCTTTTGTGATTGAATGTGTGCTTGAAACTGAACTATTCACTTTCATTAAGAATCATTGTATTAATGAGGCATTAGCTACCCTTCCTTGCGAGTCCACTGATGTAAAATCTTGTGAGGATGAACTTGAGTCTTTGGGGATCGATCCTAAGTGTTTAAACTTGGTTTGCGACAATGACATTTTTGACGGTGATATGCTTTATGAGTCATTGTTTGCATCAAGGTCTGCGCATGAGAAGGTTCAGGAACGTGTTGTATTGCAACCTCCCGTTGATTTGCATACTCCATTTACAAGTCAATGGGAGGAATCAATTGTCTGGTCTCCATTTGAAATGCCTAGGAAAGCTGTGTGCATTCCTGCAGTCCGTCATTCTTATAACTTTTCTGGGGCATTTGATAAACTATTAAGAGCACTAACATTTGTTGATGTGCCATTGAAATTGTGCTCTTATATTCACCATTCTGAAATGCATTCAAGAATGCATGATTTGTTACTACGGGCGTTGAATGGTTCTGACATGGTGCCCAGCGTCTTGAGGTGAGATGGAGTGGCTGATGCTCCATAAATGGTATTATTTTGAGATTTCATTGCTTGGGTATACTCAGTACCCAACCAGGTAATATCCTTCCTTATCATTCTTTTTCATTTAGTAAGTTATCTTTCTTTTCTTAATTTGTTTTCTTTTTGTGTATTTCTTTTCTTTCATATGCTTGCTCATCTCTGTTTCCATTAAGGATATTGTAATATTTTTGTGTGGGAGTGGAGGTAGCATGCATGTTGGCTAGTGTTTTTCTTTTCCTTTTGTGAGTTTTTCTTTTATGTGATCTTTGTTTTCTTTTGTGTGTGGTGTCACCTTAGTCACAATGAGGACATTGTAGAGTTTTTGTGTGGGAGTGGGGTGGCACGTGTGCCTTTTTAATTTTTCCTTTTTCCTTTTTTGTTTCCCCCCCTAATTTTTTTTTATTGTGATCTGGTAGACTAATTAGACTTTCAGTTTGTCTTGCTTCACTTTGAAAAGTTTGGTTGAGAACTTAAAAGTTTTTGAAACTGAATTTGTAAATCTTCTGATTTTGAGTCAAGTATTGAATAGTGTGTTTACCTGCTTTGACTATCTTAGTAAGTGTAAATATGCGTGCCGCAAATCTTTGAGCTAGGGTCAGTTGAATGAGCCCTATCCCGTGAGTCCACAAAGCTTAAAAGTATGAATTGATCACTTTTATCAATTCTTTTATTTTCTGAGTGACTCCACCACTAGTTGCACCTCTAGAACTTGTTTTGCATCTTATTTGAGACTACATCATTGCATTACATATTGGGACAATATGGTTGAGGCATTCTTTTCATTTAACTACATAGCCAAACAGCCCCCCTAACAATATTATTACTGTTATTTAGCCCCGCCTAGCCTTTGATTACCTCTCTGCTTGGATATTGTGAAAGATCATTAATCTGGGAGTTACAATTGGTTCGGTGTTGCTGCAAATGAAGTGAGATGTTGGGGAGTGAATTTATTGAATTGGGACAAATTATGTTTCCTAATTATTATGAGTTAGCTAATTGGCTATGATGTTCTTTAGATGTATTGAGGTCGAAGCTAAGTTTTTATGTATATTCGTGTTTCTTCTCCCTTGATTACCCACCAAAAAGAAAAAAAAATATATGTAAAAAAAAAAAATCAAAAAGGGTGATTAAGGATGACTCAATTAAGAGTTCTTAGCCTTTGACTGGTTGTAAAGTTTGAAAAGGTGTTTTGTTCTTAATGAGGGAGAAGAGTGAACTCCTTGCGTACATTAAGCAAGAAGGTGAGTTGAGAGAAAATCTTTGTTGAAAATCAATCCAAGCATGACTCTTTTAACTCCTCATATCCAAACTTTACTACTCCTTTTCCCTTAACCTAAGACTCGTTACAACCCTAAAAAGACCTCTTGATTGTCACTTGTGTATTTGCATACTAGCAGTAAAGAGCGAGATTCTTACCAAGCTTATGGTAGGTTGTTTCTTTTGGTCTGAGTATGAGAAAAACCCACATACACATTCAAATTTGAGTGTTTGAGCGTTCATCTTTTGTATCCTAAAGTGAGGTTTTCTCTTTTGACTGGCCTACTTCCATAACCAACCGCGCATATTTGCATTCATCTTAGTTCTGTTGGCAGTTTTTCGCATCTAAAGTACTTGTTCTCTCTACTTAATTTCAAAGACTTCATTCCATCTACTTTACACTGATTTTGTTCTCTTCTAAGTTGATCTTGGTATTTGCTCGACGAATTGGTGTGTTTAATTGGTTAGTCTGTTGGGGTATTTAAATGTATTTTAACCTTTTTCTTTTTAGTTCTTTTGTTTCTTCTTTTTCCTTTTTCTTTCTTGAGTCTTTTCCTTTTTAATCTGAGTTTACTTTTTCTTTGGATTTTGTGGGTATATCTTCTGCAAACCCTCACGAGACCCACTCGTCCACTAGGGGAAACCTAGGGGTTTAAAGGGCTTGTTGCATATGCTAAATGCAACCGTGATTCCTACGAAAGTGAGTTGGGATAGTTAATTTCTTTTTTTGTTTTAATTTGCTCGGGGCGAGCAAACCTTTGTGTGGGAGTGTTGTTCGGTCTCGTTTCGAGCCGAATTAATATCTTTTATAAGAAGTTTTGCTTGTCTTTAATAATTAATTTAGGAATTTTATTATGTTTTTATGTATTTTGCAACATTATTAGATTTTATAGCATTTTATTATTTTTGATAATTATAAATCAAAATAATAAAATAAATAACATTAGAAAATAAATAAAATAAAACTAAACCTAATCTATTTCCTACCCCAGCCCAATTCCTTTTCTTTTCTTTCTCTTCGGCCCAGAACCATACCTTAACCCAGCCCAAGCTTAACCCACAACCCGTACCCAAACCCTCAAACCCTAACCCTAACCCTAACCCGTCTACCCATTCTTCCCCCAAAACCCTAATACTAACCTCTTTCCCGTCCCTTTCTCTCATTTCTTCCTAATTCTCTCTCTCTCTCTCTCTCTCTCTCTCTCTCTCTCTCTCTCTCTCTCCTTTCCTCGGATTCTTTCCTTCTTCTTCCTTTCTTCTTCCCCGTGTCCCTTTCTGATTTCCCTTTCTCTTTCTTTCTTTCTCTCTTTATCTCTCTGTTCTTCTTTCTCTTTTCGGCCAGTTGCGCCGATTTCAACCATCCACCATCCTCCATCATCACTCAATCTTCCTTTCTTCTTTCTTTCGATTTTTCTCAGCCAACTTGTGCCCGACATCCACTAACCGCCATAATCATTAGTCTTCTCTTCTCATCTTAATTTTTCATTTATTCTCTAAATTTCTCACTAATTTTATCTTCCAATTTGCAGATTCGGTGGGGGAATTCCAAGAAGATGAGATCGAGTTCAAGTATAAAAGAGGAAGAAGGCGGCGAAGGTGGAATCATCGAAGACCTGGAGGTCGATTTGGGGGGTGACAACCCAATCGGATTTCTAGGGTTCGTTTTAGGCTTATTTTAGGTTTTCAAAGTTCATTTCCAGATTGTATTTGAATTGTCGAAAGCTCAGATTTTAGATTTACGTTTTTAAACTCCTTTTCTTTGGATTATGTTCTCACTGTTGATGTTAAACAATTTCTGGATTTTAGTTTTTCTTTTTGAATGTTGAATTTGCAATTCTGGGTTTTGTTTAGAGTTCGATGATTTATTTGGTTAGTAATGAGTTGTTGTTCGAATTTCTGGTTGAAGGCATGTTAATTCCTGGGTATTGAGATAGATTTAGTTTGAATGTACGATTTAGGATAAATTCTGAGAGTTGTTTTGAGAATTGTTTTGGGTTGGTTCTGTTAGTAGTTCTTTGTTCTGATATTTTCCTTTTCCTCTGTTTTCTTCCTTTCCCCTTCTGTCTCCCTGTATTCGATTTGGGCAAAGGGATTCAAGTCCCTTTGTTTCTTTTCTTTTTCTCTCTTATTTTGTTTCGGTCAGTTAGTTCTAGGAAATAGATAGTAGTAATCTTAATTATAGTCTAAGTTGGTTTAGTTATTAGGAAATTAGGATTAATTAGTTGAGATGATTTCAGTTTGGGTTCATCATTAGACATGGTTAGTAATTGGGTCTGGTTGAGTTTTATTAGAATTTTGTTTAATTAATCTATTAGGGTTGATCTTGGTTAATTCATGAAAATAGTTCTTGATTAGTTTACTAGGGTTTATTTAAAGTTTGTTTAAGTAAAATCTCTGTGAAAGTTCTTATTAGTATTAGTTACAAACACAATCCACAATTTAGTGAGGAGGAGGATTAAGGATTTACAAATTCTCCTTCAGAGTGAGGATTTGGGGATTCTTAATAATCTAAATCACAAAGCTTTCCAGTTTGTTAAAGGAAAATTCAAGTCAAGGATTCATATTTAGAGTTAGTACATCAAAGGTATAATTTCTAATTCTCAACTTCATTGTTAGAATTTAGTTTTATTGCTCTCTTATTTCTTACTTTTTTTTATGGCATTCGTAGTTTAGTTTTATTTTTTGTGAAATTTAGTTTCGTTTATGTCTTTTATTTAATGCTTTCTTTAGCCCTTATTGCTTTCATTTGAAATTAGTTTAGTTTATTTAAATTATTTATCGCTTTCTGCACATGAAAACCCCTTACGCAAACCAATTACTTGATGACCTAAAAACTCATTCCTGTGGATACGACAACCCTTAGGAATAATTCATTCCTAAAAACCCCCTAAAACTACTCACGAACACCCGGATAAGATTTTTGAAAATTAAAGCCCTATAAAGGTGTTAAGTTGCATGAATCCGCGAAGAGCTCATGTTGCTTCAAAGGCCAGAAACAGATAACCGGAATAAATTATCGGGAAATTTTTTTATTTGTTTGGGCCGGACTTTAGAGAAGCTTCCTACGTATCCACATTCCATGGAATCAGGCCATCGTAGTTCAAAAGGTGGAGTAAGTATTTAGTTGCTGACGAAATAGGTCAGTGGCTAATAACTTAAGGATAGTTGCTGGTTCTGGTCACCAGTTGCTATATTTGGCCTTGTCTTTAAGGCATAGAATTTTCTTAGTTTGTCCAGTTTTGTTGAAGCTTCTTGACTCATATGTGAATATACTAGGAGGGATATGCCCGGGGTGATAAGCCACCAAGAGTACGTAAGAACTTCATGAATGAGAAATCTTCCTAGGATGTTGTGTCAACAAAACCCGCATTTCCAAGCCGAAATTGATATATGTGAACATGCTTTTGTAAAAGTTGTTCAAGAGCTTGGCTTCTAGTATTAGACCCGATGTTGAACATGCTTAAAAAAGTAGTCCAATTATACAATCACCTGAGAAATTCTCTTTAAAATTGTGGACCATGCAAGCTGCCATGAAAACATCCAAATGATCTCATTGCCCAAAAATTCGTGAGGGATTATAGGGACTTGACTTGTGATGAACATGCTTAAAAAAAGTTGTTCTTATGTAAAATGTTGCTAAAAGAATTGATGATGAGCATTTTCTCTTGAAAATCCTGCGAGGGCTTTTCCACAAACATCTGTTAGGACTTTCCTTATCTAGCTTATTGTTACTGGATAGTAGAGCTTGACCTTGCCATCCGATGAACATGAAGGAAAGTGACAAGACCAACGTGTCATTTCCACGAGAAGAGATGAGAACGAAATGCCTACTCTTAGGCACCCTAGATTGACTGCTAAAAGGTGAGCAAAGGAAAAAAAATTTTGTCCCTGGATGCAACCTGTAGTGATCAGGAAATTGTATCTTGATAGCCCTCAATTAAAAAAAGAAAACGGAGGGAAAGAGAAAGCCCCCAGTTTGAAAGGGAGACAAAAGGGAAAAGAAAGCCCCCAATTCGAAAGGAAGACGTCTGAGAGAAGAGAAAGCCCCCGGTGTAAGCCATGAAGAAAAGAAGGTGTGAGACTTCACGAGCAAGACCTCATATCACATAACAATAAGACCAGTGAGAGAAACAATGATGCATAAAGTCAAAATCATGTCAAAGCAAACTCTATTTCAATACTATGAGCGTAAAACCAAGACACAAACCAGTTACACTATGTTGTACCTCTAAACAATCATGTATCACCTTAGCAATTGGTGAGCTAGTGAAGCTAGTAGATCCTCACTTTAGGTAAAATGGAACACTCCTCTCAATGTGTTTAGAAATATGTAAGGGTTCACTCAAACTCGTTCCGATGCATACAGCTGCCATAAGCTTGGCAAGACTCTCAACCCTCCATCACTGAGGACAACATGCAAAAATGCTAATCATGAGGACTTTCAAAAGGTTGTAATGTGGTTTAGGCTAGGGTAAGAAGGGAAATTATTTGGGAAATGTGGAGCTAAGTAGCCAAGTACCTAAAGAGCAACGACATTTCCACTTCATGCAGTGCAACACCTCCAAAAGAACGCAAAACATCCCCAACAAATGAAACTTAGGATGGAGTACTAAAAATCTAAAATAAAAATAAAACTTCGTCTTTCTTTTTTCTTTTTTTTTCTTTTTTTCTCTTTTTTTTTACTTTTTGTTTTTTTTATTACGAATTCCTTGTTTTTGAACTTTTTCTTTTTTTTTTCAATGAATAGCATGAATATGTAAAGAACAGCTCGAACCCTAATAGTTACAAATTACAATCTTTGAAGATAAAAGGGGAGAAAAGATATTCAACAATGTACTTCTCTTGTAGCAACAAACCTACTACTCACTCTCAATAATCGACCACGAAACAAATTTCTAAACAATCGACTGCTCATTCTATCTTGGCTAAAGGTAGAAAATTATGTGAAGGCCAAGGGTGCACACTTATAGGGTAAACAACAAGACAGGAAAAAGGGTTAGCAAGGGCTTGCAAAAAGAGGTCAAAATGTCAGGTAGCTATTTGGCTATGTAGTTAACAAAAAGCTGCCTCAATCATATTAACACAATGCATATGCCAAATGTGATTTTAAGGAATGTCAAGCCAAGTTCTAGAGATGCACACATGGAAGAGTTACACACAAAAAGAAAATTGGGACTATATATATAATGAATAGTCTATGAAGGCTCAAAATCTCACGGGTTATTCTACTAACTCTTCAACTAGCTCAAAAAAGATAAACAATTACTAAGATTCAACAATCATGCAAGAAGTACTCAAGAGAAAATGGCTTGCACAAGGCAATACAACTCAAAGCATTTCGACTGAATAATTGCTTCGACCTAGACATCTTGTTCAGTGTAATGTCCCCAAACTCTGTCGTACTTGTAGAATTCACCAGCCTCCCAAGCTCAAAGTATTTTATATTGGCTCATCCTTTTCTTGGAAGTTGTTCTAGTGCTTCAGCACATGGAGCGTTCTAAGGTATTCTCCTCGTTTCCCTTGCAAGGCTGGAAGTTTGCTTATTAGTATAAGTGTTCTTCCAGCCCCCAGTTAGCCAGTTCACTTTCGATTTTGATTCCAGCCAATCTTAGTGATGCAAAGTCCTTAATAGGTTGGAACCTTAGGTGGGTGTTGTACGAGGGTTGTAAGCCTTGCACAAGCATATCTACTTGATGTTCCTCAGAAGGTCGATCTACCATTTGAGCTGCTTTCGCCCTCCATCGAGCGAAGTAGTCAGAGAATGTCTCTTCCTCTCCTTGCTTCATGAGCTCCATGTCCCTTAAAGTGACGGGCATGTCAACATTGTAGGAGTACTGATGAAGGAACTCCCTGCAAAGTGAGCTCCACTGAGAGGACTTGATAGGACTCAGTGTATTATACCACTTCATGACGTCCGGGCCTAAAGTCCAAGGAAAAATGATATGGTAAATATCCTCTTCTACCCCTTTTAATGTCATTGCTCCCAGGAAATTCCGCACATGTTGATGTGGGTTTTCAGTGCCATGAAACTTTATATCAGGCATGTTGAATTTCGGAGGCAATCTGCCCCTTGGAACTGATGTGAAACCAATATCATCCATGAATTGATTGTTAAAGAGTATAGACTCTTTCAACATTTGCTCAATACGATCAAGTTTCGATTTCGAAACCCCGTGGACTGATCCATCCTTCTCTCTTCCAGATTGTTCTACTTCACTCGTAGGAGGATTCTTCATATTCGAATTTTTCACCTCCTCCATGGCGTGAATGACAGCGTCGATTCTTTGGTTTTGTGCCTCTAGCTGTGCATTCATAGTCACTTGCATATTTAGAATTATGTTGGTGAGCTGCTCCAACTCAGAATTTGGAGGAGGTGGAGGAGGTGCTTGCTCCTCTCCTTGGTCATTATGTAGGTGCTCTTCATGGTGATCATCATTGGGATCCGACATTATCTCAAATGGGTCAATTACCAAAGACTCAACACCTTCCTCAGATGCTTCTTCGTCGGTTGCTCTTGAATTGGTTGCCTCAGACGATGCCCGATCTTCGTTACTGTCGTAGTGGACGTCAAAAGTTTCCAACCGACCCGTCTCGTCCCGCTGATAAACCCGAAACCAACCTATCCTGCCCCTGAAAGGTGGATGAACTCGAAGACTCAGCTCAACGTCGCTCTAAAACTTCATGCATGCAATGGATGAAGAATTCTATTTGGACCCCGAATGATCGAACTAAAGCTCAAAATCATATGCGAAGCCCAAATAAAGCTCTTATGCAAAATGCAGACTCTGGCCTGGAATGACATATTTAGACCTTATCGGGCCGAGCTTGAAAACGAACTCAGGCCTCATATAAGGGCTAAACATACCGTTTCTAGCCGACTAAACAGACCGAGGAGCCCATTTGGACCACACAAGAGCGGGCTCGCTCACAAAATCCGCGAGGATCCATGAGGCCCAGCAGCCTTGTGCCGCCCAAATGACCTGCCGACACAAGATAAAAAGACTTCACACACACAGAAATGACCCTAAGGACACCTCAATTTAGGCCCAGTAGTAACCGAGCTCGCTGGGATCCGTGCGGATTTCATGGGCTCAGGCTTGCTACTAAGCCTAAATCCAGGTCAAACAAAGAAAGGAGGTGAAGGGGAAAAAAACGAGAATTTGGACCATACATGGCTCAGCCCAACCTGAGATCCGCGTGGATCCCCTGGGCTCGAGTTATGTATGGGCCAAATACTAAAGACAAGACGACGAAAAAGGAAAGCGGGAATACTGGCTTGGACCATACGGGTTCGACCCTGCCTGAGATCCGCGCGGATTTCAGGAGCCTAAACTCCGTATGGGCCAAGTCAGTCATCACGACCCAACACATAACCCTAGAAAACATCTTGACTTAGGCCCGGTAGTACCCGAGCACACCAAAAATCCGCGCGGATTTCTGGGCTCAAAAGCGCTACAAAGCCCAGACTGACGCCTGTAAGCCTGACCATTAATTTGGGCTATGCAAGCGCTGACCAGTCATAAAATCCGCGTGGATCTTCGGGGTCAGACCTTGTATAGACCAAATCAATTATCTTGGCCCACAACTCAAAAGAAAACGACCACTTGATTTTTTTTACTTTTTTTTTTGTCTAAGCATTACGGCATGGTCTCAGGTTCGAAGGTTACAAAGAGCACATAGCACACAAATGAATTCCAACTTAACCAAGGGCCTATGTTTAGGGGGTTAAAGGGTCGGTTCGTCCTAACCTCTAGCTCGTGTCCCGAGTATTTGAACTTCCATGGGGTGCATGGCAAGATTAATGTACCCGGGTTGCTCCCTTTTATCATGTGGATTAGGGAGTGGTGCACGAGTGGGAAAACAACCACCGGCTCGGTGAAGATCTAAGTGGACCCACCGAGTTGAATGGTTTTGTTTTCCCAAAATGAATGGTAAAAATGGGGATAAACCTAAACGGTGCTTTTAGTGCCCAACAAAGGGGAAAGCCCGAGAAAATGCAAACATGCCTTAAATTAAAAAACGTGACAACTTTTTTTTTAAAAAAAAAAACCCGACTTTTCAAGTCTTACCCACTTACTAAATAAGTCCCCAGTGGAGTCGCCACTGTAGGGCCCACGGCCCTGGAGGGCACGGTCCCCCGCGGAGTGTCGAAACGACGTAGGGTTGCTTATTGGTCCTAGGGTACAAATTTTAACAATTTCTTTTAAGGTATAAAACGTTTTCCGCACGTTAATGCTAAATCGGGCCAACTCTTCTACCTCGAAATTTCAGCACCAATATCTATTCGGGAATGGCCCGTGAGCCCGATGTAATCGGAAATCCACGCGGATTTCCCAGATTACTCGAGGCCCAGGTCCATTCCGAATGGGATATTGGTCACTAGACATCAAAATGGTGTACTGGGCTAGCATATTGGCCCAAAATCCGCGAGGATTTTCCCGCCAACATGCACGACCCGGTCCACTATTTTATGTACAGCGACCTACAATTAGAACAGGGGTCAGGCCAGGCCCACTGCCCAGAAATCCTCGCGGATTTCTGAACAGTGCTCTGGGCCAGCTTACCTGTTCTGGTCATGGGTATTAAAATTGGAGCGAAGTATTAGGCCCGAAAAACATTAATTTGCATAAAAATAAAAAGGAGTCGCCAGTTAATTTTCGATAAAATTAACAAAAACAAAAAAAGATGACTCCGGTCTCGAACCAAAATTCGGATCCGGGGGTAAAGGTATCGATGTAGGGGGATGCCCTTGCATCGTCGTATGTGACCCTTACTAGGTCGGGTTTATTAAGTAAAAAGTAAGTTGTCACTCAAAATTTAAAAAAAAAACAAATGCATGCATAGAACTTGAATAAGGTTTAAATAAGTACAAAAATTAACGCAAATTACAGCGGGCGGGGTGATACGACTACATTTTTACAATTTGATCTAATAACTATGAAAACTGAAAAAAAAAACAGAAATGAAGGCGGTGCCCTACCGAGCCTGCGCGGATCCGCCCAACTCCAAGTAGATATCTGGAATCTTCACCCAGAACTACTCAGTACTGCAGAAATGCCAAGCAGAAATCCGCGTGGATTTCAGTGGCCGGCTCTCAAATGTATCTCCCTTTTTCTCTCAGAATTCTCTCTGCTTTTCCTTCCAGCCTCCCCTTTTTCTTCCCCCCTCTGCAGGATCCGCGCGGATCCTTTTATAGACGGAGGTCAGGGTCAGATCACAGCAGTTGCCTCCTCTTTCACTGGAAATCCGCGTGGATTCCAAGTAGTGGGGCCGTCAGTTACCGAGAAATCCGCGTGGCCTTCGGTTGACAAAATCTGGCAAATCCGCGTGATTTTTCGGGTCGAATAATTTGATCCGCAAGATTTTTCGGGTGGACAAGTGGGATCCGTGTGGATCTGTTTTCCGGGCCAGAAATGGAAAATTCGCGTGGATATCTTCTGGGCTGGAGAGTGAGATCCGCGCGGATTTTGCTTTTCTGGGCCAAAAACTGGGATCCGCGCGGACTTGCTTTGACTGGGCCAAAAATTGGATTCTGCAAGGATCCGTTTTCCAGGCCCCACGTTGAGTTGACTTTGATCAGTTGACTTTGACCAAAAGTTGACTACTATTTTCGGTGTCTACAATAGGCAAAACATCACACCATAAAGATTCTTTAAAGGATTTACCAATGGAAAAGCTTACCAAACATCTTTGAGTCACTTGTAGATCTTCACCCTGATTGAGCCACTGGATGGTGTAGGGCTTTGGATGGGGACTCGTTTCCAGCTGAAGTTTGTCCACCATAATAGTTGATGCCACATTAGTGCTGCTTCCACCATCAATGATCAACGAACAAACTTTTCCCTTGATTGTGCAACGAGATTGAAAGATGGCCTCTCGTTGTTGTTGATCTTCAAAAACAATTGAGTTACAAAGAACTCTCCTCATAAGGAACATCTCGTGAGCCATGGTGATGGACGGTTGGGGTTTTTGTGATTCAGGTATGGAGGGGATTGTGTTTGGGCTGTTTTGTGGGGCTAGGGTTGCACTCGAAACAACCTAGAGCTCTGATACCAAAATTATGATGTATAATGGGATCAAAGATTGTATCTTGATCAATTACACATCAAGGGAGACGTGCAACCAATCTCAACATGGGACGCTTCAAGTGAATTAGGGTAAAAGGTAGGGTGCTTCATGAGGGAAAGATGGAGTCTTGCAGAGAATTGAGATGGAGAAAGATGAGATCTTTGTGGAGTTTGAGAGAGGAGAGATGGACGGAAAATAAGGGAGGACTTTGGGATTGACATGAAGTCTTTTGTGATGGAGGAGAGAGTATGGATGAGAGATTTGAGAGAAGGATGTTCGAGAGAGTATGAGTGAGGGAGAGATTAGGGTTTGAGAGAGAAATTGGAGGAGACGTTTTGAGAGAGGGAAAGAGAGGATGAATGCATGAGAGAGATTTTGAGAGAGAGTGGCGTGAGATTGAGAGGAAGAGAGAACTAAGATATTTTTTGGTTTTTTGGTTTTTATGAAAAGAAAAGACTTGTTTTTGGATTTTGATTTAATCAAACTAGAAAGAAAGAAAACGAAGAGAAAGATTTATCTTAACTATATTGATAGAAAGATAAAAGGAGTAATTATCTTAACTGTATTGACAGAAAGATAGGAACGGATAGTTCTAGGTTTCTAACTTGAATCCACAAGAAAGACAACCTAGGGCTAACTTGATCTAGACCGCAACCTAGGATCAAGCTCTTCCTAACCACTTGGGTGCCATGCCAAGATACAATAGAAGAAAGGGGGTGAGAGTTTATCCAAACACTCGAGAGAAAGCTAAAAGCTTAACTATTTTCATAATTCAAAGTTGGGTGCCTTTGAGAGGCTACAAGCCTAGCTATTTATACTACTAAATTCCTAAACCTCCTAGGACTCTCAAGATTGGCGTGCAAGCCATCTTCTCCTACTAGGACTCTATTACTTGGCATGCAAGCCAAGGACTCCTAATACTAGACGCCATCTACTCCATCTCCTCCTTGGATTAGGACTCCTTATCCTAAGGGGAGTTGGTTACAAGAGATAATAATCCTTTTAGGACTTGGCTTTCCTAATCCAAGATGGATTAGTTACAAAATAAGCCAACCTTATCTAGGACTACATAGCTTGGTGCCTAATCTAGCACACCATACGCCTATCACACACACACACACATTTCTAGATCATTCTAGAACATTCTACACTACTCTAGATTAATCTAGACTCCTACGACTTGGTGTCCAAGTTTATATATATTACTTGGCACCTCACACAACTGGAAACGTAAATAAAACCCTAGAAATGTAAAGAAATACATCAAAAGGCCAAAAATGTGAACTTCATCTTGAAATGGTCAGAAATGTGAAGTTCATCTCAAAATGATCAGAAATGTGAACTTCATCTTGAAATGGTCCAAACTGTGAAGTTCAACTTGGGCTTTGTACTTGGGCCTTTAGTTGTGGACTTGGACTTGCCATGGATAGGTTTCCATCGTCTTCCATGAATCTTGGGTCTCCAAAAGCAAGCCCATGGCTATGTGAGCCTCCATCTCCTTCTATGAACCTATGGTCCCCAAAGGTGAGACCTAGGTTGAGCAGTTCTCCTTCATGGGCTTCTTCTGATGTTTTTGGCGTGGGCCAAAATACATCACTGCCATCCATAGGTGGATTAGTTCATCACCCTCAATCTCGTAACCCTCTAGAAATAGAAGGCAATAAGCCTGCCAATTTGAGGATTCCTTTAGAATATGCTCAGGTTCTACCATTTCCAATATGCTGGAATAATCTCGTTGGAATTCATTTTTGTTGTTTGCCTTGCTTTTTCCTTTGGCTGCAAGGATGAATCTTATATGGGTTCAGACCCTCATGAGGAGATTTCATGACAGTCATCAATGACTTGTGGAAAGTCAGTTGTGTCTGATACTGATAGAACACGCTCCTCTAGTTGAGCTGGTTTCCCCTTGGCTGGTGTAACCTTTCTCTCGACCTCCACAACATCCCTATAAGTGAAACAGTTCAGCACAATCATGAGTATTCTGTATTTTCCTGTAGTAGAGATTTAATTAGGGTGTGTTTGGTACAAAGGAAAACCGTTTTCTAAGAAAATGATTTACCTTGAAACAGGGGAAAGCACTTGTTGAGCTGCAGACTGAGCATGGGTCGCTCCTGAGTGTGTAAAATGGCTGTGTGATCCGGATGTCACAGAATTCAAGTCAGGGACACAACTTTGAGTATCAGAAACTTTGCGGGTTAATTGGCCAACGCAAGACACACAATTTGAGCTTCCTCCTACATGATCTTGGAAGGGAGATAACTTCTTCGGCTGAGGCTTAAAGACCAGGGAATTGAGAGCGATTGGGGATGAATTCTGACACGCATGAAACCGGAACTTCCTGATCTGAAGCGGAGTTGGTCGTGGGCCTCGATGATGTATTTTGGCCCACGCCAAATACAACCCAAGAGGCCCAAAACAATTTCAAAGAAACAAGGCAAGCTTTGATGGAAAATATGAGCACAGAGGCCCAAAGGCCCATTCATATGGTATGCTCTTTATGGTAAGAGGATGTCCAAACATTCTAGAATAGGAAAGATCAAGCCAACCAGCCCATCAGAACAAGGCCCAAGTTCACGTCCAAGATGATACCCATTCTTGATTTTAATCTTTTGGATGTAACTTTATGTTTATTAGCTTTATTTAGCTTATTGTTATTTTAGTGTGATTTAATTAGCTTTTAGTTTTATTTTTAAATAAATGTAAGATGCCAAGTATATTATAAACTTGATCATCAAGTCATAGGAAGTCCAATAGGAGTCTAGATAAGTCTAGAATATTCTAAGTTGTTCTAGAATATTCTAGAAGTGTGTGTGTGTGCTTTAGGCGTGTGATATAGTGAGATTAGGCACCAAGTTAGTCTTGTAATCCTAGATAAGGTTGGCTTATTTTGTAACTAATCCATCTTTGAATAGGAAAGCCAAATCCTAAAAGGATTATTATCTCTTGTAACCAACTCCCCTTTGGATAAGGAGTCCTAATCCAAGGAGGAGATGGAGTAGTAGGCTTCTAGCATTAGAAGTCTTGGCTTGCACGCCAAGCTAGGGTTTACTAGAAGCTCTAGGATTCAGTCTAGTATAAATAGCTTAGGCTTGTAATCGTTTTAAGAACATAATCCAGTTTAAAATATGAATCAAGCTTTGAGCTTACCCCCTAGAGTGTTTGGATAAACTTCTCCCCTTTCTTCTATTGTATCTTGGCATGGCACACAAGTAGTTAGGAAGAGCTTGATCCTAGGTTGCGGTCTAGATCAAGTTAGGCCTAGGTTGTCTAACTTGTGGATTCAAGTTAGAAACTTAGTTCTATCCGATTTTATATTTCTGTCAGTACAGTTAAGATAATTTCTCAATTATCTTTCTATCAATATAGAAGATAATCCCCTTTGTTTACCCCTTTCATCCCAACATCCCACTCCCTCTCTCTCTCAAACATTCACTTCTTCTCTCTCTCACAAAAGCTCCGACAAACTCCCTCTCTCTCCATAACAACCTTCCAATAACTTTTCTCTCTCCTCCAACAAACTCCCTCCATCATTATTCTCTCCATCTCTCCCATAACTCATGCCATCTCCCCCTCTACTTCCTCCATAATTCGTCCAACTCCCTCACTCAAGCCTCCATCAAGAATCCCTCTTCCCTATTCAAGATTCAATTCTTATTGTTTCTTGAATCCACAAAAGTCCTCACGACAAAATAACCTGTTTTCCCTCCACTTTCTCTCCTCTATTCATGTGAATCATCCCCTTATTCTACCCTAATTCACGTGAAGTGTCCCATGTTGAGATTGGTTGCACGTCTCCCTTGATGTGTAATTGATCAAGATACAATCTTTCATCCCATTATATAGCATAATTTTTGTATCAGAGCTCTAGGTTGTAGTTGAGTGCAACCTTGAACCCCAGGGTTAAACCAAACACATAACCTTCAAAACTTTAGTCCAATGGCTTAAACTGCAAGTCCAAAGCTTAACCTGCAAGTCTAAAAGCTTGACCTGCAAGTTCAAAGCTTAAACCTGAGACCCTAAACCCCTCAAACAACCAAAACACATTCCCCTCCATACCCAAACTTTCGAAAAACACCATCCTATGGCATCTGGAAGCCAGAGCAACGAAAGTGATGATCCTACTGAGCAATGGAAGCATGAGAAGGCTGAACTGGAAGGAAGGATAGCTTATCTTTCCGATCAACTGAAGCGGTACATGAATTTGCAATTCAGGACACCTCGAGAGCCTGAAGAAGAGGACGTTCCTGACAGTCCTAGTGAAGCTGCAAATTCAACGCACTTCAAGAAGTTCACGTCGCCCTAGACGTCCCCCAAGAGAAGAAAGACTCGACTTCAAAGTTGACATTCCTGAATTCGACGGTAATCTTGATCCTGAAATCATTCTTGATTGGATTCAAATTGTCGAACGAGTCTTTGATTTGAAAGATGTTGCTGATGATAAGAAAGTCAAGAATATTGCTCTTAAACTGCGAAAGCATGCTAGCATATGGTGGACTAACCTACAGAAGAAGCGACAGCATGTCGGGAAAGAAAAGATTCGCACTTGGGAAAAAATAAAGAAGAAAGTCCACTCCAAGTTTCTTCTAGTGAGTTATTTCAAGGATAACTACTTCAAACTGCAACAACTCACCCAAGGGACGAAATCTGTTGAAGAGTATACTAAAGAGTTCGAACACCTACTCTGGAGGTGTGATATGAAGGAAGATGAACCTCAAACCCTTGTGAGGTATCTAGCTGGTTTGAACGAAAACATAAGGTATGTGGTGGAACTTCAACCTTATGAAACTCTTGATGAATTGAGTACTTTGGCTAACAAAGTGGAACAGCAAAAGAAAAGAAGAGGCAAGGAGACCCAAAACAAGAACCCTAATTCCCAAAGAACCTCCTACTCGTCTAACTCTTACACTCCACAAAAGAGCCAAAGCCACTCCCATCCGTCCGCCACAAAAACGCCTCACCCTACGCCCCAAATCGTGACTAATCCTCCACAGGCCACACCTATGGACAGGAAGAGGTGTTTCAGGTGTCAAGGGCTCGATCATATTGCTTCTGAGTGCCCTAATAAGAGAGCCATCGCATTTATGGAGTTTCAAAATGCTCTCTTTGAACCTGACTCGGGGGATGTAGAAGGAGAACCATGCACTGTTCATGAGGAACCTACTGATGAGATTATAGAAGAACCAGATGAAGGAGAAATGTTGATCATGAGGAGAGTTCTCACTAATTGTCCCGTTTCTGAAGATCAACAACAACGGGAAGCCATCTTTCATTCTCGTTGTACTGTACAGGGAAAAGTCTGTTCGTTGATCATTGATGGTGGAAGTTGTACCAATGCAGCTTCCCTTACTATGGTGAACAAGCTTCAACTCCCAACGAGTCCTCATCCCTCGCCATACATTGTTCAATGGCTCAATCAGGGTAAAGGATTAAGAGTGGATCAACGCTGTTTGGTAAGCTTTTCTATTGGAAAGTCTTATCAAGATTCAATATGGTGCGATGTATTACCTATGGATGCTTGTCATATTCTGCTTGGAAAACCGTTGCTATTTGACAGGAGTGTTATGCACGAAGGAAGAGCAAAGACCTATTCTCTCATGGTGAAAAACAAGAAGGTGACCCTAGCTCCTCTAAAAGCATCCAAACTTAAGGAAGGTGACTTGAAACTCATATCATTCATGATTGCTAAACGCCTTGAGTTTAGTGATCAAAAGGAGGCTATTCCTACAACCCCTAGTCTCGTGGAGGCAACAGTAACTCCTCCCCTCGTCGTTCATCACGAGAGTTCAGCTGAAAAGACCTCAGCTAGGTCCAAGCAACGTGAACTCCACCCTGCAGGAGATCACGTGAACCCTAATTTTGCTCTAGGGGTTCGAAAATTTGCTGATTGTCTCGCCAAGGGTACAATTGTGAAGAAGACTATTCAACCAAGTGCCCTAGTGATTGCAAGGAAGAAGGGAACCAACATGATTCAGATTCATTTAGGGATTACTGCTGTTCAAATCCCAAGAAGTCTCCTTATATGGTTAGTCAAACCTTGTGATCTAATCTATGTACTTTCTGTTATTATGAGACTTATGAATCAGGTTCTGAAGGCCTTCATCAACAAGTGTGTCATGGACACATTTATGCATAGCAAGAGCGAGAAAGATCGAAATTTCCCCCCATCATAGTTCACGTGAAGGCCCTTATTCACGTAGAAATTGTGGAAGCAGCCTTGGTTCATGTGAAGGTCCTGATTCACATGAAGATTACAGTTGGGGCAACTGAACTTGACCCTCCAAGTTTGAGGACAAACTTCTTCCAACAAGGGGGGAATGATGTATTTTGGCCCACGCCAAATACAACCCAAGAGGCCCAAAACAATTTCAAAGAAACAAGGCAAGCTATGAAGGAAAATATGTGCATAGAGGCCCAAAGGCCCATTCATATCGTATGCTCTTTATGGCAAGAGGATGTCCAAACATCCTAGAACAGGAAAGATCACGCCAACCAGCCCATCAGAACAAGGCCCAAGTTCAGGTCCAAGATGATACCCATTCTTGATTTTAATCTTTTGGATGTAACTTTACCTTTATTAGCTTTATAAGCTTTATTTAGCTTATTATTATTTTGGTGTGATTTAATTAGCTTTTAGTTTTATTTTTAAATAAATGTAAGATGCCAAGTATATTATAAACTTGAGCATCAAGTCATAGGAAGTCCAATAGGAGTCTAGATAAGTCTAGAATATTCTAAGTTGTTCTAGAATATTCTAGAAGTGTGTGTGTGTGCTTTAGGCGTGTGATATAGTGACATTAGGAGCCAAGTTAGTCTTGTGATCCTAGATAAGGTTGGCTTATTTTGTAACTAATCCATCTTTGATTAGGAAAGCCAAATCCTAAAAGGATTATTATCTCTTGTAACAAACTCCCCTTTGGATAAGGAGTCCTAATCCAAGGAGGAGATGGAGTAGTAGGCGTCTAGCATTAGAAGTCTTGGCTTGCACGCCAAGCTAGGGTTTACTAGAAGCCCTAGGATTGAGTCTAGTATAAATAGCTTAGGCTTGTAATCGTTTTAAAAACACAATCTAGTTTAGAAATATGAATCAAGCTTTGAGCTTACCCCCTAGAGTGTTTGGATAAACCTCTCCCCTTTCTTCTATAGTATCTTGGCATGGCACCTAAGTGGTTAGGAAGAGCTTGATCCTAGGTTGTGGTCTAGATCAAGTTAGCCCTAGGTTGTCTAACTTGTGGATTCAAGTTAGAAACTTAGTTCTATCCGATTTTATCTTTCTATCAATACAGTTAAGATATTTTCTCAATTATCTTTCTATCAATAAAGAAGATAATCCCCTTTGTTTACCCCCTTCATCCCAACGTCCCACTCCCTCTCTCTCTCAAACGTTCACTTCTTCTCTCTTTCACAAAAGCTCCAACAAACTCCCTCTCTCTCCATAACAACCTTCCAACAACTTTTCTCTCTCCTCCAACAAACTCCCTCCATCATTATTCTCTCCATCTCTCCCATAACTCACGCCATCTCCCCCTCTACTTCCTCCATAATTCGTCCAACTCCCTCACACAAGCCTCCAACAAGAATCCCTCTTCCCTATTCAAGATTCAATTCTTATTGTTTCTTGAATCCACAAAAGTCCTCACGACAAAATAACCTGTTTTCCCTCCACTTTCTCTTCCCTATTCACGTGAATCATCCCCTTATTCTACCCTAATTCACGTGAAGTGTCCCATGTTGAGATTGGTTGCACGTCTCCCTTAATGTGTAATTGATCAAGATACAATCTTTGATCCCATTATACATCACTCGAAGCTCATCCTCTCTCCTCCACCTTATAGGTGACGGATTCATTCTGGTTGCTCTGTAGTCTTGTTGGGCGACCACGTTCAAAGGAACTCTCACTTTGTCACTCAATTATTCAAGTTGTTATTTAAGCTTACCATAAGTATTATAATTTATTTATTTTTTCCCAAAGAAAAAGCGCCAACATGTACCATTTGAACCAGTTGAGTATAGTAAACAAAGAATTAAGAGTAATTGTTAGGGCAACATCATTAGTCTACACATTATAAACTAAATGGACGACTTGGAAGAAGACTCTATTGGTCTTTTGCTTTTGCTCTCTTTCCAACTACCTTCTTCCAAGAAATAACAAACCACATTCACATGTCTCTCACTCTCTCTTCACATCTTTGCTTTTAACATTCTGACACTCGTGCATAGTGTTACAGAAGATGTTGAAATCAATACAAAAAGCAAAGTAATTATAACAAATTAAATAGCCAGAAAACATGCTTTTGTGGGTCTCCTTAACTAACATACCTACTCTGGTTACTCTGTTTCTCTCTCTCATACACACACACACACACAAAGATCCAAATTAAATAACCAGAAAACATGACTTTGTATATACCTGCAAAAAACAAGCTATTTAGCGGACAAGGGTACGGGAATGTCAAAGCTCAATACCTGAGCCCTACCTTCCTTACAAAACACTCCCACATTACTCACAAAGAGAAAAGGAAATCCTCCACCCAAGCATCAAACCCAAGTGAAGAGGGTAAAAGGTGAAGGTGCATTACTTACCACCCTGGAAAATACATATGTGCCAGCCAAACATGAAACAAAACTAGAGAGACTCAACAAAATTGTTTCTCATATATTCATGGAAGCAGGACAAAAATGTACATATCCTTACATAATATAAAGAGGCTTGTTGTGGGGGAGGACCAAAAATATGTTTGAGAGTCAAATTTATATTTTTTCCCTCAAAATATAAAGAGTCTTATTGTGGGGGAGGACCAAAAAATGTTCGAGAGTCGAATTTACTTTTTTCCCCTCAAATATGTTTATAATAAGTGGGTTAAATATTGTAACTTTTAACCCGTGCTACAGTAAATAAGGAGTCTAGCATCAAATAAAACTTTATGTCCAAACCAATCAATTCGGGAAGTGAGTTAAATACGTGTCGGTTGTATATCTAGATAAGGTAAATACGGGTCCGGTATATTTCGAGTTCCGGTATATTTCGGGTTCCGGTAAATAGGAATTAGGTGTATTTCGGGTTCAAGTAAATATGGGTTAAGTGTATTTCAGTTTCGGGTCAATACGGGTCAGGTATATTTTTGGATCGAATTAATGCGGGCTGGATATAATCTGACAATAGAAAATGCTAATAGCCTTAACATATGACCATTTTTAAATCATTATAATTTTTACGAGTATATAAACTAAATTAATGTGCATTGTTTTTTAAAAATGAACGTAGTATTACATATAAAATTATAAATACTTATATCGTTGTTTGTAACTTTTCATACTTATCAAAATCTAAGGTCAACTAAAATGTGTTTAATATAATATATTTTATGTGCATTAATATACCAAATATATATAAGAAAATTGTAATATATTTGACGGGTGGGAAAGGTAGAATAGAGTGAGTAAATTGGATAGTGATTGAGAATCTAAGTTACATCAGTCACATCATTTAAGTATATGAATTTTAAAATATATTGTTTATAATTTATATTAGGGTATTGTGAGTAAGGCAAATCATATCAGTGACATTATTTATTAAATATATGAATTTTTAAATAGATATTATGTAAAATAGATAAGAAAGAATTAATAATGTGAAAAGTTTGGAATAATGTAACTAAGAATGTGATAAATAAGATAAATTTATCACACATTACAAAAAAAAATAGGACCGTGACCCGTCCCTAGGACGGGCCACAAATCTAGTACAAAATATATAGGCTAACCTAGCTTGGCTTGGAAATCGAGAATACAATTTGATTTAGAATACTACTAAATATAAAATAGGGAAACTTGATTCTAATAATACGAACTTTTGGCCATATAAGACTTAATAATACGAACTTTCGATTTGGTTCTGAATAATATGAACTTTGACCCCCTGTTGCCCCCAATAACACACCACCGAGTTAAGATTTACTTAACTCGGTGGCGGTCCTATCTGGTGGCGGAGGGATGAGATTAGTCAATTTTGACTTGCCCAATCAGCATTATTTTTGTCCACGTCATCCCCTCCTCTCTCTCTCTCTCTCTTCGTTGCAGACCCCAACTTCTTCTTCTTCCTCCTTCTTTTCCCTTCTTCTTCCATCATCACCCTCATCCATCTCCACCACTACAAAACTTTCGAACCACCATTACTATCACCACACCTCACCATCGCAGCCACCAAAAAACCACCCAACCACCTTCACTTCCACCACTATCCACCCCAAAACACCATTGCTGAAATTTTTCGCCCTCCTCTGCAAATCTGGGCTTTTGATACTTCCTCCTAAATCTTAGTCAGTTTTGATTTGTGTCTTAGGGTTTAGATTAATTGTTTTTCGATCAAAGTTTTTATGTTTTAGGGTTTAGATTTTTCCCCCATTTGATTGTAACTTGAAGACCAATGGTGAGGAGTAGATTGTCGAGTCGATGGACATATATAAATCCTGCTTATTATTTGAAGCGCCCAAAAAGGCTGGCTTTTTTGTTCTTTATCTTTGTCATTGGCACAATGGACTTCTAGGATCGTCAAACTCTTCTTAGAGATTATGAGGTTTAAATTTAATTCTCTACTTTTCTTTTGTTTTTGTAAAATTAGATCTCATCTTGGTATTTTCAGTTCGATGGGATGGTTGCAATTGTGATTTAATCCAAATTTCTTGCTTGATCGATGTTGTTGATGTAATTGTAAGATCACAATGTAAATTGTTTAGATGGTTAGTGTCTTTTAGGGTTATACTTTTGGAGCAGAATTTTTCCGTTCTAAAATTTTGGGTTGCTGAAAATTATATATGAGTGCAAAAGCATGGTTTTGAGTAAATGAATTGGTGCATTAGCTGAATAGTAGATTTTTGGATTTGATGGGAGATGGTATGCTAAGCAATTGACCCTTGTGGCCAGTTTCCTAAATCTTAGTCAGTTTTGATTTGTGTCTTAGAGAGAGAGAGAGAGAGAGAAAGAAGGTGCACTGAAGAATGGAAATGTTTTTGATTTATGCCTGTTGTGGGAAGAGGGTTGAGGTTGTGATATAAATTTTTCTCTCTCCTCTGCAAAACACCATTGTTGACTAAGATTTAGGAGGAGGAGGAAGAAGAAGAAGAAGAAGAAGAAGAAGAAGAAGAAGAAGAAGAAGAAGAAGAAGGGGAAGAAGAGCTGGAAAAAGAATGGGAATGACGAAGAGAGGAGAGAGAAAGAGAGAGAGGGGAAAGAGAGAGGAGAGAGAAAGATGCTGACGTGGCGATGCTTTAAGTCAATGGGTGACATGGTATGGTCAAACATCAAAGAAAACGTGCCACCACCGCCAGCTCATTTCCCCGACGAGTCAAGAAAAGGGTAACTCAGGTGTGTTACTGGGGGCAACAGAGGGTCAAAGTTCATATTATTCATAACCAAATCAAAAGTTCGTATCATTAAGTCTTATATGGCTAAAAGTTCGTATTATTAGAATCCAATTTCCCTATAAAATATCACACACAATATGAAAATGATATACAAGTTTAGATGGTATACTCAATTTATAGCTAATATCTCATAAAAATAAAGTAATATGAACATATAATTGGATCTATTTTAATATATTTCTGGTAAATGTAAGAGTCCGTATATTAGGTTTCGATAAAATGGTAATTTGAAATAATAAACTTGATTTAAATTAAAAGCCTCCCTTCAGCACCATGGATTAGCTAAACAATGTACGATTAGGGAGGTAGTGAGAATGGTTCCTCTAGCATGTGTTCTTCCTTGAATGGTAGCTATTGGCATCCATACATTGATTAAAATGCACCAGTTTAATCTTCTGGGAAGATATTTGGAGTTGCATCATTCTATTAACATTCTTTTGTTTTTTTTCGGGGGGGGGGGGGAGCGTATAATGGGATATAAAGTCAAAAATTGAGCATAGAAGTAAAGTGATATAACTGAAAAAAAGAGGATGAGAACAATACTTGGCATGAATTGCAGTTATCATCCCTATTGTAGAATCCCTCCTAATACAGATTGAAGGTCCTTGGCCTCAAGCTCTCCAAGGTCATTCAGCATACAACATCTCAAGGACGTCCAGCACAGATGTTGTGTTTTGACGTGAAAGAAAAAAATGAGCGAAAATCAGGTAAGTTTTCTGGAAATAACATTATCTATTTTCTTCATCCTTTTTCTAGCTAGATTAATCGGTTGCTACTATGTGAAATGTAGGAAACAATCGAGCAAGAATTTGGAAAGAAAATGAGAATGCACATTCTCGGAATCTCGCAAGCAAGGAAAGAAGACGGAAGCAAAATTGGAAGGAAAGGCGAAGCCAAAGAAAGGAAGTATCCGGTAGAATCAAATCTCAACGACTCTATTCTACAAACATCGACACTTCTATAAATCAAGGACATTGAGATTGAATAGAACACACGATTCCACGGAAGCAATCGAGTGTTCAAAACAGAGAAATTGTGTTCTGTGTTTTGGTTGAATTCTTTCTTCGTGTAGAGAGAAAAGTGTTTGTGTGAGAAGTTTGATTAAGTGTAATCAAATCATTAACGGAATTAGGTTTTGTTTTATGCTCTTGTAATCGATTCCTAGAAGGACTTAGGATCGATTAGTGTTTACACCAAAATTGTGTTTGGTAGGTGTTTTCCAGAAATCTTTGAAGTGTCCTCTGCAAGGCACTTGGTTATTCTGTAAACCTAAGGACGTTCACCTTAGGCGGTTCCATATGCATTCTGTTTCATTGAAATAAAGGAGGTTATTCAGTTCATATTTATTGTCATTTTGTAGACATCGGGATTTTGACACATAAAATAATATAAAAAGAAGAACGAAAGGAATAAAAAGAGAGTCGATAAAATACATGCATTTTACATGTATTTGTTCACTTAAAGCTACATGCATTATCACATGTAGTCCATCCTAGCTACATGCACATTTTTTATATAAAAGTGGAGCCATGCAAATCCTACAAACAAGAGCTAGAGGTCACGAGATCAAACCCTCACAAAAGCACTTAAAAAACACTCCTAAAAGCTAAATAATATATACACTCTCCGTCCAGTGTGAATGACAGCTTCCCTAGGCAATTTACCTTCATACTATCACCGACCATGCATGCATGGACGAGGGAATTCCTTCCCCCTGGAGTACTGGCCGACCGGCCTGTAGGCATTGACCACACGTGGTCAATTGACCACGTGTTGCTGTCCATCTCCATGCATCTCCCCTACTGCCTTGGTATTGTGCAAGCTCCGGAGACTATGAGGTGTATGTGTATGCATGCATGTATCTCCCTCCTCCTCTTAGCCTATAAATACTATCCTTCTCCAAGACTCATTCACTCATCAACTCACCAATTCATTCATCCCTCCCTCTCTAATCATTCTCTCATTCTCTCTACTTCTTATCATCCTAATCTCTCTTATCATCCTAATCTCTACTATCATCCTTCTCTACTCTCATCTTATTATTCTATCTCCCTTCTTATCATCATCATTTCCTAATCTTCCCATCACAAAAACACATATCCTATTCCTATCCATCTTAAGCTCCACAAAATACCCTAGCCTAAACACATTCAAAACCACAAAAAGAAGCCTTCTTATACCCTATTTTCACCCTCTTTCTTATCACCCTTTTTCACCATTTTCTATCATTATTTTGGCACTTAGAGAGGAAGATTCTAAAGGCATCAAGGAGGATTCATCAAGCATTCAAAGGCTAGGCAAGGTCTTTTCCCATAAAGTAGCAATGTAAGCCCTTAAGTGTTCTTTTTTTCTTGTGATTAATTGTGTATTTGTACCTTTTATCTTGTATTACATTTTTGTTGCGTGAATAAATGAAATAATTCAATAAAGTATTCATTCATTTCCCTTCCAAACTCTATCAAAAGCACATCTTAAACTTCAAGTAAAGTCTTTCCTTTTGTGAGAGGCGAACTCTTAAAGTTTACTTTTCAAGTTCGTAGCCTTACCCCCGGATCCATTCTTGGGTTTCGCAGGCGGAGTCTTTTCTTTATTTTCCTTTTGGTTTTGTCTTGGCTTTTCCCTTAAAAAGTTGGGTGGCGACTCCCATTTCGAACTAAAATACATCGAGGATTGCATAAACTATGGTTAAACATGGTTTTACAATGTATCGATGCAACTTTAGGGCTTTCTTTCTTATATTTCTAAATAATAGCTACATAAATCACCTTATTCCGAGCCTAACATTTAAATGAGAAAATTGGGTTAAATTTAGAAGAATTTGGAACAAGTGGATGTTCACTCTTAAAGATTTAACTCAATGACTAATAAAATGCATGAGTAAAGGGAAAGTGATTTTACAATATATTATTCATGAAATGTAAGTTTGATTTTCCTTAAAGAGTTTTCAAAGGTTAAACCCCAGCACGAATAAACAAATCACACCCCCAATGCTAACGTGGACGTTCGGAAGCCCGAACGGCGAGGAAAAATGTCCGCAGGATTTTTGGCGACTCCACTGGGGAGTTTTTCTAAAGTTGGTAAAACTTGAAAAAAGTTTGTGTGCTTAAAATATTTTGGAAGGAAAATGAATTTTACTTTATATTATTAAGTCATTCCTTTTAGGCATAATGCACTGCATATACCAGGGCACTCCCTTGACATGTGATATCTCGTAGGAGCACGTAAATCGGTGGTATTAGGTTTTTTCTGTTAAACCACAAAAAATAACCCATGGGATGCCGAACCAGCTATACTCAATTGGTGAATTTACACCGAGAGAGCATTAGTCACCACATCCACTCATGCATCACTCTACGAGGTCTCCACACGAGCCTCCAAGAGCAACACCCTATACATTCAAGTTGCCTTTACAACAAGAATGCGCCGGGGCGAGTACATGAGCCGCTAAGCCTTATCCAGCTAATAAACCCTTTTGTACATAGAGCCTTGGTTTAGGATACCCTTTGTTCATATGTATGCTATGTGCTATGTGTTTAAATTCGTTGTAAAATGTCGACCCAAGTTTATGAGTGTTGTTCTAGTCCGCATAGTAGTCATTGGGCTGAGAAGAGTCATGTTTACCAACTAAGTTAATTAACCTCAAAAATTATGGTTAACCCAGTGGCTTGGGCCCATTTATATATAAAGGTTAATTTTCCTGGCCCATTAAGTAAACTCAACTCGCCTTTAATGATTCTGTACGGCCCTTTACAACATTTTCTCAACAAAGGTCCAAGAAACCTGTTAAAAGTCCAACAAAAGGAAATGGGTAAATTCTTAGACTGCATAATAACCATCAAAGTTCGAGTAAGTTTATTTATCGAATTAATTTTCGAATCCATTACACTTATGGCCGGCCCGTGGTTTGGCCCAACCATATTGGATTTGTCAATTAACTCCATAAATTAATTATAACTCACTTTTCGTTGGTTTTATCAAGTCCTTTATGATACCCGTTTTCCCAAACAAGTAGTTGAAAATAAAATAAAATTGAAAGACTTTAGGCGGTCGGTTTCGTTGATCATCATTCTAGTTCGCATAATAATCGATACGACTTGAGTTGACCCAAGTAGGGTGTCTAAGTTGCGGATTCTCCTTAAAACGGTCAGCCTGTGGATGAGGCTTATCCGAATCGAGAAACACTGACTTATACTCCTATATTCGGTTCTGACTCGTTGTGTTTGGTTTTATCCGACCCTTTATGATGATCAATAGTCTCTAGGATCATGTAGAGTTAGGATCATGCAAACCCGTGTCCTGGGTGAGTCACCTCGTCCAGTCAGCATGTAAATCATGCATATTAGGGGGTCTTATGTAGGTCTGCTAGGTCATGTATTCACTAGGTTGGGTGTTTGGGTCGATGAAAGGTCAATCTCTGAACTGTGTGTGGTTTTGTTATAGTCAACATAGGAGACCCGAGTCTAGCTTGGATGCCCGGCCCAACATGTCGCTTGATCCGTAACCTGGACTTCGTTCCATCAACACCCAGGTCCAAAACCTCCCGCCGTCTGCAATTCGACATGTCTGCCGAAGAGAACCATGGAGACAACCAGGTCCAAGAAGCCTTAGCCAAACTTCTTGAGCAGAAGTTCAGATAAGTTGAGGGTTCAATCACTTTTGCTGGCTTACAGCAAGAGAAGAAAGCCGATGAACACATCGCTCGGCAGCGAGAACTCATCGAGAGGCAAAATACTCGTAGAGAGCAACAACAGGAGACTCTGAATGGCGTTTTGGAAGCTGTGCAACGCATTAACATGCGAATGGGAGTGGAAGACAATGATGAGATGGAAATTCTTCCCAACCCTACGGGTGACAAAGGCAAAGGAAAGATGGGTGAAAATTCCAATGCTGGAGTGGTCATTGAATTGTCTGATGACCTAACACCAAGGCCACCGCCAACAACGACTGTTCCTCAAACTGTCCCAGTCAAGGCTGAGTTACGCGATGACCCCGTCATCCAAGACATAAAGGCTCAACTTAATGTGTTCAAGGATGGTGTGAGCCAGATGCCGACTTTCACCAATCAGTTCGTCGAGTTCGAACCACCCGCTAAATCAATGCTAATATAGTAGGAAAGATGGACATTCCGCTGAAGAAGTTCTACCCATCTGAGAATCTAACCCATCATGTGTGGGAGTTCAACCGAGTGATGCCACTCCGAGGTGTCACCACTGAGCATTACAAGCAGGATTCCTGTCATCACTGAATGATGAAGCATTGAAGTGGTATTATACCCTTCCCCTGGAAATACGAGGAGATTGGACTACTTTGCGTAGGGCGTTTATTGAACACTACAGTAAGATCCAGAAGGATAAGGTGACCTTGATAGATATCATGGCTATTTGACAAGGAGAAAACGAGTCGTTCACAGCCTACTACGAGAGGTGGCATGCTAAGCTATCTCAAGTGACTAGCATTATTCCTACAGAAATGCAGTTGGACACATTTGTCCGTGGTTTGGAACCAAGTCTGGCGCAACAATTAGACTTCCATGTAGTCGAGAGTTTTGAATACCTGAAGAAGTTATGTCCTAAGCTAGAGGCACGCAAGGAAAGGACTGCAGCATCACAGAATTGGAAGGGCAACAATGTGGGAAGAAGGACCACCAATACTCCTAAGGTGGCTGAGACAAGCTTTGTACAGAATGTGAATCGTGGTCCGCCTCCGAAGACGACCTACTTCCAATACGGTTCATGTACCCCGCTTGACATGACTTATGCCGAAGCTTTGAACCGACTACTAAAATCAAACAAGATTCAGTTGCCAGTACCTAGACCTGAACTTGAGACTAAGGGACTAGGATGGAACAATAGTGCCTATTGCAAGTACCATCGGACCAGGGGTCATGACACTGAGCGATGCTGGACGCTCAAGAATTAGATTGAAAAGATGATCCGTTCTGGGGCATTGTCAATGCCCAAAGCTGCAAGTAAACCCATAACAAAAGCAATCCTCTCCCAAATCATGCTATCTTTGTAGGAGAGGGTACTTTTGATCCATCCAAATGCATCACCGACGAAGGAGCACCAACACTCTTTCCTGAAGATTTGAGAGCCTTTACTGTCAACGGTATTTGGGTCAGTGATGAAGAGGATGTATACGAGGAGGGTCCTAATGATGATTTCTGGTCCGATAAGGAAGAAGAGGCTCCACCTAGTACTGCATTCTTAACTAGGTCGGGAAGGCATAACTAGACAAGGGTTGAACCTGAGGCTCCTCTGTCAAATCCAAGGACAGAATTGCTGGCTGCTCCTAAATGCTTAACAGCTCTTACCATAAATGGCATATGGGCCAGCGGTGCTGAAGACGATTATCATCATAAAGGAGTAACTCAACAGCACTTAGAAGAGCTAAGGGACAATCTACAAGGTATGGTCATACGTTCGACTATTCGCCATGAAAAGAAGGTTCGGGAACACCTCGAGTTTCAAGACCAGCAGATAGAACAGCAACGAGAGGCTATGGACAACATGTTAGAGGAATTTCGCCACCTTAAAATGATTCCGATTCGCAAGCCCTGAAGAAAAGGAGGTGGACCCGATGGTTGCTGTGTTGTCCAACTCTGAATTTGACCCAAGCGCCATGATCTCTGGTGATGGAGGCTGCCACAAAGTGACCTCGGTCGATGCTGTTAGCAATAAATGTACCCTATTGTTAGGAGAACCTTGTAAGGTCCGGTCTGAGTCGAGCACTAGTGAGTCTATAATCGAGTCTAAGTCAGCTGGGATTAGCCCCAAGTCTGATGAATTTGTATCCATCTGTGCATTCAATGAAATGACATGATCCACGTCGAAGTTGAAGTATATGTGGACAACATGATCGTCAAGACGAAGAAGCGTGAGGATCACATCCCGAATTTACGTAAGTTCTTCCTTAGGCTCCGCAAGTACAACATGAGATTGAATCCACAGAAATGTGCGTTTGGGGTGACTTCGAGAAAGTTGATGGGTTATATCGTCAGTCAACGTGGAATAGAGGTTGATCCGTTCAAGATCAAAGCAATCCAAGACATGCCTCCACCTCGGACTGAAAAGGAGATTCGTGGTTTCCTAGGGCGAGTGCAGTATTTGAGCATATTCATTTCCAAACTCACAATGACTTTTGAACCATTATTCATGAAGCTGAAGAAGGGAGCAACAATCGAATGGGACGACCAGTGTCAGGCGGCATTTGAAAAGGTTAAGGCTGACTTAACCAATCCACCAGTACTAGTCCCGCCTATCTCTGGGAAATCATTGTTGCTTTGTCTCACCATCAGTTCAAGCGCTAAGGGTGCTATGCTAGCACAGGAAAGGGATGGTCTCGAGCGAGCTATTTACTACATCAGCAAGAAGTTTCTGGGGTGTGAGTCCCGCTACTCGGAGATCGAGAAGATAACTTTGGCATTAGTGTGGTCTACAAAGAAGCTTCGCCACTATATGCTCTCACACACTCTGTATGTGATTGCAGCATGTAATCCGGTCAAATACATCATGGAACAACCTACCATCAACAGTAGGATCACTCGATGGGTAGTTATGCTGTCCGAGTTTGATCTACACTTTCGACCACAAAAGTCCATAAAGGGGATTGCAGTTTCTGATTTTCTGGTTGAGTTTCCTACAGGAAGTCCTGACACAGGGGGCTTGGAGTTTAGTGATGAACAAATATTTCAAGTTGAAGAGGAAACCTAGAAGCTCTACTTTGACGGTGCTGCTAATCAGATGGGATGTGGGGCTGGAGGCCTTTTAGTTTCCCCTGAAGACATACACTTTCCTTTGGCAGTCAAGCTTGACTTTGAGGCTACTAACAATGCTGCTGAGTATGAAGGTTGTATTTTGGGGTTACGTGTGGCCCTAGAGATGGGAATTCGAAGGCTACGAGTGTTTGGGGACTCCAGTTTGATCGTCAATCAAGCTACTAGTTTATGGAAGGTGAAAAGCGAATCCTTAGCACTTTACCAGCAACATTTGTCCAAGCTAGCTGAGAAGTTCAACCATATTGAGTTCAAATATGTACCACGGGGTTACAATGAGCTGGCCGACGCGCTAGCCAAGCTTTCATCTATGGTAGCCATGCCCGAAAAAGGTCAAGCCTTAGCAGTGACAGTGGAGAGGAGAACTCGTTCTGCTCATCAACAGCTAATGATCGGTTCGGCCATGGCTACCATAGATGAGAATTTTAGCGCTATTCTATCACCCATGGCCGAACTACTAAAGTCTAAGGAGTTCTCATGGACTCCAACAGCCCGGTAGGTGTTCGACATCAATAAGGAGAAACTCTACACCACACCAGTCCTGGTCCTACCAAGCTTTGATAAGAAGTTTGAGGTCGAGTGTGATGCTTCTGGAGTTGGAATTAGAGCTGTACTAATTCAAGAGTGTCGTCCCTTAACTGAAAGAAATTCACCTAGCCTCAATTCTACTTTTGGAGATCCTAGATTCATGGAAGTTATTGGAGACCAGCCCCACCCAACAAAAAAGAAGATCCCATTCCTCCCATCAAGTTTGTGGACAAACTTTTTTCAATAAGGGGGGAATGATGTATTTCGACCCACGCCTGAAATACATCTGTCTAACCTAGGTCTCACTTTTGGAGACCCTAGGTTCATGGAAGGAAATGGAGGCTCACATAGCCATGGGCTTGCTTTGGAGACTCAAGATTCATAGAGAATGATGGAAGTCCATCAAGGCCTTTCACACCAAGCCCAGCAACTAAGAAAGCCCAACTCATCTATAAGGAGGTGGAACGGGCTATAGGGGAAAGGATGAGCATAGAAGCCCAAAGGCCCATTCATATGGTGTGCTCCTTATGGCAAGAGGATGTCCAAACATCCTAATACATGCAAAAGTCACGCCACAAGCCCAATCCAACGCCCAAAAGTCCACGTCCAAGAAGAGCTTCATTTGATCAATTTTGATTTAAATCTTTTGGATGTAACTTTATTTTTAGCCTTATTATTTTAGAGTGATTTAATTATCTTTTAGTTTTTAGGAATAATGTAAGATGTCAAGTATATTATAAACTTGAGCATCAAGTCATAAGAAGTCCAATAGGAGTCTAGATAAGTCTAGAATATTCTGAGTTGTTCTAGAATATTCTAGAAGTGTGTGTGTGAGTGTTTAAACGTGTGATAGAGTTAGATTAGCCGCCAATTTTTGCTAATATTATCCTAGATGAGGTTGGCTATCTTGTAACTAATCCATATTGGATTAGGAAGCCAATTGCAATTAGGATAAGGTTGTTGTAACCAACTCCCCCTAGGATAAGGAGTCCTAATCCAAGGAGGAGATGGAGTAAGATAGCATCTAGTATTAAGAGTCCTTGGCTTGCATGCCAAGTAATAAGAATCCTAGTAGGATAAGGTGGCTTGCACGCCAATGTGAGTAGTCCCAGGAGGTTTAGGACTTAGTTAGTATAAATAGCTTAGGCTTGTAATCGTTTGACACACTATCCAATTTAGAAATATGAATCAAGCTTTGTGCTTACCCTCTAGAGTGTTTGGATAAACCTCTCCCCTTTTCTTCTAGTGTATCTTGGCATGGCAGCCAAGTGGTTAGGAAGAGCTTGATCCTAGGTTGCGGTCTAGATCAAGTTAGCCCTTGGTTGTCTAACTTGTGGATTCAAGTTAGAAACTTAGTTCTATCCGATCTTATCTTTCTGTCAATACAGTTAAGATAATTTCTCACTGATCTTTCTATCAATATAGAAGATAATCCTCCTATTTTACCTCCTCTCTCCAAACGTCTCCCTCCCATACTCCCTCTCAATCGTCCAACTCTCTCTCTCCTACAGCAAACTCCCCTTCTCCCCATAACAACCTCCTAACAACCTTTTCTCTCTCCTCCAACTAACTCCCTCAATCAATACTCTCTCCACCCCCACAAAGGCCTCACGCCACATCCCTAAACTCCCTCCATAATTCATCCACCCTCTCCCATAAACCTCCATCAAGAATCCCTCTTCCCTATTCAAGATTCAATTCTTATTGTTTCTTGAATCCACAAAAGTCCTCACGATAAAATAGCCTGTTTTCCCTCCACTTTCTCTCTCCAATTCACGTGAACCATCCCCTCTTCTACCCTAATTCACATGAAGTATCCCATGTTCAGATTGGTTGCACGTCTCCCTTGATGTGTAATTGATCAAGATACAATCTTTGATCCCATTATACATCACCTCACAACACTTGAATAAAATACGCCCACCTTCGCATGGAAGGACAAGGTTATTACACCTTGAATGCTCCCACATGACTTAAAGGAGTCTTCCTACAATAAATTCAAAAGAAGAATCTAAGGGGTAAAGTACTTCAAGCAAAATTCAAAGTAGCTAAGGTTGCTTTAGGATTCAACTTAAAAGTACAACAGTAAATAGCATGCAAAGCAACTACAAAAGCAAAACATGCTATATGAAAGAGCATACCGAGTCATGAGAACGAAAGAACTATGCGTGCTCATCTTGGCGGAAGACCGAGCCGTAATGAAATCCCTGCTAGGATACTCCCGCTGCACTGTTCTTGCACACGGACGCTCTTGAACCGCTGGTTGAGTAGCACGCTTGCGTCTCCTCAGAAAGAAATTCATACTTTGTGAAGAAACTTCTAAAAAGAAAAAACACCCAAGAGATTTTCTAGAGAGAGAGTGGGAAGCCAAAATGCAAAGGCTCGGATTTGGAGTGATGATAGAATGTCGAGCTCAAGCCCCATTTATAGGCAAAATGGATGAGCCCCCACTGCCACGTGTCAGCTCACCACTGGTCCCTAGCTGAGGCCGATCGGCCTGCAAGACCAATTACAATTATTGAATTGAATGGTCTTCTGCATGGCCTGCAAAAATTAATGGCATTTTACGAGCCAAAAGATTCCTTCCAAGAGTGTAGGCCGGTCGGCCTAGGGAAGGAGAATTCCTTGTTTTCTTCCTCCTTTGTCACCTTCCCAATAGCATGCATCTTCCCAAAGCCATGCATGGTCAAGCATAAAGCGTGCCCAATAAGAAGAGGGTGCCCTTTTCAAAGTCAAAAGCATCCATTCCCCAAAAGGGAACAAGTCCCAATGGCTGATCAGCCGCAAAACGAAGTAAGTTTCTCGGACCAAAATTTATAATTCATCAGAACAGACGAAAACCATTTTTTACATTCTGCAGGAAAATAAGGGCCATGATTAGTGAACTCCCTCGGTATTGAGTTGCCATCATCATCATTGTCATAGTCATCATCATCAATCATCAATCCTGAGCCATCGGCAGAGTTTCGGTGAAGTCTCGACAGCCAAGGCCACCGGCAGAATTTCAATGCAGTCCCAATCCTGGTAGAGATGACAGTGGGTCCTGGACGTGCCTCGAACCCGGTCGGACCCGACCCATTAAGACGGGTCTGCGTCCGAAAATTTTGGACCCATCGGGTCTTGGGGCGGGTCCGGGTCTAGAAAAAAATAACGGGTCTGGGTATGGGTCCAAGCACGGACCCGTGGACCCTACCCATGGACTCTTTACAATATAAACATTTATAATTTTTCTAAAAAAATAAAAACTCAATTAGTGTGTACTGCACTAAAATACTAAATCTAAAAGACTAAAACCCTCAGTCTCACATAGTCACACTCACTGATTCACGCAGACCACCACAGCCGCACTACTGGTTTAGTGCCCATCCCATTCTCCACTATAATATATATATATATATATATATATCTTTATAGTCATGAACCTTTTTTTTTGCATTTTAAGTTGTGTTGTATTTTGAGAGACTTTTGTAATATTTTGTTGATGTTTTGATGACTTTTATGATGCTTTGGCATTGGAAACTTAGAATTCGCTCGTATCATAGTATATTGATGTTTTTATTGTTAAAAAATAGGTGTTTTTAAATAGAATAGTTATTATTATACATGTATACAAATATAAAATTAACCCCAAAAGTTAATAAATTTAGTAAAAAAATGCATAATATGATTGGACCCATTAAGGACCCGCTAAGGACCCATGGACCCGTGGACCCATTGAGTCCGGGTCCGGGTCTGAATTTTGGGGACCCATTGGGTATTGGGGCGGGTCCGGGTCCCAAAAAAATTGACGGGACGGAGGAAGAAAATATGTTGTTCGGATTCATCCCTCTCGTGCCTAATGATCATGAAATACTATAGTTCTTTGATGCAAACTCGGTAAGTTGCACATTTGACCACCCTTCATTTTGCACCATTTAATCTTATAGAACTTTCTTTCGTGTAGCAAGCGTACGCCCACATCCGTGTCCTGTTAAGGGAAGGTATCACGGCCCGAGAGTTCTTTGACCAGAACTTCGAGAATGGCCAATATCGGGGTCCAACGTCGGCTGCTGGTGATGAAGATAATGAAGCTCACTCTCATGTGAGCTTGCCACGCTCTAAGAGCTCGTCACAACGTCCTCCTCGCCACTCTTCAGCGGGAGAAACGGGTAGCAGGGGTTTTCGTGGAGATTCAGGACCATCTAGGCGCAAGGATCAAGATCTCATGAGCATGCCATGCGATCCTTCTGCTACCTCTTCGCGGAGAAGGTCTCCTCGTATCCTGGAGTTCATGGTAGAAGATTGTTCGGAATCTAGTGGATTCCAGGGTTCGATGGAGAGAATGCCTAGTCCTTGGGCGCCACAGTATCATGCTCAATCTATCGTTCCTTACAGTCAGCCCCTAGGCTTCAGCTAGGGTTATTCAGGCTCTGATTTTCCTGGTATCCCTTCCAGCCAATTTCTGTCCGATCCTTCTAGTACTCAAGACGATCCACAACCTGATTCTTTTGCTGATGCCACTGTCAGAAGCCTGTTTGGTAGCGGCGGTTTTGGCGAAAACTTATAGGCATTGTGGCAATGCTTTCCCTTTTTCTTTCTTTTCTTTTTCCTCTTATGCAATGTAAAAGAAGTGCCATGTAATAAAGAAATGCGTAGTTAAGATGCAACCAAGCAGACTCGATTTTATGTGATTTTGACTTTCTAATGATGCAACATGCAAGCTCCCATTTTTATTTATTTTTAGGTCGACCCTTGACTGTTTACAAAAGAGAAATAATAAAAAGAATAATGTACAACGAGAATTACAATTTCTAAAACTAAAAGAGAAAAATAAAATTACATTTTTACATTAATAAAGGAAAAATAAAATACTATGTAAACACATAGCAACCCATGCATAAACGCGTTTGTTCTCCCTTGGATGCATGCACGTAGGGGTGTGAACTCACAAAACGAGTTCATCCCCTAGTAGTGGCCGGTCGGCCTACACACGGTGTTAGGCAGCGTAGTTCATCCGAATGTGTGTTGTTGGATGCCATGTACATCCCCCTGCCTCCAGTTGAGCAACCGTGTACTGGCAGAACCAAAGCTATATAAGCTTGTTTTGTCATTTTGAACCTTCATCCCATTCTTGTTCTCTCTCAAGCCCCTTTTCTTTTGCTTGCAATCATGGCCTTCGAAAGGAACTCAACTCATGGATGACCACACTCACCAAACCCGAGAAACGGCTCCTTACTTACTACAACCTTTCCCTGATTTTGAGCCTCAAACAGGTGAAAATTGACTGGGGGTTCCTTAAAGCGGCCCTGACCTTTTGGGACCCTAAGTTCCATGTCTTTCGCTTCACTTGGAACGAATTGTGCCCTCTCCCTGAAGAATGGGCTTGCATGCTCAAGTTCGACCTTTACGCTCCATCGACAACTCCTTCTCTCGCTCACAATCATCATGAAAAATTCGAGGAATTAACGAATTTCAATCATCGAGCATTGGGACACATCTTGGTTGGCAATACCGTCAATTTCCAAGCCTTAGTGGAATTCTTTCAAACATCTGAGGCGCTTAGACTCAACCCCGCGTTGCGAGTGCGAGGTTTGGTCTTTTGCATTCTTTCCGAATTTTTGTTTTATCACGGTGGTTCGGGTTTCGCACCTATCTCCCTTATCCATATCGTAGATGAGATGTTTCGGGGTTATAACCCTGCTCCGATGATGATTGCCGAAACACTCCTTGGCCTCGATTCATGGGCTACAACACAGACCTTTCGCGGAAGTTCTCTCGCTCTTCAAGTGAGTATCGACACTTTTTTCTCTTTTTTTTCGTTTCCTTTTTTTGTTTTTTTTTCTTTCTGATTTTGCATGGATTATCTGAGTGGTCCATGTGGAATCATGTGTCGGTTTTTTTTTTCTTTTTGCTTTGGTTGTGATACATTTTTTTTGTGCAACCAAAATTCTCACTTTCTTTCCTCCACCTGTAGATGTGGCTTATGGAGCATTTAGACATGGTTTTCTCTCCCATCACTTCTTCGGAGCTAGCTAACTTTTGTCAACTCAAAAGGAAGTTCGACACCCGCCGCAATTTTGACGAATGGGTTATTTTCCTCAAGAACCACAAGGAAATCCGTTGGTGGGTTCAATGGTGGAAAGTACCATGTTTCTCGAGCCATTCTTGCAAGGCGGCCCACCTCACTCTGCTCGGCCTTACGGAGCTGACATATTATTTCCCCGATCGAGTTATGCGGCAAATGGGGTATTCTCAAGAAATTCCCCTTCCTCCATGTGAGATTCCCGACCATACCCATCTCCAAGGGTCGGTGTTTGAATCATAGGTCAAATACTGGAAGAAACGGGCTGGAAAGGAAGCACCTGCTCCTAACCGTATCTCCACCACTTCGACAGACGCATATCGTAGCTGGCTTGCTACCATCGTTGGTATTGGCCGTGGGTGTGAGAGAAAATCGCGTTCACCTCTTCGAGACCCGAAGCTGAAAAGTACCATCGTGGCTAACGAGCCTGGGTCGGGATCCAAAGAAGAAACACACTCAAGCAAGGAAAAACAAGCAAATCCGACCGAATGAGCACTAATGAGCCTACATCGACTCCAACTCAACTAGGACTAGACTTAGTACTTAAACAAGTAGGGTGGAGAGAAAGAAATGTAATGGAAGAAATGCGTATGCTATATATTTTTTATTTGATGCTTTTCCTTTAAAAAATTGATAAAACAAAATGTATTAAAAGATGTACTCCTTTATTGATATAAGAAGTAAAGTATTACATTTATGTTTTACAAGAATCAACACAAGCCATGTTAGGTGCTCTGGTGGGATCCTCACGGACAGAAAAATTTCTTCTTTCCATCCTTCAAAAACGCAACGTCAGCTGCAAAACCTTTATTTTCTCCTTTTACCTAACTTGTCCCGAAGGATTTTCAAGTTAGTCTCTCATTTTCTTTTTTTTTCTTTCATTTTTTTTTGTACTCTCCTTTTGCCTGACTTGCCTCAAAGAGGTTTTCAAGTCAGCCACTCTATAGTTTTTCACTCTTTTTTTTTCTTTTCTTTTCTTTTTTTCCTCTCATAAGCAAGTGGCCTGTTGGCAGTTCGGTTGCTTGTTTTTATAAGATAATGCATGTCTAAGTAGCTAAGGATACCAACCCTTAGAGGCTAAAACATAATATCTTTTCAACTGATCCAAGTTCACAGGCTGAGTGAGTTCCTCTCCTTCAGGTGTGGCCAATCGGGCGGCGCCCCCTGGAGTGATAGAAATGACGATGTAGGGACCCTTCCAATTCGGGGCAAACTTGCCTCGAGGGTCCTGACGGGCCTCCGTCATATCTTGCAATACTAGGTCTCCTTCCGCTAAATCCCGATCTTTGACTTTCTTATTGAATGCTCGTGAAATTCGACTTTGATAAAGCTGAATGCTATGTAAAGCACGAAGTCATCTTTCATCCAACAACACCAACTCCTCATACCTAGCGCGGGCCCACTCGGCCTTAGGGATTTGACTTTCAGCAATGATCCTTAAGGAAGGAACGACAAGTTCTACTGGCAAGACTGCTTCCATTCCGTACACCAAAGAGTACGGGTAGCTCCAGTTGCAGTCTGAATTGACGTTCGATATCCCCATAGTGCAAAAGGAAGCTTTTCGGGCCAATCTTTGTAAGTGACAGCCATCTTTTTGATAATTTTCACCGGAGTTTTGTTTAGAACCTCTACCGCTCCATTAGTTTGTGGACGATAGGGAGAAGCATGGTGATGCCGGACTTTGTACTTGGCCAGAAGAGTAGCAAACTCACCCATGAAATGGCTCCCGTTGTCACTGATCACTTCATGCGACACCCCGTATCTACAAATGATGTTCCTTAGCATGAACTTGGCCACATGCTTCGAAGTGATTTTTGAGTATGAAGCAGCTTCCACCCACTTGGTAAAGTACTCCACAGCTACCAACACATATTCGTGTCCTCCTGTGCCTTGGGGCGAAATCTTCCCTATGATGTCGGCAGGACCCGCCCTAGACCCTACCCATTGCCATCCCTAATCCTGAGCCATCGGCAGAGTTTCGATGAAGTCTCAACCCCCAGGCCATCGACATCGCAACCCAAGAATGGATCTGGGGGTAAGGCTACGAACTCGAAAAGATCACCAATCGGCGCAAATTCGCCAACTGCGATGCAGGACTCAGCTTCCAAGCATCTCTTCAGGCTTTGCACTCAAGAGAGTCATATCCCCGACCGGTGTCCATCAAATCAAGGCTACTTTGATTCTCGTCCTATCCTCGGACTCAATCAAAGTGGGGGATCCTGTAGACACATAAAATAATATAAAAGGAAGAACGAAAGGAATAAAAAGAGAGTCGATAAAATACATGCATTTTACATGTATTTGTTCACTTAAAGCTACATGCATTATCACATGTAGTCCATCCTAGCTACATGCAAATTTTTATATAAAAGTGGAGCCATGTAAATCCTACAAACAAGAGCTAGAGGTCATGAGATCAAACCCTCAAAAAACACTCCTAAAAGCTAAATAATATACACACTCTCCGTCCAGTGTGAATGGAAGCTTCCCTAGGAAATTGACCTTCATATTATCACTGACCATGCATGCATGGACGAGGAGAATTCATCCCCCCTGGAGTACTGGCCGACTGGCCTATAGGCATTGACCACACGTGGTCAATTGACCACCCTATTCACCCCTCCCTCTAGGGTTCTTTCAACTGGTATTAGAGCCTGGTCTACTAAAGATCAGAGAATAATCGATCTGTGGCAAAGATCATGGGAGATCATAATATGGGTGAATTAAGTCAAGGACGTTCATGGAACAGATCACCTTTGCTAACAGGTGACAATTACAGAGTTTGGAAACGCCAAATGGAGATCTTCTTGCGAAATCAGGACGAGGACATTTGGGACATTGTCAACAAAGGAAATTATCCTATCCCTCGCAAGACTATTGAAGGTGTACAAGTTGACAAAGATATATCAGAGTATTCAAATGAAGAAAAAGAGAAAGCAAAGAAAAATACTCATGCTCATTATCTTTTAATATGTAGTCTTAACTCTAATAAATTTGAAAGAGTGTCTATTCTTGATACAACTAAACAAATATGGGATTACTTGGTCACAACCTATGAAGGAACAAATCAAGTGAAAAAGACCAAGATCAGTATGGTTCAGAAGTATGAAGGCTTCAAGATGGATGAAAATGAATCCATCGAATCAATGTTCAAAAGATTCAGTGCAATAATCAACCACCTCAAGTCTCTTGGGAAATCTTATTCCAATGAAGAACAGGTGAACATGGTCCTTTAATGTCTACCCAGACACAAATGGGGACCAAAGGTGACAGCTATAGAAGAAGCTCAAGATATAGAGACCTTGAAGCTTGAAGAGTTGATAGATAAACTCCTTGCACATGAGATACGATTATCTGAAGGAAGCCAGACAATGGAGATTGCTCTCAAAAGCACAAAAGAATCAAAGGAAGAATTGGAGGATGATGATGAAGAAACTATGGCCATGTTGGCCAAAGGATCCAAACGCCTTTAAAGAAGAAATCCAAGATTCCGGGGCTACTTGTAAGGATCATCCTCCAAAAGACCATCACCCAAAGGTAAAGCACTAATTAAAGATGAAAATGAAAATAAATCCTTTGCCTGTGGTGCAACAGATCACATGGTGAGAGAATGTCTTTAAGTAAAGAAGGCCAAGGAGCAAAATGATCCTAGAGGAAAGAGATTCAACAGAAAGGCTATGGTTGCCACTTGGAGTGATAGCGATTACAGTGAAAGTGAAAGTGATTCTGAAGAAGTTACAAATCTGTGCCTCATGGCAAAGGACCTTGATGAAGCAGAAACAAGTGATGATGATGAGGTATTTAACAGCGTCTTTCTTAAATGCAATGAAAAAACTCAAAAATAAAGATTGCTTACTCAGCTTGATCACATTGCAACCCTTGCTGATAAAATTCGCTATCTCACTAGAATTGCTGAAACAAATACCAAAACCATTGCAACACAACATGAGATAATCCAAAACCTCACCACATATAATATCAGTCTGAGAGATGAAGTGCATCAAAACCGAAAAGAGCTAAACCACATTCTCAACCAAGAGATGAACTAAGTTCACTCTATCCTTCATTATGATAGCAAAACCTCTACAAACAAACCTGGTTCACCAAGAGTTAAATCGAAAACCTCGCCTTCTCATAAACCTACCAGTGCAGCAAGAGTCAAACCAAAAACCAAAACAAAGTGGGTACCAACGAAAATAAAGAAACAATCTACCACTCAAAACACAGAACTCTCGCATAAAAGGTCTAGTCCAAAGAAAGGTATAATGTCCTTCAGTGCAGGTATGTCTCAGGGCTCACAACGACCTCTGGTATTTGGACAGCGGATGCTCGAGGCACATGACTGGAGATCCAACCAAATTCAGAGAACTCAAGGACAACAAGAGTGGAAAGGCAACGTTTGAAGACAAAAGCCAAGGGAGGATCCTTGGAGACGGCAAGGTCGGTTAGGACTCAATAAATTCTATAAATGATGTATATTTTGTAGAAGGTTTAGAGTACAATCTTTTAAGCATTTCTCAGTTTTGTAACAAAGGATACAGAGTCTGGTTCTATAAGAATTCTTGAATTGCGTTAATTGTTGTATTACCAGCAGACATATTTGTTGGTAATGTCTATTAAATTGGGAGGGAAATGTATTACCGACAGATAAAGTGTGTGGGGAATATTTTAACCACCTAAAAATACATTCCCCAACATTTACATTTGTTGGTAAAGGTGAGGTATTTCCAACAAACATTAACTGTTGGTATTACATTTCCAATAACAACAGTTGGCATTAATTAGCAATACCAACATAACACAATATCTGTCGGTAATACTTTTATAATCATGTTTATTTCCAACAGGTTAGTGACAGATATTTATCTGTTGGAAATACTTTGTATCAACAGATATTGTACTTTTACCAACAGATAAGCCTTGTTGGTAAAAGTCATTTTTTTTTTTGTAGTGTGGATACTTGCCATGCAAGAAGAGCTCAACTAGTTTGAAAGAAATAAAGTCTAGAAGCTTGTCCCGAGACTAAAACATCATCCTGTTATTAGTGTAAAATGGGTCTTTTGCAACAAATTAGATGAGCATAGCACAGTTACAAGAAACAAAGCCAGATTAGTTGCAAAAGGATACAACCAAGAAGAAGGCATTGACTATGAAGAAATCTTTGGCCCAGTTGCCAGAATAGAGGCCATTCAAATACTTCTAGCCTTTGCATCATCAGCCTACATGAAGTTGTACCAAATAGATGTCAAAAGTGCCTTCCTAAATGGACATCTAAAAGAAGAAGTCGATGTTGAACAACCTCAAGGATTTGAACGAGAAAATCTAGATACTCATGTCTACAAACTCTAAAAGGCCCTTTATGGACTCAAGCAGGCTCCTGGAGCTTGGTATGAGAGACTCAGCTCATTTCTTCTGGAAAACGGATTCAAAAGCGGCCTCATAGACAAAACTCTCTTCATCAAAACCTCAGGTCAGGATTCTATTATAACTCTATGTAGATGACATTATCTTTGGTGCTATTAATGAAAATCTAGTGAAGGACTTCTCTGACCTTATGAGTAAGGAGTTTGAGATGAGTCTAGTAGGGGAACTGAGCTTCTTCCTAGGCTTGCAAATCAAACAAAACAATGATGGCATATTTCTTAGTCAAAGTAAGTATGTCAAAGAGCTTTTGGAGAATGCCAAGCATTGCAGTACCCTAATGTCCTCCACACTAAAACTTGATCAGGATCAAACTGGTAAGGCCATTCATGACAAACAATATCGAGGTATGATTGGATCTCTCCTTTACTTAACTGCTAGTCGCCCAGACATAATGTTTATTGTTTGTTTATGTGCTCGGTTTCAGAGTGATCCCAAAGAATCTCAGTTGATTGCTGTCAAAAGGATATTGAGATATCTTGCAGGTAGCAAGGACCTCAGCCTATGGTATCCCAGAAACAACTCCCTGTATCTCGTTGGGTATACAGATGCAGACTTTGTTGGATCCTTGATATCTTGATAATCAAAAAAGCAAAATCTCGTTGCCCTCTCCACTGCAGAAGCTGAATATATAAAAGCAATGGCTTGTTGCTCACAAATTCTATGGATTAAACAGCAGATGAAGGACCTTGGCATAGAGCTCTCAGATATTCCAATCAAGTGTGACAATCAAAGTGCTATTCAAATCACAAAGAATCTGGTTCAACACTCACGTACCAAACACATTGAGGTGCGACACCACTTTATACGAGATCATGTAGAAAAAGGTCACATCACACTCGACATTGTTCCTACTCATCAACAACTGGCGGATATTTTCACCATGGCTCTTCCCACAGAACAGTTCATCACCAATAGAAGAGAGCTTGGTATGTTACACCTAGATGACCAGTTGAGGGGGAGCTAGCATTCTCCTTTCCAAGGGGATCTAAGAACCTCTACTGTCAGGTAAACTTCTTTCTTATTCGCTCATAAAGGTCCTTGACACTATTGTCCTGGAACCACATTCAGCGTCTCTTATATAAAAACTCCTGGCATACGGTTGGACGGGCAGTTCTCTAATAACTGTTAAGTACAACCTTTTTTTTTTAAAAAAAATATTTTCAAATATTTTTTCAAAATATCCTTTCCCTTTTACCCATACACTATCATTTCATCCCTGATCACACGTTTTCCTTTTTCACTCCTCGATTTTCAAAATTTTTCAAATATCTTTCTCACTCTCCTTAATTAACCATGTCCCATCATATTTACACCCAACCGTCAATCTCACTCATTCCCTTCCCCATATCTCCCTCCTCTTACCTTAATTACTTCCACTTTCCAAAAACTAATCCATCCCTCCTTTTCACCAACCTTTATTTAACTCATTGTCTTTCCTCTTCTTACCTCACACCTCCCATCACTATCTCTACCGACTCCATCACAAACTCATACTCCCATCTCAAAATTCCATCTCCAACTCTTCATCATGAAGAAACGACCTACTCAAAAGAACACAGCACCCACACCTACCACTAGCATAGCAAAACCCCTTTGTTCCAGCAAAACCTCCCCAAACCCACCTGACCCAACCGTCAATCTCACTCATTCCCTTCCCCATGTCTTTCATGGCTATCACCCTGAAACAAGGGAACTGGTCATTCACCACTTCATAAAAGTTGCATCCTCTACCTCTAGCCCTTTGCCCTATGGGAACCACCTCACCAAGATCTCCCGCCACTACGGTGTTTCCTTGGAAGGCGCCGAGACATCTTCCTTCACTCTGCCCACAATCAACACATCTCTCCTATCCCCTCTTGAATATCAGCCACAACCAAATGGCGTCTGGCTACACAGTGATGAGATCAAGGCAATTGAGGCCTCCAGCTCCGCCACAGCAGCAAAGGATGCCCAAGATGCACTGCAAAGACAAATTACCAGCCTTTAACATGCAGTGGAGAACTTATAGTAGGAGCTCTCGGCAATTCAACAGGAGGTAAAGGCCCTTAGAGCCATTCGTACTGACCTGGGCAATACAGCAGCTGAAGGACATCGTTGGATCCAGCGCACCCCAAATTCCAACCTCTTCTACGCCACCCTCCCTCCCAACAGCAGATAAATCCCTAGCCATCGACCCCCAACCCTAAAAACTTCTCTCTGTTTCCCATGTTTTTTCATTTTGAAAAACATTTGGTTGCCAGACATCCCTCCCGGTTCCTTTTTGAATGAAAGTAAAAAAGGGGGAGATGAATCATGCATAGTCCCCTGTTGTTGGACTGTCTTTTTTTTTGGACTATTTTTTTTTTGTTTGGGTCTATAAACATCTAAACCTCTCTTGCTGCTATCTTATATATGCTTCCTATCTATCATACCCTCCATTACTATGCCTGCATTAGTTTTTATCTTTTACTCAAAAAGGGGGAGATTGTAGAATCCTTCCTAATACAGATTGAAGGTCCTTGGCCTCAAGCTCTCCAAGGTCATTCAGCAGACAGCACCTCAAGGACGTCCAGTACAGATGTTGTGTTTTGACGTGAAAGACAAATGGAGCAAAAATCAGGGAAGTTTTCTGGAAATAACATTATCTATTTTCTTCATCCTTTTTCTAGCTAGACTAATCGGTTGCTACTATGTGAAATGTAGGAAACAATCGAGCAAGAATTTGGAAAGAAAATGAGAATGCACATTCTTGGAATCTCGCAAGCAAGGAAAGAAGACGGAAAAAAATTGGAAGGAAAGGCGAAGCCAAAGAAAGGAAGTATCCGGTAGAATCAAACCTCAACGACTCTATTCTACAAACGTCGAGACTTCTATAAATCGAAGACATTGAGATTGAATAGAACACACGATTCCACGGAAGCAATCGAGTGTTCAAAATAGAGAAATTGTGTTCTGTGTTTTGGTTGAATTCTTTCTTCGAGTAGAGTGAAAAGTGTTTGTGTGAGAAGTTTGATTAATTGTAATCAAATCCTTAATGGAATTAGGTTTTGTTTTATGCTCTTGTAATCGATTCCTAGGACTTAGGATCGATTAGTGTTTACACCAAAATTGTGTTTGGTGGGTGTTTTCCAGAAATATTTGAAGTGTCCTCGGCAACGCATTTGATTATTCTGTAAACCTAAGGACGTTCACCTTAGGCGGTTCCATTCGCATTATGTTCCATTCAAATAAAGGAGGTTATCAGTTCGTATTTTTAGAATCCCTCTTGATACAGGCTAAAGGACATTCGCTCATTACACCTCAAGGACATTCATGTCAGTCGTGGAGCTTTGAAGTGAAAGACAAACAGAGACACCAAATCAGGGAAGTCTTCCATTAAAGCAAGAATCAGATTCTCCTATCTAATTTTCTAATCAGACTAACTGATTATATGATCTATGTTGTAGGCAATAAACATTAAAGAAAAATGGAAGGAAGCACAGATTATATCTCGCGGAAGACAACCAAAAAAGGAAACAAAATCTCACACCATTGGAAAGAAGAGCAAATCGAAGCAGGGAAGAATCAATTTCAACGGATACAAACCAAGGCGAATTCGCATAAATAGAAGACCTCAAGATTGAAGAGAACCAACGATTCCACGGAAGAAATCGGGTGATTAAAAACAGAGAGCTGTTTTGAATTTCGGTGTATTCTTTCTTCGAGTAGAAAGAAGTGAGAATTGTGAGATTTGTGATTATATTTTGTCAAAATCTATACGGACTTAGATTCGACTGAGTATTAGCACCAATCAGGTGTTTGGTGTGTGTTGTTTAACAATCGTCTGTAAAGTGCCCTTTGAAAGGCACTAGGTTATCAGTTGCCCTAAGGACATTCAGCTTAGGTAACATTCATCTTTCAATCTGTTATCTGTTCGAAGAGAAATAAAGGAGGTTATTCAGTTATATTCTTACTCTCTTTTATTTCAATATTACTTTAGTTAATCTAAAGTTGAATCTTAACCTGAAAAGGTTAAGACACTAACGTCCTTGTCAGTGAGTATTTGTGCATAATTTTTATAACCGTATTCACCCCTCTTTAGGGTTCTTTCAAGTGGTATCAGAGCTTGGTCCACTGAAAATTCAGAGACTAACCGCTCTGTGGCAAAGATCATGAGAAATCATAACATGGGTGATCTAAGTCAAGGACGTTCATGGAATAGATCGCCATTGTGGACAGGTGATACCTACAGAATTTGGAAACACCTGACAGACCTAAAACTAATAGGTGTCTGTGTACCGCAAGTGTACGGGTCTGTGTAGTAATAAAAATATGGTTCTCTCTCAGGGACTTGTGTTCAACTACGCACTAAACTAGTTCACTACGACGGATGCTAGGTCGATCAAAAGGTTGTGGTAACGATTCAGATAATTAACTAAGGAAGCAGGAAATTAAAGGATTTAACCAAGTGATTAAAAGCGTTCAGGGGAGTCCACTCTAGTCAATCAATCAAATTAAGTGGTGATTCTAGTTCTAGGTAATTTTAGTAGTATCGGGGTCTATAATCTTTCTAAGCCTTATCACTTCGATCTTTCGATCCTAGGTGAGTTACAGTGATAAAACTATCATTATTTCTAACTATTTAATCTAATCAAAGATAAGAACTGATTATAAATTGACCCTAGGCAAGAATCATTATGTCTAACTATTTTCTAAACCTATTCAATCTACGCAATCGAATTCAAGACTCAAACTGTCGTTCTGTTGTCGAGAATCTAAAACCACGTACAGACTCAAACTGTCGTTCTATTGCCAAATTACCATGACATATAATGCACGCAGATTAAACGAATAAAAGGATAACCTAACACTGAAATTACACACTATAAATTATTGAAGAACATCGAGTTTATCCCCTAAACAAGGAATCTAAGCACTTATAAAAATAAAAACAAGGAAAACAATAATAAAATATGAATAACGAAACATAAAGTAAATAGAAATTAAACCGAACGTTCGAGTCGTCGAATTCGATCTCTTCGTGTCACTCCATTCGATCTCCTTCTCCTCCTCTTTCGTTCCTAATCTACTAGAACGGCTCCCCGAAGGGAGGAATTGCAGAGAAAACCCTAAGGCTAAACGGCGGTAATAAAACTCTCAATAGTATATCATTGTCCAATTGAACGGCGAAGTAGTCTTTTTATAATGCGTGATTAGGGCACAAAACGCTGGTTGCGTTTTGCCCAAAAGTGAAAGTCTTCCGCGAGTGGGCGCTGGCTGCGCCTTTAAAACGCGTCCTGCATTTTGGTTCTTCTCGCTTTTTGAAGCTCCTGGACGAGGCGCGGGTTGCGTTTCAAAAACGCTACCTGGGTTTGGGCCGCCTCTCCTTCCTTCTTTTCTTCCTCTTCAACATCTTTTTTTATTCTCCTTGGTTCTTGCTATTTCTTCTTCAATTCTTCATGCTTTTTTATATAATTCCACCAGTTCCTGTAAAACATACCAAACTCGCGAACAAGTGTATAAATCACGGAAATTGACATAAAAATATGAGATATCGGATATAAAAAGCATGAAACTGATATGTTTTGAGCCCTAAAAACTCCATATAAAAACGACTTATCAAATCCCCCCATGCTTAGGTCTTGCTTGTCCTCAAGCAAGTCTGACTTAAGAACAGTAGGGAGAGAAGAAAAACTCAAATTAGAAAGAAAAAAAAAGACTCAAGAAAGAAAAAGGAAAAAGAAGAGAAAGAAACAAAGACAGTTAGCGTTAAGGTTACAAATACAATCAAACACCTCCTAAGGTAACTAATCAGACGCATCAATTTATCAAGCAACACCAAGATTAATCAGGGAGAGAAAAAAATCAGTGTTAAACAGATAGAATGAAATTATCGAAATTTTGTAAAGAGAGCAAGTATTTTAGATGCGAAAAACCGCCAACAGTCTTAAGATGAATGCAAATATACGCGGTTTGTTATGGACGTAGACCAGTTAAAAGAGCAAACCTCACTTGAGGATAAAAACTAAACGCTCAAACACTCAAATTTGAATTTATGTGGGTTTTTCTCATACTCATACCAAAAGAAACAACCTACCATAGGCCTTGTAAAAATCTCGCTCTCCACTGCTAATATGCAAATACACAAGTAACAATCAAGAGGACTTTTAGGGTTGTAAGAGGCTTAGGTTAGGGGAAAGGAGTGGTAATATTTAGGTAGGAGAAGTTAAAGAGCCATGCTTGGATTGATTTTCAACAAATATATTACTCTCAACTCACCTTCTTGCTTAATTATGCAAGGAACTCACTTTTCTCCCTCAACAATATCAACATCTAAACTGAATACAACCAGTTCAAAAACTTTCAGAACATTAAGTTGAATCTCCCTAATCACCCTTTTCTTTTGAATTCTTTTTTCATTTTTTTGGTTCTCTTTTTCTGCTTCTATTTTTGGTGGGTGATCAAGGGAGAAGAAATATAAATTATAGCTTCGACCTCAATATATCAAAAGGACATCATAACCAATTGACTAACTCATAATTAATTGGGATATGTAATGTGTCCCAATTCAATTAAAAATCAAAATTTCACACCCCAACATCTCACTCCATTCATAGCAACACCTAACCAATTTTTGCTCCCGGAACAATGAACTCTCACACATCCAAGCAAGGCAAAGGGTAGGAATTAATAAAGGCCAAGACTTGTATTGTCAGGGTTTCATCACAAAAAGAAAAGTATTCAAAGGCTAGGCGGGGCTAAAGAACGGTAATTAAATTGTTAGGAAGGCTATTTGGCTGTGTAGTTTAATTAATATAGAAAAGAATGTCTCAATCTTACTGTCACAACGTGCAATGCAAAGATGCAATTTTAAACAAGATGCAAAACAAGTTCTAGAGATGCAACTAATGGTGGAGTCACTCAGGAAATCATGAATTGATAAAAGTGATCAATTCGTAAATTTGGTAATGTGGACTCACGGGATGGGGCTCGATCAACTAAACTTAGCCCAAAGATTTGCGGCACGCATATTTATACTTTCAAAGATAGTTAAAACAGTCAAATGCAACTTCTATAACTTGACTCAAAATCAGAAGATTTGAAGGAAAAGGTTTCAAAAGCTTTTGAGAACTCATCCAGACTTTTCTAAGCGAAGCAAGTTAAACTGAAAGTAAGAAAGGTTTACAAATCATCACCGAAGGTCTTTCTGGTTTTAATCCTAGTCCTATCCTATATTTTTTTTGGTTTTTTTAGTCTTTTCTAATTTTTTTTGGTCTTTTTCTAATTTCTGATGTTTTGGGTTTTTGAGTAAAGTGAATGTAAAAGAAAGAAAAAGAAACAAACTAAGAAAAGAAATAAAGGAAAAATCTACATGCTACTAACTAATGCAATCTAGGTGAATGCAATCCTAAAACTAGAAAAAAACTAGGAAAGGAAAACTAAAAACAATTAAAGAAACACGCAAACTAAAAACTCAACAAAAGAAAACACACTAAAAGTAAGAAAAATCAAACTAGATACAAACTAAAGACAAGAAAATCACTCTAAAAACTGAAAAATAAGACATGAAACAAGAAAAAGAAAAACGAAAATAAAAAAAATAAAACGAAAAAAAGAGAAACAAGAAAAATATTCATAGAATATTCAAACCCCCTCCCCCCCCCCCCCCCCATGCTTAAATGTTGCACAAAAACCATAGCAACTCAATCTGAGATAATCCAGAACCTTACCACAAATAATATCAGTCAGAGAGATGAAGTGCATCAAAACCGAAAAGAACTAAACCTCATTCTTAATCAAGAAATGAACTAAGTTCACTCTATTCTTCATTCTGATAACAAAGCTCCTACAGATAAACCAGGTTCACCAAAAGTTCAACCAAAACCATTGCCATTTCATAAAGCTACCAATGCACTAAGAGTTAAACCAAAAACCAAAACCAAGTGGGTGCCAAAAAGGCCAGACAAACAACCTACTGCTCAAAACCCAGAACCTTTGTGTAAAAGGCCCAGTCCAAAGAAAGGTATAATGTCCTTCAGTCCAGGTATGTCTCAGGGCTCACAACGACCTCTGGTATTTGGACAGCGGATGCTCAAGGCATATGACTGGAGATCCGACCAAATTCAGAGAACTCCAGGACAACAAGAGTGGAAAGGTAACATTTAGAGACAAAAGCCAAGGAGGCCTTGGAGTCGGCAAGGTCGATAAGAACTCAACAAATTATATAAATGATGTATATTTTGTAGAAGGTTTAGAACACCATCTTTTAAGCATTTCTCAATTTTGTGATAAAGGATACAAAGTCTGATTTAATAAAAGTTTCTGTTTCTGTGTGGTTGAGAAAGAGTCACATGAAGTGGTCCTTAAAGGACATCAGATGAACAATGTGTATGTTATTGACCTTAGTGACTCTGTGAGCAATGACCTTACATGTCTTAGAGCTGCATTAGAAGAGTCTTGGCTATGTCATCGTAGATTAGGACATGTCAACATGAAAACCCTTCGGAAACTAAGACTCTTAGGGCTGGTTAAAGGTCTACCATCACACAACTTCATTCGCGACAAATTGTGTAAAGCATGCACCAAAGGAAAACAAACCAGAACCTCCTTCAAACCTCTGACCCAAGTTACTACCTCTAGATGTCTAGAATTATTGCCTATGGACCTTTGTGGACCAATACCATATAAGAGTCTAGGAGGTCGCTCATACATACTGGTAATTGTAGATGACTTTTTAAGATTTACCTGGGTTTTATTTTTGAAGGATAAGACAGAAGTATTTCCTGAGTTTGAAAAGCTATACAACCAGCTCAAGGTCCTTACAGGGCTAACCTTAGTATCAATAAGGACAGATCATGGCAAAGAATTCGACAATCAAGATCAATTTGGAAGATTCTGTGATCAAGAAGGTGTTACTCACAACTTCTCTGCCCCAAGTACACCTTAACAAAATGGTGTAGTTAAAAGGAAGAACCGCACACTTGAGAACATGGAAAGAACAATCATTTGTAAGAATGATCTGCTTCTATTCCTTTGGGCTGAAATTATAAATGCATCAAACTATATTCTCAACGATGTACCATAAGATCCTTAATGAAGAAAACACCATACGAGTTATTCAAAGGCAAAATGCCTAATATAGCTAACCTCAAGGCCATTGGATGTAAGTGTTTCATACATAACAATGGCAAGAAGACTCTAAGCAAGTTTAAACCGAGAAGTGAAGAGGGTATTCTGGTAGGATGGAGTCTATGTGAAAGCATCCAAGAAGGTGGAAGAGTCCATTCATGTCATCTTCGATGAGTCTCCCACCTCACCCACATAAATGTCCTCAACAAAGTTTCAAATACATCAAGAAGATGAAGAAGAGGACTTCACTCGCATCTTTCAGCAAGGTCCTCCACCACAAAATGAAGAACCTCCTCTAAGAAATGAACAAGAAACCTCTGCACAACCAGATCCAGAACAGAAGGAAACAATTGTTAACAACCAAGGACCTTCACAATAAGAAAATCCTCAAAATTCTGATGGCTCATCGCCACCTAATCCTGACGATCCCCCAAGGACCTTCAGGTTCAAACCTGCCCATCCAGATGACAACTTTATGTCGAGACTGGACATAGGTATTAGAACTCGCTCCTCTCTTAGAAACTTTTGTGCTTTCCATGCATTTGTTTCACAGGTTGAGCCAAATGGACCTGAAGAGGCACTATAGGACAACAACTGGATACTAGCTATGTAAGAAGAGCTCAGCCAGTTTGAGAGAAATAAGGTCTAGAAGCTTGTCCCAAGACAATAACACCATCCTGTGATCGGTGTAAAATGGGTCTTCGCAACAAATTAGATGAGCATGTGTGGACATTTTTCCTCGCCGTTCGGGCTTCCGAACGTCCCGTTAGGATTGGGGTGTGATTTTGTGATTTGTGTTGAGGTTTAACCTTTGAAAACTCTTTAAGGAATTAATCGTACATTTCATGAATAATACTTTGTAAAATCACTTTCCCTTTACTTATGCATTTTATTAGTCCTTGAATTAAACCTTTAAGAGTGGACATCCACTTGTTCCAAACTCTTCTAAATTTAACCGAATTTGCTCATTTAAATGTTAGGCTCGGAAGAGAGTGATTTATGCAAGTATTGTTTAGAAATATAAGAAGAAAATCCTAAAGTTTCATCGATACATTGTAAAACCATGTTAACCATAATTTATGCAATCCTTGATGTGATTTAGTTCGAAATGGGAGTCGCCACCTGACTTTTTAAATGAAAAGCCAAGACAAAATCAAAAGAAAAAGAAAGAAAGACTCCGCCTACGAAACCCAAGCATGGATTCGGGGGTAAGGCTACGAACTAGAAAAGTAAACTTTAAGAGTTCGTCTCTCACAAAAGGAAAGACTCTACTAAAAGTTTAAAATGTGCTTTTGATAAAGTTTGGAAGGGAAATAAATAAGAACTTTATAGAATTACTTCAATTAACATGCAACAAACAAGAATGAAAGGAATATACATGTACACTTTATTTACATGAAAAGGAAACAATTAAGAGCTTACATTGTGACCTTTCTTTAGGGAAGCCTTGCCTAGCCTTTGTAGAAGCCTCCTTGGATGCCTTTGAAAGCCTTGAATGCTCCTCTTGAAGATGCCAAAATGGTGCTAAAAGTGGATGGAGAAAGGTATGGAGAAGGGTGAGAAAAGGGTAGGAAAAGGCTCTTTTTGTGGTGTTTTAAATAGTAGAAAGGTTAGGCTTTTTGTAGAGTTTTTGGGTTTTGTAGAAAGATAATGGAAGGAAGATGAGAATGGAGATAAGAGGGCTTAAACAAGTGGCGAAAAGGAGATAATAATAGTAGGAAAGTGATGAAGAAGGATAGGGAAAAGGTAGGGAAAAGGATAGGAAGAAAGGGCTTTTTGTGGGTTTTTAGTGGTGTTTTAGGATGCTTTTGTGACGGTTTTATGGGAGATTTATGTGGAGATGATGGGGGATAGGATGAGAGTATGGATTATGGGACTTAAGAGGATGAGGATAAGGAGGTTAGGATAGTAGGAGAATGGTGGAAAGATGATAAAAAAGGTCGTAGAAAGATGATAGTAGAGCAGAGATTAGTAGAGATGAGAGAATGGATGAATGAGAGAAATGAGAGTGTAGGTGAAAGAATGGATGAGTGATTGAGTGAGTTTAGCTTTGGCATGAGAGGGTATTTATAGGCTTTAGGAGGCTTCAAGAGAGGATGAACATACATGCACATACATGCATTCTCCACATTCGTAGTCAACTAGTCAACAAGCACATAAAACCATGGTGGTAAAGGGGAGTGTTCTTGGGTGGACGGTAGCACATAGAGAATTAACCCATGTGTAGACGCATTGAAGGCCGGTCGGCCTACAGTAAACGGAGGTGATGAACCTTGGTTCATCCATGCACCCATGGACGGTAGAAGTGTGAAAGGAAGACTTTGAAGTTAGTATGTTCATACTCTTGGACGGTGGGGCTTTATTTGATGTTTAAGAGATGATTTTGGATGCTTTTGCTAGGCTTTGAACTTGACACCTCTTGGCACGTGGCTTGCATGGCTTGGCTTCCCTTATTTTCTAATTTCCTAATTTTCTAACCAAAAATACATAAAAAAGGAAATAATAAAAATTACATTAAAAAGCATATAAAATTTATGCTAAAATCTTATCTTATCGACCGACTTTTTCTTCTTCATTTCTACTTCATTTTTATATAGGAATGCTATATATCTGTGTGCCAAATTTCAGTTTTTACAGAGAGCCCCCACTTTGATTGAGTCCGAGAATAGGACGAAAATCAAAGTAGTCTTGATTTGATGGACACTGGTCGAGATATGACTTTAGAGCGCAAAGCCTGGGGATATGACTTTGGAGTGCAAAGCCTGGCGTGATACTTGGAAGTTGAGTCGTGCATCGCAGTTTTAGGCGACATGCGCCTCTGTAGGGGTTGATCTCTAGCAAGAATGATGCTCTACTTGAGATGATCTCAGACGTTTGATGACGTCCTACTTGATATGATCGCGGAGTTTGATGACGTCTTACTTGAAAGTGTGAGCTGACACTTGGAAGCTAAGTCCTCTGTCCCGGTTGGCGACCATGCGCCGATAGGTGATCTCAGGCGAGAATGACGCCTTACTTGTTGGAGAGATTTTATCGAACCTAATGCCGACGGCTCTTGGATGTTGGTGCTAATTTTGTAGTCTTTCCCAGTGTCATTTCAAGTCTTTCTCGGTGTCGATGTTGATGATTGTTGGCATGTTCAATGCCGAGGGACTTCATCGATCGCGATGTCGATGGCCTTGGGGGTTGAGACTTCACTGAAACTCTGTCGGTGGCTCATGATTGGGACTGCATCGAAACTCTGTCGATGACCCTCGTTGTTGAGACTTTACCGAAACTCTACCGGTGGCTCTGATGCTGATGGGGACTTACGCCGATGGGCTATCCTGTTTTTGGGCTTTTTTGACGATGACTGTAGAACCCCTCTTGAGAAGAGGGCAGAGGACGTTCACTCACCACAAGGGCATTTATATCGCACCACCTAAAGGATATTCATGCAAGCCGAAGAGTTTTGAAGTGAAAGACAAACAGAGATGCCAATTCAGGGAAGTTTTCATTATAGGAAGAATCCTACTCCTCTATCAAATTTTCTAATTAGACTGACTGGTTATATGCTCTATGTTGCAGACAATAATCGGTGAAGAAAGTTGGAAGGAAACTCAGATTATATCTCACAAAGAAGGAAGGAAGATCTCGCCTCTTTGGAAAGGAAAAGCAGATTGAAGCATTCAGCATATTCGCCATATCTTTTCTCAATGGATACAAACCACAAGGAAGTCGCTTAAATAGACGAATCCAAGATTGAAGAAATCAACTATTCCAAGGAAGCAATCGTGTGTCCAAACAAAGAAAGAGTGTTCTTGTGTTTGAGAAAAGTGTTTCGAGAGTTTGGTGTGAGAGTGCTCTCAAATTCTAAACAGATCTAGAATTGTGTTAGGCTCTCAAATTCGAATCCTAGACGGAATTAGGAATCGATTTGTGTTAACAGCAAACGGAGATTTGGTGGGTATATTTTTCCAGAAATAATTGAAGCGTCCTTGCAAGGCGCTTGGTTCTCTGTAACCCTAAGGTCCTTTATCTTGATATCTATTATTGAATTGCAATGAACCTTAATCTGAACAGATTAAGGCACTAACATCCTTTACTAGTGATCTACTTTTGCAGAAAATTTCATAACCCTATTCACCCCCCTCTAGGGTTCTTTCAATTGGTATCAGAGCCTGGTCCACTGAATATTCAGAGACTAATCGCTCTGTGGCAAAGATCTTGGGAGATCACAATATGGGAGACTTAAGTCAAGGACGTTCATGGAACATATCACCTCTGCTGACAGGTGACAACTACAGAGTATGGAAACGCCAAATGGAGATCTTCTTAAGAAATCAAGATGAGGACATTTGGGACATAGTCAGAGAAGGAAATTTTCCCACTCCTCAAAAGACTGCCGATGATGGAACGAAAAGTGACAAACCAAGATCTGAGTATACACCTGAAGAAAAAGAAAAGGCAAAGAAAAATACTCATGCACATTATCTTTTGATTTGCAGTCTTAATCCTCACGAATTTAAAAGGGTGTCCAATGTTGATACAACTAAACAGATATGGGATTATTTAGTCACGACCTATGAAGGAACAAATCAAGTGAAAAAGACCAAGATCAATATATTGGTTCAAAAGTATGAAGGCTTCAAGATGGAAGAAAATGAATCCATTGAGTCAATGTTCAAAAGATTCAATGGAATAACCAACCACCTCAAGTCTCTTGGGAAAACCTATACAGATGAAGAGCAAGTGAACAAGGTCCTTCAGTGTCTGCCCATACACAAATGGGGACCAAAAGTAACTGTTATTGAACAAGCTCAAGATCTGGAGACATTGAAGCTTGAAGAACTAATAGGGAAGCTCCTTGCACACGAGTCGTCTGTCTGAGGGCACTCAGACTAAGGACATTCCCTATAAAAGTACCAAGGAACCAGAAGAAGAATCAGAGGATGATGATGAAGAAACCATGGCTATGCTAGCTAAAGGTTTCAAGCGTCTATATAGAAAGAATCACAGATTCCGTGGCTATCTAAGAGAATCATCCTCCAAAAGATCTTCACCCAAAGGTAAAACTCAAACCAAGGATGAAAATGAATACAAATGCTTTGCTTGTGGTGCAACAGATCACTTGGTTAGAGAATGTCCTCACGTGAAGAAAGTCATAGAACAAAGTGACTTTAGAGGAAAGAGATTGAGTAGCAAAACTATGGTTGCCACGTGGAGTGAAAGTGAAGGCAATGAAAGTGAAGGCAATGAAGTCAACAGGTCATCAAGCGGCGGTAGTTGCACTTTCTTGTGATGCTTATATCGAGGATTTCGACAAGAACATGGATAGAGGAGCTAACCGGAAACATCGTGCTAAGTACGTTCATCCGCTTGATATGAAGAATCGCTACACGGGGTGGTGAGCGTCAATTTAGCTTGGCTAAGGCGAGACGTCCATTGCCGGGGTCCGAACTTCCCCGCGGATGTTTCAAACGGCCCAGGAAGAGATTCGGGACTATTGATAACTAAGAGGGCCTATGGGATGTTGGGTCATCCCAAGATGTCATGACTATTTGGCATCATGGTTCGGTTGTGAGCTGGGTGAATAAACACAATGTAATAATGGCGATCAAGGGTTTGAAATACGCGTGCCTTCACTATTTTGGTCATAACTTCTGTAATATAAATCCGATGGGTCTCACATTTTGGGAGCTTTAAGTACATACTAAGAGCTTTCCAACGACATCTTACAGGCCTAAAATGGAGTCCGGATGAGAAGTTATGCGCGTTTCAAGTCAGCAGGGAAAAGCTGCCCAGACGCCTGGCTCGCCTGAGCCACTCTTCTGTGACGGACGCACTGTTTCGTAATTTTGTTCTGTTTTTAACCTAATTTCCTATTTAGTATAATTAGGTTGTTTCGCACGATTTTTCAGGTAACTTTTGATGAATATGAACATGCTATTGCATTGGTTAGCAGTTCCCCAAGTTTTCTCTTAAAAATCTAGATTACTTTATCCAATCTTTGGTGGTGTTTGTAGTCATTCCTTTATTGATCATTTGGGCGATGTTTCCTTTATGATGGTTAAGGTTCGGTGTTAGGCTTTGGTGGTGGACTACCTTTATCGAAGGTCATATCCAATCCCATTTGGTGTTTAAGGTTATTGATATTGCTTGATTTGGGTTATTATTCTTGTTATTATTCAAGTTCAAGGCTATTGATGAGATGTTCAAGCATGGGTGATTGAGATGTTCATCTTTCTCCACTTATTCTATTGTTCACGGATCGCTCTCCTCTCTTATACAACAACAAACTCAAGTTACCGCGCCACGCTCCATTTGGTATCAAAGCTCAAGGTTTTTCATCTAGCTTGAGTTTTTTCCATTGTTCTTGCTAGTTTGTTCTCTATTGTTGGGTTTTGTTGGTTTTGATTGAAATATTGGTGACCCCCACCCTTGTGCCTTCAAGTGTGTTGGGGAAGTTGTTATTGATATTGTGTTTGTTGATTTTCATACATATTGGAGCTTTGAGGGAGAGTTGGAAATTTGTGCCCACAAGGTGTTCGATAAAATGCTCAAGTGAGAAAAACACAAAGAACCCTTAGCCAAACACAAACCAACTACAAGAAAACCCCCAAACTCCACAAAATATCCCAAACATAATTCGTCCTTCACCCTTCCTTCGATATGGATGATGACAATAGGTCCAATCGAAAGTAATCAAGCCGACACCGTAGTTCTCAAATTCAAGCTCTCGGGAACCGACTCACCGCCGCTCTTGACAATCGGTTCTCTACCATCGAGCGCAACATTGAAGCACTTATTGCGCGGATGGACATTCTCATCCAAGAGCGTCGAGGTCCACCCCGAGACGAACGAAGGAGGTCCACTCGTATCCCTATCCGTCCTCCTCCCTCCTACGAGTCGAGTGACGATGATAGAGATTGGCTTCAATGCCACCGTCGATGGGACACTATTGAGGAGCCATTCTACTACCCCCCGCTAACGACCGTCACGTCCTGGAAGTGTGTCAAATGTCAGCGTGTGGGACACGATTCTTTGTAATATCCGACAATGGCTATGTTTACGGCTTGGATTGAAGAATCCTTTGGTGTGGAAGAGCAAACATGTGGTATGAAGAAGGAAGTTGATGAGAAAAACCTTCCTTCCCCACTTGAAAAGTTTGAGGAGGCTTAGAAAAAGAAAGAACAAGAGGTGATGGAAGAAGTCCATCACATGGCAAGTGAAGGAGAGCTCTTTGAGCTTGATGAGGTCCAAGGAGAGTTCTTAAAGGAGGAGGCACCAATTCAAGAGCTTCAACAAGAGGAGGTCATGCACTATCAACCTAGCAAGGCAACCCTTGAGCCAAAATTGATTGAAAGTAAGGTCCATTATGATTACCTCAACATCAATCTTTCTTGTGATGAATATCTTGTTGTTTTCAACAAGATAATTAATGCTAGGATTAAAAGAAGAAGCTACCATGAAGAAGATACAACCCCGACCCTCTTCAAGAATCTTTACTCGTTCAAAAAAGGAGGAGTTCTTAGTGTAGCCATGCTTGGGTTTATAGGAAGTCTCTACATTGGAATACAAAGTCATGGGGAATGCATTGATTTTTACGCCCAAGAGTTGAGGGCAACTCTTCTTCAAGAGGGGGAGTATGGATCGTGTCAGGATTGGGTCTAAGATTTCACGCCCGAGGATAAGCCAACGGGTCAGCAAGCGCCGGTAGTTGCACTCTCTTGTGATGCTTATATCGGGGATTTCGAGGAGAACATGGATAGAGGTGCTAAGCGGAAACATCGTGCTAAGTACGTTCATCCGCTTGTTCTGAAGAATCCCTATACCTTCAAGAAGAGCGGGATGGTGAACGTCAATTTAGCTTGGCTAAGGGGAGACGTCCATTGCCGGGGTCCGAACTTCCCCGCGGATGTTTCAAACGACCCAGGAAGAGATTCGAGACTTATCAATAACCAAGAGGGCCTATGGGATGTTGGGTCATCCCAAGATGTCATGAATATTTGGCATCATGGTTCGGTTGTGAGTTGGGTGTATAAACACAACGTAATAATGGCGATCAAGGGTTCGAAATACGCTTGGCTTCACTATTTGGGTCATAACTTCTGCAATATAACTCCGATGGGTCTCAAATTTTGGGAGCTTAAAGTACACACTGAGAGCTTTCCAACGACATCTTACGGGCATAAAATGGATCTGGGTAAAGAAGTTATGCGCGTTTGAAGTCGGCAGGGAAAAGCTGCCCAGACGCCTTGCTCGCCCGAGTCAGATTTGGCTCGCCCGAGCCACTCTTCTGTGACAGACGCGCTATTTCATAACTTTGTTATGTTTTTAACCTAATTTCCTATTTAGTATAATTAGCTTGTTTTTGATGATTTGTCAGGAAGCTTTTGATGAATATGAACATGCTATTGCATTGGTTAGGGTTTCCCTAAGTTTTCTCTTAAAAATCTAGATTACTTTATCCAATCTTTGGTGGTGTTTCTAGTCATTCTTATATTGATCATTTGGTAGATGTTTATATCTAACGGGTCAGCAAGCGCCGGTAGTTGCACTCTCTTGTGATGCTTATATTAGGGATTGCGACGAGAACATGGATAGAGGTGCTAATCGGAAACACCGTGCTAAGTACGTTCATCCGCTAGTTCTGAAGAATCCCTATACTTTCAAGAAGAGCGGGGTGGTGAGCGTCAATTTAGCTTGGCTAAGGGGAGACGTCCATTGCCGGTGTCCGAACTCCCACGCGGATGTTTCAAACGACCCAGGAAGAGATTCGGGACTTATCGATAACCAAGAGGGCCTATGGGATGTTGGGTTATCCCAAGATGTCATGAATATTTGGCATCATGGTTCGGTTGTGAGTTGGGTGAATAAACACAAGGTAATAAATACGCGTGCTTTCACTATTTGGGACAAAAGTTCTGCAATATAACTTCGATGGGTCTCAAATTTTGGGAGCTTAAAGTACACACTCAGACCTTTCCATCGACATCTTATGGGCCTAAAATGGATCCGGATGAAGAAGTTATGCGCGTTTGAAGTCGGTAGGGAAAAGCTACCCAGACGCCTGGCTCGCCCGAGTCAGATTTGCTCGCCCGAGCCACTCTTCTGTGACGAACGCTCTGTTTCGTAATTTTGTTCTGTTTTTAACCTAATTTCCTATTTAGTATAATTAGCTTGTTTCGCACAATTTTCCAGGCAGCTTTTGTTGAATATGAACATGCTATTGCATTGGTTACCGTTTCCCTCAGTTTTCTCTTAAAATCTAGATTACTTTATCCAATCTTTGGTGGTGTTTCTAGTCATTCTTCTATTGATCATTTGGTGGATGTTTCCTTTATGATGGTCACGGTGGGGTGTTAGGCTTTGGTGGTGGACTACGTTTATCGAAGGACATATCCAATCCCATTTGGTGTTACAGGTTATTGATATTGGTTGATTTTGGTTATTATTCTTGTTATTATTCAAGTTCAAGGCTATTGATGAGAAGTTCAAGCATGGGTGATTGAGATGTTCATCTTCCTCACCTTATTGTATTGTTCAGGGATTGCTCTCCTCACTTATACAACAACAAACTCAAGTTAGAATCGTCAATTCCCCCATCGCGCCACGCTCCGTTTGGTATGAAAGCTCAAGGTTATTCATCTAGCTTGAGTTTTTTCCATTGTTCTAGCTAGTTTGTTCTCTATTATTGGGTTTTGTTGGTTTTGATTGAAATATTGGTGACCCCCATCCCTTGTGCCTCCATGTGTGTTGGAGAAGTTGTTATTGCTATTGTGTTTGTAGATTTTCATGCATATTGGAGCTTTGAGGAAGAGTTGGAAATTTGTGCCCACAAGGTGTTCGATAAAATGCCCAAGTGAGAAAAACACAAAGAACCCTTAGCCAAACACAAACCGACTACAAGAAAACCCCCAAACTCCACAAAATATCCCAAACACATTCCGTCCTTCACCCTTCCTTCGATATGGATGATGACAATAGGTCCACTCGGAAGGAATCAAGCCGACACCGTAGTTCTCAAATTCAAGCTCTCTCGGGAACCGACTCACCGCCGCTCTTGACAATTGGTTCTCTACCATCGAGCGCAACATGGAAGCACTTATTGCACGGATGGACAATCTCATCCAAGAACGTAGAGGTCCACCCCGAGACGAACACAGGAGGTCCACTCGTATCCCTATCCCTCCTCCTCCCTCCTACGAGTCGAGTGACGATGATAGAGATTGGCTTCGATGCCACCGTCGATGGGACACTATTGAGGAGCCATTCTACTATCCCCCGCTAACGACCGTGACGTCCCGGAAGTGTCTCAAATGTCAGCGTGTGGGACACGATTCTTTGTAATGTCCGACATTGGCTATGTTTACGGCTTAGATTGAAGAAACCTTTGGTGTGGAAGAGCAAACATGTGGTATGAAGAAGGAAGTTGATGAGCAACACCTTCCTTCCCCACTTGAAATGTTTGAGGAGGCTTAGAAAAAGAAAGAACAAGAGGTGATGGAAGAAGTCCATCACATGGCAAGTGAAGGAGAGCTCCTTGAGCTTGATGAGGTCCAAGGAGAGTTCTTAAAGGAGGAGGCTCCAATTCAAGAGCTTCAAAGAGAGGAGGTCATGCACTATCAACCTAGCAAGGCAACCCTTGAGCCAAGATTGATTGAAAGTAAGGTCCATTATGATTACCTCAACTTCAATCTTTCTTGTGATGAATATCTTGTTGTGTTCAACAAGATAATTAATGCTAGGATTAAAAGCAGAAGCTACCATGAAGAAGAGACAACCCCGAACCTCTTCAAGAAACTTCACTAGTTCAAAACAGGAGGAGTTCTTAGTGTAGCCATGCTTGGGTTTATAGGAAGTCTCTACATTGGAATACAAAGTCACGGGGAATGCATTGATTTTTACGCCCAAGAGTTGAGGGCAACTCTTCTTCAAGTGGGGGAGTATGGACCGTGTCAGGATCGGGTCTAAGATTTCACTCCTGAGGATAAGCCAACGGGTCAGCAAGCACCGGTAGTTGCACTCTCTTGTGATGCTTATATCGGGGATTTCGACGAGAACATGGATAGAGGTGCTAATCGAAAACACCGTGCTAAGTACGTTCATTCGCTTGTTTTGAAGAATCCCTATACCTTCAAGAACAGCGGGGTGGTGAGCGTAAATTTAGCTTGGTTAAGGGGAGACATCCATTGCCGGGGTTCGAACTTCCCCGCGGATGTTTCAAACGACCCAGGAAGAGATTCGGGACTTATCGATAACCAAGAGGGCCTATGGGATGTTGGGTCATCCCAAGATGTCATGAATATTTGGCATCATAGTTCGGTTGTGAGTTGGGTGAATATACACAAGGTAATAATGGCGATCAATGGTTCGAAATTCGCGTGCCTTCACTATTTGGGTCATAACTTCTGCAACATAACTCCGATGGGTCTCAAATTTTGGGAGCTTAAAGTACACACTTAGAGCTTTCTAACGACATCTTACGGGCCTAAAATGGATCTGGATGAAGAAGTTATGCGCGTTTGAAGTCGGCAGGGAAAAGCTGCCCAGACGCCTAGCTCGCCCGAGTCAAATTCAGCTCGCCCGAGCCAATCTTCTGTGACAGACGTGCTGTTTCGTAATTTTCTTTTGTTTTTAACCTAATTTCCTATTTAGTATAATTAGCTTGTTAGGGTTTCCCTAAGTTTTCTTTTTGCTTTTGATGAATATGAACATGCTATTGCATTTGTTAGGGTTTCCCTAAGTTTTCTCTTAAAAATCTAGATTACTTTATCCAATCATTGGTGATGTTTCTAGTAATTCTTTTATTGATCATTTGGTAGACGTTTCCTTTATGATGGTCACGGTGGGGTGTTAGGCTTTGGTGGTGGACTACCTTTATCGAAGGTCATATCTAATCCCATTTGGTGTTCAAGGTTATTGATATTGGTTGATTTTGGATATTATTATTCTTGTTATTATTCAAGTTTAAGGCTATTGATGAGAAGTTCAAGCATGGGTGATTGAGATGTTCATCTTTCTACCCTTATTGTATTGTTCAGGGATTGCTCTCCTCACTTATACAACAACAAACTCAAGTTAGAATCGTCAATTCCCCCATCGCGCCACGCTCCATTTGGTATGAAAGCTCAAGGTTTTTCATCTAGCTTGAGTTTTTTCCATTGTTCTAGCTAGTTTGTTCTCTATTATTGGGTTTTGTTGGTTTTGATTGAAATATTGGTGACCTCCATCCCTTGTGCCTCCAAGTGTGTTGGAGAAGTTGTTATTGATATTGTGTTTGTAGATTTTCATGCATATTGGAGCTTTGAGGAAGAGTTGGAAACTTGTGCCCACAAGGTGTTCGATAAAATGCCCAAGTAAGAAAAACACAAAGAACCCTTAGCCAAACACAAACCGACTACAAGAAAACCCCCAAACTCCACAAAATATCCCAAACATATTCCGTCCTTCACCCTTCCTTTGATATGGATGATGACAATAGGTCCACTCAGAAGGAATCAAGCCAACACCGTAGTTCTCAATTTCAAGCTCTCGGGAACCGATTCACCGCCGCTCTTAACAATCGGTTCTCTACCATCGAGCGCAACATGGAAGCACTTATTGCGCGGATGGACAATCTCATCCACGATCGTAGAGGTCCACCCCGAGATGAACGAAGGAGGTCCACTCGTATCCTTATCCGTCCTCCTCCCTCCTACGAGTCGAGTGACGATGATAGAGATTCGCTTCGATGCCACCGTCGATGGGACACTATTAAGGAGCCATTCTACTATCCCCCGTTAACGACTGTCACGTCCCGGAAGTGTGTCAAATGTCAGCGTGTGGGACACAATTCTTTGTAATGTCCGACAATGGCTATGTTTACGGCTTAGATTGAAGAATCCTTTGGTGTGGAAGAGCAAACATGTGGTATGAAGAAGGAAGTTGATGAGCAACACCTTCCTTCCCCACTTGAAAAGTTTGAGGAAGCTTTGAAAAAGAAAGAACAAGAGGTGGTGGAAAAAGTCCATCACATGGCAAGTGAAGGAGAGCTCCTTGAGCTTGATGAGGTCCAAGGAGAGTTCTTAAAGGAGGAGGCGCCAATTCAAGAGCTTCAAGGAGAGGAGGTCATGCACTATCAACCTAGCAAGGCAACCCTTGAGCCAAGATTGATTGAAAGTAAGGTCCATTATGATTACCTCAACATCAATCTTTCTTGTGATGAATATCTTGTTGTGTTCAACAAGATAATTAATGCTAGGATTAAAAGCAGAAGCTACCATGAAGAAGAGACAACCCCGACCCTCTTCAAGAATCTTCACTCCTACAAAAAAGGAGGAGTTCTTAGTGTAGCCATGCTTGGGTTTATAGGAAGTCTCTACATTGGAATACAAAGTCATGGGGAATGCATTGATTTTTACGCCCAAGAGTTAAGGGCAAATCTTCTTCAAGAGGGGGAGTATGGACACGGTGGGGTGTTAGGCTTTGGTGGTGGACTACCTTTAACGAAGGTCATATCCAATCCCATTTGGTGTTCTAGGTTATTGATATTGGTTGATTCACTTTAATGCCACCGTCGATAGGACACTATTGAGGAACCATTCTACTATCCCCGCTAACGACCGTCACGTCCCGGATGTATGCAAATGACAGCGTGTGGGACACGATTCTATGTAATGTCCGACAATGGCTATGTTTACGGCTTGGATTGAAGAACCCTTTGGTGTGGAAGAGCAAACATGTGGTATGAAGAAGGAAGTTGATGAACAAAACCTTCCTTCCCCACTTGAAAAGTTTGAGGAGGCTGAGAAAAAGAAAGAACAAGAGGTGATGGAAGTAGTCCATCACATGGCAAGTGAAGGAGAGCTCCTTGAGCTTGATGAGGTCCAACGAGAATTCTTAAAGGAGGAGGCGCCAATTCAAGAGCTTCCACAAGAGGAGGTCATGCACTATCAACCTAGCAAGGTAACCCTTCAGCCAAGATTGATTGAAAGTAAGGTCCATTATGATTACCTCAACATCAATCTTTCTTGTGATGAATATCTTGTTGTGTTCAACAAGATAATTAATGCTAGGATTAAAAGAAGAAGCTACCATGAAGAAGAGACAACCCCGACCCTCTTCAAGAATCTTTACTCGTTCAGAAAAGGAGGAGTTCTTAGTGTAGCCATGCTTGGGTTTATAGGAAGTCTCTACATTGGAATACAAAGTCATGGGGAATGCATTGATTTTTACACCCAAGAGTTGAGGGCAACTCTTCTTCAAGAGGGGGAGTATGAATCGTGTCAGGATCGGGTCTAAGATTTCACGCCTGAGGTTAAGCCAACGGGTGAGCAAGCGCCGGTAGTTGCACTATCTTGTGATGCTTATATTGGGGATTTCGACGAGAACATGGATAGAGGTTCTAACCGGAAACACCGTGCTAAGTACGTTCATCCGCTTATTTTGAAGAATGGCTATACCTTCAAGAAGAGCGGGGTGGTGAGTTGGGTGAATAAACGACCCAGGAAGAGATTCGGGACTTATTAATAACCTAAAGGGCCTATGGGATATTGGGTCATCCCAAGATGTCATGAATATTTGGCATCATGGTTCGGTTGTGAGTTGGGTGAATAAACACAAGGAAATAATGGCGATCAATGGTTGAAATACGCGTGCCTTCACTATTTGGATAATAACTTCTTTAATATAACTCTGATGGGTCTCAAATTTTGGAAGCTTAAAGTACACACTGAGAGCTTCCAACGACATCTTATGGGCCTAAAATGGATCCGGATGAAGAAGTTAAGCGCGTTTGAAATCTAGATTACTTTATCCAATCTTTGGTGGTGTTTCTAGTCATTCTTTTATTGATCATTTGGTGGATGTTTCCTTTATGATGGTCACGGTGGGGTGTTAGGCTTTGGTGGTGGACTACCTTTATCGAAGGTCATATCCAATCCCATTTGATGTTCAAGGTTATTGATATTGGTTAATTTTGGTTATTATTCTTGTTATTATTCAAGTTCAAGGCTGTTGATGAGAAGTTCAAGAATGGGTGATTGAAATGTTCATCTTTCTCCCCTGATTCTATTGTTCATGGATTGCTCTCCTCTCTTATACAACAACAAACTCAAGTTAGAATCGTCAATTCCCCCACGGCACCACGCTCCATTTGGTATCAAAGCGGAAGGTTTTTCATCTAGCTTGAGTTTTTTCAATTGTTCTTGCTAGTTTGTTCTCTATTGTTGGGTTTTGTTGGTTTTGATTGAAACATTGGTGACCCCCATCCCTTGTGCCTCCAAGTGTGTTGGAGAAGTTATTATTGCTTTTATGTTTGTTTATTTTCATGCATATTGGAGCTTTTGAGGAAGAGATGGAAATTTGTGCCCACAAGGTGTTCGATAAAATGCCCAAGTGAGAAAAATACAATGAACCCTTAGCCAAACACAAACCAACTACAAGAAAACCCCCAAACTCTACAAAATATCCAAAACATAATACGTCCTTCACCCTTCCTTCGATATGTATGATGACAATAGGTCCAATCGAAAGGAATCAAGCTGACACAATAGTTCTCAATTTCAAGCTCTCTCGGGAACCGACTCACCGCCGCTCTTGACAATTGGTTCTCTACCATCGAGCGCAACATGGAAGCACTTATTGCGCGGATGGAAAATCTCATCCAAGAACGTCGAGGTCCACCCCGAGACGAACGAAGGAGGTCCACTCGTATCCCTATCCGTCCTTCTCCCTCCTACGAGTCGAGTGACGATGATAGAGATTCGCTCCGGTGCCATCGTTGATGGGACACTATTGAGAGGCAATTCTACTATCCCCTGCTATTGACTTTCACGACTCGGAAGTGTGTCAAATGTCAGCGTGTGGGACGCGATTCTTTATAATGTCTGACAATGGCTATGTTTACGGCTTGAATTGAAGAATCCTTTGGTGTGGAAGAGCAAACATGTGGTATGAAGAAGGAAGTTGATGAGCAAAATCTTCCTTCCCCACTTGAAAAGTTTGAGGAGGCTAAGAAAAAGAAAGAACAAGAGGTGATGGAAGAAGTCCATCACATGGCAAGTGAAGGAGAGCTCCTTGAGCTTGATGAGGTCCAAGGAGAGTTCTTAAAGGAGGAGGCGACAATTCAAGAGCTTCCACAAGAGGAGGTCATGCACTATCAACCTAGCAAGGTAACCCTTGAGCCAAGATTGATTAAAAGTAAGGTCCATTATGATTACCTCAACATCAATCTTTCTTGTGAAAAATATCTTGTTATGTTCAACAAGATAATTAATGCTAGGATTAAAATAAGAAGCTACCATGAAGATGAGACAACCCCGACCCTCTTCAAGAATCTTTCCTCGTTCAAAAAAGGAGGAGTTCTTAGTGTAGCCATGCTTGGGTTTATAGGAAGTCTCTACATTGGAATACAAAGTCATGGGGAATGCATTGATTTTTACGCCCAAGAGTTGAGGGCTACTCTTCTTCAAGAGGGGGAGTACGGACCGTGTCAGGATCGGGTCCCGAGGATAAGCCAACGGGTCAGCAAGCGCCGGTAGTTGCACTCTCTTGTGATGCTTATATCGGGGATTTCGACGAGATCATTGATAGAGGTGCTAACCGGAACCACCCTACCAAGTACGTTCATCCGCTTGTTCTGAAGAATCGCTATACCTTCAAGAAGAGCGGGGTGGTGAGCGTCAATTTAGCTTGGCTAAGAGGAGACGTCTATTACCAGGGTCCGAACTTCCCCGCGGATGTTTCAAACGACCTAGGAAGAGATTCGGGACTTATCTATAACCAAGAGGGCCTATGGGATGTTCTGTCATCCCAAGATGTCATGAATATTTGGCATCATGGTTCGGTTGTGAGTTGGGTGAATAAACACAAGGTAATAATGGTGATCAAGGGTTCGAAATACGCGAGCCTTCACTAATTGGGTCATAACTTCTGCAATATAATTCCGATGGGTCTCAAATTTTGGGAGCTTAAAGTACACATTGAGAGCTTTCCAACGACATCTTACAAGCCTAAAATTGATCTGGATGAAGAAGTTACGCGCATTTGAAGTTGGCAGGGAATAGTTACCCAGACGCCTGGGTCACCCCAGTCAGATTTGGCTCGCCCGAGCCACTCTTCTGTGACGGACGTGCTGTTTCGTAATTTTGTTCTGTTTTTTAACCTAATTTCCTATTTAGTATTATTAGCTTGTTTCGCACGATTTTCCAGGCAGCTTTAGATGAATATGAACATGTTATTGCATTGGTTAGTGTTTCCCTAAGTTTTCTCTTAAAAATCTAGATTACTTTATCCAATCTTTGGTGGTGTTTCTAGTCATTCTTTTATTGATCATTTGGTGGATGTTTCCTTTATGATGGTCATGGTGGGGTGTTAGGCAGTGGTTGTGGACTACCTTTATCGAAGGTCATATCCAATCCCATTTGGTATTCAAGGTTATTGATATTGGTTGATTTTGGTTATTATTCTTGTTATTATTCACGTTCAAGTATATTGATGAGAAGTTCAAGCATGGGTGATTGAGATGTTCATCTTTCTCCCCTTATTCTATTGTTCATGGATTGCTCTCCTCTCTTATACAACAACAAACTCAAGTTAGAATCGTCAATTCCCCCACCGCGCCACGCTCCACACTCCATTTGGTATCAAAGCTCAAGGTTTTTCATCTAGCTTGAGTTTTTTCCATTGTTCTGGCTAGTTTGTTCTCTATTGTTGGGTTTTGTTGGTTTTGATTGAAATATTGGTGACCCCCATCCCTTGTGCGTCCAAGTATGTTAGTGAACTTGTTATTGCTATTGTGTTTGTTGATTTTCATGCATATTGGAGCTTTTGATGAAGAGTTGGAAATTTGTGTGCACAAGGTGTTCGATAAAATGCCCAAGTGAGAAAAACACAAAGAACCCTTACCAAATACAAACCAACTACAAGAAAACCCCCAAACTCCACAAAATATCCAAAACACAATCTGTCCTTCACCCTTCCTTCGATATGGATGATGACAATAGGTCCAATCGAAAGGAATCAAGCCGACACCGTAGTTCTCAATTTTAAGCTCTCTGGAACCGACTCACCGCCGCTCTTGAAAATTGGTTCTCTACCATCGAGCGTAACATGGAAACACTTATTGCGCGGATGGACAATCTCATTCAAGAACGTCGAGGTCCATCCCGAGACGAACGAAGGAGGTCCACTCGTATCCCAATCCGTCCTTCTCCCTCCTACGCGTCGAGTGACGATGATAGAGATTCGCTTCGATGCCATCGTCAATGGGAAACTATTGAGGTGTCATTCTACTATCCCCGGCTAACGACCATCACGTCCCGGAAGTGTGTCAAATGTCAGCGTGTGGGATACGATTCTTTGTAATGTCCGACAATGGCTATATTTACGGCTTGGAATGAAGAATCCTTTGGTGTGGATGAGCAAACGCATGGTATGAAGAACGAAGTTGATGAGCAAAACCTTCCTTCCCCACATGAAAAGTTTGAGGAGGTTGAGAAAAAGAAAGAACAAGAGGTGATGGAAGAAGTCCATCACATGGCAAGTGAAGGAGAGCTCCTTGAGCTGGATGAGGTCCAAGGAGAGTTCTTAAAGGAGGAGGCGCCAATTCAAGAGCTTCCACAAGAGGAGGTCATGCACTATCAACCTAGCAAGGCAACCCTTAAGCCAAGATTGATTGAAAGTAAGGTCCATTATGATTACCTCAACATCAATCTTTCTTGTGATGAATATCTTGTTGTGTTCAACAAGATAATTAATGCTAGGATTAAAAGAAGAAGCTACCATGAAGAAGAGACAACCCCGACCCTCTTCAAGTTCTTTACTCGTTCAAAAAAGGAGGAGTTCTTAGTGTAGCCATGCTTGGGTTTTTAGGAAGTCTCTACATTGGAATACAAAGTCATAGGGAATGCATTGATTTTTACACCCAAGAGTTGAGGGCAACTCTTCTTCAAGAGGGGGAGTATGGATCGTGTCAGGATCGGGTCTAAGAGTTCACGCCCGAGGATAAGCCAACGGGTGAGCAAGCGCCGGTAGTTGCACTATCTTGTGATGCTTATATCGGGGATTTCGACGAGAACATGGATAGAGGTTCTAACTGTAAACACCGTGCTAAGTACGTTCACCCGCTTGTTCTAAAGAATCACTATACCTTGAAGAAGAGCGGGGTGGTGAGCGTCAATTTAGCTTGGCTAAGGGGAGACGTCCATTGCCGGGGTCCGAGCTTCCCCGCGGATGTTTCAAACGACCCATGAAGAGATTCAGGACTTATCGATAACCAAGAGGGCCTATGGGATATTGGGTCATCCCAATATGTCATGAATATTTGGCATCATGGTTCGGTTGTGAGTTGGGTGGATAAACACAGGGTAATAATGGCGATCAAGGGTTCGAAATATGCGTGCCTTCACTATTTGGGTCATAAATTCTGCAATATAACTCCGATGGGTCTCAAATTTTGGAAGCTTAAAGTATACATTGAGAGCTTTTCAACGACATCATACGGGCCTAAAATGGATCCGGATGAAGAAGTTATGTGCGTTTGATGTCGGCAAGGAAAAGCTACCCAGACGCCTAGCTAGCTTGAGTCAGATTTGTCTCGCCCGAGCCAGTCTTCTATGACGGACACACTGTTTCGTAATTTTGTTCTGTTTTTAACCTAATTTCCTATTTAGTATAATTAGCTTGTTTCGCACGATTTTTCAGGCAACTTTTGATGAATATGAACATGCTATTGCATTGGTTAGGGTTTCCTTAAGTTTTTTCTTAAAAATCTAGATTACTTTATCCAATCTTTGGTGGTGTTTGTAGTTATTCTTTTATTGATCATTTGGTGGATGTTTCCTTTATGATGGTCACGGTGGGTTGTTAGGCTTTGGTGGTGCGCTACCTTTATCGAAGGTCATAATCCAATCCCATTTGGTGTTAAAGGTTATTGATATTGGTTGATTTTGGTTATTATTCTTGTTATTATTCAAGTTCAAGGCTATTGATGAGAAGTTCAAGCATGGGTGATTGAGATGTTCATCTTTCTCCCCTTATTCTATTGTTCATGTATTGCTCTCCTCTCTTATACAACAACAAACTCAAGTTAGAATCGTCAATTCCCCCAACGCGCCACGCTCCATTTGGTATCAAAGCTCAAGGTTTTTCATCTAGCTTGAGTTTTTTCCATTGTTCTTGCTAGTTTGTTCTCTATTGTTGGGTTTTGTTGGTTTTGATTGAAATATTAGTGACCCCCATCCCTTGTGCCTCCAAGTGTGTTGGAGAAGTTGTTATTGCTATTGTGTTTGTTGATTTTCATGCATATTGGAGCTTTGAGGAAGAGTTGGAAATTTGTGCCCACAAGGTGTTCGATACAATGCCCAAGTGAGAAAAACACAAAGAACCCTTAGCCAAACACAAACCAACTACAAGAAAACCCCCAAACTCCACAAAATATCCCAAACACAATCAGTCCTTCACCCATCCTTCCATATGGATGATGACAATAGGTCTAATCGAAAGGAATCAAGCCGACACCGTAGTTCCCAGTTTCAAGATCTCGGGAACCGACTCACCGCTGCTCTTGACAATCGGTTCTCTACCATCGAGCGCAACATGGAAGCACTTATTGCGCGGATGAACAATCTCATCCAAGAACGTCGAGGTTCACCCCGAGACAAACGAAGGAGGTCCACTCGTATCCCTATCTGTCCTCCTCCCTCCTACGAGTCGAGTGACGATGATAGAGATTCACTTCGACGCCATCGTCGATGGGACACTATTGAGGAGCCATTCTACTATCCCCCGCTAACGACCGTCACGTCCCGGAAGTGTGTCAAATGTCAGCGTGTGGGACACGATTCTTTGTAATGTCCGACAATTGCTATGTTTACGACTTGGATTGAAGAATCCTTTAGTGTGGGAGAGCCAACATGTGGTATGTAGAAGGAAGTTGATGAGCAAAACCTTCCTTCCCCACTTTAAAAGTTTGAGGAGGCTGAGAAAAAGAAAGAACAAGAGGTGATGGAAGAAGTCCATCACATGGCAAGTGAAGGAGAGCTCCTTGAGCTTGATGAGGTCCAAGGAAAGTTCTTAAAGGAGGAGGCGCTAATTCAAGAGCCTCCATAAGCGAAGGTCATGCACTATCAACCTAGCAAGGCAACCCTTGAGCCAAGATTGATTGAAAGTAAGGTCCATTATGATTACCTCAACATCAATATTTCTTATAATGAATATCTTGTTGTGTTCAACAAGATAATTAATGCTAGGATTAAAAGAAGAAGCTACCATGAAGAAGAGACAACCCCGACCCTCTTCAAGAATCTTTACTCGTTCAAGAAAGGACGAGTTCTTAGTGTAGCCATGCTTGGGTTTATAGGAAGTCCCTACATTGAAATACAAAGTCATGGGGAATGCATTGATTTTTACACCCAAGAGTTAAGGGCAACTATTCTTCAAGAGGGGGAGTATGAATCGTGTCAGGGTCGGGTCTAACATTTCACGCCCGAGGATAAGCCAACGGGTGAGCAAGTGTCGGTAGTTACACTATCTTGTGATGCTTATATCGGGGATTTCGACGAGAACATGGATAGAGGTTCTAACTGGAAACACCGTGCTAAGTACGTTCATCTGCTTGTTCTGAAGAATCGCTATACCTTCAAGAAGAGCAGGGTGGTGAGCGTCAATTTAGCTTGGCTAAGGGTAGACGTCTATTGCCGGGGTCCGAACTTCCCCGCGGATGTTTCAAACGACCCTGGAAGAGATTCGGGACTTATTGATAACCAAGAGGGCCTATGGGATGTTGGGTCATCCTAAGATGTCTTGAATATTTGGCATCATGCTTCGGTTGTGAGTTGGGTGAATAAACACAGGGTAATAATGGCGATCAAGGGTTCGAAATATGCGTGCCTTCACTATTTGGGTCATAACTTCTGCAATATAACTACCGATGGGTCTCAAATTTTGGGAGCTTAAAGTACACACTGAGAGCTTTTCAACGACATCTTACGGGCCTAAAATGGATCCGGATGAAGAAATTATGCGCGTTTGATGTCGGCAGGGAAAACCTAACCAGACGCCTGGCTCGCCCGATGTAATACCCTAACTTTTAACCACAAGATTTAACCACTAATTATGAACCCAAACCTGTGATTAGCGCAGCGGTACTCTTAATCTGGAGTATTACCGCCGTCCCCACTCGGGACAAGGCAACACAACCACCAAAAAGACTTCAAAACCACAAGGAAAGATAAGCTTAACTCCAACATAAGCCAACTCATAATACAACTTTTACAACACTTGAACTAGGTACATAGTCATTTAAATAGAAAGGTTCCACAACTTCTTCCATTTCCTGAACGCCCTTGCTTATTTGCGAAAGACCTTGGAGTCTACCTTGCTTGGGTCGACATTACGATTGGATTTACTCTGCCTTGGGAGCTCGAACCTCCTAAAACAAAACATTTAAAACAGCGCAAAGTGAGTGGGAAACACTCAAGACACAACCTCCAACACGTCAAACCGTTCGAAAGCGGTTTTCGGTGCCGGCATTTAAATTCATTTTGAAAACGGGAACGGGGCTGAATAAACATTAAAAACGGATTTGACAGAGACGTAAGCATATAAAAGTGAACAAGGTATATATATATATATATATATATGAAATTAGAGTGGTATCCCTTATGATCTGGTGCAAAGCACCTAACACGCGCACGCCCCAAACCGATCTGGAGTTTGGGAGGGTGATCACTATGCAATGACATCGCCGTGTCCGTACTGATCAGGAGCACCCTATAGAAGAAATAAAGGCTACCACTACACGACTAGCTAGAATGATACGAATAAGGCGGGACCACCTTTGAAAATATTATTATTGTATAACATATATCATGATATAAAATGAATGAGAAAGCATCGAAACGTGCTTGAATGGTAAAAGTTGGATAATTTGCGTACCTTGAATCGATGCGATGTTAGGCGGTGCATCTCGGCCTTGGGATGGCTTGGGCGGCTTGGAAATTAAGATAACCAAAGTATAAAATGGAGAACCGAATAAAGTTCTTAGTGAGTTTCAAAAGTTAAGTAACATAAGAACTAAGAATGAAATAACTTAGAAAGAAAATTTCAGGTTTTTAAGAAATAAAGCTTTTAGCATAACTCGGGTTAGAAAACTTGGAATTACGCAGACAAGTACATTTCGGAATAGGGAAAATCATGATCTACAACTTTGTCAACATGACCAAAGTCTAAAAATGAAGGTAAAGGCCTGAAAAATAGCCCGGACAGAAGCTGAAGCTGAAAGTTGGAACTTAAAAACCTTCGGTTTGATTTCTTGATACGAACTCAAAAGAGGCTTGAATAAGAACGAATGGTAATTTAATATGCGAAAAGACTTAAAGTAATTGTATCAATGGAGAATGGAAGTTAAGGAAGCGAGAAGTTAGAGTAAGGATTACGGAGTGCTTTTGGTTTTAAATTGGTAGGTCGCTAAGCGACGAAGCAAACTTATAGAGATAGATTGATGAGCTTTGAAAGTGTTTGAAGGATATATTGTATTTAGGAATTGGTGAAGGACTAAATCCTAGGATCATTAGACCTCAAAGAGCTCTTGTGCTACTGATGCAATTTGCAACTCAACCTTAGGTCGCTAACACTCTATAATTTAAACCTTCAAACTTGTCAACCAAAAATCCTAACTTTGATAAAAACCTTAACCTTCAAGAGAAAGCATTTTCAATTTAGGAAACACTTCTTGGATGTTCTAATATTGACCAAAAGATCTCCAATAAAAGAATCCCTCAAAAGATTGACATTGGATCACAAAGCCTTAAATTATTACTAAATTTTCTGGGCAGAACGTCTATGGACAGCCCTTCTTCGCGACCCTATAACTCTCACTCTCAATATCGGGTGCCTACAAACCATATCTTTCTGAAAAGCTTGCAACGTGGCCTAAAACTTTCATGTTTACTCCAGGAACTAATAAAGTCTTCAAGTGGACGAAAAACTGCTCTCACGTCACTGACTCAGAAAACGTAATTAATTTCGTGTCGTCACGGTTTTGGCCATAACTCGGTCTATACATGTCGGAAACTTGAAATTCCAAAGCCTATAGTTAGCTAACACCTTGGACTATCATATGAAGTAAAAATCTGGGCTAAAATCATATCTAAAATCTCTGTAAAAATCAGATTCCCAAATAGAACCTTAATGCTCCTTAATCTCATTTCTAATGTTTGTTTAAGCTCCTCAATCATACCAATTCACAACCAAACCTCAAATTACCTAACTTTCACCATATTTCCAGAAATAAACACTCAAAACTTATTCAAATACAGCCATAAACTTCACATGCAACTCTAGATTACAACATGCTATTTGAAACAACATTTAAACTAGTACCTTCTTCATGAAAACAAAAGCTCTCCAATTTATAACACTAGAGCATAAAAAACACTTATTTAACCTAATCAATACTTATAATCAGTCCCTAAACTCACTGTTTCTTCAATAAACCCACATGCATAAAGAGGAAAATCATTATTCAACATAATTTCAACCAAAACACCTCAAGAACAACTCAAAAAACTCACATGCATTCAACCCAATTCAAACCCTAACTTAGCAATTACAATCACAACTTTGAATTCATGCTAAAGGAGTATAAAAGAGATAGAATTTGCAAGAATAACATAAAAAGAACATGAATTTTTCAGATTAGGGTTTAATTGGATTTGAATTGGGGGTTTGAGAGATTACCTTTGAGGAAGAAAATTGATGAAAACACAAGAGAGAGGGAGGAGTGGCCGACGGCCACTTGGCCAGAAACCGCAGCAGGGGGTGCTCGCGGTGAAGGAGGAGAGGGAAGAGGGAGGAGTGAGTGTGTGTGTGTTTGAAAATAAAATGATGAAAATGAACCCCTAACCCCCCTCTAATACTAATATATACCACCCTACTTAACTTAGGACAACAATTAGGAGCTTAATAAAATCAGAAACATCAAGCTAAATAAAACAATTGTAAGTATACTAGATTGAAATAATTGGTTTGTATAAAATAAAATTAATCGATAACAAATCGGTACAATAGATTGGAACCTAAAATTAAAGAGAAATTAAATAGGTAAAATTTAAGTATTACTTGTAAATACCTAAAAAGAGTACAACCTAAATAAATTAAGGTTTGGATAATAAAATACAAATGTTAAGGAGTAAAATAATTAAACCCCTTGTTGGTTAAAGAAATAACGTAACAGATAAAACCCGAAGTAGTTTAACTTAACGGGTGAATTAAGAAACTCAAAGATTTTTAAAACGATAACTCGACACTCTATTGCCATCTCCTGCTCGAGACTTGTCACCGCTACATAATTAAATTAAAATAAAATGAAAAAAAATTAGAACGTAATTTAGATAATTACTACAATTAGTACATTAATTAATACAGTTTTAGGGCGGGTTGTTACATCCGAGTCAGATTTGTCTCGCCCGAGCCACTCTTCTGTGACGAACACGCTGTTTCGTAATTTTGTTCTGTTTTTAACCTAATTTCCTATTTAGTATAATTAGCTTGTTTCGCACGATTTTTCAGGCAACTTTTGATGAATATGAACATGCTATTGCATTGGTTAGGGTTTCCCTAAATTTTCTCTTAAAAATCTAGATTACTTTATCCAATCTTTGGTGCTGTTTCTAGTCATTCTTTTATTGATAATTTGGTGGATGTTTCCTTTATGATGATCACGGTGGGTTGTTAGGCTTTGGTGGTGCGCTACCTTTATCGAAGGCCATAATCCAATCCCATTTGGTGTTCAAGGTTATTGATATTGGTTGATTTTGGTTATTATTCTTGTTATTATTCAAGTTCAAGGCTATTGATGAGAAGTTCAAGCATGGGTGATTGAGATGTTCATCTTTCTCCCCTTATTCTATTGTTCATGTATTGCTCTCCTCTCTTATACAACAACAAACTCAAGTTAGAATCGTCAATTCCCCCACCGCGCCACGCTCCATTTGGTATCAAAGCTCAAGGTTTTTCATCTAGCTCGAGTTTTTTCCATTGTTCTTGCTAGTTTGTTCTTTATTGTTGGGTTTTGTTGGTTTTGATTGAAATATTAGTGACCCCCATCCCTTGTGCCTCCAAGTGTGTTGGAGAAGTTGTTATTACTATTGTGTTTGTTGATTTTCATGCATATTGGAGCTTTGAGGAAGAGTTGGAAATTTGTGCCCACAAGGTGTTCGATACAATGCCCAAGTGAGAAAAACACAAAGAACCCTTAGCCAAACACAAACCAACTATAAGAAAACCCCCAAACTCCACAAAGTATCCCAAACATAATCCGTCCTTCACCCTTCCTTCAATATGGATGATGACAATAGGTCCAATCGAAAGGAATCAAGCCGACACCGTAGTTCTCAATTTCAAGCTCTCCGGAACTGACTCACCGCCGCTCTTGACAATCCGTTCTCTACCATCGAGCGTAACATGGAAGCACTTATTGCGTGGATGGACAATCTAATCCAAGAACGTCGAGGTCCACACGAGACGAACGAAGGAAGTCCACTCGTATCCCTATCCGTCCTCCTCCCTCCTATGAGTCGAGTGACGATGATAGAGATTCACTTCGACGCCATCGTCGATGGGACACTATTGAGGAGCCATTCTACTATCCCCCGCTAATGACCGTCACGTCCCGGAAGTGGGTCAAATGTCAGAGTGTGGGACACGATTCTTTGTAATGTCCGACAATGGCTATGTTTACGACTTGGATTGAAGAATCCTTTAGTGTGGAAGAGCAAACATGTGGTATGTAGAAGGAAGTTGATGAGCAAAACCTTCCTTCCCCACTTGAAAAGTTTGAGGAGGCTGAGAAAAAGAAAGAACTAGAGGTGATGGAAGGAGTCCATCACATGGCAAGTAAAGGAGAGCTCCTTGAGCTTGATGAGGTCCAATGAAAGTTCTTAAAGGAGGAGGCGCCAATTCAAGAGCTTCCATAAGCGAAGGTCATGCACTATCAACCTAGCAAGGCAACCCTTGAGCCAAGATTGATGGAAAGTAAGGTCCATTATGATTACCTCAACATCAATATTTCTTGTGATGAATATCTTGTTGTGTTCAACAAGATAATTAATAATAGGTAGGGCTGTTCATAGTCCAGTCCGGACAGAAAAATGGACTGGACCGGTCTAGCCTGAGGACTGAACTGACTGGACCGAATTTAGTTCGGTCCAATCCTTGGTCCAAAAATTATAGAAGTTTGGTCTTCGGTCCAGGGGCTGGACCAAACTCAAAGACCGAACTTCGGAACGAGGACCGAACAATAATACTCCTACGGTTTATAATTTTTTAGTCAAGCTGACTTTTTTCTCCACAGTGTCGTAACCCTAACTAAGCAAGCGCCTCCCTCTTTCAGACTTTCTTTCATTCACACACTATCTATCACTCTTCAGTTTTAATTTTCAAAAATCAAAACCCACCCTCAGGACCCTCTCGAGTCTCGGCCTCTCTGAGTCTCTGCCCGTCTGCCGACTGCCGTGTCTGGTTCCGTCGACTCATCGGCTCACCGGCAGCTTCTCTTTGTCGTCCTCCGGCAGGTTCTTTCTGTCTACTCTCAGTGTTGCCGGCACCTTCTCTCATTGTCTACTCTCATCATTGCTCTCTGTCTGTTCTCACCGTCACTCTCAGCCTCTCACCGTTGCCGGCAGCTTCTTTGCTCAATCACTGTCCGACATCCACTTTCGTTGAACTACAGAAGTCTCGTGCAAAAAATGATAGCAGACTGACCCTTACTTCGGTCCACTTCGGTCGGTCCAGTCCGGGACCGAACTTTTTTCGATAAGTCCAGTCTTATACTGAAATAATTTCGGTCCAGTCCTCGGTCCAGCCCAGTCCATAGTTCGGTCTTCAGTCCACTTCGGTCCAGTCCAGTTCGGTCCAGTCCTTGACCGATGAACAGCCCTAATGCTAGGATTAAAAGTAGAAGCTACCATGAAGTAGAGATAACCGCGACCCTCTTCAAGAATCTTTACTTGTTCAAAAAAGGAGGAGTTCTTAGTGTAGCCATGCTTGGGTTTATAGGAAATCTCTACATTGGAATACAAAGTCATGGGGAATGCATTGATTTTTACGCCCAAGAGTTGAGGGAAACTCTTATTCAAGAAGAGGAGTATGGACCGTGTCAGGATCGGGTCTAAGCTTTCACGCCCGAGGACAAGCCAACGGGTTAGCAAGCGCCGGTAGTTGCACTCTCTTGCGATGCTTATATCGGGGATTTCGACGAGAACATGGATAGAGGTGCTAACCGGAAAGACCGTGTAAAGTATGTTCATCCGCTTGTTCTGAAGAATCGCTATACCTTTAAGAAGAGCGGGGTGGTGAGCGTCAATTTAGCTTGGCTAAGGCGAGACGTCCATTGCCGGGGTCCGAACTTCCCCGCGGATGTTTCAAACGACCAGGAAGAGATTCGGGACTTATCGATAACCAAGAGGGCCTATGGGATGTTGGGTCATCCCAAGATGTCATGAATATTTGGCATCATGGTTTGGTCGTGAGTTGGGTGAATAAACAAAAGGTAATAATGGCGATGAAGGGTTCGAAATACGCGTGCCTTCACTATTTGGGTCATAACTTCTACAATATAACTCCGATGGGTCTCAAATTTTGGGAGCTTAATGTACACACTGAGAGCTTTCCAACGACATCTTACGGGCCTAAAATGGATTCGGATGAAGAAGTTATGTGCGTTTGAAGTCGGCAAGGAAAAGCTGCCCAGACGCCTGGCTCGCTTGAGTCAGATTTGGCTCGCCCGAGCCACTCTTCTGTGACGGACGCACTGTTTCGTAATTTTGTTCTGTTTTTTAACCTAATTTCCTATTTAGTATAATTAGCTTGTTTCGCACGATTTTCCAGGCAGCTTTTGATGAATTGAACATGCTATTGCATTGGTTAGGGTTTCCCTAAGTTTTCTCTTAAAAATCTAGATTACTTTTATCCAATCTTTGGTGGTGTTTCTAGTCATTCTTTTATTGATCATTTCGTGGATGTTTCCTTTATGATGGTCACGGTGGGGTGTTAGGCTTTGGTGGTGGACTACCTTTATCGAAGGTCATATCCAATCCTATTTGATGTTCAAGGTTATTGATATTGGTTCATATTGGTTATTATTCTTGTTATTATTCAAGTTCAAGGCTATTGATGAGAAGTTCAAGCATGGGTGATTGAGATGTTCATCTTTCTCCCCTTATTCTATTGTCATGGACTGCTCTCCTCTCTTATACAAAAACAAACTCAAGTTAGAATCGTTAGTTCCCCCACCGCGCCACGCTCCATTTGGTATCAAAAGCTCAAGGTTTTTCATCTAGCTTGAGTTTTTTTCCATTGTTCTTACTAGTTTGTTCTCTATTGTTGGGTTTTGTTGGTTTTGATTGAAATATTGGTGACCCCCATCCCTTCTGCCTCCTAGTGTGTTCGGGAAGTTGTTATTGCTATTGTGTTTGTTGATTTTCATACATATTGGAGCTTTGAGGAAGAGTTGGAAATTTGTGCCCACAAGGTGTTCGATAAAATGCCCAAGTGAGAAAAACACAAAGAACACTTAGCCCAACACAAACCAACTATAAGAAAACCCACAAACTCCACAAAATATCCTAAACACAATCCGACCTTCACCATTCCTTCGATATGATGATGACAATAGGTCCAATCGAAAGCAATCAAGTCGACACTGTAGTTCTCAATTTCAAGCCCTCAGGAACCGACTCACCACCGCTCTTGACAATCGGTTCTCTACCATCGAGCGCAACATGGAAGCACTTATTGCCTGGATGGACAATCTCATCCAAGAACGTCGAGGTCCACCCCGAGACGAACGAAGGAGGTCCACTTGTATCCATATCCGTCCTCCTTCCTCCTACGAGTTGAGTGACGATGATAGAGATTCGCTTCGACATCATCGTTGATGGGACATTATTGAGAAGCCATTCTACTATCCCCCGCTAACGTCCGTCACGTCCCGGAAGTGTGTCAAATGTCAGCGTGTTATTAGTCGAGTGGTTTGTAAGACCACGGTATTATCGTTCTTCCACAGGGAGCTAGGGTCCTTAGCTGCAACTAGTTGACTCTAGGTATGGTTTATGATCATGAAAGGATGAAAGACTTTAGGGTGAAAACAATACAAACACGCTATGTTTAGTCGAAAAGGTGAAACAATGGGTGTCGGGAGACTTTCGGGATGCAAACGGGAATGAGGAAATGGGTTTCGCAACAAGAGAGTAACCGAAAAGGGAAACCAAATGGTAATTCCGTTGGAAAAATTACCCACTAGACTTCCTCTTTCAAGGATAGTCCGGATTAACTTCCCCGAAATCCATAGACAGACTCGGGAAGGTTAATAGAACGGAATTTCCCAGTTAGTTTCTATTCGTTTTCGCGAACTAGAATAATAACTATCCTAATTCCTACCTTCCAACAAGCATTGGATGTATTCGGGATGCTTTCGCACCTAAATACATCCCACTTGAGGGAAGGATAGGATTAGGAAGTTGATTTCCTAACTAGTTACTCACCAAAATTGCTAACCCAAACCTAATTACCCATTCCCACCCTTAATATCTCCCTAACCCTTTAAGGTTCTAGCCACTAAACATCCTAACTGTCATGATAATAACTTCAACAACTTCATTCATGCGTAAAAGAGTAAACAAGATAACAATAAACATTCAATAACACCAACAATATCAATAATAACAAAACAGAGATTAGTAAATAAGCAATGGATTAGAGAGAGAAAGGTTAAGAAATGCTCATTTATTGTGATGACAAGGGAGAAAACTTCAGAATAATAAAGCTCCAATGCTCCAAAAGTCAAGAATAATCTTCAAACTTCCAATAATAATCAAGAGAATCCAATACAAGAACTAATAATCTCAGCAAGGATCTTCCTTAATCCCTCTAGTCTAAGACTTCAAAAATGTGATAAAGAGTGCTAAAGTATCATAAAAGATAGGTAAAACTCCTGTCAAATCCCCCTCTAGCTAAAATGACCTAAATACATTAAATAGTAATCAAGGTTGTTACTCTAAACTCATCATTTTACACAACAGACAAAACTGGCCTGCAGGGGACCGCGGGCACGGTAAAGGTTACCGTGGCCACGGTGCTGCGTAAGGTAGGCGATTTCTTCTCTTCGCTTCGCATCGCCGTGGCCACGGTCCCCATTCGCCGTGGTCACGGTCTAGGCGATTAGGGCTGACAACATTTCCCTCCTTCGCACCGCCGTGGCTATGATCTTGGGAGACTGTGGCCACGGTCTAGTTCGGTCAAATTCTTCCTTAGGTAGGGTGAAGATCCCACCGTGACCACGGTAAAAGTGACCGTGACCACGGTCTAGTTCGGGTGCAAGGCCTCTTCACTTTGGTCTTGGCTCCACCATACCGTGGCTACGGTCGATGTGACCGTGGCCATGGACTCTCTCGGCCAAGGTTTCCTTTAGAGTACTCTTCAGCCGTCGCCTCCGCTTCCGCTGCCTTTCGACAGGACCGGTCCTTCTAATCCTCTGCCTTTGACACGACCAAAGCTCGGGGAATCTTAGGGAGTCTCGGGATTCCCAAGATTGGTGCAAAATTGGTCCATTTGGAAACGTTTTGAGTGAAACCCTTCGGAACTACAAAAGTAACTAAAATGCATTAAAAGTTATTAAAACAAACTACGAAACAAGTCGAAAGCCTAAGGATTTAGGCGGTATTTAGACACGAAATCGGGTCTAAACACCCCCCCACACTTAAACCTTTGCTCGTCCCGAGCAAAACAAAACAAAACAAACTAATACAAACTCCTCTGTCGTGGGAGAGAAACGAGTGCATTTAGCGTATGCACCAAGCCCTTTGAACCCCGCGGCAGCCCGGGTGGACGAGATGGACTCGTGAGGGTTTGTAGCGGCTGTACCCACAAAAGCCAAAGACGAAGGAGAGAGGGAAAGTGAAAACAAAACCGAAGAAAACAAAAAGAACGAAAAACAAGGGCTTTGATTCGCAATCTTAACTAAGAAAACGCGATTAAACCTCCCAAAGTAACCGTTAGGAGTATCTCACAAACACCAAACTCAGGAAAAAGATCGATCTTGAAGATTTTTTGACTCCCTACACCTTGTAACAAGCGAAACCCCCAGCAAAAGCACAACAAGGGTTTAACGGGAACCAAAAGACTTTAAAAAATCGCATTTGGTCGCCCTTCCTCGCATTTGGTCACCCTTGGCTTGGTGAGGGCCGTAGGTGATGCAAGGGGAGGCCCCGCTCTCTTTTTAGAAGCAAAACTTTTCTTTTCTGTCTTCTTTTTCTCTTTTTCTTTCTTTTTGGTTTTTAAAAGTCGGTATTAGCCTTATTTTCGGGAATTGGACGGCCCATATAAGGGGTATACCCTCCCAACACGGTCTTTTCCATACGCCTCTCCGTCGCAAAGCGATATAGGAGGAGGGTTTAGGGGTATCCAGTGTCGTACCACGAATACCGGGCCCGTGTAGGTTGGCTAAGTGTATGGTGGTTAATGTCTTCAGCGACACGCTCCACTTATTCAGGTTATTATGTCTTATGAAAGCTTTCTTCTTTCTTTCTTTTCTTTTTTCCTTTCTTTTCTTTTCTTTTTGCACTTTTTGCTTTTGCTAAACGAGAAACAAAAACAAACTCAGACACAAGCCCTTAGAATCTCCGGATTCCCAACAAAACGAGAAAGGAATGGGAGTCTCACAAGACACTTAATGAAGGGAGTCTATTAAGGATAAGTCTCGACTAGAACCCGAGTTAGGGTCGAAAATGCTCCAACCGATTACTTTTAGAAAGAAGTTTAAGAACGGCTTCTCAACTTCGATAATGAGATCCAGGAAACAAAGCAAAACAAAAACAAAACGAAAAGGTTTTCACTCCCTTTTTTCTCCATTTTCACACAATTTTTTTTTAAATTTTAATAAAAAACTAGGAAACAAAGAACGAAACGACTAGGTGATCTACCCTTGAAATAGAATATCTTCCCGCCCCCCCCCCCACACTTAAAACTCCACAATGTCCTCATTGTGGGAAGGTGTCGCATGAAAAGGGTAGAGGGCCTATAAAACACAAACAAACAAAACAACTAGCAGGTAGAAAAAATGGTGGCGACCCGAGCCCACACGGCTCCAACAGCAATCGAAATCCCAACACAGACACTCATAGGGGTTCGCCACCCAAAAGAAAACCAAACATGCGACGGATCAAGATAAGGATTCACATAAAAAGAGTAAGGTGGAAAGATATTACCTCAACCTCTTCATAAGCGTTGAAAATAGCGATCCGAAGTCGTCGTTCAAGATAGTTAGATTAACGTTAGAGTAATAGACGACTTTTCAATTATAGAATTCATATGCGAAACCAAAAGCAAAAGGAAGGAAAATCTAACTTAAGAGATTATAAAAAAAAAATTCAAAAGATGAAAAACTGAAAATATGAGCAATATGTACATTGCCAGGGACTTACCTTATCCCCGAATCTCACTCATTGAGGCGGGAAATAAGGGTGAAACTCGATACACACTAACCGAAATGATTAAATCATTGCATTCATCACAAAAACATTCGGTTACAGCCATCAATGACCCAAAATACAACGAGAAATGCTGAAACAATAGTCCAACCCACCAAAAACAACCAACCAACAACTATAAGACATCCATCAAACAACCAACCAACAACCCTAAGACAACATGAAAGATAAACAAGGCAAGGAAAAACTCGAGCAACCTAACTGAACAATCCCCAAAATATATGAGCTCATGCCAAAAGAAAACGAGAGACCAACAATCCAAAACCACCATACATCGCAACTCCAAAACACCGAAGAAGCACTCCCCCACACCTATACTTCACAAAATAAAGTAAATAGACAATGATAAAGGTCGGGTGGGGGTGCTTACAACCAGTCCTCAAGCAGACCCTTCTGGCGGAGGACGGGGTTGGAGCTGCGACGGGATGCTAGCCAGCATCTCCTGTTGGATCTCAAGCAATCCTTGCAAGTTTTCGATCAATAGGTGCTGGTTTTGGATAAACTCCCGTTGGACTTGAAACTCATGATGAAGCTCCTGGAGTTGCTCGCTGATACGCTCAAGAGCGGCGTCCCGTTGTTGAATCGGTTCGGCTTCATCCCCTTGTGCTTGTTCTTCTTCTTCCTCATCCTCTTCTTCCTCCTCTTCTTCGTCTTCTTCTTCACCTTCCTCCGCTCGATCCCCGGGACCACCCACCACAAATCGATCCCAAAAGGTTTGGCCACACGACCAATTGTGTTGGTCGGAGACATCTAGACGTTGTTCGGAATTGTCGTCGCCCAAATGAATCACGACGCTGTGGGGTTCGTTCCCGTGACGGTATAGTGTTCGCGTCTTGTGTTTCTCCAAGAATTCCATCTTTCGTAGGCGAACACCGTCGATAGGATCGGGGAAATAGCGGGGAGTCCACTTGCTCAGATAGGACTCGAACCCTTGCTTCCTTAGGAAATGGGTGATGATGTGACCCATACCAATAGTCATGTTCCGGGTTTCGAGGCTTATTTCCTGGAGGCAATGGAGGATACATGAGCCAGTGTTGACCCGGCGACCGTTGATCGCATTATAGAGGACGAAGAGGTCGTCTTTCCGGATGCTTGAACGCCCGGCATCACGGCCAAAAACAGAAATCCCTAGCCTTAGAGTTGCTTGGGCAATAGTACTTTGTTCGTTGCGATCGAACCCTCGGGTAACGTCTCCTCCAACAAGTGAGTGCTTTCATAGCTTCTTGTTCATCGAATTTGACGCACTCGCCGTAAGATATGCCGTCCTCGGGAAGGCTTAGAGCATTGCATAAGTCTTTGAGCGTACATTCAACCTCCTTTTTGTTCACGATGTATGAAAAGGAGGTGTTGGATGTGCCGTCTTCTTTTACCACCAAAGAGTTAAGGAATTCGAGCACTGGCTGCTCGATGATCGGTTCGTTGATTGTGGCAAAGACTTCCCATCCCATGACTTTAATGAAGAAGTCCATGCTGGGTTTGCAAGAAACATCCTTTGCCGTCTCCTCATGATAGAGATCCGGAGCACAAATTTTTCGCTTCTTTAGCCTCTCATACCGGGCCTTGTGCATATCTTCCTGAAAATAGACCTTAATTTTCGGGTCACATTGAATAATCGAGGTCGGTTGACCCTTGTACCGAGTTTTATCGGGCTGAGCTGAGGTTGATGGAGCGGGGGTTGATTCCGGCTCGGTCCGGGAACATTTCGCTCGAGCCATTGGATACTCTGTAAGAAAACCAACCACTACACACCGAAACACAACACAACCAATACCCAAAAATCCCGAGCAACAATAATTCACAATCAACCACAAGATTCAATCCCAAAAACAAGCAATACACTCCCAATCTCGACAAAAATCAACCAAAAACTCAGACTCCAAACTCAATAAATTCATCCAACCAAACCCACAAGCAATTTACATAAGATTCAAACAAAAGTTCACCAAAAACACTCCCAACAATCAATTTCAATCCAAAATTCCAACCCCAAACTCCACTTACTCACCCAACCAAGACCCAACAAGCAATTTCACCATATTTAACCCAAATAAACAAGAAATCTAGTGTTTAATCATCAATAAATCAAAGAATAATTGGATTGAAGTGACGGGGAATCGTCTTGCTAATTTCGACCCCCACAAGCAACAAGAGATCTGAAATTTGCTTGAAGATGGTTCGAAAATGGTGAGCTGCGCATCTAGGGCACGGTATGCAGGAGAGATGGAGAAGAAATGGAGGAATTGGCGAGAGATTTGCCAAATTTTGGAAGGGAATCGGTGTTATAGGGTTTTAGGGAGGTTTTCGAGTGTGAGGGTGAAGAAGAAGGTGAAAGAGAAATGAGGGGAAATGAGATTGAAGTCCTGACATATCGCAGTTTTTCGACAGACCGTGGCCACCGTCCATTTTACCGTGGGCACGGTGTGATTCGGGTGAAGGAAAGAGAAGGGAAAAAAGCAGCGCGGAGATCGTGGCTGCGGTGAACCTCACCGTGGTCACGGTGATGTTCGGGACCAACATTTTTCAGGAATGAGCTGCGATAAGACCGTGGCTGTGGTGAATCTCATCGTGGTCACGGTAATCTTCGGCTTGACACAACTGGAGGCAACTTGCGTGCACTGACCGTGGCCACAGTCTTGGCTACCGTGGGCACGGTACTTTCTGTCCATCCCCAACACCTACAAGGCTCAAAACATGGGAAAAAAAATGTTAAGTCCTGAAACCTATCCTCTTGTCATCCACTCCCTTTTCTTTCTCTCTCAATTTTCATTCAAAGACACTCTCCAATCGCTCAAGAACACTTTCAAATCCCAACCTTCATAGAACCACTCTCGAATTTTTTTTTTCTTCTTTTCAAACTTTTCTGATTCTTCTTGATTTTTTTTTTCAAATTTTCTTTTATTTCTAAAGTAAAACAAAGGAAGAAGAAAGGCATAGAAATAAAGGAAATAAAAATGGAAGAACTAAAAATTGAAAGAAAAACACTAAAAGAGGGGGAAGTAGCTCGACCTTTTCCGAAGCTTTTCAATTTCCAAATCCGCGAGGCATCTTTCAACTCAACTACTCCGGCGGAAAGAATTCTCACTATTTCAAATGGTCCGGACCACCGTGATCTCAATTTCCCAAAGAGCAACTTCAGCCTTGAATTGAAAATGAGAACCTATCGCCTACCACAAACTCACGCCGGTTCAACCTCTTGTCATGCCATGCTTTCGTTCTCTCTTTGTAGATCTTGTTGTTCTCATATGCATGACGCCTCAACTCCTCAAGCTCTTCTAATTGAAATAACTGACTACCTCCGGCCGCCTTGAGATCGAAGTACAACTTCTTGATTGCCCACATGGTTTTGTGCTCAAGTTCGACGGGGAAGTGACACGTCTTCCCCTAGAAAAGACGGTAAGGAGTAGTGCCGATCGGTGTCTTGAAAGCGATGCAGTATGCCCACAAGACTTCATCCAATTTTTCTGCCCAATCTTTCCTTGAAGAGCTAACCGTCTTCTCTAAGATCTCCTCGATGGCGCGGTTGGAGATTTCCACTTGACCTTCTGTTTGTGGATGGTAAGGAAGTCCCTTCTTATGCTTGATGCCGTACTTCTCCAAGAGAGACTCGAATCTCTTTTCGATGAAATAGGAACCGTTGTCACTTATGATGACCCGTGGAATGCCAAATCTTGGGAACAGGGTCTTTTTCAAGAATTTTGAAACGGATTTCCCATCGCATCTTACACATGGTAGGGCCTCGACCCACTTTGTGACATAGTCTACTGCCACTAGGATGTATTGGAAACCCCTTGACGACAGGAAAGGACCCATGAAGTCCAATCCCCCCACATCGAAAGCTTCCACCTGAAGGATATAGTTCAATGGCGCTTCATTCTTCCGGGAGATGTTACCGGACCTTTGACATCTATCACATTGCTTGACATGCAAGTGGGCATCACGAAAAAGAGTCGGCCACCAATAGCCGGTTTGCAAAACCCTTGCCGCCGTCTTTTGGGGGCCACCATGACCTCCCACCGGAAATTCATGACAATAGGTCAAAATAGATTGCACTTCACTCTCGGGAACACATCACCGGTACATCCCGTCATTTCCAAGACGGAAGAGGAAAGGGTCATCCCAAAAGTAGTGCTTCATGTCGTGGAGGTATTTCTTCTTTTGACGATGGTTCAAGTGTTGAGGGATCACTTCGCTCGCTAAATAATTCACAATATCCGCATACCAAGGATGCGAGTTGATAGCCAAGAGTCGCTCATCCGGGAAAGCATCTACAATCGGTTGGGTGTCTTCCAAGTCGACAAGAATCCTCGAAAGGTGATCGGCTACGACATTCTTCGTGCCCGCCTTGTCGCGGATTTCCAAATCAAATTCTTGCATAAGCAAGACCCACCGTATAAGTCTCGGTTTTGTCTCCTTCTTTCCCATCAAGTATTTGATAGCGGTATGATCCGTGTAGACTACCACCTTAGAGAACATGAGGTATTGCCGGAATTTGTTGAGCGCAAAAACGATCGCCAAAAGCTCCTTTTCCGTGGTAGTGTAGTTTCTTTGGGCGCTATCAAGCGCATGGCTTGCGTAATAGATGACTCTTGGCTTCTTGTCTACTGTTTGGGTCAAACACGCTCCTATGGCATAGTCGCTCGCGTCGGCCATAATCTCAAAGGGTAGTGTCCAATCCGGAGGTTGAACTACCGGAGCGGAAATCAAAGCCTGCTTCAACCTATAAAATGACTCTAGGCACTCATCAGTGAAAATGAATGGGGTGGTAGGCGAGAAATTTTTGAAAAATCCTTGACGAACCGGCGATAAAAGCCGGCATGGCCAAGGAAACTACGCACCCCCTTAACGGAAACTAGGGGTGGTAGGCGCCCTATAACCTCAACTTTGGCCTTATCTACTTCGATGCATTTAGAAGAGATTAAGTGACCCAAAACGATACCTTGTTCCACCATGAAGTGGCATTTCTCCCAATTCAGAACTAGATCCACTTCCTCACAACGAGTTAACACTTTTTCCAAATTTAGCAAACAGTCATCGAAAGAATTACCGTACACAGAAAAATCATCCATAAAGATTTCCATGCATTTTTCAATGAAATCGCTAAAAATAGCCATCATACAACGTTGAAAAGTCCCAAAGGCATTACATAAACCAAATGGCATGCGGCGATAAGCAAATGTCCCATATGGGCAAGTAAAGGTGGTTTTTTCTTGGTGTGAGAGGTGGATTGGAATTTGAAAGAAACCCGAGTACCCATCCAAAAAGCAAAAATGCGAATGACCCGCCAACCGTTCTAACATCGGGTCAATAAAGGGAAGGGGGAAATGGTCCTTCTTTGTTACTTTGTTTAATTGGCGGTAATCGATACACATCCGCTAACCGGTGACGGTCCGGGTACTAACTAGTTCTTTCTTGTCATTTTCAATTACGGTCAATCCACCCTTCTTGGGTACACACTGAACCCGGCTTACCCATTCGCTATTTGCGATAGGGAAGATGATCCCAGCAGCTAGCAACTTTACTACTTCCTTTTTAACCACTTCTTGCATGTAAGGATTTAAACGACGTTGGGGTTGCCTAGTAGGCTTGGCATCTTCTAGCAAGTCAATTGAATGCATGCATATGGAAGGGGATAAACCTTTCAAATCTTCTATTTTATAGCCTAATGCACCCCTATGTTTTCTAAGCAAATCAAGCAACTTGGATAATTCAAAATCATTCAAATTCGCATTCACAATGACAGGATAAGATTTCTCATCATCTAAGAAAGCATATTGGAGGGAAGGGGGTAAAGCTTTAAGCTCTAAAAGAGTAGAAGATTGAATTTGAGAGGAAGACATACCTTTGTAGAACGCATCTTGAATCTCCATGCACTCCATATAAGGTTCATCAATAATAATCTCCGCATGCATGGGTGAAGAGTCAAGGACGTTGGTGACGAAAGCAATATCGGTGCCATCAGTCTCAAATTGGAAAGATTCCAATAAGCAAGCTCCCAAGGGATCGTAATAGACTCAAGGAAATGGGAGTCCTCAATATACTCATCAACAAGGAACTCCATCATATCAATAGCGTAGCATGAGTCCCCATATGAAGGACCTTTCAATGGCCCCTCAAGTTGAAAAATTATGCTTTCATTCCCGACATTCAACGACATGCTTCCATTCTTCACATCGATAATTGCTCCCGCCGTAGCAAGGAACGGCCTTCCCAAAAGAATGGGGATGTTGTTGTCTTCCTCTATCTCCAAGATCACAAAATCACAAGGAATCAAAAACCGCCCCACTTGGACCAGGATATCTTCCAATGTTCCCAAAGGTCTTCGCACAGAACGGTCGGCCAATTAGAGGTTAATTGTTGTAGGAGTTAGATCGTCCAGATTTAATTTCTTGGAAATCGAATAAGGCATGACGCTTACACTTGCTCCTATATCGCAAAGGGCACGGCCAATCCGCATATCACCAATGGTGCATGGAATAGAAAAACTTCCGGGGTCAGCTAATTTCTCCGGTGATTTGTTATCGATAATTCCACTACAATCCGCCGTCAAATGGATCGTAGATTTCTCTTGAATCCTCCTCTTGCTCGTGAGAAGCTCCTTCAAATTCTTCTTGAAGGACAGAACTTCAGAAATGGCATCAAGAAATGGAATGTTCACTTGAAGCTTCGTGAGCATCTCAATAAATTTTGAAAATTTTGCATCGGATTTTGGCTTTGCTAACCGATCAGGAAAAGGGACCTGTGGTAACTTTGGCTTCTCAATAGTCTGGATTGGTTCTTCTTCCACCATTTTTTCTTTCCCTTTTCTTAACTTCTCCATCTCCTCTTGTTCTTTACTAGACTCTCCCAATTCATCCTCATGTGCTCTCTCAACTTCCTCATCCAATACTAACTCACTTTCCCGCTTCTCCAACAAATCTTCCTAATCCGAGATATCCACCACGTCACCTTCCTTGTCACCCAAGACCTCCTCTCCTACCATTCTAGGTCCATCAATCTCCTTGCCACTCCTCAAAGTAATCGCATTAAGTTGCCCCTTCGGATAAGGTTGGGATTGGCTAGGCAAAGATTGGATAGGTTGAGATTGTTGTGCCAATTGGGCCAAAAGTAACTCAAGGTTCTTAATGCGAGTTTGGTCTTTTTCTCGGTCTAAGGCCATCTTTTCTTGAGATAAGGTTCTTGTTGTGGTGGTTTGGATGCTTGGGAAGATTGACCCTGGTGAGGATTTTGGTGGTGATTTTGGTGGTATTGGTGGCGATTTTGATTTAGGAAACCGGGGGGTGGGTTTTGGTTTAGGGGAGCTTGTTGGTTGTAGGCGTAATTCCCACGGGGACGAATGGGGGTTTGATTGGTGTAGGAGAGGTTATTGTTAGGATAGATGCCTTGGACTTGCTCGGTTTGATACTCTTCACATCGCTTCGAAGAATGTGGTCCTCCACAAAAAGCACATACCAAGACTCGGGCATCCGGAATAAGCATAGGTACTTCTTGAGCCGCCTTTACTTGCCTCGTGGTTTCCTCCAAAGCTGCCTTTTGTTGCATCTCAAGAATGGCATTCATGAGAAATTTAATGGTAGGGTTGCTTTCTAGAGGAGGACCATCTCTTGGACCACGACCGCCTCCCCAATGAGGAGAGTTTTGAGATAGCTCGTGAAGAAATACATTTGCTTCCTCCGCCATCTTCTTGAGGAACATGCCCCAGAGACATGATCGATGGATTCTCGCAAAGAGCTACTCAATCCGGAATAGAAGTGATGCAATAATAACCAATCCTCAAGATTGTGGTGTGGACATCTCCGTTGGAGACCTTTGAATCTCCCCCATGCTTCGAATAATGACTCATCGGGCTCTTGCTTGAACCTCATGATGGCTTGCCTCAACCGACACGTCTCATCATTGGGAAAAAACCTTTAAAGAAAGTCGCGGCTAAGGGCATCCCATGTTGAATAAGTTCCGGGCTGACACGTGTTGAGCCATAATAATGCTTTCCCCTTCAAGGTAAGAGGGAATAACTTCAGCTTCATGTATTCAGCGGAAACTCCATTCATTTATACGAAGCCGATGCGTTGCTCGAATCTATTGATATGGTCAATAGGATTTTCATGCTCTCCTCCATGGTACGGGGTGTTCTCAAATATTTCCAATAAATATGGCTTGAACTCGAACGATGCATTCGGTGGTAAATCTGATAATGTGATGGGATCGCCTCTCGTACCCGACGATGGTAAGGAATATGATGCTAAGGTACGGGGTGGAATTTGCTCTCCTTCAGCCATTGGAATTTCAATCGCCTCTCGCTCTCTTTGTTGTCTAGCTCGTCTCGAACCGGCGTTAGCTTGTCGAATAATGCTCTCCGAATTTGGGTTCGGTGGAGTTACAGGAGTTTGGCCTCGTCGAGAGCGAGTCCGCATGCATAAAAGGAACAAACAGAAGAATCAAATTTCCAGTAACCAAGGATAACAAAATCTCTAGCAGTAAAAAGATCTGAAACAACCTAAAGACAAAGAGCTAAGCTAAGTGCGCTTGCTCCCCGGCAACGACGCCATTTTGTTAGTCGAGTGGTTTGTAAGACCACGGTTTTATCGTTTTTCCACAGGGAGCTAGGGGCCTTAGCTGCAACTAGTTGACTCTAGGTATGGTTTATGATCATGAAAGGATGAAAGACTTTAGGGTGAAAACAATACAAACACGCTATGTTAAGTCGAATAGGTGAAACAATGGGTGTCGGGAGACTTTCGGGATGCAAACGGGAATGAGGAAATGGGTTTTGCAACAAGAGAGTAACGAAAAAGGGAAACCAAATGGTATTTCCGTTAGAAAAATACCCACCAGACTTCCTCTTTCAAGGATAGTCTGGATTAACTTCCCCGAAATCCATAGATAGACCCAGGAAGGTTAATAGAATGGAATTTCCTAGTTAGTTTCCATTCGCTTTCGCGAACTATAATACTAACTATCCTAATTCTTACCTTCCAACAAGCATTGGATGTATTCGGGATGATTTCGCACCTAAATACATCCCACTTGAGGGAAGGATAGGATTAGGAAGTTGATTTCCTAACTAGTTACTTACTAAAATTGCTAACCCAAACCTAATTACCCATTCACACCCTTCATATCTCCCTAACCCATTAAGGTTCTAGCCACTAAACATCCTAACTATCATGATAATAACTTCAACAACTTCATTCATGCCTAAAAGAGTAAACAAGATAACAATAAACATTCAATAACACCAACAATATCAATAATAACAAAATAGAGATTAGTAAATAAGCCATGGATTAGATAGAGAAAGGTTAAGAAATGCTCATTGATTGTGATGACAAGGGAGAAAACTTCAGAATAATAAAGCTCCAATGTTCCAAAAGTCAAGAATAATCTTCAAACATCCAATAATAATAAAGAGAATCCAATATAAGAACTAATAATCTCAGCAAGGATCTTGCTTAATCCCTCTAATCTAAGACTTCAAAAATGTGATAAAGAGTGCTAAAGTATCATAAAAGATAGGTAAAGCTGCTGTCTAATCCCCCTCTAGCTAAAATGACCTAAATACATTAAATAGTAATCAAGGTTGTTACTCAAAAGTCATCATTTTCCACAACAGACAAAACTGGGCCACCCGGGACCATAGGCACGGTAAAGGTTACCGTGGCACGGTCCTGCTTAAGGCAGGCGGTTTCTTCTCTTCGCTTCGCTTCGCATCGCCGTGGGCACGGTCCCCATGCACCGTGGTCACGGTCTAGGCGATTAGGGCTGACAACATTTCGTTCTTTCGCACCGCCGTGGCTACGGTCTTGGGAGACCGTGGCCACGGTCTAGTTCGGTCAACTTCTTCCTTAGGCAGGGTGAAAATCCCACCGTGACCACGGTAAAAGTGACCGTGACCACGGTCTAGTTCGGGTGCAAGGCCTCTTCACTTTGGTCTTGGCTCTACTATACCGTGGCTACGGTCGATGTGACCGTGGCCACGGACTCTCTCGGCCACAGTTTCCTTTAGAGTACTATTCAGCCGTTGCCTCTGCTTTTGCTGTCTTTCGACATGACCGGTCCTTCTAGTCCTTTGCCTTTGACATGCTCGGGGAATCTTAGAGAGCCTCGGGATTCCCAAGATTGGTGCAAAATTGGCCCACTTGGAATCGTTTTGAGGGAAACCCTTCAGAACTACAAAAGTAACTAAAATGCATTAAAAGTTATTAAAACAAACTACGAAACAAGTCAAAAGCCTAAGGATTTAGGCGGTATTTAGACACGAAATCGAGTCTAAACACGTGTGGGACACAATTCTTTGCAATGTCCGACAATGGCTATGGTTACGGCTTGGATTGAAGAATCCTTTGGTGTGGAAGAGCAAACATGTGGTATGAAGAAGGAAGTTAATGAGCAAAACCTTCATTCCCCACTTGAAAAGTTTGAGGAGGCTGAGAAAAAGAATGAACAAGAGGTGATGGAAGAAGTCCATATCATGGCAAGTGAAGGAGAGCTCCTTGTGCTTGATGATGTCCAAGGAGAGTTCTTAAAGGAGGAGGCGCCAATTCAAGAGCTTCCACAAGAGGAGGTCATACACTATCAACCTAGCAAGGCAATCCTTGAGCCAAGATTGATTGAAAATAAGGTCGATTATGATTACCTCAACTTCAATCTTTTTTGTGATGAATATCTTGTTGTGTTCAACAAGATATTTAATGCTAGGATTAAAAGAAGAAGCTACCATGAAGAAGAGACAACCCTGGCCCTCTTCAAGAATCGTTACTCGTTCAAAAAAGGAGGAGTTCTTAGTGTAGCCATGCTTGGGTTTATAGGAAGTCTCTACGTTGGAATACAAATTCATGGGGGATGCATTGATTTTTACGCCCAAGAGTTGAGGGCAACTCTTCTTCAAGAGGGGGAGTATGGACCGTGTCAGGATCGGGTCATAGATTTCACGCCCGTGGATAACCCAACGGGTCAGCAAGCGCCGGTAGTTGCACTCTCTAGTGATGCTTATATCGGGGATTTCTACGAGAACATGGATAGAGGTGCTAACCGGAAACACCCTGCTAAGTACATTCATCCGCATTGTTCTAAAGAATCGCTATACCTTCAAGAAGAGCGGGGTGGTGAGCGTCAATTTAGCTTGGCTAATGCGAGAAATTCATTGCCGGGGTCTGAACTTCCCCGCGGATGTTTCAAACCGCCCAGGAAGAGATTCGAGACTTATCGATAACCAAGAGGGCCTATGGGATGTTGGGTCATCCCAAGATGTCATGAATATTTGGCATCATGGTTCGGTTGTCAGTTGGGTGAATAAACACAATGTAATAATGGCGATCAAGGGTTCGAAATACGCGTGCCTTCACTATTTGGGTCATAACTTCTGCAATATAACTCCGATGCGTCTCAAATTTTGGGAGATTAAAGTACACACTGAGAGCTTTCCGACAACATTTTACGGGCCTAACATGGATCCGGATGAAGAAGTTATGCGTGTTTGAAGTCGGCAAGGAAAAGCTGCCCAGACGCCTGGCACGCTTGAGTCAGATTTGGCTCGCCCGAGCCACTCTTCTGTGACGGATGCGCTGTTTCGTAATTTTGTTCTGTTTTTAACCAAATTTCCTATTTAGTATAATTAGCTTGTTTCGCACGATTTTCCAGGCAACTTTTGATAAATATGAACATGCTATTGCATTGGTTATGTTGATCATTTGGTGGGTGTTTCTAGTCATTCCTTTATTGATCATTTAGTGGGTGTTTCCTTTATGATGGTCACGGTGGGGTGTTAGGATTTGGTGGTGGACTACCTTTATCCAAGGTCATATCCAATCCCATTGGTGTTCAAGGTTATTGATATAGGTTGATTTTGGTTATTATTCTTGTTATTATTAAAGTTCAAGGCTATTGATGAGAAGTTCAAGCATGGGTGATTAAGATGTTCATCTTTCTCCTCTTATTCTATTGTTCATGGATTGCTCTCCTCTCTTCTACAACAACAAACTTCAAGCTAGAATCGTTAATTCCCGCACCGCGCCACTCTCCATTTGGTATCAAAGCTCTAGGATTTTCATCTAGCTTGAGTTTTTTCCATTGTTCTTGCTAGTTGTTCTCTATTATTGGGTTTTGTTGGTTTTGATTGAAATATTGGTGACCCCCATCCCATGTGCCTCCAAGTGTGTTGGAGAAGTTGTGATTGCCATTGTGTTTGTTGATTTTCATTAATATTGGAGCTTTGTGGAAGAGTTGGAAATTTGTGCCCATAAGGTGTTCGATAAAACGCCCAAGTAAGAAAAACACAAAGAACCCTTACCAAACACAAACCAATTACAAGAAAACCCCCAAACTCCACAAAATATCCAAAACACAATCCGTCCTTCACCCTTTCTTCGATATGGATGATGACAATAGGTCCAATCGAAAGGAATCAAGCCGACACCGTAGTTCTCAGTTTCAAGATCTCGGGAACCGACTCACCGCTGCTCTTGACAATCAATTCTCTACCATCGAGCGCAACATGGAAGCACTTATTGCGTAGATGGACTATCTCATCCAGGAACGGCGAGGTTCACCCCGAGACGAACGAAGGAGGTCCACTCGTATCCCTATCCGTCCTCCTCCCTCCTACGAGTCGAGTGACGATGATAGAGATTTGCTTCGACGCCATCGTCATGGGACACTATTGAGGAGCCATTCTACTATCCCCCGCTAACAACCATCACGTCCCAGAAGTGTGTCAAAGGTCAGCGTGTGGGACACGATTCTTTGTAATGTCCGACAAACGCTATGGTTACGGCTTGGATTGAAGATTCCTTTGGTGTGGAAGAGCACGTGGTATGAAGAAGAAAGTTGATGAGCAAACCCTTCATTCCCCACTTGAAAAGTTTGAGGAGGCTGAGACAAAGAAAGAACAAGAGGTGATGGAAGAAGTCCATCACATGGCAAGTGAAGGAGAGCTCCTTGAGCTTAATGAGGTCCACGGAGAGTTCTTAAAGGAGGAGGCGCCAATTCAAGAGCTTCCACAAGAGGAGGTCATGCACTATCAACCTAGCAAGGCAATCCTTGAGCCAAGATTGATTGAAAGTAAGGTCCATTATGATTAGCTCAACATCAATCTTTCTTGTGAAGAATATCTTGTTGTGTTAAACAAGATAATTAATGCTAGTATTAAAAGAAGAAGCTACCATAAAGAAGAGACAACCCCGACCCTCTTCATGTATCTTTACTCGTTCAAAAAAGGAGGAGTTCTTAGTGTAGCCATGCTTTGGATTATAGGAAGTCTCTACATTTGAATACAAAGTCATGGGGAATGCATTGATTTTTATGCCAAAGAGTTGAGGGCAACTCTTCTTCAAGAGGGGGAGTATGGACCGTATCACGATCGGGTCCAAGCTTTCACGTCTGAGGATAAGCCAATGAATCAGCAAGCGCCGGTATTTGCACTCTCTTGTGATGCTTATATCGGGGATTTCGACGAGAACATGGATGGAGGTACTAACCGGAAACACCCTGCTAAGTACGTTCATCTGCATTGGTCTGAAGAATCGCTATACCTTCAAGAAGAGCGAGGTGGTGAGTGTCAATTTAGCTTGGCTAAGGCGAGACGTCCATTGCCGGGGTCCGAACTTCCCTACGGATGTTTCAAACGGCCCAGGAAGAGATTCGAGACTTATCGATAACCAAGAGGGCCTATGGGATGTTGGGTCATCCCAAGATGTCATGAATATTTGGCATCATGGTTCGGTTGTGAGTTGGGTGAATAAACACAATGTAATAATGGCGATCAAGGGATCGAAATACGCGTGCCTTCGCTATTTGCGTCATAACTTCTGCAATATAACTCCGATGTATCTCAAATTTTGGGAGATTAAAGTACACACTAAGAGCTTTCCGACGAAAGTTTACGGGCCTAAAATGGATCCGGATGAAGAAGTTATGCGTGTTTGAAGTCGACAGTGAAAAGCTACCCAGGCGCCTGGCTCGCTTGAGTCAGATTTGGCTCGCCCGACCCACTATTCTGTGAGGGACGCGCTATTTCGTAATTTTGTTATGTTTTTAACCTAATTTCCTATTTAGTATAATTAGCTTGTTTCGCACGATTTTCCAGGCAGCTTTTGATGAATATAAACATGCTATTGCATTAGTTAGGGTTTCCCTAAGTTTTCTCTTAAAAATCTAGATTACTTTATCCAATCTTTTGGTGGTGTTTCTAGTCATTCCTTTATTGATCATTTGGTGGGTGTTTCCTTTATGATGGTCACGGTGGGGTTTTAGGCTTTGGTGGTGGACTACCTTTATCCAAAGTCATATCCAATCCCATTTGGTGTTCAAGGTTATTGATATTGGTTGATTTTGGTTATTATTCTTTTTATTATTCAAGTTCAAGGCTATTGATGAGAAGTTCAAGCATGGGTGATTGAGATGTTCATCTTTCTCCTCTTATTCTATTGTTCATGGATTGCTCTCCTCTCTTCTACAACAACAAACTCAAGCTAGAATCATCAATTCCCCCACCGCGCCACGCTACATTTGGTATCAAATCTCAAGGTTTTTCATCTAGCTTGAGTTTTTTCCATTGTTCTTGCTAGTTGTTCTCTATTATTGGGTTTTGTTGGTTTTGATTGAAATATTGGTGTTCCCCATCCCTTGTGCCTCCAAGTGTGTTGGAGAAGTTGTGATTGCTATTGTGTTTGTTGATTTTCATTCATATTGGAGATTTGAGGAAGAGTTGGAAATTTGTGCCCACAAAGTGTTCGATAAAATGCCCAAGTGAGAAAAACACAAAGAACCCTTAGCCAAACACAAACCAACTACAAGAAAACCCCCAAACTCCACAAAATATCCCAAACACAATCCGTCCTTCACCCTTCCTTCGATATGGATGATGACAATAGGTCCAATCGAAAGGAATCAAGCCGACACCGTAGTTCTCAGTTTCAAGATCTCGGGAATCGACTAACCGCTGCTCTTGACAATAAATTCTCTACCATCGAGCGCAACATGGAAGCACTTATTGCGTAGATGGACAATCTCATCGAAGAACGGCGAGGTTCACCCCGAGACGAACGAAGGAGGTCCACTCGTATCCCTATCCGTCCTCCTCCCTCCTACGAGTCGAGTGACGATGATAGAGATTTGCTTCGACGCCATCGTCATGGGACACTATTGAGGAGCCATTCTACTATCCCCCGCTAACGACCGTCACGTCCCGGAAGTGTGTCAAAGGTCAGCGTGTGGGACACGATTCTTTGTAATTTCCGACAATGGCTATGGTTACGGCTTGGATTGAAGAATCCTTTGGTGTTGAAGAGCAAACATGTGGTATGAAGAAGGAAGTTGATGAGCAAAACCTTCATTTCCAACTTGAAAAGTTTGAGGAGGCTGAGAAAAAGAAAGAACAAGAGGTGATTGAAGAAGTCCTTCACATGGCAAGTGAAGGAGAGCTCCTTGAGCTTGATGAGGTCCAAGGAGAGTTCTTAAAGGATGAGGTGCCAATTTAAGTGCTTCCACAAAAGGAGGTCGTACACTATCAACCTAGCAAGGCAATCCTTGAGCGAAGATTGATTGAAAGTAAGGTCCATTATGATTACCTCAACATCAATCCTTCTTATGATGAATATCTTGTTGTGTTCAACAAGATAATTAATGCTAGGATTAAAAGAAGAAGCTACCATGAAGAAGAGATAACCCTGACCCTCTTCAAGAATCTTTACTCGTTCAAAAAAGGAGGTGTTCTTAGTGTAGCCATGCTTTGGATTATTGAAAGTCTCTACATTGGAATACAAAGTCATGGGGGATGCAGTGATTTTTACGCCAAAGAGTTGAGGGCAACTCTTCTTCAAGAGGGGGAGTATGGACCATGTCAGGATCGGGTCCAAGCATTCACGCCTGAGGATAAGCCAACGGGTCAGCAAGCTCCGGTAGTTGCACTCTCTTGTGATGCTTATATCGGGGATTTCGACGAGAACATGGATAGAGGAGCTAACCGAAAACACCGTACTAAGTACGTTCATCCGCATTGTTCTGAAGAATCGCTATACCTTCAAGAAGAGCAGGGTTGTGAGCGTCAATTTAGCTTAGCTAAGGTGAGACGTCCACTGCCGGGGTCCGAACTTCCCCGTGAATGTTTCAAACGGCCCAGGAAGAGATTCGGGACTTATTGATATATTTGGGTCATCCCAAGATGTCATGAATATTTGGCATCATGGTTCGGTTATGAGCTGGGTGAATAAACACAAGGTAATAATGGCGATCAAGGGTTCGAAATACGCGTGCCTTCATTATTTGGGTCATAACTTCTGCAATATAACTCCGATGGGTCTCAAAATTTGGGACCTTAATGTACACACTAAGAGCTTTCCAACGATATCTTACCGGCCTAAAATGGAGTTCGGATGAAGAAGTCATGCGCGTTTGAAGTCGGTAGGGAAAAGCTGCCCAGACGCCTGGCTCGCTTGAGTCAGATTTGGCTCGCCCGAGTCACTCTTCTGTGACGGAGGCGTTGTTTCGTAATTTTGTTCTGTTTTTAACCTGATGTCCTATTTAGTATAATTAGCTTGTTTCGCACGATTTTCCACGCAGCTTTTGATGAATATGAACATGCTATTGCATTGGTTAGGGTTTCCCTAAGTTTTCTCTTAAAAATCTAGATTACTTTATCCAATCTTTTGGTGGTGTTTCTAGTCATTCCTTTATTGATCGTTTGGTGGGTGTTTCCTTTATGATGGTCACGGTGGGGTGTTAGGCTTTGGTGGTGGACTACCTTTATCCAAGGTCATATCTAATCCCATTTGGTGTTCAAGGTTATTGATATTGGTTAATTTTGGTTATTATTCTTGCTATTATTCAAGTTCAAGGCTATTGATGAAAAGTTCAAGCATGGGTGATTGAGATGTTCATCTTTCTCCTCTTATTCTATTGTTCATGGATTGCTCTCCTCTCTTCTATAACAACAAACTCAAGCTAGAATCGTCAATTCCCCCACCGCGCCACGCTCCATTTGGTATCAAAGCTCAAGGATTTTCATCTAGCTTGAGTTTTTTCAATTGTTCTTGCTAGTTGTTCTCTATTATTGGGTTTTGTTGGTTTTGATTGAAATATTGGTGACCCCCATCCCTTGTGCCTCCAAGTGTGTTGGAGAAGTTGTGATTGCTATTGTGTTTGTTGATTTTCATTCATATTGGAGCTATGAGGAAGATTTGGACGTTTGTGCCCACAAGGTGTTCGATAAAACGCCCAAGTGAGAATAACACAAAGAACCCTTAGCCAAACACAAACCAACTACAAGAAAACCCCCAAACTCCACAAAATATCCCAAACACAATCAGTCCTTCACCCATCCTTCCATATGGATGATGACAATAGGTCCAATCGAAAGGAATCAAGCCGACACCGTAGTTCTCAGTTTCAAGATCTCGGGAACCGACTCACCGCTGCTCTTGACAATCGGTTCTCTACCATCGAGCGCAACATGGAAGCACTTATTGCGTGGATGGACAATCTCATCCAAGAACGGCGAGGTTCACCCCGAGACGAACGAAGGAGGTCTACTCGTATCCCTATCCGTCCTCCTCCCTCCTACGAGTCGAGTGACGATGATAGAGATTCGCTTCGACGCCATCGTCATGGGACACTATTGAGGAGCCATTCTACTATCCCTCGCTAATGACCGTCACGTCCCGGAAGTGTATCAAATGTCAGCGTGTGGGACACGATTCTTTGTAATGTCCGACAATGGCTATGGTTACGGCTTGGATTGAAAAATCCTTTGGTGTGGAAGAGCAAACATGTGGTATGAAGAAGAAAGTTGATGAGCAAACCCTTCATTCCCCACTTGAAAAGTTTGAGGAGGCTGAGACAAAGAAAGAACAAGAGGTGATGGAAGAAGTCCATCTCATGGCAAGTGAAGGAGAGCTCCTTGAGCTTGATGAGGTCCAAGGAGAGTTCTTAAAGGAGGAGGCGCCAATTCAAGAGCTTCCACAAGAGGAGGTCATGCACTATTAACCTAGCAAGGCAATCCTTGAGCCAAGATTGATTGAAAGTAAGGTCCATTATGATTACCTCAACATTAATCTTTCTTGTGATGAATATCTTGTTGTGTTCAACAAGATAATTAATGCAAGGATTAAAAGAAGAAGTTGCCATGAAGAAGAGAAAACCCCGGCCCTCTTCAAGAATCTTTACTGGTTCAAAAAAGGAGGAGTTCTTAGTGTAGCCATGCTTGGGTTTATAGGTAGTCTCTACATTGGAATACAAAGTCATGGGGGATGCATTGATTTTTAGGCCCAAGAGTTAAGGGCAACTCTTCTTCAAGAGGGGGAGTATGGACTGTGTCAGGATCGGGTCCAAGCTTTCACGCCCGAGGATAAGCCAACGGGTCAGCAAGCGCCTGGGCACTCTCTTGTGATGCTTATATGGGGGATTTGGACGAGAACATGTATGAAGGAGCTAACAGGAAACACCGTGCTAAGTACGTTCATCCGCTTGTTCTGAAGAATCGCTATACCTTCAAGAAGAGCGGGGTGGTGAGCGTCAATTTAGCTTGGCTAATGCGAGAAATTCATTGCCGGGGTCTGAACTTCCCCGCGGATGTTTCAAACGGCCCAAGAAGAGGTTCGGGACTTGTCGATAACAAGGAGGGCCTATGGGATGTTGGGTCATCCCAAGATGTCATGAATATTTTGCATCATTGATGTATATAAGCTCACCAATGTACTGAATCAAGCAAGCTTATAACATCACAAAGGACACCAATATCTCGGGTTAACCAATAACCGCAATAATATGATGCAATAAGCATCAAGGAGCGAAAAACAAATGAATGAAAAGATAGATACAAGTATTTCCTCACTTGTTACAGTACTTAAACACCTACAAGTGAAAAGAATACTCGGGCAAGCTTGAACTAATCACCTTCCAAATGAGATCACAACAGGTCCACACAACACCACTAGATTGCCAAATCTAGCTACTGGAGTGGAAATGAGAGTTTGAGAAACTCACAAACGAAAAGCTCAAAGCTTTCTTTGGGTTTTGTATTTCGTAAGATGTGAAGTTAAGTGGACAATACAATGATACATATACTCCGCTGACATAAGGGAAAAGGCAGCCAAGTAAGCAAGCAAGCAAGGAGCTCAACTAACTAGAGTGAGGTTTTCTAATGACGAAGAAACCTCCTAAACATGGTTAATTAAGCTAATTACAAATGATTAAAGCTAATACATGTCTTCACTATGAACTACTCGACCATCATTGGACCAACCATGGGACGATCACAGCCCTCCACTTGGCACTTCCTCATTGGAGGACCTTCATTCACTTAGACTCCAATCCATGCAAGACAAGTGAAGAAACACAAGTGGTTTTGTTCCAAAAGGGCGGGAACTCAGCAAGGACCTCCAATACTATTAGGGAAAACCGGACCTCCTGAGAAAAGACCAAAATGCCCTTGAAAACATGCTAAAATATCATGGCTGCCCAAGTAAAGGACCTTTACCGCTGTCCAGATAAAGGACCTTACCGCACGTTAAAAATAGAACAGTTGTGCAGGAGCCCGAATGACCTTCACTGTTGAGATATAGAGACAAGCAGTGAGGATATCACATGGGGTGAATGTCCTTGCCCTCCCTCGACACTAATGCCCTTCTTATTTATACCCACCAAGTGATAACACTCTTAAATCAACTGGATTTGTGGAGGCTGATTCCCATCATCCCCCCCAAGTTTGAAAAAGTTTGCCCTCAAACTTGGTAGCTCTTCTCCTTCAGCATAATAAGGCTTCAAATCAGAAATATTGAACGTAGCATTCCTCCATAATCATCTGAAAGTGCCAGCTTGTAGGCATTGTCTCCCACCTTCTCTAACACTTCAAAAGGACCATCTGCCCTGGGAACCAACTTGCCCTTCCTTCTAGATGGAAAACGATCCTTCCTGAGATGGATCCACACGAGATCCCCAGGTTGGAAAACCACCTTTCTCCCACTCTTGTTGGCCAGATTGGAAGCTTTCTCATTGAACTTGGCAATCTTTTCTCGGACATGTTGGTGTAGCTCCTGAATCTCCTTAGCTCTCACACTAGCATCATGGCTGAACGTGGTTGAGGTAATTATTGGTGCCAAATCCATAGGGGTGATTGGATTCCTCCCATACACTACTTGAAATGGTGACAAACCAGTAGCCTTGCTAGGAGCTCGGTTGAATGCAAACTCAGCATGAGGAAGCAAAGTATCCCATCCCTTCTTGTCTTTGTTCACCAAGGACCTTAGCAGTGTACCAAGTGTCCTATTGGTGACCTCAGTTTGGGCATAAGTTTGGGGATGACATGTTGTGCTGAACTTGAGTTTGGTACTAAGCTTCTTCCATAATGTCACCCAAAAGTGACTCAAGAACTTTGCATCTCGATCAGAAACCATGGATTTAGGAACTCTATGTAGCCTTACAACTTCCTGGAAGTACAACTCAGTAACTCTCACAGCATCATAAGTAGTATGGCATGGGATAAAGTGAGCCATCTTTAAAAACGATCAACAACCACCAAAATAGAATCTTTACCTCTTTGGGTTCTTGGCAACCCAATAATGAAGTCCAGACTAATGTTTTCCCAAGGACCATGGGGTATAGGCAGTGGGGTGTAAAGACCTTGTGGTAGGCTGTGACTCTTTGAGAGTTGACATAATGAACACCTTTTGACCAAGTGCTCAATGCCCTTCTGCATTCTCGGCCAATAGTAATCCTCCTTCATCATTAACGTAGTCTTCTCGATCCCAAAGTGACCTGCTAAACTACCTCCATGAACCTCCAAGATGAGAAGCTCACGTAGGCCAATCTTTGGGATGCACAACTTGTTTCCCTTAAAGAGAAACCCATGCTCAATGTGGAATAAATCTCCTTGGGGCCGCTGCTGACATGCTTCATAAATCTCCTTGAAATCTTCATCTTCTGGATACAAGGCCTTGAGGTACTCAAAACCAAGCACTCTCGAATCAAGGACATGTAACAAAAGGAACTTCCTTGAGAGGGCATCAGCTCCTTTGTTCAAATGACCGGCCTTGTGGTGGATCATGAAATGATAGGCTTGCATATACTCAACCCATTTGGCATGGAGAGGGTTTATTTATGTTGGCCTTGAATGAACTTGAGGGCCTCATGATCACTATGCAAAATGAACTCATTACCAATAAGATAGTGCCTCCAATGCTCGAATGATTGCATAAAACTCCTTATCATACACACTGTACTTCTTTTTGGCATCATTCAACTTCTCGCTAAAATAAGCAATAGGCCTGCCTTCTTGGGATAAGACAGCTCCTATGCCCAACCCAGATGCATCACACTCAACTTCAAATACCTTTGAGAAACTAGGTAAGGCTAACACAGGGGCAGTGGTTAACCTTTCCTTGATAGTTTCAAAGGCCTTCTGTGTTCATAGAGTCCAAGAGAAACCTTTAGCCTTCACTAACTCAGTCATGGGAGCTAGGATGGTACTAAAGTTCCTCACAAACCTCCTATAGAAGGAAGCCAATCCATGGAAACTCCTCACTTGCTGAATGGTGGTGGGGACTGGCCAATCTCTTATAGCTTGAATCTTCTCTTCATCCACCTGAATACCCTTGGCAGAGATCACATAGCCAAGGAACATAACCTTGTTGGTGAAGAATTGGCATTTCCCTAAATTTCCATAAAGCTTTTCCTTGGACAGTATCTCCATCATAGCTTGCAAATGCTTGACATGATCCTCCTCATTGTGGCTATAAACAAGTATGTCATCAAAGTAGACAACAACACAATTGCCTATAAGGACCTTCAGAACCTGGTTCATCAATCTCATAAAAGTAGATGGGGCGTTAGTTAAACCAAAAGGCATAACCAACCATTCATACAAACCTCCTTTAGTCTTGAATGTCGTTTTCCACTCATCCCCTTCATAGATTCTGATTTGGTAGTAGCCACTCCTCAAGCCTAGGTATAGGATACCTATACTTGATGGTAATCTTGGTGATAGCACGACAATCAATGCACATTCTTTGACTCCCATCTTTCTTTGGCACTAAGAGAGCTGGTACAGCACAAGGACTTAAGCTCTCCCTGATCATCCCTTTGGCGAGATGGTCATTTACCTGCCTTTGAATCACCTGAGTATCACTAGGGTTCATTCGGTAAGCTGGTTTATTAGGGAGTATTGACTCAGGAACGAGGTCAATTTTGTGTTGAATGTCCCTCTTGGGAGGTAAACCAGGGGGCATCTCCTTAGGAAACACAATGGAATAGTGTTCCAGAAGAGGGGCAAGAAGGGGGTGGTAATTTGTGGAGCTAGGCTGTGTGTTTAGGTCTAGGAGAATAAGGTCCTTATGATCATGAAACTCAGGGTGTTCACCAACCAAGAGAGTGATCAAACTTGGATCAGTAACCAAATTATCCTTGGTTTTTGGGAGTAGGGTAGGCTTAAGGGGTACAAGGGTAATCTTTTTGCGGTTAAAGAGAAGGGTGTAAGTGTTTGACCTCCTATCATGGCTCACAGATCTATCAAAAAGCCAAGGCCTGCCAAGTGACGAGGGCATATAGTGACTATATATTGGAAGCATTTTGATAGTGAAATTTGGGGATTAATGTACTTAATTGATCTTTTATGATCTTATTTCGCTATGTTAACTGAGTTTTGGGTGTTTTGTTCAATTTGTCCAGATTAGTGATATGAACTCCAAAGCTCACATTCATTACTTGATTCATCACTAAAAGAGCTTTCCGACGATATATTATAATGTCAATTCCGAGTTGAGATGATGGAGTTATGAGTAAAATAGCAGAAAGTGTGCCAAAACTGATATATGTCTACTCTTTTGGTCACCATCATTTCCACAAGTATGCTATGGCTTTGTGACTTATGCCATTGAAAAGTAGACTCTTAGAGCTTTCCGAAAAGACAAGAACCACGTCAATCGGAAACCGGACGAAGGAGATATGGCCGAAACAAGACGACCCAGAAAACTCCAGAACCAACACGACCCGTGTTGACATCAACACGGTCCGTGTTGGCCTCCAGAGAGCTCAATTTCCCCAGAAACCATCAACACGACCCGTGTTAACACCAACACGGTCCGTGTTGACCTTGTTTATGACGATTTGGCCGTTTCAACTTCTCTTAATGGCTATATAATTGTAGATTCGGCTGATTCATCCATCACCATCCACCTTCATTCATTCACTCCCATTCACCATCCATCTCCATCTCTACCATCATCCATCCCTTCATCCACAAATCCATCCACATTCATCCTTAGTTGAAGATTGAGAGTTTATTAGAGTTCGAAGATCGATTCTCAAGAAATCCATTGAAGTGGAGGAGCAAAAGTCCCCACCGACTACCATTCAAGCGAGGAATGATTTCCATCTCGGTTTACTTCTCTTTCTTTTAGATTTAATGTTTTCTAGAATAGATTTTGATATGTTTTGTGTTTTGAACATGAGTATTGAGTAGTTTCTTTTAGTTTGGGGGATAATCCCTTTCAAGTTTCTCTTATGGATTGAGTATTGTTGGATTGAACAAGTTTGTTTATCTAGTTTGAATGCATTTTATTTATCCTTTGAATATATATGTCATTGCTTTTGCTTGATCACCATTAGCATGGTTATAGATTGTTGAGTGAAGTACCGAACGGAGAAATTCGATAATTGGAACCCTTCGGATTAAACTAGTATATGAAGTGAACTAGAGATAGAAGACTTTGTAACTAGGGGTCATTGGATAATTTGATCTTTAACTTAGATAAAATTGACACAATAAAGAGTCCAAGAGATCAATTTTACTAAGCAATCCGTTTCATTGCCAAAAGCTCGCTACGGAAGAATTTATGCGATTATCGACCCTAAAATGTACTAAATTAGTAACATACATGTTCAATCCACTTTTTTGATTCATAAAGTGACTTAGGTTTTATCCCCTAAACGTCTTTCTCATATTGATTTCATCTTGTGAATTGTGTGAATATTTGATTTATTTGACTTTTTTTTAGTGACTAGAACTAGAATTAGTTATTCTCAATCTAAAACCCGACCGATTTAGCAATCACCTAGGAGGCTAGTTTGGTGTGTAGTTAGCAAAGTTCCTGTGGGATCGACCTTGATACTTGCTACACGAGCACCCGTGCACTTGCGGCTTATCACCAAGTAACACATGACAAGCATCCATAGGTAAAATATCACACCAAAGAGAGTCTTGGTACGTTTTACCTTTTGAGAAGTTCAACAAACATCTCTGATCCACGTGAATTCCCTTGCCTTGATTAAGCCACTGGATGGTACAAGGAGTCGGGTGAGGCCTGGTTTGCAACTTGAGCTTGCTCACCATAGACTGTGAGGCAGCATTGGTACAACTTCCTCCATCGATGATCAAAGAGCACACCTTGCCATTGATAGTGCATCGAGAATGAAAAATATTCTCCCGTTGCTCCTGTCCTTCCTTCAAAGAAGAGCTACTAAGAACTCTCCTTACCACAAACATCTCCCCTTCGTCTGGTTCCTCAACCACCTCATCATAAACTGGATCACCCAAAGGTTCATTTTTAAGCTCCTCCTCATCTCCTAGTTCTGGTGCAACAAACAAAGCTGCTTGGTACTCAGCGAGAGACACCACTCGTTTGTTAGGACATTCGGACGCAATGTGTCCATGTCCTTGGCACCAAAAACATCTCCTCTTATCAATGGGTTTGGGTTCAGTAAAGGTAGGCCTTTGTAGGGTATAAGGCTAAGGGTTTGGAGTAGGTTTAGTGGGGGTATATTTGGGCTGGAAAGGTTGTTTTTGTGGGGTAAAGGATGGTTTAGGGAATGTGTTTGGACGTGTTCGGGGTTGGTTTCTGCTATGAACCTCGTTCCCTCTACTCCTCCTTTGCAACTCCACCTTGTGAGCCAAAGAGCTCAACTCATCAAGGGAAGTGTAAGGGTGCAACTCCACAACATTCCTCACTCTTTCATCCAAACCAAGAAGATACCTCACAAGTATTTGAGGTTCATTCTCCTTAAGATCACACCTCCAAAGTAAGTGCTCAAACTCCTTGGTATACTCCTCTACTGTTTTGCCTCCTTGAACCAACTGTTGGAGCTTCAAGTAGTTATCCTTAAGATAACTGGCTGGAAGGAACTTGGCTTGTAACTTCTCCTTCATTTTCTGCCATGAACGCACCTTATCCTTCCCAACAGAAACTCTATTCTTCTGCAAATTAGTCCACCATATAGATGCATGTTTTCTCAATTTCAAAGCTATAAATTTTACCTTCTTGTCATCGGGAACGTCCTTCAGATCAAAGACCCATTCTACCGTTTGCATCCAATCCAAGAAAACCTCTGGATCAAGGTTTCCCTCGAATTCTGGTATATCCACCTTGAAACCAAGCCTTTCCTCCATAGGTGAACGTCCCCCTCTTTGTTCGCTAAGAATCTCCATTTCATAATCTCCAAACGGATTCCCCAAATCAGAAGCACCTCCATCCGAACCCTTAAGCTCTTGGTTCCTCAAGTACATATAGTGCCTGAGTTGAACTGTAAGGAATTCAACTCGTTTCTCCAGCTCTTCTTTCTCCCTTAGAACATCTTCTGGGTTTTGAGGTTGAACTAGACCGGAAGACTTAGCTTCGAATTCTTCTTACTTCACACCAAATGAATCAAAACAAACTCACCAAGATGGTAAGCTAGCTCTAATACCAATTATGATGTATATAAGCTCACCAATGTACTGAAAAAAGCAAGCTTATAACATCACAAAGGACACCAATATCTCGGGGTAGCCAATAACTGCAACAATATGATGCAATAGGCTTCAAGGAACGAAAAACAAATGAATGAAAAGATAGATACAAGTATTTCCTCAATTGTTACAGTACTTAAACACCTACAAGTGAAAACGATACCCGGGTAAGCTTGAAGGACCTCGTTTGGTTACAGAATCTAATCACCTTCCAAATGAGATCACAACAAGTCCACACAACACCACTAGATTGCCAAATCTAGCTACTGGAGTGGAAATGAGATTTTGAGAAACTCACAAACGAAAAGCTCAAAGCTTTCTTTGGGTTATGTATTTCGTAAGATGTGAAGTTAAGTGGCCAATACAATGATACATATACTCCGCTAACATAAGGGAAAAGGCAGCCAAGCAAGCAAGGAGCTCAACTAACTAGAGTGAGGTTTTCTAATGACGAAGAAACCTCCTAAACATGGTTAATTAAGCTAATTACAAATGATTAAAGCTAATACATGTCTTCACTATGAACTATTCGACCATCATTGGACCAACCATGGGACGATCACAGCTCTCCACTTGGCACTTCCTCATTGGAGGATCTTCATTCACTTAGACTCCAATCCATGCAAGACAAGTGAAGAAACACAAGTGGTTTTGTTCCAAAAGGGCGGGAACTCAGCAAGGACCTCCAATACTATTACGGAAAACCAGACCTCCTGAGAAAAGACCAAAATGCCCTTGAAAACAAGCCAAAATATCAAGGCTGTCCAAGCAAAGGACCTTTATCGCTGTCCAGCTAAAGGACCTTACCGCACGTCAAAAATAGAACAGTTGTGTAGGAGCCCGAATGACCTTCACTATTGAGATATAGAGACAAGCAGTGAGGACATCACATAGGGTGAATGTCCTTGGCTTCCCTCGACACTAATGCCCTTCTTAATTATATCCACCAAGTGATAACACTCTTGAATCAACTGGATTTGTGGAGGCTGATTCCCGTCAATCATGGTTCGGTTGTGAGCTGGGTGAATAAACACAAGGTAATAAAGGCGATCAAGGGTTCGAAATACACGTGCTTTCACTATTTGGGTCATAACATCTGCAATATAACTCCGATGGGTCTCAAATTTTGGGAGATTAAAGTACACACTGAGAGCTTTCAACGATATCTTACGGGCCTAAAATGGAGTCCGGATGAAGAAGTTATACACATTTGAAGTCGGCAGGGAAAAGCTGGCCAGACGCCTGGCTCGCCCGAGCCACTCTTCTGTGACAGAGGCGCTGTTTCATATTTTATTCTGTTTTTAACCTAATTTCCTGTTTAGTATAAATAGCTTCTTTAGCATGATTTTCCAGACAGCTTTTGATGAATATGAACATGCTATTGCATTGGTTAGGGTTTCCCTAATTTTCCCTTAAAAATCTAGATTACTTTATCCAATCTTTTGGTGGTGTTTCTAGTCATTCCTTTATTGATCATTCGGTGGAGGTTTCCTTTATGATGGTCATGGTGGGGTGTTAGGCTTTAGTGGTGGACTACCTTTATCCAAGGTCATATCCAATCCCATTTGGTGTTCAAGGTTATTGATATTGGTTGATTTTGGTTATTATTCTTGTTATTATTCAAGTTCAAGGCTATTGATGAGAAGTTCAAGCATGGGTGATTGAGATGTTCATCTTTCTCCCCTTATTCTATTGTTCAGGGATTGCTCTCCTCTCTTCTACAACAACAAACTCAAACTAGAATCGTTAATTCCCCCATTGCGCCACGCTCCAGAAAGTGAAGTGAGTCGGAGGAAATTGTTAATCTTTGTCTCATGTCACAAGACCTTACAGAAACACAAGCAGATGACAATGAACAGGTATTTACTAATCTGTTTCTTAAATGTCCTAAACATAACTTGAAACCAAGACTGCTTAATCTGCTTGATTACATTGCAACCCTCACTGACAAAATTCAATACCTCACTAGAATTGCTGAAACAAATTCCAAAACCATAGCAAGTCAACATGAGATAATCAAAAACCTCACCACTGACAATGTCAGTATGAGAGATGAAATGTTACAAAACTAAAAAGAGCTGAACTCTATTCTCAATCAAGAAATTAATCAAGTTCACTCTATCCTGCACTCTGAGAAGAAAACCTCTACAGAAAAACTGGTTCACCAAAAGCCAAACCAGAATCCTTACCTTTTCACAGACCAACAAATATACCAAAACCAAGGACTTAAACTAAGTGGGTTCCGAAGAAGCCAAACACAGTACCTGTCCCTCAAGACAAAGAATCCTCTGTTAAAAAACCTGGTCCAAAGAAAGGTATAATGTCCTCCTTCAGTGCAGGTATGTCTCAGGGCTCAAAATGACATCTGGTATTTGGACAACGGATGCTCGAGACACATGACTGGTGATCCAACAAAATTTAGAGAACTTAAGGACAACAAGGGTGGGAAGGTAGCGTTTGGAGACAAAAGCCAAGGGAAGTTCCTTGAAGTCGGCAAGGTTGGTAAGGACTCAATCAATTGTATAAATGATGTATATTTTGTAGAAGGTTTAGAGTATAATATTTTAAGTATTTCTCAATTCTGTGATAGAGGTTACAAAGTTTTGTTTAATAAGAACTCATGTGTTGTAGAGAAAGAGTCTCATGATATAGTCCTTAGAGGTCATCGGATGAACAATGTGTATGTTATTGACCTTAGCGATCCTTTGACCAATGACCTTACATGCCTTAGAGTTGCATCAGATGAAACCTAGTTATGGCATCGTAGACTAGGACATATGAACATGAAAACCCTTCAAAAGTTAAAACACCTAGGCTTGGTTAGAGGACTACCATCCCAGAACTTTATTCGTGACAAAGTATGTGATGCTTGTACAAGAGGTAAACAGACTAGATCCTCCTTTAAACCTCTTACTCAAGTAACTACCTCTAGATGTTTAGAACTGCTGCATATGGACCTTTGTGGACCAATTCCCTACAAGAGTCTAGGTGGACGTTCATACATACTAGTCATTGTTGATGATTATTCAAGATTTACCTGGGTTCTATTTTTGAAGGATAAGACAGAAGCTTACCCTGAGTTTGAGAAACTATACAGACAACTCAAGGTCCTTACAGGACTCAGTTTGGTGTCTATAAGGACAGATCATGGAAGGGAATTTGACAATCACGATCAATTTGGCAAATTTTGTGATCAAGAAGGTTTTAAACACAACTTCTCTGCTCGAAGGACACCTCAACAGAACAATGTAGTTGAAAGGAAGAACCGCACACTAGAAAACATTGCCAGAACAATCATCTGTGAGAATGATCTACCTCTCTTTCTTTGGGCGGAAATTATAAATGCTTCAAATTATGTTCTCAACAGATGTACCATAGGTCCTTCATGAAGAAAACACCTTATGAGTTATTCAAAGGCAAGATGCCAAATGTAGCTCACCTCAAGGCAATTGGATGCAAATGCTTTGTCCATCACAATGCAAAAAGGCCTTGAGTAAGTTTGAGCCAAGAAGTGAAGAAGGAGTCTTGGTGGGGTATTCCTTATCTAGCAAGGCTTACAGAGTCTACATCAAAAAATCCAAGAAGGTGGAAGAATCCATTCATGTTGTCTTTGATGAATCTTCCACAACTTCACCAGAAAGGTCCTCCATCAAATTTCACTTTCATCAAGATGATGATAATGAGGAAACCTTTCACATCTTTCAGCAAGGTCCTCCTCAACAAAATGAAGAACCTCCTCAAGATGATCCCACACAACCGGAGGAAACAGTTAATGAAGAACAAGGACCTTCACCAGCAGAAATTCCTCAAACTGAAGAAACTGCACAACCAATTACACAGGAACCACCAAGGACCTTCAGGTTCAAACCAGCTCATCCAGCTGACAACCTCCTTTTAGGTTTGGAAACAGGTATTAAACTCGAACCTCTCTTAGAAACTTTTGTGCCTTTCATGCATTTGTTTCTCTGATTGAACCTAGAGGACCTGAAGAAGGTCTAAACAACAACAACTGGATCATTTCCATGCAAGAGGAACTAAATCAGTTCGAGAGTAACACAGTTTGAAAGCTTGTTCCAAGACCAACAAATCATCCAGTCATTGGTGTAAAATGGGTCTACCGTAACAAACTAGATGAACATGGCACTGTCACAAGAAACAAGGCAGATTAGTTGCTAAAGGGTACAACCAAGAAGAAGGCATTGACTATGAAGAAACTTTTGCTCCAGTTGCAAGACTAGAGGCCATTCGGATAATTCTTGCCTATGCTTCATCAACTCACATGAAATTGTACCAAATGGATGTCAAGAGTGCCTTCCTAAATGGACATCTAAAAGAAGAAGTCTATGATGAGCAGCCTCTCGGATTCGAACAACAAGATCCAAAAAGTCATGTCTACAAGCTTTAGAAGGCCCTTTATGGGCTTAAACAAGCTCCTAGAGCTTGGTATGAGAGACTAAGCTCTTTTCTCCTGAGAAATGGATTCACAAGAGGCCTCATAGACAAAACACTGTTCATCAAAGTCTCAAGTTAGGATTCCACCATATTTCAAGTTTATGTAGATGATATTATTTTTGGTGCTACTAATGAGAAAGGAGTTTGAGATGAGCCTAGTAGAAGACCTTAGCTTCTTTCTTGGCTTACAAATCAAACAAAACGAAGATGGTATCTTCATAAATCAGAGTAAGTATGTGAAAGAGCTCCTAAAGAAATATGGTCTTGAAAATGCCAAACACTGCAGCACCCCAATGTGCTCGAGTCTAAAGCTTGATAATGATCATGACGGTAAGGACATTTCTGATAAAATCTATAGAGATATGATAGGATCTCTACTTTACTTAACAGCTAGTCGTCCTGATATCATGTTCAGCGTATGTTTGTGTGCTCGATTTCAAAGTGCTCCTAAAGAATCTCACTTGGTTGCGGTCAAAAGAATTTTGAGATATCTTGCAGGTACCAAGGACATTGGACTATGGTACCCCAACAACAATCCCTTTCATCTCATGGGATATATAGATGCCGATTTTGCTTGATCTAGAACTAACTCTCACCCACTATTTTCCCTCTATTTAACTCATTCTTTGACGATCCTCTCTCGCATCCCATCACTATCTTCACAGTCCCCACCATCTTCTCTCTTCATCCCTCCTTCTTCTCTATCTTACCCCACCATGAAAAAACGTCCCGCTCAGAAAAGTGATGCCCCATCCCCTTCTGCTGGGGTCGCCAAAAGACTTCGTTCCCACAAGTCATCCCCTAGCCCTCCATACTCCGATCACTCACATTCATCGTCATCCACAGCCCTCACCATCCAACCCCAACTACCACCCATTCATGCAATCACTCATGCCCAACGCTTAGAATCCCTTGCCAACCGACAGATTCTATGTTGTGAAAATGTCGACACCGATTCACTCCTCACAGTCTTTCCATCGTTCTCAACTCTCAAGGACATCGGCTGCTCTTCCTTTTTTGACTGTGAATCGGTAATCTACCCTTCTCTCATTCTTGAATTTTACGCAAATCTCATTCCCATTTAAAACGTCCATGTATCAAAACCATTGTTGCTGGCGTTGAAATATTGTTGACCCCAACCCCAGTTGAGCGCATCCTGCACCTCCAACCTAATCCGACCAAACTTCCTCTATCACTTCCATCCGACCCAAAACAGGAGCTTCGCCGGCAGTTTGCTCGCCCAACCGAGACAAAAACAACCCAGTACACAGGCCTTACCGGTACGTTAATATCGGTCGCAATGGGGCTCTATCGGTCGCAAGAGAGGGCGGGCGATCGATATCAGCGACCGATACGTATCGGTCGCTGTATATCCGTCGTTTTCCGAACCGAGCGACCGATATATATCGGTCGCCAAACTTGCGACCGATACATATGAATCGCTAATCAGCGACCGATATACAGCGACCGATACTGTATCGGTCGCTGTGTATCGGTCGCAATTTGGCGACTGATACGTATCCGTCGCAATTTTAATATTTTTTTAAAAAAATTAATTCTTAATTGATATCGACTAGGTAATGATCATACTGTATTTGTTGAATTATCAGTCGCTGATATTATTATATTATCTATATATATATATATATATATATATATATTGAGCTGCGTATTTTTCCACCTGTCAGTGTCATACATAACATAATTAAACATATATAATACTAAACATTCATGCATATGTTTCATAGATAACTTAAGTTTCATACATACATATGTTTCATACTTAATATCCATACATATATATAATAATTAAAAGTTCATAAGTTCAAGGTTGGGGAGGGAATTGCGGGGATCCTGACAAGTTCAGATATTGAGATGGGGAAGAAGAACTACCGCCTTGATGTTGATGTTGGAAAACTTGTGTTAGTTGGCTTTGAAGCTGGGAGAGGGCGGATGAGTGGGCAGCAAGTTGATCACGCACAATGGCATCGGTGGACGGAGTTGCGCCGGCATGCCTCGATGAAGAACTACCCTGGGCGGGGGTTGGAGTATCAGAGAAGTACGAGGTCGCACTCCCAAGACCATATACAGCTTGGTCTTTGGGTTTGTGCCCCCCTGCCAATTGGAGGTACAACTCCCTAGCTTCCGGGAAGTTCTCTATTATGCCACGCTCCTCACACTTTTGGCGAAAGGTTTCCTGCAAGCATTCATGCATAAGTAGCAAACACAATAAAAAAACGGGCATAAAACATGCACGGCCACACGCCGTAGTTCAAATACAATCCAAACACAACTTTAAACATGCACGGCCACACGCCGCAGTTCAAGTAAGTTCCAAACACGCATAAAACATGTACGGCGACACGCCGTAGTTCAAATACAATCCAAACACAACTTTAAACATGCACGACCACACGTCGGAGTTCAAACATAATCCATAAGACACTTTAAACATGGACGGCCATACGTCGGAGTTCAAATACAATCCAAAACAAACTTTAAACATGCACGGCCACACGCCGGAGTTCAAATACAATCCAAAACAAACTTTAAACATGCACGGCCACACATCGTAGACAATCCAAACACAACTTTAAACATGCACAGCCACACGCCGTAGTTCAAATACAATCCAACACAACTTTAAACATGCACGGCCACACGCCGAAGTTCAAATTCAATCGAAAAGAAACTTTAAACATGCACGGCCACACGCCATAGTTCAAATACAATCCAAACACAACTTTAAACATGCACGGCCACACGCCGGAGTTCAAACATAATCCATAAGACACTTTAAACATGAACGGCCACACGCGGATTTCAAATACAATCCAAAACAAACTTTAAACATGCACGGCCACACGCCGTAGTTCAAATACAATCCAAAACACATATACTAAACATGAACGGCCACACACCGTAGTTTAAATATAATCCAAATACACATAAACCATGCACGACCACACGCCGGAGTTCAAATAAGTTCCAAACACGCGTAAAACATGTACGGCCAAACGCCGTAGTTCAAATACAATCCTACACAACTTTGAACATGCACGGCCAAACGCCGGAGTTCAAATTCAAACGAAAAGAAACATTAAACATGCACGGCGACACCCCGTAGTTCAAATACAATTCAAACACAACTTTAAACATTCACGGCCACACGCCGGAGTTCAAATTCAATCCAAAACACATATATTAAACATGCACGACCACATGCCGGAGTTCAAACATAATCCAAAAGACACATAATACAAGTACGGCCACACGCCGTAGTTCAAATATAATCTAAAACACAAGTTAATGTTTATGAATATGTGTAAAGGAAACTTACATCGAGTGTGGCATCATGTGGGTTACTCCACACTGGATTCCCCGCAGGATCTCGCCCACAGTGAATGTGAGCGTGGACTTCAGACAGGGTCATGAATGTCCCCTCAGCCATCTACAAGTTAAAATAGTCTGTGCAAACAATTGTTTAGAGAGTTCTTAATTGTTAATGTATACATATAACTTTAATTTATTAATTATGCCAGTATAGGATTCGCCTTCATCTTCATATAACTTACTGCCGAAACCGAGCCGACGTGCGTAATGCAATTGGCGGAGTTTTCATTGTTCCTATTTGCTTTGGCGGCATTGGACTGCCGAATGAAATCCTCGGTTTGAGATTCCTCCTCTATTGCATCACGGTGTTCATCGCTCATGTGAGGTACAGTGTCCGTCCTCTTCTTGGTCCTGACCTTGTACCTCGTATCAGTAGCCCGATCGCACAATTTGGTGTGCCACCCACTAAACACATCTCTTGTTAGTTCTTCATCCCACACATAATTTCGCTGTATAAAGTAATTTATTAGTGATTAGTTAAACGACTATTCCGTAAAAGAAAATCATAACTCGAATTTGCATAATTACTTAGACAGAATTGCCCCCACAAAGTTGTTTTCTCTACTTTGGACCATGTGGAAGGAGGCTTCGGATTTGGGTGGGAACGAACTTGCCCTCCAACAAACCGTGCCAAACGGGTATCCGAGAACCTATGCAATCGGTACGAAAAAAACAAATAAAGTTAATAAAACCAATTCTAAATAAATGTACATAGGATTTTATGTGATCATCTTACCAATCCTCCCCCCGCTCAAGTCGTGTACGGTTGCGGTATAGAGCAGGGTCGATCGGAGCTGCTCTTTTCCAAATACTATGTGGCTCTCTCCCCCTAATATAATAGTTAATATCAGGTAAACTCAAAACACAAGTTAATTCCAAACTTATATATATATATATATATATATATATATATATATATATATATATATATATATATATATATATATATATATATATATATATATATCAAAAGGCATGATTCTGAGTAGAATGCATTGGCTTCAACTAAGTACATGAAAAATCTGAACCAAGTTGTGAATATAATAAAAGTTCAATGACTAGTAATCTATATTGACAAGATAATAGAATTCACTACTCATACTCCTCTTCATCCTCACTACTAATAATCTCGGTACAAATAGGGTCAAACATATTATCCTCCTCTATTCCCACTCCCTCTTCCCCCATAATGGATTCATTAGCATCAACGTTCATGGCTTCCTCATCACTTAAGTCATCTCGATCTTCAATTTGGTCTTCATCAATGCCAGATAGTGTTGGAGGATTTTCAGTGCTATCCTCTTGATATGCGGCATCATCAATGTCGTCAATCGTTGACCTCGGCTTTATGATGAGTGTCGCCCACCATTGGTTTCTTTCTCGCCTTACACTAGGATAACGAGTATAAAACACTTGCATTGCTAGGGATGCCAGCAAGAATGGTTCATATACTCGATACCGTTTTGTGTGGTTCACATCGACGAGATTGTAATGCTCATGTTTGTTCAAACCATGGACGGAGTCAAACCAATCAACTTTGAATAAAACAACTTTGTAATTGCCAAATTTTCCTAAGTATTCCAACTGAATCACTTTTTGAAGCGTCCCGTAGAAGTCTACGTCGTGCATCCCTTTGACATGTACCCCAGAGTTGGCGTTCAACTTTCCTTGCCGTTGAACTTGGAAATTGTAGTTGTTAATGTAGTAATGCTTCCACCAACGCACATTTTTGTTGGGACCGTAGGCTAACGCTTGAATGAAGTCATCTGTTTCATTTGAATTGATAGCCTACACAATATAATTTTAGCAAAGTCGTCAACTTCAAGTGGACAACATTATGATAGTTGAACTAGAATCTTACTAATTCAATCAAACTTGATCGATCACCTTTCTTTAAACCATTCGGGAAATTGTTTGCCAAATTTGCTCCACAAATCCCCTATTTGTGTGCGTGGATGTGATAGGCACATGTCTTCTTCAAATTGCCTTTCAACAAATAATTTAAGGTGTTAACTAGGTAATTAGTTACATTGAGCATGTACATACACATAGCGGCATGCAATCGTACATACCTTTCATACTTTTCCAACAACTCGCTATTTGAAAGAACATATGCATGCGCCGCAAAAAACTCTTGTTGGTTGAGGAACCTCTTTTGACTCTCACTAGGCGCATATCCAATGTTTGAGGAAAACACATCAGGGAGGGGTTCGTTAACATCGTTAACGTGCTTCACATCAGGACATACGTTTCATTTAAGTTCCCTAGACTTTGTTTGAACTTCGGGGGCAAAATATGCATCACAGAAGTTTTCTATCTCCTCTATTAGGTATGCATTGCAGATAGACGATTCTACTCGTGCCTTGTTCCCCACTTTTTTCTTTAAGTGGTGCAAGAATCTACAACATTTTACAAGTAACAAACATTGATGTTTCCTTAAAATACATATAATTCATCTCATAGTAACTATGAAAGATATGTAAGTTTAGTTGTACCTTTCAAAAGGATACATCCACCTATACTGCACAGGTCCTCCCATCGTTGCTTCATAAGGAAGATGTACTGGAAGAGTTTCCATGACATTGAAGAAGGCAGGGGGCAATATCATTTCCAACTTGCATAGAATTTCCGGTATGTTTCTCTCTAACCGGATCATGTCACTCACATTTACATTAGAAGCACATAAATCTCTAAAGAACTGGCTAAGTTCAGTCAATGGTTTCCAAACTTTTTGAGGAAGTAGCTCCCTGGTTGCAATTGGTAACAACCTCTCCATGAAAACATGACAATCATGGCTCTTCAACCCCTGCAACTTTGAATTTTTGGGATCGACACATCTGCTCAAATTACTCGCATAGCCATCAGGGAGTTTGAGCCCTTTCAACCACTCACACAAGGCCTTAACTTCTTCTTTACCCATTTGATAGGGAGCATCCGGCATAGTTTCGGTGCTAGTCCCATCTTGGTGATGAGTTTCTTGAATGTTTGGTCGACGACGCTTGCAATGGGTGGCTTGGTCCCTACGCGAGTTCTTATCATCCTTCGTCTTGGCTTTAACACTCATGATTGTATTCAGCACTTGATCAAATACATTCTTCTCAACATGCATGACATCCAAATTGTGTCGTATTTTAAGATCTTTCCAATACGGCAACTCCCAAAATATGCTTCTCTTGTTCCAATTGTGAGACTCTAAATACCCATCAACACGGTTATGTTCTTTATTCTTTGAGAAAGCGCTCTTGTTTTTTCGAAATGGATGGTTCTCTGGGAGAAATTGTCTATGACAATCGAACCAAGAATGTTTCCTACCATGTTGTAACCATCTAGCCTTTGTGTTCTCCATACAGTACGGACAAGACATTTTGCCAGCTATGGTCCAACCAGAAAGCATTCCGTATGCCGAAAAATCGCTTATGGTCCACAACACGGATGCCTTCATTTTAAAATTTTGCTTCTTGGAGACATCATACGTGTCAATTCCAACCTCCCATAATTGTTTCAACGCATCGATTAATGGTTGCAAGTAGACATCAAGATTGCCCTTTGGACTTTTCGGCCCAGGAATTAACAGGTCGAATCAAGCATCGCTTTCTTCATGCACAACCAAGGCGGCAAATTATATGGAGTTGCAATCACCGGCCAACATGAATACGTCTGACCGAAACTGCCGAAAGGGGCAAAACCATCTGTGGATAGCCCCAACCGTACGTTTCGGGGTTCGGAAGCAAATTCCTTATGGAGGGCATCGAAATGCTTCCACGCTTCACTGTCGCACGGATGAATCATAGTTCCATCTTCACGTGCATTCATTGAGTGCCACCTCATGTGCTCCACAGATGTCTTAGTTGCATACAATCTTTGCAACCTCGGCCCGATCGGGAAGTAAATCAATTGCTTGTGTGCAATGCGTTTCCCACGCAACGTCGTTTTAGCATACCCATCGGCTCCGCAGTGGTGACACTTATCTAAGTCAGCTTGCTCCTTCCAAACAACACGCACCCATTGGGACACGCGTCGATTCTCTCATGTGGATGTTCGAAAGCACCAAGCAATTTCTTCGCTTGATAGTAGGTGTCTGTCATCTCATTGCCAGGGGGACATACGTCTTTCATTAAGGTTAACAGACTTTCCACGACTTTATTTGGGAGATTGTACTCACATTTTATGTTAATCATCCGTGAGACAACCGACAACAAAGACATGTCGCAACCTTCATAGAGAGGCTTTTTGGAGGCATCGAGCATTTCTAAGAACTTCTTAGTCCCTTCCTCTGGCTCATCTTCCCTCATATCATCACCGCAGCTCAAAGGCATATGGCCCATGGCATCGTTGATACCTCCAGTACTAGAAGACCCATCAACAACAGTGTTAACAGTTTGACCACTACCCTCGAGAGTGGCAAAAGTCTCCCCGTGACTTATCCAAACATAATAATTTGGACGAAATTCGTGTTTGTACAAATGTAGCTTCACCGTATCCTCGTCAATGTACTTCAAGTTTTTGCATTTACTACAAGGACACCTTAGTTTCCTCAAACTACTCCATTGTTTTGCAACAGGTATAAATTCTTCATTCATCCTACGTACGAATTCCACACTAAGATATTCACCATCATGTCTTTCATACATCCATTTTCTACTACTCTCCATTATGTATTTAACTGCATACAATTTACATATCATTGTAAGGGATTAAGTCACAATTAATTAAAGCAAATACATAATTTCATACATCCATTTTCTACTTCAAGTAAACTTTTTTTGGACATCTACAACTAAGTTATGTCATCAGTCAAGAGGATCCTGCTATTATCCAAGTAGAGTGTGTTTGTTCTTGTTAATCTATGATTGAAAATGACTTTCATGAGTCGTAGACTCTCCTTTATTCATAACCTTGTAAACCCTAAATTACTCAAGTTAATTACTCAAATACAACATGTATGAATTTTACAATTAAAAATCAACAATTTCAACGACTGATACTCTTACATTAATAAACAACAATATTATAATTTTAATTTCAAGTCCTAACAACATTTAAACCCTAAAAATTTTACATTCAAAGCATACACTATTCTATATTTGAATTTCAAACCATAACCACACTAAGATCGAATTCACCCTAATTACTTACACTCAAATTCACCCTAAAAATTTACATTCAGAACACAATTCTAAATCAAATTTCAAACCCTAAACTTGACTAACACTAAACACTACCCTCAATTTGAATTTCAAACCATAACCTCACTAAAATTACTCAAGTAATTACTCAAATTCACCCTAAAAATTTACATTCAAAACACAATTCTAAATCGAATTTCAAACCCTAAACTTGACTAATTCTAAACAATTCCCTAAATTTGAATTTCAAACCATAACCACACTAAAATTACTCAAGTAATTACTCAAATTCACCCTAAAAATTTACATTCAAAACACAATTCTAAATCGAATTTCAAACCCTAAACTTGACTAACACTAAACACTACCCTAAATTTGAATTCCAAACCATAACCACACTAAAATTACTCAAATAAATTACTGAAATACAACAATATATATGAAATTTACAATTAAAAATCAACAATTTAACTACAAAAATAAATTAGGGACTCACATTGGTGGTTGCCGGAGATGTTGGAGTCGGTGGTTGCCGGAAAAGTGCGCACGGTGGTCGCTCATGGTCGCAGCGTCCGCATCGGCTGATGGTGGCCGGAGTGACGGTGGTTGGGGCGGTGGTTGGGGTCGGCGTGTGAGAGAGACCGAGCGAGATGGAGAGAGAGAAAATGAGAGTGCAACGTTATCGAATGAATTATGCCCGTTAAGCGGTTAAAAATGGTCGGTGACCGATATGCAGCGACTGATACCGTATCGATCGCTCTCGTAGGGACCGCTAGCGAGGCAGATGTATTAAATGTTACCGTTGTCGAAATTAATTGAGCTCGGCGACCGATAACCAGCGACCGATATGGTATCGGTCGCAATCTCAGCGACCGATAAAGTGGTCACTGTGACCGATACCATATCGCTCGCTAATTAGCGACCGATATGGTATCGGTCGCCCGTGTCGACCTGAGCGAACGATACATATCGGTCGCCTGGGTCAGTCGCCTTAGACGTTTCATGTTGTAGTAATAGAGGTATACCTCTGAAGCCCGTTTTCTCTATTATACCCTTGTTCGTAGCATCCTTCCTCGGGGAACCAACAAGGAAACCATAAATGAAGCTTGTGCCACCTTTCTCCTAAGCTTCCTTAATAACCGACATCCTGACATCGGAGAAATGGACATCCAGCACCTTCTTAGAGCCGCTGCCTCACCCTCTGGCCCTCTACCATATGGGAACCTACTTAGCGAAATTTTCCGCCATTGTAATGTTCCGCTAGATGGCGCTGAACAGTCCTCGTGTAATTTACCCACCATTGGCCCTTCCCTCCTCCTTACTCTTGGATACCAGCAGCAACCAAACAGTTCTTGACTTCATCTTGATGAAGTCAAAGCAGTGGAAGCTTTCAGCTCCGCCGCAGCTGCAAAAGATACCTCTGAGACCCATTAAACTTAACTTTCCAGCATCGTCTCCGCTGTCGAGGCCCTTCACCAGGAGGTTCGGAACCTACAGCAGGAGGTCAAGGTCCTCCATGAAGTAAGCGCAGGACTAATCGAGCCTACCTCTCTTCTGAAGGATACAGTTCAAGCAGGCACGCAGGCCTCACCAACCACCCTACCCCCCAGCCCTCCAACCATCGATGTTGCCACACTCCCAGCAGATCCCCAGTCTTAAAACTGCTTTTCTATGTTTCTTTTGAACTTTTGTTTTTTGCTTTCCTCCTGTTTCCTTTTTGCTTGAAAGCTAAAAAGGGGGAGATGATCTATGCATAGTATGGTAATATGGTAATTTTCTTTTTTTTCTTTTCATCAGGGTCTGTAAGACAACTTAAACCATCTTTTGCCAAATCCCTGTATGAATGATTGCTTATTTGCTTTATTATCTATTGTCCATACTATGCTTGTATTTGGTTTTGTCTTTCACTCAAAAATGGGGAGATTGTAGAACCCCTCTTGAGAACAGCACAGAGGACGTTCACTCACCACAAGGGCATTCATATCACACCACGTAAAGGACATTCATGCAAGCTGAAGAGTTTTGAAGTGAAAGAGAAACAGAGATGCCAATTCAACGAAGTTTTCCATTATAGCAAGAATCCTACTCCTCTATCCTATTTTCTAATCAGACTGACTGGTTATATGCTCTATATTGTAGGCAATAATCGGTGAAGAAAATTGGAAGGAAACTCGGATTATATCCCACAGAGAAGGAAGGAAGATCTCGCCTCTTTGGAAAGGAAAAGTAGATTGAAGCATTCAGCATATTCTCCATATCTTTTCTCAACGGATACAAACAACAAGGAAGTCGCTTAAATAGATGAATCCAAGATTGAAGAAATCAACGATTCTAAGGAAGCAATCGCGTGTCCAAACAAAGAAAGAGTGTTCTTGTGTTTGAGAAAAGTGTTTCGAGAGTTTTGTGTGAGAGTGCTCTCAAATTCTAAACGGATCTAGATGGAATTAGGAATCGATTTGTGTTAACACCAAACAGAGATTTGGTGGGTGTATTTTTCTAGAAATAATTGAAGCGTCCTTGCAAGGCACTTGGTTCTCTGTAACCATAACGTCCTTTACCTTAGGTTGTTTCAAACGCTTTTCAATTGACTAAAATAAAGGAGGTTATTCATATTTTATCTATTGTCCTTTATCTTGATATTTATTATTGAATTGCGTTGAACCTTAATCTGAACAGATTAAGGCACTAACGTCCTTTGCTAGTGATCTATTTTTGCAGAAAATTTCATAACCCTATTCAACCCCCTCTAGGGTTCCTTCAATGACAATGACAAACTGGACGCGAGGCCAGATGCTACACTAACCAGACGCGAGGCTGGAAGCCGAACAACCAAACACGATACTGGAGGCCAAAGGGACTGCATCAAACTCTACCGATGGCCCTGATGTTGAGACTTCACCGATCTCAATGCCAGTGGCTCTGTTGCTGATGGGGACTTACGCCGATTGGCTACCCTGTTTTGGTTTTTCTGACAATGATGATGGCATTTTTGATGTCGATGAGACATCACTAGACGCGATGCTACTGAGATTTCATCGAACTTGATGTCGACGACTCTTATTTTCCTCAGATTATGATCATTGGGAAAATACTCTTATTTGGGAACTTAATGCTTCATTCTTTGAGAAGACTGCCCTTCCTTATTGGTCACACATAGTCGTGCTCCCCTTTGAAAATGTACAAGCTTTGAGCTCTTGGAAACATGCATGGAGAAAATACAAAGACTCCTCCTTTCCCTAGGTCGACCAGACGCTAGAGAGAAGAGAGGAATCTTTGTATTCACTCGGGCCCTTTACAAGAAGCATGGAGAAAAGACAAAGGCTCCTTCTTTCCCTAGCCCGGCCGAACACTAGAGAAGATAAGAATCTTTGCATTCACTCCGGCCTTTGCAGGCCATGCAGGAGACAAACTTGCTTACAATTTTTGTAGATAGCCCCAAGGACGATCAGACTTGAGCCTAGGCAAATGAGGGCATGACATGTGGCTGTGTGAATCGAACTCTTGTGATCACAAATTGGAGCTTCTTCTTGGCCTTCTTTTCTGGATTTTCTTCTTTTTTGTATTTTCGACTTTTACTGAAAAGTAATGGCTTTTCCCCTCCTCATTCCTCAGCATGCTTTGTTTCTTCTCCAAGCTTATTTTTATAGCATGTTATCGTTGAAATGACTTGCATGCTACTGCTTGTTTTAGCACTTGAAGTTGAATTTAAAGTAGGTGATACTTCAAATTTTGCTTTAAGCATATAGATGCCAACATCTTCTTTGCTCATGGTTCCATAAGTTTGGAATTCCACTAGGAGAACATAAATTCTTGAATTTCGCCCGGTCGCCGATCCGTATTATTCATGTGAACATGTCCTTCATGTCGGACAGGTGCCATTCAAGTCTGGCAGATAAGGAATATGTCCTTCGTGTCGGACAATCGCCATTCGTGTCTAGCGGATGATGAAGATTTTGTCCTTCGTGTCGGACAGTCGCCATTCGTGCCTGGCAGATGAAGATGAATTTTGTCCTTCGTGTCGGACAATCGCCATTCGTGTCTGGCGAATGAAGATGAATTTTGTCCTACGTGTCGGACAATCGCCATTCGTGTCTGGCGGATGAAGATGAATTTTGTCCTTCGTGTCGGACAATCGCCATTCGTGTCTGGCTGACGAAGATTTTGTCCTTCGTGTTGGACAATCGATTTATGACTTGATTGGATGCTAGCTTGACCTGTCAGAGTTAGATTAGAGGTTGCTCTAATCTTGCTCTTAGTGATAAGGAACCCTTCCTGAATGAGATGACATATGGGCTCAATAAGCCCCCAGGGCTTCGTTCTGGAACGATGTGGCACTTCTTTGCTTTTTTTTTTCCATATGCAGATATGCATGCAACTAGTCTACTAGACTCTTACAGAAATAATGCTTTTTTTTTTTTGACACAGGTATTGTAATGCCCCGGAAATTCAATTATAGAAAAGTCAAAGTCAAACTAACGTTAACAGACAAAATTAGCGGAAGACTCATAATTCTTATGGGGAGTCACTGCCGTATCCCCGAAGGAATACAAGGCGAGAAGGAAAAACTACAACTGTCTGATAACGGTAAACCAAACTAACAAACTCATACTTAGGAGTAAACCTCAAAACTAACTTCAAGTTTCTCATAAAAGAAAGGCAACATAATCAACGCCTTCTAAACATGACGTCCTCACTTCTAATTCCCGTCCCCAACATATATATCTTCACTTGAAAACAAAACATTTCCAAAAATGAGGGGGAAATCTCAATAATGTCTACCCCTAACGTTAAAAAACAAGTTAAGTTCATTTCAATTCATTTGAGGGAGAGGGAACAAGTCAAATCATTTCACAAACCTTTAAACCCTTAATTGATTTTCTCAACCCAACCAATCCATGTTTTATTATTATGCGGGCGGGATACCACATCCCTTAGAGTAACATCGCCTACCACATGCATCAAGAGAGTTCGCCTACCACAGGCATCAAAGATATTCGCCTACCACAGGCATCAAAGTTAGCTTACTACAAGCATCAAAATATCCACTATCCTATATCAAGGAAGAAGCCCTGATCTCCTGGTCTATAACCCGGCAGGATACCAAATCCTGATCTCCAGGTTATGCCCCGAAACCCGCTTAATGTTTCACTTTGAATTAAAAGTATATTATTCAAACTCAACTAACAACTCTCAAGTCAAACCCAACCCAGATTATCAAAACCAATAATAAAACCACTAATAAAAGACCATCCGATTTCTCAACTCAATAAAATCAAAGCACAAACAAGTACAATCAGTTATCCAAAGCAGATGGTCACATTTCCACAAAAGTCCCCTTTCGGGATGCAATTCTCAAAACAGATTAGAAAACATTAAAACACATTTAAATAGCATCCCGGTGGGGATTAGAGCATAGACATTACCTGGTTAACTTCACTTCACAGCTAAGACGAACACACTTGAGCTCACTAACGACGTGAATTAGCTCGGGCCTAAAATAAAAGTAATTATTCTAATCAAAACGCGCCCTTCGAAGTTAGTATTAACTACCTTCTACTTAACCCTCCCCTAAGAACACTATAGGTTCCTATCAATCATGAATCTATACTTTAAATCACCTAACACACTCCAAGTAATCACATAACAAGATCAAAACAACGTTTTCATTCAACAACACTTTCATTAATAAGTAACATTGACAAAACATATTACAGTATCTACATAAAAAGGGTCAAAACGTGACTTCCCAACATCCTATGGGTCCGATTTTAGACTTTTCGGAAACCTCGGAATGTCTACTAAAACTCTTATGTTGACGACTAAGCCTATATCAGCCTCGAAAGACTCTAAAATACCAAATCGTCCGATTGGTCCAGTTCCGACAGGTTCTGGTAAAACGACTATAACTCGAGCTATACAACTCAAAACTCCGTTCCGCAAAATTATTATGAAAGCTAACATCTAGGGGAACCTTTAATCCACAGGGTTCAATTAAAAGACAACTATACTAATCGTGGTGACCTGATCTTTAGACCCCATCAAAACTGTTCTGTTACCGGTTTACATTTAATTTGCAAATTCGGTTCTAACTTCCACCAATCGATCCCGGGGTCCTAATTAGAGCTTAGAACAGTAACTAAGAACCAAAGTAATTAACCTAATCCAACTAAGGTCCAAACATCAAACCTCCTATCATCAAAACCAAAATGTAAAACATGAAATCAACTTTAATATTTTCACTAACCCTAAAAGCATGCATGAAATAACAATATCATTACCCTAAACATGAATTCTACAATAAACTATTTCAAGATCCTAAAATTACAACATGGATGATTATAAGACATGAATTTTCTTAGTCAAGGTACAAGAAAGAATAAAAGAACATGTGATTGAAATATAAAGAACACTTAACTACTAACCAAGAAACACAACTAATTTCCTTTTACAAGATTCATGAATTAATAAACAAGAATTGAACTTTTGTAATTCAATCAACCTAACCTATTTAACAAGATTTAAACATAAAATTAAACATGAATGAAACCTAAGAGAATTAAAGAACATATGAATACTTAACTAATGATTCAAGAATTAATCTAGGTAATTAAACTTTTAATTCGTGCATACAATAATAGTGTCATCTAAAACCCTAACATGATTCTCATGAAAACAAAGCATCTCATATAATCGAATATTAATAATTTCACTACAACTATTACAACCCTAATACACTAAATTAAAACATAAAAGTTACATATAATAATTTAGACAATTTACACATAAATAATACAACACAAGAACAATTAATTACAAATAACAACTTAATAAAATTACACCCTTAATTACCCAAATTACAAAATTTAAAACAAGAGATAATGATAATAATAATAGTGATAATAACAGAAAATAAAGAAAAAGAAAGAAAAGTTTCAAAAGAATATTAGGGTTTACGTAAGGGGGTTCAGGGCGGTTTCCAGCGACCAGGTGGTGAGGGGGGTGGCGGCCGGTCCGGGTGGTTGTCGACGATCAGGTACTGCTGGTGGGTGGCCTGAGGTCGCGGGTCAAAGCACGGCTGTAGGCAGCGACCTTCTCCTCTTTCACGTACTGGGCAACAACGATGGCAGGGTGAGCAGCGACGGTTGGTACGCCGACTTTCGACGTCGGAGAGGCAACGACGGTGGTCTGGGCGGTTGCCCCGGCGGCGCGGGGCGGAGCACAATCAAAACAGGACAGAGAGAAGAAGAACACATAGAGAGAGAGAATGTGAAAGAGAGAACGAGAAAGAGGGGGACGACGGTGGTTGCTGCGGTGGTCCGGCAGTCGGTGCGGCTGTGGCTGGGCGGACGGCAGAGAGACGAGGAGGGAGAGAGAGAGAGAGAGGGAGAGGAGGGGTGAGAGGCTAGGGTTAGGGTTTGAATTAGGGTTTTGGGAGGAAGATTAGCCTTTTATACTAACTACTAATTAAGGCCCAACAATACTATTCTTAATACTAATCCAACCCAATACTAAAATCAATTAAAAAAAATCTGATTTTTCTGGAAAACAACTAATAACAATAATAGTAGTAATAATAATAATACTAATAATAATATCACTAATAATAATCACATAACAAATAATATTCACACAATTACTCATATAACAATTTTTAATAAACACAATAATATTAATAATAATACTAATAATAATTAGAGTAATACTAATAATACTAAACCCACGAAATTACCGATATACCCTTGTTAGTCCCTCAACGATCCTACGAGCTCAAGTGTTAGCGAAAATAAACACAAACGAATAATAATAAGTAACGAAGTCAAACCTAATTTACTAACGATGTCACGGTCAATATCTTTGAAATTTTCGGGGTTTTACAAGTATTTATGCACTTATGCACTTATGCATGACTATGGACTTTATGCATGACAGACTGACTCTATGCATGATAAACTTAACTCAATGTGACTCTGACACAATTGATGGATGCAATGCAAATCTATTATGCTTAGACAGGACACACACATGATGCTTTATGATTCTAAACATGCAATTCTATATGCAGGTAACCTCCCCCCCCCCCCCCAACTCTTTATTTAGACAATGACTTTCTAGGAAAATGCTTTCCTAAGACAATGTTTTTCTAGGACAATGATCTCCTAAGACAATGACTCTCTTTTTTTTCGGGCAATGTTTTCCTAAGACAATGACTTCCTAAGGATCAAGGCCACTTATGGGGAATTTCAGGAAAATTCAAGATGAGGAACATTTCGGTCTATGGGACGAGGAATAATGGTGGAGGTGCTATGCCTGAAGGACGTGCTTCTTGAATGGCCATGTGGATGATTGCTTGCAAACCTACATTGATGTACGACAAGCCCCCGGTTTGGCGTAGACTCTTGATGATACTGTCCTACTTTGGAGAGCAACTTGGGGATTTGCAAGCCCCTAGTCTGATTTAGACTCTGGATGACATTGTCTTGCTTTGGAGGGCATCTTGGAGATTTGCAAGCCTCCAGTCTGATTTAGACCGACGGTATGATATACGAGGACCATGGAATAGAAGGAGACATTGCTTCTTTTGCTGCACTGATGGAAATCTGGTATGTCCTTAGCTGTAAGTCTCTGTCTCTCCTTTTGCCTAACTTGCCCCAAGGGTTTTCAAGTTGGCCTCTTTTTTTTTCCTCTTTTCCTTTTTCTTCTTCTTTTTTTTTTCTTTTCTTTGTTTTCTTTTTTCCTCTCTCTTCTTTTTTCCTTTCCTTTTCTTTTGAGACCACTATTAGGACGTCAATGAGAATGAAGATTCAGGACCTTGTAGAATAGGGAGTAGGTGTCCTTCTTAGAAACTATGAACGACGCTGACGAGGTAGTGCGAGCCCCCAGTTTAGAGTAGCTTATCTCCGAAAAATTTCTATAGAAGTAGCACGAGCCCCCAGTTTAGAGTAGCTTATCTCTTAGTCCATTCATGATTGCATATGTCACCAGCGAGCCGCTGATGTGGACGACTTTTTCTCTTGTTGAGAAGTGAGACATACTCATGTATGCTAAGAGTGGGCATTGAGAATAGAGCCTCATACTTGCATTAATGATCGAGTTGAAAAAGTCCTCAAAAGGGTGAGATGAGATGAAAAGACTAAAAAGGTTGGCTAGAAAATGTTTGGTGAAAAAGATGATGCGAGAGGTATTATTAATGAATGGGATGTAGAGACACTTAAGAATGAGTGTGCCTTAAAAAGGAAGGAGAGATGGTCAAATGGGATAAACCTTATCTTTTGAGAAAAGGTTGGAACATGGGGATAAAGAGACACTTAGAGATGATGGTGTCTTGAAATGGTGAAGAGGTAGTCAAATGGGGTAAACCTTATCTTTTGAGAAAAGGTTGGAACATGGTTGATGGAATGATATTCAAGTATGATAGAAGGAAAATGGAAAATTGAGGGTTAATGATGATGATAGAAATCCAGGGTTTCTTCTCCTTTTGCCTAGCCCGCCCAAGTGGGTTTTCGGACTAGCTTTTATTCTCTCTCTCTTTTTTTATTTTTTATATTCTCTCAAAGACCAACTTATTAAACGATGAAACTCTCTAAAGTGAAAAATAAGAGGTTCTCCTACGTATCCAAGGTGGAATCAGGCCGGTCGTAGTTCTTTAAGCGCAACTTTGAAGGTTTAGTGCCTCGAGGAAGGCTTAGTGGTTGAAACAGATGGTTATGAAGGGTTCATGTATGGGTAATGGATGGTCATTGAAAGGTGGGGAAGATTATCGAAGGTTGAAAAGTTTGATGAGATGTATGGATAATGAGGCGAAGGTTTGAGATGGGAATGGTTTAGGGGATTTTTCCGGTGTGCATGACTCTTATTTCCGCCTTCTAATTTTCTTATTCTCCCCTCCTTTCTTTTCCTGCTCTTTTGTTTCTTTCTCCTTTTTTTTTCTTTTTGCTTCCACCTTTTTTTTTTACCCTTTTTTCTTGTCTCTCTCTATTCTTTTTGCTATCCCTCTCAACTTTTTTGTTTCTCCCTCCTTTTTTTAATTCCTTTCTTTTGAATCTTTTTTTCGAACTTCTTCACGGGTTTCATCCTGTTCTCCTTGGTCATGGCACACCTTTTGGGACTGGTCTAATAAATGAAAAGGTTTTGAAAAGGTTGAGGTTTGATGGAAAAGGCTAGAAATGTAAATGATAGGTAGTAAGTGGTAGGTCGAGATTGAATGAAAAGACGAGGATAATGTGGTTAGTGAAATGAAGGTTGGGCGAAGCCCCCTTTCCTCGACACATTTGGTTAAGCTGCGACATTTCTAATAAGGAGCATTCACTCAAGAGAGATTATGAGACTTGGTCTTTTCTGACAACACTCTCTCCTTTGCTCAACCTGCTAGATGGGAGGTGCAGACTGACTTCTCTCATCAATCTTATTCTCTCCTTTTGCCCGATTTGCCTCAATGAGGTTTTCAAACCGGTCACTCTATAGTTTTTCACTCTTTTTTTAATCACTCATTTTTTTTAAATTTCTCTTTTCCTCTCTAACCCTGGATTCAAGAAAATGAAAGGATGGGAACGAGGTGTAAGACAAAAAATGGAAACATAAGAATTTGTCAGACTTGGTTTGTGAGGATGGCATATGGATAAGAGGACTTTTCAACTCAAGTCAAAAGCACAAGCATGAAATTCTATTTGAACAAATAGCAACAAGAGCAATTGAATTCAAAGAATGAACAAGGAACTAACTCTTAACTCTAACAGACTCCGAAAATGAAATGTTTGACAATGAGGAATGTAGCTAACTCTAAAGCTCCTTTTGATGATGTGCATCCTTGTCTTCGTATAGGGAATCCATGTTCTATCTGGTCCTTTGTGCTACTTTTGGTAGGGGCAGTTCCCTAACTGGATCATATCCTCATCCGTATTCTTCAAAATCCAACAATTCTCTGTGTTATGTCCCTGGATCTATTGTAGTTGCAGAATTTCCTGTCATCCCGAATATTCCCTTTATTGTTGGCTCCGGCCTTGACCTTGACACTAGAAAAATGAAGAACAACCCATCCCAATGCATGCATGTCCTAAATGACCTATATGGACTTCCTAAAAATGAAATATGCTTATATGCTCACTCGGGAGAGACTCGCCCAGGATATGGGTTTGAATATGCTAATTGACCTACATGGGCCTTCCTAGGATGCAAGACTTCTATATGCTGACTTAAGGGAAATACTTACCCACGACATGGGTCTATATGTCCTAAAATCTATATGAGAATTCCTAAAATGAAAATGTATATATGTTGACCCTTGAAGACTAACCTATGACATGGGTTTACAGTAGACTTCCTAAAAAAAGAAAGACACTCACATGATATGCCAACACGAAAAAAGACTCACCCATGACATGGGTGTACGCTGGACTTCCTAAACGAAAGACAGGTATCTACATGACGACCCTAGACACATACTCACCTATGACTTAGACCTTATACTAGAATTTCTACAAAAAGAAAAGTACTTATATGCTAACTCTCGACAAAGACATACCCATGACATGGGTTTGCAATTGACAACCTTAAAGTGAAAGACACATGCTGACTCAGGAAAGAACCTACTCATGACTTAGACCCTATATGAGATTTTCTACGGAACGAAGACACTTTCCTGCTGACTCAAAAAACAACCTAACGACCTACCCATGGCATGAGTTTTACTTTGGACTTTCTAAAAATGGAAAATCTCATATTAACTTAAGAAAAGATTCACCTATGACACGGACCTTACATGCGACTCCCTAATGACTGAAAGACCCTTACGTGCTAACCCGAGAAACAACTCAACGACTCACTTATGATTTGCAGGACCTAACCCCTATGTGTGGCTTCCTAAAGAAAGAAAAACACATACACCATGACTCAAGAACTTACCCATGACCCGGGTATACATGGAACTTTCTAAAAATGACAGACGCATGTTGACTCAAGAAAAGACTCGCCTATGACCTAGACCTTGTATGAAAACTTCTTATAGACTGAAAGATATTTACATGCAGACTCTAAAATAAAGACTCACCCAAGACCTTTACATGAAACTTTCAACAGAATGCAAGACACTTACATGCAGACTCTAAAACAAAGACTTATCCTAGACCTTTGCATGAAACTTTCTAAAGAATGCAAGACACTTACATGCAGACTCCAAAACAAAGAATCATCCTAGACCTTTACATGAAACTTTCTGAAGAATGCAAGACACTTACATGCAAACTCTAAAATAAAGACTCATCCTTGACCTCTACATGAAACTTTCTAAAGAATGCAAGACACTTACATGAAGACTCTAAAACAAAGACTTACCCATAACTTGGGTTTACTTAGACCATATATGATACTTTCTCACGTGTAAGACACCTATACACTAACTCAGGAAACGACTCAACTATGATACAGGTTCGCTGGTCCTAACCTCTATGAGACGTCCTAAAGAATGAAAGACACTTATTTACTAACTCAGGAACGCCTAACCTCCATACAACTCTGAGACAAACAACAACACTTATTTACAACAAGAGCATTGTAAAGGGCCGGATAAAGTCAAACATAGCGAGTCAACATAAGTTGGAAAGCGCAAGTGAGTGTTTCTCAATTCGGATGGGCTTAAACCGCAAGCCGACCATTTTAAGGAGAATCCGTCAGTTGAACTAACAAACCTGTGTTAACTCAAGCTAAGTTGGCTATTATGCGGACTAGAATAATGCTCGACGGACTAACAACCTGACTTCTAAACTTCTATTTACACACTCTTTTTTTAAGACCCAACACATTTATTTATTTCATGGAAAATGCATGTCGTAAAGGACCGAATAAAGCCAACAAAAGGCGAGTTAAAACAGGCTTATAAACTCAATTATTAATTCAACCATGAATTGGCTTACCAACGGGTCGACAATGGATTTTTTAGACTTAATAATCAAATTTATAAATTTATTTTCTCTAACCTTGAGACTATTACGCAAGCTAGAACAAACACGCTAACTTTGTTTTATTATAAATTATTTTCTTTAGGCCCAAAATAAGAGAATACTGAGAAGGGCCGAATAAAATCGTCAAAGGAGAGTTAAAATGAATCAATAAACAAGGCCAATTAACCTTTAAAACGGATTGGCCTTACCACTAGGCCGGCCATAAAATTTAAGGTTACTTAATCGAGTTTATGGACTCATTTCTTCTCAAACCCAATGATTATTATGCGGACTAAAACAGTATATCAAAATTAGGTCTCACTCTAATGAAGACTCAGCAGACAAGACACATGTTTACACTTAACAAAGACTCAAAACAAAACCCTAACAAAGACTTAAACACGTATTGACAAAAACCTAAGAAAGACTCAAAGCACGTGCTAACAAAATCCTAACAAAGACTTAAACACGCTTTAACAAAAACCTAAGAAAGACTCAAAGCACGTGTTAAAAAAATTCTAACAAATGCTTAAACACGCATTAACAAAAACCTAAGAAAGACTCAAAGCACGTGTTAACAAAACCCTAACAAAGACTTAAACACGCGGCAATGACTTGACAAACTCGAACACCTAACAAAGACCCAACAAACTCAAATGCGTGTCACACATACACATGCACAAACCCGCACACATGCACATACACATGCACAAACACATATACATGTACACACACATACGCATCCACATACACAAACACATGCACAGACACATACACATGCACATGCAGATGCACATACGCATGCACATACACAAACACATGCACAAACGCATACACATGTACATACATATGCACAGACACATACACATGCAAACACACATACACATGCATGCACACACTTTATTTACTTTATACGAACCTAACTCTATATGGACCCTATGGACAACTGATCATTATAAAGGGCTGAATAAAGCCAAGTATGGCGAATCACGACTGAATAAGGGATTACGAGTCAGTGTTTCTCAATTCGGATGGGCCCCATCCATAGGCCGACCGTTTTAAGGAGAATCCGTAACTTGGAAAATTTATTAGTCCAACTCAAGCCATACTGACTATTACGCGGGCTAGAATAATGATCAACGGGACTGACAATCTACTCCTTCTATACATTTTTTATTCTATTTGTTTAGGAAAGTGGATATCGTGAAGGACTGGATAAAACCAACAACAGGCGAGTTGTAATTAGTTTATGGACTTAATTGCCAAATCCAATTTGGTGCGGCCTAACCACGGCCCGACCATAAGAATGATGGGTTCAATAATTAATTCGATAAATTAATTTACTCGAGGTCGGTGATTGTTATGCAGTCTAAAACTTTATCCACTAACTTTATTTGATTTATTAGTCAGATTTTTTAGACCTAAGGACTACTAATCATTACAAGAGACCGAATAAAGTCAAGCATGGCGAATCAAGCCTAAGTCAAGGAGTACAAATCAGTGTTTCTCAATTCGGATAGGCCCTATCCACAGGTCCACCGTTTTAAGGAGAATCCGTAATTTGGGCTACCGACTCATACTTAATTTGAGCCATGTTGACTGCCATGCGGACTAAAATAATGATTGACAAGACCGACGACCCATCTTTCTACTTCGTTTTTTATTTATTTAATTACCGGAAAGCAGGTATCATAAAAGATTGAATAAAAACAAAGGGCGAGTTATAATTGATTTATGGACTTAATTGCCAAATCTAATATGGTTGGGCTTAACCATGGGCCGGCCAAAAGTGTGACAGATTCGATAATTAACTCGATAAATTAATTTACTCTAGCCCGGTGATCATTATATAGTCTAACATTTTACCCACTTAACTTTGTATGGACTTTTAATCAGGTTTACTGGACCTTCGTTAAGAAGATGTCGCAAAGGGCCATATAGAATCATCAAGGGCGAGTTGAGTTTAATTTATGAACCAAGAGAATTAACCTTTAAATATAAATGGGCTCAACCACTAGGTTAACCATAATTTTTTAGGTTAATTAACTTGGTAAACATGACTCTTCTCAGCCCAATGACTACTACATGGACTAGAACAACACTCCTAAACTTGGGTCGACTCTTTACAAAGAATTTAAACACAGCACATAACATACATATGACCAAAGGGTATCCTAAACCAAGGCTCTATGTATAACAGGTTTTATTGGCTGGATAAGGCTTAGCGGCTTATGTACTCGCCCCGGTGCATTCTTGTTGTAAAGGCAACTTGAATGTGTGGGGTGTTGCTCTTGGAGGCTCGAGTGGAGACCTCGTAGAGTGATGCATGAGTGGATGTGGTGACTAATGCTCTCTCGGTGTAAATGCACCAATTGAGTATAGCCGGTCCGGCATCCCATGGGTTATTTTTTTGTGGTTTAAAAGAAAAAACTTAATACCGCCGATTTATGTGCTCCTACGACATATTCCATGTCAAGGGAGTGGCCCGGTATAGGAAATGCATTATGCCTAAAAGAATGACCTCATAATATAAAGAAAAATTCATTTTCCTTCCAAAAGATTTAAAGCACACAAACTTTTTTCAAGTTTTACCCGCTTTAGAAAAACTCCCTAGTGGAGTCGCCAAAAATCCTGTGGACATTTTTCCTCGCCGTTCGCTTTAGAAAAACTTCCCGCTTTAGAAAAACTCCCTAGTTGGGGTTTAACCTTTGAAAATCTTTAAGGAATTAATTGTACATTTCATGAATAATACTTTGTAAAATCACTTTCCCTTATGCATTTTATGAGTCATTGAATTAAACCTTTAAGAGTGGACATCCACTTGTTCCAAACTCTTCTAAATTTTACCCAATTTGCTCATTTAAATGTTAGGCTCGGAAGAGAATGGTTTATGCAAGTATTATTTAGAAATATAAGAAGAAAATCCTAAAATTCCATCAATAAATTGTAAAACCATGTTAACCATAGTTTATGCAATCCTCGATGTGTTTTAGTTCGAAATGGGAGTCACCACCCGACTTTTTAAGGGAAAAGCCAAGCCAAAACCAAAAGAAAAAGAAAGAAAGACTCCGCCTACGAAACCCAAGAATGGATTCGGGGGTAAGGCTACGAACTCGAAAAGTAAACTTTAAGAGTTCGCCTCTCACAAAAGGAAAGACTCTACTAAAAGTTTAAAATGTTCTTTTGATAAAGTTTGGAAGGGAAATAAATAAGAACTTTATAGAATTACTTCATTGAACATGCAACAAATAAGAATGAAAGGAATATACATGTACACTTTATTTACATGAAAAGGAAACAATTAAGAGCTTACATTGTGACCTTTCTTTAGGGAAGCATTGCCTAGCCTTTGTAGAAGCCTCTTTGGATGCCTTTGAAAGCCTTGAATGCTCCTCTTGAAGATGCCAAAATGGTGCTAAAAGTGGATGGAGAAAGGTATGGAGAAGGGGTGAGAAAAGGTTAGGAAAAGGCTCTTTTTGTGGTGTTTTAAATAGTAGAAAGGTTAGGCTTTTTGTGGAGTTTTAGGGTTTTGTGGAAAGATAATGGCAAGAATATGATAATGGAGATAAGAGGGCTTAAACAAGTGGATAAAAGGAGATTTTAATAGTAGGAAAGTGATGAAGAAGGATAGGGAAAAGGTAGGGAAAAGGATAGGAAGAAAGGGCTTTTTTGTGGGTTTTTGGTGGTGTTTTAGGATGCTTTTGTGAGGGTTTTATAGGAGATTTATGTGGAGATGATGGAGGATAGGATGAGAGTATGGATTAGGGGATTTAAGAGGATGAGGATAAGGAGGTTAGGATAGCAGGAGAATGGTGGAAAGATGATAAAAGAGGTGGTAGAAAGATGATAGTAGAGTAGAGATGAGAGAATGGATGAATGAGAGAAATGAGAGTGTAGGAGAAAGAATGGATGAGTGATTGAGTGAGTTTAGCTTTGGCATGAGAGGATATTTATAAGCTTTAGGAGGCTTCAAGAGAGGATGAACATACATGCACATACATGTATTCTCCACATTCGTAGTCAATTAGTCAACAAGCACATAAAACCATGGTGGCAAAGGGAACTGTTCTTAGGTGGACGGTAGCACATGGTGAATTAACCCATGTGTGGACGCATTGAAGGCCGGTCCGCGTACAACAAGGGGAGGGGATGAACTTTGGTTCATCCATGCATCCATGGACGGTAGAAGTGTGAAAGGAAGACTTTGAAGTTAGTATGTTCATACTCTTGGACGGTGGGGCTTTATTTGATGTTTATGAGATGATTTTGGATGCTTTTGCTAGGCTTTGAACTTGAGACCTCTTGGCATGTGGCTTGCATGGCTTGGCTTCCTGTATTTTCTAATTTCCTAATTTTCTAACTAAAAATACATAAAAAAGGAAATAATAAAAATTACATTAAAAAGCATATAAATTTTATGCTAAAATCTAGCTTATCGACCGACTTTTTCATCTTCATTTCTGCTTCATTTTTATATAAGAATGCTATATATCTGTGTGCCAAATTCCGGTGTCTACAGCATGGCACAGTTACAAGAAACAAGGCCAGACTAGTTGCAAAAGGATACAATCAAGAGGAGGGCATTGATTATGAAGAAACCTTTGCCCCAGTTGCCAGGCTAGAGGCCATTCGAATACTTCTAGCTTATGCATCATCAACTCATATGAAGTTGTACCAAATGGATGTTAAAAGTGTCTTCCTGAATGGACATCTAAAAGAAGAAGTCTATGTTGAACAACCTCAAGGGTTCAAACAAGAAAATCCAGATACTCATGTCTACAAACTCCAAAAGGCCCTTTATGGTCTCAAGCAGGTTCCTAGAACTTGGTATGAAAGACTTAGCTTATTTCATCTCGAAAATGGTTTCAAAAGAGGACTCATAGACAAGACTCTCTTCATTAAAACCTCAGGTCAGGATTCTATTATAACTCAAGTCTATGTAGATGACATTATATTTGGTGCTACTAATGAAAATCTAGTGAAGGACTTCTCTGACCTTATGAGCAAGGACTTTGAGATGAGTCTAGTGGGGGAACTGAGCTTCTTCCTAGGCTTGCAAATCACACAGAACAATGATGGCATTTTTCTTAGTCAAAGTAAGAATGTCAAAGAGCTTCTGAAGAAATATGGTATGGAGAATGCCAAGCACTGCAGTACCCCAATGTCCTCCATACTAAAACTTGATCAGGATCAATACGGTAAGGCCATTTCTGACAAACAATATTGAGGTATGATAGGATCTCCACTTTACTTAACTCCTAGTCGCCCAGACATAATGTTTAGTGTTTGTTTATGTGCTCGGTTTCAAAGTGCTCCCAAAGAATCTCACTTGATTGCTATCAAAAGGATATTGAGATATCTTACAGGTACCAAGGACCTTGGTCTATGGTATCCCAGAAACAACTCCTTGAACCTCATTGGATATACAGGTGCTAATTTTGCTGGATCAGGAACAGATCGAAAAAGTACATCTAAAGGCTGCCAAATGCTAGGATTCTCCTTGATATCTTGCCAATCAAAGAAACAAAATGATGTTGCCCTTTCCACAGCACAGGCTGAATACATAGCAGCTGGTGCATGTTGTGCTCAAACCTTGTGGATCAAACAGCGCATGAAGGACCTTGGAGTCGAACTCTCAAATATTCCTATCAAGTGTGACAACAAGAGTGCCATTCAAATCACAAAGAATCTGGTTCAACACTCCCGTACCAAACACATTGAGGTGAGACATCAGTTCATCAGAGATCATGTCGACAAAAGCCATATTACACTGGACTTTGTCCCCAGTCATCAACAACTGGCAGATATTTTCACCAAGGCCCTTCCCACTAAGCAATTCATCATTAATAGAAGGGAGCTTGGCATGTTGCAACCTGAAGACCAGTTGAGGGTGAGCTAGCATTCCTCTATCCAGGGGGAGCTAAGGACCTCCACCACAAGGTACGTTGTAAATCCTAAAGGCTCATAAAGGTCCTTGACACCTTTGTCCTGGAACCATGTTGAGCCTCTCTCTCAAATCAAAACCTTGGCAATATGGTTATACTAACAGGTCATCCATAATTGATCAGCCTGACTAATTTTTTTTAATATCCTATCCCCCTTTTCTCGTCATTTTCTTTTTCAAAATATCCCCTCCCTTTCTCCACAATCACACGCTTTCCTTCTTCATTTTCAAAAATCTTTTCACATCCCTCTCTCTTAAGAACCGTTTGATACTATGTTGTGAAAATGTCGACACCGACTCTCTCCTTAAGGTTTTTCCATCCTTTTCAACACTCAAAGACATAGGCTGCTCCGCCTTTTTCGACTGCGAATCGGTAATTTACCCTTCCCTAATCCTTGAATTTTACTCAAATCTCATCCCCGATTCCAAGCGCCCCTCTATGAAAACTATAGCTGCTGGAGTTGAAATCCTGCTCACCCCCTCTCAAATGGAACGCATTCTGCACCTTCATCCTCTTCCAACCAAACCACCTTTGTCTCTTCCATCGGACCCTAAGCAGGAACTTCGCCAGCATTTTGCCCGCCCAACCGAACAAAAAACCTCTCAATACACCGGTTTGACATCTGAAGCCTGCTTTCTCTATTATACCCTCGTCTGTACCATCCTTCCCAGAGGTACAAACAAGGAGACCATTAATGAAGCCTGTGCCACCTTTGTCCTCAACGTCCTCAATGATCGTCACCTTGACATTGGAGAGATGGTCATCCAACACTTCCTCAAAGTTGCCGCCTCACCCTCTGGCCCTCTACCCTGTGGGAACCTGTTAACTAAGATTTTTCATCATTACAATGTTCCCCTAGACGGCGCTGATCAATCCTCCCTAAACCTACTCACTATTGGCACTTCCCTCCTCCTTAAACTGCCTTCTGCTAAATCCCTGTATGAACGACCTTTATCTGCTATATTATCTGTCGTGCATACTATGCTTGTATTTGGTTTTGTCTTTTACTCAAAAAGGGGGAGATTGTAGAATCCCTCTTGATATAAGCCAAAGGACATTCACTCAGTACACCTCAAGGACATTCATGTCAGTCATGGAGTTTTGAAGTGAAAGACAAACAGAGACACCAAATCAGGGAAGTCTTCCATTAAAGGAAGAATCTCGTTCTCCTATTTAATTTTCTAATCAGACTAACTGATTACATGATCTATATTGTAGGCAATAATCAGTGAAGGAAAATGGACGGAAGCACAAATTATATCTCGCAGAAGACAACTCAAAAAGAAAGGAAAATCTCACACCATTGGAAAGAAGAGCAAATTGAAGTAGGGAAGAATCAATTTCAACAAATACAAACCAAGGCAAATTCGCATAAATAGAAGACCTCAAGATTGAAGAGAACCAACGAATCCACAGAAGAAATCGGACCATTAAAAATAGAGAGTTGTTTTGAGTTTCATTGTATTCTTTCTTCGAGTAGAAAGAAGTGAGAATTGTGAGATTTGTGATTGTGTTTTGTCGAAATCTAGACAGACTTAGATTCGACTGAGTATTAGCACCAATCCGGTGTTTGGTGTGTGTTGTTTAGCAATCGTCTGTAAAGTGCCCTTTGAAAGGCACTAGGTTATTAGTTGCCCTAAGGATATTAAACTTAGGCAACATTCATCTTTCAATCTGTTATCTGTTCAAAGAGAAATAAAGGAGATTATTCAGTTATATTCTTACTCTCTTTTATTTCAATATTACTTTAGTTAATCTAAAGTTGAATCTTAACCTGAAAAGGTTAAGACCCTAACGTCCTTGTTAGTGAGTATTTGTGTAGAATTTTTATAACCTTATTCACCCCCTGACAGACCTAAAACATATAAGGTGTCTTTCTACCACAATTGTACAGGTCTGTGTAGTAATAAAAATATCGTTCTCTCTCAGGGACTTGTGTTCAACTACGCACTAAACTAGTTCACTACAAAGGATGCTAGGTCGATAAGAAGGGTGTGGTAACGGTTCAGATAATTAACTAAGGAAGCAGGAAATTAAAGGATTTAACCAAGTAATTAAAGGCGTTAAGGGGAGTCCACTCTAGTCAATCAATCAAATTATCAACAATCTCGGTGCAGGTAACAAGATAATTCGGGGTCTATAATCTTTCTAGGCCTTATCACTTCGATCTTGCGATCCTAGTTGAGTTACAGTGATTAAACTAAACATTATTTCTAACTATTTAATCCAATCAAAGATAAAGAACTGATTATAAATTGACCCTAGGCAAGAATCATTATGTCTAACTATTTTCTAAACCTATTCAATCTACGCAATCCAATTCAAGACTCAAACTGTCGTTCTATTGTCGAGAATCTAAAACCAGGTAAAGACTCAAACTGTCATTCTGTTGCCAAATTACCGTGATATACAATACACGAAAATTAAACGAATAAAAGGATAACCTTACACTGAAACTGTATTCAAATTTAATCAATAGACATCGAGTTTATCCCCCAAACAAGGAATCTAAGCACTCACAATAATAAGAACATGGAAGACAATAATAAAATCTAAATAACGAAGCATAAAGTAAATAGAAATTAAATCGAACGTTCGAGTCGTCGAATTCGATCTTTTCGTGTCACTCGATTTGATCTCCTTCTCCTCCTCTTTCGTTCCTAATCTACTATAACGGCTCCCCGAAGGGAGGTATTATAGAGAAAACCTATACTAAACGGCGGAAAGAAAACTCTGAATAGTTAATGATTGTCCCCAACTGAACGACGAAGTAGTCCTTTTATAATACGCGATAAGGGCACAAAACGCTGCCTGCGTTTTGGAAACGCTGGCTGCGTTTTGCCCAATAGTGAAATTTTTCCGCGCCTGGAAAACGCCAGTTGCGTTTTGCTTCTTCACGGTTGCTAAGCTCTCTGCACAAGGCGCTGGCTGTGTTTTAAAAACGCTGCTTGCGGCTTGCCTTTCCGCCTAACCTGGACTTCGGCCGTGTGATTTTGGGTCGTTCTTCCTTCCTTCTTCTCTTCTTCTTCAACTTCTTTTTTTATTTCTTTGATTTTTCCAAAATTTTCCTTCAACTTTCCATGCTTTTTGATATAATTTCCTTAATTCCTGCAAAACATACCAATCTCGCGAACAAGTGCATAAATCACAGAAATTGACATAAAAATACGGGATTTCAGATATAAAAAGCATGGAACTGACATGATTTGAGCCCAAAAAAACTCTATATAAAAATAACTTATCACCTCCCCCTCTAGGGTTCTTTCAATATTTGTTGTTCTTTATCTTAAAGCTTATTTTGTTATCTTAAGTTCAATCTTAATCTTAATAGATTAAGACCCTAATGTCCTTTACTAGTGAATATATGTGCAGAAATTTTCATAACCCTATTCACCCCCCTCTAGGGTTCTTTCATCTATTACATATATAATTGTCTAAGGTAGCTAGCCTTACTACTGCATTCATTGTATTGGATACATGTGAAGGAGATCATGGGCTCGATCATTTTTGATAATCCTCATCTCAGTAGTAACCAAACTTAAATTTTGGTCCTAGTTAGTTGTGAACGACATAAAAACTTTAGTCCTAATCCCACTCCGATTGGGACCAAGAAATGAATCACGATCCCAGTTGATTCTTAGTTCAACTTTCTTAGACTTTCTATTTCGATAAACCAACTTGTAGACACCGGGATTTAGCACATAAATACATAGCATTCCTATATAAATGAAGCAGAAATAAAGCAGAACAAGTCGGTCAATAAGCTAGTTCAAACACCGGGTTTTAGCATAGATTATATATACTTTTAAGTTTAATTTTTATTATTTCCTTTTTACGTATTTTAGTTAGAAAATAAGGAAATAAGGGAAGCCAAAGCCAAGCCAAAGACCAGCCAGAGCCAAGCCAAGACAGTTCCTCACACGCACTCAACATGCCTAAGTTCGGACGAGCACACATGCACCATTACATTTGAATTTCCTAGCCTATTGCATGCATGATCTTTGCGTAAGCAATTAAGCTTCATTTAGCCATGCATGCCATGGCAAAGCTAAGTAAAGATCACATGCAAAAATACTTACAAGAGGTCTCAAGTTGATGTCCTCACAAAAACATGCATAAAGCTTGCAAATAAGCTCCCACCGTCCAAGTGTGAACAATCTGACTTCGAGGGCACTCAATTCAAACCCTCATCGTCCAAGAATACATAAACTAAGATCGAGTCAAGCCTCCCCTTTCCCATGGCTGGTCGGCCTTAAGCCTGTTAATACCCAGATTCAGCCTCCCAGCTTGATGGAGGTCCTCCATTAAGCATCCAAAGTTCAGCTCCAAGTGAGCAGGAGCCAGCATCAGGAGCAGCAACGACCTCACCATCTTCAGCATCAAACACTGATATCCAGGAGTGTTTCATGATGGTCCAACAAGTCACGAGGTCATCCAACAACAGCAGCATCATCACCAACAGCAGCAGCCAACTAGTGAGGCTATTTCTCAATTCCATATCTTTGGATTGAGGTTCTCACCAGTGCCTTGAAAACTTCACTCTAGAGTTGTTGAGGACTTTCCAGCTCAGTGAAGATGTTTACCAGTTCTGAGGTCCTCTATGAAGACATCACTTCTGGAATGTTGAGGATATTCCGGTTTTGTGAGGTGATCCTGCATTGAGGTCCTCCATGAAGACTTCATTTACGAGCTATTGAGGTCTTTTCCAGCTTGTGAGGTAAACTAACGGCTATGTAATAATGAAAACGTGTTTGTTATTTTGTTTCCTTTTATTTTGATGTTTTCCAATTTGTAATGAGGCTTAATTAGCTTACCAAGTTAGTTAAGTAGCTTAAGCTTAATTAGTGAGTTTCTTGAGCAAGGGGAAACCCTTAATCATCCAGCTCAACCCTAGCTTTATATAGCTTGTAATCAGCAGCTTGATGACATTATCTATTAGTGAAATTAATAGCATTTTGAGTGCCTTGATTGAACCTCTTGTTTGTGAGTGACGTTAAACTCTCATTTTGGTTAATTCTACTACAGTAGCAAGGATTTAGCAATCCTTGTGGTAGGTGTAGAGCTTGATAATCTCGATGGTGGTGTGCCTGTATCCATTGAGGTCATCCAGTCCATTGCCCTTGATGTTCTAGCTGTGGTGGGTCTATATCAGCTTGAGCCTCAAGACTATCTCGGTTACTGTTTGATTGTAAGTTTGTTCATCCAATCATCATCTTATCATCATCCATTTCATCCATTTGTTCATTGGTGTTCATACTCTGTTTTGGAGGAGGTTATAGTTGTTTCTTTGTGTTGAGGTCTGTTTTGGGTGAATTTATATTTGATTCTATGTTTTGAGGCCAGATTGTATGCGAGTTGTGTTAATGTGCTATACTGTGAGGTCAATACTCTGATCTTAGGACCTTGCATACATCATAATTGGTATTAGAGCTGAGTTTCATCTTGGAGAAAGGTCTGTTTGTGTTATTTGTGTTGTTGATAATGACGGGCTGTAGTAAAACACCTCAGGAAGTAGCAGAACAAGCCTTGAGGGAGAAGGAGGAAATGGAGGGAAGAATGAAAATTATGAGTGAACAGTTGCAATATTACATGAGGTTGCACAGAAGAAAGATGAATGGAGAATCTGATGTGGAGTCTGAAGAAGAAGAAGAGGAGAACCCTTTTAGTGGATCTGGAGGGGGAGGCGGAAGACCTAGGTATCATAGAAGAAGGAGGTATGTAAGGAGATCACCTAAGAGTAGTGTTAGTAAATCCAGGAGTAGGAGTGAGAGGGAAGAAAGGAGGGAAAATAGAAGAGTTGAGAAATTGGACTTCATAGTAGATATTCCAGAATATGGAGGAGAGTTGGATCCTGATGTATTTTTGGATTGGTTGCAAACAGTGGAGAGAGTGTTTGATTTGGGGGAGTTGTCTAATGAAGTTGGTTGCATTGAAACTGAGGAAATATGCATCTACATGGTGGAACAACTTGCAAAGAAGGAGAGAAGAAATCAATGAGCCTAAAGTCAGTTCATGGGTTGAAATGAGGCAGAAGCTCAAGGAGAAGTTCTTACCTGAAAGTTACATGAAGGAGAATTATTTCAAGCTTCAACACTTGGTCTAGGGTAGCAAATCTGTTGAGGACTATACGAAGGAATTTGAGCATCTACTGTGGAAGTGTAACATGAAGGAAAATGAGGTGCAGACATATGTGAGGTATCTTGCAGGGTTGAATGAAAGCATCAGAAATGTGGTTGAGCTTCAGGTGTATAATTCACTTGATGAGCTGAGTTCTTTGGTTCATAAGGTGGAACAGAAGAAGAAGGCCCAAAGGAAGGAGTATGGAAGCAAGTATCCAGCCAAAACCTATCCTCAAACCAAATCAGACCATTACCATAAATCCCATAACCCACCTCAAAGAACCTATCCATCCCCACAACCACAAACCAGATATCCAGCCCCTAAACCACCTTAAACACAATCCCAAAATCCCCCACAAAGAACCCAGTCCCTACCAATCGACCATTCCCTGAGAGGAGGTGCTTTAGATGTCAAGGTCTTGGACATCTTGCCTCAGAATGTCCAAACAGAAGAGTAGTGACCTTAGTAGAATATCAAGCAGCATTGTTTGTTGAACCTGAGTTAGTTGTTGAGGAGGAACAGTTTGATGAACCTAAAGGAGATCCTGTGTCTGATGAAGAGGAACTTGAGGCCAGACCTGATGAAGGTGAAATGTTGGTAATCATGAGGGTCCTTAGCAGTACAGTAGTTGATGAGGAAGCTGAGCAGAGGGAGAATATTTTTCACACTCGATGTACTGTTCATGGGAAGATATGTTCCTTGATTATTGATGGAGGCAGTTGTACCAATGCAGCATCACAGACTATGGTGCAAAAGCTGAATTTGCAAACCTGTCCTCATCCAGCACCTTACACCATCCAGTGGTTAAGTCAAAGCAGAGGTATCAAAATCTCATCTTGATGCCTTGTGAATTTTTCAATTGGTTCTGTTTATAAAGATGAAGTGTGGTGTGATGTTATACCTATGGATGCATGTCATTTATTGTTGGGAAGACCTTGGTTGTTTGATAGAAGTGTTAACCATGATGGAAGAGTCAATACTTATTCCCTTAACCTAAACCACAAGAAAATTGTCCTCACCCCACTTAAACCATCCCAGCTCACAAAACGAACCAAGAACCTGATTGTTGAACCATCCCTTGATGTGATTTTACCTGCTGAATATCATGAGTTCTGTGAACAGAATGAGTTACTTTTGCTTGATCTTGATGAAGAACCAGCCTCACAAAATGAGCCAGCCCCACAAAATAGCCATCCTTTATTCCAACCCATCCTAAACCAGTACCTACATGTTTTTCTAGAGGAAATGCCACCAGGTTTACCCCCTAAAAGAGACATCCAGCATAAAATTGACCTCATCCCAGGATCTATCTTACCAAACAAACCAGCCTATAGAATGACCCCAGCTGAAACCAATGAGATCTAGAGGCAAGTTGATGAGTTGTTGGAGAAAGGGATGATCAGAGAGAGCTTGAGCCCTTGTGCAGTGCCAGCTTTGTTAGTTCCTAAGAAAGATGGAAGTCAGAGGATGTGTATTGATTGTAGAGCCATCAACAAAATTACTATCAAGTATAGATATCCTATTCCAAGACTTGAGGATATGCTTGATGAGCTCCATAGCTCAACTGTGTTTTCAAAGATTGATTTGAGGAGTGGATATTACCAGATCAGAATTTATGAGGGAGATGAGTGGAAGACAGCCTTTAAAACTAAGGAAGGTATGTATGAGTGGTTAGTCATGCCTTTTGGTTTGACAAATGCACCTTCAACATTTATGAGGCTTATGAACCAAGTTTTGAAACCTTTGATTGGGAAGTGTGTTGTTGTGTATTTTGATGATATAATCATTTATAGCCAGTCTGAGGAGGATCATGTGAATCACTTGAGGAGTGTTATGGAGATCTTGAGTAGAGAGCAGTTGTATGGGAACCTCAAGAAGTGTCAATTCTTCACCAGCCATGTTATATTCCTTGATTATATTGTGACATCAGAGGGTATTCAAGTGGATGAAGAAAAGGTTAAAGCCATCAGAGAGTGGCCAGTTCCAACATCAATCCAGCAAATCAGAAGTTTTCATGGGTTAACATCTTTTTACAGGAGGTTTGTGAGGAACTTCAGCACTATTTTAGCTCCAATGACTGAATTAGTGAAGCGGAAGAGCTTTACTTGGACACCAGCTGCACAGAAAGCTTTTGAGGAGGTCAAGAGACAATTAACCTCAGCACCAGTTTTGGCATTACCTTGTTTTGCCAAAGTCTTTGAAGTGGAGTGTGACGCCTCAGGCGTGGGCATTGGAGTAGTGTTGACTCAAGAAGGAAAACAAGTAGCTTATTTCAGTGAGAAACTCAATGAGGCCAAGAGGAAGTACAGTACATATGATAAGGAGTTCTATGCCATCATTAGAGCTTGACAACATTGGAGGCATTATCTGATTGGAGCTGAATTCATTCTGCACAGTGATCATGAGGCCCTCAAATTCATTCAAGGGCAGCATAAACTCAACACTAGGCGTGCTACTTGGGAGGAGTTCATGCAACAATTCCATTTTGTGATCCATCACAAATCTGGGAAGCTTGACAAAGGAGCTGATGCATTATCCAGGAGGTATTTGTTGTTACAAGTTTTGGATGCAAGGGTGCTTGGTTCTGAACAGTTGAAAGCTTTGTATGATAATGATAAAGATTTTGGAGAGTTGTACCAGAAATGTCAGGAACATCTTCAACGTCTATACCATATAGACCAGGGATTTCTTTTTAAAGGAACAAGGTTATGTATTCCAAGGAGCAGTTTTAGGGAGTTGTTGATCTCTGAAGTTCATGGAGGTTGCTTGGCAGGACATTTTGGTATTGAGAAGACCCTTCTTATGCTGAAGGAACATTATTGTTGGCCTAAAATGAGGAAGGATGTTGAGCATTGGGTCAGGAGGTGTGCTACATGTCAGATTGCAAAGAGTTATAGTTTACCTCAAGGGCTATACACACCTTTGCCAGTTCCAAACAGTCCTTGGGAGGACATCAGCCTAGACATCATTGTTGGTCTACCAAGAACTCAAAGGGGAAAGATTCAATCATGGTAGTTGTGGATAGATTCAGTAAAATGGCTCACTTTATTGCATGTCATACTACCTATGATGCTGTGAGGGTAGCTGAATTGTATTTTCAGGAGGTAGTGAGGTTACATGGAGTTCCCAGGATCATGGTGTCAGATAGGGATGTGAAGTTCCTAAGTCATTTTTGGGTTACTCTTTGGAAGAAGTTGGGTACTCAATTGAAGTATAGTACAGCTTGTCACCCCCAAACTAATGGGAAAACAGAGGTCACAAACAGGACACTTGGAACACTATTGAGGTCACTGATATCCACAAACAAAATAGGATGGGACACCCTCTTGTCTCATGCTGAATTTGCTTTCAATAGAGCACCATAAAAGGCAACTGGCCTTTCCCCATTCCAGGTTGTCTATGATAGAAATCCTATAACTCCATTGGATTTATCCCCACTAACAAATTCTGTGAGGTTTAGCTATGAAGCAGGTAAACATTTAAAGGACATCAAAAAGCTTCACTTGCAAGTCAGGGAGAAGATCATCAAGTATTCTGAGCAAGTTTCTACATCAGCAAACAAACATAGGAGGAAGATGGTTTTCAATCCAGGAGATCTAGTGTGGATTCATCTAAGGAAGGACAGATTTCCAAGCAAGAGGAAGGGAAAGTTGACCCCAAGAGCAGATGGACCTTTAGAGATGCTAGAGAGGATTGGAGACAATGCTTACAAGTTAGACCTTTCTGGAGACTATGGAGGCAGTGCTACATTCAACGTCGCAGATTTGAGGCCTTACTTTCCAAATCATGAAGACCTTCCAAGTTTGAGGACAAACTTTCCTCAACCTGGGGAGGATGATGGAGGTCTTCCATTAAGCATCCAAAGTTTAGCACCAAGTGCGCAGGAGCCACCATCAGGAGCAGCAACGACCTCACCATCTTCAGCATCAAACGCTGATATACAGGAGTGTTTCATGATGGTCCAACAAGTCATGAGGTCATCCAACAACATCAGCATCATCACCAATAGCAGCAGCCAACCAGTGAGGCTATTTCTCAATTCCATATCTTTGGATTGAGGTTCTCACCAGTGCTTTGAAGACTTCACTCTAGAGTTGTTGAGGACTTTCCAGCTCAGTGAAGATGTTTACCAGTTCTAAGGTCCTTTATGAAGACATCACTTCAGGACTGTTGAGGATATTCCAGTTCTGTGAGGTGATCCTGCATTGAGGTCCTCCATGAAGACTTCATTTCCGAGCTGTTGAGGTCTTTGCCAGCTTGTGAGATGAACTAACGGCTATGTAATAATGAAAACGCGTTTGTTATTTTGTTTCCTTTTATTTTGATGTTTTCCAATTTGTAATGAGGCTTAATTAGCTTACTAAGTTAGTTAAGTAGCTTAAGCTTAATTAGTGAGTTTCTTGAGCAAGGGGAAACCCTTAATCATCCAGCTCAACCCTAGCTTTATATAGCTTGTAATCGGCAGCTTGAGGACATTATCTATCAGTGAAATTAATAGCATTTTGAGTGCCTTGATTGAGCCTCTTGTTTGTGAGTGACGTTAAACTCTCATTTTGGTTAATTCTACTACAGTAGCAAGGATTTGGCAATCCTTGTGGTGGGTGTAGAGCTTCATAATCTCGATGGTGGTGTGCTTGTATCCATTGAGGTCATCCAGTCCATTGCCCTTGATGTTCTAGCTGTGGTGGGTCTTTATCAGCTTAAGCCTCAAGACTATCTCGGTTACTATTTGATTGTAAGTTTGTCCATCCAATCATCATCTTATCATCATCCATTTCATCCATTTGTTCATTGGTGTTCATACTCTGTTTTGGAGGAGGTTATAGTTGTTTCTCTGTGTTGAGGTCTGTTTTGGGTGAATTTATATTTGATTCTCTGTTTTGAGGCCAGATTGTGTGCGAGTTGTGTTAATGTGGTGTACTATGAGGTCAATACTCTGATCTTAGGACCTTGCATACATCACAGCTCCACCGTCCACTCCAAGACACCCCCCCTTAGCTGCCTAGTGTTCTGTTCAATTTGACCACGAGTTGCATGTGATTTAAGGGGAGTGTATGTGATTATATGTTCATTAATATACTAATCCTTCCCTCACTATAAATACCCCCTCTTGCCAAAGCTAAACTCACTCAATCATTCACTCATTCATCCCTTCTTCCCCCTACACTCACATTTCTCTCATTCTTTCATTTCTATCATCATTCTCTAATCTCTCCATTCTTATCATCACTCCACCACCACTTTCTATCATCCTTCTATCCTTTCTTTACCTCCATCACCTCCATTTCCATCCTTCCCTAAACCTCTAAACCATCATCCTCACTATCCTCGCTATTCTTACACAAAAACCCCACTAGAAAACCCATAAAGAAGCCCTTTTTCCTACACCTTTCCTATCATCTTTCCACCATATTCTTAACATCATAATACTCATTCCTCCATCTTCTTCAATCCTTTAATCCATACTCTTATCCTATCATTCCTTATCCCTACTTAAATCCCCCATAAAACCTCCAAAAAAATCTCGAGACTATCCTAGAAACACAGAAAAAGAGTTCCCTTTCCCTATCTTTTCCCAATCCTTCTCCATCATTTTCCTACCATTATTATCTCCATCTCTCCACTCCTTTAAGCCCCTTTATCACCATTCCCATCTTACCTTCCATTATTCCTCCACAAATTCCTAAAAGCTCCACTAAAAGCCTAACCTTTCTACTACTTAAAACACCACAAAAAGAGCCGTTTCCTACCCTTTTGTCACCCCTTCTCCATACCTTTCTCCATCCACTTTTAGCACCATTTTGGCATCTTCAAGAGGAGTATTCAAGGCTTTCAAAGGCATCCAAAGAGGCTTCTACAAAGTCTAGGCAAGGCTTCCCTAAAGAAAGGTCACAATGTATGCTTTTAGTTGGTTCTTCCATATGTAAATAAAGTGTACATGTTGTATATTTCTTTCTTTCATTCTTATTTTTGCATGTTTAATGAAATAATTATATAAAGTTCTTATTTATCTCTTTTCCAAATCTTATAAAAGCACACTTAAAACTTTTAGTAAAGTCCTTCCTTTTGTGAGAGGCGAACTCCTACAGTTCCCACTTTTCGAGTTCGTAGCCTTACCCCCGAATCCACTCTTGGGTTTTGTAGCCGGAGTCTTTCTTTCTTTTCTCTTGTGTTTGTCTTGGCTTTTCCCTTAAAAAGTCGGTGGCGACTCCCATTTCAAACTAAAAACACATCGGGTTGCATAAACAGTGGTAAAACATGGTTTTACAATGTACCGATGCAACTTTAAGGCTTTTCTTTATGTATTTCTAAATAGTGCTTGCATAATCTGCTTTCTTCCGAGCTTAACATTTAAATGAGCAAATTGGATTAAATTTGGAAGAGTTTGGAACAAGTGGATGTTCACTCTTAACGATTTAATTCCAATGACTCATAAAATGCACAAGTAAAGGGAAAGTAATGTTACAAATATTATTCCTGAAATATGTAATTAAAATTCCTTAAAGGGGCTTTTTCAAAGTTTTAAACCCCAGCACAAATCGTCAAATCACACCCCAATCCAACGTGGACATTCGGAACCCCGAACGGCGAGGAAAAATATCACAGGATTTTTGCGACTCCGCTGGGGAGTTTTAAAAGTGGGTAAAACTTGAAAAAAGTTTAATATGCTTTAAATATTTGGAAAGAAAATAAATTCTTACTTTATAGTATTAAGTCATTCTTTTTTTAGGCATAAATACATTGCATATACCGGGCTACCTCTCATTCACGTATATGGGCTGGGTTGCACTTAAAGCGGCGGTTTAGATTTTTCCTTAAAACTACAAAAATTACTCATGGGATGCAGGACCGACTATACTTTGATGGTGTCTTTACATCGGATGAAACTTAGTCACCACATCCACTCATGCATCAATCTTCTTCTTCAACTTCTTTTTTTATTTCTTTGATTTTTTCCAAATTTTCCTTCAACTTTCCATGCTTTTTGATATAATTTCCTTAATTCCTGCAAAACACACCAATCTCGTGGACAAGTGCATAAATCACAGAAATTGACATAAAAATACGGGACTTCGGATATAAAAAGCATGGACCTGACATGATTTGATCCCTAAAAACTCTATATAAAAACGACTTATCAAATCCCCCCATGCTTAACTCTTGCTTGTCCCCAAGCAAGTCAAAAATGAAAACAGTCAAAAATGAAAACAGGAGGATTAGGGCTCAAACAGGAAAAACAGAACCTAAGAATAAAAAGAATCGGAAAGAGTTTTCGATAGGAATACTAAAACAAAATCTTAATACCCCCTCAGGCTAACCATTCTAACACATCAATTCAACAAGCAAGCACAAAGATCAGTCTGGACAAGATCAAAACTCTGTTCAAAAGAGAAAGGAAGAAAATTTCGAAACCAAAGAAGAGAGAACAAGTACTTCAGAAGCATAAATCCGCCAACAGTCTCAAGAATAATGCAAATATGCGCGGTTGGTTATGGACGTAAGTCAGTCAAAAAGAGCAAACCTCACATAGGAAAGAATAAAAACACTCAGTCACTCAAATTTTAATATATATGTCGGTTTTTCTCATACTCAGACCAATAGAAACAAACTACCATAAGCTTGGTAAGAACCTCGCTCTCCACTACTGGTATGCAACGCACAAGTGACAATCAAAAGGACTTTTCCGGGTTGTAACGGGGGTTAGGTTGGGGGTAAGGAGTGGTAAAATTTGGGAATTAGGAGCTAAGAGCCATGCTTGGATTGATTTTCAAAGAATAAAACACTCCCAACTCTCCTTCTTGCTTGATGTATGCAAGGAATTTCACCTTTTACCCTCAACAATATCAAAATCTCAATTGAATACAACCAGATCAAAGCTTTCAGCAAATTGAATTGAATCTCTCTAATCACCCTTTTTATTTTGGAACTTCTTTTCTCTTTTTTTAAAATTTTATACTTCTTTTTTCTTCTTTTTGATGGGTGATCGGGGAGAAGAAAACTATGGAATTATAACTTTGACCTTGATATAATATAAGAACAACATAACCAAACACCAATTATTCAAAAGGTGGGACTTTCAATTTCTCCCAACTTGAAACAATAAGCACAATCTCTCCCAAACTCCATATTTTGTTCAAAAACACAATGAACCAACTGTTCCTTCCAAAAAACCACAAACTCTCAATCAACCAAGCAAGGCAAAGGGATACTGAATGTCAAAGGCCAAGGCTTGTATTGTCAGGGTTCAATCATGAAAGAAGGGAAACAAAGGCTACGCGGGGCAAAAAGAACGGTAAATATAATGTAAGGAAGGATATTTAGCTATGTAGCTTAACAAAATAAAATGAATGCCTTAATCACTTTGTCACAGCGTGCAATGCAAATATGTAGTCTCAAGCAAGATGCAAAGCAAGTTCTAGAAATGCAACTAATGGTGGAGTCACTCAGGGAATCATGAATTGATAAAAGTGATCAGTTCGTAAATTTGGTAATGTGGACTCACGGGATGGGGCTCAATCAACTAAACTTAGCCAAAAGATTTGTGGCGCGCATATTTATACTTTCTAAGATAGTCAAAGCAGTCAAATGCAACTTTCATAACTTGACTCAAAATCAGAAGATTTGAAGGAAAAGGTTTCAAAAACTTTTGAGAACTCATCCAGACTTTTCTAAGCGAAGCAAGTTAAACTGAAAGTAAGAAAGGTTTACAAATCATTACCGAAGGTATTTCCGGTTTTAATCCTAGTCCTATCCCTTTTTTTTCTAATTTTTTTGGTCTTTTTCTTATTTCTAATTTTTTTGGGTTTTTGACTAAAGTGAATGCAAAAGAAAGAAAAAGAAAAAACTAAGAAAAGAAATAAAGGAAAAATCTATATGCTACTAACTAATGCAATCTTGGTGAATGCAATCCTTAAACTAGAAAGAAATTAGGAAAAGAAAGCTAAAAACAATTAAAGAAACACACAAACTAAAAACTCAACAAAAGGAAACACACTAAAAGTAAGAAAAATCAAACTAGAAACAAACTAAAGACAATAAAATCATTCTAAAATTTTAAAAATAAGCACGTAACAAGAAAAAGAAAGACGAAAATAAAAGAAAAATAAACAAAAAACAGAGAAACAAGAAAAATATTCACAGAATATTCAACCCCCCTCCCCCCCATGCTTAAACGTTGCATTATCCTTAATGTAGAAGACAATGGTGAAGAGGGTATGAGCGAAGCAAAGGATTAGTCATCCTCGCTCGATCGGGATGGGGCGCTTTAATTTGGAGGTGGCGGAGGTAAGGTGCGGTCAATCACGGCCTGAATAAGGCTCATTTAGAAAGAGAATCATACCTCACTTTGACATCCCCTTCGAAATTGAAAGTGTTGGAGCTCATAGAATCCCGAGACGGGGTAGCTTTTTGTTTTCTCCCTTCCGTTTCTTTTTATCTTGGTTTCCTAAAGTTTAATAATAAGGGCCAGGTTATAATTTTAATGCTCAAATTATCAAATAAGTAAATTAAGATAAAAAATTTAGGAAGATCGAACGAAAATAAAAAAACTCTAGAAAACTAAAATAAACTCGGTTAGTAAGTTTGGATCGGGGTCTCCGTTCCGGATGACGTCAAGGCCCTTAGTAGCTTGTCAAACTCCTCTTCATGTGGTTTGCAAGCTAGTAAACATGAGATACACTGAAAACTTATAAAATAAAACGTTGGTAAAGTTCTCAGCAATAAATCAACTTCCCTAGAAAAATCAAAAGATTCAAAATATTTGGTCCACGGAATTTTTCTAGGATAGTCCTCTAGGTATATATGATAAGGATCAAGGCAAGGGTAATACCTAAGGATAATTCATCAACAATACTATTAGTTTCACTAGTCGAAACACAAAAAATAACCTCATCAAAGATATTAATTTGAACATCAAAGGTTTTTTCATCAAGCATAGGTTCCTCAAAGGTTTCTGGTAAAACTGAAGGCAATGAAAAAGAAATAGAAGCATGGAATAAATCACTGGAATCATGGAGTACAATATTATCAGGATCCTTGTTTGAAAAATTTAATTCACTAATAACCTTCTCGCTTGGTTCCTCATTAATAATTTCACCAGAATCATGATGAAAATCATCCTCATACCTAGTATCTAACCCAGATGGTTCACTCACCTCAAACCCCATCGATTGAGAAAAAGGTAAGGAAGTATCATGAAAATCAAGAACACCATCAGTAGTGTTTTCAGGTAAACTAGGGTAAGAAGAATCATCTAGACTGACTTCTAAAGGGGAGGGGGACTTGCTATAATCACATATTCCATCATTAAAATAGGAAGAATTTCAATTATGGTCAATGTCATGGAACAAGTCACACCCTTGCATTAAAGATCCAAGTCTAGCAACACCAAGGCAGGTAGAATCATCATGTTCAGAAGAACCACATAAAGCACAAGTAACTGAATTACGAGGTTGGATATAGAAATTAGACAGAAATGCATAAGGATTAAAGTACTCAGATGCACAATTAGGATTTTCAAAATAATACGTATCACGTGCAAGCCATTCAAGTAATTCCCAAGCTTCATCATAAGATTTATCACAAAAACCCAAATAATCTAAATAACTACGGGTTTCTAAATTCACGTACACCTTCAAAAACAATATCAAGAATTTCAGGTTTTTCTAACATGATATCACGTGAAACAAGAAAAGCATATAAACGCTCAAAATAACGCCAAAATAATTCACGTTCATCTTGAGGAAAATAAAAAGGTGCCATATTTTTGGATTTTTCAAATTTTTAATTTTTATTTGGTTTTTAGGGTTTAAAGAAAAGCAATAAAAACCTAGTCCACCAGAGTGCGTTCGTCTAATGCCAGTTGGGGAAACAAATCCCCGGCAACGACGCCAAAAACTTGACAGACCTGAAACATATAAGGTGTCTGTGTACCGCAAGTGTACGGGTTTGTGTAGTAATAAAAATATCGTTCTCTCTCAGGGACTTGTCTTCAACTACGCACTAAACTAGTTCACTACAAAGGATGCTAGATCGATCAGAAGGATGTTGTAACGGTTCAGATAATTAACTAAGGAAGTAGGAAATTAAAGGATTTAACTAAGTACTTAAAGGCGTTAAGGGGAGTCCACTCTAGTCAATCAAACAAATTATCAAAAATCTCGGTGCAGGTAACAAGATAATTCGGGGTCTATAATCTTTCTAGGCTTTATCACTTCGATCTTTCAATCCTAGGTGAGTTACAGTGATTAAACTAAACATTTGTTCTAACTATTTAATCCAATCAAAGATAAAAAATTGATTATAAATTGACCCTAGGCAAGAATCATTATGTCTAACTATTTTCTAAACCTATTCAATCTACGCAATCCAATTCAAGACTCAAAATGTCGTTCTATTGTTGAGAATCTAAAACCAGGTAAAGACTCAAATTGTCATTCTGTTGCCAAATTACCATGACATACAATACACGTAGAGTAAACGAATAAAAGGATAACCTAACACCGAAACTGTAACGCCCCGGCCCCTCCCGGGCCGCGGACATTACCGGAAACGACTTCAAGGATCACTGACTGGCCCCACAAATCACCATGAGTCTTTCCAGCTTGCATCGTCCTCGCTCACACGCTGCCTGAGAAAACTTCCCAAGAGGTCACCCATTCTTTGACTACTCCCAGCCAAGCACGTTTAACTGAGGAGTTCCCAACGGATGAGCTACCATAAAAGAAGGTGCACCTTGGTGATATGAGTAGTCATTTCAATCCTTTTGAGCCATACTTTAGCCACATATCTAGGGTGTTACAGTCACCCCCACTTAAGCGCACAACGTCCTCATTGTGCCACAATACAATCCAGAATCTTTGCCCCGCTAGCTGGCTGCCCATGGCTCTCCCGTCCACTGGCGCAGCTCACGGTCGCTGGTCGGCTCTGATACCATCTGTAACGCCCCAGTCCCTCCCGGGCCGCGGACATTACCGGAAACAACTTCAAGGATCACTAACTGGCCCCACATATCACCATGAGTCTTTCTAGCGTGCTTCGTCCTCGCTCACACGCTGCCTGAGAAAACTTCCCAGGAGGTCATGCATCCTTTGACTACTCCCAGCCAAGCACGCTTAACTGAGGAGTTCCCAACGGATGAGCTACCATAAAAGAAGGTACACCTTGGAGATATGAGTAGTCATTTCAATCCTTTTAAGCCACCTTTTAGCCACATATCTGGGGTGTTACAGAAACTATATTCAGATCTAATCAATAGAAATCGAGTTTATCCCCAAAACAAGGAATCTAAGCACTCATAATAATAAAAATAAGGAAGACAATAATAAAATCTGAAAAACGAAGCATAAATTAAATAGAAATTAAACCGAACGTTCGAGTCGTCGAATTCGACCTCTTCGTGTCACTCGATTCGATCTTCTTCACCTCCTCTTTCGTTCCTAATCTACTAGAACGGCTCCCCAAAGGGAGGAATTACAGAGAAAACCTATACTAAACGGCCGAAATAAACCTCTGAATAGTTAATGATTGTCCCCAACTGAACAACGATGTAGTCCTTTTATAATGCGCGATTAAGGCACAAAACGCTGCTTGCGTTTTGGAAACGCTGGCTGCGTTTTGCCCAAGAGTGAGATTTTTCCGTGTCTGGGCATTGGCTGCGCCTGGAAAACGCTAGCTGCCTTTTGCTTCTTCACGGTTGCTAAGCTCTCTAGACAAGGCGCTGGCTGCGTTTTGAAAACGTTGCCTGCGCCTTGCCTTTTCGCCTCAACTGGACTTGGGTCGTATGATTTTGGGCCGTTCTTCCTTCCTTCTTCTCTTGTTCTTCAACTTCTTTTTTTATTTCTTTGATTTTTCCCAAATTTTCCTTCAACTTTCCATGTTTTTTAATATAATTTCCTTAATTCCTGCAAAACACACCAATCTCACGGACAAGTGCATAAATCACAAAAATTGACATAAAAATACGGGATTTCAGAAATAAAAAGCATGGAACAGACATGATTTGAGCCCTAAAAACTCTATATAAAAACGACTTATCACCCCCCCTCTAGGGTTCTTTCAATATTTATTGTTCTTTATCCTAAAGCTTATTTTGTTATCTTAAGTTGAATCTTAATCTGAAAAGATTAAGACCCTAACGTATTTTACTAGTGAATATTTGCGCAGAAATTTTCATAAGCCTATTCACCCCCCCCTCTAGAGTTCTTTCATCTATTACATATATAATTGTCTAAGGTAGCTAGCCTTACTACTGCATTCATTGTATTGGATATAGGTGAAGGAGATCATGGGCTCGGTCATTTTTGATAATCCTCGTCTCAGTAGTAACCAGACTTAAATTTTGGTCCTAGTTAGTTGTGAACGACATAAAAACATTAGTCCTAATCCCACTCCGATTGGGACTAAGAAATGAACCAGGATCCCAGTTGATTCTTAGTTCAACTTTCTTAGACTTTCTATTTCGATAAACCAACTTGTAGACACCGGGATTTGGCACATAAATACATAGGATTCCTATATAAATGAAGCAGAAATAAAGTAGAAGAAGCCGGTCAATAAGATAGTTCAAACACCGAGTTTTAGGATAGATTGTATATACTTTTAAGTTTAATTTTTATTATTTCGTTTTTACGTATTTTAGTTAGAAAATAAGGAAATAAGGGAAGCCAAAGCCTAGCCAAAGACCAGCCAGAGCCAAGCTAAGACAGTTCCTCACACGCACTCAACATGTCTAAGTTCGGACGAGCACACATGCACCATTACATGTCAATTTCCTAGCCTATTGCATGCATGATCTTTATGTAAGCAATTAAGCATCATTTAGCCATGCAAAGCTAAGTAAAGATCACATGCAAAATACGTTCAAGAGGTCTCAAGTTCAAGTCCTCACAAAAACATGCATAAAGCTTGCAAATAAGCTCCCACCGTCCAAGTGTGAACAATATGACTTCGAGGGCACTCAATTCAAACCCTCATCGTCCAAGAATACATTATCTAAGATCGAGTCAAGCCTCCTATTTCCCATGGCCGGTCGGCCTTAAGCCTGTTAATACCCAGATTCAGCCTCCTAGCTCCACCGTCTACTCCAAGATACCCCCCTTTGCTGCCTAGTGTTCTGTGCAATTTGACCACGAGTTGTATGTGATTTAAGGGGAGTGTATGTGATTATATGTTCATTAATATCCTAATCCTTCCCTCACCTATAAATATCCCCTCTTGCCAAAGCTAAACTCACTCATCATTCACTCATCCATCCCTTCTTCCCCCTACACTCACATTTCTCTCATTCTTTCGTTTCTATCATCATTCTCTATTATCTCCATTCTTATCATCACTCCACCACCACTTTCTATCATCATTCTATCCTTTCTTTACCTCCATAATCTCCATTTCCATCCTTCCCTAAACCTCTAAACCATCATCCTCACTATCCTCGCTATTCTTACACAAAAACCCCACTAGAAAACCCATAAAGAAGCCCTTTTTCCTACACCTTTCCTATCATCTTTCCACCATATTCTTAACATCATAATACTCATTCCTCCATCTTCTTCAATCCTTTAATCCATACTCTTATCCTATCATTCCTTATCCCTACTTAAATCCCCCATAAAACCTCCCAAAAAATCACAAGACTATCCTAAAAACACAGAAAAAGAGTTCCTTTTCCCTATCCTTCTCCATCACTTTCCTACCATTATTGTCTCCATCTCTCCACTCCTTTAAGCCCCTTTATCACCATTCCCATCTTACCTTCCATTATTCCTCCACAAATTCCTAAAAGCTCCAGTAAAAGCCTAACCTTGCTACTACTTAAAACACCACAAAAAGAGCCTTTTCCTACCCTTTTCCATACCTTTCTCCATCCACTTTTAGCATCATTTTGGCATCCTCAAGACGAGTATTCAAGGCTTTCAATGGCATCTAAAGAGGCTTCTACAAAGGCTAGTGTAGACACCCGAAAAGTGTCTCATGATTATGTAAGTTTACTTTTATTCTTTCTATTTTATTTTAGAAAAAATGCCAAAGAAAGTGAAATGCAAAAAAAGAAAAAAATAAACAAAAAACAAATCATCTTGATCCAATCTCTGCACGAGGCTCGAGGCGGAAACAACCCAAGTTGGGCAGATCCGGCCCCTCATACCGCCAGGTATTGGGGCGGATTCTGCCCGACCCGAGGCGCTTCCGCCTGCCTAGGGTTGCGTGCCACCAGCAGCCGGGCTCCCGAGAAGCCCACAATACTTGGCGGTATCCCCTTTTTTGTAAACCTAATTTTCCTCTCCCCATTTCTCCTATAAAAACCCCACTCATTTTCACTTCAACCCTACACCGAAATCACCCTGGCGTATTGGCACTTGGTGATTTCATCTTCTCTTCTCCCTATTTATTTCTGTCATTTTTGCATACACTTTAACTGGCATTTTCTCTGTTTCTATCTCTTCTCCATTCATATTATCTTGTAACTTGAGTTAACCCTAAACGCGACCTAAATAATATGGATTATTCGTGAATAAAGGTACGTGTGTATTTAATTCTTTTATTTCTTGTGTTTATTTCTCGCTTTATCATCGCATTTGTATGTAACTGAATAACACTAATTACGCTAATTAATACTCCGTTCTACTCTCTTCTTCTCTCCTCTTCTTCTTCCTTTTTATTTAACCGGTTTAGTAAAGTCCGTTCGTTGAACGGCGTTCGTTGAACGGGTGGATTCGGGAATTTATATTCTCGAATCCGTAACCTTTCCCCCGGATCCAAATCTCGTGGTTCGTGGTTTCTGGAGTCACTTTTTTCGAGTTTATTAATTCTCGTTCAAAAATTAATTGGCGACTCTCTCCTCTTTTCTTTCTTTTATTTATTTTTCGAGTTACATTTTTCTTTTCGGATTTCAGAAAACGGATCGCGAAAATAAAAGTTTTTTTTTTTGGGGTCCGGATCCCTAAGTTCGGAAGTAGGCTCCGAGGCCGGGAAGGACATAATACCTGGCGGTATTCTGGCCCGACCCACGGCCCGGACCTGACTTCCAGATTAGGACTCCGTTCCCGGATTACCGACCCACAATACCTGCAGGTATTACAGTGGACAGCGGCCTCGGTCCCGGGTTCGAATCCTCCTGTTTGCAGTTTTCTTTTATTTTTCGTTTTCCTGTTTTCTGTTTATTTTGTAAAGTAAATAAAATCTCCAACTAGAAAAAGTGTATTTTCAAAAAAAGAGAGTTTAATCAATATCCTTTTTTTCCGGGCCACTGACTCACAATACCTGCAGGTATTGCTACAGTGAATCGTCCCGAGCCCAGTCTCGAGACTCTCTGCTTGTTGTCTTCTTTTATTTCTTCTATTTTCTTTTTAGTTCTTTTTTTGTTTTCTATTTATTTCTCCGAGTAAAAAAAAATTCGAAGAAAGAAAAGAATTTATTTAAATTTTAAGTTTAATTCATTTTAAACGGAAATTCAAGCGAATCTTCTAAAAGAAAAGACACCCCTTTCGACTCGCCATTTACCGCGAGCGACACCAACGGGGATTTTCCCGGGTCCCACAAATGGCGACTTCACTGGGGACTTACTTTAAGAAAAAGGAGAAGTTAATTTTTGTAATTTTTATTATTTAATTAGGCATCGTACATACGGACCTCCATCTCGACTTTTTATAAATTGGGATGAACCTAAAGGTACCGTCTAGGTTAACCCAATTTCCCTTTTTGGGTAAAGTATATTTTCGAATTCAAGGAATGAACCCCACATTTCGAGAAAGTCGCGAATTGCTTTCCCATTCATGAAGCACTCCCAAAATTCTCGGGGTTATGAATTCATATTTTCCCTTTAATTTTGCGAGAAACACACAAATCACATTACTATGAACTCCATATAATTTGTGACGAGTGAGAGACATGAGTATGTTAGTTTTAGGTATCCGGCCTTAAACCCATGAATGTAGAACCTCGGTTAGGTGCATTACCCATTTTATATGCTACGTGCATTCTTGTTGTGATATATGTGAATTATGTGCTATATGTTTTTCTTTTCTTTAGAGTCGGTCTCATAAGGTCTCTTCCCCCCAAACGCCGCTCTAGTTTGGGCAATAGTCGTGCAAAAGTTAAAGAAGACCTAGAGGTCTCTCTTGGGCCCAAATCAAAGAAGTTTGATTAAACCCGAGATCTTAGCCTGACTTTGTCCAACCCTTGGTTGTATTTGGGTCCTTAAAGTGTATCCGATCATTATCCGAATCTGAGTTCATTAAAACTTTAATGTTGACTCGATCTTATGATGGCCCGATGGACCTTCCCCGTATATAATCTCATCCTAGGTTAAAGGTCATCATGCAAGCCCAACGTTGGGTGAGTCAAAGCAAAAAAAAAAAGGTCAACATATACGCATGGTCTGCATTAGGTTGCTTCATATAGGTCATTAAGTCATGGCATGCATCGGGTAGGCATGTGTCGGGAGTTGATGTTGTTCTAATGTGAAATTTCCATACAGGCAAGATAGGACCTAAAGAGTCAAGAGTCAAGTCTTGGGCTAGGGTTGGATCTCGAAGGCTGACAAGTTTCTCACCGATCCCGACTGCAACACCGAACTAGAGCTCGTCCACCGACACCGACTCGGATACTTCCTCCCAAACCTCGATTGTAGAAAGTGACATTGTGTCCATTCCTTCTGATTTCATGGCTGAGATTAACGATCAAGAACAAGAAACCCATGGCCAACCTGTCACAGCAGCGGACCTCTCAGCCTTAGTGCGAGATATCCGTAGCCTGATTGATACAAGGGCCAACCAACAAGATCGTAGAATGGAAGGTGTCGTCCAAGCCATTCAAACGATCAATGAAAAGATAGGTATAGGGCAGGATACCCCTGATGAAGATGACAGGAGCGTGCACACTGAAAGAACTATGCCTCGGGATGAGCAGTTCATGCCATTCAGGGACGATAGGGTCGATAATCTTCAAAACTTGCTTAGACTAATCCCTCAATTTAGAGAGCATTTTCTGGATATCGGCTTACCAATCACTCCTCAAGCCAAACTCCCTGACAAGTTCTCGCTACCTGAGAAGAAATTTAAGGCCATGGAGAATCCTACTCACCATGTGCGCAGCTTTGCGCGCATGATGGTCTTAAAGGAGGTAGATCCTAGCTTATATGTTCATGTTTTCCCATGGACTTTAAGCGATGAACTCCTAAAATGGTAGTACACCTTACCGCTGGATGTCCAAGAGAACTGGGAAGCTACCTATAAGGCTTTGCATTCAGCAATATGCAGCTAGCCGAGATGCTGATGTAACCATGAGTGACATGGCGGCCATCAAGCAAGGTGAAGGAGAATCATTCATGAACTACTTCCATCGTTGGAGCGCACAAAAGGCCTTAATGACTGATAAGGTGACTTTGGATTACCAGATCCAAATCTTCATACAAGGGCTGAAGCCAAGGTATGCCAACATGATGGAATGCCAATTGATTCAAGATTTCTCAGCTCTAAAGAAACTGGGGTTAATGGTAGAAGCTAAGCTAGAAAAATCTGCAACAACGTCCGGATGGAAGAATCCCACTTCCACCAAAAGGGTTGGTGGAACATCCAATCAACAACAAAAAGTCGTTGAAGCACATGTCATTCAAAGGTTTAACTCTTACACACCTCTCGACACCTCATACGCTGAGGCCTTAGATCGTCTTGTGAAGAAGGGAAAGATTGAACTTCCCCCTATCAAAGCTGAACCTGAAGAAAAAGGAAAGAGTTGGGACGCGGGAAAGTTCTGTAACTATCACCGAATGCGAGGTCATGATACCGAGAGATGCTTTACCCTAAAAAATGTCATAGAAGGGATGATCCGTGACCAGACTTTACCCCTACCCAAAGCGGCCCAACAAAAGCCCCGGACTTCATGCATATCAATGGAAAATGGGATAGCGATGAAGAGGACGTGTATCAAACTGACATGACTTTCCTGGGATTCTGACCCCCAGGATACATGCAAGGAGATCACTCCTAAGGTAGAATCACTCAAGATAAATCCTGGAGACGAAGAAGAAAACCTAACCAAGGAGGCTGAACAGTCAAAGATGGTACTCAAAGTCACTCAGGAGGATCATCAGCTGGATGACTATGCTGATGCCGCTTTTCTTACCAGGTTAGGGATGACCAACTAAAAAGACCCAACCCTCCCACCACCGGTTGCTCCTGTACCCGTCAATGCACAGCCATTAGAGGCAATTCCTGTAGAGGATGCATTCCTTAAGCAGTTCAAGAGGACTAAAGTGGACCTCACAATTTGGCAACTGTTGAATACTTCCCAAACGCATCGTCAAGCACTCTTGAATGCACTGAACCGAATTCAAGTCCCTTCGGAAACTTCGCCCGAGGACCTCGTTGCATTTGTGACTACACCAAAGCCGGGTATTACTTTCGACGAGGCAGATCTGCCAAGGGAAGGGTACACTCACAACAAGGCTTTATACTTAACCATCATGTGCTCCAACAAGGTTGTCCCACTTGTGCTAGTGGACAACGGGTCGGAGGTCAACATATGTCCATGGAGGACTGCCCAGAAATTAGGTATTCAGCAACACCATCTGGCACAACAAACTGTTCAACTCCGGGCTTATGACAATTCCCTGAGAAGGACTCTGGGTTTGGTGATCTTACCCATAACCATGGAACATGTCACCTGAAATGTTGAATTTCTGGTTATCGACATCCCGGCCTCTTTTAATCAACTACTGGGTCGACCATGGCTACATGAGAATAGGGCGGTTGCCTCGACTCTGCACCAAAAGGTGAAGATGATAATTCAAGGCCAAGTCATCACTATAGGAGGCGAGGAAATTTCTGCTATTGTCACCTCAACAACGCCTGTGCTAGAAGTTGAACACAACTCTATGGATGAAGAGTTTCATAACTTCGAGTTTGTGGTCGTGCTGAGTCTGAACGAGGCCCCTTTCGATTTTGACCCATATTCTAATCGCAAGATCAACGCAATCTTAAAGAACTTGGGATATTTTCTGGGGCAATCTCTAGGGAATCCAAGTAAGAAGTCTAACTTCCCGTACCTAATGCCTAGAAGCTATTACTCTTTTGGTCTCGGGTATACCCCGACCGAAGAAGAAATGAGACTTGCTAAGTGTGCAACCGCTAGGAAGAGGAAGGCTGACGATCCAACGCTACTCTCCGAGATTAGGCCTTATCCTTTGACCCTTAACGAACAATGGATCAAAGAGGGAGATGACTTTCCCTACTATGGGTTCCCGGAGCCTTATTATCTGAAGGAGGAAGGTATCCAAGTAGCTGGCTTGGAAATTTTTAATGACTGCATGATCTTAGAGGAAGGACACTTTATCCTAAGTCGGGACAAGAAACCTCCTCTTGAATGGACACATTTAGCTGGAAGTAGCATCTTTGGTCTTCTGTTTGGCCAAGAGGCTCGTCATAATGATGACCCGGACAACATCCTTGTCACAGCCCTTTCTAACCCAGGATTTGATCCAAGCAAGCTGATAACTGAAGACGGAAGCTGCCGTGAAATATCGTGGGTGGACGTCGATGCTGGAAAAGAGTTTACCATAGCTTTAGGAGAGTCTTCTGAGTCTGGTCCTAGTTTCCCTTCTGTTGAGTCAAAGTCTGTTGAGTAAGTCTTGGAATTTGTCTTTAATGTACTCGTTTTCCCTAATTCAATAAAATGGTTGTTTGTTTGCTTATCCTGACTCCTTTCTCCCTGTTCCCTGAACTGTTGTTGCCAATAGTGATGTTGAATTAATGGACTCAAAAGAATTAATAAAAGCTGTCGAAGAACATGAAAATCATACAGCCATAATGGAGGAAACAATAAGCATTAACGTAGGAACCTTAGAAAACCCTCGGGAGTTGAAGCTCGGGAAATCTTTAACATTGGAAGAACAAGCGGAGTACACTGAGCTGCTCAAAGAGTTCATTGATGTGTTTGCATGGTCCTACGAGGACATGCCAGGGATCAACCGAGAGATAGCCGAACATTCTCTCCCCTTATATCCAGATGCCAAACCAGTTAAGCAAAGACCTACAAGGATGAAACCTGAATGGTCGCGAAAAATTTTATCAGAAGTAGTAAAACAGCAAAAAGCAGGTTTTATCAAAGTAATCGAGTACGCAGACTGGTTAGCTAACATTGTACCTGTACCCAAGAAAGATGGAAGGGTGAGAATGGGCGTCGACTATAGAGACTTGAACAAAGCAAGTCCTAAGGACGGCTTTCCACTACCTCACATCGACATTCTGGTAGACAACACATGTGGACATGAGTTACTATCCTTCATGGACGGGTATTCAGGGTATAATCAGATCAAGATGGCGGAAGAAGACATGGAAAAGATTGCCTTCACCACACCATAGGGAAACTTCCACTATGTAGTAATGTCGTTCGGATTAAAGAATGTCGGAGCTACTTACCAAAGAACGGTTACAACCCTGCTATATGACATGATGGATAATGAAGTGGAAGTATATGTCGATGATATGATTGTCAAATCAAAGAAACGGGCAGAACATACTGCTAGTTTGAGAAAGTTTTTCCTTCGACTAAGGAAGTACAACATGAGATTGAATCCACAAAAATGTACCTTTGGAGTCACCTCCGGCAAGTTACTCTGCTTCGTAGTTAGTTCGAGAGGCATTGAAGTAGACCCAGCCAAGATTAAGGCTATCCAAGACCTCAAACCACCTAAGACAGAAAAGGAAATTCGAGGGTTCCTTGGGAGAGTTCAATACATAAGCCCTTTCATCTCGAAACTGACCATGATATGGGAGCCTCTGTTCAAAAAGTTGAAGAAGGGGATGAAAACACAATGGGATAAAAAAATCCAAGATGCCTTCGACAAGATCCTCCTGTGCTAATGTCACCCGTATCCAATGAACCACTACTTCTATACCTCACCATTACCGATACAACTATGGGGGCTATGTTGGCTCAGAAAGTGGACGGTCAAGAAAGGGCCATCTAATATTTGAGTAAGAAGTTCCTAGAGTTTGAGGTTCGCTATACAGAAATCGAGAGAATGGCCCTGGCCCTCGTTTGGGCTACCAAGAAGCTTCGCCACTACGTGCTTGCACATACAGTGCACATCATAACAGAGAAGAACCCGGTCAAATATGTCTTGGAACAACCTATAGTCAACAGTAGGGTGACTCGATGGGTGGTGATGCTCTCTGAGTTTAATCTCAAGTACGTACCACAAAAATCCATCAAGGGAAGAGTTGTGTCAGACTTCCTAGCTGATTCACCCTCAAGCGAACCTCACCCTACGGATTTAGAATTTCTCGATGAACAAGTCTTCAATACAGATGACGAAACATGGGAAATGCACTTCGACGATGCATCCAACCAAATTGGATGTGGAGCTGGAATTATCCTAATCTCACCCGAAGGTGCACATACACCAATGTCCGTAAAGCTTGACTTCGGGGTCACCAATAACGCGGCTGAATACGAAGCTTGCATTCTAGGCATGCAAGCTGCATTGGAAATGAACATCAAGAGGTTGAGGGTCTCGGGAGACTCCAACCTTGTGATCAATCAGGCTAATCATCACAGGAAAGTGAGGGACAAAGATATGGCTGCCTACCAAGCATACTTAACTAAACATTCCGAAGAATTTGACTACATCACCTTCACATATCACAAGCGAGAGGATAATGAACTGGTCGATTCATTAGCCATGCTATCATCATTAGTCGCCATCCCGGCAGGAATAAGTGAGATGCCTATAATAGTCCAAAGGAAAAACGAACTGGCATATGTATACTCCTTAGACACGTGCGGGGTTAACCCGGACTGTTGGTATTATGACCTTTACATATACTTGACAAAAGGGGAATACCCAAGTGGACTTGAACCCAGGGCACAAAGAGCTATCTGACTCATGGCAGCCCAGTACTGCATAATTCAGGATAGACTGTACAAGAAGACTAGCACAGGCTTGACTCTGTTGTGTGTCGACAAAGAAGAAGCTGAGAAGATCATGGAGGCTATACACGGTGGAGAATGTGGTCCACACATGAATGGCAAGATCCTAATCAAAAAGATTCAGAGAGCTGGTTATTACTGGACCACTATGGAAGCTGATTGTCATGCTTTCGTTAGGAAATGGCTCAAATGCCAAATTTATGCAAATTTAGAGCATCAACCTCCAACCTATCTCACTACATTGACCTCCCCATGGCCTTTCTCAATGTGGGGAATAGACATCATTGGTAAAATATCTCCTACCGGTACCGGGGATCATGAATTTGTGTTAGTGGCTGTTGACTATTTTACGAAATGGGTTGAAGCGGCATCTTACGCTAAAATCACTTCTAAACATGTGGCTAAGTTTATCCAGCAGAACATCATCTGTAGGTATGGAGTACCACATGAAATAATAAGTGATAACGGAAGACATTTCATGAAAGAAGTCACCGAATTACTTGAGAAGTACAAGATCCAGCTTGACCATTCATCAGTTTATAGGCCATAAGCCAACGACGTTGTGGAGGCAGCCAACAAGTCTTTAAAAAGAATCATCGAAAAGATGGCGGTAACTTATAAAGACTGGCCCGATAAATTACCCTTTGCTTTATGGGGGTATCGAACGTTAATTCACACTGCTACTGGGGCAACCCCATACTCATTGGTATATGGGATGGATGCCGTCTTACATATAGAGATAGCAATACCTTCCCTGAGGATAGTAGCTGAAAGCCAAATCCCCGAGGCAGAGTGGGCTAGAACTCGATATGAAGAACTAACTTTGATTGATGAACGAAGGTTGAGAGCCATGCATAATGTCCAAGTTTATCAGAATAGAATTTCAAGGGCTTTTAACAAGAAAGTGAAGCCTAGAATCTTAGGGAAGGAGACTTGGTTCTAAAGGAGATGAGGGCACCAGTTCAAGATCCACGAGGGAAATTCAAGCCAAATTGGAAAGGTCCTTACGTCATCAAAACCCTATTACCGGCAGGAGCTGCAATTTTAATCACCCCCGAGGGCGAAGAATTATCTCAACCAACTAATTGGGATCAATTAAAGAAGTTTTATGCTTGAGAATTTGAGTGACACGGCTAAGACACTGGATTCGACCCAGAAACTTAGCAGTGTTTAGAAAAAGTAGAGGTGAACTACGAAGGCCTGATTCTACTCCGGTAGATACGTAGAAAACCCGCGAGGGTCCGTCCTATATCATTTTCTCTTTCTTTTTGTTAGAAGGCAATTGATGTAATAAAATTCTTAAATATTATTGATATTTCATATTAATAATAATAAAGTTCGTTACATTGCTTTAGTTTCCTCCTAAGAAATAAATTACTAACAAAATTCAAATATAATAATAATAGTCCTAAAAGATTACAAGAACACACTTGTAACTTTATTCAGCATCAAATTAAAAATAATTATTGGCTTAAGCAGATTCAATCTTTCTTCTCTTTCTTAGGTCTCTTGCTAGGACCAGCATCTTTGTCCTTTGGAGGCGGACGCTCTCTCTTCTTAGGCTTCTCCTTATAGACTCGAGGCTCTTTTCCCTTTCCCTTCCCAGAAGGCTTGGGTTCAACGTTTTTAGGAGAAGACCAAGGCTCTCTAATAACCAAGGAAGGTAGGGCAAGTTCTCGGGTAATGCGCCGAGCTGGGGGCTTCCTCATAGTGACCTCCTCGTTCTTCTTCTTTTGCATGGCATCCCACCTCTTATACTCAAAACCAAGCCTGTGAAAACCGAAAGTTGCCCTTCCTCATCTTCTTCCCTTAGCTTCTTCCGCTCTTCAGGGTCTTTCTCAGTCAACCACTTGATAAAAGCTTTGATCACGTAGGTTGTGGCAACCTGTGTCTTATCCTTGGGGGCTTGAATAGCAGGAATGTGACTCCAATAGGAAGCCCAACCCTTCGCAACCACATCGGTGACTTCATGAAGCTTCTGAGGAGTACAGTCTAGTAAGGAGATGAGTTGTTTCCTCCTCATTTGGCGCATCACCCTCAAAGGAAAGTAATAAGTACAATGTGTGAGACTAATCAATCTCACGTGAGAAGTTCCATATTGGGGACATACATAATGATGGGCCCCCCACCACTCTATCCACCAGTCGACAGGAGGACTCTTCTTGAGGCGCTTAATCCAAGAGCCCATAGACTCCTTCTCATCTAAGTAAAGTTTATGGTGAAGAATTCTATGAACTTTCCGGTCCACTGTTGTCAATGGAGGAGCCATCTGCCTTAGGTGTTCCATTAGCCAAATCTGCATAGAAGAAAACCAAGTCAGGTAAAGAAGATAAAGGTTTTTCCGGATCCGTAATTCGATGAAGCGGGCACCATGCTCGCAGCATGGTGGCTCGACCCGAGTCCGTCTGTGCAGAGCAATGCAGAAATCCCGACAGATCGCAATACCGCAGCATGGTGGCGCCCACACACCCGTCCGCATCTGCATGCAGAGAAACCCCGGGACATATGACAATGCCTGCAGGCATGACAGCCTATCCGGTACTCTAAAAAAAAAAAAAAACCTAAAATTGTACCTGGAGAAGAAGTGGACTCCCGCGTCATGCCTCTGTTTTGTCTTGCTCATCCAGACCCATGTTGGTTTCGCCTAATACCAAAGGAGTGGGATTTCTTCCGTCTCTCATATCGTCCAGGACATTGATCAAACACACCGGGATGAACCCAGACCCTCCATGGTGAAAAAGAAATTGTCCTAGGATGCATAAAGCCACTGCTCTAACCCTAATCTCGGGACCGAGGCTTAAGGTTTCAGGTGATTGGAAATATTCTATGAGGGCTAACAAGGGTATCCTTCCACCAATCAAGGTACTCTCTAAGACTTTTTCAGGCAGGCATAGCAAATTTTGGAACTTTGAAGGTGCATCGTCAAGAGGGATACGAAGTGCAGGCAAAGCTAAAGAATCCACACCCAACAAAGCATCCCATTCTTCAACCAAAGGACATAACTCAACCGCCCCGAAGCGAAAAACATGCATCACAGGATCCCACAACGCCATGCATGCGTAGAGAAAGTCTAGAAACAAAACCACTTGTTTCAAGCTCAGAAAAAGTGAAAGGTTGTACCTTTGGAGTTCCTTCTTCCCATTCTTGGAAAGAGCACTCAACCATGCAGATAGCTTCTTTTCAAAAGCCATACGTGTCGGCACGGAAATCGAGGCAGAACAACACGTTTTTCGAGGCAGAAAATGGGACAGTTTTGGAAAACTCCTCGTGACAGAAGTACACTGCCCACAATACCTGCAGGTAATGTTAGGCGGAATAATGATTCTTTAGGCGCAGAAACCGAGGCGTCGAGTTGGACAGGCCCGGACCGCGATACCTGCAGGAATGCTGCATCAGAGGCCCGATTTTTTTTATTTTCTTTCCTTTTCTTATCTTTTATCTATTTTTACATATTTTCTTTCCTTTTCTTTTCTTCTCTTTATTATCACATATTTATTTTATTTCCTCTACATTTATTTTCTTTCCTTTTCTCTTCCTTTATTTGTTCTCACATATTTTTATTTATTTTCTTTCCTTTTCTTTTCTTCTCTTTATTATCACATATTTATTTTATTTCCTTTATATTTATTTATTTTCTTTGCCCTTTCTTCTATTTATTCTCTCATATTTTTGTTTATTTTCTTTTCTTCTTTTTATTCTCACATATTTTCATTTATTTTATTTTCACATATTTTTTTTATTCTTTGCTTTTCTTTTCTTCTCTTTATTATCACATATTTATTTCCTTTTTCCTTTCTCTTATTTATTCTAACATATCTATATTTATTTTCTTTCCTTTTCTTATCTTTTATTTATTCTCACATATTTTCATTTATTTTCTTTCCTTTTCTTTTCTTCTCTTCATTATCCCATATTTATTTTATTTCCTTTATACTTATTTATTCTCTTCTCTTTATTCTCATATATTTTATTTATTTTCTTTCGTTTTCTTTTCTTCCCTTTATTCTAATTTATTTTTATTTCTTTCCTTTTCTGTACCCTTCTTTATCCTCTTACATATTTGTATTTATATTTCCCTCCTCATTTTTTATTTTTTATTTTTTTATTCTTTCTCTTATTTTTTCTATTCTTTTCATTTTTTTACATATATATTCTATTTTCCCTTGTATTTTTTTCCTTACCTTTTGGTTTACTTTATTTTATCTTTCTTTTTTTTCTTCTTTTTCTTTTTCTTCTTTCTCTCTTTCTTTCTTTCTTTCTTTCTTTCTTTCTTTCATCACCTCCTCAAAAAAAAAGGAAGGCCTAATGGTTCCTGAAGTTTCATTTTGACCTGTCCTGAAATTAATGACAAAATTGATATCCCGACACTTAGGATTTTCTATTTTCTTTTGTTATTTTTTTTTATTTTTGGGAAGTGGGGGCTGCACGCACCACCTTGCATCTGCATTTTAGCATTTTGAGTCATAGAATGAGAAGTACATAATAGTCTCAGAGTCTAAGTACACACATGCATATTAATAGAACATAGAATAGGAGTCTCATACATAAGGTTCTAGCATACGCAGTACATATGTAAAGTCTCATCCTGCATCCATAACCGAGCCTACGTCAACGAAGGCGAGAGGAGCCGCGTGAGCTATGACGGCTGGAGCTTGAACCAGTAGGACCAGCACCGGGACCACCTCTGGGGTACTGTCCGCCCCAGGTTTGATCACCAGAAGCGTCAAATAAGGCATCCACAAAGGCATTACCAGTCGGAGCAATAGGGGGTAGGCCGCTTGGAGTGGATCCATGACGACCCATGGGAGGCGATTGGGATGAAGAGGGAACATCTCGAGAAGAACTATAACTCTGGAGTACCTCCGTATCACCCTGGCTCTCAAGCATTTCTGTATCACGGAACCGCCAATGACCTCGCATCGAAAAGCCAAGAACCGATATACTTCACCGATCGGACGGGATTACCACTGCCGCCGGAGCCGGATAACGCGTTGACTAGATCTCTCACCAGACTGGCGGCTCGTGCGACGCTCAGTATGATGGCTCGATCTGTGACTGGTATGGCCCACAGAGCGACCCCAAGATGAATGATCCGAATATTGTAAAAGTTCAGTATCTTGTCGTTCAACGGACTGACTATGACCTGGACCGGGATCCCCTCCTCCAAATAAATGACCATGACCATGAGATGAACTGCGACCTCCGTGACCACTCGACCTAGAAGGTTGTCTAGCATCCTGGAAACGGTTGGTAGGAACGCCACCTCTTCTGCAGGATATTTGTATATTACGGAGTCGCTCTTGTAAAGGCACATCATCAGACGTGCTAACAGTCCAAGTTGATTGGCCAACAGTGACACGGCGGCGAGAGGATTCGCCTTGCTCAAAATTGCGGAAGTCTTCGATCGAAAAACGAGGAGGTTTGGGAAAATGCGGAGGAGGATCACGTTTGACACTAGAATGACGAGGAATTACACCATGACCCCCACCACCTCCCTGAGAATGCGACTCAGAACCACCATAACCTCCACCGCCTCCCTGAGAATGTGACTTAGAGCTAGACTCATCAGTGCCGGAAGATCGAAACTCGTTATGACTGGAGTCTGAATCACTAGGGGATCCTCGATAACGGCCCGAAAAGGAAAATCGACCCCGCAGGTGTCTTCCATAGGAGGCACAAAGCTGACACATCCTCTTAAAGCTCGAAAGAGAAGGCTGAAAAAAAAGAGGGGATATTCAGCAAAAAGGTCACCAAATCAAAAAACAAAAAGAAGAAAACTCACTAAAACCTCTATATCCTGATCAGGATATCTGTTAACCAAAATGACGAAACCCTGAGCCTCATATTGCCGGGAGGGATCCACTAGCTGCAAAGAAAATGGGAACAGATGAGTTCATCAAAAGCAACAGATGAATAAAGGGAGGTTTGCAGCACGTACGCGTCGATGAGCCAAGCGATCTAAGTAGAACTCCACTGTCCCGGCGTGGAACTCATCGTCGTAACGAGTAGCCAATACACCCGAAGGGGTCCCGTGACATGCAGCTACCCAGTCTTCGAAACTCAAAGATCGAGGGGCTATCATTTCGGCCGGAGGGTCTGCAGGAATCCAAGGATCATAGAAACCTAGGATTTGAGAAGAGACTCTCTCACCCAAGAACTAGACGAAGCCATAGGGACCTTCCAGGAGGATCCTAAATGTAGTGATACCATCAGCTCAGATCCTCATACCAGTTCTATCATCTAGGCCTTCCTAGGGACTCCAATTTACATCCTCCTGATGTCAAAGAACAAAAAAATTTGTGAAACAACATCCAATCAATAAAACCAAACGCGAAGGGGTACGTACCGGGGTCGCATCATCCAAAAGAGCGCGCAAGTTCTGGAGGGTGTCTGAACCCCACCTATCAGGACAGGCCATCGCATTTGACCACCGGGTCGCGGCAGGAATGACTTTCATGTTCGCCCTAGTCGTAGGGGCTATAGCAGGAAAATATTCATAAAGCCATACCGGTAGGGGTTAGAATAAATTAATAAAACAATCATGGTGTCTTAAAAGTGAGAAGAGTCTTAAGAGTTTGGTTACCTCTAAGACCTTCCACAAACAAGGGCCGTAGTTGTAGAATCGAGACTCTCTATTCGGTAAATTCGTCCTACATCCCATGCGGAGGCCCCGTACGAAACAAGCATATGCCGCTTCTCCCCATTCCAAAGTGCGAATGTTGTTTAAATCCGCTAAATTCTCTAGCCAGAAGAGGTGGACGTCATCCCCAGGATTGGCAAAGAAGGATGCACCAATGAAATAAGTCAGGATAATTCGCATCCGTTGAGCTAATGGAAGGGCCGGGAAGCCCTGAGAACGAATCGCCTCCCGAAAGCGCTTATAGCGCAGGGGACGGTTTGACTCTTGACCTCCCATCATAGGCCCAAAAAGTTCTAACGGCTGGGGAGTGCCTCTCCTAAAAGCCCGATTGAAGTATAAGCGTTGGGTTCCCCAAGGTAAACCAGTAATTACCACAAAGTCTGTAGGGGTGACAGCCATCTCGCCAAACCGAAAGTGAAATGTATTGGTGGTGTCCCAGAAAAGCTCACCAAGAGCTCTACCAGGACGACGAGAGCGAGGCATCAACCAAGCCTCCAAACACTGATAAAAAGGGAGAAAACCAGTATGCTCCAGGGTATCTCGAACAAGGTCAGCACGAATTTTCAGAGTGGCCATCATCTTGGTAATCGAACCACAAGTTTTCATGCTGTCGTCCTAAGAAACGAAAAGAACTACCATCAAATACTGGGTGCTAACAAGAAACCAGGCGAGAAAAATTCAGAAAGATGCAGTCATGTTCCTTTCGAACTACACTCACAAGGTTGGCCTTTGGATCCCATTTTTAGGACTTCATTTTTTTCATGCGGCAATGACATGGTAAAATAACCTATTTTCCAAGTCAAAGTTCATATTCATATGCACATTCCTGATTCCTTAATTTAATTTTATTTTACGCGACTTAATTCGAAAATCGCAAATTTTCGAATTATACTCTAAATACAAGAATTAGATTTTTATGAGAAAAACCTCGAGATTATTAATTAATCTTGACGTTAAACTCTAAAAATTTGACTGCACAAGAAATTTTGGGCCTCAATGCAGGATGATTGGGCCTAGGGATACGAGTCGTCAAGCCCAAAGAAAATCACAAGTATGCATACATGGAAATTTTACGAGACATAATTTGAGCAATTTTCAGATTATACTCTAATTTTATGAGAAAAACCTTGGGAAAATGACTAAACCCGACGTTACACTCTAAAATTAATAACACCAAGATCTTGGGCCAAAGGGTGCTACAACAGGCATAATTAGACCCAAGCATGCAAGTCATCAAGCCCAAAAGTTATGCATGACATTTAAATTTTTACAAGCATGAAAGGCTTACCGGGATTTTCGATCTCCGAAGCCATACATGTTCGTTCGGATATTGTGTGAGGTTCGCTGGGTTGAACCCACCTTCAGGAAACCATTCTTTTGCAAAGAACGTGTGGTGAACCCAATTCTCGGCATGAGGAGCTACATGACCGCGTGGCTTTAAAGGTTGGTCATCGTCAAATGCAAACTACAAAGCACAAAAAGGAAGTTCAAAATCCCGAGACAAAGCAAAATTCCTCAAATTGAAACCATGACCCGAATCCGAGACCATACAAGTAGGTATGGAACAAACCCGAGACCCAAACTAAAACCATCTAAAGAGTGACCCGAGAGCTGACCATACCGCCAGGTATGGGCTTGCCTCGGGCCGGAATCCAGCTGCACGACTCAAGTCCACTGTTGGTCAGATTCAAACGGGAAAATCCAAACTTGCAACCATACCTGGCGGTATGGACTTAGTTTTCAGCATGCATTTTCCATGTTTCACTTCAACGAAAATCAATAGTGCAAGAAATAGAAATTGAACTCAAAGAAGATCATACATGGCGGTGTCGTCGGGTTTTACGAGATTCAAGTTTCAGTTCATAAATTTCTAACTCCGATTCCATGAAAATGAAGCTACACCTGGCGGTATTATTGATTTCGACTGCATACGCTCGAGCTTAGGAAATTTGGAAAAACGACTGTGCAAAATTCCAGATCTGAAATTTCAGACAACGGAATACCTGGCGGTATGGACGTAATCACCGGAGGTCCAGCGAGGCAAGTTGGCGACGTACCGGTGTGAAAAACCGAGAAAAAGCTAAACACACTTGGCGGTATGGACCGAGCTCCGACCAGTGACTTTTGCGGCGCGAAAATCGAGGAATTTCTCACCGGTGAAAACCAACGCACCTGAGCCCGATACCTGGTGGTATGGCTGCTCTGTCTTCGGTCTCACTGGCGATCAACAGGCAGTAGGGGGAGCTCGAAGAACCGCCACACCTGGCGGTATGCCAGGCCCGAGATGGCTGCTCGAGATTCTAGAGGGAGAAAGAGTGAGTTCTAGAGAGAGGGGGAGTGAAAGTGAAGTGCTTGGATGTATGGATGAGGATAGAGTGGCCACTCTTTTAAAGACTACCACCCCCAACTTCTCACCTACCCCCTCTTAAATTCAAGTAAATGAATTTTTGACCGGTCTAATATGTGTTGACCGGAAAGTTATTATGAGGAGAATTTAAAACTCGTGTTTTAATAATCCAATAATAAAAAAAGGAGAAAGATATTATTTTCAAGAGAAAATATTGAAATATAATTTCTATATAACTCAGAAAATAATTTTAATTCAATTTTTCATCATCTTCAACGAAAGAATCAACGACATCGGGAAAGACCAAGCTACATTTTCAACGACATCGGGAAAGACTGAGCAACATTTGCAACAACATCGGGAAAGACTGAGCTACATTTCAACGACATCGGGAAAGACTGAGCTACATTCCAACGACATCGAGAAACATTGAGCTACATTTCAGCGACATCGGGAAAGACTGAGCTACATTTCAGCGACATCGGGAAAGACTGAGCTACATTTCAGCGACATCGGGAAAGACTGAGCTACATGTCACCGACATCGGGAAAGACTGAGCTACATTTCAAGACTGATTGAAGATCTCCCAGCTATACTTTGATCATCGTCTTACTCAGACTTGATCAAAGTGGGGGCTAACTATAGACACTCGAAAAGTGTCTCATGATTATGTAATTTTAGTTTTATTCTTTCTATTTTATTTTAGAAAAAATGCCAAAGAAAGTGAAATGCAAAAAAAGAAAAAAAATAAAACAAAAAAAATCAGCCTGATCCAATCTCTGCACGCGGCCTAAGGCGGAAACAGCCCAAGTTGGGCAGATCCGGCCCCTCATATTCCGCCCGAGGCACTTCCGCCTGCCTTGGGTTGCGTGCCACTAGCAGCTGGGCTCCCGAGAAGCCCACAATACTTGGCAGTATCCCCTTTTTTGTTAACCTAATTTTCCTATCCCCATTTCTCCTATAAAAACCCCACTCATTTTCACTTCAACCCTACACCGAAATCACCCTGGCGTATTGGCACTTGGTGATTTCATCTTCTCTTCTCCCTCTTTATTTCTCTCATTTTTGCATACACTTTAACTGGCATTTTCTCTGTTTCTATCTCTTCTCCATTCATATTATCTTGTAACTTGAGTTAACCCTAAACTCGACCTAAATAATATGGATTATTCATGAATAAAGGTACGCGTGTATTTAATTCTTTTAGTTCTTGTATTTATTTCTCGCTTTATCATCGCATTTGTATGTAACTTAATAACACTAATTACACTAATTAATAATCCGTTCTACTCTCTTCTTCTCTCCTCTTCTTCTTCCTTTTTATTTAACCGGTTTAGTAAAGTCCGTTCGTTGAACGGGCGGATTCAGGAATTTATATTCGAATCAGAACCTACCTTACCGGATCCGAATCTCGTGGTTCGTGGTTTGTGGAGTCACTTTTTTTGAGTTTATTAATGCTCGTTCAAAAATTAATTGGCGACTCTCTCCTCTTTTCTTTCTTTTGTTTATTTTTCGAGTTACATTTTTCTTTTCGGATTTCAGAAAACGGATCGCGAAAATAAAAGCTTTTTTTTTGGGGTCCGGATCCCTAAGTTTGGAAGTAGGCTCCGAGGCCGGGACGACAGAATACCTGGCGGTATTCTGGCCCGACCCATGGCCCGGACCTGACTTCCAGATCAGGACTCCGTTCCCGGATTACCGACCCACGATACTTGCAGGTATTACAGTGGACAGCAACCTCGGTCTCGGGTTCGAATCCTCCTGTTTGCAGTTTTCTTTTATTTCTTCGGTTTCATTTTCCTGCTTTCGGTTTATTTCGTAGAGTAAATAAAATCTCCAACTAAAAAAAGTGTATTTTCAAAAAAAGAGAGTTTAATCAATACCCCTTTTTCCGGGCCACTGACTCACAATACCTGCAGATATTGCTACAGTGAATCGTCCCGAGCCCAGTCCCGAGACTCTCTGCTTGTTGTTTTATTTTATTTCTTCTGTTTTCTTTTTCGTTCTTTTTTCGTTTTCTGTTTATTTCTCCGAGTAAATAAAAATTTCGAAGAAAGAAAAGAATTTATTTAAATTTTAAGTTTAATTCATTTTAAACGGAAATTCAAGCGAATCTTCTAAAAGAAAAGACACCCCTTTCGACTCGCCGTTTACCGCGAGTGACACCAATGGGGATTTTCCCGGGTCCCACAGCTAGGCAAGGCTTCCCTAAAGAAAGGTCACAATGTAAGCTTTTAGTTGTTTCTTCCTTATGTAAATAAAGTGTACATGGTTTATATTTCTTTCTTTCATTCTTATTTTTGCATGTTTAATGAAATAATTATATAAAGTTCTTATTTATCTCTTTTCCAAATCTTATAAAAGCACACTTAAAACTTTTAGTAAAGTCTTTCCTTTTGTGAGTGGCGAACTCCTAAAGTTCCTACTTTTCGAGATCGTAGCCTTACCCCCGAATCCACTCTTGTGTTTCGTAGGCGGAGTTTTCTTTCTTTACTCTTTGGGTTGTCTTGGCTTTTCCCTTAAAAAGTCGGGTGGCAACTCCTATTTCGAACTAACAACACATCGGGTTGCATAAACTGTTGCAAAACATGGTTTTACAATGTACCAATGCAACTTTAAGGCTTTTCTTTATGTATTTCTAAATAGTGCTTGCATAAATTGCTTTCTTCCGAGCTTAACATTTAAATGAGCAAATTGGATTAAATTTGGAAGAGTTTGGAACAAGTGGATGTTCACTCTGAAAGGTTTAATTCCAATGACTCATAAAATGCACAAGTAAAGGGAAAGTAATTTTACAAATATTATTCCTGAAATATGTAATTAAATTCCTTAAAGGGGCTTTTTCAAAGGTTCAAACCCCAGCACAAATCATCAAATCACACCCCAATCCAACATGCACATTCGGAAGCCCGAACGGCGAGGAAAAATGTCACAGGATTTTTTGTGACTCCACTGGGAAGTTTTAAAAGTGGGTAAAACTTGAAAAAAGTTTAATGTGCATTAAAAATTTGAAAAGAAAATAAATTCTTACTTTATAGTATTAAGTCATTCTTTTTTTAGGCATAAATACATTGCATATACCGGGCTACCTCTCAGTCTTGTATGTGGGCTGGGTTGCACTTAAAGCGGCGGTTTAGATTTTTCCTTAAAACTATAAAAATTACTCATGGGATGCAGGACCGGCTATACTTTGATGGTGTCTTTACAGCGGATGAAACTTAGTCACCACATCCACTCATGCATCACTCTTTGAGGTCTCCACACGAGCCATGAAGAGGAAGACCCCTACATTCAAGTTGCCATTACAACGAGAGTGCACCCTGGGGTGAGTACATGAGCCGATAAGCCTATCTAGCCAATAAACCCTTCTGTACATAGAGCCTTGGTTAGGATCCCTTTGTTCGTATGTATGCTATGTGCTAAGTGTTTAAATTTGGTGTAAAGAGTCGACCCAAGTCTAGAGATGTCGTTCTAGTCCATATAGTAGTGATTGGGCTGAGAAGAGTTATGTTTATAACTAGATTAATTAACCTCAAAAATTATGGTTGACCTAGTGGTTGGACCCAGCGGATGAAACTTAGTCACCACATCCACTCATGCATCACTCTTTGAGGTCTCCACACGAGCCATGAAGAGGAAGACCCCTACATTCAAGTTGCCATTACAACGAGAGTGCACCCTGGGGTGAGTACATGAGCCGATAAGCCTATCTAGCCAATAAACCCTTCTGTACATAGAGCCTTGCTTAGGATCCCTTTGTTCGTATGTATGCTATGTGCTAAGTGTTTAAATTTGGTGTAAAGAGTCGACCCAAGTCTAGAGATGTCGTTCTAGTCCATATAGTAGTGATTGGGCTGAGAAGAGTTATGTTTATAACTAGATTAATTAACCTCAAAAATTATGGTTGACCCAGTGGTTGGACCCATTTATCTATAAAGGTTAATTATCTAGGTTCATAAAGTAAACAAAAGTCACTTTTGATGATTCTACATGGCCCTTTATGGCATTCTGTTAACAAAGGTTCAATAAACCTGATTAAAGTCCAAACAAAGTTGGTGGGTAAAGTCTTAAACTGTATAATGATCACCGGGCTAGCGTAAATTGATTTATCGAGTTAATTATCGAATCTGTCACATTTGTGGCCGGTCCGCGGTCAGGCCCAACCATATGAGATTTGGCAATTAAATCCATAATTCAATTATAACTCGCCCGTTGTTGGTTTTATCCAGTCCTTTATGATTCTTGCTTTCCGGTAATTAAATAAAAAAAATGAAGCAGGAAGAAGGGTCGTCGGTCCTGTTAATCGTTATTTTAGTCCGCATGGCAGTCAACATGGCTCGAAATAAGTCTCAGTCGGTAGCCCAAATTACGGATTCCCCTTAAAACGGTCGGCCTGTGGATAGGGCCCATCCGAATTGAGAAACACTGATTTGTGCTCCTTGACTTAGGCTTGATTCGCCATGCTTGACTTTATTCGGCATCTTGTAATGATTAGTTGTCCTTAGGTCCAAAAATCTGACTAATAAATCAAACAAAGTTAATGGATAAAGTTTTAGACTGCATAACAATCACCGACCTCGAGTAAATTAATTTATCGAATTAATTATTGAATCCATCATACTTATGGCCGACCCGTGGTTAGGCTCAACCATATTGGATTTGGCAATTAAGTCCATAAACTAATTACAACTCGCCTGTTGTTGGTTTTGTCCAGTCCTTTACGATATCCACTTTCCTAAACAAATAGAATAAAAAATGTATAGAAAAGTGTCGGACTATCAGTCCTGTCAATCATTATTCTTGTCCGTGTAATAGTCACCATGGCTCAAGTTGGTCTGTGTAGGTAGTCCAAGTTATGGATTCTCCTTAAAACGGTCGACCTGTGGATGGGGCCTGTCTGAATTGAGAACTACTAAGTTGTACTCCGATACTCGGCCCTGATTCGCCGTGTTTGACTTTATTCGACCCTTTATAATGATCAGTTGTTCTTAGTGTCCATATAGAGTTAGGTCTGTAAAGTAGATAAAGTGTGTTGTAAACTATGTTTAAATATGTGCTCATGCATGTGTTTGTCCATGTGTATGTGTTTGTGCATGTGTATATGTGTGTCTGTGCATGCGTATGTGTTTGTGCATGTGTATGTGTATGTGTTTGTGCATATGCATGTGTTTGTGCATGTGTATATGTATGTTTGTGCATTTGTTTATGTAAACAAGTGTTTGAGTTTGTTGGGTCTTCGTTAGGAGTAAATACGTATTTGAGTCTTTATTAGGTTTTTGTTAACACGTGCTTTGAGTCGTTATTAGGTGTAAATACGTGTTTGAGTCTTTGTTAGGTTTTTGCTAACACGTGTTTTAGTTTGTTGAGTCTTTGTTAGATGTAAATGTGTGTTTGTCATTGTGTTTGACGAGTCTTCATTAGAGTCGGACCTAATCTTGAGATATTATTTTAGTCCGCGTAAGAATCGTTGGGTTTGAGAAAAAATGAGTTTATAAACTCAATTAATTAGCCTTAAATTTTATGGTCGATCTGGTTGTGAGGTCTATCCGTTTCAAACGTTAATTGGCCTTATTTATCGATTCATTTTAACTCACCTTTGATGGTTTTATTCGGCCCTTCTCAGTATTCTCCTATTTTGGGCCCAAAGAAAATGATTAATAATAAAACAAAGTTAGTGTGTGTGTTGTTATAGCCCGCGTAATAGTCTCGAGGTTAGAGATAATAAATTTATAAATTTGTTATTAAGTCAAATAAAAAAATTCATGGTCAGCCCGTTGGTAAGCCCATCCATGTTGGACTTAATAATCGAGTTTATAGGTCTACTTTAACTCGCCTTTCGATGGCTTTATTCGGTCCTTTATGATATTCACTTTCCACGAGTTTGAATAAAAAATATATGTTTGGGTCTAAAATAAAATAAAAAAAGAGTGCGTAAACAAAAGTCTAGAAGTTAGGCTGTCAGTGTGTCGAACATTATTCTAGTCCGCATAATAGCCAACATAGCTTGAGTTGACACAAGTTTGTTAGTTCAAGTGACGGATTCTCCTTAAACCGGTCGGCTTGTGGTTTAAGCCCATCCGAATTGAAAAACACTCACTTGCGCTTTCCAACTTATGTCGATTCGCTATGTTTGACTTTATCCGGCCCTTTATAATGCTCTTGTTGTAAAAAAGTGTTGTTTGTCTTTAGAGTTGTATAGAGGTTAGGCGTCCCTGAGTCAGTAAATATGTGTCTTTCATTCTTTAGGGCGTCTCATATAGGTTAGGACACACAAACCTGTGTCACAATCGAGTCGTTTCCTGAGTTGGTATATAGGTGTCTTACACATTAGGAGGTATCATGTATGTAGGCCCGGGTCATAGGTGAGTCTTTTCCCGATCTAACATGTATCTTTCAGCTTTAGAAAGTCTAGTATACGCCCAGGTCATCAGTGAATTTTTAGGGTCAGGATGTAAGTGCCTTTAGCAAGTCTCATCTATGGTCTAGTAAACCTTGGTCGTGGGTAAGTCTTTCAGTCTTTAGGATGTTTCATGCAAGGTCGCGTCATATGTGAGTCTTTTCTTGAGTCAATTTGTGGGTTTTTTTTTAAAGTCTAATGTAAACCCATGTCATGGATGTTTCTTTGTTTAAGTCAACATGTGTCCGTGTAAACCCAAGTTAAGGGTGAGTCTTTGTTTTAGAATCAATATGTGTCTTGCATTTTTAGTTAGTCAAATGTAAACCTAGGTTTAGGATGATTCTTTGTGTTAGTGTCTACACACATGCGTCTTACATTCTTTAGAAAGTTCCATATAAAGGTCTAGGATGAGTCTTTGCGTTAACGTCTACATACATGTGTCTTCTATTTTTAGAAAGTCCCTTTTAAACCAAGTCATGGGTAAGTCTTTGTTTTAGAGTCAACATGTAAGTGTCTTTATTTCAGAGTCAGCATGTAAGTGTCTTTATTTCAGAGTCATCATGTAAGTGTCTTTATTTTAGAGTCTTCGTTTTAGAGTCAGCGCGCATGTGTTTTTTAGAAAGTTCAATGTAAGACCATGTCATGGGCGAGTCCTTTTCCTGTGTCAATATATGAATGTCTTACATTATAGTAGTCTCATATAGCGTCCAGGTCATGCAAACCCATGCCATGGGTGAGTCGTTGAGTCGCTTTTCGAGTTAGCATGCAAGTGTTTTTCATTTAAGGAATTCTCTTATAAGGTCTAAGTCATAGGTAAGTTTGTGTCTAGAGTCATCATGTAAATACCTGTTTCCTTTAGAAGTCCAGTTTAAACCCATGTACTGGGTGTGTCTTTTTTCATGTTGCCATATCATGTGAGTGTCTTTCATTTTTTTTAGGAAGTCTAGTGTAAACCATGTCATAGGTTAGTCTTTCCGGGTCAGCATATAGGCACTTGCACTTTAGGAAGTCTCATATAGATTTTAGGACATGTAGACCCATATCATGCTAAGTATTTTTCTTGAGTCGGCATATACAAGTCTTTCATATAGAAGTGTTGCATCGTAGGAAGTCCCGTGTATGTCAATTAGCATTTTCAAACCCATGTCCTAAGTGAGTCTCTCTCGAGTCAGCATAAAAGCATTTTTCTTTTTTAGGAAGTCACATATAGGTCATTTAGGACGTGCATGCATTGGGATGAGTCTTTCTTCTTTTGTCTAGTGTCAAGGTCAAGGCCCGGGCCAGCAACAAAGGGAATTTTCAGGATGACGAGAAAATTCTGCAACTACCATGAATTCCAAGGGGCACTATGTTGAAGATTGTTGAACTTTGAAGAATAAGATTGAGGACATGATCCAGTTAGGGAACTGCCCCTACCAAAAGCAGCACACAAGGTTAAATAGAGCATGGATTTATACGAAAACAGGGAGGGCGCACCATCAAAGGAGCTTTAGAGTTAGCTACAGTCCTGGTCGACAACCATTTCATTTTCGGAGACTATTAGAGTTAAGAGTCAGTTCTTAATTCTTTTTCCTGGGTTTAGTTGCTCTTGATACTATTTGTTTAAACAGAATTTCGTGCTGGTACATCTGATTTGAGTTGAAAAGTTCTCTCGTCCATTCACCATCCTTATAGATCAAGTATGGCAAATTCATCTTCTCTTATCTTTCCGTTTTTGTCTTACACCTCGTTCCCATCCTTTCATTTTCTTGAATACAGGGTTAGAGAGGAAAAGAGAAATTAAAAAAAAAAAAAGAGTGAAAGAAAAAATATAGTGAAAAACTATAAAGTTGCCGGTTTGAAAACCTCATTGAGGCAAATCGAGCAAAAGGAGAGAATAAGATTGATGAGAGAAGTCAGCCTGCACCTCCCATCCAGCAGGCTGAACAAAAGGAGAGAGTGTTGTCAAGAAAGACCAAGTCCAAAATGCCTCTCTAAAGTAAACACTCCTCATTAGAAATGCCACAGCTTAACCAAATGTGCCAAGGACAGGGTGCTTCCGCCCAGCCTTCATTTCACCAACCACATTACCTTCAACCTTCCAGCCAATCTTGACTGCCATCTCCCACTTTACAATTCTAGCCTTTTCCTTCAAACCTTAACCTTTTCAAAACCCTTTCATTCATTAAACCAAATCCAAAAGGTGTGTTATGACTAAAGGAGAACAGGAGGCAACCCATGAAGGAGTTTGAAAAAAAAAAGAGATTCAAAAGAAAAAGGAAGTTAGAAAAAAAAAAAAGAGTTGAAAGGGGTGAAAACAAAAAGAGAAAGCAAAAAAAAAAGTTGAAATGGATAGCAAAAAATAGAGAGAGACAACAAAAAAAGGGGAAAAGGAAGATCAAAAAGCGTTGAGGAAGAAAAAAAAGGAAAGAAATAAAGGAGGGAGAATAAGAATTAGAAGGCGGAAATAAGTGTCAGGCACACCAGAATAATCCCATTGAATTCAAACCTTTACCTCATCATCCATAAACCTTTGTAAGCTTTTTAGCCTCACCACACATTTCAACCTTCAATAACCTTCCCCATCTTTCAATAACTATCTATACCCATACATGAACCTTTCATAATCATCTTTCCGAACCATTAAGCCTTCTTCGAGGCATTACCCATCAACGTTGCGCTTAAAGAACTTTGACTGGCCTGATTCCACCTTGGATACATAGGAGAACCTCTTCGAGGCCCAACTCAATATTTTTCACTTTAGAGAGTTTCGTCGTTTAATAAACTGGTCTTTGAGAGAATAGAAAAAAAAAGAGAGAATAAAAAGCTAGTCCGAAAACCCACTTGGGCGGGCTAGGCAAAAGGAGAGGAAACCTTGGATTTCTATCACCATCATTAACCCCCCGTTTTCCTTCTATCAGACTTGAACATCATTCCATCACCTACATTCCAGCCTTTTCCCATGAGATGATGTCTACCCTATTCGACCATCTCTTCACCCATTTAAGACACCATCATCCTTAAGTGTCTTTATACCCATGTTCCAACATTTTCCCAAGAGATGATGTTTATCTCATTTCACCATCTGTCCTTCCTTTTCAAGCCACATTCATTCTTAAGTGTCTCCGCATCCCATTCATTAACAATACCTCTCCCATCATCTATTTCATCAAACACTTTCTAACCAACCTTTTTAGCCTTTTCATCTCATCTCACCCTGTTGAGAACTCAGCGTACATGAGTGTGTCTCACTTCTCAACAAGAGCAAAAGGCTTCCACATCAAATCAGCGGTTAACTGGCAGCAACATACAAGATCATGAACAGAGTTAGAGACAAGCTACTCTAAACTAGGGACTCAGGCTACCTTTCTGACATCATTCAAGACATTCACAGAAGATAGCTTCAAAGAGGGACACCTACTCCCTATTCTTACAAGGTCCTACATCTTCATTCTCACCGGCGTCCTAATAGTGGTCTCGAAATATATAAAAAAAAAGGGGGAAAAAGAAAAAAAAAGAAAAAAAAAGAAAGAAAGAAAAAGAAAGAGGCTAACTTAAAAACCCTTTGGGGCAAGTTAGGCAAAAGGAGAGATTGAGACTCACAGATAAGGGCATAGCGGACCTCCATCAGCGCGTCAAAAGAAGCAATGTCTCCTTCCATTCCATGATCTTCGTGCATCATATCGTCAATCCACATCAAACTGGGGGCTTGCAAATCTATAAGGTGCCCTCCAAATCAAGACAATGTCATCCCGAGTCTACCTTAAGCTGGGGGCTTGTGAACCCCCTAATATGTCCTCCTAGAGCAGAACATTATCATCAAGGGTCTACGCCAAACCGGGGGCTTGTCATACATAGACTTGCAAGCAATCGAGGTCATCTACGTGAGCATCCAAGAAGCACATCCTTCAGGCCAAGCACCTCCACCATCATTCCTTGTCCCCTGGACCAAAATGTTCCTCTTCCTGAATTTTGCTGAAATTCCCCACAAGTGGCCTTGATCCTTAGGAAGTCATTGTCCAAACAAAAGAGTCATTGTCTTAGGAGTCATTGTCCTACAAAAATTTTGTCTTAGAAATGCATTGCCATAGAAAGTTTTTTTCTAAATAAATAGTCGGGGGGCTACCTGCATGTAGAGTTACATGTATGGAAGCATAAAGCATCATTTCGTTTGTCTCGTCTAAGCATAATAGGTTTGCATTGCATCCATAAAGTGTGTCAAAGTCACATAGAGTCAGTTTGTCTTACGTTGAGTCAGCTTGTCGTGCATAAAGTTCATAGTCATGTATAAATGCATAAGTGCATAAATACTTGTGTCAAAAAAAAATGCATTGTTAGTGCAAGAGTCTCATAGATAATGTGCATGCATACATGCATATTGAAATAAATAAAAAAACAAAGAAGTGTCACATCGTTGCTCCAGAACACAACACTGGGGGCTAGTTAAGCCCGTAGGCCACCTCATTCAGACTAGTCGACATGGTTTCCAATCACAAAAGAGCAAGATTTGAGCAACCTCTAATCCAACTCTAGCAGGTTAAGTCAGCATCAAATCATGTCATGAGTCGACTGTCCGACATGAAGGACAAAATCATCATCCGCTAGACACGAATGGCGATTGTCCGACATGAAGGACATAATCTTCATCAAATGACTGATACGGATCAATGACCGGGTGAAATTCAAGAATCCTTTCCCCTAATAAATTCCAAAGGCAGCATATATGCGTTTGGAACAAAATTTGAAGTATCATTTACTTTAAATCCAACTTAAAGCGCCGAAACAAGTAGCAGCATGCAAGTCGTCTCAACAACAACATGCTATAAAAATGAACTTGTAGAAGAAATAAAGCATACCGAGGTGCAAGAACGGAGGGACGATGCATGCTCTTCGACGATGCATGCTCTTCTTGTCGAAAAATCAGTTGTAACGGCGTGAATTCCCTACTGGGATGTTCCCTCTGTATAGTCTTCCGGGACTGCTAGCAGAGTAGCATGTCTGCATCCTCTTCTCGGAAAATTCATCTTTTTGCGATGAAAATGAAATACCCAAAAGACCTTTAAGAGAGCGAAGCAGGTGAAGTTTGAATGAGAAGCGGTGAAGAATGTCGTAGCTAGAGCTAAAATTTGTAATCACAAGAGTTCGGTTCACACAACCACATGTCATGCCCTCATTTGCCTAGGCTCAAGTTTGATCAGCCTTGGGGCTATCTACAATAATTGTGACCAGATTTGTCTCTTGCATGGCCTGCAAAAGCTGGAGTGAATGCAAAGATTTCTCTCTTCTCTCTAATGTCCGGCCGGCCTAGGCCAAGAAAGAGTCTTTATCTTTTCTCCATACTTGTTGCCAAGGGCCCGACTGAATGCAAGGGTTCCTCTCTTTTCTGTAGCATCCAGCCAGCCTAGGGAAAGAAGGAGCCTTCGTCTTTTCTCCATGCTTGTTTCCAAGAGCTCAAGCTTGTACATTTTCAAGGAGGAGCACGGTCAAGTGTACCTAAGAAGGAGGGGTGGTCTTCTCAAAGACTAGAGCATCAAGTCCTCAAATAAGAGCATTTCCCCAATGATCATGCTGACATTATCTAAGGAAAATAAGAGCCATCGACATCACGATCGATGAAGTCTCAACAATAAAAGTCATCGATATCGGGTTCGATGGGATCTCAGGAATAAGAGCCATCGGCAGCGATTGGTGCAGCCTCATCGGCATTGAATTTCCATCATCATCGTCGTCATCATCATCATCATCATCATCATCATCATCATCAATCTTGAAGTCCCTCGGCATTGAACATGCCAACAATCATCAACACCGACACCGGGAAAGACTGGAAATGACATTGGGAAACACTAGAATATTAACATCAAACTCCAAGAGCCTTCGGTATCGTGGCCGATGAAGTCTCTCCAACAAGTAAGACGCCATTCTCGCCTAAGATCACCTATCGGCGCAAGTTCGCCAACCGCAACACAGGACCCAGCTTCCAAGTGTCAGCCCACACCTTCAACTAGGGATGTCTTCAGCACCCGAGATCACTTTGAGTAGGAAGTCATGCAACGCCTGAGACCACTTCAAGTAGAGCATCATTCTTGCTCGAGATCAATCCCGACAGAGGCGCATGCCGCCCACAACCGTGATGCAGGACTACGCTTCCAAGCATCACCTTAGACTTTGCATTCCAAAGTCATATCCCCAAGCTTTACATTCCAAAGTCATACCTCGATCGGTGTCTATCAAATCAAGACTTCTTTCATTTTCGTCCTATCCTCGGACTCAATAAAAATGGGGGCTCTCTGTAGACACCGGGATTTGGCACATAAATACATAGCATTCTTATATAAACGAAGCAGAAATAAAGCATAAGAAGCTCGTCGATAAGCTAGTTCAAACACCATGTTTTTTCGCATATATTGTATATACTTTTAAGTGTAATTTTTATTATTTCCTTTTTATATACTTTAGTTAGAAAATAAGGAAATAAGGGAAGCCAAAGCCAAGCCAAAGACCAGCCAGAGACAAGCCAAGACAGTTCCTCACATGCACTCAAGATGCCCAAGTTCGGACGAGCACATATGCACCATTACATGTGAATTTCCTAGCCTATTGCATGCATGATCTTTACGTAAGCAATTAAGCATCCTTTATCCATGCAAGCCATGCAAAAGCTAAGTAAAGATCACATGCAAAATACTTCCAAGTTGTCTCAAGTTCAAGTCCTCACAAAAACATGCATAAAGCTTGCAAATAAGCTCCCACCATCCAAGTGTGAACAATCTAACTTCGAGGGCACTCAATTCAAACCCTCACCGTCCAAGAATACATGAACTAAGATCGAGTCAAGCCTCCCCTTTCCCATGGTCGGTCGGCCTTAAGCCTATTAATACCCAGATTCAGCCTCCCAGCTCCACCGTCCACTCCAAGACACCCCCCTTTGATGCCTAGTGTTCTGTGCAATTTGACCACGAGTTGCATGTGATTAAAGGGGAGTGTATGTGATTATATGTTCATGAATCTCCTAAGCCTTCCCTCATCTATAAATACCCCCTCTTGCCAAAGCTAAACTCACTCAATCATTCACTCATCCATCCCTTCTTCCCCCTACACTCACATTTGTCTCATTCTTTCATTTCTATCATCATTCTCTAATCTCTCCATTCTTATCATCACTCCACCACCACTTTCTATCATCCTTCTATCCATTCTTTACCTCTATAATCTCCATTTCCATCCTTCCCTAAACCTCTAAACCATCATCCACACTATCCTCGCCATTCTTACACAAAAACCCCACTAGAAAACCCATAAAGAAGCCCTTTTTCCTACACCTTCTCTATCATATTTCCACCATATTCTTAACATCATAATACCCATTCCTCCATCTTCTTCAATCCTTCAATCCATACTCTTATCCTATCATTCCTTATCCCTACATAAATCCCCCATAAAACCTCCCAAAAATATCACAAAACTATCCTAAAAAACCCACAAAAGGAGTTCCTTTTCCCTATTTTTTCCTATCCTTCTATTAGGTTTTAGGTTATCTATTTCCTAAATAGATACAAATTAATTGGTGAAATATTCATAACGATTATAAAACAATTAATCGCAACAATCGTAGAGGCTTTAGTAATTATACCTGATCGCTAATTCCGACTAAAGAAGAGGATGACCTTTGAGATTCCAATGCAGAAATCCTCTACTGAAAGTCGACGCAGCACTCCGGGAACTCGACTGCTAGACCGAACCGATCGAGACAGATCTTAATCTAAAGATGTATGTGTTTCAGTATAGGTTGTTGTTTCAGTAAACTAGGACTGCAAACGAAGAAAGAGAGGAACTGAAGAAATTACCCTGGTATTCAGCAGTTCCCTCAATAAATATCTCTGAGAGACTCCTATTGATAGAGTTAGAATGGCTTGGGGAAAGGGTTACTAAAACCCTAATGGGCGACCTAATGGACGGCGCATTCTTGAGGCCCAACACAGTTCGTGTTGAGGCAACACAGTCCGTATTGGCCTCCAGAATGTCCATTAAATCGACCCAAAGTCACCACACGGTCCGTGTTGAGTCCAATTCAGTCTGCGTTGGGCTGATTTCTCATAGAAATCAGTTCCCAACATTCCTAAACATAATAAGGTATTACTTAGGCTACATACATTATTCCAGGGCACTGACTTGTGTAACCCAGTAGGACCAAATAATATAGTTGTAATAAAACATATTTAATTACCAAATATAGAGGTCACTAGCAAGACACATAATCACTATATTATATTGGTTTAAACATCATCTATATCGAACATTGTCAGGACATTCCCGGTAATCTGCCACTTGTCCCACAAGTGTTCGATTCCTTAAATTTCCTTGTCACTTAATGTCTCTAGTTCGGATAAGGTAAGCTAAAGTCATCCTTATGTGAGACCCGAACATTCCTCAATCTCCGAGTTAGACTATGAAAAGCAGAAGATTAACTATTGATTCAACTGAGCTCGACCAAGCGTTTTCAGTCCAATCTCACCGAGTGGCCAACGAGACAATTGTCCCTAATAGGGAGGACAATGCCATCTTATTCAAGTACACATTCTCACATGATCCAACTTTTACCCAGACACCGCCTTTATAGCCTACAGTTACGAAAGGCGTTTGACGCGCTCTAAAGTTACAACAGACTATGTAGTTTATGTATTGAACTCAGGATGTAGGAATTTTGAGTAGTGACAACTCTTATGACATTCCTAACTTAAAGAGCTCCCATTGCGGGTTAGTTCGATAGTTGCTCTCATCACATCACTATGATCACGAAACTTGATCATCACCTCAATCCTACATGCTAATTGTGTTGATATTATCACTATTCCTATGTGATAATACAATTAGGAACCTGGTCGACAGTCGACCAAGACAAGCGTTATCAAGTTCATTAATGGGGGTTCAGAAATCGGACCTCATCCAATTTCCCATTTTGAATGCACTAACCTTTTTGGACATTTACATAATTCTAAACCACAATTAATGTAAATTTTGGAATCTTATTCTTAATGATGAATCAACAAGGTCATAATTCCTAAACAATTCATGTAAACTTGACTTGTTAATATTCCGGAATGTGTTCAATACCTATTGCCCATGCATGACTATCATGTTATAACTACAACAGGGGTTTAGTCCACAATACTTGCAATGAACCTCGCACATATACCATCTCACTAATGACCTTTCATACAGGAAGAAATTTCCGGAACTCATGTTTGGATTCATAGTGAGCTTTAGTTCCTTTGGTTGAGTGATAACTCCTATCAACAAGGCTCCATTTCTCTCGCAAGGCTAGAAACATCACCTAGTTCTGAAATGAACTTCACAATCCTAACAGTTTCTTTCACAGCTTCTAAAGTCGTGTCATGCTTGTCTTATTTTGTAGAATTAAACGCATGTCATGTTAGGAACTTCTTCCAGCTCACCTCAATACCACTCAAGCAGATCATATAATTTCTCTAACCTTTCAGATAATCATATTTCTCTGTCATAAGTGTAGCATCAATGCAACTCTTCACACTTAGCTTTTATCAACCACTTTAGACTTAGGACACATCCTTAGTTTTGCTTATACATATACAATGTATATGTTATATTGGGCTTTGAACATCTCGTGGCATATATTAATCTCACGCCTGAAGCCTGCGTTATATGTCTCATCCTTTTAGATCTTCTAATTGTTTTGAGACAATCATATTCCCAAAACATATGCCATGATTTATGGAAATTAATCCATCTCGAAGTGGATTGAACTATTCAACACCTAGTTAACTTTGATTCAAACAATCAAAATCTTTAATCTAACATTATAGATCTTGTCTCCAAGAAAATTCTTAGCCCCACCAATCCTTCACTTTGAAAATTATTCCCAAGTCAACCTCAGTAGACGCAACATGGAAATCTTCCTCTTAGTAGGCAGTATGTTAAACACATATAATATTTGAAAACGCATTGCTCCCACTAAACTTCTTGTAAACACAATATTATCTTTGGCACTGTAGACACCGGATTTTGTACCGGTATTAGTTTTAGTTATTTGTAAAAATAAGCTAGCCGAGTAGTTTGGAAGCATGCAAGCCCATTTCTTTTCTAGCCCGAGAGCAACGGTCCAACCCGGCTGAGTTCGGTAAGGCCAAAGCCTATTTCAGCTTGGCGTGAGCCCGTCTGGGTTGCTGGGCCAAAGTCTGGTTCAGTTTGGCAAGAACCCGTCTGGGTTGCAGGGCCAAACACGGCTCGGCCCAAAGCTAAACTCGCCTGAGTTTTGTCGTCGCGGCTAAACCTAAACCCTAAACGCACCCCTTGCTCCCCCTATTCCACTATAAATTAAACCCTTTTTTCCCTTCCATAAACACACAATGGTATGCTAGAGTATTGACACTAGCATATTCTCTCCACCCCTTCTCTCCCTTTGCATGCTGCTTCACTAAAGGTTAGCATAGTTGATGTAAAACATGTAATAATCTATCGAATTCATTCTTTTTATATTTTCAATGTTTTGCATGATTTTAATGATGAATTTGTGAAATTCATACCTAATTCCTCCCTTTTAACTTTTGTTTTGCTTTAATTTAATTCTAGTAGAGTCTATTCGTTGAATAGGCGGATTTGATGATTTTAATTGTCAAATTCGTAACCTTACCCCCGAATCCATCTTTGGATTCGCAGGCCGGAGTCTATATTTAAATGGTTTGTTGTTTTTTCCTCCTAAAATTCAACTGGCGACTCTATTTTCGTGCTTTGGTGTTTATCTTTTTTATGATTTTTTTTTGTGACCTAATTTGTGATTGGCGCAAGGAGCAAGCCGGTTTGGTTCAATTCATGAACCCAGACGGGTTTTTACTTTCTCTTTTTTTTTTACCGTGGTTTCTTTTTCTCCTTTTCTCGTGGGATCCGCAGTCGAGAACCCGTCTTGGTTCCAGCTATGAACCCAGACGGGTTCCTGGTGTTTTTTTTTTCTTCGTTTTTGTCTTCTTCCCTTTCTTTTTTTAAAAGGTGAATCTTGGGCTCACGGCACATAAATCTTTTTTTTTAATCCGTTAACGAAAACATTCTTAAAAGTTCAACCTTATTTAAGGTTAAGTAATCCTAGTCGGCTCCCAATCAATCTCTTTTAAGTAGCACCGCGAAAAAGGTTCATCAATTTTTCGGGATCTACAGACTGGCGACTCCACTGGGGACTTAAACTTAAAAAGAGGGTAAAACTTGAAAGAATTAAATTTTAGTGTTTTTTGTAAAAAAAGGGAGGAATTAATTTATTTCACATTTTTATCATTGTTTTAGGCATATTGCATACCAGGCTACTCTTGGGCCTTTATGGCTGGGGAGCACAAAAGCGTTGGTTTAGGTTTTAAAACTAGGAATCAATCCCGAGAGCGGGAGGTCACTACTTGTGGGATGCACTTACATCGCCAAGCATTTGATCTCTTCTCTCCCCGTGTTACACTCTAAAGGTTTCCTTGAAACCCAAAGAGCAACACCCCACACATTTTTCCTATGAATTCCATAAGGAAAATGCACCGTGGCGAGAACATGTGGTACCCTGTTCATCTCCCTAAACCTAGAAAAACCCTGAATCTAAAGCCATGGTTAGGCTCATCCCGCATCTATATGTCATGTGATTTAATCCTGTAAAAGTTGAGTCCAAGTGTCTAGCCCGATCATGAGTGGGACGTCATTTTAGCCCGCGTAGGATCAAATGAGAGACGGACTGGCCCAAAACCCAGACGGGTCTGCTGTGCCTGGCCTAGTTGGACTCACTGTGGAATCCTGTCTGTGCCTATTTGAAAGGGAGGAATTACAGTTCAAACCCAGACGGGTTTGGGCCTGTTTTTCTTCTCCTTCCACATCGTACCAAACTGTTCGATACTGCAGTCAACCCAATCCACTTACTATTGATCCTATTCGGCCCTTTATGACGCTCCTTGAGTCAATGTCAGTCCTGTCAGTCATCATGCTAGGTCCATATAGAATTAGGACATGCACTCCCATAAAAGTGGGTGAGTCACCTTTGTGTCAGCATGTAGGCGTCGTGTCCATGTCCTAGGTTCATATAGGTCTATTAAGTCATGCATGCATTGGGCGGGTGGCGTAAAAGTTCTTTCGAGCACTAGTCAGTTTCCATGCAGGCAAGATAACAGATCATCTCCGAGCCCACATCCGTGACCCACGAACCGGCAGGCTCATTTACAATCCCAACTACAGACCGCCTGCCCAATCCAATGAATCCAGTGAATCCACCATGACCACTAGGGTGCCTAGCCCCCCTCAGAAAACTGTTGAGACTAATTCCATCCAACGGAGGCCGTAAACCTTTCTTATTTTCAGTTTAGCTTGCTTCACTTAGAAAAATCTGGACGAGATCTCAAAAGTTTTTGAAACCTTTTCCTTCAAACCTTCTGATTTTGAGACAAGTTATGAAAGTTGTATCTGACTGCTTTGACTATCTTAGAAAGTATAAATGTGCGTGCCGCAAATCTTTGGGCTAAGTTTAGTTGATTGAGCCCCATCCCGTGAGTCCACATTGCCTAAATTTTGAATTGATCAATTTTATCAATTCCATGGTCCCTTGAGCGACTCACCCATTAGTTGCATCTCTAGAACTTGTTTTGCATCTTGCTTGAGACTACAGATTTGCATTGCACGCTGTGACAAAGTGATTAAGGCATTCGATTTTATTCTGATAAGCTACATAGCTAAATAGCCTTCCTTACATTATATTCACCGTTCTTTTAGCCCCGCCTAGCCTTTGTTTATCCTTTTTTCATGATTGAACCCTGACAATACGAACCTTGGCCTCTGATATCCAGTATCCCTTTTCCATGCTTGGTTGGATGAGAGTTTGTCTTTTTTTTTTTGGAAGTTTGAGAGAATCTGAAAGTCCCATATCTTGAGCGATTGGTATTTGGTTATGTTGTTCATATATTATATCAAAGTCGAAGATTCCATAGATATTCTTCTCCCCGATCACCCACAAAAAAGAGTAAAAAAAAAAAGAAAAGAGTTTCAAAAATAAAAGGGTGATTAGGGAGATTCAATTTAAAGTTCAGAAAACTTTGACCTGGTTGTATTCAATTGAGATGTTTCAGGGTGAAAGGTGAAATGTCTTGCATACATTAAGCAAGAAGGAGAGTTCAGAGTGTTTTATTCGTTGAAAATCAATCCAAGCATGGCTCTTAACTCCTCATTCCCAAATTTTACCGCTCCTTACCCTAACCTAAGCCCCGTTGCAACCCGAAAAAGTCTTTTTGATTGTCACTTGTGCATTGCATACCAGTAGTGGAGAGTGCGGTTCTTACCAAGCTTATGGTAGTTTGTTTCTATTGGTTTGAGTACGAGAAAACACACATACCTATTCAAAATTGAGTGTTTGAGTGTTTGTTCTTTCCTATGTGAGGTTTGCTCTTTTAACTGACCTACGTCCATAACTAACCGCGCACATTTGCATTATTCTTAGAACTGTTGGCGGATTTATGCCTCTGAAGTACTTGTTCTCTCCTTTGGGATTCGAAAATTTCTTCTTATCTCTTTCGAACTGAGTTTTGATCTTGTCCAGATTAGTCTTTGTGCTTCCTTGTTGAACTGATTTTGTTTTAATCGAAAATTCCTTATCCCAGAATGTCTTCGCGGCCAGCTGATTCGCATTTGTAACATTTAATTCTCGTTTTTTTTTTTTTATTTTGGTCTTTTTCGTTTGGGGAAGTGGGAGTAATCCCACCATGTAGATTGCATATCGCATTGCATTATTGTGCATAAGGGTACATGAAAATAAAAGAAGTGCATTACGTAGCATCATTATTGCATAAGCGTCACATCAGTAGTTCGCACTAGTACAAAAAAAAAAGCAAAAAAAAAAACAAAAAAAAAACGTTATCTCATCATTGCATTGCATTGTCCTAAGTGCATAGAGTCATACATAGCGTTACATAGGTTCGTTGCATAAAGACCCTGCATCCTCATCATGCCAGACCTCCACCGCCACCACTGGCGCTATCAACCCCATGGGTTCCGCTTCCACCAGCTCCAAAGTAAGTGTCCCATTGATAGTAGGAGGTGTCTACCACCTCTGTATCGCCACCTGAGCCAGACAGGTGCAACACTTCGGTACTGCCTGCATTAAGCCAAGAGTGTTCTGGAACCTGCCACTCTTGATTACCTCCAGGCCACCCCTGTGGAGCAGGCCAAGAAGTTCTTACTATGGGCTCTGGGACAGGCCATCCCGACCATTCCTGAGTTTGTGTTCCCCATCCAGACGGAAGCACTGATGAGGCTCATCTGCGAGGGCACGGTTACACCTCGCAGATGCACCCGAATCACTGCAAAGCACCACGGTAGGATCGACCGCCGCAAAGGAAGTGCCATAACCTAAATCCACGGTCGGTGCAGGAGACGCAGGAACATACCCAGGCATTCCATAAGGGTACTGGGGCAAAGGATGAGAGGGTTGACGCCTAGACCCCGAATGATGAGATTCTGAAGGAGTACCTAAATGCAGTGAAATGCCTTCTTGCTCGCCGCACACAGCTCCACCAACAGCGCTAGACTCAGAGCCTGTCTCCACCACAAAACTGGGGGTACCACGACGAGAACCGCGGCTCCGACGAGAATTCCCATGGTCATGAGACCTCACCTGATGCCCGTGCTCACCTAAAGACATGGAGGATATGCTGTTCTCCACAGACCGCTGAAAGTCGTGGCCAAAACCCGTGTCTCCGTATTGGGAACTGGTTGAATGACTATCCTCGAGTAAAATACCTTTCCCACGGTCATCGTGAGCCGGCATGCCCGTGCTCCGCCTACTCCTCTCCCCGTGCCTTCGGAGAGCAGCCTCACCCCCATAAGACCGCCTCGCGTCGGCCATGAAGGAAGAATGTCGAGGAGGGTCCCTCTGCTCCGACCGGCCACGAGGCACGTGCACATCTGAATGGCGAGGAGGATCCACAGGACGAGACTGTGCATCATCATCCACGTCTGCGTCCCCAACCACAGAACCTGCAAGGTCTTTCTCACGAGCCCATTTAAGTGTGAAGTAATTTTTGAGGAAGCCTTTCGCTTGTTTCCATCGCCACTGCACAGAATGAGGAAAATTGGTCAAAATTTGAGCAAGTTACAACTAAGCAAGGAAAAAAGGGGGATATTAGGCGGTTTAATGTCTTCACTGGTCGCCCTTGGGTAGCCGCAAACTGTGTCCCCAGAGTTGCTCTGACTCTTCTCGTCATCCTTGCAATAGGGCCCCAACTACAACAAACAAAGAATTGGTCATATTAGGCGGTAATAGAAGGAACATGAAAAGAGTAAATAGAGGTCTTCTTCACTACCTTTCTGAAGGCTAGGCGGTCCCGATATTGTTCCCATTCCTCCCAGAATTGGTCGGGCGATGCCATCGATGCATGGTTAGTATACCAGGAACCTCTCTTAGCTGCTACAAACGCCTCGGCATGCAAGGCTCGCGGGTCATTCATGGTCTCGGGAGGGTCTGATGGTATTATCCACATTTAATGGCCCAGGGTTTGCCTTGTAAGTCTCTCACCAAGACTCCAGACCCAACCGGACGGACTCTCCATCACCAAGCGCAGGGTACTATCCCTATGCGCCGCATTTCGTGAGGGAATAAAGTCTTGCGGAATCTCGAAGCCAACCCAGGCATTCCAATTGACATCATCCTGCACAAGTAAAGGAAACATAAGCACCAAAGAAATGCAAGAGAGATTACATGAAAAATATACCTCTTCAAGGTGATCCAAGATGCGGCGCAACTCACCTAAGCTCCCAAATGGTTTCTTCTTTTGCTCGAGGTAGTTTTTGTGCCACCGTTCTGCTGCCGGCACTGTCTGGACGTGTCGGGTAGGGATAGTGAATCCCTTAATGTACTCATACCCCCATACCTGCAAATATGTCAATACCGAGACTCACGATACAGAAAAAAAGAGAGAAATGCATGTAAAAGAGAAGCGTCTCGAGGATTACCTCGAGCACCTTCCACATGCTCGGGCCGCTCATCTCCCGCGGACTCTCCGGTGCGAAGAATGGGCCCACATCGATGCAGCGAACACCAATGCGAAGCCAGCGAATGAAGTTAGCATAAGCAGCCTTTGCCCAGTTCCGATGAATGACCTGCTCTAGATCAAGGAGATTCTTCATCCAGGTCAAATAAACATCATCTCCTCGATTGGCAAACATCGTGGCAGAGATGAAATATGCCAGGAAAATGAAGCGACGCTGAAACTCATCCATATGAGTGAAGTCGGCGGAAGTGATAACATCCTCGAAGGAACCATAAGAAAGCTTCATCTTTCGACCAAATCGGCGCCGTTCGAGCACAGGCTCTAATAATTCCATCACCTGGTCCGGCACAACAGGGTCGAACTCGACATCTTGGCCACCCCAACAGAGTCTTAATCATCACAAAGTCGGACAGGGTTATGGCCATCTCTCCTACAGGAAGTGGAAGGTGTTGGTGGAATCCTGAATCTCTCATGGCGCACGCCCCATCACCCGTGGTGTACAAGGTTCCCAGGCCTTGACACATTTCCAGAAGAGGTCGAATCCTGACTCTTCTAAAAGTGTAAGCGCCCAATTATCTTCTGCAAAATGCTCCACCACCTTGATCGGTTTCCGCATATTGCCACCAGTTCTAAGGGAGTCCTCTTAAAGATCCACCATAAAAATTAAAAAAAAAAAAAAAAAGACAAGTCCCTACGGCAACCTATCAGGTGATCCCTAGTTTAGCAAAAGCTAAATTGAGCTTCCACTAAATTAGGGGGCTAAAGAAAAAAATCATTCGGCCCACCCAGACAGGTTCACAAGAAGAAAAGGGTTGGGCCTCGTTTTTGGCCCACCCAAGGAACGCAGACAGGTTCTCAAAAAGGTTGGGCCTCGCTTTTTTCGGCCCAACCAGACGGGTTCCCACAATAACAAGGAGGTTTGGGCCTCTCTTTTCGGCCCAGAAAAATTGGGCCGCTCAACCCAGCCCAGACGGGTTCCAGCGAAAAAAAATTGGGCCGATTAAGGGATGGTTGGGCTTTTCATCTAATTGCAGCCCAACCCAGACGAGTACAAGAAAAAATAGGTTGGGCCGTGTGCATGAACTCAAACGGGTTCCAGAGGAGTTGGGCCGCATCAGCCCAACTCAAACGAGCACAAAATAGGTTGGGCCGTGTGCATGAACTCAGACGGGTTCCAGAGGAGTTGGGCCGCATCAGCCCAACTCAAACGAGCACAAAATAGGTTGGGCCGTGTGCATGAACTCAGACGGGTTCCAGAGGAGTTGGGCCGCATCAGCTCAACTCAAACGAGCAAAATAGGATGGGCCGTGTGCAGGAACTCAGACGGGCCAAAGAGAAGTTGGGCCGCATCAGCCCAATTCAGACGAGTTTACAAAAAAGACTGGGCCTCGTTTTTTTTTTTTTTCGGCCCACTCAAGGAAAACGCAGACGGGTTCTCAAGAGTTGGGCCTCGCTTTTCGGCCCACCCAAGGAAAAGAGCGTTGGGCCTCGTTTTTTCGGCCCACCCAAGGAAAACGCAGACGGGTTACAGTGGAGTTGGGCCGCATCAGCCCAACTCAAACGAGCTCCAAAATAGGCTGGGCCGTGTGTTGGAACGCAGACGGGTTCATGCAAGGAGAGAGTTGGGCCACATCAGCCCAACTCACACGGGTTCATGCAAGGAGAGAGTTAACCCAGACGGGTTCTTAGCGCCAAAAAGGGATTGGGCCTCTCTTTTCGGCCCGCCTATATGTTCCATTCTAAAAATACTTTGGGCCACTATACGTTCCATTCTAAAAAAAATCGGCCTATCATCCTCGGTTCTCTAAAGCTCGATTTGAACAATACGGGTAATTGACATAAATTACTTCATTATTACTAGCTAAATCAACAAGCTAGAATTAAACATTTCTACTTGCAAATTTATGCTATGATTAAAGAGCAAAGTCAGGAAGAAGACATTACCCGGACATGTGAATGCTTGTGCCATACGTGATTCCACGGTTCAGGCACCAATATCGACGGTTCCCAACCCGGCCTAGGAGTCCATGCTCGCCGGGAGGACATTTCATGTGCCCAGTTTGTTGCATGGGGTTGAACGGGCGGATCCCTAACTTTTCTAACCATCGCTTCCTAACTAGTGAATGAATGATTTTTTTTTGAGCAAGAAATGGAAGTGGAAGAATGAGATGTGTGATTGAGGGCATGAAGAGGCCCCCTTTTATAAGGACAGTGGATGCATGCACACCACACAAATGGCCAACCGGTGGGTCCCAGCAACAAGATCATGGAGGGCATGCATTGGCCGAAAATCTATCCTAAAATCTATCCTAAAGTCACATGCATTGGCCGAAAAAAAGAGAAAGAAAGGACCCCAGACGGGTTCCTTGCGCCAAGATGTCGGCCCAGTCGCAGAAAATGGGCCTTGCATTTGCAGGCCCAATGCAGGAACCCAGACGGGTTCGCAGGCCGTTTCTTGCGCCAAGATGCCGGCCTAGTCGTAGAAAATGGGCCTTGCATTTGCAGGCCCAATGCAGGAACCCAGACGGGTTCGCAGGCCGTTTCATGCGCCAAGATGCCGGCCCAGATGCGTCGCCGGAAATGGGCCTTGCAATTGCAAGCCCAATGCAAGAATCCAGACGGGTTTCTAGAGTCAAAATGGGCCCAAATTCGTCGCTCCAATTCAAGCCCAAAAGCAATTAGAGCGCCAACTCAAACGGGTTTTCTGTCTGAAACAGGCCCAAAGTTCTGGCCCAATACAATTCGAGCATCTCCCATGAAGCAATGGCAAACTTAAGCCCATTTCCGAAAGCTGAAGCACAACTGACAGGTAAATTCTCTGACTCGCTTTGATTTTCAGATAAACTGATGCACTCCTTCTCTGTTTTATAGGACAATGCACGAGATACGTCGGTCGTCAGGCGGTTACAAAAGGACGAACTCATCTTCGGTGGCCGTCATCGGGCCTTCACAATGCGATGACACCCTTTTCAGCACAGAGACACAAGTCACGGCATGCTTCACGGCGAAATGAAGCACGTCCCCTTGATCCACCTCACGGCGAAATGAAGTGGATCACCTCATCATCACGGCACGATTCACGGCGAAATGAAGCGCGTCACCTCGGTCCGCCTCACGGCGAAATGAAGTGGACCACCCCATCATCCTGTCATGCTTCACGGTGAAATGAAGCATGTCACCCTGATCCGCCTCACGGCGAAATGAAGCGGATCGACCCCGACCGGCTTTACGGAAGAAACTAAGCAGGTCAACCCATACAGACACAGGTCTTGCACTCCACGGCGAAATGAAGTGCATGATCTTGATCCACCTCACGGCGAAATGAGGCAGATCAATTCGGTCAGCTTTACGGAAGAAACTAAGCAGACCAACCAACATCGGCGCAGGACCAAGCTTCCAAGCGTCAACTCGGTCCGCCTCACGGCGAAATGAAGTGGACCGCCCCATCATCACGGCATGCTTCACGGCGAAATGAAGCACGTCCCCTTGATCGACCTCACGGCGAAATGAAGTGGATCACCTCATCATCACGGCACGCTTCACGGCGAAATGAAGCGCGTCACCTCGGTCCGCCTCACGGCGAAATGAAGTGGGCCACCCCATCATCCTGTCATGCTTCACGGCGAAATGAAGCGTGCTCCCCAGATCCTCCTCACGGCGAAATGAAGCGGATCAACTCCGACCGGCTTTACGGAAGAAACTAAGCAGGTCAACCCATACAGACACAGGTCTTGCACTCCACGGCGAAATGAAGTGCATGATCTTGATCCACCTCACGGCGAAATGAGGCAGATCAATTCGGTCAGCTTTTCGGAAGCAACTAAGCAGACCAACCAACATCGGCGCAGGACCAAGCTTCCAAGCGTCAACTCGGTCCGCCTCACGGTGAAATGAAGTGGACCGCCCCATCATCACGGCATGCTTCACGGCGAAATGAAGCACGTCACCTTGATCCACCTCACGGCGAAATGAAGTGGATCACCTCATCATCACGACATGTTTCACGGTGAAATGAAGCGCGTCACCTCGGTCCGCCTCACGGCGAAATGAAGTGGACCACCCCATCATCCTGTCATGCTTCACGGCGAAATGAAGCATGTCACCCAGATCTGCCTCACGGCGAAATGAAGCTGATCGACCCCGACCGGCTTTACGGAAGAAACTAAGCAGGTCAACCCATACAGACACAGGTCTTGCACTCCACGGCGAAATGAAGTGCACGACCTTGATCTACCTCACGGCGAAATGAGGCGGATCAGTTCGGTCAGCTTTACGGAAGAAACTACGCAGGCCAACCAACATCGGCGCAGGACCAAGCTTCCAAGCGTCAACCAGCTTCAGAACAGGCTTCTGATTCATATCCATGATCATCAAGACTACTTTGATCATCGTTTTACTCAAACTCGATCAAAGTGGGGGCTATCTGTAGACACCGGATTTTGTACCGGTATTAGTTTTAGTTATTTGTAAAAATAAGCTAGTCGAGTAGTTTGGAAGCATGCAAGCCCATTTCTTTTCTAGCCCGAGAGCAACGGTACAACCCGGCTGAGTTCGGTAAGGCCAAAGCCTGTTTCAGCTTGGCGTGAGCCCGTCTTGGTTGCTGGGCCAAAGTCTGGTTCAGTTTGGCAAGAACCCGTCTGGGTTGTAGGGCCAAACACGGCTCGGCCCAAAGCTAAACTCGCCTGAGTTTTGTCGTCGCGGCTAAACCTAAACCCTAAACGCACCCCTTGCTCCCCCTATTCCACTATAAATTAAACCCTTTTTTCCCTTCCATAAACACACAATGGTATGCTAGAGTATTGACACTAGCATATTCTCTCCACCCCTTCTCTCCCTTTGCATGCTGCTTCACTAAAGGTTAGCATAGTTGATGTAAAACATGTAATAATCTATCGAATTCATTCTTTTTATATTTTCAATGTTTTGCATGATTTTAATGATGAATTTGTGAAATTCATACCTAATTCCTCCCTTTTAACTTTTGTTTTGCTTTAATTTAATTCTAGTAGAGTCTATTCGTTGAATAGGCGGATTTGATGATTTTAATTGTCAAATTCGTAACCTTACCCCCGAATCCATCTTTGGATTCGCAGGCCGGAGTCTATATTTAAATGGTTTGTTGTTTTTTCCTCCTAAAATTCAACTGGCGACTCTATTTTCGTGCTTTGGTGTTTATCTTTTTTATGATTTTTTTTTTGTGACCTAATTTGTGATTGGCGCAAGGAGCAAGCCGGTTTCGTTCAATTCATGAACCCAGATGGGTTTTCACTTTCTCTTTTTTTTTTTTACCGTGGTTTCTTTTTCTCCTTTTCTCGTGGGATCCGCAGTCGAGAACCCGTCTTGGTTCCAGCTATGATCCCAGACGGGTTCCTGGTGTTTTTTTTCTTCCTTTTTGTCTTCTTCCCTTTCTTTTTTTAAAAGGTGAATCTTGGGCTCACGGCGCATAAATCTGTTTTTTTAATCCGTTAACGAAAACATTCTTAAAAGTTCAACCTTATTTAAGGTTAAGCAATCCTAGTCGGCTCCCAATCAATCTCTTTTAAGTAGCGCCGCGAAAAAGGTTCATCAATTTTTCGGGGTCTACAGGCACTTCCCAGTATGCCAAATTTTTTGATATCCTGGTCAAGAAGGTCAATGATTCCAACTCCTAGAAGCTTCCTTAAGACCACAAATGGCCTCTTGAAGTTTACAACTATTCCAACAAAAGACCACTCAGTTGTGTCATGTACACACCTTTCTTCCAAATCTAATTTTGAAGTCAGTCTTGATGTCTATCTCAATGAACCCATATTTTGCCTTAAAACCCTCCTATGCCTGATGGCTCACACCTTCAAACAAATCAACCGAGTTCTAAACTTGGTTGCATACATGGGGTCCATTTTAGACTTGGTTGCATGAAATCTTGATTTGCTTAAAGCTTCTTTGATGTAGGTAGAGTCATTGCTTTCTAAAAGTAACATCTCACGCTCATCCATAGAAGATCGATATCTTTGTGGCTGACGGAGTTGTTTACTTGACCTTGCTTGGAGTAATGTTCATGGCACCTCTTCCTCAACGTTTTGACGAACTTCTACTGCCTCAACCTCGTTCTTAATTTCCCGACCAATAGGAAAACTTGAACTGGGATCAAGTAGCGAAGATTTAGGTGATGATTATAGTGTTTTGTGTCTCTTGAACTTCGGTAAGTTCAAAAACTCCCCTACTCTTTCTTTTAAAGAATAATATATTCTCTAAGAAGAAAGTATTTTGAGACACAAACGCTATCCTGTACAAAGTTTGTAGAACTGATGCCCCTTTCTTTCAGAAAACAGTTTAGGGACTTTTCCTCTCCAAATCAAATATGACGTCTTCTCTAGTGCTTTATATAATCTTTGTTCAATAATTAGAGCTATGATTAACTGCGTGTATCCCCAAAAGGTAACCGGCAAAGTTGACTCAACCATCATTGATCGCACCATATCTAATAAGGTGTGATTCATCTTTTTAGATACGTCATTGAGTTGTCGTATTCCTAGATGAGAGAGTTATGAGATAGTACAGTAAACCTTCTTCTAGCACTTTGAAAATCTTGGCTCAAATACTCACCTTCTCAACCTAATTAAAGGGTTTTGATTTTCTTGCCAAGTTGGTTTTTGTACTTCACTTTGAAAATCTTTGAACATTTCAAAGGATTTGAATATGTGGCGTATTAAGTAGTTATACCCATATCTACTAAAAAATCGTCACTAAAAGTGATGAGATAGTACAATAAACCTTCTTCTAGCACTAGTGCTCATAGGCCCACATACATCAATATGTTTGCATCCTAATAAGTCATTAGCTTGTTCCTAATTCCAATAAGAGGTGATTTTATTCATCTTACCCATAAGGCATGCTTTATAAACATTGAACTATTCAAAGTTTAGATTTTCCAAAATCCTGCACTATGCAGTTTCTGAATGCATTTCAGATTAATATGACTTAAGCTTATAGTGCCAGAATTATGTTTCATTTGAGTCATTTGTTCAAACTCTTGGCTCAACGATTAGCATCCTTTCGATCGTATCTAGGTGCTCTCATTGTTTCACCAAGACTACTTCATTTTTGAAATCTTCAAACTATTTTAACATTTCAGCTTCAGATGAATCTCATAAACATAAATCACCATGTGTTATTTTATTCATCTTTGAAGATTTGAAGTAATTCATCCCTTATACTTGTGCTCAATTGGACTACATAATGTATGAGTGTTTGTTGGCACATTTACTCTTTCTAATAAAAGGTATAGTCATCTTTGCAGACATCATATGTTTAAAGTCTTATTATTCAAAAATCTATCACAGTGACGCTTCCGAATGCGGTATTTGCACGACTTAATATATAGTTACAAGGTTTATGTTTGAACATGAGTTATTCCTTTTAAACCTCTTGGTTTCGATGTGTTGGTGTGTTTATCTGTGATCCTCTCGCTCTAATTGAGAGCTTTGATAAGTCATTTTTATATAGAGTTTTTAGGGCTCAAAACATGTCAGTTCCATGCCTTTTACATCTGAAAACCCGTATTTTTATGTCAATTTCTGTGATTTATACACTTGTTCGCGAGATTGGTGTGCTTTGCAGGAATTGGTGGAATTATATCAAAAAGCATGAAGAATTGGAGGAAAAGTGAGAAAAATGAAAGAGAAAAAAAAAGGAGTTGCAGAGAAAAAAAGAAAGAAGGAAGAACGACCCAATTTTGCCATGGCCCAAACCCAGCTGTGACGGAAAGGCAAGGCGTAGCCAGCGTTTTAAAACGCAGCCAGTGCCTTGCCCAGAGATTTTGACAGCCGAGAAGAAGCAAAACGCAGCCAGCGCTTTCTGGGCGCTGCCAGTGCCCAGACACGGAAGAATCCCACTTTTAGACAAAACGCAACCAGCGTTTCTAAAACGCAGCCACCGTTTTGTGCCCTAATCCGGCCCTATTAAAAGGAATTCGAGTCCGCCATTTCCAGAGGCTTCTTTTTAGTTAGTTTTTATGATCAGTTGTCGAGAGTTTTTAGAGAGCTCTTTAGGGTAGATTTTAGATACTTTCTTTATAGTTAATTCACAAACATTGTTATTAGATTAGATTATTGCTTATGATCGAAGAACACGAAAGAGATCGATTCGGGTGAGACGAAGAGATCGATTCCGCCAATTCGAACACGATTATTTCTATTTTACTTTCATGTTTTCTTGTTATTGTTTAGATTTTGCGATGTTTACTTCCAGTAATATGAGTAGCTAACTTCCTTTGTTTGGGGGATAAACTTGATGCCTTTTGATTGAATTTGAATACAGTCTCGATATTAGGGTATCCTTTTATTCGTTTAATCTGCGTGTATTGTATAGCATGGTAATTTTGGCAACAGAACGACAGTTTGAGTCTTTACCTGGTTTTAGATTCTCGACGATAGAACGACAGTTTGAGTCTTGAATTGGAAGGCGTAGATTGAATAGGTTTAGAAAATAGTTAGACATAATGATTCTTGCCTAGGGTCAATTTATAATCAGATTTTTATCTTTGATTTGATTAAATAGTTAGATATAATGTTTAGTTTAATCACTGTATCTCACTTCGGATCGAAAGATCGAAGTGATAAGGCCCAGAAAGTTTATAGACCCCGAATTATCCTTTGAGCTGCACTAGGATTGTTGATAATTTTATTGATTGACTAGAGTGGCTTCCCCTGAACGTTTTTTAATTAATTGGTTAAACTCTAAAAATTCCCGCTTTCTTAGTTTAGTTTTAGAAAACCTTACCACAACCCTTGGATCGACCTAGCATTCATTGTAGCGAACTAGTTCAGTGCGTGGTTGAACGTAAATCCCTGAGAGAGAACGATATTTTATTACTACACAGACCCGTACACTTGCGGTACACAGACACCTATTAGTTTTAGGTCTGTCAAGTTTTTGGCGCCGTTGCCGGGGACTTTTTCCCCCAACCGCCATTGGACGAACGCGCTCTGGGTGTCTAGGTTTTTATCGCTGTTCCTTTAAACCCTAAAATCAAATAAAAAATAAAAATTTTTAAAATCTAAAAATATGACAATGCTTTGTTTTCCTTAAGATAAACGTGAATTATTTTGGCGATATTATGAGCGATTAATTGTTGTTCCTGTTCCAGATCATATCACGTTAGGAGAATCTGAAATTCTTGCTATTATTTTTGAAGGTGTAAATGCGGAAACACGTAATCTGCTGAATTGTCTAGGTCTTCATGATAAACCATTTAATGAAGCTATGAAATTACTTAGATTGCTTGCAGATGACACCTATAAATTTGAAACTTCTAACTGTCTATCTGAGTACCTTGATCCTTGTGCCTATCATGCTATTTCTTATATGCAATCTCGTAATTCAATTGCCTGCACTTTATGCAATTCTTCTGAGCATGATGATTCTGCTTGCCCTAGGGCTACTCAATTTACTGACTTGACGGACTTGTTGCAGGCCAATGGCTCTAGTTCTAATTTTGGTGATGCAATATGTGATGATAGCAAGTCCCCATTCCCCTTAGAAGTCAATTTTGATGATCCTTCTAGTCCTAGTTTACTTGAAAACACTATTTTGCATGATACTCCCTTACCTTTTTCTCAGTCGACGGAGTCTGAGGTGAGTGAGACTTTTGAGTTAGATACTAGGAGTGATGATGATTTTCATCATGAGTCAGTTAAAATTATTAATGAGGAACCTAGCGAAAAGATTGATAATGAATTAAATTGTTCAAATAAGGATTCTGATAATATTATACTCACTGATTCTGACGATTTAGTCCTTGCCTCTATTCCTATTTCACTACCTTCAGTTTTACCAAAAACCTTTGAGGAACCTACGCCTAATGAAAAGACCTTTGATGTTCAAATTAATGTTTTTGATGAGGACAATACTGGTGAAACTAACAATATTTTTGATGAACTGTCCTTAGGTAATGACCCCTCTCTTGATCCTTATTGGATACACCTAGAGAACATTCCTAGAAAATTCTTGTGGACCACATATTTTAATTCTTTTGATTTTTCTAGTAAATTTGATTTATTACTGAGAGCATTACTAACGTTTTATCTTATAAGATTCCAGTGGCTCTCTTGTTTACTAGCTTGCAAACCGCATGAAGGAGAGTTTGACAAGCTATTAAGGGCATTGACGGCATCCGTAACGAAGACCCGGACCTTCAATTAGCGCAAAGATTGCTTAAGGATCCCGATGAGTAGGGTCCATAACGTCGAGCTAACGACGTTAAACAAAGCAACCCCGAGGAGGTACATCAATATCTAATATCCATTCGTCCCCACTTTTTTATTATTTCTTTCAGTTTTTACTCTTTAGTAATTTTTATTTTGATGTTTACTAATTTTTCTTTCTTTAGTGTGTAGTGAAAAAGAAGAAATTCAAGAAATTTATGACTTTTATTAAAATTTTTATTTTTAACCTAATAAGTTTTATGTTGGTAGATGTTTGTAGGGATTATTGGTATATCATATAGTAGGGAAAATAAAGAGCAAATAAAGAAGAAGAGAGAAAACAAGAAAAATTGGCCAAAAATCGAATAACCATCATCAGGTGAAAAAACGCAGCCTGCGTTTTCAAAACACTGGCAGTGCCTCGTCCAAAAGGTTCAGGTACGTAATTTTTGCAAAACACTGCCCGCGTTTTAAAAACGCTGGCTGCGTTTTGTTTGTTTGCCCAAAAATTTTTGCCTGTCTTTGGTTTTTAATCGGGGCCCCTCTTTTTCTTTTCAATTGAAAACTTTTTCTCCTCTCTTTTTCCCTAACCCCCGACGACCCTACTCCCAAAACACCACCCGCTCCCAACCACCACCATCGACCTCGCCGTCGACGTCGCCGGCGCACACACCACCGCCGCCCACCACACTTCCACCTTCTCTTCTCTCTCTCCTATTCTCACTTGCACTCTAACACTTTAAATTCTCATGTTCACATTCCTCTCATTACAAGTTCAAGGTATGAAATTCTCAACTCTTTCTCTTGTTCTTTGATTATATACTTCGATTATGGTATGATTTTGATTGAATACTTAAGTTTATTGTGTAATTTATTGACTTAATACCATATACTATGTCCAAATTTCGAATTTCCTTATTTGGGTTTGATTCTTGGATTGAATTCTTGATTAGGGCATGAATTGAGTTGTTGATTTTTGATCCTTCTTGTTCCAGAATAGAGTGAATTGTGATGTTGGGTATATTGTGAGAGCAATGTGATGTTTAATTTGAGAAATTTAGGTTTAGATTTTGATGGTGATACTCTGTTTTTGGTGTGATTTTAGGTTAGATTTATCTTAATTTCAATCCCTAGTATCAAATAAGCATGGGGGAGTATTAGTTCTAAGTTCATGCTTTGAAATCATGCTTATTTGATACCTAGTGTTCTTCTTGGTAATGGTATTGATTCTGTGAGTGTTTTTAGATGGTAACGATGAAAATTTCGAGCTTCTCCGGACCTCCGGGGGATGATGATGGAGCCGGTGGAAGCCGGAAGCGCAAAGCTACAGTGGCCAACGCCTTCGAGGGACTCGAGGAGCTAGAACCCCTTCAACTTAGAAGGAGAGACCAAAAAGAGGTACGATTCCCTTTCCCAACGCGCCCTCATCCCCACCAAATATATGCATGAACCTTTCTTGCGTAATTGCGGCATATTGGATGATGTTTTGTGGATGTTAGGACGTTGCAATATGTCTAACATTGCTAGGCTTGGCGAACCGACCTATAGGGGGATTACCCTTGAATTCTTGTCCACCCTAGTTGTGAACCTCCAAGGGAGGGATGCGTGTATCCGTTTTCAACTTCTGTGGGGTAGAAAGGACATTGACTTTGTCTGACTTTGCCCATGCCTTTGGGTTACCTGAACTTACGTGTCGGGAATCGTCCCTCATACCCTTTGAATGGGATGGAAAACTAGGGTTTCTTTCACATAATTTCTGGTTTTGACAATTGGGACCCTAGCAACACCCCCGCGACCTTGATTAGGAACCCCGTATTGGGGTATGTCCACCGCATACTCTCTTGCGGTATCTTCGGGAGACCCGATAGCTTAAACAAAGCTACCCAGGTTGACTGTTATATGCTGCGTTGCATGTTTGATGCCGACACACGCGCCGACCCCGCAGCTATGCTAGCTCACCACCTCTCTAGTGTCGCCACCTCAACCAACAAGGGCATTGCCATAGGGGGTTACATCACACACCTTGCACGCCAATACGGCTTTAGACAACCTAGGAACCCCACTGACCTTGTCCCGGGTAGCATATTTTTGGATGGGGACCAGTGTAATACCTTTGGTATTTTCAAGTTTGACAAAGACTCGTGTTGTCTTTGGGTCTATCCCAACAACGCTAGGTTTCCCGTGCCTAACCCCACACCTCACCCCCATTTACTAAGAATTTGATGTGGATGCCACCCTTTCCCGAGTTTGATCCTGAGCCTGAGCCTGAGCCTGAAATCCATCCTGGCCCTCAACCCGAGCAACCCCAATTAGACTATGAGGCGCGTTTTCACGATCTCCAGATCTCCATTGACCGGACCGAGCATCCTGTCAACGAGTTGCGGGAGAGTTTTGTTCAGTGTAGGGGTCAGTTTGACCTGCGTTTTGATCGTTTTGACGAGTCCATCGCTAACCTCACCAGCCTTATACAGGCCATGTTTGATCGAGTCTCACCCCCACCAGAACCGAGCCATACCAACCCTTCCCCACCGACCGAGGATCCTTGATCCTTCGCTAGCCCTTACCCTTCACCGTTGTCTTCTGCATTGAGGACAATGCAACATTTAAGCATGGGGGGGGGGGGGGGGTTGAATATTTCACTGTTGTGAATATTTCTTCTTATTTCTCTGTTTTTCGTTTATTTTTCTTTTATTTTCGTCTTTCTTTTTCTTGTTTCATGCTTATTTTTAAGTTTTTAGTGTGATTTTCTTATTTTTGTGTGTTTCTTTTATTTGCTTGTTCTTAGTTTAGTGTGTTTTCTAGTTTTTAGCTTGTTTGTTTTCTTTTATTTGAGTTTCTAGTGTGTTTTTTTCTTTTGTTTTTCTTCCTAAGTTTTCTTAAGTTTTTCTTCTTAGTTTTTCTTTCTTTTGCATCCACCTAGATTGCATTAGTTAGAGGCATATAGATTTTATTTTACTTCTTTTCTTAGTTTGTTTCTTTTTCTTTCTTTTGCATCCACTTATTCAAAAACCCAAAAAATTAAAAAAGACAAAAACAACATATATATATATATATATATATATATATATATATATATATATATATATATATATATATATATATTGGATAGGACTAGAATTAAAACCGGAAACACATTCAGTGATGATTGTAAACCTTTCTTACTTTCAGTTTAACTTGCTTCGCTTAGAAAAATCTGGATGAGATCTCAAAAGTTTTTGAAACCTTTTCCTTAAAAGTCTTCTGATTTTGAGTCAAGTTATGAAAGTTGTATCTTATTGCTTTGACTATCTTAGAAAGTATAAATCTGCGTGCCGCAAATCTTTGTGCTAAGTTTAGTTGATTGAGCCCCATCTAGTGAGTCCACATTGCCTAAAATTTTGAATTGATCACTTTTATCAATTCCATGATTCCATGAGTGACTCACCCATTAGTTGCATCTCTAGAACTTGCTTTGCATCTTGCTTGAGACTACATATTTGCATTGCACACTGTGACAAAGTTATTAAGGCATTCATTTTGTTTTTGTTAAACTACATTGCCAAATAGCCTACCATGCATTATATTTACCGTTCCTTTTGCCCCACCTAGCCTTTGTTTACCCTTCTTTTATGATTGAACCCTAACAATACAAGCCTCGGCCTTTGATATTCAGTATCCCTTTGCCTTGCTTCGTTGAACGAGAGTTTGTCGTTTTTTGGAAGGAACAATTGGTTTGGTGTGTTTGTGAACAAAATATGAAGTTTGGGAGAGATTGTGCTTATTGTTTCAAGTTGGGAGAAATTGAAAGTCCCACCTTTTGAATAATTGGTGTTTGGTAATGTTGTTCATACATTATATGAAGGTCAAAAGTTATAATTCCATAGTTTTCTTCTCCCCGATCACCCAACAAAAAGAAAAAAAAGGGGAAGTATAAAAAAAAAAGAGAAAAAGAGTTCCAAAAGAAAAGGGTGATTAGAGAAGATTCAATTTAAAAGTCCTGAAGGCTTTGACCTGGTTGTATTAAGTTGAGATGTATCATATTGTTGAGGGTGAAAGGTGAATTCCCTTGCATACATCAAGCAAAAGGAGAGTTCAGAGTGTTATACTCGTTGAAAAACAATCCAAGCATGGCTCTTAACTCCTCATCCCGAAATTTTACCGATCCTTTCCCCTAACCTAAGCCCCGTTACAGCCCGAAAAAGTCCTTTTGATTGTCACTTGTGCATTGCACACAAGTAGTGGAGAGCGAAGTTCTTACCAAGCTTATGGCAGTTTGTTTCTATTGGTCTGAGTATGAAAAAAACCCACATACATATTCAAATTTGAGTGATTGAGTGTTTTATTCTTTCCTATGTGAGGTTTGCTCTTTTTGACTGACTTGCGTCCATAACCAACCGTGCACATTTGCATTATTCTTAAGACTGTTGGCGAATTTATGCTTCTGAAGTACTTGTTCTCTCCTTTTGGTTTCGAAAATTTCTTCCTTTCTCTTTTGAACTGAGTTTTAATCTTGTCCAGACTAATCTTTGCGCTTGCCTGTTGAATTGATGTGTTGGATTAGTTAGCTTGAGGGGGTGTTAAGATTTTGTTTTTGTAACCCTATCACAAACTCTTTCCGATTCTTTTTCCTTCTTAGGTTCTGTTTTTCCTGTTTGAGCCCTAATCCTCCTGTTTTCAATTCTGACTTGCATGGGGACAAGCAAGAGCCAAGCATGGGGGGATTTGATAAGTCGTTTTTATATAGAGTTTTTAGGGCTCAAAACATGTCAGTTTCATGCCTTTTATATCTGAAATCCCGTATTTTTATGTCAATTTATGTGATTTATACAGTGGTTCGCGAGATTGGTGTGTTTTGCAGGAATTTGTGGAATTATATCAAAAAGCATGAAGAATTGGAGGAAAAGTGAGAAAAATCAAAGAAAATAAAAAAAGGAGTTGAAGAAGAAGAAAAGAAAGAAGGAAGAACGTCCCTATTTTGCCACGGCCCAAACCCAACTGAGATGGAAAGGTAAGGCGCAGCCAGCGTTTTAAAAACGAAGCCAGCGCCTTGTCCAGAGAGTTTATTTGAGAAGAAGCAAAGCGTAGCTGCGCTTTACGGCGCGGCGCGGCTGACACGGAAGAATCCCACTTTTAGACAAAACGCAGCCAGCGTTTCTAAAACGCAGTCACCTTTTGGTGCCCTAATCCGGCCCTATAAAAGGGATTCGAGTCCACCGTTTCCAGAGGTTTCTTTTTAGTTAGTTTTTATCATCAGTTGTCGAGAGTTTTTAGAGAGCTTTTTAGGGTAGATTTTAGATACTTTCTTTACAGTTAATTCACAAACATTGTTATTAGATTAGATTATTGCTTATGATCGAAGAACACGAAAGAGATCGATTCGGGTGAGACGAAGAGATCGATTCCGCCAATTCGAACACGATTATTTCTATTTTACTTTCATGTTTTCTTGTTATTGTTTAGATTTTGCGATGTTTACTTCCAGTAATGTGAGTAGCTAACTTCCTTTGTTTGGGGGATAAACTTGATGTCTTTTGATTGAATTTGAATACAGTCTCGATGTTAGGTTATCCTTTTATTCGTTTAATCTACGTGTATTGTATGTCATGGTAAATTTGGCAACACAACAACAGTTTGAGTCTTTACCTGGTTTTAGATTCTCGACAACAGAACGACAGTTTGAGTCTTCAATTGGAAGGCGTAGATTGAATAGGTTTAGAAAATAGTTAGACATAATGATTCTTGCCTACGGTCAATTTATAGTCAGATCTTTATCTTTGATTTGATTAAATAGTTAGAAATAATGTTTAGTTTAATCACTGTATCTCACTTCAGATCGAAAGATCGATGTGATAAGGCCTAGAAAGATTATAGACCCCGAATTATCTTTTCGCATGTACTGGGATTGTTGATAATTTGATTGATTAACTAGAGTGGACTCTCCTGAACGTTTTTAATTAATTGGTTAAACCCTAAAAATTCCTTCTTTCTTAGTTTAGTTTTAGAAAACCTTACCACAACCCTTGGATCGACCTAGCATTCTTTGTAGCGAATTAGTTCAGTGCGTGGTTTAACGCAAATCCTAGAGAGAGAACGATATTTTATTACTACACAGACTCGTGCACTTGCGGTACAAAGACACCTATTAGTTTTAGGTCTGTCAAGCTTGAAATCAAATTTCTACTTCTAATGAGAACATAGAATCACATATAGATTTTCTGTTATAAGTCTTGAAGAAACAAATAAACAACCAACTCTTCATGAGGAGCTACAACTAATTGCATGTTCCTATTTGTAGGCTAACTCTCATCCTTCAAAAAACATCTACTTTGCTATAGATCCTACACAATTTCATAAATGCCAGTTTACAGCCGGTTTCTAATACTCTAAGTGGGTTTAATAAGGGTAGTGAGTATCATTTACACACACTGTCCTAGAAATAAAATCACATCTCAAGTCTTCCTTATATTTATTCACGCTCCCAGTGTCATACATGATCTGGTTGTTAACCGGTTGTTGTCATTGGTTGGGTATGTACAACTGTTTGTCCTTACCTTTCCTTTGACTTCTTGTCTTTGATAGATTTCTTAAATCTTATTTTCCCTTTCACTAAAAGACTATCTTTGGTCGCCAATCTTTTGGTTAAAGGGAGATCTGAGGTTTCTCATGTTTTAAAATAGTCAAATTATTTCATAACATGAGTGCAATCAATTGGCCTTTATCTAGCTTAACCGAGACTATCTGGTTATTGGTTTCATATTTAGCAACTCTAACTAGTTCGATGAACTTGGTTTTGTGTTGGTAATATTGAAATCCTTCCTCTAATCTTCAAACATTTTGAAGTTAAAATCGCATGAATACTATGACATTACATATATCCATTTGGCTTGATTGACCTCTTAATATTGATGTCTAGCTCAATGTTATATCAAAGACATGTTTCTTTTAATCGCCTTCAAGGCAATCTTGTGATGGCAATGCCAATTAAGGAATTGGTGTAATTGTTTTTTTCTTTCTCAAGGAGAAAACAATATTTTATTAGTGGTGGATGTTTGAGTGAAAAAAAGACATCAATAATTCTACGAGACAAAATTGGTTCATTTTAGTTATTATTATCCATAAAAAGAAGTTAAACTAATTTTAATTTCAAATCAAAACACTTCATCAACTCTCACTTAGTGTTTTAATTTTAACCAAGATCCACAAGGCCCATGGGCTCAAGTGGACTTTGGCCCAACAAAACCCGAGCCCATGTCACCTTTGGTGGATCATCTTATGATCGATCATTCAAAATTACTCTTGGCAAGAAATTTGTATCGAATACAATATTTCTTTTCCTCTGCTCTTGACCCGAAACTATTTTGATAGCAAATTTGAATTGACCTAGCTCCCACCCTACTTTTAGTGATGAACAAATAATTCTCTTTGGCTTTCTTTATTTATCCATCTAAGTGGTGTTTCAATAGGCAGAGCAATAACTCAATTTTGAGAGTAGGTTTTATTATCCTAAGCATGCAATTCTAGGTGAACTCTTTCGAAAAACGTAAAAGGCATAATAAAACATGCAATAACGAATTTAAAGCATAAATGAAACCCCTAGTATGGCCACCTAGACTTGATCAAACTAATTTTAAAGAAGCCTTGACAGTATTCAAGAAACTCTTCTTGGATTTTGCAACTTCCTTGTATAGGCTCCCACTCGAATTGACACCTCCATTGTTGTTGGGCTCCCACTCAACTTGATGTCTCCAATTACAACAAATTTACAAAGTGGATCTCTTGAAGAGACCTGATATGAATTAAATAACCTTAACTGAAATTTAAATTTAAAATAACTCAAGGACGGCGCGCAGACCGTATTTCACCCAACCCGATACGCAGACCGGTAAAACCGACTATCTATGGCCATACTAGAAGCACATGCAAACAGGCAATATTGCAATAATTATATCAAATATAACACATCTTAAATAACAGATTATAAAAGCATACTTAATTGCAACATAACACATATAAGGAAACAAATACTAAATAAGGTTTCCTAGACAGTTCGCATGATTGACAAAATAAACAAAATTCCAAACTTTATCTTAGTTACCTAAACTGATATAGGATTTTATACCTTTACACACAAAATACTCGGTTTTCCTAAAATCAAGAAGTCTAAAAGATATTATATCTGTTAAAAATATTGTAAGTTTCCTAAACTTTACAAATTTATTAATAGATTTTATGCCTATCAGCCGATTTGGTAGTAATAGGATTTAATAATTAATTTCTAAAATTAATTTTAAACCCTAAAACACACGAATTCACCAAAACTGCTGGCAACACGGTCCGTGCTTCCCAGTATTGGTTAATTTCGTGAATGAATACTCAAATAAAAATTTTCAAAACTTATCAAATTTAAAGGTCTCATGATGTATGCAAGCTCACAAAGATCAGAGTATTGAACTAGCACACACCATACAGTCACATACACATACTGTTGAATGTAAAACAAAGCTAATTGGAAGCAATTAGCTGGAATAGATGACAACCCAACAAGGAAAATAAAGATAGGCTTGCTTACAACTGATACAGACACACCACAGCTTCAAAGAAGGGCAAAGGACTATCACATTCACACTCCTACAGACACACCAGAGTATGAATGATCAAGTTCAGCTAACACTTGCTGGATTCTTGCCAAAATCCAGTGACAGGAGCTGAATTAACCAAGGGTTGAGAGTTATCTAGTACTCACAAACATATAGAGGTTCTAAGCCACTCGAGAATACTATTGAATAAACACTGATGATCCTTTTAGTTGCTGAAAATCCAGCATAAGTACAGCTAATTAGTTTGATTTGCAGCTGCTTAACATAAGCAATCTGCTTAATCTCCCTGGCTTAATCTAACTTACAATGCTTAAAATAAATACATCACATTACATCCTAATCTAACTAATATCATCCGGATTGCATTTGCTTAGAAAATAAAAGGGAAACATATGCTACGCTCTTATTGGACCAATCACCAAAAGGGTGACAACTTGAACCAATCACAAGCTTTCCTAGCTGGGGGGATAACTATAAAGTTACTGAGGTAATTCCCGCGCAAATTTTAACCTGGAAGTAACCTCAACAAATTTAGAACAGACAAGGAAAGAGCAAAATAACCCCTATAGGATAGATAACAAAATACTTAGCCCTAGAACTGGGGTTCTGGATAAACTGATAACAAACAACGTAACCTTGTTGGGATTGCTTGTTCTGGCACTTGAAACTTAGTGTTACCATGCTCGAACATGCTGGGACTTGGCTTGGACTTGAAAATGGCATGAAAAGGAACAAAAAACTCCTAGAAACCTTGGCTGAATCTTCCTCAATCCAGAGATATCACATTGAGAAAGACTGCTGTTTGGATTGTTGCTGCTGGGAACTGAACTTGGTCTGAATGACCAATGCTGATGGACTGGATGGCTGTAGGTGTCAAAACTTGTTTCACAAGGGTGTAACAAGCTTGGATGGATGATGTTGATGGGCTGGTGGCTACTGAAAATGATGTAGAACTCCTGCAGGTTGTCTGAACTACTTGGTGACCTGCTTGTTGTCGTGCTGTCATGGCTGAGTATTGGAAGCCTGCTGTTTATGCTGGATTTTCTTCCAATGCTGCTGAGTTTGGTGAGACAACAAGGTCTCTTCCTCGTGCTGCTGCTGAAAGTGCTGGTGAAGCTTCTGTAGATGCCTCCTTTGCTGATGAAGCTGATGCTGTTGGCTGTTCTTTTGGATGGTCTCCATCATCCTCCCCAGGTTGAGGAAAGTTTGTCCTCAAACTTGGAAGGTCTTCATTTGCTGGGAAGTATGCTCGAAGAACTGCTACATTGAATGTTGCTGAACCTCCATACTCTTCAGATAGATCCAACCTATACGCATTGTCTCCAATTTTCTCAGGCACTCTAAATGGTCCATTTGCTCTTGGTAGTAGCTTGCCTTTTCTTTTGCTGGGAAACTTGTCCTTCTTGAGATGGATCCAAACTAAGTCTCCTGGTAGAATAGTCACCTTCCTCCTGTGTTTGTTGGCTGATGTAGACACCTACTTAGTATACTTGGCAATTTTCACCCTCATTTGAAGGTGAAGCTCCTTGATTTGTGTAGAAGGTAAAAATTTGTCAACCAATCAAAACACGCCAAGTGGAAATTACAATTATTTAAATTTGGCCAATTATAATCCGCCATGTGTCAAAATTAATTATGGTGGATCATTTAATGATAAATTAAATGATATTATATTTTTGGCCAATTAAATTACGCCACTTATCCTGGATGACACATATATATTTGTCCTTTTTTCAAAGAATTAAATGGGCCTAAATGTTGGTTCAGGTTCTCTATAAATAGGGAGTGTCTTCCTTCATTTTAGAGGAGGTTGGAAAAACATCCAAAGAAGACTCGAAAACTCTCACACTCTCTCTCTCTCGAAGTCAAGAAGCACAACAAAGTTTAAGCTCGTGTCGTCCATTCGTTGGAGATCAAACCACTTCCTTTTGATCGGGATCAAGTCTCTACGACCCGCGTTCAAGATCACATTCATCCAAGAATATATTTACTCAACACTATATTCATCCAAGATCATATTCATCCAAAACCATACTCATTCAAGACTCGTTCAAGTTCATTCAAGGAGATCAAATCAGAGGAGTTACATTTTCATTTTGTAACAAATACATAGAGATTGTACCCAAAATCCTTTGAAATTAATATATTATATTTGTTCACTAATTTCTTGTGTTTATTTGTTTAGACCTAGAAATTTGTGTTTACAAATTTTGGCACGCTCGGTCGGACATCTCTGCCTCTCATCTCTTTCTCCAGGAACGAACTATTTATCATTTGAAGAAGATGGATCCTAAGAACAACATCTATCATGCTTTGAAGAAAGTTTCTCAAGTCAAGTAACAAGAATCAATAACTAGTGCAACATCCAATGGAGTAATCAGAAGGATGGCCAAGACTGCCGCTGTGGAGGTCGAGAAACAAGTTGCCGCGAGTGCCCCGTTGTAAATCTATAACTCCAACTTGCTGGGGGTAAACCAAACTACTTCCACTCAAGTCGTTGACCCAAAGAAGATGGTTCCTCGATGGATGTATGAAATTTTCCATCAACCATTGAGTGAAGAGGATGAAGACTATGAAGTTGGCGTGGAAACACCAAAACCTCCAAGGGATTCACTCTCCTCCGATTTGGATACTGACTCTATTGATACTATTATTATGCCCGTCATGGTGACAGATGCTATTAATTATGAAGAAGAATTCAAGACTATGAAGGCCACATTGGCAAGACTTGAGAAAGAAAGCAAGGAAAAGATTGAGCATATTAAGCGACAAGATGGGCTGATCAAGAAATTGACAAAGAAGTTAAAAAAGCGACCTGCTTGAAAAATTGACGAAGGTTCGGGAGATGAAGATTCCGGCAAAGGATCCAATCACGAAGACTCCGATGAAGAAGAGAAATATGAAGAAGGTTCTGGCTCGGGCTCATTGTCTGTGGAGCAAATAAAAAAACTAATAGCCGATGCGGTAAAAGTTCAGATCGAGGGAGGCTCTCGTAAAACACAATTGTACATGAATCCTTACACAAAGAGGATTGACGCACTTCGCATGCCTTACGGCTATCAACCGCCGAAATTCATTCACTTCGATGGTAAAGGGAATCCTAAGCAGCATATAGCTCATTTCATCGAGACTTGCAAAAATGATGGGACTGACGGAGATCAACTAGTGAAGCAGTTCATTAGAACCCTTAAAGGAATTTCCTTTGATTGGTATACGGACTTGGAGCCGGAGTCGATTGATAGTTGGGGAGAAATGGAGCAAGAGTTCCTTAATCGATTTTACACCACTCAACGCACCGTTAGTATGACGGAGTTGACAAACACAAAGCAGTGGTACCGGGAGCCACTCTTGGACTATATCAATCACTGGAGGTCACTTAGCCTTGAGTGCAAAAATCGATTGTTTGAATCCTTCGCTGTCGAGATGTGTATACAAGGCATGGAATGGGATATGCTTTATGTTTTGCATATGAGTAAGCCAACAACTTTTCAAGACTTGGCAACACGGGCACCTGACATGGAGCTCACAATTTTCAAACATGATGCAAGAAGATCAAGTGTCAAAGACAAGCAAACTTCACTCGGCGGCACATCAAAAGGAATTCCTTCATCACTGATTTTTGAAGGGAAATAATATATCTTTTTTCCGATGGTGATACACCCGAAATACTTGATAAACTTCTTGCAAAAGGAATTATTAAACTTTCAGAGTCCAAGCGTCCAAATGAAGTTAGAAGTATCAATGATCCTAAATACTGCAAGTACCACAGGATCATTAGCCATTCATTGGAGCAGTGTCAAACTTTTAAGGAGCTTTTCATGAGGCTTAAAAATGAAGGCAAGATCGTGTTCGATGAAGATGAGAGCGATGAATCCGATTGAACTTATTGTAAGTTTTCAAGTCAAAATTCAAGACTTTCAAGTCATCCAAATAAGGACTCCAAAGTCAAGATTAAAGACTTCCAAGTCAAAATCCAAGACTCCCAAGTCTTCAACACCAAAGACTCACAATCGAAATCCAAGATTTCTAAGTCATCCATCCAAATCAAGACTCACAAGTCAAAAATTCAAGATTTTCAAGTTATCCAAATCAAGACTCACAAGTAAAAAATTCAAGACTTTCAAGTCATCCAAATCAAGACCCACAAGTCAAAATTCAAGACTTCCAAGTCATCCACACAAAAAGAAAAAGGAAAAAAAAACCTCCCAAATCTAAAATCAAGACTTTCAAGTCATCAAAATTGAAAAACTCCCAAGTCGAAATCTAAGACTTTCAAGTCTTCAACACCAAAGACTCACAAGTCAGCAAAATTAAAGACCTTCAAGTCAAAACTAAATACTTTCAAATCAAATTAAAGGTTCTCAAATCGTCAAAGTTAAGTACTCTGAAGTCAAAATTCAAGATTTTCAAGTTTGAGATCCCCAAGTCAACAAAGTCCAAGATTCAAATCATCAAAGAATGTTGAATTTCCAAGGTCGAGACGTTCGAGGCATCAAAGATCGAGAGAATCAAGTGGTCAAAGGCATGATGCAGACACATGTAGATAAGTTGTCTTCCGATTATCTGTGATATAATTCAAGACGGGCTAAATTGATGTCCCCAACTGAGGAGGACAATCAAAGGTCACCGCTTGTCTTCTGGTTGCCAATACATGCTCAAGTCGGGCCGAACTGATGTCTACAACTGAGGAGGACAATCAAAGGTCACCGTCCCGTTCATCGATAAATGATAATCCAAGATGGGCCGAATTGATGTCCACAACTAGGGAGGACAATCAAAGCACAACGCTTGTCTTCGGATCGCCAATACATGCTCAAGACGGGCCGAATCGATGTCCCCAACTGAGGAGGACAATCAAAGGTCACCACTTGTCTTCTGGTCAGCAAATGATAATCCAAGACGGCCCGCAATTGAGGTAGACACTCAATGACACGACATCTTTCAAGTCAGCAAGCTATCATCAAGGCGCGCTTATTTTTAAAGGTTGGCGTCAGTCCATGTCTATAAATTTTGTACAATGTTACTCAGCTTCAAATGCACCTGTGTGCAAAATAAAAACAAAAGAAAAGAAGCAAAAAAAAAAGAAATCAAATTTCAACCCCAGGAGATAAGGCCTTCAATTTATACATGTGTTTGGAGAATTCAAGGCATTAAGTGATGCTACGAACTCATCACATGAGCTACTGGTGCCTTGAGGGACACTAATGATGACAAACAATTCGGCAATGTCACTAATGAAGGATCTGTTGATAATTATGATCCACGTCGGTAAAGGATTAAGGCTTGACCTTGGAGAGTTTTATATATGTCATCAAGAGCTTTGAAATGGATGACATGAAACTTCAGTGGATGATGATGAGAAGAATCTTGTAGCAACATTTAAAATAAAGATCAAGGATGATTATGGAGGCAATGATGATTGGATCATTAATGATGGTGACAAGAAAGTTGTTCGTTTGGATGGATGGCAACTTGTGCAACATTAGGTGTTTGACATTCTCTGCTATGGAAGACTATGCCTTTATACAATAATTAAAAGACAATGAAGGGACTACTAAAGCAACCATGATATAAGACCATGAGGAATGCAAGGATTTGTTTCCTTTCCTTCTAAAAGTTAGCATTCAACGTTATATTTTCAGAGAGGAAACTGGCAAGAATATATCAATATATTGCAAGTGAAAAATTATTTCATCACTTATGGATATATTGATGCAACTTCTATAAACACACCTACAATGATTATAGGGATGATCTTTTCTTATTTGATGAAATCTTCGTGTATATATTTTATATGTACGTGTGTAACGTTCAAATTTTGTGGAACCTGGTTGAACAATTTTAATGAAGTTCTGACCATCTTATCAAGTCAAAATCGACCTGGGTACTGCATACAAAGTCAATGGTGCAATTGTTCCATTCAAGTTTCGAGACCCGACCGCGGCTATTACTACCAAGTTGTAAGCGTGGCCAACTCTCGAGGGGGCATTTGTAGAAGACAAAAATTTGTCAACCAATCGAGCCACGCCAAGTGGAAATTACAATAATTTTAATTTGGCTAATTATAATCCACCATGTGTTTAAATTAATTATGGTGGATCATTTAATTATAAATTAAATGATATTAGATTTTTGGCCAATTAAATTAAGCCTCTTGTCATGGATGACACATAAATGTTTGTCCTTTTATTAAAGGAATTAAATGGGCCTAAATGTTGGTTAAGATTCTCCATAAATAGGGAATCTCTTCCTTCATTTTACAGGAGGTTGGAAAAACATCCAAAGAAGACTCGAAAACTCTCATATTCTCTCTCTCTCGAAGACAAGAATCACAACAAAGTTTAAGCTCGTGTCGTTCATTCGTGGGAGATCAAACCACTTCCTCTTGATCGGGATCAAGTCTCTACGACCCGCATTCAAGATCACATTCATCCAAGAATATATTTACTCAACACTATATTCATCTAAGATCATATTCATCCAAAACCATACTCATTCAAGACTCGTTCAAGTTCATTCAAGGAAATCGAATCGGAGGAGTTACATTTTCATTTCGTAACAAATACATAGAGATAGTACCCAAAATCCTTTGAAATTAATATATTATATTTGATCACTAATTTCTTGTGTTTATTTATTTAGACCCGGAATTTTGTGTTTACAAATTTTGGCACGCTCGGTGGGACATCTCTGCCTCTCATCTCTTTCTCCAAGAACAAACTATTTATCATTTGAAGAAGATGGATCCTAAGAACAACATCTATCATGCTTTGAAGAAAGTTTCTCAAGTAAAATAACAAGAATCAATAACTAGTGCAACATCCAATGGAGTAATCAGAAGGATGGCCAAGACTGCCGCTGTGGAGGTCGAGAAACAAGTTGCTGCGAGTGCCCCGTTGTAAATTTTTAACTCCAACTTGCCGGGGGTAAACCAAACTACTTCCACTCAAGTCGTTGACCCAAAGAAGATGGTTCCTCGATGGATGTATGAAATTTTCCATCAACCATTGAGTGAAGAGGATGAAGACTATGAAGTTGGCGTGGAAACGCCAAAATCTCCAAGGGATTCACTCTCCTCCAATTTCGATACTGACTCTATCGACACTATTATTATGCCCGTCATTGTCACATATGCTATTAACTATGAAGAAGAATTCAAGACTATGAAGGCCACATTGGCAAGACTTGAGAAAGAAAACAAGGAAAAGACTGAGCATATTAAGCGACAAGATTGGCGGATCAAGAAATTGACAACGAAGTTAAAAGAGCAACCCGGTAGCAAATTTGACGAAGGTTCGGGAGATGAAGATTCCGGCAAAGGATCCAATCACGAAGACTCCGACGAAGAAGAGAAATATGAAGAAGGTTCTGGCTCGGGCTCATTGTCTATGGAGCAAATAAAAAAACTAGTAGCCGATCCGATAAAAGCTCAGATCGAGGGAGGCTCTCGTAAAACTCAATTGTACATGAAGCCTTACACAAAGAGGATTGACGCACTTCGCATGCCTTACGGCTATCAACCGCCGAAATTCATTCACTTCGATGGTAAAGGGAATCCTAAGCAACATATAGCTCATTTCATCGAGATTTGCAATAATGATGGGACTGAGGGATATCAACTAGGGAAGCAGTTCATTAGAACCCTTAAAGGAATTGCCTTTGATTAGTATACGGACTTGGAACCGAAGTCGATCGATAGTTGGGTTGAAATGGAGCAAGAGTTCCTTAATCGATTTTACAGCACTCAATGCACCGTTAGTATGACGGAGTTGACAAACACAATGCAGTGGTACCGAGAGCCACTCTTGGACTATATCAATCGCTGGAGGTCACTCATTCTTGAGTGCAAAGATCGATTGTCTGAAGCCTCCGCTGTAGAGATGTGTATACAAGGCATGGAATGGGATCTGCTTTATGTTTTGCGTATGAGTAAGCCAACAACTTTTCAAGACTTGACAACACGGGCACATGACATGGAGCTCACAATTTTCAAACATTATGCAAGAAGATCAAGTGTTAAAGAGATGTAAACTTCACTCGGGGGCACGTCAAAAGGAATTCCTTCATCAATGATTTTTGAAGGGAAAGAATATCTTTTTTCCGATGGTGATACACCCAAAATACTTGATAAACTTCTTACAAAAGGAATTATTAAACTTTTAGAGTCCAAGCGTCCAAATGAAGTTAGAATTATCAATGATCCTAAATACTACAAGTACCACAGGATCATTAGCCATCCATTGGAGCAGTGTCAAACTTTTAAGGAGCTTGTCATGAGGCTTAAAAATGAAGGCAAGATCGTGTTCGATGAAGATGAGAGCGATGAATCCGATTGAACTTATTGTAAGTTTTCAAGTCAAAATTCAAGACTTTCAAGTCATCCAAATAAGGACTCGGAAGTCAAAATTAAAGACTTCCAAGTCAAAATCCAAGACTCCCAAGTCTTCAACACCAAAGACTCACAAGTCGAAATTCAAGACTTCCAAGTCATTGTACAGCGGTTTGTTAGACCTCGGTATTGTCGTTCTCTCTTAGGGAGCTGGCGGCCTTGGTCAAAGAATCTAGGTCAGTGGTCGGGATGAGATTGCTAAGGTAAGGATATTGGTTTGAAAGGATCACAACGCAAGAAACAAAGCTAAGGTCGGTCAAGGAATGGAAAATGGGCTTCGGAGGTTTTTCGGGATGCAAACCGGGATGAGGAAATGGGTTTTGCAACAAGAGAGTAAGGAGAAGGGGAAATCAAATGGTAACTCCGTTAGAAAATACCAACCGGGCTTCCTCTTTCAAGGATAGTCCGGATTAACTTCCCCAAAGTCCATCGAAAGATCCGGGGGGAGTTCAAGGAACGGAATTTCCTAGTTAGTTTCTATTCGCTTTCGCGAACTAGAATACTAACTATCCTAATTCCTACCTTCCAACAAGCGTTGGATGTATTCGGGATGCTTTCGCGCCCAAATATATCCCACTTGAGGGAAGGATAGGATTGGGAAATTGATTTCCTAACTAGTTACTCACTAATATTGATAGCCCAAACCTAATCACCCATTCACACCCTTAATTACCCCCTAACCCATAGGGTTTCTAGCAACTAATAATGACACTAACCATGCTAACAACATCCAAACCAAACCTAAACATGATTTCTAACATCAAACAACCATAAACAAGCAAGATAATCAAATAACAAGCAAGAACAATTAAAGAACAAGCAAAGTAATTAGCAAAGTAATTAATAAAGGAGTTAAGGGAAGAGAAAACTTATCAAAGTGTTGTAGATGAACAAGAGCAAGCAATAAAAAGATGACCCAACAATCTTTTAATTGTTTGAATCTCCAAATCTTCAATAACAAACACAAATCTTCAAAACCCTAGATTAATCTCTCACTAATCTCTCTCTAAAACCCTTAATTACAAAGCTCCCAAATGACTAAGTCAATTCCTTAGATTCTTCCTAAGAAATCGTCTACAAGGAGTATATATACAAGGCAAAACTGTTGGCCAAAACGCAGCATTTCAAGCCGAAAACACGCGTAGGACATAGGGAGACCGTGGTCACGGTCAAGGAGACCGTGGCCACGGTCATGTTCTGTCCAGTGAAATCTGTATGGCGATTTAGGGCAGACAAGTTTTCGCTCCTTCGCACCGTCGTGGCTACGGTCTCCCAAGACCGTGGCCACGGTCTTGCTCAGCCACTTCTTCCCTTAGACATGTTATGAACCCACCGTGGCTACGGTCAACTTGACCGTGGCCACGGTCTAGCTCGGCTTTCCTTCCCTTTTTTCTTCCTTCTTTCCGAAGCATGTAACACTCGATCCGAAGATCGTAGCATGCGTTACTTAACTAATTGGCACCAAAGGTCGGGAGTGTGGTCCCGGGTCGATTCCGTCTCGGTTTTCAATCCGGCTGAGCTCGGGAAATCGCCAAGAATGTTATAAAAAGGCTCGTTTTGCTATGTTTTTGGTGAAAACTCCAAAATCTACAAAATAATCTAAAACACATTAAAAACTATGAAATTAAACCATGAAACGAGTTAAAAGCCTAAGGATTTAGGTGGTATTGAGACACAGAATTGGGTCTAAACACCCCCTACACTTAAACTTTTGCTCGTCCCGAGCAAAACAAAACAAAACAAAAAAGAAAACTAAACACTAACTCCTTTGTCGTGGGAGGAAACGAGTGCATTTAGCGTATGCACCAAGCCCTTTGAACCCCCCGGCAGCCCGGGTGGACGAGATGGACTCGTGAGGGTTTGTAGCGGCTATACCCACAAAAGCCAAAGATGTAGGAGAGTGGGAAAGTGAAAACAAAACCGAAGAAAAACAAAGGAAAAGAAAAACAACAGCTTCGCTTCAAAAGATCTCGAAATCTAAATCAGGAAAACGTTATTAAACCTCCAAAAGGAACCGTTATGAGCGTCTCACAAACACTTATCCTAAGCAAAAGTCAGTCTTTAAGATTTTCGATTTCCTACATCTAGTGTCAAGCAAAACCCCATGTGCGTAAGTGCTAGTCGGTTCCAACCGAATCCAAAAGACTCCAAGGATTCATGCCCGAGCTCAAAAACAACGAAACAAACAAGAGAAGTGTCGCCCTTCCTCGCATTTGGTCGCCCTTAGCTTGGTGAGGACCGTAGGTGATGCAAGTAGAGGCCCCACACTTTATTAACGCTCAAACTTTTCTTTTTGGGTTGGGTAATCCCAACAAAATTGCTTTTTCTTTTTCTCTCTTTTTTTTTTCTTTTTATAGGTCGGTATTAGCCTTACTTTCGGGAATTGGACGGCCCAAATATGGGGTTTACCCTCCCAACACAGTCTTTTCCATACACACCTCCGCCGAGAATTCAATATGGGAGGAGCTTAAGGGGTAATAGCGTCGTACCGCTAATACCGGGCCCGTATAGGTTGGCTAAGTGTATTGTGGTTGATGTCATTCAGCGACACGCTCCACTTAATCCGATTAATGTAGCTTTTCTTTCTTTTTCTTTCTTTTTGACTTTGCATTTGCTAAAAAGGGAAACAAAACAAGCTCGGACACAAACCCCTAGAAACTCCCGACTTCAACCAGAACGTAAAAGGAATCGGGGGTTTTGCTAGACACTCAATGAAGGATATCTAAAGAGATAAGTCATGACTAGTACGAGGCAGGTCGGCAGCTCGACGGTTTCTTTTAAAGACGTTTAAGAACGACTTCTCAATTTCGACAACAAGATCCAAGAAACAAAGCAAAACAAAGCGAAAGCAAAACTGAAAGAAAAACTTTTAAGGCTTTCACTCCCTTTTTCCTCTGTCACACAAATTTTTTTTTCATATTTTAGGCAAAAACTAGAAAACAAAAACAAAAATGCTAGGTGATCTACCCTTGAAACAGAATATCTCCCCCCCCCCCCCACACTTAAAACGCCACAATGTCCTCGTTGTGGGAAGGTGTCACAAGAAAAGGGTAGAGAACCTACAAAGACAAACAAACAAAAACAACTAGCAAGCAAATGGTGGCGACCCGAGCCCACACGGCTCCAATAGCAATATTATCCCAACACAAACACTCAAAGGGGTTCGCCACCCAAAAGAAAATCAAGCATGTGACGGATCATGATGATATTCAACTCAAAAAGAGAAGAGCGGAGAGATATTACCTCGAGTTCTTCAAAACAAATGATTACTCAATCCGCGATCCGTGATAATCGAGCAAAGGGTTAGGATTTTCAAGTAAAAACAAGCAAGGCTCGTAAGATCCGCATGCAAAATTAGAAACAAGAAAAAGAAACTAATAAAGAAAGGAAAAGAAAATAAAAAGAAAGTACAAGTTACCTCCCATGTAGTGCTTCTTTTAGGTCCCTAGCTTGACCTAATTACCCGTTTAATTCTAGAGAGACGTGGTGCACATGAGAGGTACATATTCAACTTCTTCCACCATGATCGCTTCTTCTTCCTTCCTCTCCAACTCCTACCATTTTTGGACAACCTCAAGTTGAGTCGTCCCTCCGGTCGTTTGGTTGACCATGAGCGGGGAAGAGGTGATGATCTCTTCGATTTCTTCCAATGTCACTTCCTCCTCCTTTTCCAACACCTCCTCATCACCTCCGTAAATAGAACAAGGATCTCTTCCGGTGGTTTGATTTGGTGATGGGGATGAAGAAGTAACTGAGGTTCTTCTTCAAGTGGTTCTCTAAGTTTCAGACACATGGGAACACTCTTATCAATCTCTATGTCCTCAATATAAACTTCATCTAATGAGATCTCCCTCCTCAAAGGAACCATCTTGAGGGAATCATCACGAGATGCATCTTCAATTACCTCGGGTTCAGAACATAAGGCCTCGGGATGATTGTTGTCCTTCCCAATGTCGGGTTCCACTTCAAGAATATAAACTTCTTCTTTATGCTCCTGAACAATCGTGGTCACTGAATTGACTTCAACACAAGGTGGCATGGAAAGGGGCGTCTCAGTAGGGAGATTAAAGTTTGATTCAATATGTCCTTCATCAATCATGTCTTGAATCAACCAGTTTGGGAGAGGAATTTGCATTTGGTGGGAATCAAATTTCTCTTCAGGGGATTCACTAGCACTTTCATTCAAAACTATAACTTGTTCTTCCTCCACCTTCTCCTCTACACAATTGACTTCCTCGCCAATCAATTTCTCCTTCTCATCATCTACCACTTGCTCAACCTCCATACCCTCTCCTTCGATTTTATCCTCAATATCTCCCTCATTTTCTTCAAGAACTCCCTCCTCCACCAACTTAGGTTGCTCAACTTCTCCTCCACCACACATGGTAATAACATTCACCTCCACCCCTTGGATAGGAGTAGTTTGGATAGGTGCAAATTGAAATTCGTTGGATTGAGCCAATTCGAGCTCAAGACTTTGGATATAAGCGTAATCCTCCTCTCGGTCTTCCATGATTCGCTCCAACATCAACTCAAATGAGGATCCTTGAAGTGGTTGAGAAATTTGAGGTTGTGGAAAATCTTGTTGGGTTGGATGGAAGGTTTCTTCTTGAATGAATGGGTGATGGTCAATGGGTTGAAAGGTAGAAGGTTGTTGGTTAGTGGTAAAATCATAAGAAATGGGATCTGGTTCAACATGGGAAGAATAATAGCACTCACTTGCTCTAATTGTTGAAAATTGAACACTTGCGCTTCTTGAGCCATTCTCAAATGCTTGAAAGTCTCCTCATTCACTGTTTCTTTTTGTAGTTCATAGAGAGAAGCCAAAAGGAGTGCAATAATAGGATGATGCTCCAAAGATAAATCTCCTCCACTAGATTTGCAACCTCCAAAATCAGGAGCATATTGAACAAGCTCAAGAAGGAATTGTTCGGCCTCTCCCGTAGTCTTCTTCAAAAATGTCCCTCCGGATGCTATATCGATTGATTCTTTGAGAGAAGCAAAGAGTCCACAATAAAAGTGCTGAAGAAGCATCCAGTTGGGTAGATTGTGGTGCGGACACTGACGTTGGAGACTTTTGAATCTTCCCCATGCTTCAAAAAGAGTCTCTCCGGGTTCTTGCTTGAAGCTCATAATATCTTGCCGGAGTTTACATGTTTTATCAGCCGGGAAGAATCTTTGAAGAAAATCTCTCTTGAGAGCCTCCCATGAAGAATAAAATCTTGGTGGGCATATATCAAGCCACATCTCAGCTTTCCCTTTCAAAGTCAGAGGAAAGAACTACAACTTTAGATACTCCGAAGATATCCCAGGTATATGCATGAAACTATTGCGCTTCTCGAATCTCTCCATATGAGCAATAAGACTCTCGAAAATATCTCCATGAAACGGGTTACTTTCAAAAACTTCAAGAAGACACGGCTTGAACTCAAATACCGCGTCGGGTGGTAATGGTGGTAAGATGATCGGGTTGCCTCCCGTACCCAAAGATGGAACGGCATATGATAGAAGGGTACGGGGTGAATCAGCTTGGACTTCACCCATTGGACTCGAGGCCTCCTACGATGCTCGATAGAACATTAGGGCGCACCTACATGAACCAACAAGAACCAATAGAAGCATCAAATTCATCGGGATTTGCACAAACTAATTTCTAGCGTGAAAGCAATCTCAAATAACCAAAAACCAAGAAACTAAAACTAGGGGCGCTGGCTCCCCGGCAACGGCGCCATTTTGTATACAGCGGTTTGTTAAACCTCGGTATTGTCATTCTCTCTCAGGGACCTGGCGCCCTTGGTCAAAGAATCTAGGTCAGTGGTCGGGATGAGATTGCTAAGGTAAGGATATTGGTTTGAAAGGATCACAACGCAAGAAACAAAGCTAAGGTCGGTCAAGGAATGGAAAATGGGCTTCGGAGGCTTTTCGGGATGCAAACCGGGATGAGGAAATGGGTTTTGCAACAAGAGAGTAAGGAGAAGGGGAAATCAAATGGTAACTCCGTTAGAAAATACCAACCGGGCTTCCTCTTTCAAGGATAGTCCGGATTAACTTCCCCAAAGTCCATCGTCAGATCCGGGGGGAGTTCAAGGAACGGAATTTCCTAGTTAGTTTCTATTCGCTTTCGCAAACTAGAATACTAACTATCCTAATTCCTACCTTCCAACAAGCGTTGGATGTATTCGGGATGCTTTCGCGCCCAAATATATCCCACTTGAGGGAAGGATAGGATTGGGAAATTGATTTCCTAACTAGTTACTCACTAATATTGCTAGCCCAAACCTAATCACCCATTCACACCCTTAATTACCCCCTAACCCATAGGGTTTCTAGCAACTAATAATGACACTAACTATGCTAACAACATCCAAACCAAACCTAAACATGATTTCTAACATCAAACAACCATAAACAAGCAAGATAATCAAATAACAAGCAAGAACAATTAAAGAACAAGCAAAGTAATTAGCAAAGTAATTAATAAAGGAGTTAAGGGAAGAGAAAACTTATCAAAGTGTTGTAGATGAACAAAAGCAAGCAATAAAAAGATGACCCAACAATCTTTTAATTGTTTGAATCTCCAAATCTTCAATAGCAAACACAAATCTTCAAAACCCTAGATTAATCTCTCACTAATCTCTCTCTAAAACCCTTAATTACAAAGCTCCCAAATGACTAAGTCAATTCCTTAGATTCTTCCTAAGAAATCGTCAACAAGGAGTATATATACAAGGCAAAACTGTTGGCCAAAACGCAGCATTTCAAGCCGAAAACACGCGTAGGACATAGGGTGACCGTGGTCACGGTCAAGGAGACCGTGGTCACGGTCAAGGAGACCGTTGCCACGGTCATGTTCTGTCTAGTGAAATCTGTATGGCGATATAGGGTAGACAAGTTTTCGCTCCTTCGCACCGTCGTGGCTACGGTCTCCCAATACCGTGGCCACGGTCTTGCTCGGTCACTTCTTCCCGTAGACATGTCATGAACCCACCGTGGCTACGGTCAACTTGACCGTGGCCACGGTCTAGCTCGGCTTTCCTTCCCTTTGTTCTTCCTTCTTTCCGAAGCATGTAACACTCGATCCGAAGGTCGTAGCATGCGTTACTTCACTAATTGGCACCAAAGGTCGGGAGTGTGGTCCCGGGTCGATTTCGTCTCGGTTTTCAGTCCGGCTCAGCTCGGGAAATCGCCAAGAATGCTATGAAAAGGCTCATTTTGCTACGTTTTTGGTGAAAACTCCAAAATCTATAAGATATAAAAAACACATTAAAAACTATGAAATTAAACCACGAAACGAGTTAAAAGCCTAAGGATTTAGGTGGTATTTAGACACAGAGTTGGGTATAAACAGTCATCCATCCAAATCAAGACTCACAAGTCAAAAATTCAAGACTTTCAAGTCATCCTAATCAAGACTCACAAGTCAAAAATTCAAGACTTCCAAGTCATCCACCCAAAAAGAAAAAGGAAAAAAAAACCTCCCAAATCCAAAATCAAGACTTTCAAGTCATCAAAATTGAAAAACTCCCAAGTGGAAATCCAAGACTTTCAAGTCTTCAACACCAAAGACTCACAAGTCAGCAAAATTAAAAACCTTCAAGTCAAAACTAAATACTTTCAAATCAAATTAAAGGTTCTCAAATCGTCAAAGTTAAGTACTCCGAAGTCAAAATTCAAGATTTTCAAGTTTGAGATCCCCAAGTCAACAAAGTCCAAGATTTTCAAGTCATCAAAGAATGTTGAATTTCCAAGGTCGAGACGTTCGAGGCATCAAAGATAAAGAGAAGAAAGTGTTCAAAGGCATGATGGAGACACATGTAGATAAGTTGTGTTCCGATTATCAGTGATATAATTCAAGACGGGCTAAATTGATGTCCCCAACTGAGGAGGACAATCAAAGGTCACCGCTTGTCTTTTGGTTGCCAATACATGCTCAAGTCGGGCCGAACTGATGTCTCCAACTGAGGAGGACAATCAAAGGTCACCGTCCCCTTCATCGATAAATGATAATCCAAGACGGGCCGAATTGATGTCCACAACTAGGGAGGACAATCAAAGTACAACACTTGTCTTCGGATCACCAATACATGCTCAAGACGGGCCGAATCAATGTCCCCAACTGAGGAGGACAATCAAAGGTCACCACTTGTCTTCCGATCGCCAATACATGCTCAAGACGGGCTGAAATGATGTCCACAACAAAGAAGGACAATCAAAGGTCACCGCTTGTCTTCTGGTTAGGAAATGATAATCCAAGACGGCCCGCAATTGAGGTAGACACTCAACGACACGACATCTTTCAAGTCAGCAAGCTATCTTCAAGGCGCGCTTCAAATTTTGTACAAGGTTACTCGGCTTCAAATGAACCTGTGTGCAAAATAAAAGTAAAAGAAAAGAAGCAAAAAAAAGGAATTAAAAAAAAGAAATCAAATTTCAACCCCAGGAGATAAGGCCTTCAATTTAGACATGTGTTTGGAGAATTCAAGGCATTAAGTGATGCTACGAACTCATCACATGAGCTACTGGTGCCTTGAGGGACACTAATGATGACAATCAAATCGGCAATGACACTAAAGAAGGATCTGTTGATAATTATGATCCACGTCGGTAAAGGATTAAGGCTTGACCTTGGAGAGTTTTATATATGTCATCAAGAGCTTTGAAATGAACGGCATGAAACTTCCGTGGATGGTGATGAGAAGAATCTTGTAGCAACATTGAAAATAAAGATCAAGGATTATTATGGAGGCAATGATGATTGGATCATTAATGATAGTGACAAGAAAGTTGTACGTTTGGATGGATGGCAACTTGTGCAACATTGGGTGTTTGACATTCTCTGCTATGGAAGACTATGCCTTTATACAATAATTAAAAGACAATGAAGGGACTACTAAAGCAACCATGATATAAGAGAATAAGGAATGCAAGGATTTGGTTCCGTTCCAGCTAAAAGTTAGCATTCAACGTTATATTTTCAGAGAGGAAACTGGCAAGAATATATCAATATATTGCAAGTGGAAAATAATTTCATCACTCATGGATATATTGATGCAACTTCTATAAACACACCTACAATGATTATAGGGATGATCTTTTCTTATTTGATGAAATCTTCCTGTATATATTTTATATGTACGTGTGTAATGTTCAAATTTTGTGGAACCTGGTTGAACAATTTTAATGAAGTTCTGACCATGTTATCAAGTCAAAATCGACCTGGGTACTGCATACAAAGTCAATGGTGCAAGTGTTCCATTCAAGTTTCGAGACTCGACCGCGGCCATTACTACCAAGTTGTCAGCGTGGCCAACTCTCGAGGGGGCATTTGTAGAAGACAAAAATGTGTCAAACAATACAGACACGCCAAGTGGAAATTACAATAATTTTAATTTGGCTAATTATAATCCACCATGTGTCAAAATTAATTATGGTGGATCATTTAATAATAAATTAAATGATATTATATTTTTGGCCAATTAAATTACGCCACATGTCATGGATGACACATAAATATTTGTCCTTTTTTTAAAGGAATTAAAGGGGCCTAAGTGTTGGTTCACGTTCTCCATAAATAGGGAGTCGCTTCCTTCATTTTACAGGAGGTTTGAAAAACATCCAAAGAAGACTCGAAAACTCTCATATTCTCTCTCTCTCGAAGACAAGAAGCGCTACAAAGTTTAAGCTCGTGTCGTTCATTCGTGGGAGATCAAACCACTTCCTCTTCATCGGGATCATCCAAGAATATATTTACTCAAGACTATATTCAACCAAGATCATATTCATCCAAAACCATACACATTCAAGACACGTTCAAGTTGATTCAAGGAGATCGAATCGGAGGAGTTACATTTTCATTTTGTAACAAATACATAGAGATAGTGCCCAAAATCCTTTGAAATTAATATATTATATTTGTTCACTAATTTCTTGTGTTTATTTATTTAGACTCGGAAATTTGTGTTTACAAATTTTGGCATGCTCGATGGCACATCTCTCCCTCTCATCTCTTTCTCCAAGAACGAACTATTTATCATTTGAAGAAGATGGATCCTAAGAACAACATCTATCATGCTTTGAAGAAAGTTTCTCAAGTCAAGTAACAAGAATCAATAACTAGTGCAACATCCAATGGAGTAATAAGAAGGATGGCCAAGACTGCCGTTGTGGAGGTCGAGAAACATGTTGCTGCGAGTGCCCCGTTGTAAATCTATAACTCCAACTTGCCGGGGGTAAACCAAACTACTTCCACTCAAGTCGTTGACCCAAAGAAGATGGTTCCTCGATGGATGTATGAAATTTTCCATCAACCATTGAGTGAAGAGGATGAAGACTATGAAGTTGGCGTGGAAACGCCAAAATCTCCAAGGGATTCACTCTCCTCCGATTTTGATACAGACTCTATCGACACTATTATTATGCCCGTCATAGTCACATATGCTATTACCTATGAAGAAGAATTCAAGACTATGAAGGCCACATTGGCAAGACTTGAGAAAGAAAGCAAGGAAAAGACTGAGCATATTAAGCGACAAGATGGGCGAATCAAGAAATTGACAAAGAAGTTAAAAAAGCGACCCGGTAGCAAATTTGACGAAGGTTCGGGAGATGAAGATATCGGCAAAGGATCCAATCACGAAGACTCCGACGAAGAAGAGAAATATGAAGAAGGTTCTGGCTCGGGCTCATTGTCTGTGGAGCAAATCAAAAAACTAGTAGCCGATGCGATAAAAGCTCAGGTCGAGGGAGGCTCTCGTAAAACTCAATTGTACATGATGCCTTACACAAAGAGGATTGACGCACTTCGCATGCCTTTTGGCTATCAACCGCCGAAATTCATTCACTTCGATGGTAAAGGGAATCCTAAGTAGCATATAGCTCATTTCATCGAGACTTGCAATAATGATGGGACTGAGGGATATAAACTAGTGAAGCAGTTCATTAGAACCCTTAAAGGAATTGCCTTTGATTGGTATACGGACTTGGAGCCGGAGTTGATCGATAGTTGGGGAGAAATGGAGCAAGAGTTCCTTAATCGATTTTACCGCACTCAACGCACCGTTAGTATGATGTAGTTGACAAACACAAAGCAGTGGTACCGAGAGCCACTCTTGGACTATATCAATCGCTGGAGGTCACTCAGCCTTGAGTGCAAAGATCGATTGTCTGAAGCCTCCGCTGTCGAGATGTGTATACAAGGTATGGAATGGGTACTGCTTTATGTTTTGTATATGAGTTAGCCAACAACTTTTCAAGACATGGCAACACGGGCACATGACATGGAGCTCACAATTTTCAAACATGATGCAAGAAGATCATGTGTCAAAGAGAAGCAACTTCACTCGGGGGCACGTCAAGAGGAATTCCTTCATCAATGATTTTTGAAGGGAAAGAATATCTTTTTTCCGATGGTGATACACCCGAAATACTTGATAAACTTCTTGCAAAAGGAATTATTAAACTTTCAGAGTCCAAACGTCCAAATGAAGTTAGAAGTATCAATGATCCTAAATACTGCAAGTACCACAGGATCATTAACCATCCGTTGGAGTAGTGTCAAACTTTTAAGGAGCATTTCATGAGGCTTAAAAATGAAGGCAAGATCGTGCTCGATGAAGATGACAAGGATGAATCCGATTGAACTTATTGTAAGTTTTCAAGTCAAAATTCAAGACTTTCAAATCATCCAAATAAGGACTCCCAAGTGAAAATTAAAGACTTCCAAGTGAAAATCCAAGACTCCCAAATCTTCAACACCAAAGACTCACAAGTCCAAATTCAAGACTTCCAAGTCATCCATCCAAATAAAGACTCACAAGTCAAAAATTCAAGACTTTCAAGTCATCCAAATCAAGACTCACAAGTCAAAAATTTAAGACTTTCAAGTCATCCAAATCAAGACCCACAAGTCAAAATTCAAGACTTCCAAGTCATCCACACAAAAAGAAAAAGGAAAAAAAACCCTCCCAAATCCAAAATCAAGACTTTCAAGTCATCAAAATTGAAAAACTCCCAAGTCGAAATCCAAGACTTTCAAGTCTTCAACACCAAAGACTCACAAGTCAGCAAAATTAAAGACCTTCAAGTCAAAACTAAGTACTTTCAAGTCAAATTAAAGGTTCTCAAATCGTCAAAGTTAAGTACTCCTAAGTCAAAATTCAAGATTTTCAAGTTTGAGATCCGCAAGTCAACAAAGTCCAAGATTCAAGTCATCAAAGATTGTTGAATTTCCAAGGTCGAGACGTTCCAGGCATAAAAGATAAAGAGAATCAAGTGTTCAATGGCATGATGCAGACACATGTAGATAAGTTGTCTTCCGATTATCAGTGATATAATTCAAGACTGGCTAAATTGATGTCCCCAAATGAGGAGGACAATCAAAGGTCACCACTTGTCTTCTGGTTGCCAATACATGCTCAAGTCGGGCCGAACTGATGTCTACAACTGAAGAGGACAATCAAAGGTCACCGTCCCATTCATCGATAAATGATAATGCAAGACGGACCGAATTGATGTCCACAACTAGGGAGGACAATCAAAGCATGCCGCTTGTCTTCGGATCGCCAATACATGCTCAAGACGGGCCGAATCGATGTCCCCAACTGAGGAGGACAATCAAAGGTCACCGCTTGTCTTCTGATCGCCAATACATGCTCAAGACGGGCTGAATTGATGTCCACAACAAAGGAGGACAATCAAAGGTCACCGCTTGTCTTCTGGTCAGCAAATGATAATCCAAGACGGCCCGCAATTGAGGTAGACACTCAACGACACGACATCTTTCAAGTCAACAAGGTTACTTTTAAAGGTTGGCGTCATTCCATGTCTATAAATTTTGTACAAGGTTACTCGGCTTCAAATGAACCTGTGTGCAATATAAAATCAAAAGAAAAGAAGAAAAAAAAAAGGAATTAAAAAAAAGAAATCAAATTTCAACCCCAGGAGATAAAGCCTTCAATTTAGATATGTGTTTGGAGAATTCAAGGCATTAAGTGATGCTACGAACTCATCACATGAGCTACTGGTGGCTTGAGGGACACTAATGATGACAAACAATTCGGCAATGATACTAATGAAGGATCTGTTGATAATTATGATCCACGTCGGTAAAGGATTAAGGCTTGACCTTGGAGAGTTTTATATATGTCATCGAGAGCTTTGAAATGAACGGCATGAAACTTCAGTGGATGGTAATGAGAAGAATCTTGTAACAACATTGAAAATAAAGATCAAGGATGATTATGGAGGCAATGATGATTGGATCATTAATGATGGTGACAAGAAAGTTGTACGCTTGGATGGATGGCAACTTGTGCAACATAGGGTGTTTGACATTCTCTGCTATGGAAGACTATGCCTTTATACAAGAAATAAAAGACAATGAAGTGACTACTAAAGCAACCATGATATAAGAGAATGAGGAATGCAAGGATTTGTTTCCTTGCCTGCTAAAAGTTAGCATTTAAAGTTATATTTTCAGAGGGGAAACTAGCAAGAATATATCAATATATTGCAAGTGGAAAATTATTTCATCACTCATGGATATATTGATGCAACTTTTATAAACACGCGTACAATGATTATAGGGATGATCTTTTCTTATTTGATGAAATCTTCCTATATATATTTTATATGTACGTGTGTAATGTTCAAATTTTGTGGAACCTGGTTGCACAATTTTAATGAAGTTCTGACCATCTTATCAAGTCAAAATCGACCTGGGTACTGCATACCAAGTCAATGGTGCAAGTATTCCATTCAAGTTTCGAGACCCGACCGCGGCCATTACTACCAAGTTGTAAGCGTGGCCAACTCTCGAGGGGGCATTTGTAGAAGACAAAAATTTGTCAACCAATCAAGACACGCCAAGTAGAAATTACAATAATTTTAATTTGGCCAATTATAAACCGACATGTGTCAAAATTAATTATGGTGGATCATTTAATAATAAATTAAATGATATTAGATTTTTGGCCAATTAAATTACACTACTTGTCATGGATGACACATAAATATTTGTCCTTTTTCTAAAGGAATTAAATAGGCCTAAATGTTGGTTCAGGTTCTCCATAAATAGAAAGTCTCTTCCTTCATTTTACAGGAGGTTGGAAAAACATCCAAAGAAGACTCGAAAACTGTCATATTCTCTCTCTCTCGAAGACAAGAAGCACAACAAAGTTTAAGTTCGTGTCGTTCATTCGTGGGAGATCAAACCACATCCTATTGATCGGGATGAAGTCTCTACGACCCACATTCAAGATCACATTCATCCAAGAATATATTTACTCAAGACTATATTCATCCAAGATCATATTCATCCAAAACCATACTCATTCAAGACGCGTTCAAGTTCATTCAAGGAGATCGAATCGGAGGAGTTACATTTTCATTTTGTAACAAATACATAGAGATAGTACCCAAAATCCTTTGAAATTAATATATTATATTTGTTCACTAATTTCTTGGGATTATTTATTTAGACCCGGAAATTTGTGTTTACAAATTTTGGCACGCTCGGTGGGACATCTCTGCCTCTCATCTCTTTCTCCAAGAATGAACTATTTATCTTTTGAAGAAGATGGATCCTAAGAACAACATCTATCATGCTTTGAAGAATGTTTCTCAAGTAAAGTAACAAGAATCAATAACTAGTGCAACATCCAATGGAGTAATCAGAAGGATGGCCAAGACTGCCGTTGTGGAGGTCGAGAAACAAGTTGCTGCGAGTGCCCCGTTGTAAATCTATAACTCCAACTTGCCGGGGGTAAACCAAACTACTTCCACTCAAGTCGTTGACCCAAAGAAGATGGTTCCTCGATGGATGTATGAAATTTTCCATCAACCATTGAGTGAAGAGGATGAAGACTATGAAGTTGGTGTGGAAACGCCAAAATCTCCAAGGGATTCACTCTCCTCCGTTTTTGATATTGACTCTTTCGACACTATTATTATGCCCGTCATGGTCACAGATGCTATTAACTATGAAGAAGAATTCAAGACTATGAAGGCCACATTGGCAAGACTTGAGAAAGAAAGCAAGGAAAGGACTGAGCATATTAAGCGACAAGATGGGCGGATCAAGAAATTGACAAAGAAGTTAAAAAAGCGACCCGGTAGCAAATTTGACGAAGGTTCGGGAGATGAAGATATCGGCAAAGGATCCAATCACGAAGACTCCGACGAAGAAGAGAAATATGAAGAAGATTCTGGTTCGGGCTCATTGTCTATGGAGCAAATCCAAAAACTAGTTGCCGATGCGATAGAAGCCCAGATCGAGGGAGGCTCTCGTAAAACACAATTGTACATGAAGCCTTGCACAAAGAGGATTTACGCACTTCGCATGCCTTACGGCTATCAACTGCCGAAATTCATTCACTTCGATGGTAAAGGGAATCTTAAGCAGCATATATCTCATTTCATCGAGACTTGCAATAATGATGGGACTGAGGGATATCAACTAGTGAAGCAGTTCATTAGAACCCTTAAAGGAATTGCCTTTGATTGGTATACGGACTTGGAGTCGGACTCGATCGATAGTTGGGGAAAAATGGAGCAAGAGTTCCTTAATCGATTTTATAGCACTCAACGCACCGTTAGTATAACGGAGTTGACAAACACAAAGCGGTGGCACTGAGAGCCACTCTTGGACTATATCAATCGCTGGAGGTCACTCAGCCTTGAGAGCAAAGATCGATTGTCCGAAGCCTCCGCTGTCGAGATGTGTATACAAGGCATGGAATTGGATCTGCTTTATGTTTTGCATACGAGTAAGCGAACAACTTTTCATGACTTTGCAACAGGGGCACATGACATGGAGCTCACAATTTTCAAACATGATGCAAGAAGATCAAGTGTCAAAGAGAAGCAAACTTCACTCGAGGGCACGTCAAAAGGAATTCCTTCATCAATGATTTTTGAAGGGAAAGAATATCTTTTTTCCGATTGTGATACACCCAAGATACTTTATAAACTTCTTGCAAAAGGAATTATTAAACTTTCAGAGTCCAAGCGTCTTAATGTAGTTGGAAGTATCAATGATCCTAAATACTGCAAGTAGCACAGGATCATTATCCATCCGTTGGAGCAATGTAAAACTTTTAAGGAGCTTGTCATGAGGCTTAAAAATGAAGGCAAGATCGTGTTCGATGAAGATGAGAGCGATGAATCCGATTGAACTTATTGTAAGTTTTCAAGTCAAAATTCAAGATTTTCAAGTCATCCAAATAAGGACTCCCAAGACTAAATTAAAGACTTCCAAGTCAAAATCTAAGACTCCCAAGTCTTCAACACCAAAGACTCCAAAGTCCAAATACAAGATTTCCAAGTCATCCATCCAAATAAAGACTCACAAGTCAAAAATTCAAGTCTTTCAAGTCATCCAAATCAAGACTCACAAGTCAAAAATTCAAGACTTTCAAGTCATCCAAATCAAGATCCACAAGTCAAAATTCAAGACTTCCAAGTCATCCACACAAAAAGAAAAGGGAAAAAAAACCTCCCAAATCCAAAATCAAGACTTTCAAGTCATCAAAATTGCAAAACTCCCAAGTCGAAATCCAAGACTTTCAAGTCTTCAACACCAAAGACTCACAAGTCAGCAAAATTAAAGACCTTCAAGTCAAAACTAAATACTTTCAAGTCAAATTAAAGGTTCTCAAATCGTCAAAGTTAAGTACTCCGAAGTCAAAATTCAAGATTTTCAAGTTTGAGATCCCCAAGTCAACAAAGTCCAAGATTCAAGTCATCAAAGAATGTTGAATTTCCAAGGTCGAGACGTTCGAGGCATCAAAGATCAAAAGAATCAAGTGATCAAAGGCATGATGCAGACACATGTAGATAAGTTGTCTTCCAATTATTTGTTATATAATCTAAGACAGGCTATATTGATGTTCCCAACTGAGGAGGACAATCAAAGGTAACCGCTTGTCTTCTGGTTGCCAATACATGCTCTAGTCGGGCCGAACTGATGTCTACAACTGAGGAGGACAATCAAAGGTCACCGTCCCGATATCGATAAATGATAATCCAAGATGGGCCGAATTGATGTCCACAACTATGGAGGACAATCAAAGGTCACCGCTTGTCTTCTGATCGCCAATACATGCTCAAGACGGGCTGAATTGATGTCCACAACAAAGGAGGACAATCAAAGGTCATCGCTTGTCTTCTGGTCAGCAAATGATAATCCAAGACGCCCTCAATTGAGGCAGACACTCAACGACACGACATCTTTCGAGTCAGCAAGCTATCTTCAAGGCGCGCTTATTATTAAAGGTTGGCGTCATTCAATGTCTATAAATTTTGAACAAGGTTACTCGACTTCAAATGAACCTGTGTGCTAAATAAAAACAAAAGAAAAGAAGCCAAAAAAAAAGAAATTAAAAAAAGAAATCAAACTTCAACCCCAAGAGATAATGCCTTCAATTTAGACATGTGTTTGGAGAATTCAAGGCATTAAGTGATGCTACGAACTCATCACATGAGCTACTGGTGCCTTGAGGGACACTAATGATGACAAACAATTCGGCAATGACACTAATGAAGGATATGTTGATAATTATGATCCACGTCGGTAAAGGATTAAGGCTTGACCTTGGAGAGTTTTATATATGTCATCAAGAGCTATGAAATGAACGGCATGAAACTTCAATGGATGGTGATGAGAAGAATCTTGTAGCAACATTGAAAATAAAGATCAAGGATGATTGTGGAGGCAATGATGATTGGATCATTAATGGTGGGGTGACAAGAAAGTTGTACGTTTGGATGGATGGCAACTTGTGCAACATTGGGTGATTGACATTCTCTGCTATGGAAGAATATGCCTTTATACAATAATTAAAAGACAATGAAGGGACTACGAAAGCAACCATGATATAAGAGAATGAGGAATGAAAGGATTTGTTTCCTTTCCTGCTAAAAGTTAGCATTCAACGTTATATTTTCAGAGAGCAAACTGGCAAGAATATATCAATATATTGCAAGTGGAAAATTATTTCATCACTCATGGATATATTGATGCAACTTTTATAAACACACCTACAATGATTATAGGGATGATCTTTTCTTATTTGATGAAATCTTCCTGTATATATTTTATATATACGTGTGTAATGTTCAAATTTTGTGGAACCTGGTTGAACAATTTTAATAAAGTTCTGACCATCTTATCAAGTCAAAATCGACCTGGGTACTCCATACAAAGTCAATGGTGCAAGTGCTCCATTCAAGTTTCGAGACCCGACCGCGGCCATTACTACCAAGTTGTAAGCGTTGCCAACTCTCGAGGGGCATTTGTAGAAGACAAAAATTTGTCAACCAATCCAGACACCCCAAGTAGAAATTACAATAATTTTAATATGGCTAATTATAATTCACCATGTGTCAAAATTAATTATGGTGGATCATTTAATAATAAATTAAATGATATTAGATTTTTGGCCAATTAAATTACGTTACTTGTCATGGATGACACATAAATATTTGTCCTTTTTTTAAAGGAATTAAATGGGCCTAAATGTTGGTTCAGGTTCTCCATAAATAAAAAGTCTCTTCCTTCATTTTACAGGAGGTTGGAAAAACATCCAAAGAAGACTCGAAAACTGTCATATCCTCTCTCTCTTGAAGACAAGAAGCACGGGAAAGTTTAAGCTCGTGTCGTTCATTCGTGGGAGATCAAACAACTTCCTCTTATCGAGATCAAGTCTCTACGACTCGCGTTCAAGATCACATTCATCCAAGAATATATTTACTCAAGACTATATTCATTCAAGATCATATTCATCCATAACCATACTCATTCAAGTTCATTCAAGGAGATTGAATCGGAGGAGTTGCATTTTCATTTTGTAACAAATACATAGAGATAGTACCCAAAATCTTTTGAAATTAATATATTACATTTATTCACTAATTTCTTGTGTTTATTTATTAAGACCCGGAATTTTGTGTTTACAAATTTTGGCACGCTCGGTGGGACATCTCTGCCTCTCATCTCTTTCTCCAAGAACGAACTATTTATCATTTGAAGAAGATGGATCCTAAGAACAACATCTATCATGCTTTGAAGAAAGTTTCTCAAGTCAAGTAACGAGAATCAATAACTAGTGCAATACCCAAAGGAGTAATCAGAAGGATGGCCAAGACTGCCGCTGTGGAGGTCGAGAAACAAGTTGCTGCGAGTGCCCCGTTGTAAATCTATAACTCCAACTTGCCGGGGGTAAACCAAACTACTTCCACTCAAGTCGTTGACCCAAAGAAGATGGTTCCTCGATGGATGTATGAAATTTTCCATCAACCATTGAGTGAAGAGGATGAAGACTATGAAGTTGGCGTGGAAACACCAAAATCTCCAAGGGATTCACTCTCCTCCGTTTTTGATACTGACTCTATCGACACTATTATTATGCCCGTCATGGTCACAGATGCTATTAACTATGAACAAGAATTCAAGCCTATGAAGGCCACATTGGCTAGACTTGAGAAAGAAAGCAAGGAAAAAACTGAGCATATTAAGCGACAAGATGGGCGGATGAAGAAATTGACAAAGAAGTTAAAAAAGCGTCCCGGTAGCAAATTTGACGAATCGGGAAATGAAGATTCCGGCAAAGGATCCAATCAAGAAGACTCCGATGAAGAAGAGAAATCCAAAAACTAGTAGCCGATGCGATAGAAGCTCAGATCGAGGGAGGCTCTCGTAAAACACAATTGTACATGAAGCCTTACACAAAGAGGATTGACGCACTTCGCATGCCTTACGGCTATCAACCGCCGAAATTCATTCACTTCGATGGTAAAGGGAATCTTAAGCAGCATAAATCTCATTTCATCGAGACTTGCAATAATGATGGGACAGAGGGATATCAACTAGTGAAGCAGTTCATTAGAACCCTTAAAGGAATTGCCTTTGATTGGTATAAGGACTTGGAGCCGGAGTCGATCGATAGTTGGGGAAAAATGGAGCAAGAGTTCCTTAATCGATTTTACAGCACTCAATGCACCGTTAGTATGACGGAGTTGACAAACACAAAGCAGTGGTACCGAGAGCCACCCTTGGACTATATCAATCGCTGGAGGTCACTCAGCCTTGAGTGCAAAGATCGATTGTCCGAAGCCTCCGCTGTCGAGATGTGTATACAAGGCATGGATTTGGATCTGCTTTATGTTTTGCATATGAGTAAGCCAACAACTTTTCAAGACTTGGCAACAGGGGCACATGACATGGAGCTCACAATTTTCAAACATGATGCAAGAAGATCAAGTGTCAAAGAGAAGTAAACTTCACTCGATGGCACGCCAAAAGGAATTCCTTCATCAATGATTTTTGAAGGGAAAGAATATCTTTTTTCCGATGGTGATACACCCTAGATAATGCAAGTACCACGGGATCATTAGCCATCCGTTGGAGCAGTGTCAAACTTTTAAGGAGCTTGTCATGAGGCTTAAAAATGAAGGCAAGATCGTGTTCGATGAAGATGAGAGCGATGAATCCGATTGAACTTATTGTAAGTTTTCAAGTCAAAATTCAAGACTTTCAAGTCATCCAAATAAGGACTCCCAAGTCAAAATTAAAGATTTCCAAGTCAAAATCCAACAATCCCAAGTCTTCAAGACCAAAGACTCCCAAGTCCAAATTCAAGGTTTCCAAGTCATCCATCCAAATAAAGACTCACAAGTCAAAAATTCAAGACTTTCAAGTCATCCAAATCAAGACTCACAAGTCAAAAATTCAAGACTTTCAAGTCATCAAAATTAATACCCACAAGTCAAAATTCAAGACTTCCAAGTCTTCCACACAAAAAGAAAAAGGGAAAAAAACCTCCCAAATCCAAAATCAAGACATTCAAGATATCAAAATTGAAAAACTCCCAAGTCGAAATCCAAGACTTTCAGGTCTTCAACACCAAAGACTCACAAGTCAGCAAAATTAAAGACCTTCAAGTCAAAACTAAATACTTTCAAATCAAATTAAAGGTTCTCAAATCGTCTAAATTAAGTACTTCGAAGTTAAAATTCAAGATTTTCAAGTTTGAGATCCCCAAGTCAACAAAGTCCAAGATTCAAGTCATCAAAGAATGTTGAATTTCCAAGGTCGAGACGTTCGAGGCATCAAAGATCGAGAGAATCAAGTGTTTAAAGGCATGATGCAGACACATGTAGATAAGTTGTCTTCCGATTATCAGTGATATAATCCAAGACAGACTAAATTGATGTCCCCAACTGAGGAGGACAATCAAAGGTAATCGCTTGTCTTCTTGTTGCCAATACATGCTCTAGTCGGGCCGAACTGATGTCTACAACTAAGGAGGACAATCAAAAGTCACCGTCCAAAAGCAAGACATTCAAGACATCAAAATTGAAAAACTCCCAAGTCGAAATCCAAGACTTTCAAGTCTTCAACACCAAAGACTCACAAGTCAGCAAAATTAAAGACCTTCAAGTCAAAACTAAATACTTTCAAATCAAATTAAAGGTTCTCAAATCGTCAAAGTTAAGTACTCCGAAGTCAAAATTCAAGATTTTCAAGTTTGAGATCCCCAAGTCAACAAAGTCCAAGATTCAAGTCATCAAAGAATGTTGAATTTCCAAGGTCGAGACGTTCGAGGCATCAAAGATCTAGAGAATCAAGTGTTCAAAGGGATGATGCAGACACATGTAGATAAGTTGTCTTCCGATTATTAGTGATATAATCCAAGACAGACTAAATTGATGTTCCCAATTGAGGAGGACAATCAAAGGAAATCGCTTGTCTTCTGGTTGCCAATACATGCTCAAGTCGGGCCGAACTGATGTCTACAACTCAGGAGGACAATCAAAGGTCACCGTTCCCTTCATCGATAAATGATAATCCAAGACGGGCCAAATTGATGTCCACAACTAGGGAGGACAATCAAAGCACACCGCTTATCTTCGGATCGCTAATACATGCTCAAGACGGGCCAAATCGATGTCCCCAACTAAGGAGGACAATCAAAGGACACCGCTTGTCTTCTGATCGCCAATACATGCTCAAGACGGGTTAAATTGATGTCCACAACAAAGGAGGGCATTCAAAGGTCACCGCTTGTCTTCTGGTCAACAAATGATAATCCAAGACGGCCCGCAATTGAGGCAGACACTCAACGACACGACATCTTTCGAGTCAGCAAGCTATCTTCAAGGCGCGCTTATTATTAAAGGTTGGCGTCATTCCATGTCTATAAATTTTGAACAAGGTTACTCGACTTCAAATGAACCTGTGTGCTAAATAAAAACAAAAGAAAAGAAGCCAAAAAAAAAAGAAATCAAACTTCAACCCCAAGAGATAATGCCTTCAATTTAGACATGTGTTTGGAGAATTCAAGGCATTAAGTGATGCTACGAACTCATCACATGAGCTACTGGTGCCTTGAGGGACACTAATGATGACAAACAATTCGGCAATGACACTAATGAAGGATATGTTGATAATTATGATCCACGTCGGTAAAGGATTAAGGCTTGACCTTGGAGAGTTTTATATATGTCATCAAGAGCTTTGAAATGAACGGCATGAAACTTCAGTGGATGGTTATGAGAAGAATCTTGTAGAAACATTGAAAATAAAGATCAAGGATAATTATGGAGGCAATGATGATTGGATCATTAATGATGGTGACAAGAAAGTTGTACGTTTGGATGGATGGCAACTTGTGCAACATTGGGTGTTTGGCACTCTCTGCTATGGAAGACTATGCCTTTATACAATAATTAAAAGACAATCAAGGGACTACTAAAGCAACCATGATATAAGAGAATGAGGAATGCAAGGATTTATTTCCTTTCCTGCTAAAAGTTAGCATTCAACGTTATATTTTCAGAGAGGAAACTGGCAAGAATATATCAATATATTGCAAGTGGAAAATTATTTCATCACTCATGGATATATTGATGCAACTTTTATAAACACACCTACAATGATTATAGGGATGATCTTTTCTTATTTGATGAAATCTTCCTGTATATATTTTATATGTACGTGTGTAATGTTCAAATTTTGTGGAACCTGGTTGAACAATTTTAATGAAGTTTTGACCATCTTATCAAGTCAAAATTGACTTGGGTACTGCATACAAAGGTAATGGTGCAAGTGTTCCATTCAAGTTTCGAGACCCGACCGCGACCATTACTACCAAGTTGTAAGCGTGGCCAACTCTCGAGGGGACATTTGTAGAAGACAAAAATTTGTCAACCAATCAAGACACGCCAAGTAGAAATTACAATAATTTTAATTTGGCCAATTATAATCCGCCATGTGTCAAAATTAATTATGGTGGATCATTTAATAATAAACTAAATGATATTAGATTTCTGGCCATTCAAATTATGCCACTTGTCATGGATGGCACATAAATATTTGTCTTTTTTTTAAAGGAATTAAATAGGCCTAACTGTTGATTCAGGTTCTCCATAAATAGGGAGTCTCTTCCTTCACTTTACAGGAGGTTGGAAAAACATCCAAAGAAGACTCGAAAATTCTCATATTCTCTCTCTCTCGAAGACAAGAAGCACTACAAAGTTTAAGCTCGTGTCGTTCATTCGTGGGAGATCAAACCACTTCCTCTTGATCGGGATCAAGTCTCTACGACCCGCGTTCAAGATCACATTCATCCAAGAATATATTTACTCAAGACTGTACTCATCCAAGATCATATTCATCCAAAACTATGGTCATTCAACACTCGTTCAAGTTCATTCAAGGACATCAAATCGGAGGAGTTACATTTTCATTTTGTAACAAATACATAGAGATAGTACCGAAAATCCTTTGAAATTAATATATTATATTTGTTCACTAATTTCTTGTGTTTATTTATTTAGACCCGGAAATTTGTGTTTACAAATTTTGGCACGCTCGATGGGACATCTCTGCCTCTCATCTCTTTCTCCAAGAACGAACTATTTATCATTTGAAGAAGATGGATCCCAAGAACAACATCTATCATGCTTTGAAAAAAGTTTCTCAAGTCAAGTAACAAGAATCAATAACTAGTGCAACATCCAATGGAGTAATCAGAAGGATGGCCAAGACTGCCGCTGTGGAGGTCGAGAAAAAAGTTGCTGCGAGTGCCCCGTTGTAAATCTATAACTCCAACTTGCCGGGGGTAAACCAAACTACTTCCACACAAGTCGTTGACCCAAAGAAGATGGTTCCTCGATGGATGTATGAAATTTTCCATCAACCATTGAGTGAAGAGGATGAAGACTATGAAGTTGGCGTGGAAACGCCAAAATCTCCAAGGGATTCACTCTCCTCCGTTTTTGATACTGACCCTATCGACATTATTATTATGCCCGTCATGGTCACAGATGCTATTAACTATGAAGAAGAATTAAAGACTATGAAGGCCACATTGGCAAGAATTGAGAAAGAAAGCAAGGAAAAGACTGAGCATATTAAGCGACAAGATTGGCGGATCAAGAAATTGACAAAGAAGTTAAAAGAGCGACCCGCTAGCAAATTTGACGAAGGTTCGGGAGATGAAGATTCCGGCAAAGAATCCAATCACGAAGACTCGAAGAAGAAATATGAAGAAGGTTCCGGCTCGGGCTCATTGTCTGTGGAGCAAATCCAAAAACTAGTAGCCGATGCGATAGAAGCTCAGATCGAGGGAGGCTCTCGTAAAATTCAATTGTACATGAAGCCTTACACAAAGAGGATTGACACACTTCGCATGCCTTACGGCTATCAACCGCCGAAATTCATTCACTTCGATGGTAAAGGGAATCTTAAGCAGCATATAACTCATTTCATCGAGACTTGCAATATTGATGGGACTGAGGGAGATCAACTAGTGAAGCAGTTCATTAGAACCCTTAAAGGAATTGCCTTTGATTGGTATACGGACTTGGAGCCGGAGTCGATCGATAGTTGGGGAAAAATGGAGCAAGAGTTCCTTAATCGATTTTACAGCACTCAACGGACCGTTAGTATGACGGAGTTGACAAACACAAAGCAGTGGTACCGAGAGCAACTCTTGGACTATATCAATCGCTGGAGGTCACTCAACCTTGAGTGCAAGGATTGATTGTCCGAAGCCTCCGCTGTCGAGATGTGTATACAAGGCATGGAATTTGATCTGCTTTATGTTATGCATATGAGTAAGCCAACAACTTTTCAAGACTTGGCAACAGGGGCACATGACATGGAGCTCACAATTTTCAAACATGATGCATATGAGTAAGCAAACTTCACTATAGGGCACGTCAAAAGGAATTCCTTCATCAATGATTTTTGAAGCGAAAGAATATCTTTTTTCCGATGGTTATACACCCGAGATAGTTGATAAACTTCTTGCAAAAGGAATTATTAAACTTTCAGAGTCCAAGCGTCCAAATGAAGTTGGAAGTATCAATGATCCTAAATACTGCAAGTACCACAGGATCATTAGCCAACCGTTGTAGCAGTGTCAAACTTTTAAGGAGCTTATCATGAGGCTTAAAAATGAAGGCAAGATCTTGTTCGATGAAGATGAGAGCGATGAATCCGATTGAACTTATTGTAAGTTTTCAAGTCAAAATTCAAGACTTTCAAGTCATCCAAATAAGGACTCCCAAGTCAAAATTAAAGACTTCCAAGTCAAAATCCAAGACTCCCAAGTCTTCAACACCAAAGACTCCCAAGTCCTAATTCAAGACTTCCAAGTCATCCATCCAAATAAAGACTCACAAGTAAAAAATTCAAGACTTTCAAGTCATCCAAATCAAGACTCACAATTAAAAAATTCAAGACTTTCAAGTCATCCAAATTAAGACCCACAAGTCAAAATTCAAGACTTCCAAGTCATCCACACAAAAAGAAAAAGGAAAAAAAAAAACCTCCCAAATCCAAAATCAAGACTTTCAAGACATCAAAATTGAAAAAACTCCCAAGTCGAAATCCAAAACTTTCAAGTCTTCAACACCAAAGACTCACAAGTCAGCAAAATTAAAGACCTTCAAGTCAAAACTAAATACTTTCAAATCAAATTAAAGGTTCTCAAATCGTCAAAGTACTCCGAAGTCAAAATTCAAGATTTTCAAGATTGAGATCCCCAAGTCAATAAAGTCCAAGATTCAAGTCATCAAAGAATGTTGCATTTCCAAGGTCGAGACGTTCGAGGCATCAAAGATCAAGAGAATCAAGTGTTCAAAGGCATGATGCAGACACATGTAGATAAATTATCTTCCGATTATCAGTGATATAATCCAAGACGGACTAAATTGATGTTCCCAACTGAGTAGGACAATCAAAGGTAACCGCTTGCCTTCTAGTTGCCAATACATGCTCAAGTCGGGCCGAAGTGATGTCTACAACTCAGGAGGACAATCAAAGGTCACCGTCCCCTTCATCGATAAATGATAATCCAAGACGGGCCGAATTGATGTCCACAACTAGGGAGGACAATCAAAGCACACCGCTTATCTTCGGATCGCTAATACATGCTCAAGACGGGCCAAATCGATGTCTCCAACTAAGGAGGACAATCAAAGGTTACGCTTGTCTTCTGATCGCCAATACATGCTCAAGACGGGCTTAATTGATGTTCACAACAAAGGAGGACAATCAAAGGTCATTGCTTGTCTTCTAGTCAGCAAATGATAATCCAAGACGGCCCGCAATTGAGGCAGACACTCAACGACACGACATCTTTCAAGTCAGCAAGCTATCTTCAAGGCGCGCTTATTATTAAAGGTTGGCGTCATTCCATGTCTATAAATTTTGTACAAGGTTACTCGACTTCAAATGAACATGTTTGCAAAATAAAAACAAAAGAAAAGAAGGAAAAAAAAGAAATTAAAAAAAGAAATCAAATTTCAACCCCAGGAGATAACGCCATCAATTTAGACATGTGTTTGGAGAATTCAAGGCATTAAGTGATGCTACGAACTCATTACATGAGCTACTGGTGCCTTGAGGGACACTAATGATGACAAACGATTCGGCAATGACACTAATGAAGGATCTGTTGATAATTATGACCCACGTCGGTAAAGGGTTAAAGCTTGACCTTGGAGAGTTTTATATATGTCATCAAGAGCTTTGAAATGAACGACATGAAACTTCAGTGGATGGTGATGAGAAGAATCTTGAAGCAACATTGAAAATAAAGATCAAGGATGATTATGGAGGCAATGATGATTGGATCATTAATGATGGTGACAAGAAAGTTGTACGTTTGGATGGATGGCAACTTGTGCAACATTGGGTGTTTGACATTCTCTGCTATGGAAGACTATGCCTTTATACAATAATTAAAAGACAATCAAGGGACTACTAAAGCAACCATGATATAAGAGAATGAGGAATGCAAGGATTTATTTCCTTTCCTGCTAAAAGTTAGCATTCAACGTTATATTTTCAGAGAGGAAACTGGCAAGAATATATCAATATATTGCAAGTGGAAAATTATTTCATCACTCATGGATATATTGATGCAACTTTTATAAACACACCTACAATGATTATAAAGATGATCTTTTCTTATTTGATGAAATCTTCCTGTATATATTTTATATGTATGTGTGTAATGTTCAAATTTTGTGGAACCTGGTTGAACAATTTTAATGAAGTTCTGACCATCTTATCAAGTCAAAATTGACCTGGGTACTGCATACAAAGTCAATGGTGCAAGTATTCCATTCAAGTTTCGAGACCCGACCGCGGCCATTACTACCAAGTTGTAAGCGTGGCCAACTCTCGAGGGGACATTTGTAGAAGACAAAAATTTGTCAACCAATCAAGACACGCCAAGTAGAAATTACAATAATTTTAATTTGGCCAATTATAAAACGACATGTGTCAAAATTAATTATGGTGGATCATTTAATAATAAATTTAATGATATTAGATTTTTGGCCAATCAAATTACGCCACTTGTCATGGATGACACATAAATATTTGTCTTTTTTTTTAAAGGAATTAGATAGGCCTAACTGTTGGTTCAGGTTCTCCATAAATAGGGAGTCTCTTCCTTCACTTTACAGGAGGTTGGAAAAACATCCAAAGAAGACTCGAAAATTCTCATATTCTCTCTCTCTCGAAGACAAGAAGCACAACAAAGTTTAAGCTCGTGTCGTTCATTCGTGGGAGATCAAACCACTTCCTCTTGATCGGGATCAAGTCTCTACGACCCGCGTTCAAGATCACATTCATCCAAGAATATATTTACTCAAGACTATACTCATCCAAGATCATATTCATCCAAAACTATGGTCATTCAAGACTCGTTCAAGTTCATTCAAGGACATCGAATCGGAGGAGTTACATTTTCATTTTGTAACAAATACATAGAGATAGTACCGAACATCCTTTGAAATTAATATATTATATTTGTTCACTAATTTCTTGTGTTTATTTATTTAGACCCGGAAATTTGTGTTTACAAATTTTGGCACGCTCGATGGGACATCTCTGCCTCTCATCTCTTTCTCCAAGAACGAACTATTTATCATTTGAAGAAGATGGATCCCAAGAACAACATCTATCATGCTTTGAAAAAAGTTTCTCAAGTCAAGTAACAAGAATCAATAACTAGTGCAACATCCAATGGAATAATCAGAAGGATGGCCAAGACTGCCGCTGTGGAGGTCGAGAAAAAAGTTGCTGCGAGTGCCCCGTTGTAAATCTATAACTCCAACTTGCCGGGGGTAAACCAAACTACTTCCACACAAGTCGTTGACCCAAAGAAGATGGTTCCTCGATGGATGTATGAAATTTTCCATCAACCATTGAGTGAAGAGGATGAAGACTATGAAGTTGGCGTGGAAACGCCAAAATCTCCAAGGGATTCACTCTCCTTCGTTTTTGATACTGACCCTATCGACATTATTATTATGCCCGTCATGGTCACAGATGCTATTAACTATGAAGAAGAATTAAAGACTATGAAGGCCACATTGGCAAGAATTGAGAAAGAAAGCAAGGAAAAGACTGAGCATATTAAGCAACAAGATGGGCGGATCAAGAAATTGACAAAGAAGTTAAAAGAGCGACCCGCTAGCAAATTTGACGAAGGTTCGGGAGATGAAGATTCCGGCAAAGAATCCAATCACGAAGACTCAGACGAAGAAGAGAAATATGAAGAAGGTTCCGGCTCGGGCTCATTGTCTGTGGAGCAAATCCAAAAACTAGTAGCCGATGCGATAGAAGCTCAGATCGAGGGAGGCCCTCGTAAAATTCAATTGTACATGAAGCCTTACACAAAGAGGATTGACACACTTCGCATGCCTTACGGCTATCAACCGCCGAAATTCATTCACTTCGATGGTAAAGGGAATCTTAAGCAGCATATAACTCATTTCATCGAGACTTGCAATATTGATGGGACTGAGGGAGATCAACTAGTGAAGCAGTTCATTAGAACCCTTAAAGGAATTGCCTTTGATTGGTATACGGACTTGGAGCCGGAGTCGATCGATAGTTGGGGAAAAATGGAGCAAGAGTTCCTTAATCGATTTTACAGCACTCACCGGACCGTTAGTATGACGGAGTTGACAAACACAAAGCAGTGGTACCGAGAGCAACTCTTGGACTATATCAATCGCTGGAGGTCACTCAGCCTTGAGTGCAAGGATTGATTGTCCGAAGCCTCCGCTGTCGAGATGTGTATACAAGGCATGGAATTTGATCTGCTTTATGTTATGCATATGAGTAAGCCAACAACTTTTCAAGACTTGGCAACAGGGGCACATGACATGGAGCTCACAATTTTCAAACATGATGCATATGAGTAAGCAAACTTCACTATAGGGCACGTCAAAAGGAATTCCTTCATCAATGATTTTTGAAGCGAAAGAATATCTTTTTTCCGATGGTTATACACCCGAGATAGTTGATAAACTTCTTGCAAAAGGAATTATTAAACTTTCAGAGTCCAAGCGTCCAAATGAAGTTGGAAGTATCAATGATCCTAAATACTGCAAGTACCACAGGATCATTAGCCAACCGTTGGAGCAGTGTCAAACTTTTAAGGAGCTTGTCATGAGGCTTAAAAATGAAGGCAAGATCTTGTTCGATGAAGATGAGAGCGATGAATCCGATTGAACTTATTGTAAGTTTTCAAGTCAAAATTCAAGACTTTCAAGTCATCCAAATAAGGACTCCCAAGTCAAAATTAAAGACTTCCAAGTCAAAATCCAAGACTCCCAAGTCTTCAACACCAAAGACTCCCAAGTCCTAATTCAAGACTTCCAAGTCATCCATCCAAATAAAGACTCACAAGTCAAAAATTCAAGACTTTCAAGTCATCCAAATCAAGACTCACAATTAAAAAATTCAAGACTTTCAAGTCATCCAAATTAAGACCCACAAGTCAAAATTCAAGATTTCCAAGTCATCCACACAAAAAGAAAAAGGAAAAAAAAACCTCCCAAATCCAAAATCAAGACTTTCAAGACATCAAAATTGAAAAAACTCCCATGTCGAAATCCAAAACTTTCAAGTCTTCAACACCAAAGACTCACAAGTCAGCAAAATTAAAGACCTTCAAGTCAAAACTAAATACTTTCAAATCAAATTAAAGGTTCTCAAATCGTCAAAGTTAAGTACTCCGAAGTCAAAATTCAAGATTTTCAAGTTTGAGATCCCCAAGTCAACAAAGTCCAAGATTCAAGTCATCAAAGAATGTTGAATTTCCAAGGTCGAGACGTTCGAGGCATCAAAGATCTAGAGAATCAAGTGTTCAAAGGCATGATGCAGACACATGTAGATAAGTTATCTTCCGATTATCAGTGATATAATCCAAGACGGACTAAATTGATGTTCCCAACTGAGTAGGACAATCAAAGGTAACCGCTTGTCTTCTAGTTGCCAATACATGCTCAAGTCGGGCCGAAGTGATGTCTACAACTCAGGAGGACAATCAAAGGTCACCGTCCCCTTCATCGATAAATGATAATCCAAGACGGGCCGAATTGATGTCCACAACTAGGGAGGACAATCAAAGCACACCGCTTATCTTCGGATCGCTAATACATGCTCAAGACGGGCCAAATCGATGTCTCCAACTAAGGAGGACAATCAAAGGTTACGCTTGTCTTCTGATCGCCAATACATGCTCAAGACGGGCTTAATTGATGTTCACAACAAAGGAGGACAATCAAAGGTCATTTCTTGTCTTCTAGTCAGCAAATGATAATCCAAGACGGCCCGCAATTGAGGCAGACACTCAACGACACGACATCTTTCAAGTCAGCAAGCTATCTTCAAGGCGCGCTTATTATTAAAGGTTGGCGTCATTCCATGTCTATAAATTTTGTACAAGGTTACTCGACTTCAAATGAACATGTTTGCAAAATAAAAACAAAAGAAAAGAAGGAAAAAAAAGAAATTAAAAAAAGAAATCAAATTTCAACCCCAGGAGATAACGCCATCAATTTAGACATGTGTTTGGAGAATTCAAGGCATTAAGTGATGCTACGAACTCATTACATGAGCTACTGGTGCCTTGAGGGACACTAATGATGACAAACGATTCGGCAATGACACTAATGAAGGATCTGTTGATAATTATGACCCACGTCGGTAAAGGAATAAGGCTTGACCTTGGAGAGTTTTATATATGTCATCAAGAGCTTTGAAATGAACGACATGAAACTTCAGTGGATGGTGATGAGAAGAATCTTGAAGCAACATTGAAAATAAAGATCAAGGATGATTATGGAGGCAATGATGATTGGATCATTAATGATGGTGACAAGAAAGTTGTACGTTTGGATGGATGGCAACTTATGCAACATTGGGTGTTTGAAAATTCTCTGCTATGGAAGACTATGCCTTTATACAATAATTAAAAGACAATCAAGGGACTACAAAAGCAACCATGATATAAGAGAATGAGGAATGCAAGGATTTATTTCCTTTCCTGCTAAAAGTTAGCATTCAACGTTATATTTTCAGAGAGGAAACTGGCAAGAATATATCAATATATTGCAAGTGGAAAGTTATTTCATCACTCATGGATATATTGATGCAACTTTTATAAACACACCTACAATGATTATAAAGATGATCTTTTCTTATTTGATGAAATCTTCCTGTATATATTTTATATGTATGTGTGTAATGTTCAAATTTTGTGGAACCTGGTTGAACAATTTTAATGAAGTTCCGACCATCTTATCAAGTCAAAATTGACCTGGGTACTGCATACAAAGTCTATGGTGCAAGTATTCCATTCAAGTTTCGAGACCCAACTGCGGCCATTACTACCAAGTTGTAAGCGTGGCCAACTCTCGAGGGGGCATTTGTAGAAGACAAAAATTTGTCAACCAATCAAGACACGCCAAGTAGAAATTACAATAATTTTAAATTGGCCAATTATAAACCGACATGTGTCAAAATTAATTATGGTGGATCATTTAATAATAAATTTAATGATATTAGATTTTTGGCCAATCAAATTACGCCACTTGTCATGGATGACACATAAATATTTGTCTTTTTTTTAAAGGAATTAAATAGGCCTAACTGTTGGTTCAGGTTCTCCATAAATAGGGAGTCTCTTCCTTCACTTTACAGGAGGTTGGAAAAACATCCAAAGAAGACTCGAAAACCCTGATATTGTCTCTCTCTCGAAGATAAGAAGCACAACAAAGTTTAAGCTCGTGTGGTTCATTCGTGGGAGATCAAACCACTTCCTCTTGATCGGGATCAAGTCTCTACGACCCGCGTTCAAGATCACATTCATCCAAGAATATATTTACTCAAGACTATAGTCATCCAAGATCATATTCATCCAAAACTATAGTCATTCAAGACTCGTTCAAGTTCATTCAAGGAGATCGAATCGGAGGAGTTACATTTTCATTTTGTAACAAATACATACAGATAGTACCCAAAATCCTTTGAAATTAATATATTATATTTGTTCACTAATTTCTTGTGTTTATTTATTTAGACCCCGAAATTTGTGTTTACAAATTTTGGCACGCTCGGTGGGACATCTCTGCCTCTCATCTCTTTTTCTAAGAACGAACTATTTATCATTTGAAGAAGATGGATCCTAAGAACAAAATCTATCATGCTTTGAAGAAAGTTTCTCAAGTCAAGTAATAAGAATCAATAACTAGTGCAACATCCAATGGAGTACTCAGAATGATGGCCAAGACTGCCGCTGTGGAGGTCGAGAAACAAGTTGCTGCGAGTGCCCCGTTGTAAATCTATAACTCCAACTTGCCGGGGGTAAACCAAACTACTTCCACTCAAGTCGTTGACCCAAAGAAGATGGTTCCTCGATGGATGTATGAAATTTTCCATCAACCATTGAGTGAAGAGGATGAAGACTATGAAGTTGGCGTGCAAACGCCAAAATCTCCAAGGGATTCACTCTCGTCCGTTTTTGATACTGACTCTATCGACACTATTATTATGCCCGTCATGGTCACAGATGCTATTAACTATGAAGAAGAATTTAAGACTATGAAGGCCACATTGGCAAGAATTGAGAAAGAAATCAAGGAAAAGACTGAGCATATTAAGCGACAAGATGGGCGACCCGCTGGCAAATTTGACGAAGGTTCGGGAGATGAAGATTCCGGCAAAGATCCAATCACGAAGACTCCGACGAAGAAGAGAAATATGAAGAAGGTTCTGGCTCGGGCTCATTGTCTGTGGAGCAAATCCAAAAACTAGTAGCTGATGCGATAGAAGCTCAGATCGAGGGAGGCTCTCGTAATACTCAATTGTACGTGAAGCCTTACACAAAGAGGATTGACACACTTCGCATGCCTTACGGCTATCAACCGCAAAAATTCATTCACTTCGATGGTAAAGGGAATCTTAAGATATATTTACCTCATTTCATCGAGACTTGCAATAATGATGGGACTGAGGGAGATTAACTAGTGAAGCAGTTCATTAGAACCCTTAAAGGAATTGCCTTTGATTGGTATATGGACTTGGAGCCAGAGTTGATCGATAGTTGGGGAATAATGGAGCAAGAGTTCCTTAATCGATTTTACAGCACTCAACGCACCGTTAGTATGACGGAGTTGACAAACACAAAGCAGTGGTACCGAGAGGCACTCTTGGACTATATCAATCGCTGGAGGTCACTCAGCCTTGAGTGCAAAGATCGATTGTCTGAAGCCTCCGCTTTCGAGATGTGTATACAAGGCATGGAATTGGATCTGCTTTATGTTATGCATATGAGTAAGCCAACAACTTTTCAAGACTTGGCAACAGGGGCACATGACATGGAGCTCACAATTTTCAAGCATGATGCAAGAAGATCAAGTGTCAAAGAGAAGCAAACTTCACTCGAGGGCACGTCAAAAGGAATTCCTTCATCAATGATTTTTGATGGGAAAGAATATCTTTTTTTCGATGGTGATACACCCGAGATACTTGATAAACTTCTTGCAAAAGGAATTATTAAACTTTCAGAGTCCAAGCGTCCAAATGAAGTTGGAAGTATCAATGATCCTAAATACTGCAAGAACCACAGGATCATTAGCCATTCGTTGGAGCAGTGTCAAACTTTTAAGGAGCTTGTCATGAGGCTTAAAAATGAAGGCAAGATCTTGTTCGATGAAGATGAGAGCGATGAATCCGATTGAACTTATTGTAAGTTTTCAAGTCAAAATTCAAGACTTTCAAGTCATCCAAATAAGGACTCCCAAGTCAAAATTAAAGACTTCCAAGTCAAAATCCAAGACTCCCAAGTCTTCAACACCAAAGACTCCCAAGTCCAAATTCAAGACGTCAAAGTCATCCATCCAAATAAAGACTCACAAGTCAAAAATTCAAGACTTTCAAGTCATCCAAATCAAGACTCACAATTAAAAAATTCAAGACTTTCGAGTCATCTAAATCAAGACCCACAAGTCAAAATTCAAGACTTCCAAGTCATCCACACAAAAAGAAAAAGGAAAAAAAAAACCTCCCAAATCCAAAATCAAGACTTTCAAGACATCAAAATTGAAAAACTCCCAAGTCGAAATCCAAGACTTTCAAGTCTTCAACACCAAAGACTCACAAGTCAGCAAAATTAAAGACCTTCAAGTCAAAACTAAATACTTTCAAATCAAATTAAAGATTCTCAAATCGACAAAGTTAAGTACTCCGAAGTCAAAATTCAATATTTTCAAGTTTGAGATCCCCAAGTCAACAAAGTCCAAGATTCAAGTCATAAAAGAATGTTGAATTTCCCAGGTCGAGACGTTCGAGGCATCAAAGATCAAGAGAATAAAGTGTTCAAAGGCATGATGCAGACACATGTAGATAAGTTGTCTTCCGATTAGCAGTGATATAATCTAAGACGGACTTAATTGATGTTCCCAACCGAGGAGGACAATCAAAGGTAACCGCTTGTCATCTAGATGCCAATACGTGCTCAAGTCGGGCCGAACTGATGTCTACAACTGAGGAGGACAATCAAAGGTCACTGTCCCCTTCATCGATAAATGATAATCCAAGACGGGCCGAATTGATGTCCACAACTAGGGAGGACAATCAAAGCACACCGCTTATCTTCGGATCGCCAATACATGCTCAAGACGGGCCGAATCGATGTCCCCCACTAAGGAGGACAATCAAAGGTCACCGCTTGTCTTCTGATCGCCAATACATGCTCAAGACGGGCTGAATTGATGTCCACAACAAAGGAGGACAATCAAAGGTCACCGCTTGTCTTCTAGTCAGCAAATGATATGATAATCCAAGACGGCCCGCAATTGAGGCAGACACTCAACGACACGACATCTTTCAAGTCAGCAAGCTATCTTCAAGGCGCGCTTATTATTAAAGGTTGGCGTCATTCCATGTCTATAAATTTTGTACAAGGTTACTCGACTTCAAATGAACCTGTGTGCAAAATAAAAACAAAAGAAAAGAAGGAAAAAAAAGAAATTAAAAAAAGAAATCAAATTTCAACCCCAGGAGATAAGGCCGTCAATTTAGACATGTGTTTGGGGAATTCAAGGCATTAAGTGATGCTACGAACGCATTACATGACTTACTGGTGCGTTGAGGGACACTAATGATGACAAACAATTCGGCAATGACACTAATGAAGGATCTGTTGATAATTATGACCCACGTCGGTAAAGGATTAAGGCTTGACCTTGGAGAGTTTTATATATGTCCTCAAGAGCTTTGAAATGAACGGCATGAAACTTCAGTGGATGGTGATGAGAAGAATCTTGTAGCAACATTGAAAATAAAGATCAAGGATGATTATGGAGGCAATGATTATTGGATCATTAATGATGGTGACAAGAAAGTTGTACGTTTGGATGGATGGCAACATGTGCAACATTGGGTGTTTGACATTCTCTGCTATGGAAGACTATGCCTTATACAATAATGAAAAGACAATGAAGGGACTACTAAAGCAACCATGATATAAGAGAATGAGGAATGCAAGGATTTATTTCCTTTCCTGCTAAAAGTTAGCATTCAACGTTATATTTTCAGAGAGGAAACTGGCAAGAATATATCAATATATTGGAAGTGGAAAATTATTTCATCACTCATGGATATATTGATGCAACTTTTATAAATACACCTACAATGATTATAGGGATGATCGTTTCTTATTTGATGAAATCTTCCTGTATATATTTTATATGTACGTGTGTAATGTTCAAATTTTGTGGAACCTGGTTGAACAATTTTAATGAAGTTCTGATCATCTTATCAAGTCAAAATTGACCTGGGTACTGCATACAAAGTCAATGGTGCAAGTATTCCATTCAAGTTTCGAGACCCGACCGCGGCCATTATTACCAAGTTGTAAGCGTGGCCAACTCTTGAGGGGGCATTTATAGAAGACAAAAATTTGTCAACCAATCAAGACACGCCAAGTAGAAATTACAATAATTTTAATTTGGGCAATTATAATCCGACATGTGTCAAAATTAATTATAGTGGATCATTTAATAATAAATTAAATGATATTAGATTTTTGGCCAATCAAATTACGCCACTTGTCATGGATGACACATAAATATTTGTCTTTTTTTTAAAGGAATTAAATAGGCCTAACTGTTGGTTCAGGTTCTCAATAAATAGGGAGTCTCTTCCTTCACTTTACAGGAGGTTGGAAAAACATCCAACGAAGACTCGAAAACTCTGATATTCTCTCTCTCTCGAAGACAAGAAGCACAACAAAGTTTAAGCTCGTGTCGTTTATTCGTGGGAGATCAAACCACTTCCTCTTGATCGGGATCAAGTCTCTACGACCCGCGTTCAAGATCACATTCGTCCAAGAATATATTTACTCAAGACTATATTCATCCAAGATCATATTCATCCAAAACTATAGTCATTCAAGACTCGTTCAAGTTCATTCAAGGAGATCGAATCGGAGGAGTTACATTTTCATTTTATAACAAATACATAGAGATAGTACCCAAAATCCTTTGAAATTAATATATTATATTTGTTCACTAATTTCTTGGGTTTATTTATTTAGACCCGGAAATTTGTGTTTACAAATTTTGGCACGGTCGGGCGAACATCTTTGCCTCTCATCTCTTTCTCCAAGAATGAACTATTTATCATTTGAAGAAGATGGATCCTAAGAACAACATCTATCACGCTTTGAAGAAAGTTTCTCAAGTCAAGTAACAAGAATCAATAACTAGTGCAACATCCAATGGAGTAATCAGAAGGATGGCCAAGACTCCCGCTGTGGAGGTCGAGAAACAAGTTGCTGCGAGTGCCCCGTTGTAAATCTATAACCCCAACTTGCCGGGGGTAAACCAAACTACTTACACTCAAGTCGTTGACCCGAAAAAAATGGTTCCTTGATGGATGTATGAAATTTTCCATCAACCATTGAGTGAAGAGGATGAAGACTATGAATTGGCGTGGAAACGCCAAAATCTCCAAGGGATTCACTCTCCTCCGTTTTTGATACTGTCTCTATCGACACTATTATTATGCCCGTCATGGTCACAGATGCTATTAACTATGAAGAAGAATTCAAGACTATGAAGGCCACATTGGCAAGAATTGAGAAAGAAAGCAAGGAAAAGACTGAGCATATTAAGCGACAAGATGGGCGGATCAAGAAATTGACAAATAAGTTAAAAAAGCGACCCGCTAGCAAATTTGACGAAAGTTCGGGAGATGAAGATTTCGGCAAAGGATCCAATTACGAAGACTCCGACGAAGAAGAGAAATATGAAGAAGGTTCTGGCTCGGGCTCATTGTCTGTGGAGCAAATCCAAAAACTAGTAGCCGATGCGATAGAAGCTCATATCGAGGGAGCCTCTCGTAAAACTCAGTTGTACATGAAGCCTTACACAAAGAGGATTGACACACTTCGCATGCCTTACGGCTATCAACCGCCGAAATTCATTCACTTCGATGGTAAAGGGAATCTTAAGCAACATATAACTCATTTCATCGAGACTTGCAATAATGATGGGACTGAGGGAGATCAACTAGCGAAGCAGTTCATTAGAACCGTTAAAGAAATTGCCTTTGATTGGTATACGGACTTGGAGACGGAGTCGATCGATAGTTGGGGAAAAATGGAGCAAGAGTTCCTTAATCGATTTTACAACACTCAACGCACCGTTAGTATGACGGAGTTGACAAACACAAAGCAGTGGTACCAAGAGCCACTCTTAGACTATATCAATCGCTGGAGGACACTCAGCCTTGAGTGCAAAGATCGATTGTCCGAAGCCTCCGCTTTCGAGATGTGTATACAAGGCATGGAATTGGATCTGCTTTGTGTTATGCATATGAGTAAGCCAACAACTTTTCAAGACTTGGCAACAGGGGCACATGACATGGAGCTCACAATTTTCAAGCATGATGCAAGAAGATCAAGTGTCAAAGAGAAGTAAACTTCACTCAAGGGCACGTCAAAAGGAATTCCTTCATCAATGATTTTTGAAGGGAAAGAATATCTTTTTTCCGATGGTGATACACCCGAGATACTTGATAAACTTCTTGCAAAAGGAATTATTAAACTTTCAGAGTCCAAGTGTCCAAATGATGTTGGAAGTATCCATGATCCTAAATACTGCAAGTACCATAGGATCATTAGCCATCCGTTGGAGCAGTGTCAAACTTTTAAGGAGCTTGTCATGAGGCTTAAAAATGAAGGCAAGATCGTGTTCGATGAAGATGAGAGCGATGAATCCGATTGAACTTATTCAAAGACTCCCAAGTCCAAATTCAAGACTTCCAAGTCATCCATCCAAATAAAGACTCACAAGTAAAAAATTCAAGACTTTCAAGTCATCCAAATCAAGACTCGCAATTAAAAAATTCAAGACTTTCAAGTCATCCAAATCAAGACCCACAAGTCAAAATTCAAGACTTCCTAGTCATCCACACAAAAAGAAAAAGGAAAAAAAAAACCTCCCAAATCCAAAATCAAGACTTTCAAGACATCAAAATTGAAAAACTCCCAAGTCGAAATCCAAGACTTTCAAGTCTTCAACACCAAAGACTCACAAGTCAGCAAAATTAAAGACCTTCAAGTCAAAACTAAATACTTTCAAATCAAATTAAAGGTTCTCAAATTGTCAAAGTTAAGTACTCCGAAGTCAAAATTCAAAATTCAAGATTCAAGTCATAAAAGAATGTTGAATTTCCAAGGTCGAGACGTTCGAGGCATCAAAGATCAAGAGAATAAAGTGTTCAAAGGCATGATGCAGACACATGTAGATAAGTTGTCTTCCGATTATCAGTGATATAATCCAAGACGGACTAAATTCATGTTCCCAACTGAGGACGACAATCAAAGATAACCGCTAGTCTTCTGGTTGCCAATACATGTTCAAGTCAGGCCGAACTGATGTCTACAACTGAGGAGGACAATCAAAGGTCACCGTCCCCTTCATCGATAAATGATAATCCAAGACGGGCCGAATTGATGTCAACAACTAGGGAGGACAATCAAAGCACACCGCTTGTCTTCGGATCGCCAATACATGCTCAAGACGGGCCGAGTCGATGTCCCCAACTAAGGAGGACAATCAAAGTTTACCGCTTGTCTTCGGATCGCGAATACATGCTCAAGACGGGCTGAATTGATGTCCACAACAAAGGAGGACAATCAATGGTCACCGCTTGTCTTCTGGTCAACAAATGATAATCCAAGACGGCCCGCAATTGAGGCAGACACTCAACGACACGACATCTTTCAAGTCAGCAAGCTATCTTCAAGGCGCGCTTATTATTAAAGGTTGGCGTCATTCCATGTCTATAAATTTTGTACAAGGTTACTCGACTTCAAATGAACCTGTGTGCAAAATAAAAACAAAAGAAAAGAAGGAAAAAAAAGAAATTAAAAAAAGAAATCAAATTTCAACCCCAGGAGATAAGGCCGTCAATTTAGACATGTGTTTGGGGAATTCAAGGCATTAAGTGATGCTACGAACGCATTACATGACTTACTGGTGCGTTGAGGGACACTAATGATGACAAACAATTCGGCAATGACACTAATGAAGGATCTGTTGATAATTATGACCCATGTCGGTAAAGGATTAAGGCTTGACCTTGGAGAGTTTTATATATGTCATCAAGAGCTTTGAAATGAACGGCATGAAACTTCAGTGGATGGTGATGAGAAGAATCTTGTAGCAATATTGAAAATAAAGATCAAGGATGATTATGGAGGCAATGATGATTGGATCATTAATGATGGTGACAAGAAAGTTGTACGTTTGGATGGATGGCAACTTGTGCAACATTGGGTGTTTGACATTCTCTGCTATGGAAGACTATGCCTTTATACAATAATTAAAAGACAATGAAGGGACTACTAAAGCAACCATGATATAAGAGAATGAGGAATGCAAGGATTTATTTCCTTTCCTGCTAAATGTTAGCATTCAACGTTAAATTTTCAGAGAGGAAACTGGCCAGAATATATCAATATATTGCAAGTGGAAAATTATTTCATCACTCATGGATATATTGATGCAACTTTTATAAACACACCTACAATGATTATAGGGATGATCTTTTCTTATTTGATGAAATTTTCCTGTATATATTTTATATGTACGTGTGTAATGTTCAAATTTTGTGCAACCTGGTTGAACAATTTTAATGAAGTTCTGACCATCTTATCAAGTCAAAATCGACCTGGGTACTGCATACAAAGTCAATGGTGCAAGTGTTCCATTCAAGTTTCGAGACCCGACCGCGGCCATTACTACCAAGTTGTAAGCGTTGACAACTCTCGAGGGGGCATTTGTAGAAGACAAAAATTTGTCAACCAATCAAGACACGCCAAGTGGAAATTACAATAATTTTAATTTGGCCAATTATAATCCGCCATGTGTCAAAATTAATTATGGTGGATCATTTAATAATAAATTAAATGATATTAGATTTTTGACCAATCAAATTACGCCACTTGTCATGGATGACACATAAATATTTGTCTTTTTTTTAAAGGAATTTAATAGGCCTAACTGTTGGTTCAGGTTCTCCGTAAATAGGGAGTCTCTTCCTTCACTTTACAGGAGGTTGGAAAAACATCCAAAGAAGACTCGAAAACTCTCATATTCTCTCTCTCTCGAAGACAAGAAGCACAACAAAGTTTAAGCTCGTGTCGTTCATTCGTGGGAGATCAAACCACTTCCTCTTGACCGGGATCAAGTCTCTACGACCCGCGTTCAAGATCACATTCATCCAAGAATTATATTTACTCAAGACTATATTCATCCTAGTTCATATTCATCCAAAACCATACTCATTCAAGAGTCGTTCAAGTTCATTCAAGGAGATCGAATCGGAGGAGTTACATTTTCATTTTGTAACAAATACATAGAGATAGTACCCAAAATCCTTTGAAATTAATATATTATATTTGTTCACTAATTTCTTGTGTTTATTTATTTAGACCTGGAAATTTGTGTTTACAAATTTTGGCACGCTCGGTGGGACATCTCTGCCTCTCATCTCTTTCTTCAAGAACGAACTATTTATCATTTAAAGAAGATGGATCCTAAGAACAACATCTATCTTGCTTTGAAGAAAGTTTCTCAAGTCAAGTAACAAGAATCAATAACTAGTGCAACATCCAATGGAGTAATCAGAAGGATGGCCAAGACTGCCGCTGTGGAGGTCGAGAAACAAGTTGCTGCGAGTGCCCCGTTGTAAATCTATAACTCCATCTTTCCGGGGGTAAACCAAACTACTTCCACTCAAGTCGTTGACCTAAAGAAGATGGTTCCTCGATGGATGTATGATATTTTCCATCAACCATTGAGTGAAGAGGATGAAGACTATGAACTTGGCGTGGAAACGCCAAAATCTCCAAGGGATTCACTCTCCTCCGTTTTTGATACTGACTCTATCGACACTATTATTATGCCTGTCATGGTCACAGATGCTATTAACTGTGAAGAAGAATTCAAGACTATGAAGGCCACATTGACAAGACTTGAGAAAGAAAGCAAGGAAAAGACTGAGCATATTAAGCGATAAGATGGGCGAATCAAGAAATTGACAAAGAAGTTAAAAAAGCGACCCGCTAGCAAATTTAACGAAGGTTCGGGAGATGAAGATTCCAGCAAAGGATCCAATCACGAAGACTCTGACGAAGAAGAGAAATATGAAGAAGGTTCTGGCTCGGGCTCATTGTCTGTGGAGCAAATCAAAAAACTAGTAGCCGATGCGATAGAAGCTCAGATCGAGGGAGGCTCTCGTAAAACACAATTGTACAAGAAGCCTTACACAAATAGGATTGACGCACTTCGCATGCCTTACGGCTATCAACCTCCGAAATTCATTCACTTCGATGGTAAAGGGAATCCTAAGCAGCATATAGCATATTGCAATAATGATGGGACTGAGGGAGATCAACTAGTGAAGCAATTCATTAGAACCCTTAAAGGAATTGCCTTTGATTGGTATACGGACTTGGAGCCGGAGTCGATCGATAGTTGGGGAGAAATGGAGCAAGAGTTCCTTAATCGATTTTACAACACTCAACGCACCGTTAGTATGACGGAGTTGACAAACACAAAGCAGTGGTACCGAGAGCCACTCTTGGACTATATCAGTTGCTGGAGGTCACTCAGCCTTGAGTGCAAAGATCGATTGTCCGAAGCCTCCCCTGTCGAGATGTGTATACAAGGCATGGAATTGGATCTGCTTTATGTTTTGCATATGAGTAAGCCAACAACTTTTCAAGACTTGGCAACAGGGGCACATGACATGGAGCTCACAATTTTCAAACATGATGCAAGAAGATCATGTGTCAAAGAGAATCAAACTTCACTCGAGGGCACGTCAAAAGGAATTCCTTCATCAATGATTTTTGAAGGGAAAGAATATCTTTTTTCCGATGGTGATACACCCGAAATACTTGATAAACTTTTTGCAAAAGGAATTATTAAACTTTCAGAGTCCAAGCGTCCAAATGAAGTTGGAAGTATCAATGATCCTAAATACTGCAAGTACCACAGGATCATTAGCCATCCGTCGGAGCAGTGTCAAACTTTTAAGGAGCTTGTCACGAGGCTTAAAAATGAAGGCAAGATCGTGTTCGATGATGATGAGAGCGATGAATCCGATTGAACTTATTGTAAGTTTTCAAGTCAAAATTCAAGACTTTCAAGACATCTAAATAAGGACTCCCAAGTCAAAATTAAAGACTTCCAAGTCAAAATCCAAGACTCCCAAGTCTTCAACACCAAAGGCTTACAAGTCAAAATTGAAGACTTCCAAGTCATCCATCCAAATCAAGACTCACAATTCAAAAATTAAAGACTTTCAAGTCATCCAAATCAAGACTCACAAATCAAAAATTCAAGACTTTCAAGTCATCCAAATCAAGACCCACAAGTCAAAATTCAAGACTTCCAAGTCATCCACAAAAAAAGAAAAAGGAAAAAAAAACCTCCCAAATCCAAAATCAAGACTTTCAAGTCATCAAAATTGAAAAACTCCCAAGTCGAAATCCAAGACTTTCAAGTCTTCAACACCAAAGACTCACTAGTCAGCAAAATTAAAGACCTTCAAGTCAAAAATAAATACTTTGAAATCAAATTAAAGGTTCTCAAATCGTCAAAGTTAAGTACTCCGAAGTCAAAATTCAATATTTTCAAGTTTGAGACCTCCAAGTCAACAAAGTCCAAGATTCAAGTCATCAAAGAATGTTGAATTTCCAAGGTCGAGATGTTCGAGGCATCAAAGATCAAGAGAATCAAGTGTTCAAAGGCATGATGCAGATACATGTAGATAAGTTGTCTTCCGATTATTAGTGATATAATCCAAGACGGGCCAACTTGATGTCCCCAACTGAGGAGGACAATCAAAGATCACCGCTTGTCTTCTGGTTGCCAATACATGCTCAAGTCGGGCCGAACTGATGTCTACAACTGAGGAGAACAATCAAAGGTCATCGTCCCCTTCATCGATAAATGATAATCCAAGACGGGCCGAATTGATGTCCACAACTAGAAAGGACAATCAAAGCACACCGCTTGTCTTCGGATCGCCAATACATGCTCAAGACGGGCCGAATCGATGTCCCCAACTGAGGAGGACAATCAAAGGTCACCTCTTGTCTTCTGATTGCCAATACATGCTCAAGACGGGCTGAATTGATGTCTACAACAAAGGAGGACAATCAAAGGTCACCGCTTGTCTTGTGGTCAGCAAATGATAATCCAAGACGGCCCGCAATTGAGGCAGACACTCAACGACACGACATCTTTCCAGTCAGCAAGCTATCTTCAAGGCGCGGTTATTATTAAAGGTTGGCGTCATTCCATGTCTATAAATTTTGTACACGGTTACTCGGTTTCAAATGAACCTGTGTGCAAAATAAAAACAAAAGAAAAGAGGCAAAAAAAAGGAATTAAAAAAAAGAAATCAAATTTCAACCCCAGGAGATAAGGCCTTCAATTTAGACATGTGTTTGGAGAATTCAAGGCATTAAGTGATGCTACGAACGCATTACATGAGCTACTGGTGCCTTGAGGGACACTAATGATGACAAACAATTCGGCAATAACACTAATGAAGGATCTGTTGATAATTATGACCCACGTCGGTAAAGGATTAAGGCTTGACCTTGGAGAGTTTTATATATGTCATCAAAGAGCTTCGAATGAACGGTATTAAACTTCAGTGGATGGTGATGAGAAGAATCTTGTAGCAACATTGAAAATAAAGATCAAGGATGATTATGGAGGCAATGATGATTGGATCATTAATGATGGTGACAAGAAAATTGTACGTTTGGATGGATGGCAACTTGTGCAACATTAGGTGTTTGACATTCTCTGCTATGGAAAACTATGCCTTTATACAATAATTAAAAGACAATGAAGGGACTACTAAAGCAACCATGATATAAGAGAATGAGGAATACAAGGATTTGTTTCCTTTCCTGCTAAAACTTAGCATTCAACGTCATATTTTTAGAGAGGAAACTGGCAAGAATATATCAATATATTGATGCAACTTCTATAAACACACCTTCTTATTTGATGAAATCTTCCTGTATATATTTTATATGTACGTGTGTAATGTTCAAATTTTGTGGAACCTGGTTGAACAATTTTAATGAAGTTCTGACCATCTTATCAAGTCAAAATCGACCTGGGTACTGCATACAAAGTCAATGGTGCAAGTGTTCCATTCAAGTTTCGAGACCCGACCGCGGCCATTACTACCAAGTTGTAAGCGTGGCCAACTCTCGAGGGGGCATTTGTAGAAGACAAAAATTTGTCAACCAATCAAGACACGCCAAGTAGAAATTACAATAATTTTAAATTGGCCAATTATAAACCGACATGTGTCAAAATTAATTATGGTGGATCATTTAATAATAAATTAAATGATATTAGATTTTTGACCAATCAAATTACGCCACTTGTCTTGGATGACACATAACCCTCTTAGAGACTATAGTATTTGGCACTCGATGCAACCTGACTATCTCTTGAAATAACAAATCAGCTACATGATATAGATCCTGGGATTGCTGCTGACACTTCTGATACAACTGCTTAAAATCTCCATCTTCCTGGTACAAAGCTTGCAAATGCTCAAAACCCAAAACTCTAGAATCAAGTATATGACGCAACATATACCTTCTACTCCATGCATCTGCTCCCTTGTTTAGCACTCCTGACTTGTGATGGATGATGAAGTGAAACTGTTGCATGAACTTTACCCAAGCAGCATGCCTGGTGTTGAGCTTGTGCTGCCCTTGAATGAACTTCAAGGCCTCAAGATCACTATGCAGTATGAACTCTGCTCCAATTAGATAGTGCCTTCAGTGTTGAAGAGTTCTAATGATGGCATAGAACTGTTTATCATTGATGTTGTACTTTCTCTTAGCATCATTCAACTTCACACTGAAATAGGCAACTGACTTGCTCTCCTGGTTAGGACTCCTCCTATGCCAACACCTGAAGCATCACATTCCACTTCAAAAACCTTGATGAAGTTGGGCAGTGCTAGAACTAGTGCTGAAGTAAGCCTCTCCTTGACCTCTTCAAAGGCTTTCTAGGCTGTTGTTGTCCAAATAAAGGACTTCCCTTTCACCACTTCAGACATTGGTGCTAAGATGGTGCTGAAATTCTTGACAAATCTTCTGTAAAATGAAGCCGGGCCATGGAAGCTCTTGACTTGCTGAATTGAAGTGGGCACAGGCCACTCCCTGATGGCTTAAATCTTCTCCTCATCAACCTGAATGCCTTCTGCTGTTACCATATATCCCAGGAAGCTCATTTGTGATGTAAAGAAGTAACACTTCTTGAGATTATCAAATAGTTGCTCCCTGCTCAAAATTTCTAAGACTTCCTGCAAATGCTTGACATGCTCTTGTTCAGACCTGCTATAAACAAGAATATCATCAAAGTAAACCACAACACTCTTGCCTATGAGTGGCTTTAAGACCTGATTCATAAGTCTCATGAATGTGGATGGAGCATTAGTCAGGCCAAAAGGCATGACCAACCACTCAAACAAGCCTCCCTTGGTCTTGAATGCAGTTTTCCACTCATCTCCCTCATAGATCCTTATTTGATAATATCCACTCCTCAAATCAATCTTAGAAAAGACTGTTAACCTATGTAACCCATCCAACATGTCTTCAAGTCTAGGTATAGGGTACCTATACTTGATTGTGATCTTGTTAATGGCCCTACAATCAATGCACATTCTCTGACTCCAATCTTTCTTAGGCACTAACAAGGCTGAAACTGCACATGGATTTAGACTCTCCCTAATCACTCCCTTCTCCAATAACTCATCCACCTGCCTCTGTATCTCATTGGAATTCGCTGGTGTCATTATATAAGCTTGGCTTATTAGGCAAAACTGATTCAAGTACAAGGTCAATCTTGTGCTGGATATCCCTTTTTTTATGGCTAACCAGGTGGCATTTCTTCAGGAAAAACATGTTGACACTGCTAGAGTAAAGGTAGGAATAAAGGGTGATCATTTTATGGGGCTGAGGTTCTTCAAGGCCTAATAGGATCAAGTCTCTCTGTGTACCAAACTCATGTTGATCAGATAATAGCAACACATCAAGACTAGGCTCAAGGCATAGGTTTTTTGTCTTTTTGGCTAACTAGGAGGGTTTCATGGGGGTAAGAATGATCTTTTTGTGGTTTAGGGTAAGGGTATAAGTATTGGCTCTCCTACAATAGCTCACTGATCTATCATATAACCAAGGTCGACCCAAAAGCAAATGATAGGCATCCATGGGCAAAACATCACACCAGACCTCATCTTTATACGAATGACCAATTGAAAAATTCACAAGGCATCTAGCTGAAATTTGGATACCTTTCCCTGAACTAAGCCACTGAATAGTGTATGGAGCTGGGTGGGGCTTGGTAGCCAAGTTTAGCTTCTCCACCATAGTGTTGGATGCTGCATTGGTACAGCTTCCACTGTCAACAATCACTGAGCACACCTTCCCTCCAATGGTACACCTTGTATGAAAGATATTGTCCCTTTGCTCTTCTGCTTCTTCTACTGCTGAACTGCTCAGAACTCTCCTGACCACCAACATCTCTCTTTCATCAGGTCCCTCTTCTATGGCATCACCATAGACTAGATCATGCTCAGGCTCCTCGTAAACCTGTTCTTCTTCCTGTACATATTCAGAGTCAATAAACAAGGCTGCTTGGTACTCAGCAAGAGTAACCATTCTCTTGTTTGGGCATTTTGAGGCAATGTGCCCCAGGCCTTGACACCTGAAACATCCTCTCATAGAAAGCTCTCCCTGCTGGAGCTGGGGGTCTTTGGGGATAGGTTTGGGGTTGTGTTTGAGGGGGTTTTAGGGGTGGGAATCTGTTTTGTGGTGCTTGAACTGGCTGTGGTCTAGGAGATGGGTTATATGTTGTCTTTTGGTAAGAGTATGGTTGTTTTTGTGGACAGGCTTTGGGTTGGGGCTTTGATTTGTACTCCCTGAACCTGTTCTTCCTTTGTTGCTCCACTTTATGACCCTTATTGCCCAACTTTTCCAAGCTGGAGTAGGACTGAAGCTTCACAACATTTCTGATGCTGTCATTCAACCCTGACAAGTATCTCACCAAAGTCTGCACATCATTCTCCTTCAAATCACACCTCCACAACAAATGTTCAAACTCCTTAATGTACTCCTCCACAGATTTTCCTCCATGCACCAACTGCTGCAACTTAGAATAGTTAGACTGCATATAATTCTCAGGCAAAATTTTCTCTTTCAGCTTCTTTTTCATTTTCTCCCAGGTTCTGATCTTATCTTTCCTAGGTTTCTCTACTCTTCTCTTCTATAAGTTACTCCACCAAGTTGAAGCATGTCCCTTTAGTTTAAGAGCAACAAGCTTAACGTTGATGTCATCATAAACCTCCTTAAGATCAAACACCCTTTCTATAGTCTGTAACCAATCTAAGAAGACTTCAGCATCTAAATCTCCCTTAAACCCAAGTATCTCCACTTTGAAATCTCACATTTCTATTCTCCTTTCTTCCCTATCTTCCCTCTCCTTTCTATCAACTCTTCTCCTAAGATGTTGATCTCCTCGTCCACCTCTCATACCATAATTTCTCCTAATGAACCTCCTAATTGCTAGAATCCCTCTACCAACCTCTCCTATGAAACCAGAGTCTCCAAATGGGTTCTCTTCCTCTTCTTCCTTAAAGTATCCTCTTCTTCTACCTCCTCCTCTTCATATCCCTGATCTCTCACAAATTCATCCTCCTGAATCTGTTTTTGCTTCAAATACACATAATGCTTCAGCTGATCTTCTAGTGATGTATATTTGGTCCCAAATACACATCATGGGAACCAAATACTCGCTTACATGGAGGAAGAGCTTCAATCACTCACATCTCTCTCAAAATCGAATGACTTCATCAAGTGCAACTCGATACTTTGCTCTATATCTCAAGATCCATGAAGCTATTGGGAAAGTCATCCTAGAGCCAAAGGAAGATCATTCAAAGAGCTTTCTAATGGTTTTTGAATCTTGAAGTTTGGAGAAGAATTGAGGAAGTTATCAATGTTTCAATCTAGTTATGTACATTTTGATTCTTTATAATGTAATCATTGTAATAGATGATGTAAGCTAGATTGTACACGCCAAAGGGGTCCTCTTCTACTATAAATAGACCCCTTGGGAGGCCCTTGTAATCATTCTTTCAATCATTCAATACAATACAAAATCAAAGTTCTAAAGGCTACATGCTTTTGAGTTCTCTCTAGCTTTTGGGCTAGAAACCGATTCTCCATTCTAGGGAATCGTCCCAAATCTCTTCTTCTATTCCTTGCTTGGCTAGCTTGGTTGGTGATAGGAAGAGTTGAAGATCTTCTTGAAGTGGTGTGCCTATATCTTCAAGAGTTTCTCAAGCCAATTCCAAACTATCATTCGTTCATTCAAACGTTCTTTGGTAACATTTCCATTAATCTTTTGATTTCTACCATTCTTTCATTCATTCGTTTTTTATCCTTAAGAACTTAGAGAAGGAAGATTTTTATCTGGGTTTTTAAAGATCCTGTTTTCGTGTGTAATGTGATCTCCTTTGATCCCATTATACATCAAAAGTGGTATCAAAGCTTAGGAGTTTGATTCTCTTAGTTCTTGCACCATCTTTTTGCAATCTTTCCATCAAAAATTCATCCCCACAATGTTCCCATCACACGTTCCCCACAAAACTCCACAAAGAACCCCTAACCCAAACACAATCTAGCCTAAACACATTTCATCTCTCGTCCCCTCACCCTAGCCCCAAAACTGTGAGTTCTTTTGATCTTTTTGAATCAAGATTGATGGCTAGTGGAAGTACTCCAACGGATCCACCTACAACTTCCCAAGATGATGTAGAATTGATGAAGCAAAAGATTGTGTACCTCACCGACCAATTAAAGAAGTATATGCATCTTCAACATAGAGAGATGTGTGATGATTCTTATGTTAGGAAACCTCAAGGTGATGAGGATGACGCAGAAAGTGAAAGAAGTGGACATCCAAGAAGGGAAGAACGATTTGATTTCAAAGTGGAGATTCCGAAGTTTGATGGTAATCTTGATCCTGAAAACTTTCTAGATTGGATGCAAACTATTAAACGTGTCTTTGATCTTAAAGAAGTTCAAGATGAAAAGAAAGTGAAGTATGTGGCCCTAAAGTTGCGCAAACATGCGTCCATTTGGTGGAAAAACTTACAAAAGAAGAGGCAAGCTAAGGGAAAGGACAAGATTAAGACATGGAGTAAGATGAAAAGCAAGTTGCAAGAAAAGTTTCTACCACCAAGTTATCTCCAAGATAACTACTACAAATTGCAACGTTTGGTTCAAGGAAGTAGAAGTGTGGAGGAGTACACCAAAGAGTTTGAGCACCTACTTTGGTGTTGTGATCTCCAAGAGAATGAACCACAAACTTTGGTACGTTACTTGTTTGGTCTTAATCATTGGATTCGTAATATAGTTGAGTTACATTCTTACCAATCTTTGGATGAATTGACTTCTTTGGCCTTAAAAGTAGAAAGGCAAAGAAAAGAAAGAGGAAAAGAGACCATAACAATGTACCAAACATCTTACAAACCATCCCAATCTACACGTCCATACACTCCACAACAAAAACCTTCATTTCTTACAAAACAACCCTACAACAAAGCACCACAAAATCAGTCCCCATCCATCCCTAAACCCCACGTCCAAGAACCCAAATCATTAGCTCCAAGGAGATGTTTTCGTTGCCAAGGATTAGGTCACTATGCCTCGGAGTGTCCTAACAAAAGAGTAGTATCTTTGGTTGAATATCAAAGTGCTTTATATGTTGGGTCGGAGTATAATGAAAGTGAAAATGATGAGGAGGTTAAAGACACTATTGGCGTAAATGAGGAGGAAAATGTAGAGGAAGCAGATGAAGGAGAAATGAAGGAGAAATCTTAGTAGTAAGAAGGGCTCTAAGTGTTGCTTGTGTGCCAAACGAGCAAGAACAATGGGAGAACATATTTCATACAAGGTGTACCATTCAAAGCAAAGTTTGCTCTCTAATCATTGATGGAGGAAGTTGCACTAATGCCGCTTCAACAACCATGGTGAATAAGCTACAATTGGAGGTTAGTGCACACCCATCCCCTTACACAATTCAATGGCTAAGTCAAGGGAAGGATATTTGTGTGGTCCTTATGAAGTTTTGGAAAGGATTCGTGATAATGCTTACAAACTACAACTTGGTGAAGATTATGAAGGTAGTTGTACTTTCAATGTGAGTGATCTTAAGCCATACTATGGCGGAGAAGAAGAACTTCCTAGTTTGAGGACAAAATCTTCTCAACTAGGGAGGAATGATGTATATTTGGTACCAAATACACATCATGGGAACCAAATACTCGCTTACATGGAGGAAGAGCTTCAATCACTCACATCTCTCTCAAAATCGAATGACTTCATCAAGTGCAACTTGATACTTTGCTCTATATCTCAAGATCCATGAAGCTATTGGGAAAGTCATCCTAGATCCAAAGGAAGATCATTCAAAGAGCTTTCTAATGGTTTTTGAATCTTGAAGTTTGGAGAAGAATTGAGGAAGTTATCAATGTTTTAATCTAGTTATGTACATTTTGATTCTTTATGATGTAATCATTGTAATAGATGATGTAAGCTAGATTGTACATGCCTAAGGGGTCCTCTTCTACTATAAATAGACCCCTTGGGAGGCCCTTGTAATCATTCATTCAATCATTCAATACAATACAAAATCAAAGTTCTAAAGGCTACATGCTTTTGAGTTCTCTCTAGCTTTTGGGCTAGAAACCGATTCTCCATTCTAGGGAATCGTCCCAAATCTCTTTTTCTATTCCTTGCTTGGCTAGCTATAGGAAGATTTGAAGATCTTCTTGAAGTGGTGTGCCTATATCTTCAAGAGTTTCTCAAGCCAATTCCAAACTATCATTCGTTCATTCAAACGTTCTTTGGTAACATTTCCATTGATCTTTTGATTTCTACCATTCTTTCATTCATTCGTTTTTTATCCTTAAGAACTTAGAGAAGGAAGATTCTTGTCTTGGTTTTTAAAGATCATGTTTTCATGTGTAATGTGATTTCCTTTGATCCCATTATACATCATCCAGATACTTCACTTGTCTCTCCATTTCATGCTTTTCTCTCAAAGCATGTTCTGCAATCTCCGGAGGTGTCTTACTACTGCTCGACATCCTGAAATCACAAACAAACTTCCTCCAAGACAGAACACAATGCTCTGGTACCAAGATGATGTATGCAAGCTCACAAAGATCAGAGCATTGAACTAGCACACACCATACAGTCACATACACAGACTGCTGAATGTAAAACAAAGCTAATTGAAAGCAATTAGCTGGAATAGATGACAACCCAACAAGGAAAATAAAGTTAGGCTTGCTTACAACTGATACAGACACACCACAGCTGCAATCAAGGGCAAAGGACTATCACATTCACACTCCTACAGACACACTAGAGTATGAACGATCAAGTTCAGCTAACACTTGCTGGATTCTTGCCAAAATCCAGTGATAGAAGCTGAATTAACCAAGGGTTGACAGTTATCTAGTACTCATAAACATAAAGAGGTTCTAAGACACTCGAGAATACTATTGAATAAACACTGATGATCCTTTTAGTTGCTGAAAATTCAGCATACATAGTACAGCTAATCAGTTTGATTAGTAGTTGCTTAACATAAGCAATCTGCCTAATCTCCCTAGCTTAATCTAACTTACAATGCTTAAAATAAATACATCACATTACATCCTAATCTAACTAATATCATCTGGATTACATTTGGTTAGAAAATAAAAGGAAAACATAAGCTAAGCTCTGATTGGACGAAGCACCAAAAGGGTGGCAACTTGAACCAATCACAAGCTTTCCTAGCTGGGGGGGATAACTATAAAGTTACTGAGGTAATTCCCGCGCAAACTTTAACCTGGAAGTAACCTCAACAGATTAAGAATGGACAGGGAAAGACCAAAATGACCCCTATAGGACAGATAACAAAATACTTTGCCCTAGAACTGGGGTTCTGGAAAAACTGATAACAAACAACGTAACCCTATTAGGATTGCTTGTTCTGGCACTTGAAACTTAGTGTTGCCATGCTCGAACATAATGGGACTTGGCTTGGACTTCAAAATGGCATGATGAGGACAAAAAACTCCTGGGAAACATTGGCTAAATCTTCCTCAATCCAGAGATATCACATTGAGAAAGACTGTTGTTTGGGTTGTTCTGCTGGGAACTGAACTTGGTCTGAATGACCAATGCTTATGGGTTGGATGGCTGTAGGTGCCAAAACTTGTTTCACAAGGATGTAACAAGCTTGGATGGATGTTGTTAATGGGCCGGTGGCTGCTAAAAATGATGTAGAACTCCTGTTGGCTGTCTGAACTACTTGCTGACCTGCTTACTGTCGTGCTGTGATGGCTGAGTATTTGAAGCTTGGTGTTTATGCTGGATTTTCTTCTAATGCTGCTGAGTTTGGTGAGACAGCAAGGTCTCTTCCTCATGCTGATGCTGAAAGTGCTAGTGAAGCTCCTATAGATGCCTCCTTTGCTGATGAAGTTGCTGCTGCTGGTTGTTCTTCTAGATGGTCTCTAACATCTCATATCATAGTTGTAACGCCTTGGAAATTCAAATATAGAATAGTCAAGTCAAACTAACGTTAACAGAAAAAATTTAGCGGAAGACTCAAACTCTTATTGGGCGTCACTGCCGTATCCCCGAAGGAATACAAGGCGAGAAAGAAAACTACAACTGTCTGTCAACGGCAAACCAACTAACAACTCGTACTTAGAAATAAACCTTAAAACTAACTTCAATTTTCACAGAAAAGAAAAGTAACATATTTAACGACTTCTAAACATGTCGTCCTCACTGCTAATTCTCGTCCCCAGCATATAGATCTTCACCTGAAAACAAAACATTTCAAAAATGAGTAGGAAATCTCAATAATGTCTACCCTTAACGTTAAAAACAAGTTAAATTCATTTCAATTCATTTGAGGGCGAGGGAACAAGTCAAAACATTTCACAAACCTTTAACCCTTCTAACTGTGTTCCTTAACCCAACCAAGTCAGTTTATTATGCGAGCGGGATATCAAATCCCATAAGGTAACACCGCCTACCAAAGGCATCAAGAACATGCGCCTACAAAAGGCATTAAAGATAATAATCGCCTACCAAAGGCAAAAATAATAATCGCCTCCCAAAGGCATCAATAATCGCCTACCAAAGGCATAAATAATAATCGCCCACCAAAGGCATCAATAATCGCCTACCAAAGGCATAAATAATAATCGCCCACCAAAGGCATAAATAATAATCGCCCACCAAAGGCATAAATAATAATCGCCCACCAAAGGCATCAATAATCGCCTACCAAAGGCATAAATAATAATCGCCTACCAAAGGCATCAATAATCGCCTACCAAAGGCATCAATAATCGCCTACCAAAGGCATCAAAGTATTCGCCTATCAAAGGCATCAGTAGAATAAACTCGCTTAATGATTCACTTGAGTTATTAGTATATTATTCAAACTCAGCTCACAACTCTCAAGTCAAATCCAACCCAGGTTTATCAAAACCAATAATAAAACCACTAATAAAAGACCATCAAATTTCTCAACTCAATAAAATCAAAGCACAAACAAATACAATCAGTTATCCAAAGCAAATGGTCACATTCCAACAAAAGTCCCCTTTCGGGATGCAATTCTCAAAACAGATTAGAAAACATTAAAACACATTTAAAGAGCATCCCAGTGGGGATTAGAGCATAGACATTACCTGGTTAACTTCACTTCACAGCTAAGACAAACACACTTGAGCTCACTAATGACGCGAATTAGCTCGGGCCTAAAATAAAAGTAATTATTCTAATCAAAATGCGCCCTTCGAAGTTTAGTATTAACTACCTTCTACCTAACCCTCCCCTAGGAACACTATAGGTTCCCAAAAATCATGAATTTACACTCTAAATCATCTAACACATTCCAAGTAATCACATACCCAGCTCAAAACATCACATTCACACAACAACATTTTTATTAATAAAAAGCATCAACAAAACAGATTACAGCATCCACATAAAAAGGTCAAAACTTGACTTGTTGACATCCTATGGGTCTGCTTTTGGACCTTTCGGAAACCTCGAGATGTCTACTAAAACGCATATGTTGAACTCGAGACCAAAAACATCTCCTATGATCCTAAAAAACGGTCATTAATCCAAACTATCCAGATCTGACCTAGGTCTTGTAATCGGGGTATAACTCGACCTATACAACTCCAAAGTCCGATCCGCAAAATTCCTGTGAAGGATAATATCTAAGGGAACCTCCAGTTCAAAGGGTTCGATTAAAGGATGACTATACTTCTCGTGGAGACCCGTTCTTTACACCCTATCGAAACTGTCCCGTTCCCGGTTCACTTGTAGTTGTTAATTTCGGTTCTAACTTTCGCCATCTGATCTCGGGGTCCTAAACTCTTGACATCTAACCCTGGAACCACAAATATTAACCCTTCCTGAATGACTTTATAACACACCCACACTCACACTTGAACTTAGACATGACAACTTTACCAAGTTAACACTTAAATTCTAAACTAACCCAACCGTAGTACTTACACACTAATTTCAACAATAAAAGGCTAAATCTTTTTGACATCAAAACTTCATATAATACTAGTAATACCACATGGTTTGTAAACATGAATAATACAAGTTTATAATAATGCTTTTTACGTAAAACTCGATAAAATTCATAATAAAAAAATATATCACATGATAAAAACACGATGATAAGATTACCGTACATAAAAAAATCAAAACTTTACTAACCAAAATATTATATTTAGAACGCAAACAATAGTAATGATGATAATAATAGTAATAATAATAGTAATAAGAGGACGAAGAAGCATAGTAAAAGATGTAATATTTTTGGCATGAATCACGTAGCAAAGCAAAATTACGTAACATGCATTAACACACCCAACACGTAGCTAGAACCGAGATTAAAGTTTATACCCAAAAACAAGAGAGGTAGGAGGTCGGGGCGGCTGACTGGCGGTGATGGCGACTCCGGGATGGTGGTGAGGTGGTGTGGTGGCCGGCGGTGGTGATGAGATCACGCAGACAGCAGCGACAGTCGCGACAGGCCTTGGTTCCGGGCTTGGGTGCGGTTGGTTGCTCGAGATTCGGGGTCCTGATGACGAGGGTGGTTGGTGGTGGCGGTGGAACGGCCTAGGGGTGGTGGTCCGGTGGCGAGGACGGCTGTTGGTGGTGGCAGTAACTGGTGTCGGGAGCGGTGGGTTGTGCGATGAGCGTCCCAATCACAGCAAGAACACAGCCTTCCTTGCGCGGCTTGGTGGCTCGAGGGTGGTGACCCGGTGAGGCTCATGGTGGTGCTCGGTGGTCAGGCGGCCATCCGGAGGTGGTGCGACAGGATGAGAGGTGGTGGTAGTCGGCTAGGTAAGCAGCGGTGGTTGTGCGAACGTAAAGACCCGGGAGAGAGAAGACAAACGGTTCTTGCGCCGCGCAGGGAAAAAGAAAGGGATGGGGTTTAATTAAAGGGAAATTGGAATCTAATAAACCAACCTTTGAGGGTCCTTTGAAATAACGAACCAACCTTGAAAGTTAATTTACAACGAACCCACCTTAACATGTTAATTTTTCTAACGAACCCACATGCCGGAAAGCTGACGTGGCGGTGTTTTACCCAAAAAAAAAAAAGAAAAAATTTTTTTTGCTGAATTGGATTAAATAAATCAACTTTTTCTTTTTTTTAAAATCCACCTCAACCTCAATCCCCTTTTTCTTTCTCTCTCTCTCCTCTCTCTCTTCTCTCTCCTCTCTCTCTCTCTATCAACCCAACCCACCCATCCCCCTGCCCATCCCCCGGATCCATCCCCCCAACCCCCACCCTCTCACCACCGCCACTCTCACCACCGCCACCCTCACCATCATCCTCATCACCACCTCCACCACCACCACCATCACCATCATCATCATCACCACCACCATCCACCATCCTCCATCATCATCATCCTCAGCACCATCTCCACCTCCACCTCCACCTCCACCACCACCACCATCACCATCATCATCATCACCACCATCCTCCATCATCATCATCCTCATCACCACCTCCACCTCCACCTCCACCACCATCATCATCATCACCATCACCATCACCATCACCATCCTCACCACGGTCTGGTGGCGCGCCGATCGTAGCCCGTGGTGGTGGCGGTGATGATGATGATGGTGATGGTGGTGGTGGTGGAGGTGGAGGTGGTGATGAGGATGATGATGATGGAGGATGGTGGTGATGATGATGATGGTGATGGTGGTGGTGGTGGAGGTGGAGGTGGAGGTGGTGATGAGGATGATGGTGGTGGCGGCGGTGGTGAGGGTGGCGGTGGTGAGAGGGTGGGGGTTGGGGGGGATAGGTCGGGGGGAATGGATGGGTGGGCTGGGATGATAGAGAGAGAGAGAGGAGAGAGAGGAGAGAGAAGAGAGAGAGGAGAGAGAAAGAAAAAGGGGATTAAAGTTGGGGTGGATTTTTAAAAAAAAAAGAAAAAGTTGATTTATTTAATCCAATTCATTTTTTTTTGGCTAAAACACCGCCACGTCAGCTTTTCGGCATGTGGGATTCGCCGGAGGTTCGTTAGAAAAATTAACATGTTAAGGTGGGTTCGTTGTAAATTAACTTTCAAGGTTGGTTCGTTATTTCAAATGACCCTTAAAGGTTGGTTTATTAGATTCCAATTTCCCTTAATTAAAAGACCTAGGGTTTAGTTAATAGGGGTATTTATACCCATAATTAATTTCAAAGAAAAAATCCAATAAACTAGGAAATTGATACAGCTGAAAATAATTAAATATTTATAATAATCGGTTTTTCCAAAATCTCTAAAATAATATATAATTACTAAAAAAAATACCCACATGAATAATAATAATAATAATAATAATAATAATAATAATAATAATAATAATAATAACACCACTTAAGGTCATATACATAATATTACTAAAGTACCAACACTCCCATGCAATTCCCATGTACGTAGGAAATTGCTAAAATACCTTTGTTAGTCCCTCGACGGTCCTACGAACTCAAGTGTCGGCAAAAATAGTCAGCAACGGAATTTTAATAATTAACGGAGTCAAACTTAAATTACTAACGTCGTAATGGTCAACGCACTTGAATTTTATGGGGTTTTACATCATTACCCCCTTAAAAGAAGTTTCATCCTCGAAACTTAAACTCAACACCAAGGGTCTACCAAACGGAGCTAACGGTGGCGCTAACCAAAATTCGGGGTTTTACATCATTACCGTCTTCAAAAGAGTTTCGTCCTCGAAACTCGACGCATCTTATAGGGTGAATAGGTGCTGATACTTCGATTTCATCTCCTCCTTGGCTTCCAAGGTGACTTTGGTTTTGGCATAGTTTCCTGTCACACTTTCGCTAAAGTGATGATATTTCATCGTAGTTACTTCTTTCTTCAATCTAGAATCTCTAGCGACCGCTCCTCGTAGATCAAGTCCTCTTTCAGCCTCCGAATTCTCATCGGAGGTCTTCTTCTGCTACTAGACCCTCCTTGGGGCTATATTCCATACCCTCCTCGGGGTATCAGGTCTTTTAGAGGTGCTAGCATCGGGTGCTCATAGCAAGGGTCGGGGTATGTCATTCAACAGGTGCCATAAATAACTGAGTTTAAGCCCAACTTTATCCTATTCTTCCTATTATTGCTCTTCTAAAACCGTAAAATAAAATCATTAGAACACACCGAATCGGTAATTACCAACACCCAAAATATTACAAGATCCACATAATTACATCTCGGAACAAATCCTTTGCTTCTAAGTCAAGTCAACATAAAATAACAACGGCTATTCATCAGTTTTCATATGTAACCTCACGTAAGACTAGGATGTCTAACTTTCTCTAACTCAACTGTGAGGTTCTTCCCCCTTTGTTACTGAAACCGCCATTATGTCAACCACCATAAGACTATTTAATAATATGTAACTATACGACATAACTTCCTCAAGACAAACTTATTATCTGTATGAGAATGAGAAGTTCCAGTTAATAATCTCAGATGTCAGATCACTAACCTGGTGCCTCAAATGACATATGAACCTAATGTTTTCATCCAATAGAAATACCAAAAGCTAAGATTGACTACCCAGGACATGATTAACACTGTAATTAATTTACCAAATCACCATTTAACTCCAAAACACTTAACCACGCCAAATGAGATTTTTCACTTATCTTACATATGCCTAATAAGAACTAGCACTTGCCAATCATTACCCTCTCAATCTTCTCGAAAGGAGTTTCATCCCCGAAACTCGAATTACCACCCAACACCTCAAATAAGAGTCATGCTTAGACCTGGTGCTTCCTCAAAAGCATTTAATCAACCTCAAAATTTTCCAAAGTCAGATTATACCCAACTGCAACTTAAAAGTTTTCATGTACTTAAGTCATCAAAATCATTCTTAATCACCACTTCTATTTTAGAACCACTAATAATGGTAATAATCAAACCCACCACGTGTTTCAAGCACAAAAAGTATAGCGACCAAAGTTAGACGATAACCTTCCTTCGTGCCTCTCGTCATTTATTTTACATTAATAGTAATTCCCATAACCACAACCAAAATATATGTAACCAATACATGATCAAACACTTCGCTTAGCTCCTCTAACACCCTAAGCACTATATACTCATTAAATCTAATTTCTTCCCTGATAGTTCTAGATAATAGAAGTCGCCATCAACAGAGATTGATAAATCACAGAACGAAACTGCACTAATAACCATGAGATAATTAAGTGAACTATTGGATGATACTCAACAGAACTAGTAAAATAACATTTCAACAAATTCATCATATGCAAACTGATTATCCCAGAAAATGTTCAGACAGACCAATCAGATCGTATTCATACAAAACTTAATTGGTTGGATTCAGACAATGCTGTGGGCATCACACACCTGCAACTTTCCTCATGGGTTATACCCACTTCTCATATTATCGACTCAGTTCATGTACACAATCATAAATAAAAGGCTTGTAATAGGGAATAGACAGTTACATATATAGACTCACATGTATGCATATATCAAGATGAAACTAAGCATCTATGAGACTTTGAATCATGAATATACCACAAAACTCACTTTAAACATTCAAGGGAGAAATATTAAACTCAAATAGCTACAGATCAAGTACATCTCTATCCCATAGTGAATAAAACTCTTTCAAGGTATCACTTTGTCATTCTTAACTATCTAATCATCCAGACAACTTCCCAACTTGTAGATAATATAATAATTGGATTATTCCATCTCAATAGCTACGCCCTCAACCATAACATAACTAGAATTTTTTTTTCCACCACATAGTTCCTCATATTCCTTGCTTCATAGACCTTAGTAGTACAACTTAAAATCCCTATAAACACAATAACCTTAAAAGATCTTGCTTAGCTCCACATTATCTTAAAAGCATTCACCTACTTCAATACCTTGAAAACCAAAATTAATTCTAATACTTAGCTTGAGGTCTCATAATCGATATCCATAAGTTCAGTTTAAACGTACGATCATCAACAAAATATTTATCTCAATCTTTTTCTCAAAATCAGTTTCTTTTTTTTCCCTTAAAAGTGGCCCTTCAAACTCGATACCCTGACCAAAACCAAACATAATCCCAATATTACTATGAAGCCCTTCATCTGCTCCGAATACTTCAAAAAAAACAATGTTCATTCAACCTTATGGGAAGTCTCCGACTTAGCTTACCTCCAAAAATCAAATCGACCACGAGATTAACCACAAAACTTTCACCTCAACTATACCCCTCAACTCGAGCTTTACCAACATTTTCCTTACAAAGGTTCCTTTAACCCAAGGCCTCGGTTCAAAATGAATCACGTTTAATCACAAACACTCATTTAACCCCAAAACCATAAATTTAAATCAAAGGCCAACTTTGCGTAGGAACTTTCAAGTATTCCCCAGTTCCATGAGTCACAGTTCATCCCCAATCATCATAGTCCATACACCAAAACCCATAAATAGAAAGTGAAACCTTAACTAAACCCAAAGTGTCTAATAGAGATACTCGAGAGATTTAATCCAACATAATATACCCAAATACTCAATATCATACTCCAACAATAATATTAACTTCATGCATAACACCTCTTGGTACGAGAAATAATAAATCAAAACAAATATTGAAAATAAAACACATTAATAGACACATGAAGAAATAATAAAACCGATGCAACCCAACCCACACCTACACTCACACTCTGATTTTAGCTTCCTAAGTCTCAAGCTAGATATCTAATTGACACTTAGGAGCTATTAGGTCGCAACCCAGAGCTCTGATACCATTTTGTAACGCCCTGGAAATTCAATTATAGAATAGTCAAGTCAAACTAACGTTAACAGACAAAATTTAGCAGAAGACTCAAACTCTTATTGGGTGTCACTCCTGTATCCCCGAAGGAATACAAGGCGAGAAAGAAAACTACAACTGTCTGTCAACGGCAAACCAACTAACAACTCATACTTAGAAATAAACCTCAAAACTAACTTCAATTTTCTCAAAAAAGAAAAGTAATATATTTAACGACTTCTAAACATGCCGTCCTCACTGCTAATTCCCGTCCCCAGCATATAGATCTTCACCTGAAAACAAAACATTTCAAAAATGAGGAGGAAATCTCAATAATGCCTACCCCTAACGTTAAAAACAAGTTAAGTTCATTTCAATTCATTTGAGGGAGAGGGAACAAGTCAAAACATTTCACAAACCTTTAACCCTTCTAACTCTGTTCCTTAACCCAACCAATTAATTTTATGATGCGGGCGGAATATCAAATCCCATAAGGTAACATCGCCTACCAAAGGCATCAAGAACATTCGCCTACCAAAGGCATTAAAGATAATAATCGCCTACCAAAGGCATAAATAATAATCGCCTACCAAAGGCATTAAAGATAATAATCGCCTACCAAAGGCATAAATAATAATCGCCTACCAAAGGCATCAATAATCGCCTACCAAAGGCATAAATAATAATCGCCCACCAAAGGCATCAATAATCGCCTACCAAAGGCATAAATAATAATCGCCCACCAAAGGCATAAATAATAATCGCCCACCAAAGGCATCAATAATCGTCTACCAAAGGCATAAATAATAATCGCCTACCAAATGCACCAATAATCGCCTACCAAAGGCATCAATAATCGCCTACCAAAGGCATAAACAATCGCCTACCAAAGGCATCAAAGTATTCGCCTATCAAAGGCATCAATAGAATAAACTCGCTTAATGTTTCACTTGAGTTATTAGTATATTATTCAAACTCAGCTCACAACTCTCAAGTCAAATCCAACCCAGGTTTATCAAAACCAATAATAAAACCACTAATAAAAGACCATCAAATTTCTCAACTCAATAAAATCAAAGCACAAACAAATACAATCAGTTATCCAAAGCAGATGGTCACATTCCAGCAAAAGTCTCCTTTCGGGATGCAATTCTCAAAACAGATTAGAAAACATTAAAACACATTTAAAGAGCATCCCAGTGGGGATTAGAGCATAGACATTACCTGGTTAACTTCACTTCACAACTAAGACGAACACACTTGAGCTCACTAATGACGCGAATTAGCTCGGGCCTAAAACAAAACTAATTATTCTAATCAAAACGCGCCCTTCGAAGTTTAGTATTAACTACCTTCTACCTAACCCTCCCCTAGGAACACTATAGATTCCCATAAATCATGAATTTACACTCTAAATCATCTAACACATTCCAAGTAATCACATAACCAGCTCAAAACATCACATTCACACAACAACATTTTTATTAATAAAAAGCATCAACAAAACAAATTACAGCTTCCACATAAAAAGGGTCAAAATGTGACTTGCTGACATCCTATGGGTCTGCTTCTGGACTTTGCGGAAACCTCGAGATGTCTAATAAAACTCTTATGTTGAACTCGAGACCAAAAACATCTCCTATGATCCTCAAAAACGGTCATTAATCCAAACTGTCCAGATCTGACCTAGGTCTGGTAATCGGGGTATAACTCGACCTGTACAACTCCAAAGTCCGATCCGCAAAATTCCTATGAAGGATAACATCTAAGGGAACCTCCAGTTCAAAGGGTTCGATCAAAGGATGACTATACTTCTCATGGTGACCCGTTCTTTACACCCTATCGAAACTGTCCCGTTCTCAGTTCACTTGTAGTTGGTAATTTTGGTTCTAACTTTCGCCATCTGATCTCGGGGTCCTAAACTCTTGACATCTAACCCTGGAACCACACATATTAACCCTTCCTGAATGACTTTATAACACACCCACACTCACACTTGAACTTACACATGACAACTTTACCAAGTTAACACTTAAATTCTAAACTAACCCAACCGTAGTACTTACACACTAATTTCAACAATAAAAGGCTAAATCTTTTTGACATCAAAACATCATATAATACTAGTAATACCACAATAGTTTGTAAACATGAATAATACAAGTTTATAATAACGCTTTTTACGTAAAACTCGATAAAACTCGTAATAAAAAATGGACCATGATACACATCTTACCTCAAGATGATAATTAACCATCTTGAGTTATCTATATTTCACATTATGTTAACTTTTAATAATATTTTTTCTAATAATTATGCATATTTATCAACTACAAGAGTATAATACTTATTTGATAGGTCAACAAAATATAAATAATATTTAATTTTATCAATTATAGTAAAAAATACATATTTTATGCATAATTTTATATTTATGAAAAATTATAAATAAATAAATATTTTTATATTATTTATAGGTTATAATAACCCTCAAAGTAATGAAACATACCTTTATAATGATTCAAAGATACTTACATTTAATTTTACGAGTGATTTAGATGACATGCAAGATGGTTGCAGCAAGATGTTTATCATTTTGCTAAAAAAATATATCACATGATAAAAACACGATGATAAGATTACCGTACATAAAAAATCAAAACTTTACTAACCAAAATATTATATTTAAAACGCAAACAATAGTAATGATGATAATAATAGTAATAATAAGAGGACGAAGAAGCATAGTAAAAGATGTAATATTTTTGGCATGAATCACGTAGCAAAGCAAAATTACGTAACATGCATTAACACACCCAACACGTAGCTAGAACCGAGATTAAAGTTTATATCCAAAAACAAGAGAGGGAGGAGGTCGGGGCGGCTGACTGGCGGTGATGGCGACTCCGGGATGGTGGTGAGGTGGTGTGGTGGCCGGCGGTGGTGATGAGATCACGCAGACAGCAGCGACAGTCGCGACAGGCCTCGGTTCCGGGATTGGGTGCGGCTGGTTGCTCGAGATTCGGGGTCCTGATGACGAGGGCGGTTGGTGGTGGCGGTGGAACGGCCTAGGGGTGGTGGTCCGGTGGCGAGGACGGCTGTTGGTGGTGGCAGTAACTGGTGTCAGGAGCGGTGGGTTGTGCGATGAGCGTCCCAATCACAGCAAGAACACGGGCTTCCTTGCGCGGCTTGGTGGCTCGAGGGTGGTGACCCGGTGAGGCTCATGGTGGTGCTCGATGGTCAGGCGGCCATCCGGAGGTGGTGCGACAGGATGGGAGGTGGTGGTAGTCGGCTGGGTGAGCAGGGGTGGTTGTGCGTACGTAGAGACCCGGGAGAGAGAAGACAAACGGTTCTTGCGCCACGCAGCGAAAAAGAAAGGGATGGGGTTTAATTAAAAGACCTAGGGTTTAGTTAATAGGGGTATTTATATCCATAATTAATTTCAAAGAAAAAATTCAATAAACTAGGAAATTGATACAGCTAAAAATAATTAAATATTTATAATAATAGATTTTTCCAAAATCTCTAAAATAATATATAATTACTATAAAAAAAATACCCACAATAATAATAATAATAATAATAATAATAATAATAATAACAACACCACTTAAGGTCATATACATAATATTACTAAAGTACCCACACTCCCATGCAATTCCCATGTACATAGGAAATTACTAAAATACCCTTGTTAGTCCCTCGATGGTCCTACGAACTCAAGTGTCGGGAAAAATAGTCAGAAACGGAATTTTAATAATTAACGGAGTCAAACTTAAATTACTAACGCCGTAATGGTCAACGCACTTGAACTTTCTGGGGTTTTACAATAGTGTTATCTAATAACCTACTATGAATATTTTCGAGAATTTTAACAATTTTCAAAAGATTGCAAAAATTTAGGGAATTAAACCTTTTAATTCTCTGTTTGAGAGGAAAATAAATAAGAATAGTCCGATAAGTTTAAAAATCAAAATTTTATAATTTTCCCATATTGTAGGTTTATCCAATATGCTACCGTAAAATTTTCATATTTTTATCAAATTTCTAAAATTTGAATAAAAATCAGAAAAGTAAACAATTATACTTCGCTGTAAATATGAAAATTAAAGGAAAATCAGTTAACGATTTCGAAAATTCACGAAAATTTTATCCATGACAGAATGGTTACCCAGTACCCAACTGTAAAATTTTCAGAAGGTTTGCAGATTTCTATAAATTAAAAAAATTTAGAGAAGTAACAAATTTATTTCTCTCAAATCTGAATATCTAAATTAAAAAATAAATATTTAATCGGATAAATTAACGAAATTTTTTTCCCTAAAAGTATTGTTATCGAGTAACCTACTGTAAACATTTCACAAGTTTTACAAATTTCTACAAATTTATAAAATTCAGAGAATTAAACGAATTTTATTTTCTCTTCAGATCTGAAAACTCAATTAAAAATTTACTTTAATTGGGAAAAATCTACAAAAATTATGAAAAGTCCAGAACACTTCCAGACACCTCCAATAAAAATTTCGGAAATTTTCGAATTTGTTTGATATTTTATTTCGACTTTTCATTAAATTCTGTAAATAAACTAAATCGGAAAATAATTCTACAAAATCCTATATTGAGAATTTAGACCTATTTCATGTATTGCCTACTATTTAACAATATTAAACATGACAGTTTCTAAAACATTCAAAATTAAATCAAGTTCATGCTATATTTAACAATTAAACAAACATAAAATTGATTAATTAAAGGCAATAAGAAATAACAATAAAAGCATGAAACTTTTCAATAAAAATTTCAGATTTATTATTTTGAATAACAAAGATTAAAACATTCACAAAGCTTCAAAATTTTAGGCATAAATCTACTCTAGCAAATTCATAATATAATTCAACTATTGACAAAATTACTTATGAATTGAAGCACAATACTTTCGCATGCAATTGGTGGCTCTGATACCACTGTTGGGTTTAAGATTATCTGTTTAGGAAATAGATACAGATTAATTGGCAGAATATTCATAACGATTATAAAACAATTAATCGCAACAATCGCAGAGGCTTTAGTGATTATACCCGATCGCAACTAAAGAAGAGGTTGACCTTTGAGATTCCAATGCAAAAATCCTCTACTGAAAGTCCACGCAGCACTCCGGGAACTCGACTGCTAGATCGACCCGATCGAGATAGATCTCAATCTAAAGATGTATGTGTTTCGATATAGGTGGTTGTTTCAGTAAACTATGACTGCAAACTAAGAGAGAGAGGAACTCAAGAAATCACCTTGCTATCTCTCTAAGAGTCTTAAGCAATTCCCTCGATAAATCTATCTGAGAGACTCCTATTTATAGAGTTAGGATGTCTTGGGGAAAGGGTTATTAAAACCCTAATGGCAGACCTAATGGACGGCGCATTCTTGAGGCCCAACACGGTCCGTGTTGGCCTCCAGAATGTTCATTAAATCGATCCAAAGTCACCACGGACCGTGGTGACACCAACACGGACCGTGTTGGATCAACACAGACCGTGTTGGGTCCAATTCGGTCCGTGTTGGACTGATTTCTCATAGAAATTAGTTCCCAACATTCCTAAACATAATACGGTATTACTTAGGCTACATACATTGTTCCAAGGCACTGTCTTATGTGACCCAGTAGGACCAAATAATATAGTTGTAATTAAACATATTTAATTACCGAATATAGAGGTCGCTAGCAAGACATATAATCACTATATTATATTGGTTTAAACTCCATGTATATCGAACATTGTCGGGACATTCCCAACACCTTTTCCATCACTTTCCTACCATTATTATCTCCATCTCTCCACTCCTTTAAGCCCCTTTATCACCATTCCCATCTTACCTTCCATTATTCTTCCACAAATTTCTAAAAGCTCCATAAAAGCCTAACCTTTCTACTACTTAAAACGCCACAAAAAGAGCCTTTTCCTACCCTTTTCTCACCCCTTTTCCATAGCTTTCTCCATCCACTTTTAGCACCATTTTGGCATCTTCAAGAAGAGTATTCAAGGCTTTCAAAGGCATCCAAAGAGGCTTCTACAAAGGCTAGGCAAGGCTTCCCTAAAGAAACGTCACAATGTAAGCTTTTAGTTGTTTCTTCCTTATGTAAATAAAGTGTACATGTTGTATATTTCTTTCTTTCATTCTTATTTTGGCATGTTTAATGAAATAATTCTATAAAGTTCTTATTTATCTCTTTTCCAAATCTTATAAAAGCACACTTAAAACTTTTAGTAAAGTCTTCCCTTTTGTGAGAGGCGAACTCCTAAAGTCCTACTTTTCGAGTTCGTAGCCTTACCCCCGAAATCCACTCTTGGGTTTCATAGACAGAGTATTTCGTTCTTTTCTCTTAGGTTTGTCTTGGCTTTTCCCTTAAAAACTCGGGTGGCGACTCCCATTTCGAACTAAAAACACATCGGGTTGTATAAACTGTTGTAAAACATGGTTTTACATTGTACCGATGCAACTTTAAGGCTTTTCTTTATGTATTTCTAAATAGTGCTTGCATAAATTGCTTACTTCCGAGCCTAACATTTAAATGAGCAAATTGGATTAAATTTGGAAGAGTTTGGAATAAATGGATGTTCACTCTTGAAGGTTTAATTCCAATGACTCATAAAATCCACAAGTAAAGGGAAAGTAATTTTACAAATATTATTCCTGAAATATGTAATTAAAATTCCTTAAAGGGGCTTTTTCAAATATTCAAACCCTAGCACAAATCATCAAATCACACCCCAATCAAACGTGGACATTTGGAAGCCCGAATGACGAGGAAAAATGTCAGCACAACTCGATTTCACATAACAATGAAAATACAACTTCATATTTTCATAATCATATATTACAACACAGTACATCACAAGTTCGAAACAATACAATCAAATATCCAAGTTCCTCCGACCCATATCAATGAAGTAATACAAGTAACATACTTTAAGTTGCCAATTGACCAATGCTCATGGTAGTATATGACATAGGAGGTCGAAGACAATTTTTTCCAATAAGTATCCGACTTTAACGACAAGAGAAGCCATAGGACAAAACCATATCCAAGGTTTTAAGCCCCAGTCCCATAGGACCAATACTTTTAACATCATTATGATATATTTATGTCCCGGCCAGTCCCGGTCTCAGTCTCAGCCCCAGTCCCGGTCTCGGCCTCGGCCCCAATCCTAGTGCCATTAGAACTAGGTTCGTGTAAGGATGGCAACGGGACGGATTGGGGACGGGGGAGTATATCCTCGTCCCCATCCCCGCTCCCAAAACTCATCCCAATCACGCTCCCAAAACTCGTCTCAATCCCCGTCCCCATCCCCGCTCCGGGAAATGATTCTTGCCCCATCCCCATCCCCGCGGATTCCCCATCCCCAATAAGTGTTATTCGGAAAAAACATACAATAATACATCCTCCTCAAGTGTGAATCAGAGTAGCATACATCCTCCTCAAGTGTTAATTTTAAAATTTTCGGGGACGGGGATTCGGGGATGAGGACATGGAATTTTCCCCCGCGGGGAAAATGGGGAAGAATCTGGGGAAAATTTTGTCCCCATCCCCGCCCCGTCCCCGAGCGGATTTTGAAAAATCCTCCCCGTCCCTGTTCCCATCCCCAATAGGGGTGGAGATTTTTCCCCGGAGCGGGGCGGGAACCGAGCGGGTTCGAGGATTCTCCGCCCCATTGCCATCCCAAGGTCCGTGTGACGGGAGCTTGACCTGTAGGGTATGGACTGGAAATGGGTTCCCTAAATTTTCACTGGCCCCTAGTCTTGGAGATAGAGATTGATTCATATCAATATAATGGTATATCAGCAGGCTTGAAGTGTGCTCCATCTTGTGCCAACCTTGTTCCTCCTCCATCGTATTGTTGCAACTCAAACTTAGGAGTGGACAATCATCAATCACAAATGTTCTTATTGAAGTAGGTAAGCCTCCCTCTGGCAAAGATGGAAGCTTCCCACAACAGTTTATCTCCAAGTAGTTGAGACAACAGAGGTTTGAGAGTCTACAAAGATTAGTCAATTGCGGGCAATCCTTTATCACAAGTTCACTGAGGCAAGAGAAGCAGTGTAGTTTCCCCATGTCTGTCCATTCTTCTAGGCTAAGCATGGATTCAATCTCAAATCTCTTCAACTTTGGGAAAGCAACAGTGCTATCCTCAAAAGGTGTCGGGCTCTCTATGCAGAACTTCAAGTCAATGATTTTGACTTGAACCAATTCAACCATGGTCAGGTTTTCAAGTGACGGTAGCTGCCCTAGAGATGGTAGGAACTGGCAGTTTTCGCATTTGAATAGGATGATGCTTGAGAGCTTATGGAACCAAGGGAGGCTAATCCAAGTTGGAAATTTTGAACCTGCATAGCAAAGTATCTCTAGGTCTTGTAGCTCTTTGGGTGGTTCCAAATGTTGAATGACTTCTTCCTCACAATCATCATCATCATCATCTTCTTCTTCTTCTACATTTTCCCTCTCTAAGATGTTAGTCCATCTTAGCTGCAGTTTAGTAATGTTTAGCTTGTATTGCAGTTGAGCCCTCTTAGCCTGTTCCACACTCCCTACATTTTCAAGGCTTGAGAGGCAAACTCTCCCCCTCAGGGCGTTCAACTTCTTCAGTTCTCCAAGGCAGGACCCAAATTCTCTGCTAACAACAAAGTTTGACAATGTGCAAAGGCGAGTCAATGCCCCCAATCGAGGAGGCATGGAGCACAGATCACATAGAGTTCCGAGATCAAGATGTCGAAGGCTGGTTACCTTGCTCAAGGCTTTGGGTAGTGCAACTAGGCGAGAACAATTCCTTAGCTTCAAAGTTTGCAAATCTGGAAGGCAGCAGATAGTCTCTGGTAATCGCTGGATTAGAGTCTCTGAGAGGTTAAGGTAACGCAAACATTTTGCACCGCCTACTGAACTAGGCAGCTCTACTAATCTAGTTCCACTTAAATCCAGAGCTTGAAGAAAGTTGAATGACATGAAGAACCCATACGGTACACGATCAATATAAGAAGACCCATGACCCTTTAACAACAACAGGGTCTTGGTTTCAGTAAAGCAACTAACAGAATCAAGATTTAGGGGCTGGTCCTTAAATAAGGCATGAAAATGGTCATTTAAGGTACCAGTGGATAGCCATGGAGTAGGATCATTCAATTTGTACCATGTCTCTGCACTGTTATAATCTTGTCTTGTCAAGGAAATGAAACCACCACCCAATTGATGGATGATTCTGAGGTAGGCACATGCAAAGAGCTCCATGGGCTCTTGTTGAATGAAACCAGCTGCCATCCATAGCTGGATTATTTCATCACCCTCAATCTCGTAACCCTCCGGAAACAGATTGCAATAAGCCAGACAATGTAAGGATTCTCTTAGAATATGCTCTGGTTGTACCCTTTCCCATATGCTAATAAGATGTCGATAAGACAAATCATACCTAAAACGTTCAGGGAACTCCTTGATAAATTCCAACAATATGTTGGAATTAGCTTCTAGAAATTCATTTTTGTTGATTGCCTTGTCCTTTTTCTTTGGCTGTGTGGATGAATCTGATCCAGTTTTAGACAGCTGGGAGAAGATTCCATGACAGTCATCAATAACTTCTGGAAACTCAGTTGAAGCAGATAGAACCTCTTCCTTTAGCAGAGCTGGTTTCCCATTGGCCGACACAACCTTTCCCCCCACCTCTTCATCATCACTGTAAGGGAAACAAATAGGCAAAATCATGAGTATTTCTATTTTTCGGTATAGGATTTTTTTTTTTTGATTGTACAGTATTGGAGTTTTTACTTTAAGTTGGAACTAAAATGATTTTCCTAATAAAAAGAATTTTCAAAGGAAATGATTTTCGAAGGAAAATAATTTTTGATGTCAAACTTGTCGTTATTTGGTAATTGGTAAAACATAAATTTCAAAAAATGAATATATATATCGATATCAGTGGCAATATATATTACAAATAAAAATATTTTGAGCATAAAATTCATATTTAAACTTCTTACACTCCATCCTATCATATCAAAAAGTCTCTATTCAAACAATAAAATTTGAATTTTGGTTTAAAACTTCTAGTTAGTTTTAGTAATAGTGGCAAAAAATATTGATATATATGATAATAAATGTTACCAGATAAAAATATTTAGGCTCAAAATTCATATTTAAGCTTTTTTTTATCAATTCTATCGTATTATAAAGTTTCGAGCCAAATGGTTAAAATTGAATTTTTCTCTTAAGTTTCAGTCAGATTTAACAGCAAAAAATATTGATATAAGTGATGACATGTGTTACAAATGAAAATATTTGGAGCCCAAAATTCATATTTGAGCTACTTTTTATTCCATTCTATCATATATATCATAAAGTTTCGATTCAAATAGTTAATGTTGAGTTTAAGTTAAAAGTTTTAGTTAATTTTAGCAACAAAAAATATTAATATAATGTGGCGATATATGTTCTCAAATAAAATCATTTGGAGCTAAAAATTCATATTCGAGCTTTTTTCTAATCAATTCCACTGTATTAAAAAATTTCGAACGAAAGGGTTGAAGTTGAATTTCACCCTAAGATTTCAGTTAGATTTAACAGTGAAAATTGTCGACAATAGTAACCATATATGTTGTTAAAAAAAATAAAGTCGAAGTTGAAATTTTTTTTCTTTTTTGTGGAAATGAGTTGAAACTATGGGTGAGCATAACTGCTTAACCACATTTTACGGTTCCCGAATTTCATAAACCTAAACCTAAACCGCACTATGCGGTTAGCCATTTTGGAAGTTTTCGGATTTTATAAACCTAAACTGCACTATGCAGTCAACCACAAGTGAAACTTGGAAATTGAAACCAAACTGAAACGTCAGTTAACTCCTTTTTCGACTTGGTGTATGGTTAATTGTGATTAATCATCCGTTTTTGAGATTTAAAGAAACTATAGGAAAAAAATTAACATTTTACTATAAAATTTCATATTTTACTACTAAATTAATAAAAACTGGCTAACTATGGTAAACCGATTCACAAAAATGTAAAAACCCAAATCAACTGGCTAACTATGGTAAACCGATTCACAAAAATGTAAAAACCCAAATCTAAATCGATTAAATCGGTTCGATTAACCTAAATCACATTTTACAAAAAAGGTGATGATATGTGTCTTGCCCCAAGACACTATTTAAGTGTTCCATTTTATAAAACTAATACATATTATCATTTTTAACCCCAAATTTTTTGACAGATACTATTAATTATCAATTATAAGAAGCTTGGAACGTGTTGGCTACGCCAACAATTATAAGAACCTTTTATCGGTTCAGTTTTTATGGTTTTGCGCTTGGGTCTTCGATTAAGGTTTTTGGCGCATATCCCTATCTGAATCTTATTCTTTGTACTTTTATGATTGGGCCCTGTTCTTTTATACTGGTGACAATTTACGGTGCCACAACCCACCACATTTTGTCACAACACACTACAACATACCATTCCACCACAATTCACCACAACCCACCACAAATCACTTTTTCATAATTACCAATACAATATTTTTTAATCATCAAAAAACAATACAATATTTCAATTCAATTTTCCAATTAGTTTTTCACAATTACCAATACAATATATATATATATATATATATTTACTGACGGATCTAGAATTTAAAGTCAGTGGTGTCAACAAAAAATTAAAATTACAAATATGCACAAACCACGACTCATAAACCTAACGTACTGACAAATTTCATTCAAACACTTAAGAGTCTCCTCAAATTCACATAAATAGTACTCCTTTCATCCCTATTTATTTGTCCACTTTAACTAACTTTATTATTTCTTATTATTTGTCTCATTTGCATTTCAATAATAATTTTACTACTTTAACAATAATAAATGACTTTGCAACCAACAACTTAACAATAATTGAAGGTAGTTTTGTCATTTTAATTTATTTCTACCCAAACTTTTGTCTTTGTGTTTAAATACGAAAAGAAACATTTATTAACCACCGTCCTTCAAGTGTTTAAATACAAAAAAAAGAGGAGAAAAAAAGAAGTAGACCAAAATAGAACCCCTGACTTGTGTTATCAATGTCATCACCTCAATGCATTAACATCACCGCTGAGCTACGCAAGTTTTCATGATGTTAAATGTGATATATTTACGTTTTTGTTAATTCAAAGCATATTTTTTTAAAAAAAATCAGTGGTCTCAATTGACACCACAAGCCCTAACATAGATCCGCCCCTATATATATATATATATATATATATATATATATATATATATATATATATATAAAACCTACCGCAACTTACAAATAATCCACCACAATTCCACCGTAACCACTAGGGGTGAGCACCATAAACCTAAACCGCAAATTGAACCACAAAACCGCATAAACCAAACCGCAAAATGCAGTTAACCGAATTGATTTTTGCATAAAAGTGGTTTAGGTTAACCAAACCACTATAAGCGGTTTAGGTTTAGGTTTTGGATTTTCATGAAATTAAATTGAAAAAAAATGAATTTATTAGTAGTATGAATTTAATTTAACCGCGTATCGTCGTATCGGAATATGAATTTATTAGTAATATGATTGCATTTATTTGCATAAATGTTATTGTAAATTTCTAGGAAATTGGTTAATCATAAACAGTGTATGTTAATCGGGTAAATTTTCAGATTTTAAAAACTGTTAACCGGCACCGCTTCTAAATTGCGGTTTCGAGGTTTGGTTTAGGTTTCGAGGTTAACCGCATATCGCGGTTGCGGTTTAGGTTTTCAAAATCCAAAACCTCAAAAGCGGTTAACCTGTTATGCCTACCCCTAGTAACCACCGCAATTTCACCACACCATACCGCATAAAAAAACCGGACCCAAGTAGACCGTATTATCAAGTTTCTTTAGAAAGTGAATTGAACAATTGAGAATGAAAAATATTTTTCCACGTTGATAGAAAATAATTCTCTTCCAACTATTTTTTTCTAACATCAAATGAAACACTAAAAAATGGAGAAAATATTTTGGTCCTGCAAACACAGGTGTAGGCGTAGCGATTTACCTAGAAGTGTGGGGAGAAAGCGGTTGATGAGCTGCAGACTGAGTGACGGTGACTTTAGAGTGTGCAAAATGAGTATGCGATCCGGATGCAACCGAAGTTGAGCCAGGGAGACTACTTTGATTATCAGAATCTTTGCGGGTTAATTGTTGAAAAAGAGAGGCAAAATCGGAATGGTCAACGTAATCAGCGATTGGGGGTTTCTTGATCCAAAGCGGGGTTGGCCGTGGCCCTCGAAGTTCGTTCTCTCTCCTCCTCACTGCTACTGACGGATTCATCTCCATCCCCCACCGCTTACTTACAATTCGAACCCCCTCCTATTACCTCTACTTTCTTTGTTGCTCCCTTACTATACTCTACCCTCCTATTTTGATTTTTTCAAACCCACCTCCTCAAACTCCACCTTCTCATCATTATTATTATTATTATTATTATTATTATTATTATTATTATGATTGCACTTTTTTTTACAAGAAAAATGCGCCAATAAGAACCATTCCAACAAGTGGACCATAGTAAGTAAATTAAAAGAAGTTGTTGTGTCACCCTCGTTGCTCAATAATCAATATTATAAGCTACAGTGCTATATCGAAGACTTGGAGGAAAACGAAGACGAAGACGAAGACGAAGACGAAGACGAAGACGAAGACGAAGACTTAGACTCTGTAGGCGTTTTGCTTTGGCTCTCTTTCCAGGCAGCCCCCTTCTTCCCAGAATTAACAAACCACATTCGCACTTCTCTCATCACAATACCTAAACAATCAAGATTATGGCTTTGGAGTTTGTTTCAGGCTTTGTTGTATCCTCCATACTCCAAGAAGTAGTTGATCGAATGAAATCTATAGCTGCTGATACTATCAACTTAGCCTACAACTCTGACATTCAGGCCGAGCTAAACAATCTTGAGGCAACTTATGCCACTGCTCAGCGCGTCCTTGGTGCTCTAGATGGCTGGGATCTCATTACCAGCAACCTCCATAGAAACTGGCTTGGCTCCATCCGGAGAGCTTGTTATGATGCTGAAGATTACACTGAATATCTCAATATTGAGATTCTTGCCAAGATTGGGGATGCCAAGTTTTTAACCACCTTCTTCACAAAAGTGGTTGCCTCCCATAAGCTCCGCAACCTGCAAAGTAATTTGCATGGTTTGATCAATGACTTTGAGACCCATCATATCGCTCGAAGCACTCAAAGGCGGCGACACAGCTTGAACATTATTAACACACAGTCGGAGCCGGTGGCAGTACCCGATGATGACGGCTTCAGGAGGAAAAAGGACAAGAATGACATTGTGACATTCTTTCTGAAGACGACACCAGGAAGCAGCTGCAGTCTGGTGACTGTGTCAATAACAGGCATGTTTGGAATTGGGAAGACCACACTGGCTCAGGTAGTTATGAATGACCCTCAAATCCAACATCTCTTTGGTACCAGAATATGGGTTCCTGTGCTGACAGACTTTGATCTTGGTGAGACACTGAAGTCAATCATAACAGACCTGCAGGAAGAACAGAGCAAAATGAATGGTTCTTGGCTCCAGCCTCAGTTGCCTACTAAAATGTCTCTGATCATCAGGATGCTCCAAGATGTGTGCAAGGGAAAATGGATCCTTGTTGTCCTAGACAACTTGTGCAATTTCGAGAAACCTCAACTAGATTGGAAACAATTTGAACAAGTCCTCTGCAGTTGCTCCTGTGCTATGTTTGGTGTCATCATCACCACTCGCAACCCCAAGGTTGCCACCACTGTGGCTTCTCTTAGCAATTTTCCTACTATGAATCATTACGTGCAACAAATGTCTGATGAAGATTGTGCATCCCTAGTATTAGGCAAAGCAGCTGTCAGTAACCTCTCCAAGCGGAACCGTTGCGGAAAGACAACTCTAGAGAAAAACGCGCTTGAGATAGCACAGAAATTGTGCAAAGGCTTGCCTTTAGTGGCAGACATCATTGGCCATCGCCTGTCCTCTACACTTGATGTTGCAACATGGTCAAACATGCCTTCTGAAGATCTTTGGGTCATGCCAGAGTTCAGACAACAGATTTTTCCAGCTTTTAGACTGAATTATTGTCACCTCTCCATATTTCTGAGGAGCTGTCTCCCTTACTTCTCTCTCTTCCCTGAAAATTACAATTTCAACAAGGAGGAGCTGATGCAGTTATGGTTGGCAGAGGGGCTCACTAAGCCCCAGGCAGCAGGGGTCCAGTATTTGGAGTTCCCAGGATTGGAAGAAACTGGAAGCTATGCTTTTGATGAGGTATTGTCCCGATCGATCCTTCAAACTTACCCCCCATTAGACCAAGACCCACAAATCTACAGAATGCATGAGTTCATTCGCCACTATGCCCAGTATGTTGCATCCGACATGTATGTCAGGGTTGACGAACAATTGGTAGATATGGAAGCTAAGATTAGAAAGGCACGACACATATCTCTTGTACGTTCACGTATTCCGCCAGAACTGTGGAAGGATATAGAAAAATGTGAAGGCCTCAGGACAATCATCTCCCTGCATATGTCCACTAAAGTTGGTCAGCTTAGCCGCACGCTTTTCCTTAAATTGAATTGGTTGCGTGTTCTTGTGTTGAGAAGAAGTGATGTTAATGAGCTCCCTGAATCTCTAGGGGAGCTAAAGCACCTGGCTCTGTTAGACCTCTCAGAGACAAAGATCAAAGCATTGCCTAGATCAACTGTTTTTCTTTATGCTTTACAAGTCCTCAAACTCAATCTTTGTTCTCAGCTTCGTCAGCTACCCAAAGACATCAGTAACTTGACTCGGTTACTACATCTGGAAGTTGACATGAAGCGACTGACTTTGATGCCGCCTAACATGGGAATGCTAAACAAACTCCGTACTCTTCATGCATTTAAGGTGGGCAGAAGGCATGGGCATCGTTTGTCAGAGTTGAAGAATATGAAGTACCTTAAAGGATCAATTTGCCTCACAAATCTTGAAAATGTTAGTGATGAGGCGGAAGCCAGGGAAGCCAGGTTAAGTGACAAGCCATTCCTCAAAAGGGTGGAACTCGAATGGAAACGAAACTCAACCAATCAAGCACTTGCAGAAAGTATCCTTGCAGCCTTAGAACCACATGAGAATTTAGAAGAGCTACAAGTGAATGGATACGGCAGTGCTACATTTCCAACTTGGCTCGTTAGCCCAGAATGCAAGCTCACTAACATTCACATCCTGAGATGCGGGCAATGTAGCATCTTCCCGGCTCTGGGACAACTTCAACACCTCAAGGTTCTTCAAATAGAGGAAATGGATATGGTAAAGTACATTGACCACGATTTCTTAGGAAGCAGAAGGGGTTTAGGATTCCGGTCACTGGAGACGCTGAAATTCCGATACATGACAAACCTCGTGAAATGGAAAGAATTGCAAGTCTATCAGATGCCCTGTCTTCGTGAGCTTTTCATAGGAGACTGTCCGAAGTTGACCTCCCTCCCACCCAGGAACCTTCTTACCACTCTGAAGCATCTGGAGATAACCAACTGCCCTGTCCTGGAAGCATTGCCTGCGGGAGGTTTGCCCTGGTCACTTGAAACGTTAGTCATAATACAATGTGATTTGCTGAAGCAACGCTGCCTGCCAGAACACGGAGCTGATTGGAACAAGATCAATACAATATCTAACGTATTCATAGATTTTGAGCGTATTTAATTACCCAGATCATGAGGTAAAAGCTAGCTACTCTTCAGTTCTAAGCACTAGCGCATTTGTTTTTGCTTCACTTCTGTATTATGTCAACTTGCCACTAGAAAAATCGTTAGATAATGCTAGTTCATCAGCGCCTCTTTTGTTTGTCCCTTCTTTTCAGTGTGTCTCTTCTGTATTCGTTAAACCTGCCTTGAGGTCAATGTAATACCATTGTTTATATTTTGGTGCCCTTTGCATCTTTGCTTTTAACATTTTATGACTCATGGGGATTGTTAATCTGTGACAAAATAAAGTAATATGAACATATAATTTGATCTGTTTTTATATATATGGAACCACTGGAATAAAAAAAAAAGTTTAAAAAAAAAAAATTGAGTGATTAAAATAGTTTGATATAGAATCCATGCTTAGCCTAGAAGAATGGAGATACATGGGGGAAGCACACTACTTTCCCAGCCTAGCTGAACTTGTGACAAAGAATTGCCCACACTTATTCTTTGCAGGCTCTCAAATGCGTGTTATATCGACTACATGGAGATAAACTGCTGTGGGAAGCTTCAATCACGGGGGGGGGGGGGGGGGGTGGAATTGTACTTGTGTATTTATCCACCATTCGATGAAATATTGCCGTCTCCTTACATCATTGGCAGTGTATATATGGCTGTCAACTGTCTTCTTCAGTTGTCCCTGGATCCAAGCCCTTGTCATAATGTAATTGTGTGCCTTCTTGTAATAGACCTTAGTAGAGGTATGTAACATATTATATGGTGAAAGTTGGAAAACCTAGGCAACGAAATATAGTTATATATGCTGTGAAATTTCGCTTTTGGAGCTGTAGTTGAGCACATTCTAGATTGATGAATGAAATAATTACATGGTAAGTTCCTTATCTTCTGCTTGTGAGTCCCCCCTTCCCCCTTGAAAAGAAGCTCCAACTATGATCCCTATAGTGTGAACTCCTAGAGGATCCTAAACAGGGGCATTGGCTTGGCATAAAGTTTGTTAATTTGTTGAACAAGGTAGATGACAATTTATGTCTGTAAGAAACTTAAGGACGATCAGCAAAAAGAAAAGAAAAGAAAAGTTTTCAAATTGGAGAACACACTATTGGTGAACACAGTGATATGCAGAAGTAAGCACACTTCCCTTGGATGCTAGGTTGAGTAGGGTGATCAGATCATCAACACAGGCTTTATACTCTGATGGTTGATGAGAATATCACAACAGATTGCTAGAACTTTTTTTTTTCAGGTTGTTGCAGTCTCTCAAAATATTTATGAGGCTGAAGGAAGGACACGGTGATCGCTAAAGAGTTCATTAAGAAATACAGTACCTGTAGACAGAAGAAAACGACATTAAAATGATCAAACTATACACATTAGTGGCTAATCAAGAAAAAGCCAAGTCTGTAATGGGTATAATCAAGATAGAATCCTGTGATGACTGAGGCCCGAGTCTTGGCTACTCGCTTTTTTTTTTCTGATTGATTGATTGATTGATTGATTGATTGAGGAGGAACTACTTGCTTACTACCAAGATGTTTGATGAAATGGGAAAGACTAACCAGATTGGCCTAAACTAGACCACAAAAAAAATCCTAGTTCTACTGTCAAACTTGTTTACCTTAGTAGGATTTTATGCAAAATGTAATATTTGACATGAACTATTATTTTTTAACAAGTTATCACACCTTGATTCCAACAACTATATACGTTAACATAGAATTATCACTTAAAAAATATAAGCACACTGTCATCATATGTTCAATTTATAGTTACACTCTTTTATAAGAGGATATAGAGTAAACACAATCTACTGAGATGTTCAATTTATAGTTATTTTCTCATAAAAGACATGTATAACAACTAACTTTTAAACAAACCAAAAAGTAATTTGAAGTATTATATTTTTCAAAAATAGTTTCTCTAATTGATAAACTTTAATATAAATTATCAAATTCCTTTTTTTGGTGGAAAACATATATATATATATATATATATATATATATATATATATATATATTAACGTCATCTATCTTATACTAATTAACATTGTTGTATTTGTAAATTAGTTAGGCACATATTGCATGTATATCCAAATTAATTTACATTAATTGCAAAAGCCATACGTAGGGAGTTGGACAAAATGGCATAGCCAATATTATGGTAAAGGCACCAGACATCCTATGACTGGTAGCTTTTTTTTTTTTTTTTTTTTTTTGGGATGGGCATGACTGCTAGCTATTACACATGGATCTGGTGGCAGATGTATATATAATACAGAATGAAGCATAAATGGAATGGGGAACCAATGGCAGGAACTAGAAGCCAGTCAGCTTTCTCTTGAGAGTTGGTTGTGCCATATACACGCCATCTACACACAAGGCAAGCCCATTTTTTTACCTTTTTCCAGTAATTAGCTCCTTGTTTTTCAAGATATAGCTTCAACAAATCACAATTCGTTATGGCCAACTTTTCAAGTTCTGAGGGCAATCCGTCCCTTGGCAATGCCCCTAGCAATGGGCAGTTGGTTATCTCCAGACTGACCAAGGAGGTCAGCAGGTTGAGTTGAGGAAGGGAGGTCAATTTTGGATAATCTGTGGTGGAGAAGCGTCCTCTGCGGCGGACCGGGCCCAAGTCCCCTGGAAAGGGGTGCTAGAGAAGGTGAGAGCCCCGTCGTGCTCGAACCCTGTCACACCACGAGGCGCTGTCGCCGAGTCGGGTAGTTTGGGAATGCAGCCCCAAACGGGCGGTAAATTCCGTCCAAGGCTAAATACGGGCGAGAGGCTGATAGCGAACAAGTACCGCGAGGGAAAGATGAAAAGGACTTTGAAAAGAGAGTCAAAGAGTGCTTGAAATTGTCGGGAGGGAAGCGGATGGGGGCCGGCGATGCGCCCCGGTCGGATGTGGAACGGCCACAAGCCGGTCCGCCGATCGGCTCGGGGTGCGAACCGATGGGGATTCGGAGGGCGGCGAAACCCCGGTTCCCGGGAGCGTCGTCCTCGCGATCGTGGATGGCAGCGCGCGCCGTCACGGCGTGCTCCGTCACCTGCGCGCTCCAGGCGTCGGCCCGTCTTGAAACACGGACCAAGGAGTCTGACATGTGTGCGAGTCAACGGGCGAGTAAACCCGTACGGCGCAAGGAAGCTAATTGGCGGGATCCCCTTGCGGGTGCACCGCCGACCGACCTTGATCTTCTGAGAAGGGTTCGAGTGTGAGCATACCTGTCGGGACCCGAAAGATGGTGAACTATGCCGGCGGCGGCGGAGAAACTCTGGTGGAGGCGGCGATCTTGACGTGCAAATCGTTAAATCGACTTGGGTATAGGCGAAAGACTAATCGAACTCTAGTAGCCGGGTTCCCTCCGAAGTTTCCCTCAGGATAGCTGGAGCTCATATGCGAGTTCTATCAGGTAAAGCCAATGATTAGAGGCATCGGGGGCGCAATGCCCTCGACCTATTCTCAAACTTTAAATAGGTAGGACGGTGCGGCTGGTTTGTTGAGCAGCACCACAGAATCGAGAGCTCTAAGTGGGCCATTTTTGGTAAGCAGAACTGGCGATGCGGGATGAACCGGAAGCTGGGTTACTGATGTATTTTGGCCCACGCCAAATACATCCCAAGAGGCCCAAAACAATTTCAAAGAAACAAGGCAAGCTATGAAGGAAAACATGAGCATAGAGGCCCATAGGCCCATACATATTGTGTGCTCCTTATGGCAAGAGGATGTCCAAACATCCTAGGGTCTACAACAACACGCCAATCAAGCCCAAGAAGAGGCCCAAGTCACGTCCATGAGGGTCAATTTCGTCAATTGTGCTCTTTTTGGATGTATTTTATTTTTATACCTTTTATTATTTTGGTGTAATTTAATTAATTAGGAGTAGATAAATCTAGAACATTCTAAACTGTTCTAGAATGTTCTAGAAAGTCAAAGTAGGTGTGTGATAGGAAGAGTAGGCGCCAAATTGGTTGTTATCCTAGATAAGGTTGGCTTATTTTGTAACTAATCCATATTGGATTAGGAAAGCCTAAACCTATTAGGATAAGGTTGTTGTAACCAACTCCCCTTTGGATAAGGAGTCCTAATCCAAGAGGAAGTTGGAGTAGTTAGGCGTGTACTACTAGGATTTCTTGGCTTGCACGCCAAGTAGGAGTAATGCTAGTCTAATTAGTATGGCTTGCACGCCAAGTAAGGAATCCTAGGGGAGTTAGGACTCTCCTAGTATAAATAGCCTAGTTTGCATGCTCTTGAAATTCATGATGTTCGGCCTTCATGAATGTCACAATGTTAGTCTCCTCCTTTTGTGGTTGTTGTTGGGGACGTATAATCGATGATGGTGAGAGAGGAGCCAAAGTGATCTTCCTTTTGTTGAGAATAAACGAGTATGTGTTCATTCTCCCATCATGCGTGACATGCCTATAAAAAAGCCAAGGTCTCCCAAGCAAAATATGACAAGCATCCATTGGAATTACATCATACCAAATAGAATCTTTGTAGTTTCTACCAATAGAAAGACTTACAAGAACACGATGAACCACTCGAATTCCCTTCCCATGACTTAGCCATTGAATGGTGTAAGGGGATGGATGTGGACTAACCTCCAATTGTAGTTTGTTCACCATGGTTGTAGAAGCGGCATTAGTGCAACTTCCTCCATCAATGATTAGAGAACACACCTTGCCTTGAATAGTACATCTTGTGTGAAAGATGTTTTCCCTTTGTTCTAGCTCGTTTGGGACACTAGCAACACTTAAGGCCCTTCTTACTACTAGCATTTCACCTTCATCGGCCTCTTCTACCTCCTCTTCCTCATTCTCGTCATCTTCTTCTTCTTTCTCATGTTCATCCTCATGATACTCCGGTTCTACATACAAAGGACTTTGATATTCCACCAAAGATACTACTCTTTTGTTAGGACACTCTGAAGCATAATGTCCTAAGCCTTGACAACGAAAACACCTTCTTGGGGCTAGGGGTTTTGGTTCTTGGACGTGGGGTTTGGGAATGGATGGGGGTCGATTTTGTGGTGCTCTTGTGTTTGGTTGTTTTGTGGGGAATGTGGGTTTTTGTGATGGATTGTATGGGCGTGTGTTTTGTGGGGGTTTGTATGAGGTTTGGTACTTGGTCATATTTTCTTTTCCTCTTTCCTTTCTTTGCCTTTCTACCTTTAAGGCCAAAGAACTCGATTCGTCCAAAGATTGGTAAGGATGTAATTCAACAATGTTACGAATCCAATCATTTAGACCATATAGAAAACGTACCAAAGTTTGAGGTTCATCCTCTTGGAGATCACAACGCCAAAGAATATGCTCGAATTCCTTTGTGTACTCCTCAACACTTTTGCTCCCTTGGACCAAACGTTGCAATTTGTAATAGTTATCTTGGAGATAACTTGGTGTTAGGAACTTTTGTTGCAACTTTTTCTTCATTTTGATCCATGCTTTGATCTTGTCCTTCCCTTGTATTTGCCTCTTCTTTTGCAAATTAGTCCACCAAATGGACGCATGTTTTCGCAATTTAAGAGCCACATATTTGACCTTCTTTTCGTCTTGGACCTCCTTAAAATCAAATACACGTTCAACGGTTTGCATCCAATCTAAAAAGTTTTCAGGATCAAGATTACCGTCAAATTCGGGGATCTCCACTTTGAAGTCGAAACGTTCCTCCGTTGGGGGACGTCTTTGAGGCACTTCTTCATCACTTTCATTAATCTCACTATCTCCATGGTTCACCCTATGTTGTAGATGCATGTATCTCTTATGTTGATCGTTGAGATAGGTGATTCTTTTCTTCAAAGCTTCAACATCTTCTTGGGGTTCCATTGGTGTAGGTGTGGACGTGCTAGAATCGTCCATCTTGATCAATCTTGGTGCAAAAAGATTGCAAGATTCACGGTTTAGGGGTTTTGGATGGGTAAAGGACGAGAGATGTTTGTGTTTGGGCGGATTGTGTTTGGGCTATGGGTTTCTTTGCCTAAAATTTTGCAGGTCATTTCCTCATCCCATTTAGCTATTTTATAATATTTTTAATGATTTTTTGGAGCCTTCCTTCATCTCCTGCCGTGCCCGCTCGTGAAATAGCGATCCCGGGCCTAAAACCCGGGGCATCCGACGTCGAATGTCCAAAACAATTTTAAAGAATTTAGAAACTTGCCTTGCATTTTTCTGATTTTTCTTCGATTTTTTGGAATTTTTTCCGTTTTCGCAAATAAAAAATTATATAAAATAGCCCGGGCTGCGGAAAAATTCCGAAAAATTATTTTTAGCAAATTAACATTATTATCTACCCAGGGGTATCTCGGAAAAAATTGGAAAAATCTAGAACTCAAAAAAAAAGCCATGCCCATTTGTTTGTCAAAAGTATGCCACTGGCCGTAGATGGAGTTATTCACTTAAAGCTCTTTATAGGGGAGGTGTTTGGCAAGTCTTTGAGGCGGCGGACAGTGCGGTATTGTCGACGGCAATGGCGACCACTGTCGGCAACGATGTCGACGACAATGGCGTCCATGCATGGCGTGGCATGGCAACCTCGTCAAAGGCACTGTTGACATGCGGCCCTGCACCGAACCTGTCCCGGACGGATGATGGAACAACGAGGCTCGGGTTGCCTCGGAAATCGTGCTAAGCATGAAAAAATTGTTGATCGATACGGTTGCCTTGGATATTGATGCCTTGCTGTCCTGGTGTGCTTCGGTAGTGTTTCTTGACGTCCGCGGTCGGTGGCATCCTCATTTGTTGCGGAGTCGCCACCACGGGTGAGGGCGTGCCCCCCCTCACCCGCAACGGCGGCCGCCCCTCTAGGCAGCGGGGGTGTTCGTCGGTAATTAACGACGGTGGGCCACCTTGCCTTGTCCCCGCTCGCCATCGTTAGCTGTCTTTAGAGCCAAGCTGTAGGTTCCGCCTTTTGTTGACCGACGTCGACCCGGGGCGGACGATGGTGATGTATTTCAGCCCACATCAAGCCCATCAAAGGTGGCCCAACTCATCTACAAAGAGGTAGATCGAATCTTGGAAGAAAACATGAGCATAGAGGCCCATAGGCCCATACATATTGTGTGCTCCTTATGGCAAGAGGATGTCCAAACATCCTAAGGTCTACAACAACACGCCAGGCAAGCCCAAGAAAGGCCCAAGGTCACGTCCATGAGGGCAAAATTTCGTCAATTGAGTTCTTTTTGGATGTATTTTATTTTTATAGCTTTTATTATTTTGGTGTGTTTTAATTAATTAGGAGTAGATAAATCTAGAACATTCTAAACTGTTCTAGAATGTTCTAGAAAGTCAAAGTAGGCGTGTGATAGGAAATGTAGGCGCCAAATTGGTTGTTATCCTAGATAAGGTTGGCTTATTTTGTAACTAATCCATATTGGATTAGGAAAGCCTAAACCTATTAGGATAAGGTTGTTGTAACCAACTCCCCTTTGGATTAGGAGTCCTAATCCAAGAGGAAGTTGGAGTAGTTAGGCGTGTACTACTAGGATTTCTTGGCTTGCACGCCAAGTAGGAGTAATCCTAGTCTAATTAGTATGGCTTGCACGCAAAGTAAGGAATCCTAGGGGAGTTAGGACTCTCCTAGTATAAATAGCCTAGTTTGCAATCTTTAGAAATCAATCAGTTTAGAAATATGAATCAAGCTTTGAGCTTACCCCCTAGAGTGTTTGGATAAACCTCTCCCCTTTTCTTCTATTGTATCTTGGCATGGCGCCCAAATGGTTAGGAAGAGCTTGATCCTAGGTTGCGGTCTAGATCAAGTTAGCCCTAGGTTGTCTAACTTGTGGATTCAAGTTAGAAGCTTAGTCTATCCGATTTTATCTTTATGTCAATACAGTTAAGATAAGCCCTTTGATTACTCCCTCCATCCAAGCGTCTCTCTCATATCCTCCCTCTCAATCGTTCACTCTCTCTCACAAAAGTCTCCACAAACTCCCTCTTTCTCCATAACAACCTTCCAACAACCTTTTCTCTCTCCTCCAACAAACTCCCTCCATCAATACTCTCACCACCTCACAAAATACCTCACATCATCCCCTATATTCCCTCCATAATTCGTCCACCCTCTCCCACAAACCTCCATCAAGATCCCCTCTTGCCAATTCAAGATTCAATCTTTATTGTTTCTTGAATCCACAAAAGTCCTCACGACTAAATAGCCTATTTCCCTCCACTCTCTCTCCCTCTTATTCACGTGATGTACCCCTCTTTCTACTCTAATTCACGTGAAGTGTCCCATGTTGAGATTGGTTGCACGTCACCCTTGATGTGTAATTGATCAAGATACAATCTTTGATCCCATTATACATTATAATTTTGGTATCAGAGCTCTAGGTTGTTTTGAGTGCAAACCAAACACTTGACTTTTTCCAACCCAATTCCCAAACCTGCTATTCCAATAGTTAAACCTGCTATTCCAATAGCTTAACCTGCTATTTCAATAGCTTAACCTGCTATTCTAATAGCTTAACCTGCTATTCCACAAGCCTTACCTACAATCCAAACACATAACCTTCAAACCTTCAGTACGAACCTGCAATCCTAAACTCCACAAAACAGCCCAAACACATTCCATTCCTTACCCAACGTCAACTGGACGTTCCAGACTCCTCCATGGCTCACGAATTGTTCATCATGAGGCGAATCCTCAACAGTTCGTTTGTTCCTGAAGATCAACAACAACGAGAAGCTATCTTTCAGTCTCGCTGAGTTTGTTCCTTGATCGTTGACGGACGAAGCTGCACCAATGTAGCTTCTACAACTATGGTGGACAAACTTCAGCTAGAGACTAGTCCACATCCCAAACCCTACACCATTCGATGGCTCAATCAGGGTGAAGGATTACGAGTTAGTCAACATTGTTTGGTAAGCTTTTCTATTGGCAAATCCTATCAAGATTCTTTATGGTGCGATGTATTGCCTATGGATGCTTGCCATATTCTACTTGGACGACCTTGGTTATTTGACAGGAGCGTGACGCACAATGGAAGAGCCAATACTTACACTTTCAGGCTCAACAACAAAAAGATAACCCTAGCTCCACTCAAAATATCCAATCCGTCCCTACCCCAGAAGAATGATCAAAACTTCGTTACCCTTATGAACGCTGAACATCATGAGTTTCGTGAGCATAAAGAGATCATTCTCCTAGACCATAGCACAAACCCTAACCATGAGAAACCTGAAGGTGATGATCAACCTGATCACGCCACCCATCCTCTCGCCACTCCTCTATTGGAAAAATATTCTCATGTGTTTCCAGATGAGATGCCCCCAGGCTTGCCTCCCAAACGGGATATTCAGCATAAGATTGACCTCATTCCCGGATCAGTCCTACCTAACAAGCCGGCATACCGCATGAACCCTAGCGACACTCAGGAGGTCCAACGTCAGGTTGATGAGCTCCTAGCCAAGGGTATGATCAGGGAAAGTCTCAGTCCGTGTGCCGTCCCCGCATTACTGGTTCCAAAGAAAGATGGCAGTCAACGCATGTGTATCGATTGTAGAGCCATTAACAAAATCACTATCAAGTACAGGTTTCCTATACCTAGACTTGAAGATCTACTTGACGATCTCTATGGTGCCCAAGTCTTCTCAAAGATCGATCTGCGAAGCGGGTACTATCAGATCCGGATTCAAGAAGGGGACGAATGGAATACTGCTTTCAAAACCAAAGGAGGTCTCTATGAATGGTTAGTCATGCCTTTTGGACTAACTAATGCTCCTTCTACTTTTATGAGACTAATGAACCAGGTTTTGAAGCCCCTTATCGGCAAGTGTGTTGTTGTCTACTTTGACGACATACTTGTATATAGCAAGAGCGAGGATGATCATGTTTACTATCTACAATCAGTAATGGAGATCCTAGCTCACGAACAGTTATACGGCAATCTGGCCAAATGTCAGTTCTTCACCAACAAATTAGTCTTTCTTGGCTATGTACTCTCCACTGACGGGATACAGGTTGATGAAGAGAAAGTCAAAGCGATCAAAGAGTGGCCTACACCGACTAGTATTCACGACATCAGGAGCTTCCATGGCTTAGCCTCTTTCTACAGGAGGTTCGTAAAGAATTTCAGCACCACTCTCGCTCCTATGACTGAACTATTGAAATCCAAAGAGTTCTCATGGACGCTAGCAGCTCAATAGGCATTTGAGAATGTGAAGCACCAACTCTGCACCGCTCCGGTTCTTGCTCTACCAAGTTTTGAGAAGAAGTTTGAAGTTGAGTGCGATGCTTCTGGAGTTGGGATTGGCGCCGTACTATCTCAGGAAGGCCGTCCTTTGGCCTACTACAGTGAGAAACTCAGTGATGCAAGAAGGAAGTACAGCACCTACGACAAAGAATTCTGTGCTATTATTCGTGCCCTAGAACATTGGAGGCACTATCTTATTGGCCACGAGTTCATATTGCATAGCGACCATGAAGCATTGAAGTACATACAAGGGCAACACAAGCTCAACCCACGCCATGCTAAGTGGGTGGAATTTATGCAAGCTTACTACTTTGTTATCCAACACAAAGCCGGTCACTTGAACAAAGGAGCAGACGCCCTTTTTCGCAGGTACCTATTATTACATGTTCTTGACTCACGTGTGATAGGTCTTGAACACATTAAAGATCTCTATGAAGAAGATGAAGATTTCAAGGAGATCTATGAAACCTGCAAGAAGCGCCCCAACGATCAGTATCACGTGGAGAATGGCTTCCTATTCCATGGGAATCAGTTGTGTATTCCCAAGAGTAGTCTTAGAGAGCTTCTTATCTTAGAAGTTCATGGAGAAAGTCTAGCAGGGCACTTCGGTATTGAGAAAACTTATCTCATGGTGAAAGAACACTATTTTTGGCCTCACATGGCTAAGGACGTCGAGCATATGGTGAAGAGGTGTTCTACTTGCAACTTGTCAAAGAGTCACGTGCTACCACAGGGGTTGTATACGCCCTTGCCGATTCCACAAGGCCCTTGGGAAGATATTAGTCTCGATTTCATCGTGGGGCTACCAAGGACACGACGTGGGAAAGACTCTATTATGGTGGTTGTTGATCGGTTCTCGAAGATGGCTCACTTTATTCCATGCCACACCACCTATGACGTAGTCAAAGTTGTAGATTTATATTTCCAAGAGGTTGATAAGCTTCATGGTATACCAAGGACTATGGTCTCTGATCGGGATGCAAAGTTCCTTAGCCACTTTTGGGTTACTCTATGGAAAAAGTTGGGAACCAAGCTCAAGTATAGTACTGCGTGTCACCCCCAAACTGATGGGCAAACAGAAGTCACCAATCGGACTCTTGGCTCTTTACTAAGATCCTTGGTGAATAAAGACAAGAAGGGGTGGGATACTCTTCTCCCACACGCTGAGTTCGCCTTCAATCGAGCACCTAGCAAAGCAACGGGGAGATCTCCATTCCAAATAGTATATGGGAGAAACCTTAAAACTCCCATGGATCTCACACCTATCAATACTACTATGAGCTACAGTCATGAAGCTAGCAAACGAGCCCAAGAAATTCAAAAGCTCCATGAAGAAGTAAGAAGAAGAATAGCTAAGTATACTCAACAAGTTTCAGACTTGGCTAACAAGAAGAGGAAGAAAGTGGTATTCGAACCAGGAGATCAAGTATGGGTTCACTTGAAGAAGGAAAGGTTCCCTTCCAAAAGGAAAGACAAACTCGTCCCTAGGGCCGATGGTCCTTTTGAAATCCTAGAGAGAGTCGGAGATAACGCATACAAGCTTTCCTTGAATGAAGATTATGGTGGGAGTGCAACATTCAATGTGGCTGACTTGAAACCCTACTACGATGAAGAAGAGGACATCCTAAGTTTGAGGACAAACTTTTCTCAACAAGGGGGAAATGATGTATTTCAGCCCACATCAAGCCCATCAAAGGAGGCCCAACTCATCTATAAGGAGGTAGATCGAATCTTGGAAGAAAACATGAGCATAGAGGCCCATAGGCCCATACATATTATGTGCTCCTTATGGCAAGAGGATGTCCAAACATCCTAAGGTCTACAACAACACGCCAGGCAAGCCCAAGAAAGGCCCAAGGTCACGTCCATGAGGGCAAAATTTCGTCAATTGAGTTCTTTTTGGATGTATTTTATTTTTATAGCTTTTATTATTTTGGTGTGTTTTAATTAATTAGGAGTAGATAAATCTAGAACATTCTAAACTGTTCTAGAATGTTCTAGAAAGTCAAAGTAGGCGTGTGATAGGAGGAGTAGGCGCCAAATTGGTTGTTATCCTAGATAAGGTTGGCTTATTTTGTAACTAATCCATATTGGATTAGGAAAGCCTAAACCTATTAGGATAAGGTTGTTGTAACCAACTCTCCTTTGGATAAGGAGTCCTAATCCAAGAGGAAGTTGGAGTAGTTAGGCGTGTACTACTAGGATTTCTTGGCTTGCACGCCAAGTAGGAGTAATGCTAGTCTAATTAGTTGATCCTAGGTTGCGGTCTAGATCAAGTTAGCCCTAGGTTGTCTAACTTGTGGATTCAAGTTAAAAGCTTAGTCTATCCGATTTTATCTTTCTGTCAATACAGTTAAGATAATTTCTCTCTTATCTCTCTATCAATATAGAAGATAAGCCCTTTGATTACTCCCTCCATCCAAGCGTCTCTCTCATATCCTCCCTCTCAATCGTTCACTTTCTCTCACAAAAGTCTCCACAAACTCCCCCTTTCTCCATAACAACCTTCCAACAACCTTTTCTGTCTCCTCCAACAAACTCCCTCCATCAATACTCTCACCACCTCACAAAATACCTCACGCCATCCCCTATATTCCCTCCATAATTCGTCCACCCTCTCCCACAAACCTCCATCAAGATCCCCTCTTCCCAATTCAAGATTCAATCTTTATTGTTTCTTGAATCCACAAAAGTCCTCACGACTAAATAGCCTATTTCCCTCCACTCTCTCTCCCTCTTATTCACGTGATGTACCCCTCTTTCTACTCTAATTCACGTGAAGTGTCCCATGTTGAGATTTGTTGCACGTCACCCTTGATGTGTAATTGATCAAGATACAATCTTTGATCCCATTATACATCAAATGGGTTGTTGGGGTGATTTATAATGAGCCCAAGGGATGATCACATTACACAAGAATTCAGGATCTTTAAGAACGAGATAAGAATCCCAACTCTTAGTCCAAAAGAATGAATGGAAAAAGGATGAATGATAAACGAAAGATAGTTAAATCGTTTACCAAAGAAAGAAATGAACGAATGATGAATGATAATGAACGAATGAAGCGTTTGAATGGATGCACGTTTGTTGAAGCTTGGACGTGTTGAAGAAGAACGAATGCTTCTTGTTGGGTGCTTGATGAATTCTTGATGAACGGATGAAGAATCGTTGGATGGATGAACAATTCTTGATGAATGACGTGAGGTTGGATGAATGTAGTTGAATGAACGAAGGGAATGGATAGTTGGATAGATTTGGCTTTTGAAGGATCGATGAGGATACAGCCACACCACCTCAAAGAACTCTTCAATTCCTTCCTTTCACCATCAAAGATGCCACCCTTGAATAGAAGAAGGGGATAACTTCGAAACTCCCTCAAGAGAAACGAAAAGGCTAGCACAAAAGCTAGAGAGAAAACACCAAGTGTTTGATTCTATTTCTAATATGAATTTATGAATTAATGAATTACAAGGCACCCTAAGGGGGTTATTTATAGTTACAAGCCCTCCTTATGGCGTGTACAAAACAAGAAATGGGCCGCTTAGGGCTTACATCATCTACTCTAATGATTACATCATAAAGAAAACAATGAAATAAACTATATTACAAATATTGATAACTCCTTTGATTCTCAACCAAATCTAAAGATTCTTGAACCATATGAAAGCTCTTGGAATGTAGATTAATCCACCTTTGGATATCTTTCTCAGTAGCTTCATGGTCCTTGAATTAAGGAGCAAAAGTATTCGATCACATGAGTTGATCCCTTCCAAGTAGAGAGATATGTGAGACTTGAGCTCTTCTTTCTTCTAGGTGAGTATGGAATGTTTCCTTGATGGATAAGGCCATCGATTATGTATCATACACCCCCGGTTGAAAAAGTTTGCCCTCAAACTTTGGAAAATCAACTCTCACTTGCCTTCTTCACAAAGACTTTCTTCTTGAAAGCTTTGAAGTCATCATAGATTCCTTTGATGAACTTCTTAAACTTTCTTCTGATCAATTCTCGAACACAATAAGACTTGGACTTGCGTTTCTTCACCGTGAACGTGGGTTGTTCACGTTGCTTCTCACTTCCCAAGTCTATTCTTACCACTTTACCCTTGTCATTTAGCATGAAACAATGCACTTTGATGACTTGGGCTATTTCATCCTTTCGAATTTTCGTCCTTTCAACCAAGTGATCTGAGTAGATATCTTTTGGATGTTCATGGAAGATATGCTTGGTGGGAAGATTCAAGATGTGATGGATACTTGGACCCATTTCATTCTTCTCCAAATGTATAAGAATAGGATCCTTATATTCTTTATTCCCTCGATACTACATCTTCATGATCGACACAAGTTGGCTTTCTTCCTTCTTAGGCCGTGTGGTGTAAGATGGAAGTAGAGATGCATCAAGAGGCATGATATTCCTATCAAGCAACTTTGGTCCTTCCAACAAAGTATGACAGGAATCCATAGAAGTAATTTTGCAATATAATGAATCTTTGCAAATTTTGTAAAAGCAAAGACTTACTAAACTTCTTGGATTGAAATTGTCATGGCTTAACCTTTGCGTAAGGACAACGATATATCCATAGGAGGCACAACTTTCCTTTTCTTGGTTCAATGAACATACTTCTCCTTTGTTGGTATAATGAGAGATCTTGCACTCTCTTTGTGGATGTTCATACGCCACACTTGCCTCTTTTGTCACAAGCCACTTTTCCATATGCTCCTCTTCTACCTTTTCTTCCTCTTTGTTCTCCTCCTCATATGCGTCAATCCCAATTTCTTCTTCTTTTGCGTCAACCTCAAATTCTTCTCCTTTCATGTCAACGCCAACTTCCTCTTCCTTTTCCTCCTCAAATGGTTTGTTATCATGTGTTTGGTACCCTTCCGAAGGTACTTCTTTCTTTTAGGACACTCCAATTCAATGTGACCTAAACTTTGGCAATGATAACAACTCCTTGGGGCTATGGGCGCTGGTTCTTGGACGTGGGGTTTGGGAATGGATAAGGGTTGATCTTGTGGAGGTTGTTTGTGGAGTGATGGACAACAAATTTGGGACGAATATGGGGCTGGATTTGACTGCCTTTGGCGTGATGTTGTGGGGTTGATTTGGAAGGTTTGTGACGTGTGTGGGTTTTATCCCTAATCTCTTTACTCTTTGCTTGTTCATCAAAATCAAGAGCTAAAGAACTTAACTCCTCCAAACTAATGTGAGGTTGATCTATAACAACACGCTAAATATATTCATTAAGACCAAGAAGGTAGTATACCAAAATACGTGGATCGTCCTCCTTAAGGCCATTCTTCCACAATTGCCACTTGAACTCTATTGTATAATCAAGTACATCCATGCTCCCTTGCTTAACTCCTTCAAGATTGTTGATGGAGTCACCTTTGTAATCGGATGGTAAGAAATCTTTTTGAACTTTCTTCCCATTCTTCTTGTTGGAATGTTTACTCCGTGCATAAGGTGCTTCATATTCAACCTTAGAAGAGTGAACCACACGTGATTTTGTGCTTCTTGATCCCTTTGGAAGAATTCCAAATTCTTGGCAAGATCATCAATTTGTTGCTTCAAGCATTGTAGCTCACATTGGGAATTCTTGCTAGAACTTTTGCAATCCATTAGAACCTATCTTGATCCAAAAGATCGCAAGAAATTCATGGTAGGATGATTAGCATAGAAGAGACGTGAGGGGGAATTGGTTGGATTTGTGTTTGGGCTCACGGGTTCTTTGTGGAGTTTAGTGGGGACGTGGGATGGAGGATGAATTTTTGTGATGGACGTGTGATGGTAGGGGTGATGGGGAACGTGTGGGAGAGGGAAAGATGGTAAAAAGATCGTTTCAAGAACTAAGAGATTCAAACTCCTAAGCTCTGATACCAATTTTGATGTATAATGAGACCAAGGGATGATCACATTACACAAGAATTCAGGATCTTTAAGAACGAGATAAGAATCCCAACTCTTAGTCCAAAAGAATGAATGATAAACGAAAGATAGTGAAATCGTTTACCAAAGAAAGAAATGAACGAATGATGAATGATAATGAACGAATGAAGCGTTTGAATGGATGCACGTTTGTTGAAGCTTGGATGTGTTGAAGAAGAACGAATGCTTCTTGTTGGGTGCTTGATGAATTCTTGTTGAATTCTTGATAAACGGATGAAGAATCGTTGGATGGATGAACAATTCTTGATGAATGACGTGGGGTTGGATGAATGTAGTTGAATGAACGAAGGGAATGGATAGTTGGATAGATTTGGCTTTTGAAGGATCGATGAGGATACAGCCACACCACCTCAAAGAACTCTTCAATTCCTTCTTTTCACCATCAAGGATGCCACCCTTGAATAGAAGAAGGGGATAACTTCGAAACTCCCTCAAGAGAAACGAAAAGGCTAGCACAAAAGCTAGAGAGAAAACACCAAGTGTTTGATTGTATTTCTAATATGAATTTATGAATGAATCAATTACACGGCATCCTAAGGGGGGTATTTATAGTTACATGCCCTCCTTATGGCGTGTAGAAAACAAGAAATGGGCCACTTAGGGCTTACATCATCTACTCTAATGATTACATCATAAAGAAAACAATGAACTAAACTATATTACAAATATTGATAACTCCTTTGATTCTCAACCAAATCTAAAGATTCTTGAACCATATGAAAGCTCTTGGAATGTAGATTAATGCACCTTTGGACGTCTTTCTCAGTAGCTTCATGGTCCTTGAATTAAGGAGCAAAAGTATTCAATCACATGAGTTGATCCCTTCCAAGTAGAGAGATATGTGAGACTTGAGCTCTTCTTTCTTCTAGGTGAGTATGGAATGTTTCCTTGATGCATAAGGCCATCGATTATGCATCATGGGGCCTTCGGGTCTTGGCAAAATCTTGACGCTCGTGGTACGGTGGCAGTCTCATTGGTCGTGGGATTAATGTTGTGGGATGATGCCTCCCTTGTGTGGGATAATTGTCGCAAGTGCGGTGACTGGTGGCGCCTGACCGGACGAGGCTAGGAACTAGTAGGTTGGAAGATCGAGGAGTGAGGTCCCGGATGTCTCTTGGCTTAGAAGAGGGTTGGAACCGTATGGATCCATAAATCCCTTTTGCCGAGGGCCTTTCGGAGGGTTGGAACCGTATGGATTCGTAAATCCCTATTGCTTGTGACTTAGTCGAGTACACCGAATGGGCCGCAGCCATGGGGTCGGGCTCCTGTGCGAACCGGTTGGCCTTGCGCCATCTTAGAAGTAGCACTTCCAAACGCGTGACATGCATTTCGCTCAGGGTGGTGGAGGCCCAAAGCGTTCGGATTTGCCGATGGGGATGTCGCGGTGCCTGGGGAAAGGAGTTGAGCCATAAGAATCTATCCCACCACAATTTGATGTTCAACCCGTATAAAAACAGCCTCGAGGTGCAGTCAGTGCTCGGGAGGCGAGTGAATGAGCAGCTTGTGGGATATTCAGTTTTTTGCTGCTCGGGATCTCAATGCCCGTGTGCTCGCGGCCCTTTAGCCTAGCCACAAACACATCCTTCGCTCCTCTCAAACCCTTTTGACGCCATGAAACATACCTTAAGCCCAACAAAAGTAAGCCTTGAGGCACGGTCGGCGCTCGGGGTGAGGGCAAATGAGTAGCTGAATTTGAGTCTAAGGATGGGGTGGTTCACGTGAGATGGGTGAGAATAGGGAAGGGATTTTGCCGTGAGGGCTTTTGTGGTTTCAAGAATCAAGAAGGGTTGAATCTTGAATGGGAAAAGGGGTTTGATTCTTGGATGGTGAGAAGGGAGGGATTAACGTGAAAGAGGAGAGAGAGAGAGGAGAGTTGACGTGAGGAAAGGAGGGAGGAAGAGGGTTGAGAGGTTGTTGGAGGAGAGAGAAAGTTGTTATGAGTTTGTTATGGAGAGAGAGGGAGTTGGTTGAGCTATTTTGTGAGGAGGGAGGAGGGTGGACGATTGAAGGGGAGTTGAGGTGGTAGAGAGTGGCGTTGGAGGGAGGTGGTGAGGTGAGGGTAGATATTATCTTTCTAAGAAATAGAAAGATAATGGGATAGAGCTAGATTTCCTACTTGAATCCACAAGAAGGACAACCTAGGGTTTCTTGATCTAGACCGCAACCTAGGATCAAGTTCTTCCTAAACCACTTGGTTACCACACCAAGATACAATAGAAGAGGGGAGAGGGTTAATCCTAACACTCAAGGGGGTAAGCTTAAAGCTTGATTCATATTTCTCAACTGATTGATTTCTAAAGATTGCAAACTACGCTATTTATACTAGGAGAGTCCTAACTCCCCTAGGATTCCTTACTTGGCGTGCAAGCCATACTAATTAGACTAGGATTACTCCTACTTCGCGTGCAAGCCAAGAAATCCTAGTAGTACACGCCTAACTACTCCAACTTCCTCTTGGATTAGGACTCCCTATCCAAAGGGGAGTTGGTTACAACAACCTTATCCTGATTCTAATCGGCTTCCTAATCCAATATGGATTACTTATATGATAGCCAACCTTATATAGGATACTTGTGATCAAAATTGGCGCCTACTCTTCCCATCACACACCTACTTACTCTACTAGAACATTTTAGAACAATTTAGAATGTTCTAGATTTACCTAAATCCTAATTAAATAAAACACACCAAAAAATAATAAAAGCTATAAAATAAAAGTACATCCAAAAAGATCAAATGTGATGAAATTGGGCTTCTTGGACGTGACTTAGGGCTTTCTTGGGCTTGGTTGGCGTGACATTGTAGACCCTAGGATGTTTGGACATCCTCCTGCCATAAGGAGTACACAATATGTATGGGCCTATGGGCGTCTATGCTCATACTTTCCTCTATAGCCCGTTCCACCCCCTTGTAGATGAATTGGGCTTCCTTAGTTGTTGGGCTTGGCGTGAAAGGCCTTGATGGATTTCCATCGTTCTTAATGAATCTTCAGTCTCCAAAGGCAAGCCCATGGCTATGTGAGCCTCCATTTCCTTCCATGAACCTAGGGTCCCCAAAAGTGAGGCCTAGGTTAGACAAATGTATTTCAAGCGTGGGTCGAAATACATCATTCCCCCCTTGTTGAAAAAAGTATGTCCTCAAACTTGATGGGAGGAATAAGAACTTCTTTTTGGTTGAGTGGGGCTGGTCTCCAATATCTTCCATGAATCTAGGATCCCCAAAAGTAGAATTGAGGCTAGGTGAATTTCCCTCAGTTAAGGGACGACACTCTTGAATTAGTTCGGCTCTAATTCCAACTCTAGAAGCATCACACTCGACCTCAAGCTTCTTATCAAAGCTTGGTAGGACCAGGACTGGTGTGGTGTAGAGTTTGTCCTTGTTGATGTCGAACACTTGCCGGGCTGTTGGAGTCCATGAGAACTCCTTAGACTTTAGTAGTTCGGCCATGGGTGATAGAATAGCGCTGAAATTCTCCTCCAACCTCTTATAGAAAGAAGTCAAGCCGTGGAAGATTTGATCATCAAGAATACTAGTTGGAGTAGACCACTCCTTGCTAGCTTTGACTTTTTCTTCATCAGTTTTGATCACTTCAGTCGAAAGTACATGGCCAAGAGAGACTATGTTGTTGATGAAGAAGAAGCTCTTGGACGGATTACCATGTAGCTTCACGTGAGCCAAGGTCTCTATAACAGATTGGAGGAGAAAGATGTGACCTTTCTCACTTTTGCTATTCACAAGTATATCTCCGAAGTAGATAACGATACACTTGCTAATAAGGGGCTTCAAAACCTGGATCATCAATCTCATAAAAATTGAGGGAGCATTAGTTAGACCAAGAAGTTTGACTAACCATTCATAGAGATCTCCTTTAGTTTTGATAGTAGTGACCCCTTCTTGAATCTGAATCTGATTGTACCTACTTCGTAGATTACTCTTTGGAAGGACGTTGGTACCATATGACTCATTCACTAGATCTTCAATTCTAGGAAACTTGTACTTGATAGGACTCTTGTTGATGTATAATGAGACCAAGGATGATCAAATTATACAAAAGCTAAGGATATTTAAAAACCAAGATAAGAATCTTGCTTCTCAAAGTTCTTAAGGTTCGAAAATGGGATGGGAATGGATAGAAAAGATGGAAAGAACTATGAAAGATGATTACCAAATGAATGGAAATGATGAACGAAAAGTGGTCTTTGGGCGAGATGATGATGAACGTACGATTGCTTGATTAAATGGTTGAATGCTTGATAATGGCATTGAAGATTCTTGGAGGATAAAGGCACACCACCTTCAAGAGACCTTCAATTCCTTCCTATTACCACCAAGGATGCCAACCTTGGATAGAAGAAGGGAGATAGTTCGTTCTCCCTCAAGAGAAACGAGAAGGCTAGCACAAAGCTAGAGAGAAAACAACAACATCATGTGTTTGTTTTGTATTTGATATTTGATTGATTTGAATGAGATTACAAGGCACCCAAGGGGTCTATTTATACTAATAGAGAACCCCCTTGGCGTGTACAATTCAAGAAAAGAGGTGTAAACTAGCTTACATCATCTAATGCAAGAATGACATCATAAAGAAACAAATGAACTAAGCTAGATTACATTTGATGATAACTCTTTCAATTCATATCCAAATTTAAAGATTCTTGAACCATTGGAAAGCTCTTGAAATGTAGGTCATTTCACTCTAGGACACTTTCCTTGGTAGCTTCATGGTTCTTGAGTTAGAGAGCAAATCATCACTCCTTCATGGTTAAGACCATTCGAATGTGAACCAAATGTGATAGTTTCAAGCTCCTTTTCAATGTAGCTAAGTACTTGACTTCCATGATGTAGGTTTCGAACCAAATCTACATCATTCCCCCCTAGTTGAAAAGAGTTTGTCCTCAAACTAGGAAGTTCTCCAATATCTCCATAAAAGGGCTTGTGATCACTCACATTAAAAGTGCAACTCCCTTCATAGTCTTCTCCAAGTTGCAATTTATAAGCGTTATCACCAATCTTCTCCAAAACTTTATAAGGAGCATCTCCCCTTGGTGCAAGCTTACCTTTCCTCTTAGAAGGAAATCTTTCTTTCTTCAAGTGAATCCAAACAAGGTCTCCCGGTTCAAATACAACCTTCTTCCTTGATTTATTCACCCTACTTGATACACTTGAGGTATACTTCTCAATTTTGGCTCGTACCTCCTCATGTAGTTTCTTAATCTCTCCCACCCTTTTGTTAGCTTCAAAACTAAACTTTATTGATGTAGAGATGGGCGTGAGATCCATAGGCTGGAGAGGGTTCCTTCCATAAACAACTTGAAAAGGTGACAACCCTGTGGCTTTACTTGGACTTCTATTGAAGGCAAATTCAGATGACATAGAAGAGTATCCCAACCCTTCTTGTCTTTACTCACCAATATCCGAAGAAGAGCTCCCAAAGTTCGATTAGTCACTTCGGTTTGTCCATCCGTTTGTGGATGACATGCGGTGCTAAACTTTAATGTTGTACCAAGCTTCTTCCATAAAGAAAGCCAAAATGACTAAGGAAGTTGGAATCTCGATCACTCACCATGGTCTTTGGAATGCCATGTTGTTTCACTATTTCTTCAAAATAAAGATTTGCAACCTTAGTAGCATCAAAGTAGTATGGCATGGAATAAAATGAGCCATCTTGGAAAATCTATCAACGATCACCATAATAGAATCCTTGCCTCTTTGTGTTCTTGGTAGACCAACAACGAAGTCTAAACTCACATCTTCCCATGAATGATGTGGGATGGGCAAAGGAGTATACAACCCTTGTGGCAAAGCATGTGCCTTGGTGATATTGCAAGTATTACATCTCTTTACCATATGCTCAACATCTTTAATCATGCTTGGCCAAAAATAATGCTCCTTCATCATAAGGTAGGTCTTTTCAATTCCAAAGTGACCCGCCAAGGATCCTCCATGGACCTCCATGATTAACAACTCTCGAATGCTACTTTTAGGGATACAAAGTTGATGCCCTTTGAAGAGAAACTTATTTTCAATATTAAAAAGTTGATGAGGGTGCTTCTTACAAAGCTCATAAACCTCCTTGAAATCCTCATCATTTTCATACAACTCTTTAATATGCTCAAAACCAAGGACTCTTGAATCTAAAACATGAGTAAGTAAGTACCTTCTTGACAAAGCATCCGCTCCTTTGTTAAGATGTCCCGCCTTATGTTTGATCATAAAGTGGAACACTTGCATATACTCCACCCATTTAGTATGCCTTGGGTTTAACTTGGGTTGCCCTTGGATGAACTTAAGAGCCTCATGATCACTATGTAAGATGAATTCACCACTTAGAAGATAATGTCTCCAATGCTCAAGAGCTCTTATGATGGCATATAACTCTTTATCATAGGTGTTATACTTCCTCTTAGCTTCATTCAACTTCTCACTAAAGTAAGAAATGGGGCGGCCTTCTTGGGTTAGGACGGCTCCAATTCCTACTCCACTTGCATTCACTTCAACTTCAAACACTTTGTCAAAACATGGTAAAGCAAGAATAGGTGCATGACACAATTTCTCCTTAATCACTTCAAACGCTTCATTAGCACCTCTAGTCCATATAAACTCCTTTCCTTTCAACAACTCGGTCATAGGTGCAAGAATGGAGCTAAAGTTCTTTATAAACCTACTATAGAAAGATGCTAAACCATGAAAGCTTCGTACCTCATGAATGGACTTTGGTGTTGGCCACTCTTGAATAGCTTTCACCTTCTCCTTGTCGACTTGTATTCCTTCTTGTGAAAGAACATATCCAAGGAACACAATCTTGGATGAGAAGAAATGACATTTCTCCAAATTGGCGTATAGCTTCTCCTTCTCCAAGATGTAAATGACCAACTCTAGATGCTTCACATGTTCTCTTTCACTTCTACTATATACAAGAATATCATCAAAGTAAACTACAACACATTTACCAATAAGAGGCTTCAATACATGATTCATTAAGCGCATAAAGGTAGATGGTGCATTTGTAAGACCAAATGGCATCACAAGCCACTCATATAAACCTTCCTTGGTCTTGAATGCCCTTTTCCACTCATTTCCTTCATGAATCCTTATTTGATGATATCCACTCCTCAAATCAACTTTAGAGAACACAACACTTCCTTGTAGCTCATCAAGTAGATCCTCAAGGCGTGGGATTGGGAATCTATACTTGATTGTGATTTTGTTTATGGCTCGACAATCCATACACATTCTTTGAGACCCATCTTTCTTAGGCACAAGTAAGACCGGAACGGCATATAGACTCATGCTTTCACGCACCAAGCCTTTGGATAAAAGCTCATCTACTTGCCTTTGTACTTCTTGAGCTTCTTTTGGATTCATTCGGTAGGCCGGTTTGTTGGGGAGCATAGAACCCGGAACTAGATCAATCTTGTGCTCAATTTCTCTTCTTGGAGGTAATCCCTTGGGCATCTCTTTTGGGAACAAGTGTTTGAAACGTTCCAAAAGAGGGTGAAGTCGTGCATTCTCAATAGTTGGGGTCGCTTCTTCCTCTTCCAAATTTGCTAGAATAAGATCTTTATGCTGTTGAAATTCATGTTGTTCGCCCTTCATGAATGTCATAATGTTAGTCTCCTCCTTTTGTGGTTGTTGTTGGGGACGTATAATCGATGATGGTGAGAGAGGAGCCAAAGTGATCTTCTTTTTGTTGAGAATAAACGAGTATGTGTTCATTCTCCCATCATGCGTGACATGCCTATCAAAAAGCCAAGGTCTCCCAAGCAAAATATGACAAGCATCCATTGGAATTACATCACACCAAATAGAATCTTTGTAGTTTCTACCAATGGAAAGACTTACAAGAACACGATGAACCACTCGAATTCCCTTCCTATGACTTAGCCATTGAATGGTGTAAGGGGATGGATGTGGACTAACCTCCAATTGTAGTTTGTTCACCATGGTTGTGGAAGCGGCATTAGTGCAACTTCCTCCATCAATGATTAGAGAACACACCTTGCTTTGAATAGTACATCTTGTGTGAAAGATGTTTTCCCTTTGTTCTAGCTCGTTTGGGACATTAGAGCCACTTAAGGCCCTTCTTACTACTAGCCTTCATCGGCCTCCTCTACTTCCTCTTCCTCATTCACGTCATCTTCTTCTTCTTTCTCATATTCATTCTCATGATACTCCGGTTCTACATACAAAGCTCTTTGATATTCCACCAAAGATACTACCCTTTTGTTAGGACACTCCGAAGCATAATGTCCTAAGCCTTGACAACGAAAACACCTTCTTGGGGCTAGGGGTTTTGGTTCTTGGACATGGGTTTTGGGAATGGATGGGGGTTGATTTTGTGGTGCTCTTGTGTTCGGTTGTTTTGTGGGGAATGTGGGTTTTTTTGATGGATTGTATGGGCGTGTGTTTTGTGGGGGTTTGTATGTGGTTTGGTACTTGGTCACATTTTCTTTTCTTCTTTCCTTTCTTTGCCTTTCTACCTTTAAGGCCAAAGAACTCAATTCGTCCAAAGATTGGTAAGGATGTAATTCAACAATGTTACGAATCCAATCATTTAGACCATATAGAAAACGTACCAAAGTTTGAGGTTCATCCTCTTGGAGATCACAACGCCAAAGAATATGCTCGAATTCCTTTGTGTACTCCTCAACACTTTGGCTCCCTTGGACCAAACGTTGCAATTTGTAATAGTTATCTTGGAGATAACTTGGTGGTAAGAACTTTTCTTGCAACTTCTTCTTCATTTTGATCCATGCTTTGATCTTGTCCTTCCCTTATAGTTGCCTCTTCTTTTGCAAATTAGTCCACCAAATGGACGCATGTTTTCGCAATTTAAGAATCACATATTTGACCTTCTTTTCGTCTTGGACCTCCTTAAGATCAAATACACGTTCAACGGTTTGCATCCAATCTAAAAAGTTTTCAGGATCAAGATTACCGTCAAATTCGGGGATCTCCACTTTAAAGTAGAAACGTTCCTCCCTTGGGGGACGTCTTTGGGGCACTTCTTCATCACTTTCATTAATCTCACTATCTCCACGGTTCACCCTATGTTGTAGATGCATATATCTCTTAAGTTGGTCGTTGAGATAGGTGATTCTTTTCTTCAAAGCTTCAACATCTTCTTGGGGTTCCATTGGGTTCCATTGCTAGAATCGTCCATCTTGATCAATCTTGGTGCAAAAAGATTGCAAGATTCACGATTTAGGGGTTTTGGATGGGTAAAGGACGAGAGAGGTTTCTGTTTGGGCGGATTGTGTTTGGGCTATGGGTTTTTTTGTGGAGTTTATGGTTCTTTATGAGTTCTTGATGGGTTCTTGTTGATTTCTTGATGAGTTCTTGGAAGAACTTTGGTCGCGTGATGATGGAGGGATGGTGGGGATGGATTTTTGATGGAAAGATGGTGAAAAGATGGATCAAGAACTAAGAGAATCAATCTCCTAAGCTCAGATACCAATTTTGATGTATAATGAGACCAAGGATGATCAAATTACACAAAAGCTAAGGATCTTTAAAAACCAAGATAAGAATCTTGCTTCTCAAAGTTCTTAAGGTTCGAAAATGGGATGGAAATGGATAGAATAGATGGAAAGAACTATGAAAGATGATTACCAAATAAATGGAAATGAAGAACGAAAAGTGGTCTTTGGGCGAGATGATGATGAACGTACGATTGCTTGATTGAATGGTTGAATGCTTGATAATGGCTTTGAAGATTCTTGGAGGATAAAGGCACACCACCTTCAAGAGACCTTCAATTCCTTCCTATCACCACCAAAGATGCCAACCTTGGATAGAAGAAGGGAGATAGTTCGTTCTCCCTCAAGAGAAACGAGAAGGCTAGCACAAAGCTAGAGAGAAAACAACAACATCATGTGTTTGTTTTGTATTTGATATTTGATTGATTTGAATGAGATTGCAAGGCACCCAAGGGGTTTATTTATAGTAATAGAGAACCCCCTTGGCGTGTAAAATTCAAGATAAGAGGTGTAAACTAGCTGACATCATCTAATACAAGAATGACATCATAAAGAAACAAATGAACTAAGCTAGATTACATTTGATGATAACTCTCTCAATTCTTATCCAAATTTAAAGATTCTTGAACCATTGGAAAGCTCTTGGCATGTAGATCATTTCACTTGAGGACACTTTCCTTGGTAGCTTCATGGTTCTTGAGTTAGAGAGCAAATCATCACTCCTTCATGGTTAAGACCATTCGAATGTGAACCAAATGTGATAGTTTCAAGCTCCTTTTCAATGTAGCTAAGTACTTGACTTCCATGATGTAGGTTTCGAACCAAATCTACATCACTTGTTGATGCACAGACTTTGGCTTCCTTCTTCCTTGGGGACCAAAAGGGTAGGAACGTCGCATGAATTGCAGTTTTCCCTGATTATACCCTTTGTTTGAAGATCTTCATCTTGCCCTTGAACCTCTTGAGTGTCACTAGGGTTCACGTGATTTGTCGGTTCATGATGTACGACTGATCTAGGAATCGGATCAGTTTGGACTTCACGTTGGGGTAGTTTCTCGTCTAGGAACACATGAGGGTGTTGCTCTCTAAGAGGGGCGATGAGAGGATGGGTGGCGTGATCAAGTTGATCGTCACCTTCAGTTTTCTCGTGGTTAGGGTTTGTGTTTTGGTCTAGAAGAATGATCTCTTTATGCTCACTAAATTCATGATGTTCAGTGTTCATAAGGGTAACGAAGTTTTGATCATTCTTCTGGGATAGAGACGGATTGGATATTTTGAGTGGAGCTAAGGTTATCTTTTTGTTGTTGAGCCTGAAAGTGTAAGTATTGGCTCTTCCATTGTGTGTCACGCTCCTGTCAAATAACCAAGGTCGTCCAAGCAGAATATGGCAAGCATCCATAGGCAATACATCGCACCATAAAGAATCTTGATAGGATTTACCAATAGAAAAGCTTACCAAACACCGTTGACTAACTCGTAATCCTTCACCCTGATTGAGCCATCGAATGGTGTAGGGTTTGGGATGTGGACTAGTCTCTAGTTGAACTTTGTCCACCATAGTTGTAGAAGCTACATTGGTGCTGCTTCCTCCGTCAACGATCAAGGAACAAACTTTCCCTTTGATTGTGCAGCGAGACTGAAAGATATCTTCTCGCTGTTGTTGATCTTCAGGAACAATCGAACTGTTGAGGATTCGCCTCAAGATTGATGTATATTTGCCTAGCTATAGCCTAGTTAAAGGACCTCTATCCAGCTAGAAGCTACAAATGTCGCCTTGGGTATCAACAACTACAAGGGTTTATTAGCTCAAGGAAGAAAGCATGAAGGACTTTGATGGTATTCTAGCTTACATGGACTTACTCTCACATTTGGAGGACATCAATGAGCATAAATAACTCTCAAGTCCTTATTGAGAAGTCATCTCTCATGGCAGCAAAGGACTCCATCAAGTACAGTTTGATATTTTGCTCTATAACTCTAGATCCATACATCTATTGAGGAAATCATCATAAGACAGATTGAGGCTCTTTCAATAAGCTTTCTAATGGTTTTTGAATCAATGAAAACGGACAAGTATTGAAGGAGTTATAGCAATTTCTTTCTAGAGTTGTATTTTAGAGTTTATGATGTCATAAATAGGATATATGATGTAATAATTGATTCTTGGTTTCTTGAACCCTAGGTACACGTCCAAGGGGTCCTAAGAGTAGTATAAATAGACCCCCTAGGGTGCCATTGTATTCATTCATTACATCTTATATCAAATACAAAGTAAACACATTGTGTTTTCTCTCTAGCTTGTGTGCTAGAATTGGTTCTCTTGAGGGAGAGTCTTTTGAATATCTTCTTCTATTCTAAGATTGGCTATCTTAGATGGTGATAGGAAGAGTTGGAGGATTCTAGGAGTGGTGAATCTGTATCTCCTTAGAAGATCTCAAGCCGTTTATCATTCGATCAAACGATTCATTCTTGTTGTAAGTTTCAATCTATTCTTTTGAATCTTTTGATTTCCATTGCATTTTCATTCCATTCTTTTCCATACCAACCAGAATACATCCCCATTCATTCGTTCATCCATCCGTCCATTCATTCATCATCCATTATTCATTCATTTACACTCCATTTCCATCTTTATTCATTCATTCTTGTGATCAAGAATTAATCTATCCAACCCCAAGTTTAAAGATCCTTATATTGTTGTGTAATGTGATCATCCTTGATCCCATTATACATTAAAATTGGTATCAGAGCTTAGGAGATTGATTCTTGTGGTTCTTGATATCATCTTTTTACAATCTTTCCACCACAAATCCATCCCCCACCATCCCCATTCTCACGCCACCCATAAGTTCTTCCAAGAACTCATCAAGAACTCATAAAGAACTCATAAAGAACCATAAACTCAACAAAAAAACCTTAAACCAAACTCAAACCTAGCCTAAACACATTCCCCATTTCGTCCCCTACATTCCCCATTAAACCGTGAGTCTTGCTTGAAGTCTTTCTTCATCAAAATTCATATTCTATGTCTTGCAAAAGATCTTTTCATGAATTCACCAAGTGAATTGAAACGCTTGGAGCAACAACTTGATGATCTCACCAAACAAATGGAAGGACTTGGGATCCTTCAAAAGGGATCAAGAAGAGCAAATTCACGTGAGATACTTCCTTATGAGGTTGAATATGAAGCACCTTATGAATGGAGTAAACGTTCCAGCAAGAAGAATGGAAATAAAGTTCAAGAAGAGTTCTTGCCATACAAATACAAAGGAGATTACATCAACAAGCTTGAAATAATGGAGCAAGGGAGCAAGGACGTGGTTGAATATACCATAGAATTCAGACGGCAACTACGGAAGTATGGCCTTAAGGAGGATGATCCACACGTTTTGGTATGTTATACTCTTGGTCTTAATGATTACATTTGGTGTGTTGTTGTACATCAATCTTACGCAAACTTGAAAGAGTTAAGTTCTTTAGCTCTTGATGTTGAAATTCAAGTAAAGAGTAAAGAACTCTTGGACAAAACCCGTACACAACAAAGACCTACAAAACAGCCCCTAAACGACCTCACACCTACTATCCAAAGCACCTCAAATCAGCCCATAAACCTCCCCATTCCTGTTGTCCAAGACGAGGAAATCATTGACCAAAGTACAAGTCTATCTTGCCAAAGTTTTGATCATGTTGAAAGTGTATGTCAAACGTCATCATATGAGCAACCAGAATTTGAAAGTGAATCATTTGATGTATTCGATGTGTATGAGGATGTTCATGAAGTATGTGATAACCTTGGCACGAATGAGGAAGTTAATGTAGTATGTAGCGTGCCTAAAGATGAGTTTAAACTTGTTATACTGTTGTACACCATGACAATGATCTTCATATGGATCCAAGAAGTTTAGTAAGTCTTGCTTTTTACAAGATTTGCAAAGATTCATTATATTGTAATATTACTTCTATGGATTCTTGTTATACTTTGTTGGAAGAATCAAAATTGTATGATAGGAGTATGATGCTCCAAGAGGCGTCCTTATTACCACCTTGTGTCTCACGACTCAAGGAGGATCAAAGTACTCTTATGGCACTTATGGAGAATAAGTATCATGAATTTGAAGAACCAAGGAGTCTCATTCTCACACCAATGGAGGTTGGAAACCGTGGGCCTATAAAGGATCAAGATCCTTTACCATCACTTGTTCTCATTTGTGAATAATTGGATGAAAGACAAGCACCATCAACAAGTGACCTCTCTCACTTATCTCTTTTGGTACGTTTCTCTTCCATGAGTATTATCATGCATCAAAGGCTGCCACCAAATCCTATGATTCATCACCGAATGGTCTATGCAAAGGATCAAGCGCAATTCATGGATAACTACATCAATGTCCTTGATTTTCATAGTATACAACATATTTTGAAAGAGTATGTACCATTGCAATGTAAAGAGATTGTATTTGTATACTTTGATAACATTTTTCTATGTAGTAGAAGTAGAAAGGAGTATGTAAATCCTTTGGAGTTGGCCTTAGCGAAGCATAAAAAGCCACATGGAGAATTGGAGAAGTACTTGGAGAAATGTCCTTACCTCTCGTCCAAGAATATGCTATCTCACCATATCTCATCAAATGGAGTAATTCAAGTGGACAAAAGGAAGAAAAGAATTATTCAAGAAGGGTCCATACTTGCATCTATACTTGAGGTACTATGTCTCTTAAAGGATGCTAAAGATCGTCATATTCTTTTATTCCCTATTCTTGCATCATATTTATTCATTACAAATGGAGTTGAGAAAGGTGAAGTCCTATCTCAAGGAAGTTGTCCCATGGATTATTTTGGTGAAATACCAAGTGGAGAAAAGAAGAAGCTACATGCTTATGGCTTAGCATTCATACTTGTTGCTATCATGAGGATATTTGAGCAAAAGGATTATTATCTTGAAGGATTCATGCTTAAGCTTTGTGATTCTTACAAAGTATTGGAGTATGTTTCATATGATAAGGAGATCAAGCCATCATTATGCTTTGAGATGAAGTACTTGATTCGTTCATCAAAATCAAGTCACTTGGAGGAAGCAAGTTGATGGAGATCAACCCACACCTCCTCACTCGGTGCAAGTACGCAATGAGGTCATCTATGATTCCAAGATGGGCCTGGCAAAATGGGAGGCCATTCACCCTACATGAGGCCCTCTCTACCATTCTCAATACCTCGGGATTGAGACATCTCCTCCATTTTGTGCCAAGGAGACTTTTGTAGCATGATTTCCAAGCTTCCCAGATTGCCCAAGAACAAGTCAGCTGAAGGGCATTTACATTCTGCACAACTATTTCAAATCTGGGTATGTATAGAGGATGTTTACTTGGAGACGATTGTTTTGAAGTGTGATGATGAGGTTAATCTTGTTCTTTTGAGTTAGTACTTGTGGTTCCCTTATCTTTGGACGTCACATAGTCCAGCCATGAAGTCAAGAAGAACGCAAATAGATAGAATGTCATTCATCCGGAATGATGCCTATTCTGTTTGTGTTATTATCTCAAAGCTTAGACTTCTTCTTGATGGGAATCAGCCTCCACAAATCCATTTGGTCCAAGAGTGCTATCATTTGGTGGGAGCAATCAAGAAGGGCATTGATGTAGAGGGAGGTCAAGGACATTCATCCCATGCGATGTCCTCACTTATTGTCTCAATATCTCAACATTGAGATCTCTCCTCCATCCTTTACCTAAGAGTCTTTTGTAGAAGGCTCAAAGGACCTTCCATAATGTCTATGTTTGCAAGCTTTGAAGGTCATTTGGATTCTGCACAGCCGTTTTGCTTCTGACGTGCGATAAGGTCCTTTATTTGGACAACCTTGATATTTTGGTGTTCTTTCAAGGGTATTTTGGTCTTTTCACATGGGGTCCGGTTTTCTAATACTATTGGAGGTCCAAGGAGGGTTCCAGCTGACTTTGAAACAAAACCACTTGTGTTTCTTCATTTGTCTTGCATGGATTGGGATCCAAGTGAAGGACCTTGCACCAATGGGGAAGTGCCACGTGGGTTGTTCCTATTGGTCCTTCTGGCCACCCATTTGGACGAGTACTTCATGGTGAAGATATGTATTAGCCTAATCAGTTGTAATTAGTTTAATTAAGCATAATTAGGAGGTTTCTTCGTTGTTAGGAAACCTCACTCTAGATGGTTTAGCTACTAGTGTGCTTGCTTGCTAGCTTCCTTTAGTCTTCCAGCCGTGTATTATAAATAGCTTGTAATAGTATTTAGCCAAGATATATGTCGTTTATGAAATAGAAAGCTTTGAGCTTCTTGTTTGTGAGTATCTAAACTCTCATCCGGTTAATTCTACTTCAGTATCTAGGATTGGCATTCCTAGTGGTGTTATGTAGAGCTTGGTTGTTTCAATGGTGGTGTTTCTGTATCCATTGAGGAAATCGAGTCCTTGCCCTTGTGTTTGGAATCGTGGTGTTTTTGTATCGATCTCCATTCACTTGTCCAAACTAGTGATTGAATCGTGGTGAGTCTGTATCGGTATCAATCTCTAGTTATATCCCTTTAATTCCAGCATTTTCCATTCCTTATTGTTGAGTTCCATTTGTTTGAGTGAGTTCTTGATCCTTGGTGAGTTTCTTGATGTTATATGGTATGCGAGAACTAGGTTCTAATCGCCATTTGAGTTAAACACATCATTCTCCATTCGTAGTTGATGTTTTCTTCCTTTGGCGTTACTTCTCTGAACCAACGTAAGGTGCTTCAGCTGGTTCTTGATTTCCTTCGTGGTCTTTGCCATTGTATTGTTTATGCAAGTTTGGGTTCTCTCGTTGTTCTTAAGATAAAATCATCATTTGCTGAAAAATTCTCTTATTCGATTTGGTTCTTGATGTCTTTTGTGAGGTCCTTGGGTTCCTATGATGTTTCCTAGCCTGCTGAGCTAAAGGTCCTTGGGCTGGGATACATCACAAGTCCTTTGACTAAAGGAAGTTTTCTAATGAGGAGATACATGTTTGATTCAAGAGTACTTAGTCTTGAATATATCAAGGAGTTGTATGAAGATGATGATGATTTTAAAGAAGTATACAAGGTATGTGAGAAGCATCCTCAACAATCCTTTTATATTGATCATGGATTTCTTTTCAAAGGGAATCGAGTGTGTATTCCAAGGAGTGGAATTCGTGAAATCTTGATCATGGAAGTACATGGAAGTTGTTTTGATCATTTGGGTCTACTCAATACATATTTCAAGATGAAGGAGTATTATTTCTGGCCTAGCATGATCGTTGATATCGAGTATAAGCTGCAATATTGTGACATTTGCAATCCTTCTATACCATATGGAGATGAAAGCTTGAAATTTATGGTTGAAGTGCGAAGGATTCAAGGAAGTCAAGATGATATTAAGATCGTTGAAGGTCATCCTTCAAAGATGGAACACCATATTACTATTGTCTTCATCATTAGTTACAACCTGTTGAATCAATACTTTGAAGTTGAGAAGTTATATGAGATTTCTACAATCTCCATGAATAAACGAGATTTGAAGCACCATAATATCATTGGCTTATTCATGGGAAGACTTGGAAGAAAGTGGAAGTTCAAGTCAAGCATCAAAGGAATCTATGATGATTTCAAGGCATTCAAGAAGAAAAGTTGTAAACTCATAAGAAGGAACAAGAGAAGTGATGTCAATAACACATATGGGAAGACATCTTATAAAGAAGGAAGGAAAACAAGGAAGAAGAAGTTTTGTCTAAGTTTGAGGACAAACTTTTTCAACCGGGGGAGAATGATGTATATTTGCTTAGCTATAGCCTAGTTAAAGGACCTCTATCCAACTAGAAGCTACAAATGTCGCCTTGGCTATCAACAACTACAAGGGTTTATTAGCTCAAGGAAGAAAGCATGAAGGACCTTGATGGTATTCTAGCTTACATGGAGTTACTCTCACATTTGGAGGACATCAATGAGCATAAATAACTCTCAAGTCCTTATTGAAAAGTCATCTCTCACGGCAGCAAAGGACTCCATCAAGTACAGTTTGATATTTTGCTCTATAACTCTAGATCCATACATCTATTGAGGAAATCATCAAAAGACAGATTGGAGCTCTTTCAATAATCTTTCTAATGGTTTTTGAATCAATGAAAACAGACAAGTATTGAAGGAGTTATAGCAATTTCTTTCTAGAGTTGTATTTTAGAGTTTATGATGTCATAAATAGGATATATGATGTAATAGTTGATTCTTGGTTTCTTAAACCCTAGGTACACGTCCAAGGGGTCCTAAGAGTAGTATAAATAGACCCCCTAGGGTGCCATTGTATTCATTCATTACATCTTATATCAAATACAAAGTAAACACATTGTGTTTTCTCTATAGCTTGTGTGCTAGAATTGGTTCTCTTGAGGGAGAGTCTTTTGAATATCTTCTTCTTTTCTAAGATTGGCTATCTTAGATGGTGATAGGAAGAGTTGGAGGATTCTAGGAGTGGTGAATCTGTATCTCCTTAGAAGATCCCAAGCCGTTTATCATTCGATCAAACGATTCATTCTTGTTGTAAGTTTCAATCCATTCTTTTGAATCTTTTGATTTCCATTGCATTTTCATTCCATTCTTTTCCATACCAACCAGAATACATCCCCATTCATTCGTTCATCCATTCATTCATCATCCATTATTCATTCATTTACACTCCATTTCCATCTTTATTCATTCATTCTTGTGATCAAGAATCAATCTATCCAACCCCAAGTTTAAAGATCCTTATATTGTTGTGTAATGTGATCATCCTTGATCCCATTATACATCAATGATGAACAATTCGTGGGCTATGGAGGAGTCTGGAACGTCCAGTTGACGTTGGGTAAGGAAGGGAATGTGTTTGGGCTGTTTTGTGGAGTTTAGGATTGCAGGTTGGTACTGAAGGTTTGAAGGTTATGTGTTTGGATCGCAGGTAAGGCTTGTGGAATAGCAGGTTAAGCTATTGGAATAGCAGGTTTAACTATTGGAATAGCAGGTTTGGGGATTGGGTTGGAAAAGGTCATATGTTTGGTTTGCACTCAAAACAACCTAGAGCTCTGATACCAAAATTATGATGTATAATGGGATCAAGAGAATGGTTGATCAATTACACATCATAGGAGAGACGTGCAAACGATCTAAGAGTGGGGTACCACACGTGAATTTGAGTCTAAGGATGGGGTGGTTCACGTGAGATGGGTGAGAATAGGGAAGGGATTTTGCCGTGAGGGCTTTTGTGGTTTCAAGATTCAAGAAGGGTTGAATTTTTAAAGGGAAAAGGGGTTTGATTCTTCGATGGTGAGAAGGGAGGGATTAACGTGAAAGAGGGGAGAGAGAGAGGAGAGTTGACGTGAGGAAAGGAGGGAGGAAGAGGGTTGAGAGGTTGTTGGAGGAGAGAGAAAGTTGTTATGAGTTTGTTATGGAGAGGGAGGGAGTTGGTTGAGCTATTTTGTGAGGACAGAGGAGGGTGGACGATTAAAGGGGAGTTGAGGTGGTAGAGAGTGGCGTTGGAGGGAGTTGGTGAGGTGAGGGTAGATATTATCTTTCTCAGAAATAGAAAGATAATGAGATAGAGCTAGATTTCCAACTTGAATCCATAAGAAGGACAACCTAGGGTTTCTTGATCTAGACCGCAACCTAGGATCAAGTTCTTCCTAAACCACTTGGTTACCACACTAAGATACAATAGAAGAGGGGAGAGGGTTAATCCTAACACTCAAGGGGGTAAGTGATATATTTTGGCCCATGCCAAATACATTCCATGAGGCCCAATTTAATTTCCAAGGAACAAGACAAGCTATGAAGGAAAACATGAGCATAGAGGCCCATAGGCCCATACATATTGTGTGCTCCTTATGGCAAGAGGATGTCCAAACATCCTAGGGTCTACAATAACACGCTAATCAAGCCCAAGAAGAGGCCCAAGTCATGTCCATGAGGGTCAATTTCGTCAATTGTGCTCTTTTTTGGATGTATTTTATTTTCATAGCTTTTATTATTTTGGTGTAATTTAATTAATTAGGAGTAGATAAATCTAGAACATTCTAAACTGTTCTAGAATGTTCTACAAAGTCAAAGACGGCGTGTGATAGGAAGAGTAGGCGCCAAATTGGTTGTTATCCTAGATAAGGTTGGCTTATTTTGTAACAAGTCCATATTGGATTAGGAAAGCCTAAATGATGTAGATTTGGTCCCAAACCTACAACATGGAAGCCAAGCACTTGGCTACATTCAAAAGGAGCTTGAAACTATCACATGTGGTACATATTCGAATAGTCCTAACTATAGAGGAGTAATGATTTGTTCTCTAACTCAAGAACCATGAAGCTACCAAGGAAATTGTCTTAGAGTAAAATGATCTACTTTTCAAGAGCTTTTCAGTGGTTCAAGAATCTTTAGATTTGGACAAGTATAGAGAAAGTTATCATCAAATGTAATCTAGCTTAGTTCATTTGTTTCTTTATGATGTCATTCTTGTAATAGATGATGTAAGCTAGTTTACTCCTTTTTCTTGAAATGTACACGCCAAGGGGGGTCCTCTATTAGTATAAATAGACCCCTTGGGTGCCTTGTAATCTCATTCAATTCAATCAATATACAAAATTCAAACAAACACTTGATGTTGTTGTTTTCACTCTAGCCTTACTAGTTTTCGAACTCTTGAGAGAGTTTCGAGTTTCTCCCCTTCTTCTATCCAAGGTTGGCATCCTTGGTGGTGAAAAGAAGGAATTGAAGAGTCTTGAAGGTGGTGTGTCTTTATCCTCCAAGAAGCTTCAATCGCCATTATCAATCGTCCATTCATTCGTTCATCAATCACATTCATTTGGTAATCATCTTTCATAGTTCTTTCCATCTTTTTCATCCATTTTCGTTCCATTTTCGAATCCTAAGAACTTTGAGAAGGGAGATTTTCATCTTCGCTCTAAAAGATCCTAAAACCTTTTGTGTAATGAGATCTTTTGATCCCATTATACATAAAAATTGGTATCAGAGCTTAGGAGATTGATTCTCTTAGTTCTTGCACCATCTTTGTACAATCTTTCCACCACAAATCCATCCCCACCATCCCACCACTCTCATGCCACCCAAAGTTCTTCCAAGAACTCATCAAGAAATCAACAAGAACTCATAAAGAACCATAAACTCCACAAAGAACCCCAAATCAAACACAAAAACCACATAAACACAAACCCATCTCGTCCTTCACCCCCCCCCCAAAACCCCAAAACCGAGATTCTTGCAATCTTTTTGCACCAAGATTGTTCAAGATGGAAGATTCAAGCACTTCGACACCTATTAATGTATAATGGGATCAAAAGATCTCATTACACAAAAGGGTTTAGGATCTTTATGAGCAAAGATGAAAATCTCCCTTCTCAAAGTTCTTAGGATCCGAAAATGGAACAAAAATGGATGAAAAAGATGGAAAGAACTATGAAAGATGATTACCAAATGAATGTGGTTGATGAACGAATGGATGAATGATTGAATGCTTTGAATTGGAACGAATGATAGTGGCGATTGAAGCTCCTTTGAACGATAAAGACACACCACCTTCAAGACTCTTCAATTCCTTCCTTTCACCACCAAGGATGCCAACCTTGGATAGAAGAAGGGGAGAAGCTCGAAACTCCCTTAAGAGTTCGAAATCTAGCAAGGCTAAAGAGAAAACAACATGTGTTTGTTTGAATTTTGTATTTGATTGTATTGAATTGAATGGGATTACAAGGAACCCAAGGGGTCTATTTATACTATTAGAGGACCCCCCTTGGCGTGTACATTTCAAGGAAAAGGAGTAAACTAGCTTATATCATCTATTACAAGAATGACATCATAAAGAAACAAGTATACTAAGCTAGATTACATTTGATGATTACTTTCTCTATACTTATCCAAATCTAAAGATTCTTGAACCATTGGAAAGCTCTTGAAAGGAAGATCATTTCATTTAAGGATACTTTCCTTGGTAGCTTCATGGTTCTCGAGTTAGAGAACAAATCATCACTCCTCCATAGTTAAGACAAGTCGAATGTGTACCACATGTGATAGTTTCAAGATCCTTTTGAAAGTAACCACGTACTTGGCTTCCATGATGTAGGTTTGGGACCAAATCTACATCATTCCCCCCTAATTGAAAAGAGTTTGTCCTCAAACTAGAAAGTTCTCCATTATCTCCATAAAAGGGCTTGTGATCACTCACATTAAAAGTGCAACTCCCTTCATAGTCTTCTCCAAGTTGCAATTTATAGGCGTTATCACCAATCTTCTCCAAAACTTTATAAGGACCATCTCCTCTTGGTGCAAGCTTACCTTTCCTCTTAGTAGGAAATCTTTCTTTCTTCAAGTGAATCCAAACAAGATCTCCAGGCTCAAATACAACCTTCTTCCTTGATTTATTCACTCTACTTGATACACTTAAGGTATACTTCTCAATTTTAGCTCGAACCTCCTCATGTAGCTTCTTAATCTCTTCCACCCTTTTGTTAGCTTCAAAACTAAACTTTGTTGATGTAGAGATGGGCGTGAGATCCATAGGTTGGAGAGGGTTCCTTCCATAAACAACTTGAAAAGGTGACAACCCTGTGGCTTTACTTGGACTTCGATTGAAGGCAAATTCAGCATGACATAGAAGAGTATCCCAACCCTTCTTGTCTTTACTCACTAATATCCGAAGAAGAGCTCCCAAAGTTCGATTAGTCACTTCGGTTTGTCCATCCGTTTGTGGATGACATGCGGTGCTAAACTTCAATGTTGTACCAAGCTTCTTCCATAAAGTAAGCCAAAAATGACTAAGGAACTTGGAATCTCGATCACTCACCATGGTCTTTGGAATTGCATGTAGCTTCACTATTTCCTCAAAATAAAGGTTTGCAACCTTAGTAGCATCATAAGTAGTATGGCATGGAATAAAATGTGCCATCTTGGAAAATCTATCAACGACCACCATAATAGAATCTTTGCTTCTTTGTGTTCTTGGTAGACCAACAACGAAGTCTAAACTCACATCTTCCCATGGATGATGTGGAATGGGCATAGGAGTATACAACCCTTGTGGTAGAGCATGTGCCTTTGAAATATTGCAAGTATTACACCTCTTTACCATATGCCCAACATCTTTAATCATGCTTGGCCAAAAATAATGCTCCTTGATTATAAGGTAGGTCTTTTCAATTCCAAAGTGACCCGCCAATGATCCTCCATGGATCTCCATGATTAATAGCTCTCGGATGCTACTTTTAGGGATACAAAGTTGATTCCTTTTGAAGAGAAACCCATTTTCAATGTGGAAAAGTTGATGGGGATGCTTCTTACAGAGCTCATAAACCTCCTTAAAATCCTCATCATTTTCAAACAACTCTTTGATATGCTCAAAACCAAGGACTCTTGAATCTAAAACATTGGTAAGTAAATACCTTCTTGATAAAGCATCCGCTCCTTTGTTAAGATATCCCGCTTTATGTTTGATCACAAAATGGAATGCTTGCATATACTCCACCCATTTGGCATGCCTTGGGTTTAACTTGTGTTGCCCTTGGATGAATTTAAGAGCTCCATGATCACTATGTAAGATGAATTCACCACTTAGAAGATAATGCCTCCAATGTTCAAGAGCTCTTATGATGGCATAGAACTCTTTGTCATAGGTGCTATACTTCCTCTTAGCTTCATTCAACTTCTCACTAAAGTAAGAAATGGGGCGGCCTTCATGGGTTAGGACGGCTCCAATTCCTACTCCACTTGCATCCACTTCAACTTTAAACACTTTATCAAAACATGGTAAAGCAAGGATAGGTGCATGGCACAATTTCTCCTTAATCACTTCAAACGCTTCATTAGCACCTCTAGTCCATGTAAACTCCTTCTCTTTCAACAATTCGGTCATAGGTGCAAGAATGGAGCTAAAATTCCGTATAAACCTTCTATAGAAAGATGCTAAACCATGAAAGCTTCGTACCTCATGAATGGACTTTGGTGTAGGCCACTCTTGAATAGCTTTCACCTTCTCCTTGTCGACTTGTATGCCCTCTTGTGAAAGAACATATCCAAGGAACACAATCTTGGATGAGAAGAAATGGCATTTCTCCAAATTGGTGTAGAGCTTCTCCTTCTCCAAGATGTACATGACCAACTCTAGATGCTTTACATGTTCCCTTTCACTTCTACTATATACAAGAATATCATCAAAGTAAACTACTACACATTTGCCAATAAGAGGCTTCAATACATGATTCATTAAACGCATAAAAGTAGATGGTGCATTTGTAAGGCCAAATGGCATCACAAGCCATTCATATAAGCCCTCCTTGGTCTTGAATGCCGTTTTCCACTCATCTCCTTCATGAATCCTTATTTGATGATTTCCACTCCTCAAATCAACTTTAGAGAACACAATACTTCCATGTAGTTCGTCAAGTAGATCCTCAAGGCGTGGGATTGGGAATCTATACTTTATTGTGATTTTGTTTATGGCTCGACAATCCATACACATTCTTTGAGACCCATCTTTTTTAGGCACAAGTAAGACCGGAACAACACATGGACTCATGACTTCACGCACCAAGCCTTTGGATTGGAGCTCATCTACTTGCCTTTGTACTTCTTGCGCTTCCTTGGGATTCATTCGATAGGCCGGTTTGTTGGGGAGCATAGAACCCGGCACTAGATCAATTTTGTGCTCAATTTCTCTTCTTGGAGGTAATCCCTTTGGCATCTCTTTTGGGAACATGTGCTTGAATCGTTCCAAAAGAGGGTGAAGACGTGCATGCTCAATAGTTGGGGTCGCTTCTTCCTCCTCCAAGTTTGCTAGAATAAGATCTTTATGCTCTTGGAATTCATGATATTCGGCTTTCATGTATGTCACAATGTTAGTGTCCTCCTTTTGTTGTTGTTGTCATTGTTGGGGACATATGATCGATGATGGTGAGAGAGGAGCCAAAGTGATCTTCTTTTTGTTGAGAATAAACGTGTATGTGTTCATTCTCCCATCATGCGTGACATGCCTATCAAAAAGCCAGGGTCTCCTAAGCAAAATATGACAAGCATCCATTGGAATTACATCACACCAAATAGAATCTTTATAGTTTCTACCAATGGGAAGACTTACAAGTTACAAGTAAACGATGAACCACTCGAATTCCCTTCCCATGACTTAGCCATTGAATGGTGTAAGGGGATGGGTGTGGATTATTTTCCAATTGTAGTTTGTTCACCATGGTTGTAGAAGCGGCATTAGTGCAACTTCCTCCATCAATGATTAGAGAACATACCTTGCCTTGAATAGTACATCTTGTGTGAAAGATGTTTTCCCTTTGTTCTACCTCGTTTGGGACACAAGCAACACTTAAGGCCCTTCTTACTACTAGCATTTCTCCTTCATCGGCCTCTTCTACCTCCTATTCCTCATTCACGTCATCTTCTTCTTCTTTCTCATGTTCATTTTCATGATACTCCGGTTCTACATACAAAGCACTTTGATATTCCACCAAAGATACTACCCTTTTGTTAGGAAACTCCGAAGCATAATGTCCTAAGCCTGGACAACGAAAACACCTTCTTGGGGCTATGGGTTTTGGTTCTTGGACGTGTGGTTTGGGGATGGACGGGGGTTGATTTTGTGGTGCTCTTGTGTTTGGTTGTTTTGTGGGGAATGTGGATTTTTGTGGTGGAATGTAAGAACGTGTGTTTTGTGGGGATTTGTATGTGGTTTGATACTTGGTCACGTTTTCTTTCCCTCTTTCCTTTCTTTGCCTTTCTACTTTTAAGGCCAAAGAACTCAATTCGTCCAAAGATTGGTAAGGATGCAATTCAACAATGTTACGAATCCAATCATTTAGACCATATAGAAAACGTACCAAAGTTTGAGGTTCATCCTCTTGGAGATCACAACGCCAAAGGATATGTGATGCATAATTGATGGCCTTATGTATCAAGGAGACATTCCATACTCACCTAGAAGAAAGAAGAGCTCAAGTCTCACATATCTCTTTCCCTAGAAGGGATCAACTCATGTGATCGAATACTTTTGCTCCTTAATTCAAGGACCATGAAGCTACTAAGAAAGACATCGAAAGGTGGATTAATCTACATTCCAAGAGCTTTCATATGGTTCAAGAATTTTTAGATTTGGTTGAGAATCAAAGGAGTTAACAATATTTGTAATATAGTTTAGTTCATTGTTTTCTTTATGATGTAATCATTAGAGTAGATGATGTAAGCCCTAAGTGGCTCATTTCTTGTTTTGTACACGCCATAAGGAGGGCTTGTAACTATAAATACCCCCCCCCCCTTAGGGTGCCTTTTAATTCATAAATTCATATTAGAAATACAATCAAACACTTGGTGTTTTCTCTCTAGCTTTTGTGCTAGTCTTTTCGTTTCTCTCGAGGAAGTTTCAAAGTTATCCCCTTCTTCTATTCAAGGGTGGCATCCTTGATGGTGAAAGGAAGGAATTGAAGAGTTCTTTGAGGTGGTATGGCTGTATCCTCATCGATCCTTCAAAAGCCAAATCTATCCAACTATCCATTCCCTTCGTTCATTCAACTACATTCATCCAACCTCACGTCATTCATCAAGAATTATTCATCCATCCAACGATTCTTCATCCGTTCATCAAGAATTCAACAAGAATTCATCAAGCACCCAACAAGAAGCATTCGTTCTTCTTCAACACGTCCAAGCTTCAACAAACGTGCATCCATTCAAACGCTTCATTCGTTCATTATCATTCATCATTCGTTCATTTTTTTCTTTGGTAAACGATTTCACTATCTTTGGTTTATCATTCATCCTTTTTCCATTCATTCTTTTGGACTAAGAGTTGGGATTCTTATCTCGTTCTTAAAGATCCTGAATTCTTGTGTAATGTGATCATCCCTTGGTCTCATTATACATCAATATGCTCGAATTCCTTTGTGTACTCCTCAACACTTTTGCTCCCTTGGACCAAACGTTGCAATTTATAATAGTTATCTTGGAGATAACTTGGTGGTATGAACTTTTGTTGCAACTTCTTCTTCATTTTTATCCATGCTTTGATCTTGTCCTTCCCTTGTATTTGCCTCTTCTTTTGCAAGTTAGTCCACCAAATGGACGCATGTTTTCGCAATTTAAGAGCCACATATTTCACTTTCTATCCTAAAGTTCTTTACTCTTTACTTGTATTTCAACATCAAGGGCTAAAGAACTTAACTCCTCCAAGTTTGTGTAAGGTTGACTTACAACAACATGCCGAATGTAATCGTTAAGACCAAGAAAGTAACATACCAAAACTTGGGGATCATCCTCCTTAAGGGCATACTTCAATAGTTGCCACCTGAATTCTATTGTGTATTCAACCACATCCTTGCTCCCTTGCTCCATTCTTTCAAGTTTGTCGATGTAGTCTCCTTTGTAATTGAATGGCAAGAACTCTTCTTGAAATTTATTTCCATTCTTCTTGCTGGAACGTTTACTCCTTTCATAAGATGCTTCATATTCAACTTTATAGGAATGTAACATACGTGAGCTTGCGCTTCTTGATCCCCTTTGAAGGATCCCAAATTCTTCCATTTGTTCGGTGAGATCATGAATTTGTTGCTCCAAGAGTTTCAATTCACTTGGTGAATTCATGAAAGATCTTTTGCAAGCCATAGAATATGAATCTTGATGAAGAAAGACTTCAAGCAAGACTCACGGTTTAGTGGGGAATGTAGGGGACGAAATGGGGAATGTGTTTAGGTGGGATTGTGTTTGGTTTCGGGGTTCTTTGTGGTGTTCTTGGTGGACGTGTAATGGAGGGATGATAGGGGATGGATTTGTGATGGAAAGATGGTAAAAAGATAGTAAAAGATAGATCAAGAACTAAGAAAATCAACTCCTAAGCTCTGATACCAATTTTGATGTATAATGGGATCAAAGAGATCTCATTACACATGGAAACAGGATCTTTAAAACCAAGATAAGAATCTTGCTTCTCAAAGTTCTTAAAGATCAACCAATTTGAATGAAATGATGTATAATAGGATCAAGGATGATCAAAATATTCAAAAGATTAGGATCTTTAAGTGGTTCTTTAAGATTAAATGAATGAATGAATAAATGGATGGATAAACGAATGGAATGGACGAAATGGATGAATGAAATGAATGTAGGAATGGATGGAATATAAGTTTCTTGAATGATATTCAAAAGAATCTTGAATTTGAAACAATGTAGAAACAAAAACAAGATCAAATGAAAACTAGAAAGAAACTCACGATTTGAATGATGAATGATAATGGCTTTGAAGATTCTTGGAGGATATAGCCATACCACCTTCAAGAATGCTTCAATCTCTTCCTATCAACACCTAGGATGCCACCCTAAGCTAGAAGAAGAAGATAGGATCGAATCTCCCTCAAGAGAAACGAAAACAAGCACAAAAGCTAGAAGAGAGAAAACAACACCATGTATTTACTTTGAATTTGATATATGAATGAATGATTACAAGGGCCTCCCAAGGGGTCTATTTATAGTAGAAGAGGACCCCCTAGGCGTGCCTAACATCAAGAAAAAAAAGGATTTCTAGCTTACATCTTCTATTACAAGTATGACATCATAAAGAACCAAAATGAACTAAACTAGATTAAAACTTGAATAACTTGCTCGTTTCTTCTCCAAATTCCAAGATTCAAAAGCCATTGGAATGCTCTTTGAATGGTCTATCTTTGATTCTAGGATGACTTTCTCAAAAGCTTTATGGTTCTTGAGATATGGAGCAAATTACCGAGCTGCCCTTGTTGAAGCCATTCGTTTGTGTACGAAACATGAGTGAATGAGGCTCCTTTTCCATGTAATCAAGTATTTGGCTGTTTTGGTGTGTATTTGATTTCTCCCTTGATGACCTTAATGTATATGGCTATCAAATATACATCATAATGTCCTAAGCCTTGACAACGAAAACACCTTGTTGGGGCCAGGGGTTTTGGTTCTTGGACGTGGGGTTTGGGGATGGATGGTGGTTGATTTTGTGGTGCTCTTGTGTTTGGTTGTTTTATGGGGAATGTGGATTTTTGTGGTGGAATGTAGGAACATGTGTTTTGTGGGGGTTTGTATGTGGTTTGATACTTGGTAACGTTTTCTTTCGCTCTTTCCTTTCTTTGCCTTTCTACTTTTAAGGCAAAAGAACTCAATTCGTCCAAAGATTGGTAAGGATGTAATTCAACAATGTTACGAATCCAATCATTTAGACCATATAGAAAACGTACCAAAGTTTGAGGTTCATCCTCTTGGAGATCACAACGCCAAAGGATATGCTCGAATTCCTTTTTGTACTCCTAAACACGTTTGCTCCCTTGGACCAAACGTTGCAATTTGTAATAGTTATATTGGAGATAACTTGGTGGTAGGAACTTTTGTTGCAACTTCTTCTTCATTTTTATCCATGCTTTGATCTTGTCCTTCCTTGGTATTTGCCTCTTCTTTTGCAAGTTAGTCCACCAAATGGACGCATGTTTTCGCAATTTAAGAGCCACATATTTCACTTTCTTTTCGTCTTGGACCTCCTTAAGATAAAAAAAACACGTTCAACAGTTTGCATCCTATCTAGAAAGTTTTCAGGATCAAGATTACCATCAAATTCGGGGATCTCCACTTTGAAGTCGAAACATTCCTCCCTTGGGGGACGTCTTTGTGGCACTTCTTCATCATTTCATTAACCTCACTATCTCCACGTTTCACCCTATGTTGTAGATGCATGTATCTCTTAAGTTGATCGTTGAGATAGGTGATTCTTTTCTTTAAAGCTTCAACATCTTCTTGGGGTTCCGTAGGTGTAGGTGTCGAAGTGCTTGAATCTTCCAACTTGAACAATCTTGGTGCAAAAAGATTGCAAGAATCTCGGTTTTGGGGTTTTAGAGGGGGTGAAGGACGAGATGGGTTTGTGTTTGGGCGGATTTTGTGTTTGATTTGGGGTTCTATGTGGAGTTTATGGTTCTTTATAAGTTCTTGATGAGTTCTTGTTGAGTTCTTGATGAGTTCTTGGAAGAACTTTGGGTGGCATGAGAGTGGTGGGATGGTGGGGATGGATTCGTGGTGGAAAGATTGTAAAAAGATGGTGCAAGAACTAAGAGAATCAATCTCCTAAGCTCTGATAACAATTTTTATGTATAATGGGATCAAAAGATCTCATTACACAAAAGGGTTTAGGATCTTTAAGAGCGAAGATGAAAATCTCCCTTTTCAAAGTTCTTAGGATTCGAAAATGAACGAAAATGGATGAAAAAGATGGAAAGAAATATGAAAGATGATTACCAAATGAATGTGGTTGATGAACGAATGGATGAACGATTGAATGCTTTGAATTGGAACGAATGATAATGGCGATTGAAGCTCCTTTGAAGGATAAAGACACACCACCTTCAAGACTCTTCAATTCCTTCCTTTCACCACCAAGGATGCCAACCTTGGATAGAAGAAGGGGAGAAACTCGAAACTCCCTCAAGAGTTCGAAATCTAGCAAAGCTAGAGAGAAAACAACAACATGTGTTTGTTTGAATTTTGTATTTGATTGTATTGAATTGAATGGGATTACAAGGCACCCAAGGGATCTATTTATACTAATAGAGGACCCCCCTTGGCGTGTACATTTCAAGAAAAAGGAGTAAACTAGCTTACATCATCTATTACAAGAATAACATCATAAAGAAACAAGTATATTAAGCTAGATTACATTTGATGATAACTTTCTCTATACTTATCCAAATCTAAAGATTCTTGAACCATTGGAAAGCTCTTGAAAAGTAGATCATTTCATTCTAGGATACTTTCCTTGGTAGCTTCATGGTTCTTGAGTTAGAGAACAAATCATCACTCCTCCATAGTTAAGACAAGTCGAATGTGTACCACATGTGATAGTTTCAAGCTCCTTTTGAAAGTAACTAAGTACTTGGCTTCCATGATGTAGGTTTGGGACCAAATCTACATCACCTACACCTACGGAACCCCAAGAAGATGTTGAAGCTTTGAAGAAAAGAATCACCTATCTCAACGATCAATTTAAGAGATACATGCATCTACAACATAAGGTGAACCGTGGAGATAGTGAGGTTAATGAAAGTGATGAAGAAGTGCCACAAAGACGTCCCCCAAGGGAGGAACGTTTCGACTTCAAAGTGGAGATCCCCGAATTTGATGGTAATCTTTATCCTGAAAACTTTCTAGATTGGATGCAAACTATTGAACATGTTTTTGATCTTAAGAGGTCCAAGACGAAAAGAAAGTGAAATATGTGGCTCTTAAATTGCGAAAACATGCGTCCATTTGGTGGACTAACTTGCAAAAGAAGAGGCAAATACAAGGGAAGGACAAGATCAAAGCATGGATCAAAATAAAGAAGAAGTTGCAACAAAAGTTCCTACCACCAAATTACAAATTGCAACGTTTGGTCCAAGGGAGCAAAAGTGTTGAGGAGTACACAAAGGAATTCGAGCATATCCTTTGGCGTTGTGATCTCCAAGAGGATGAACCTCAAACTTTGGTACATTTTCTATATGGTCTAAATGATTGGATTCGTAACATTGTTGAATTACATCCTTACTAATCTTTGGAGGAATTGAGTTCTTTGGCCTTAAAAGTAGAAAGGCAAAGAAAGGAAAGAGGGAAAGAAAACGTGACCAAGTATCAAACCACATACAAACCCCCACAAAACACACGTTCTTACATTCCACGACAAAAATCCACATTCCCCACAAAACAACCAAACACAAGAGCACCACAAAATCAACCCCCATCCATCCCCAAATCCCACGTCCAAGAACCAAAATCCCTAGCACCAAGAAGGTGTTTTCGTTGTCAAGGCTTATGACATTATACTTCGGAGTGTCGTAACAAAAGGGTAGTGATATATAATGGGATCAAAAGATCTCATTACACAAAAGGGTTTAGGATCTTTAAGAGCGAAGATGAAAATCTCCCGTCTCAAAGTTCTTAGGATTCGAAAATGGAACGAAAATGGATGAGAAAGATGGAAAGAACTATGAAAGATGATTACCACTTCTATGGATTCTAGTTATACTTTGTTGGAAGAATCAAAGTTGTATGATAGGAGTATCATGCTCCAAGAGGCGTCCTTATTACCACCTTGTGTCTCACGGCTCAAGGAGGATCAAAGTACTCTTATGACACTTATGGAGAATAAGTATCATGAATTTGAAGAACCAAGGAGTCTCATTCTTACACCAATGGAGGTTGGAAACCGTGGGCCTATAAAGGATCAAGATCCTTTACCATCACTTGTTCTCATTTGTAAATATTTGGATGAAAGACAAGCACCATCAACAAGTGACCTCTCTCACTTATCTCTTTTGGTACGTTTCTCTTCCATGAGTATTATCATGCATCAAAGGCTGCCACCAAATCTTATGATTCATCACCGAATGGTCTATGCAAAGGACCAAGCGCAATTCATGGATAACTACATCAATGTCCTTGATTTTCATAGTATACAACATATTTTGAAAGAGTATGTACCATTGCAATGTAAAGAGATTGTATTTGTATACTTTGATAACATTTTTGTATGTAGTAGAAGTAGAAAGGAGTATGTAAATCTTTTGGAGTTAGCCTTAGCGAAGCATAAGAAGCCACATGGAGAATTGGAGAAGTACTTGGAGAAATGTCCTTACCTCTCGTCCAAGAATATGCTATCTCACCATATCTCATCAAATGGAGTAATTCAAGTGGACAAAAGGAAGAAAAGAATTATTCAAGAAGGGTCCATACTTGCATCTATACTTGAGGTACTATGTCTCTTAAAGGATGCTAAAGATCGTCATATTCTTTTATTCCCTATTCTTGCATCATATTTGTTCATTACAAATGGAGTTGAGAAAGGTGAAGTCCTATCTCAAGGAAGTTGTCCTATGGATTATTTTGGTGACAGACTAAGTGGAGGAAAGAAGAAGCTTCACGCTTATGGCTTAGCATTCATACTTGTTACTATCATGAGGGTATTTGAGCAAAAAGAATATCATCTTGGAGGAATCATGCTTAAGCTTCGTGAATCTTACAAAGTATTGGAGTATGTTTCATATGAAGACGAGATCACGCCGTCATCATGTTTTGAGATGAAGTACTTGATTCATTCATCAAAATCAAGTCACTTGGAGGAAGCAAGTCCTTTGACTAAAGGAAGTTTTCTAACGAGGAGATACATGTTTGATTCAAGAGTACTTAGTCTTGAATATATCAAGGAGTTGTATGAAGATGATGATGATTTTAAAGAAGTATACAAGGTATGTGAGAAGCATCCTCAACAATCCTTTTATATTGATCATGGATTTCTTTTCAAAGGGAATCAAGTGTGTATTCCAAGGAGTGGAATTCGTGAAATCTTGATCATGGAAGTACATAGAAGTTCTTTTGATAATTTGGGTCTACTCAATACATATTTCAAGATGAAGGAGTATTATTTCTGGCCTAGCATGATCGTTGATATCGAGTATAAGCTGCAATATTGTGACATTCGCAATCCTTCTATACCATATGAAGATGAAAACTTGAATTTTATGGTTGAAGTGCCATGGATTCAAGGAAGTCAAGATGATATTAAGATCGTTAAAGGTCATCCTTCAAAGATGGAACACCATATTACTATTGTCTTCATCATGAGTTACAAGCTTGTGAATCTATACTTTGAAGTTGAGAAGTTATATGAGATTTCTACAATCTCCATGAATAAACGAGATTTGAATTACCATAATATCATTGGTTTATTCATGAGAAGACTTGGAAGAAAGTTGAAGTTCAAGTCAAGCATCAAAGGAATCTATGATGATTTCAAGGCATTCAAGAAGAAAAGTTGTAAACTCATAAGAAGGAACAAGAGAAGTGATGTCAATAACACATATGGGAAGACATCTTATAAAGAAGGAAGGAAAACAAGGTTTAGAAGAAGTTTTGTCTAAGTTTGAGGACAAACTTTTTCAACCGGGGGAGAATGATGTATATTTGCCTAGCTATATACATCAAGGCCTAGCTAAAGGACTTCTATCCAGCTGGAAGCTACAAATGTCGCCTTGGGTATCAACAACTACAAGGGTTTATTAGCTCAAGGAAGAAAGCATGAAGGACCTTGATGGTATTCTAGCTTACATGGAGTTACTCTCACATTTGGAGGACATCAATGAGCATAAATAACTCTCAAGTCCTTATTGAGAAGTCATCTCTCATGGCAGCAAAGGACTCCATCATAAATAGGATATATGATGTAATAGTTGATTCTTGGTTTCTTGAACCCTAGGTACATGTCCAAGGGGTCCTAAGAGTAGTATAAATAGACCCCCTAGGGTGCCATTGTCATCATTCATTACATCTTATATAAAATACAAAGTAAACACATTGTGTTTTCTCTATAGCTTGTGTGCTAGAATTGGTTCTCTTTAGGGAGAGTCTTTTGAATCTCTTCTTCTATTCTAAGATTGGCTATCATAGATGGTGAAAGGAAAAGTTGGAGGATTCTAGGAGTGGTGAATCTGTATCTCCGTAGAAGATCCCAAGCCGTTTATCATTCGATCAAACGATTCATTCTTGTTGTAAGTTTCAATCTATTCTTTTGAATCTTTTGATTTCCATTGCATTTTCATTCCATTCTTTTCCATACCAACCAGAATACATCCCCATTCATTCGTTCATCCATCCATCCATTCATTCATCATCCATTATTCATTCATTTACACTTCATTTCCATCTTTATTCATTCATTCTTATGATCAAGAATCAATCTATCCAACCTCAAGTTTAAAGATCCTTATATTGTTGTGTAATGTGATCATCCTTGATCCCATTATACATCACTTCGTACCTCATGAATGGACTTTGGTGTAGGCCACTCTTGAATAGCTTTCACCTTCTCCTTATCGACTTGTATGCCGTCTTGTAAAAGTACATATCCAAGGAACACAATCTTGGATGAGAAGAAATGGCATTTCTCCAAATTGGCGTAGAGCTTCTCCTTCTCCAAGATGTACATGACCAACTCTAGATGCTTTACATGTTCCCTTTCACTTCTACTATATACAAGAATATCGTCAAAGTAAACTACTACACATTTGCCAATAAGAGGCTTCAATACATCATTCATTAAACGCATAAAAGTAGATGGTGCATTTGTAAGGCCAAATGGCATCACAAGCCATTCATATAAGCCCTCCTTGGTCTTGAATGCCGTTTTCCACTCGTCTCCTTCATGAATCCTTATTTGATGATATCCACTCCTTAAATAAACTTTAAAGAACACAACACTTCCATGTAGCTCATCAAGTAGATCCTCAAGGCGTGGGATTGGGAATCTATACTTGATTGTGATTTTGTTTATGGCTCGACAATCCATACACATTCTTTGAGACCCATCTTTCTTAGGCACAAGTAAGACCGGAACAGCACATGGACTCATGCTTTCACGCACCAAGCCTTTGGATAGGAGCTCATCTACTTGCATTTGTACTTATTGAGCTTCCTTTGGATTCATTCGATAGGTCGGTTTGTTGGGGAGCATAGAACCCGGAACTAGATCAATTTTTGTTCAATTTCTCTTCTTGGAGGTAATCCCTTGGGCATCTCTTTTGGGAACAAGTGCTTGAATCGTTCCAAAAGAGAGTGAAGACGTGCATGCTCAATAGTTGGGGTTGCTTCTTCCTCTTCCAAGTTTGCTAGAATAAGATCTTTATGCTCTTGGAATTCATGATATTCGGCCTTCATGAATGTCACAATGTTAGTCTCCTCCTTTTGTTGTTGTTGTTGGGGACGTATGATCGATGATGGTGAGAGAGGAGCCAAAGTGATCTTCTTTTTGTTGAAAATAAACGTGTATGTGTTCATTCTCCCATCATGCGTGACATGCCTATCAAAAAGCCAAGGTCTCCCAAGAAAAATATGACAAGCATCCATTGGAATTACATCACACCAAATAGAATCTTTGTAGTTTCTACCAATGGAAAGACTTACAAGTACACGATGAACTACTCGAATTCCCTTCCCATGACTTAGCCATTGAATGGTGTAAGGGGATGGGTGTGGACTAACCTCCAATTGTAGTTTGTTCACCATGGTTGTAGAAGCGGCATTAGTGCAACTTCCTCCATCAATGATTAGAGAACACACCTTGCCTTGAATAGTACACCTTGTATGAAAGATGTTCTCCCTTTGTTCTAGCTCGTTTGAGACACAAGCAACACTTAAGGCCCTTCTTACTACTAGCATTTCTCCTTCGTCGGCCTCCTCTACATCCTCTTCCTCATTCACGTCATCTTCTTCTTCTTTCTCATGTTCATTTTCATGATACTCCGGTTCTACATACAAAGCACTTTGATATTCCACCAAAGATATTACCCTTTTGTTAGGACACTCCGAAGCATAATGTGATGTATAATGGGATCAAAGAGATCTCATTACAAACCAATTTGAATGAAATGATGTATAATAGGATCAAGGATGATCAAATTATGCAAAAGATTAGGATCTTTAAGTGGTTCTTTAAGATCGAATGACTGAATGAATAAATGGATGGATAAACGAATGGAATGGACGAAATGGATGAATGAAATGAATGTAGGAATGGATGGAATATAAGTTTCTTGAATGATATTCAAAAGAATCTTGAATTTGAAACAATGTAGAAACAAAAACAAGATCAAATGAAAACTAGAAAGAAACTCACGATTTGAATGATGAATGATAATGGCTTTGAAGATTCTTGGAGGATACAGCCACACCACCTTCAAGAATGCTTCAATCTCTTCCTATCACCACCTAGGACGCCACCCTAAGCTAGAAGAAGAAGATAGGATCGAATCTCCCTCAAGAGAAACGAAAACTAGCACAAAAGCTAGAGAGAAAACAACACCATGTGTTTACTTAGTATTTGATATATGAATGAATGATTACAAGGGCCTCCCAAGGGGTCTATTTATAGTAGAAGAGGACCCCCTAGGCGTGCCTAACATCAAGAAACAAAGGATTTCTAGCTTACATCATCTATTACAAGTATGACATCATAAAGAACCAAAATGAACTAAGCTAGATTAAAACTTGAATAACTTGCTCGTTTCTTCTCCAAATTCCAAGATTCAAAAACCATTGGAAAGCTCTTTGAATGGTCTATCTTTGATTCTACGATGACTTTCTCAAAAGCTTTATGGCTTTTGAGATATGGAGCAAATTATCGAGGTGCCCTTGTTGAAGCCATTCGTTTGTGTAAGAGACATAATACTTCTTCATCTTGAGATATTGCAGCTTATACTCAATATCAACGATCATGCTAGGCCAGAAATAATACGCCTTCATCTTGAGATACGTATTGAGTAGACCCAAATGATCAAAAGAACTTCCATGTACTTCCATGATCAAGATTTCACGAATTCCACTCCTTAGAATGCATACTTGATTCCCTTTGAAGAGAAATCCATGATCAATATAAAAGGATTGTTGAGGATGCTTCTCACATACCTTGTATACTTCTTTAAAATCATCATCATCTTCATACAACTCCTTGATATATTCAAGCCTAAGTACTCTTGAATCAAATATGTATCTTCTTGTTAGAAAACTTCCATTAGTCAAAGAAGTGACTTGATTTTGATGAATGAATCAAGTACTTCATCTCAAAACATGATGATGACGTGATCTCCTCTTCATATGAAACATACTCCAATACTTTGTAAGATTCACGAGGCTTAAGCATGATTCCTCCAAGATAATATTCTTTTTGCTCAAATACCCTCATGATAGCAACAAGTATGAATGCTAAGCCATAAGCATGTAGCTTCTTCTTTTCTCCACTTGGTATATCACCAAAATAATCCATGGGACAACTTCCTTGAGATAGGACTTCACCTTTCTCAACTCCATTTGTAATGAACAAATATGATGCAAGAATAGGGAATAAAAGAATATGATGATCTTTAGCATCCATTAAGAGACATAGTACCTCATATATAGATGCAAGTATGGACCCTTCTTGAATAACTCCTTTCTTCCTTTTGTCCACTTGAATTACTCCATTTGATGAGATTTGTTGACATAGCATATTCTTGGACGAGAGGTAAGGACATTTCTCCAAGTACTCCTCATTCTTTGACAAGGCTAACTCCAAAGGATTTACATACTCCTTGCTACTTCGTATGATGATACTCATAGGAGAGAAGAGTTTCCAAAGAGATAAGAGAGAGTGGTCTCTTGTTGATGGTGCTTGTCTTTCATCCAAATATTCACAAATGACAAGTGATTGTAAAGGACATTGATCCTTTATAGGCTCTCGATTTCCAACCTCCATTGGTGTAAGAATGAGACTTCTTGGTTCTTCAATTTCATGATACTTATTCTCCATAAGTGCCATAAGAGTACTTTGATCCTCCTTGAGTCGAGAGACACAAGGTGGTAATAAGGACGCCTCTTGGAGCATGATACTTCTATCATACAACTTTGATTCTTCCAACAAAGTATAACAAGAATCCATAGAAGTAATATTACAATATAATGAATTTTTGCAAATCTTGTAAAAACAAAGACTTACTAAACTTCTTGGATCAAAATGAATGTCCTTGTCACGAAATGAATGACCATTTGAATAGCTCTCCATTTGTAATGTTTGGACCCTTGTTGTAGCGAGGCCAATACGATTGCCATGATCCTTATCAACGCCAATGCTAGCGTCAAGATCCTCATAGATGGCACTACCTTTTCCTCCTTGGATCAATGAACATACTTCTTCTTGAATGGTATAATGAGAGTAAGAAATAAGCTCTCTTTGTTGTTGATCTTGCGGTACACTAGCCTCTTTCAAGACTCTACTTATAACAAGCAACTCTTCTCCATTTAATTCTTCTAAATACATCTTTTCTAGTACAATATCCTCCTCTTTTTCTTCCTCGTGTACTTCATGAGGTACGCTACATACCTCATTCATGCCAAGTTTATGGACATCCTCATGCTCGTCAAATACATCAAATACCACACATTCAATTTCTGGTTGCGTGCTTAATGATGTTTGACAATCAACCAAAGATACTTCTTTCTCCTTAGGACATGCACTTTCAACATGATCAAAACGTTGGAAACATAGACATGTACTTGGGACAATGGAAGTGGGGAGGTTTATAGGCTGTTTTGTGGAGCTTTGGATAGTAGGTGTGGGGAGGTTTAGGGGTTGTTTTGTGGAGTGATGGGCAATAGGTTGTTGGGGTTGTTTTGGAGGCGTTTGGACGAGAGGTTTGGGACGAGTTTGTGGCTTAGTTTCAAGGTCCCTTGCGTGGGATTGTTGGGATGGTTTGTGAGGTCTTTGTTGTATATGGGTTCTATCCCAAAGTTCTTTACTCTTTACTTGTATTTCAACATCAAGGGCTAAAGAACTTAATCCTCCAAGTTTGTGTAAGGTTGATTTACAACAACATGCTGAATGTAATAGTTAAGACCAAGAAAGTAACATACCAAAACTTGTAGATCATCCTCCTTAAGGGCATACTTCCATAGTTTCCACCTGAATTCTATTGTGTATTCAACCACATCCTTGCTCCCTTACTCTATTCTTTCAAGTTTGTCGATGTAGTCTCCTTTGTAATTGAATGGCAAGAACTCTTCTTGAAATTTATTTCCATTCTTCTTGCTGGAACGTTTACTCCTTTCATAAGATGCTTCATATTCAACTTCATAGGAATGTACCATACGTGAGCTTGCGCTTCCTGATCCCCTTTGAAGGATCCCAAATTCTTCCATTTGTTCGGTGAGATCATGAATTTGTTGCTCCAAGCGTTTCAATTCACTTGGTGAATTCATGAAAGATCTTTTGCAAGCCATAGAATATGAATCTTGATGAAGAAAGACTTTAAGCAAGACTCACGGTTTAGTGGGGAATGTAGGGGACGAAATGGGGAATGTGTTTAGGTGGGATTGTGTTTGGTTTCGGGGTTCTTTGTGGTGTTCTTGGGGGACGTGTAATGGAGGGATGATGGGGGATGGATTTGTGATGGAAAGATGGTAAAAAGATAGTAAAAGATAGATCAAGAACTCAGAGAATCAACTCCTAAGCTCTGATACCAATTTTGATGGATAATGGGATCAAAGAGATCTCATTACACATAGAAACAGAATCTTTAAAAACCAAGATAAGAATCTTGCTTCTCAAAGTTCTTAAAGATCAACCAATTTGAATGAAATGATGTATAATAGGATCAAGGATGATCAAATTATACAAAAGATTAGGATCTTTAAGTGGTTCTTTAAGATTGAATGAATGAATGAATGAATGAATGGATGGATAAACGAATGGAATGGACGAAATGGATGAATGAAATGAATGTAGGAATGGATGGAATGTAAGTTTCTTGAATGATTGAATGATATTCAAAAGAATCTTGAATTTGAAACAATGTAGAAACAAAAACAAGATCAAATGAAAACTAGAAAGAAACTCACGATTTGAATGATGAATGATAATGGCTTTGAAGATTCTTGGAGGATACAGCCACACCACCTTCAAGAATTCTTGGAAGATTCTTGGAGAAAACAACACCATGTGTTTACTTTGTATTTGATATATGAATGAATGATTACAAGGGCCTCCAAAGGGGTCTATTTATAGTGGAAGAGGACCCCCTAGGCGTGCCTAACATCAAGAAAAAAAGGATTTCTAGCTTACATCATCTATTACAAGTATGACATCATAAAGAACCAAAATGAACTAAGCTAGATTAAAACTTGAATAACTTGCTCGTTTCTTCTCCAAATTCCAAGATTCAAAAACCATTGGAAAGCTCTTTGAATGGTCTATCTTTGATTCTAGGATGACTTTCTCAAAAGCTTTATGGTTCTTGAGATATAGAGCAAATTACCGAGCTGCCCTTGTTGAAGCCATTCGTTTGTGTAAGAGACACGAGTGAATGGGGCTCCTTTTCCATGTAATCTAGTATTTGGCTCTTTTGGTGTGTCTTTGATGTCTCCCTTGATGACCTTGATGTATATGGCTATCAAATATACATCATAATGTCCTATGCCTTGACAACGAAAACACCTTCTTGGGGCTAGGGGTTTTGGTTCTTGGACTTGGGTTTGGGGATGGATGGGGGTTGATTTTGTTGTGCTCTTGTGTTTGGTTGTTTTGTGGTGAATGTGGATTTTTTATGTATAAAGGGATCAAGGATGAGCACATTACACAACAATATAAGGATCTTGAAACTTGGGGTTGGATAGATTGATTCTTGATCACAAGAATGAATGAATAAAGATGGAAATGGAGTGTAAATGAATGAATAATGGATGATGAATGAATGGATGGATGGATGAACGAATGAATGGGGATGTATTCTGGTTAGTATGGAAACGAATGGAATGAAAATGCAATGGAAATCAAAAGATTCAAAAGAATAGATTGAAACTTACAACAAGAATGAATCGTTTGATCGAATGATAAACGGCTTGGGATCTTCTAAGGAGATACAGATTCACCACTCCTAGAATCCTCCAACTCTTCCTATCACCATCTAAGATAGCCAATCTTAGAATAGAAGAAGAGATTCAAAAGACTCTCCCTCAAGAGAACCAATTCTAGCACACAAGCTAGAGAGAAAACTCAATGTGTTTACTTTTTATTTGATATAAGATGTAATGAATGAATACAATGGCACCCTAGGGGGTCTATTCATACTACTCTTAGGACCCCTTGGACGTGTACCTAGGGTTCAAGAAACCAAGAATCAACTATTACATCATATATCCTATTTATGACATCATAAACTCTAAAATACAACTCTAGAAAGAAATTGCTATAACTCCTTCAATACTTGTCCGTTTTCATTGATTCAAAAACCATTGGAAAGCTTATTGAAAGAGCTCCAATCTGTCTTTCGATGATTTCCTCAATATATGTATGGATCTAGAATTATAGAGCAAAATATCGAACTGTACTTATAGATGTATGGAGTCCTTTGCTGCCGTGAGAGATGACTTCTCAATAAGGACTTAAGAGTTATTTATGCTCATTGATGTCCTCTAAATGTGAGAGTAACTCCATGTAAGCTAGAATACCATCACGGTCCTTCATGCTTTCCTCCTTGAGCTAATAAACCCTTGTAGTTGTTGATACCCAAGGCGACATTTGTAGCTTCTAGCTGGATAGAAGTCCTTTAGCTAGGCCTTGATGTATATAGCTAGGCAAATATACATCATTCTCCCCCGGTTGAAAAATTTTGTCCTCAAACTTAGAGAAAACTTCTTCTTCCTTGTTTTCCTTCCTTCTTTATAAGATGTCTTCCCATATGTGTTATTGACATCACTTCTCTTGTTCCTTCTTATGAGTTTACAACTTTTCTTCTTGAATGCCTTGAAATCATCATAGATTCCTTTGATGCTTGACTTGAACTTCCACTTTCTTCCAAGTCTTCTCATGAATAAGCCAATGATATTATGGTAATTCAAATCTCGTTTATTCATGGAGATTGTAGAAATCTCATATAACTTCTCAGCTTCAAAGTATAGATTCACAAGCTTGTAACTCATGATGAAGACAATAGTAATATGGTGTTCCATCTTTGAAGGATGACCTTCAACAATCTTAATATCATCTTGACTTCCTTGAATCCTTGGTATTTCAACCATAAAATTCAAGTTTTCATATCCATATGGTATAGAAGGATTGCAAATGTCACAATATTGCAGCTTATACTCGATATCAACGCTAATGGTAGGCCAGAAATAATACTCCTTCATCTTGAAATACGTATTGTGTAGACCCAAATGATCAAAAGAACTTCCATGTACTTCCATGATCAAGATTTCACGAATTCCACTCCTTGGAATACACACTTGATTCCCTTTGAAAAGAAATCCATGATCAATATAAAAGGATTGTTGAGGATGCTTCTCACATAACTTGTATACTTCTTTAAAATCATCATCATCTTCATACAACTCGATATATTCAAGACTAAGTACACTTGAATCAAACATGTATCTCCTCGTTAGAAAACTTCCTTTGTCAAAGGACTTGCTTCCTCCAAGTGACTTGATTTTGATGAACGAATCAAGTACTTCATCTCAAAGCATAATGATGGCTTGATCTCCTTATCACATGAAACATACTCCAATACTTTGTAAGAATCACAAAGCTTAAGCATGAATCCTTCAAGATTATAATCCTTTTGCTCAAATATCCTCATGATAGCAACAAGTATGAATGCTAAGCCATAACCATGTAGCTTCTTCTTTTCTCCACTTAGTATGTCACCAAAATAATCCATGGGACAACTTCCTTGAGATAGGACTTCACCTTTCTCAACTCCATTTGTAATGAACAAATATGATGCAAGAATAGGGAATAAAAGAATATGACGATCTTTAGCATCCTTTAAGAGACATAGTACCTCAAGTATAGATGCAAGTATGGACCCTTCTTGAATAATTCTTTTCTTCCTTTTGTCCACTTGAATTACTCCATTTGATGAGATATGGTGAGATAGCATATTCTTGGACGAGAGGTAAGGACATTTCTCCAAGTACTTCTCCAATTCTCCATGTGGCTTCTTATGCTTCGCTAAGGCTAACTCCAAAGGATTTACATACTCCTTTCTACTTCTAATACATACAAAAATGTTATCAAAGTATACAAATACAATCTCTTTACATTGCAATGGTACATACTCTTTCAAAATATGTTGTATACTATGAAAATCAAGGACATTGATGTAGTTATCCATGAATTGCGCTTGATCCTTTGCATAGACCATTCGGTGATGAATCATAGGATTTGGTGGCAGCCTTTGATGCATCATAATAATCATAGATAAGTGAGAGAGGTCACTTGTTGATGGTGCTTGTCTTTCATCCAAATATTCACAAATGAGAACAAGTGATGGTAAAGGATCTTGATCCTTTATAGGCCCACGGTTTCCAACCTCCATTGGTGCAAGAATGAGACTCCTTGGTTCATATTACTTATTCTCCATAAGTGCCATAAGAGTACTTTGATCCTCTTTGAGCCGTGAGACACAAGGTGGTAATAAGGACGCCTCTTGGAGCATGATACTGCTATCATACAACTTTGATTCTTCCAACAAAGTATAATAAGAATCCATAGAAGTAATATTACAATATAATGAATCTTTGCAAATCTTGTAAAAAGCAAGACTTACTAAACTTCTTGGATCCATATGAAGATCATTGCCATGTGAATAACTCTTCATTTGCAATGCTTGGACATTTGTTGTAGCGAGGCTAATATCTTGGTCAAGATCAATATCAACGTCAATGATGGCACAACTTTCTCCTTCTCGGATCAATGAACACATTTCATCACGTAGCTCTTCTCCATTCGATTCTTCTACTTCCTCTACTTTAAGATCTTCCTCTATGTGTACTTCATTTACTTCTTTAGCCATGCTACTACATACTTCTTGAACTTGCTCATTTTCAACAAAAACATCACATTCGGCAAATTCAACTTATTCATTCACGCCTTCCTCCTCATACAATGGGTTGTCATATACTCGAAACTCTTCATTATTCTCCTCATACAATGGATTGTCATACACTTTAAACTCATCTTTAGGCACGCTACATACTACATTAAATTCCTCATTCGTGCCAAGGTTATCACATACTTCATGAACATCCTCATACACATCGAATACATCAAATAATTCACTTTCAAATTCTGGTTGCTCATAGGATGACGTTTGACATACACTTTCAACATGATCAAAACTTTGGCAAGATAGACTTGTACTTTGGTCAATGATTTCTTCGTCTTGGACAATAGGAATGGGGAGGTTTATGGGCTGATTTGAGGTGCTTTGGATAGTAGGTGTGAGGTGGTTTAGGGGCTGTTTTGTAGGTCTTTGTTGTGTACGGGTTTTGTCCAAGAGTTCTTTACTCTTTACTTGAATTTCAACATCAAGAGCTAAAGAACTTAACTCTTTCAAGTTTGCGTAAGATTGATGTACAACAACACACCAAATGTAATCATTAAGACCAAGAGTATAACATACCAAAACGTATGGATCATCCTCCTTAAGGCCAAACTTCCGTAGTTGCCGTCTGAATTCTATGGTATATTCAACCACGTCCTTGCTCCCTTGCTCCATTATTTCAAGCTTGTTGATGTAATCTCCTTTGTATTTGTATGGCAAGAACTCTTCTTGAACTTTATTTCCATTCTTCTTGCTGGAACGTTTACTCCATTCATAAGGTGCTTCATATTCAACCTAATAAGGATGTATCTCACGTGAATTTGCTCTTCTTGATCCCTTTTGAAGGATCCCAAGTTCTTCCATTTGTTTGGTGAGATCATCAAGTTGTTGCTCCAAGCGATTCAATTCACTTGGTGAATTCATGAAAAGATCTTTTGCAAGACATAGAATATGAATTTTGATGAAGAAAGACTTCAAGCAAGACTCACGGTTTAGTGGGAAATGTAGGGGACGAAATCGGGAATGTGTTTAGGCTAGGTTTGAGTTTGGTTTAAGGTTTTTTTGTGGAGTTTATGGTTCTTTATGAGTTCTTGATGAGTTCTTGGAAGAACTTATGGGTGGCGTGAGAATGGGGATGGATTTGTGGTGGAAAGATTGTAAAAAGATGATATCAAGAACCACAAGAATCAATCTCCTAGGCTCTGATACCAATTTTGATGAATAATGGGATCAAGGATGATCACATTACACAACAATATAAGGATCTTTAAACTTGGGGTTGGATAGATTGATTCTTGATCACAAGAATGAATGAATAAAGATGGAAATGGAGTGTAAATGAATAAATAATGGATGATGAATGAATGGATGGATGGATGAACGAATGAATGGGGATGTATTCTGGTTGGTATGGAAAAGAATGGAATGAAAATGCAATGGAAATCAAAAGATTCAAAAGAATAGATTGAAACTTACAACAAGAATGAATCGTTTGATCGAATGATAAACGGCTTGGGATCTTCTAAGGAGATACAGATTCACCACTCCTAGAATCCTCCAACTCTTCCTATCACCATCTAAGATAGCCAATCTTAGAATAGAAGAAGAGATTCAAAAGACTCTCCCTCAAGAGAACACAATATGTTTACTTTGTATTTTATATAAGATGTAATGAATGAATACAATGGCACCCTAGGGGGTCTATTTATACTACTATTAGGACCCCTTGGACGTGTACCTAGGTCCAAGAAACCAAGAATCAACTATTACATCATATATCCTATTTATGACATCATAAACTATTAAATACAACTCTAGAAAGAAATTGCTATAACTCCTTCAATACTTGTCCGTTTTCATTGATTCAAAAACCATTAGAAAGCTTATTAAAAGAGCTCCAATCTGTCTTTTGATGATTTCATCAATAGATGTATGGATCTAGAGTTATAGAGCAAAATATCGAACTGTACTTGATGGAGTCCTTTGCTGCCGTGAGAGATGACTTCTCAATAAGGACTTGAGAGTTATTTATGCTCATTGATGTCCTCCAAATGTGAGAGTAACTCCATGTAAGCTAGAATACCATCAAGGTCCTTCGTGCTTCCTTCCTTGAGCTAATAAACCCTTGTAGTTGTTGATACCCAAGGCGACATTTGTAGCTTCTAGTTGGATAGAGGTCCTTTAGCTAGGCCTTGATGTATATAGCTAGACAAATATACATCAATTTTTCTGGTGGAATGTAAGAACGTGTGTTTTTTGGGGGTTTGTTTGTGGTTTGATACTTGGTCACGTTTTCTTTCCCTCTTTCCTTTATTTGCCTTTCTACTTTTAAGGCCAAAGAACTCAATTCGTCCAAATTGGTAAGGATGTAATTCAACAATGTTACGAATCCAATCATTTAGACCATATAGAAAACGTACCAAAGATTGAGGTTCATCCTCTTGGAGATCACAACGCCAAAGGATATGCTCGAAATCCTTTGTGTACTCCTCAACACTTTTGCTCCCTTGGACCAAACGTTGCAATTTGTAATAGTTATCTTGTAGATAACTTGGTGGTAGGAACTTTTCTTGCAACGTCTTCTTCATTTTGATCCATGCTTTGATCTTGTCCTTCCCTTGTATTTACCTCTTCTTTTGCAAGTTAGTCCACCAAATGGACTGATGTATATTTGCCTAGCTATATACATCAAGGCCTAGTTAAAGGACCTCTATCCAGCTAGAAGCTACAAATGTCGCCTTGGGTATCAACAACTACAAGGGTTTATTAGCTCAAGGAAGAAAGCATGAAGGATCTTGATCGTATTCTAGCGTACATGGAGTTACTCTTACATTTGGAGGACGTCAATGAGCATAAATAACTCTCAAGACCTTATTGAGAAGTCATCTCTCACGGCAGCAAAGGACTCCATCAAGTACAGTTTGATATTTTGCTCTATAACTCTAGATCCATACATCTATTGAGGAAATCATCGTAAGACAGATTGGAGCTTTTTCAATAAGCTTTCCAATGGTTTTTGAATCAATGAAAACGGACAAGTATTGAAGGAGTTATAGCAATTTCTTTCTAGAGTTGTATTTTAGAGTTTATGATGTCATAAATAGGATATATGATGTAATAGTTGATTCTTGGTTTCTTGAACCCTAGGTACACGTCCAAGGGGTCCTAAGAGTAGTATAAATAGACCCCCTAGGGTGCCATTGTATTCATTCATTACATCTTATATCAAATACAAAGTAAACACATTGTGTTTTCTCTCTAGCTTGTATGCTAGAATTGGTTCTCTTGAGGGAGAGTCTTTTGAATCTCTTCTTATATTCTAAGATTGGCTATCTTAGATGGTGATAGGAAGAGTTGGAGGATTCTAGGAGTGGTGAATCTGTATCTCCTTAGAAGATCCCAAGCCGTTTATCATTCGATCAAACGATTCATTCTTGTTGTAAGTTTCAATCTATTCTTTTGAATCTTTTGATTTCCATTGCATTTTCATTCCATTCTTTTCCATACCAACCAGAAATCATCCCCATTCATTCATTCATCCATCCGTTTATTCAGTCATCATCCATTATTCATTCATTTACACTCCATTTCCATCTTTATTCATTCATTCTTGTGATCAAGAATCAATCTATCCAACCCCAAGTTTCAAGATCCTTATATTTCCACCACAAATCCATCCCCCACCATCCCCATTCTCACGCCACCCATAAGTTCTTCCAAGAACTCATCAAGAACTCATCAAGAACTCATAAAGAACCATAAACTCCACAAAAAGCCTTAAACCAAACTCAAACCTAGCCTAAACACATTCCCCATTTCGTCCCCTACATTCCCCACTAAACCGTGAGTCTTGCTTGAAGTCCTTCTTCATCAAGATTCATATTCTATGTCTTGCAAAAGATATTTTCATGAATTCACCAAGTGAATTGAAACGCTTGGAGCAACAACTTGATGATCTCACCAAACAAATGGAAGAACTTGGGATCCTTCAAAAGGGATCAAGAAGAGCAAATTCACGTGAGATACATCCTTATGAGGTTGAATATGAAGCGCCTTATGAATGGAATAAACGTTCCTGCAAGAAGAATGGAAATAAAGTTCAAGAAGAGTTCTTGCCATTCAATTACAAAAGAGACTACATCAAAAAACTTGAAAGAATGGAGCAAGGGAGCAAGGACGTGGATGAATATACAATAGAATTCAGGCGGCAACTATGGAAATATGCTCTTAAGGAGAATGATCAACGAGTTTTGGTATGTTACTCTCTTGGTCTTAATGATTACATTCGGCGTGTTGTGGTACATCAATCTTACGCAAACTTGAAAGAGTTAAGTTCTTTAGCTCTTGATGTTGAAATTAAAGTAAAGGGTAAAGAACTCTTGGACAAAACCCGTACTCAACAAAGACCTCACAAACCATCCCAACAATCCCACGCCAAGGACCTTGAAACTAAGCCACAAACTCGTCCCAAACCTCTCGTCCAAACGCCTACAAAACAACCCCAACAACCTATTGTCCATCACTCAATAAAACAGCCTCTAAACCCCCCCATTCCTATTGTCTAAGACGAGGAAATCATTGACCAAAGTACAAGTCTATCTTGCCAAAGTTTTGATCATGTTGAAAGTGTATGTCAAACGTCATCCTATGAGCAACCAGAATTTGAAAGTGAATCATTTGATGTATTCGATGTGTATGAGGATATTCATGAAGTATGTGATAACCTTGGCACGAATGAGGAAGTTAATGTAGTATGTAGCATGCCTAAAGATGAGTTAAAGTGTATGACAATCCATTGTATGAGGAGAATAATGAAGAGTTTCAAGTATATGACAACCCATTGTATGAGGAGGAGGGCGTGAATGAAGAAGTTGAATTTGCCGAATGTGATGTTTTTGTTGAAAATGAGCAAGTTCAAGAAGTATGTAGTAGCATGGCTAACGAAGTAAATGAAGTACACATAGAGGAGGATCTTGAAGTAGAGGAAGTAGAAGAATTTAATGGAGAAGAGCTACGTGATGAAATGTGTTCATTGATCCGAGAAGGAGAAAGTTGTGCCATCATTGACGTTGACATTGATCTTGACCAAGATATTAGCCTCGCTACAACAAATGTCAAAGAATTGCAAATGAAGAGTTATTCACACCATGGCAATGATCTTCATATGGATCCAAGAAGTTTAGTAAGTCTTACTTTTTACAAGATTTGCGAAAATTCGTTATATTGTAACATTACTTCTATGGATTCTAGTTATACTTTGTTGGAAGAATCAAAGTTGTATGATAGGAGTATCATGCTCCAAGAGGCGTCCTTATTACCACCTTGTGTCTCACAGCTCAAAGAGGATCAAAGTACTCTTATGGCACTTATGGAGAATAAGTATCATGAATTTAAAGAACCAAGGAGTCTCATTCTTACACCAATGGAGGTTGGAAACCGTGGGCCTATAAAGGATCAAGATCCTTTACCATCACTTGTTCTCATTTGTGAATATTTGGATGAAAGACAAGCACCATCAACAAGTGACCTCTCTCAATTATCTCTTTTGATACGTTTCTCTTCCATGAGTGTTATCTCTTTTGGTACGTTTCTCTTCCATGGATTCATCACCGAATGGTCTATGCAAAGGATCAAGCGTAATTCATGGATAACTACATCAATGTCCTTGATTTTCATAGTATACAACATATTTTGAAAGAGTATGTACCATTGCAATGTAAAGAGATTGTATTTGTATACTTTGATAACATTTTTGTATGTAGTAGAAGTAGAAAGGAGTATGTAAATCCTTTGGAGTTAGCCTTAGCGAAGCATAAGAAGCCACATGGAGAAGTACTTGGAGAAATGTCCTTACCTCTCGTCCAAGAATATGCTATCTCACCATATCTCGTCAAATGGAGTAATTCAAGTGGACAAAAGGAAGAAAAGAATTATTCAAGAAGGGTCCATACGTGCATCTATACTTGAGGTACTATGTCTCTTAAAGGATGCTAAAGATCGTCATATTCTTTTATTCCCTATTCTTGCATCATATTTGTTCATTACAAATGGAGTTGAGAAAGGTGAAGTCCTATCTCAAGGAAGTTGTCCCATGGATTATTTTGGTGATATACCAAGTGGAGAAAAGAAGAAGCTACATGCTTATGGCTTAGCATTCATACTTGTTGCTATCATGAGGATATTTGAGCAAAAGGATTATTATCTTGAAGGATTCATGCTTAAACTTTGTGATTCTTACAAAGTATTGGAGTATGTTTCATGTGATAAGGAGATCAAGCCATCATCATGTTTTGAGATGAAGTACTTGATTCATTCATCAAAATCAAGTCACTTGGAGGAAGCAAGTCCTTTGACTAAAGGAAGTTTTCTAACGAGGAGATACATGTTTGATTCAAGAGTACTTAGTCTTGAATATATCAAGGAGTTGTATGAAGATGATGATGATTTTAAAGAACTATACAAGGTATGTGAGAAGCATCCTCAACAATCCTTTTATATTGATCATGGATTTCTTTTCAAAGGGAATCAAGTGTGTATTCCAAGGAGTGGAATTCGTGAAATCTTGATCATGGAAGTACATGGAAGTTCTTTTGATCATTTGGGTCTACTCAATACGTATTTCAAGATGAACGAGTATTATTTTTGGCCTAGCATGATCGTTGATATTGAGTATAAGTTGCAATATTGTGACATTTGCAATCCTTCTATACCATATGGAGATGAAAAATTGAATTTTATGGTTGAAGTGCCATGGATTAAAGGAAGTCAAGATGATATTAAGATCGTTGAAGGTCATCCTTCAAAGATGGAACACCATATTACTATTGTCTTCATCATGAGTTACAAGCTTGTGAATCTATACTTTGAAGTTGAGAAGTTATATGAGATTTCTAAAATCTCCATGAATAAACGAGATTTGAAGCACCATAATATCATTGGCTTATTCATGAGAAGACTTGGAAGAAAGTGGAAGTTCAAGTCGAGCATCAAAGGAATCTATGATGATTTCAAGGCATTCAAGAAGAAAAGTTGTAAACTCATAAGAAGGAACAAGAGAAGTGATGTCAATAACACATATGGGAAGTCATCTTATAAAGAAGGAAGGAAAACAAGGAAGAAGAAGTTTTGTCTAAGTTTGAGGACAAACTTTTTCAACCGGGGGAGAATGATGTATATTTGCCTAGCTATATACATCAAGGCCTAGTTAAAGGACCTCTATCCAGCTAGAAGCTGCAAATGTCGCCTTGGGTATCAACAACTACAAGGGTTTATTAGCTCAAGGAAGAAAGCATGAAGGATCTTGATGGTATTCTAGCTTACATGGAGTTACTCTTACATTTGGAGGACGTCAATGAGCATAAATAGCTCTCAAGACCTTATTGAGAAGTCATCTCTCACGGCAGCAAAGGACTCCATCAAGTACAGTTCGATATTTTGCTCTATAACTCTAGATCCATACATCTATTGAGGAAATAATTAAAAGACAGATTGGAGCTCTTTCAATAAGCTTTCCAATGGTTTTTGAATCAATGAAAAGGGAAAAGAATTGAAGGAGTTATAGCAATTTCTTTCTAGAGTTGTATTTTAGAGTTTATGATGTCATAAATAGGATATATGATGTAATAGTTGATTCTTGGTTTCTTGAACCCTAGGTACACGTGCAAGGGGTCCTAAGTGTAGTATAAATAGACCCCCTAGCGTGCCATTGTATTCATTCGTTACATCTTATGTCAAATACAAAGTAAACACATTGTGTTTTCTCTCTAGCTTGTGTGCGAGAATTGGTTCTCTTGAGGGAGAGTCTTTTGAATCTCTTCTTCTATTCTAAGATTGGCTATCTTAGATGGTGATAGGAAGAGTTGGAGGATTCTAGGAGTGGTGAATCTGTATCTCCTTAGAAGATCCCAAGCCGTTTATCATTCGATCAAACGATTCATTCTTGTTGTAAGTTTCAATCTATTCTTTTGAATCTTTTGATTTCCATTGCATTTTCATTCCATTCTTTTCCATACCAACCAGAATACATCCCCATTCATTCGTTCATCCATCCATCCATTCATTCATCATCCATTATTCATTCATTTACACTCCATTTCCATCTTTATTCATTCATTCTTGTGATCAAGAATCAATCTATCCAACCCCAAGTTTAAAGATCCTTATATTGTTCTGTAATGTGATCATCCTTGATCCCCTTATACATAATGGACGCATGTTTTCGCAATTTAAGAGCCACATATTTCACTTTCTTTTCGTCGTGGACTTCCTTAAGATCAAAAACACGTTCAACAATTTGCATCCAATCTAGAAAGTTTTCAGGATCAAGATTACCTTCAAATTCGGGGATCTCCACTTTGAAGTCGAAACGTTCCTCCCTTTGGGGACGTCTTTGTGGCACTTCTTCATCACTTTCATTAACCTCACTATCTTCACGGTTTACCCTATGTTGTAGATGTATGTATCTCTTAAGTTGATCGTTGAGATAGGTGATTCTTTTCTTCAAAGCTTCAACATCTTCTTGGGGTTTCGTAGGTGTAGGTGTAGGTGTCGAAGTGCTTGAATCTTCCATCTTGAACAATCTTGGTGCAAAAAGATTGCAAGAATCTCGGTTTTGGGGTTTTGGAGGGGGTGAAGGACGAGATGGGTTTGTGTTTGGGCGGATTTTGTGTTTGATTTGGGGTTCTTTGTGGAGTTTATGGCTCTTTATGAGTTCTTGATGAGTTCTTGGAAGAACTTTGGGTGGCGTGAGAGTGGTGGGATGGTGGGGATGGATTTGTGGTGGAAAGATTGTAAAAAGATGGTGCAAGAACTAAGAGAATCAATCTCCTAAGCTCTGATACCAATTTTGATGTATAATGGGATCAAAAGATCTCATTACACAAAAGGGTTTAGGATCTTTAAGAGCGAAGATGAAAATCTCCCTTCTCAAAGTTCTTAGGATTCGAAAATGGAACGAAAATGGATTTGAAAGATGGAAAGAACTATGAAAGATGATTACCAAACGAATGTGGTTGATGAACGAATGGATGAACGATTGAATTGGAACGAATGATAATGGCGATTTGAAGCTTCTTGGAGGATATAGACACACCACCTTCAAGACTCTTCAATTCCTTCCTTTCACCACCAAGAATGCCAACCTTGGATAGAAGAAGGGGAGAAACTGGAAACTCCCTCAAGAGATCGAAAACTAGCAAAGTTAGAGAAAAAACAACAACATGAAGTGTTTGTTTGAATTTTGTATATTGATTGAATTGAATGAGTTTACAAGGCACCCAAGGGGTCTATTTATACTAATAGAGGACCCCCCTTGGCGTGTACATTTCAAGAAAAAGGAGTAAACTAGCTTACATCATCTAATACAAGAATGACATCATAAAGAATCAAATTAACTAAGCTAGATTACATTTGATGATAACTTTCTCTATACTTATCCAAATCTAATAATTCTTGAACCATTGGAAAGCTCTTGAAAAGTAGATCATTTCACTCTAGGATACTTTCCTTGGTAGCTTCATGGTTCTTGAGTTAGAGAACAAATCATCACTCCTTCATAGTTAGGACTATTCGAATGTGTACCACATGTGATAGTTTCAAGCTCCTTTTGAATGTAGCTAAGTACTTGGCTTCCATGATGTAGGTTTGGGACCAAATCTACATCAGGTAGTATCTTTGGTGGAATATCAAAGTGCTTTGTACGTAGAACCGGAGTATCATGAAAATGAACATAAGAAAGAAGAAGAAGATGACGTGAATGAGGAAGAGTGATGGGAATCAGCCTTCACCAACTCATATGGTGCAAACATGCTTGGAGGTAATTCACGAGTATAAGAAGGGCAAGGGCGTAAAGGGAGGTCATTCATCCTATATGACTCCTTCACTATCTCAACATTGAGACCCTTTTGATGGGAAACAGTTCAAGCATGTTCAGGTCATCCAAGGTTGTTACTTAGCCGTCGGAGAAAATCAAGAAAGGAGTTGGTCATTTGGCAGGTCTAGGTCATTTATCCTATGGGACAACTTCAGTATTTGTTTCAAATTCTCAAGATTGAGGCTTCTCCTCCAATTTGTCCCTAGGAAGCTTTTGAAGTATGTTGTTCAAGCTTTTCATAATGCCCAACATTGCATGGTCTGAATGTCATTTGGGTTCTGCACAGCAGTTTGTTTCTGAACGCGCGATAAGGACCTTTATCTGGGGTCTGTTTGATATTTTGGTGTTCTTTCAAGGGTATTTTGGTCTTTTCACATGGGGTCCGGTTTTTTCTAATACCATTGGAGGTCGAAGGAGGGTTCCAACTGACTTTGAAACAAAACCACTTGTGTTTCTTCATTTGTCTTGCATGGATTGGGATCCAAGTGAAGGACCTTGCACCACTGGGGAAGTGCCACGTGGGTTGTTACTATTGGACCTTCTTGCCACCCATTTGGATGAGTACTTCATGGTGAAGATATGTATTAGCCTAATCAGTTGTAATTAGTTTAATTAAGCATGATTAGGAGGTTTCTTCGTCGTTAGGAAACCTCACTCTAGATGGTTTAGCTACTATTGTGCTTGCTTGCTAGCTTCCTTTAGTCTTCCAGCCGTGTATTATAAATAGCTTGTAATAACATTCAGCAAACATATTAGACTTTGATGAAATAGAAAGCTTTGAGCTTCTTTGTTTGTGAGTATCTAAAACTCTCATTTCTACTCCAGTATCTAGATTGGCAATCTAGTGGTGTTGTGTAGAACTTGATTTGATCTCTTTGGAAGGTGATTAATTTCTGTAACCAACGAGGTCATTCAAGCTTGCCCGAGTATTGATTCACTTGAAGGTGATTAAGTTCTGTAACAAGTGAAATCATACTTGACTCTATCTTTCCTTTCATTGGTTTTTCGCTCCTTGATGCTTATTTCATCCTATTGTTGTTGTTACTTGCTGTCTCGAGGTGATTCTATCCTTGTGATGTTATGAGCTTGCTAGAATCTGTGCATTGGTGAGCTTATATTCATCATTTCACATCATTTTCCATTCGTATCTATTGATTTCATCCTTTGGCCTTGAGTATCCGAATCCACGTAAGGTCCCTGAGCTAGTTCTTGAATCCTTCGTGTGTCTCCTATGGTTATATTGGGTGAATGAATCTAAGTTCTTGCTGTCGTTTCTAAGCTAAATACATCCGTTGCTGCTGTTTTCCCTCCTTTATTGGGTTATTTGAGTCAATCGTGAGGTCCTTGGGTTCCTATGATGTTTCCTAGCCTGCTGAGCTAAAGGTCCTTGGGTCTGGGATACATCAAAGAGGAAGTAGAGGAGGCCGATGAAGGAGAAATGCTAGAACAAAGGGAGAACATCTTTCATACAAGGTGTACTATTCAAGGCAAGGTGTGTTCTCTAATCATTAATGGAGGAAATTGCACTAATGCCGCTTCTACAACCATGGTGAACAAACTACAATTGGAGGTTAGTCCACACCCATCCCCTTACACCATTCAATGGCTAACTCATGGGAAGGGAATTCGAGTAGTTCATCGTGTACTTGTAAGTCTTTCCATCGGTAAAAACTACAAAGATTCTATTTGGTGTGATGTAATTCCAATGGATGCTTGTCATATTTTGCTTGGGAGACCTTGGCTTTTTGATAGGCATGTCACGCATGATGGGAGAATGAACACATACACGTTTATTCTCAACAAAAAGAAGATCACTTTGGCTCCTCTCTCACCATCATCGATCATACGTCTCCAACAACAACAACAACAAAAGGAGGAGACTAACATTGTGACATTCATGAAGGCCGAATATCATGAATTCCAAGAGCATAAAGATCTTAATCTAGCAAACTTGGAGGAGGAAGAAGCGACCCCAACTATTGAGCATGCACGTCTTCACCCTCTTTTGGAACGATTCAAACACTTGGTCCCAAAAGAGATGCCCAAGGGGTTACCTCCAAGAAGAGAAATTGAGCACAAAATTGATCTAGTTCCGGGTTCTATGCTCCCCAACAAACCGGCCTATCGAATGAATCCAAAGGAAGCTCAAGAAGTACAAAGGCAAGTAGATGAGCTCCTATCCAAAGGCTTGGTGCGTGAAAGCATGAGTCCGTGTGCCGTTCCGGTCATACTTGTGCCTAAGAAAGATGGGTCTCAAAGAATGTGTATGGATTGTCGAGCCATAAACAAAATCACAATCAAGTATAGATTCCCAATCCCACGCCTTGAGGATCTACTTGATGGGCTACATGGAAGTGTTGTGTTCTCTAAAGTTGATTTGAGGAGTGGATATCATCAAATAAGGATTCATGAAGGGGATGAGTGGAAAACGACATTCAAGACCAAGGAGGGCTTATATGAATGGCTTGTGATGCCATTTGGCCTTACAAATGCACCATCTACTTTTATGCGTTTAATGAATCATGTATTGAAGCCTCTTATTGGCAAATGTGTAGTAGTTTACTTTGATGATATTCTTGTATATAGTAGAAGTGAAAGGGAACATGTAAAGCATCTAGAGTTGGTCATGTACATCTTGGAGAAGGAAAAGCTCTACGCCAATTTGGAGAAATGCCATTTCTTCTCATCCAAGATTGTGTTCCTTGGATATGTTCTTTCACAAGAGGGCATACAAGTCGATAAGGAGAAGATGAAAGTTATTCAAGAGTGGCCTACACCAAAATCCATTCATGAGGTACGAAGCTTTCATGGTTTAGCATCTTTCTATAGAAGGTTTATAAGGAATTTTAGCTCCATTCTTGCACCTATGACCGAATTGTTAAAAGAGAAGGAGTTTACATGGACTAGAGGTGCTAATGAAGCGTTTGAAGTGATTAAGGAAAAATTGTGCCATGCACCTATTCTTGCTTTACCATGTTTTGATAAAGTGTTTGAAGTTGAAGTGGATCCAAGTGGAGTAGGAATTGGAGCCGTCCTAACCCAAGAAGGCCGCCCCATTTCTTACTTTAGTGAGAAGTTGAATGAAGCTAAGAGGAAGTATAGCACCTATGACAAAGAGTTCTATGCCATCTTACATAGTGATCATGAAGCTCTTAAATTCATCCAAGGGCAACACAAGTTAAACCCAAGGCACGCCAAATGGGTGGAGTATATGCAAGCATTCCATTTTGTGATCAAACATAAAGCGGGACATCTTAACAAAGGAGCGGATGCTTTATCAAGAAGGTACTTACTTACCCATGTATTAGATTCAAGAGTCCTTGGTTTTGAGCATATTAAAGAGTTGTATGAAAATGATGAGGATTTTAAGGAGGTTTATGAGCTTTGTAAGAAGCATCCCCATCAAATTTTCCACATTGAAAATGGGTTTCTCTTCAAAGGGAATCAACTTTGTATCCCTAAAAGTAGAATCTGAGAGCTATTAATCATGGAGGTCCATGGAGGATCATTGGCGGGTCACTTTGGAATTGAAAAGACCTACCTTATGATGAAGGAGCATTATTTTTAGCCAAGCATGATTAAAGATGTTGAGCATATGGTAAAGAGGTGTAATACTTGCAATATTTCAAAGGCACATGCTCTACCACAAGGGTTGTATACTCCTTTGCCCATTCAACATCATCCATGGGAAAATGTGAGCTTAGACTTCGTTGTTGGTCTACCAAGAACACAAAGAGGCAAAGATTTTATTATGGTGGTCGTTGAGAGATTTTCCAAGATGGCACATTTTATTCCATGCCATACTACTTATGATGCTACTAAGGTTGCAAACCTTTATTTTGAGGAAATAGTGAAGCTACATGGCATTCCAAAGACCATGGTGAGTGATCGAGATTCCAAGTTCCTTAGTCATTTTTGGCTAACTTTATGGAAGAAGCTTGGTACAACATTGAAGTTTAGCACCGCATGTCATCCACAAACGGATGGACAAACCGAAGTGACTAATCGAACTTTGGGAGCTCTTCTTCGGATATTGGTAAGTAAAGACAAGAAGGGTTGGGATACTCTTCTATGTCATGCTGAATTTGCCTTCAATCGAAGTCCAAGTAAAGCTACAGGGTTGTCACCTTTTCAAGTTGTTTATGGAAGGAACCCTCTTGATGGAGATCAGCCCTCACAACCTCATTTGATGCCACCATGCTTTGAGGCGATCCATGAATCCCAGAAGGTCCTTGACTATATTAAAGGTCATCCACCTGATGTGAGGCGATCTTTACTGTCTCAATACTTCAGAATTGAGGCCTCACTCACATTTGGTCCTTTGAAGGTCGTTCATAATGTCCAAGCTTACATGGTCCGAATGTTATTTGGGTTCCACAGAACTATTTTAACATGGGCATGGATTGAGGACGTTTATCTGGAGCTGATTGTTCTTTTCAACTTGGGTTGTGATCCTCTTCTCTTTGGATGTCAAGGAAGTTTATTATTAAGCTTCCCTAAATGCTAAAGGTTGATCCATTTGGAGGTCGTTTCCATTCTGCACAACTATTGCAATCTGGGTACGTGCATGAGGACCTCATTTGGGATCAGCTTGTCTTTTGGTGTTTCAGTAAGCTCCTTTTGGTCTTTTCACTTGGGTTGCGTCATCTTCTGCTTATTAGAGGTCATTAATCTTCTACGCAATCTGAATATGCGCATGAGGACCTCCATCTTGAGTCTGCTCAGAATTTGGACGTCTAAGAACGTTCCCTACTGGAGGAAGACTATTTGCACGTGAGTAATACTGCTCCAACAAGAAGGCCCTCTATGAAGACATCACTTTCGAGCTGTTGAGGTCCTTCCAGCTCGTGAGGTGATTATCCAGCCTTGCCCACGTGAGGAATACTGCTCCAACAAGAAAGCGCCATGTGTGATGTTTCTAGAGCCTTCTAATTGTTCTAGAAGCTTCATGAAGATGCTATGTGTGACGCTTTTATTAGCCCTCGTTATTATTATTCTAGAAGTTTCCTAAGTTAGTTACATATTATCTTATTCTGATGTAATTAGCTAATTAAGCAAGATTAGGACTTTTCTTTTTGCTCAAGAAACTCCTAATTAGATATGTCAGATGGGTTTATATATACCCACTGTGAGGTCATTGTATTGAATAACTTGATCTTATGAAATATGAGATTTGAGTGCCTTATTGAGCCTCTTGTTTGTGAGTGACGTTAAACTCTCAATTTTGGTTAATTCTACTACAGTATCAAGGATTTGGCAATCCTTGTGGTGGGTGTAGAGCTTGGTGACTTCAATGGTGGTGCGCCTGTATCCATTGAGGTAATCGAGTCCATTGCCCTTGTGTTCTAGCTGTGGTATGCCTGTATCAGCTTGAGCTCAAGTCTATCTTTCCTTTTCTGTTTTTCCTATCCCTCATTATCCATTTCAATCCATTTGATGTTATTTGGTGCGTGGTGAATTGGGTTCTATCTTGGAGGAGGTTATTCATGTTGTTCTAGCTCATTCGATCATATTTCACACCTCACCCATTTCGTCCATCTGACCTTGTTGATTACCCTCTGTTTTGGAGTTGTTTCCATTTGATTATTCATTGTGCGGTCTCGGATTTCCAGTGTTGTGTGTCTGTTTGGTGTCTGTGAGGTCATCACTCTGATCTTAGCGACCTTGCATACATCAACTTGGTATTAGAGTTGAGTTTTATCTAGGAGGGAGTATTTTGGTGTTGTTTGTGATGTCGTGTAGTAATAGAACACCTCAGGAGGTTGCAGAGCTTGCTACCATCTTGGTGAGTGAGTTTTGATCCCCTTAAGCCTAAACACATCCCAAATCAGCCCAAACACATAGCCACAAAAAAAAACCCAGCAGCCATGACTTTCAGCAAGCCTTCATCTCGAGAGAATGATCTGATTTTGAAGAAGAAAAGGAGATTAAGGAGATTGAAGCGTGAGCTTGAATTTCTTGACCTCAATATGCTACAATTGGAGATGGATTGGTGTGAATTTGATTATAATACCAAGAAGTTATGTGAACCACTCCTGGTTCAAGAGAAGGAACATAAAATTCGAGAGGAACCAGAAATTCATTTTGATTTCCCTTTAGAAATCGATGATGTGACAAAAGTTGTTGAGGCCATTTTTTCTCTTGCGAAAGAACACGAGGATGAATACGAGGTCGATTTTAATCACCCTCCTATTTTTGATGTGTATAAAGATCAAGAAGATTTTAAGGGGTTAGAGGAGGAAGAAGAGGAGAAAGAAGAAGAGGAAGATCCCTTTAATGGACATGGGAGAGGAGGTAGAGATCCTAGATATGATGAGGAAGTAGAGGATCTTGATGAAGAAGAGTGTGTAAATGAACCTTTAGAGGATCCTGTCTATGATAAGGAGGTTGAGGACTGTCTGACCTTGACACAGTCAATGACCTTAGGGTTCTGTCAGCCAATGACATTGGCAGAATCTGAACCTCAGATTGTTAATATGAACATCATGTCATCTTTGGGTGTCACGAGAATGGAGGAAGAAGCTTCCAGTGGCTTCAATGTTGAGTTGGTTTATTTCCAACCAAGGTCACTTCTATGGCTGAACTTGGAGGTGATAAGAAGACCAAAGAGGAAGAGGTGGAAGCGAAGGAGGTCAAAGTATGAGGAATGGAGTATCAAGCCCCCGACAAACTTAGTGGAGGAGCTCATTGTTTTTATTGGAGATGTTGATTTTCCAGTCTTGATTCTTTTCAAGTTCATTGGTGTCCGATACTTTGGTCAAGGTATGGGATCTCAAGAATTTCCTTACTATATTATTTTGATGGGCATGAATGAAGCATACTTGCGAATATTTTGGTCAATTGGGAGTTTCATAAATGCATGTTTGGTGAAATTTCATGTGCTTTGGTATTGTGGTGAGAAGATTATCATGATTTGGTTGAGTCAAGATAGTGGAATAGCAGTGAAGTCATTTTATCTTGATTTTGTGAGCCTTGATGATGCTTGTTGTGAATTAGTGTGGAATGTTGTTAAGGCCTTAATCATATGTTCTATATTGGGGAGTATGCCATGGATGTTTACTGTGGAAGTTGTGCTAGGAAGCACATTATCGTGTCATACCTTCACCATATTTAGCAAGAGAAGCATCTATGTCGCATATCCTCTTGCTCAAATTGTCAGATGTTCTCTCTTGAGGCCCACCAAACAGTCAGGCACTGATTTGCACATTCCTTACTGATGTATATTTGATGGCCATATACATCAAGGATATCAAGGAAGACATCAAATACTCACCTACATGGAAGAAGGGCTCAAGTCTCTTATATATCTCTCTATTTTGGAAGAATTCTACAAGGGTACTAAAGTAATTTGCTCTTTATCTCAAGAACCATAAAGCTACCAAGGAAGATGTCCTAGAGTGAATTAATCTACATTCCAAGAGCTTTCCAATGGTTCAAGAATCTTTAGATTTGGTCAAGTATAGAGCAAGTTATCATCATTTGTAATCTAGCTTAGTTCATTTGTTTCTTTATGATGTCATACTAGTTTAGGATGATGTAAGCTAGAATCCCTTGTATTTCTTGATTTGTACACGCCAAGTGGCTTCCATTTAGTATAAATAGACCCCTTGGGTGCCTTGTAATCTCATTCAATTCATATATCAAATACAAAGTAAATACATGGTGTTTGTTTTCTCTCTAGCTTTTGTGCTAGTTTTCGTTTCTTTTGAGCGAGATTCGATCCTATCTTCTTCTTCTAGCTTAGGGTGGCGTCCTAGGTGGTGATAGGAAGAGATTGAAGCATTCTTGAAGGTGGTGTGGCTGTATCCTCCAAGAATCTTCAAAGCCATTATCATTCATCATTCAAATCGTGAGTTTCTTTGTAGTTTTCATTTGATCTTGTTTTTGTTTCTTCATTGTTTCAATCTCAAGATTCATTTGAATATCATTCAATCATTCAAGAAACTTACATTTCATCCATTCCTATATTCATTTCATTTATTTCATTCATCCATTTCGTCCATTCCATTCGTTTATCCATCCATTCATTCATTCAATCTTAAAGAAACACTTAAAGATCCTAATCGTTTGTATAATTTAATCATCCTTGATCCTATTATACATCATTTCATTCAATTTGGTTGATCTTTAAGAACTTTGAGAAGCAAGATTCTTATCTTGGTTTTTAAAGATCTTGTTTCCAAGTATAATAAGATTCCAATGATCCCATTATACATCACTTACCAACCTTGGTTCGTCGTTAATCCTACTATCACCCGTCCATTCAAGCCACCACTGTCCTTAGCCATCAAAACAGCCCCAAAAGCCCCACAAAAACCCCTCATACCAAATAACTTCCTTTTCAACAAGGGGAGTTCCCAAACCTACTTTCCATACCCCTTTATTCCCACATTACTACCCTCCACAAAACAGCCAACCCTCAAAACCCATGAACCTAGGTTTCAATCCTTGAACCTATGGCTTCTGAAGATCCTTAACAAGGTTGAGGACCTTATTCTCCTAAACCAAAACACAAACCCAAACTCTTCAAATAGCCATCCCTTCCTTACCCATCCTTTGGTACTTTATCCTTATGTGTTTCCGGAAGAAAAGCCCCCTGGTTTACCTCCTGAATATGAGTTTCAGCATGAATGGAAGAAGGTAGCTAAGTTGCATGATTTTGCTTACAAGAAAAAGAACAAGTTGGGTTTTCTGCCGGGTGATCTTGTTTGGATCTACTTAAAGAAGGACAAATTTCGATCCAAGAGGAAAGAGAGGTTGGTTCCAAGAGCTGAAAGTTCCTTTGAGGTCCTTCGAAAGGTGGGAAACAATGTTTACAAGTTGGATTTTTCGGATGAACTTGGTGAGAGTGCAACCTTCCATGTAGCTGATTTGAGGCCATATTTTTCTAAAGGGGATAACCTTCTAAGTTTGAGGACAAACTTTTCTCTACTTGGGGGGAATGATGGAGATCAGCCCTCACAACCTCATTTGATGCCACCATGCTGTGAGGCCATCCATGAATCCTAGAAGGTCCTTGACTATATTAAAGGTCATCCACCTGATGTGAGGCCATCTTTACTGTCTCAATACTTCAGAATTGAGGCCTCACTCACATTTGGTCCTTTGGAGGTTGTTCATAATGTCCAAGCTTACATGGTCGGAATGTTATTTGGGTTCCACATAACTATTTCAATCTGGGCATGCATTGAGGACGTTTATCTGGAGCTGATTGTTCATTTCAACTTGGGTTGTGATCCTCTTCTCTTTGGATGTCAAGGAAGTTTATTATTAAGCTTCCCTAAATGCCAAAGGTTGATCTATTTGGAGGTCGTTTCCATTCTGCACAACTATTGCAATCTGGGTACGTGCATGAGGACCTCATTTGGGATTAGCTTGTCTTTTGGTGTTTCAGCAAGGTCCTTTTGGTCTTTTCACTTGGGTTGCGTCATCTTCTGCTTATTAGAGGTCATTAATCTTCTACGCAATCTGAATATGCGCATGAGGACCTCCATCTTGAGTCTGCTCAGAATTTGGACGTCTAAGGACGTTCCCTACTGGAGGAAGACTATTCGCACCTTTTTGACTTCATTTCCTGAGTTGTTGAGGTCATTCCAATTCAGTGAGGTGTTTGTCATTAAGGCCCTCTATGAAGACATCACTTTCGAGCTGTTGAGGTCCTTCCAGCTCGTGAGGTGATTATCCAGCCTTGCCCACGTGAGGAATACTGCTCCAACAAGAAAGCGCCATGTGTGATGTTTCTAGAGCCTTCCAATTGTTCTAGAAGCTTCATGAAGATGCCATGTGTGACGCTTTTATTAGCCCTCATTATTATTATTCTAGAAGCTTCCTAAGTTAGTTACATATTATCTTATTCTGATGTAATTAGCTAATTAAGCAAGATTAGGACTTTTCTTTTTGCTCAAGAAACTCCTAATTAGATATCTCAGATGGGTTTATATATACCCACTGTGAGGTCATTGTATTGAATAACTTGATGATATGAAATATGAGATTTGAGTGCTTTATTGAGCCTCTTGTTTGTGAGTGACGTTAAACTCTCAATTTTGGTTAATTCTACTACAGTATCAAGGATTTGGCAATCCTTGTGGTGGGTGTAGAGTTTGGTGACTTCAATGGTGGTGCGCCTGTACCCATCGAGGTAATCGAGTCCATTGACCTTGTGTTCTAGCTGTGGTGTGCCTGTATCAGCTTGAGCTCAAGTCTATCTTTCCTTTTCTCCAATAACTCATCAACTTGCCTTTGGCTCTCATTGGTTTCAGCTGGGGTCATTCTGTAGGCTGGTTTGTTTGGTAATATAGATCCTGGGATGAGGTCAATTTTATGCTGGATGTCTCTGTTAGGGGGTAAACCTGGTGGCATTTCTTCTAGAAAAACATGTTGGTACTGGTTGAGGATGGGTTGGAATAAAGGATGCCTATTTTGTGAGGCTGGTTCATTTTGTGAGGCTGGTTCTTCATCAAGGTCAAGCAAAAGAAACTCCTTCTGTTCACAGAACTCATGATATTCAGCTAGTAAGATCACATCAAGGGATGGTTCAACAATGAGATTTTTGGTTCTTTTTGTGGGCTGGGATGGTTTAAGTGGGGTGAGGACAATTTTCTTGTGGCTTAGGGTAAGGGAATATGTATTGGCTCTTCCATCATAGTTAACACATCTATCAAACAACCAAGGTCTTCCCAACAATAAATGACATGCATCCATAGGTATAACATCACACCGCACTTCATATTTATAAACAGAACCAATTGAAAAATTCACAAGGCATCTGGATGAAATTTTGATACCTTTACTTTGGTTCAACCATTGGATGGTGTAAGGTGCTGGATGAGGACAGGTTTGCAAATTCAGCTTTTGCACCATAGTCTGCGAGGCTGCATTAGTACAGCTGCCTCCATCAATAATCAAGGAACATATCTTCCCATGAACAGTGCATCGAGTGTGAAAAATATTCTCCCTCTGCTCAGCTTGCCCCTCAATTGCAGAATTGCTAAGGATCCTCCTGATCACCAACATTTCACCTTCATCAGGTCTGGCCTCAACTTCCTCTTCATCATACAAAGGACCTATACATCACCTCTCTAACCTATGGATCTCACACCCATCTCTACATTAACAAAGTTTAGTTTTGAAGCTAACAAAAGGGTGGAAGAGATTAAGAAGCTACATGAGGAGGTTCGAGCTAAAATTGAGAAGTATACCTCAAGTGTATCAAGTCGAGTGAATAAATTAAGGAAGAAGGTTGTATTTGAGCCTGGACATCTTGTTTGGATTCACTTGAAGAAAGAAAGATTTCCTACCAAGAGGAAAGGTAAGCTTGCACCAAGAGAAGATGGTCGTAATAAAGTTTTGGAGAAGATTGGTGATAACGCTTATAAATTGCAACTTGGAGAAGACTATGAAGGGAGTTGCACTTTTAATGTGAATGATCTCAAGCCCTTTTATGGAGATAATGGAGAACTTCCTAGTTTGAGGACAAACTCTTTTCAACTAGGGGGGAATGATATAGGTTTGGTCCCAAACCTACATCATGGAAGCAAAGCACTTAGCTACATTCAAAAGGAGCTTGAAACTATCACACGTGGTACACATTCGAATAGTCCTAACTATGGAGGAGTGATGATTTGTTCTCTAACTCAAGAACCATGAAGCTACCAAGGAAATTGTCCTAGAGTAAAATGATCTAATTTTCAAGAGCTTTCCAATGGTTCAAGAATCTTTAGATTTGGATAAGTATAGAGAAAGTTATCATCAAATGTAATCTAGCTTAGTTCATTTGTTTCTTTATGATGTCATTCTTGTAATAGATGATGTAACCTAGTTTACTCCTTTTTCTTGAAATGTACACGCCAAGGAGGGTCCTCTATTAGTATAAATAGACCCCTTGGGTGCCTTGTAATCTCATTCAATTCAATCAATATATAAAATTCAAACAAATACTTGATGTTGTTGTTTTCTCTCTAGCCTTGCTAGATTTCGAACTCTTGAGGGAGTTTCGAGTTTCTCCCCTTCTTCTATCCAAGGTTGGCATCTGATGTATAATGGGACCAAGGGATGATCACATTACACAAGAATTCAAGATCTTTAAGAACGAGATAAGAATCCCAACTCTTAGTCCAAAAGAATGAATGGAAAAAGGATGAATGATAAACGAACGATAGTGAAATCGTTTACCAAAGAAAGAAATGAACGAATGATGAATGATGATGAACGAATGAAGCGTTTGAATGGATGCACGTTTGTTGAAGCTTGGACGTGTTGAAGAAGAACAAATGCTTCTTGTTGGGTGCTTGATGAATTCTTGTTGAATTCTTGATGAATTCTTGATGAATTCTTGATGAATGACATGAGGTTGGATGAATGTAGTTGAATGAACGAATGGAATGGATAGTTGGATAGATTTTGGCTTTTGAAGGATCGATGAGGATACAGCCACACCACCTCAAAGAACTCTTCAATTCCTTCCTTTCACCATCAAGGATGCCACCCTTGAATAGAAGAAGGGGATAACTTCGAAACTCCCTCAAGAGAAACGAAAAGACTAGCACAAGCTAGAGAGAAAACAACACTTTGTGTTTGTATTTGATTTATGAATGAATGAGATTACAAGAGGCCTAAGGGGGGTATTTTTAGTAATCCTAGCCCTCCCTAGACGTGTACAAATCAAGAATTAGGCCCCTTGAGGCTTACATCATCCTACACATTTATTACATCATAAAAACTTTAAAATAGAACTCTAGAAAGAAGAGACTATAACTCCTTCAATACTTGTCCAAACTTCAAGATTCAAAAACCATTGGAAAGCTCTTTCAATGCTCTTCAATATGTCTGTGGATGAACTTACTCATTAGACGCATGTATCTAGAGTTATAGAGTAAATTACCAAACTGCCCTTGTTGAAATCATTCAAACGAAAGGGATACTTGAGTGAATGACGCTCTTTTGCCATATAACCGAGTATTAGGCTCCTATGATGCATATTGGATGTCTTCCTTGATGTCCTTGATGTATATGGCCATCAAATATACATCATACTCCCCCGGTTGAAAAAGTTTGTCCTCAAACTTTGAGCATCAACTCTCTTACTTGCCTTCTTCACAAGAAATTACAATCTTTCTTCTTAAATGCTTTGAAGTCATCATAGACTCCCTTACAAAACTTCCTCAACTTCTTCCAAAATAACCCAATGGCGCTTTTGGACTTTGTTTCTCGATACTCCCCCATGGGTATAGGAATTCCATGTAACTCCAAAATTTCAAAATCCACAATTTGGCCTTCATCATTTAATGTGAAGCGACCTACTCTCGAATGATCACCCGTGACTATATTCTCTTGTCTCCTTCGAATCCTTGGCACTTCAACCATAAGATTCAAGTGGATATCTCTAGGGTGCACATGATAGATACGTTCCATTGGAGAATTCAAGATTGGATGGTTGCTTGTTTTGCTTTCCTCCAAGTTTGCAAAAACAAGATCCTTATGCTCTTCATATCCATGATATTCCTTCTTCTTGATTGTTACAATGCTACTTTCATCCTCCTTGGGTCGTGGGTTAGAATATGGTGGTAGAGGTGTCAAAGTGATCTTCTTTTGATGGAGGGTGAGAGTGTTAGTGTTGGCTCTCCCATCATGTATGACACTCCTATTGGACATCCATGGTCTTCCCAACAAAATGTGACAAGTATCCATAGGAATAATATCACACCATAATGAGTCTTTATAATTCTTCCCAATTGAAAGACTTACCAAGACCCTTTGATCCACACGAATACCTTGTCCTAGGCTTAGCCATTGTATAGTGTAGGGTGTGGGATGAGGGCTAATCTCCATTTGCAATTTCTCGACCATTGTTGTAGAAGCGACATTGGTGCAACTTCCTCCATCTATGATCAATGAACACACTTTTCCTTTGATGGTACAACGAGAGCGAAAGATAGCCTTCCTTTGTACTTGATCATTTGGCACTTGAACTTCATTTAAGGCCCTTCCTACTACAAGTAACTCTCCATCATCCGGCTCCTCTACACATTCTTCAACATTTTCTTCCTCATTCACGTCAACTCCCTTTTCCTCTTCACTCTCATTTTCATGACACTCCGGTTCTACATACAAAGCACTTTGATATTCCACCAAAGATACTACTCTCTTGTTTGGGCACTCCGAAGCATAATGTCCCAACCCTTGGCATCGAAAACACCTTCTTGATGCTAGGAATTTGGTTTCTTGGACGTGGGGTTTATGGATGGATGGGGGCTGATTTTGTGGAGTTTTTGTGTTTGGGGGTTTTGTTGGGAATGTGGAATTTTGTTGTGGCGTGTGTGGGAATGTAGGGTGGGATGATTCTTGTGGAGTTTGGTACTTGTTCAAGGCTTCTTTTCCCTTTATTTCTCCTTTGTCTTTAAACTTTAAGGGATAAGGAACTCAACTCATCCAAGGTTTTGTATGGTTGCAATTCAACAATGTGTCTAATCCAATCATTAAGACCAAAAAGATAACGTACCAAAGTTTGTGGTTCATTCTCATTGATATCACAACGCCAAAGAAGATGTTCAAACTCCTTTGTGTACTCCTCCACACTTTTGCTTCCTTGAACCAATCGTTGTAACTTCTAGTAGTTATCTTGGAGATAACTTGGTGGTAGAAACTTCTCTTGGAGCTTCTTCTTCATCTTATCCCACGTTCTAATCTTGTCCTTGCCCTTAGCTTGCCTCTTCTTTTGCAAATTGGCCCACCATATGGACGCATGTTTTCGCAACTTGAGAGCCACATAGTTCACTTTCTTCTCATCAAGGACTTCTTTAAGATCAAAAACACGTTCAATAGTTTGCATCCAATCTAAGAAGTTCTCGGGATCAAGATTACCATTAAACTCCGGGATCTCAACTTTGAATTCGAATCGTTCCTCCTTTGGGGAACGTCTTTGTGGCACCTCTTCATCACTTTCATTAGTCTCACTATCTCCACGGTTCACCCTATGTTGTAGATGCATGTATCTCTTTAGTTGATCGTTGAGATAGGTGATTCTTTTCTTTAATGCTTCAACATCTTCTTGGGGCTCCTTAAGTGTAGGTGTGAGAGTGCTTGAATCTTCCATCTTGAACAATCTTGGTGCAAAAAGATTGCAAGATTCACGGTTTTTGGGGTATGGGTTGGTGAAGGACGAGAGAGGATTGTGTTTTCGCGGATTTTGTGTTCAGAATAGGGGGTTCTTTGTGGGGATATGGGGTTCTTTTTGTGGTTCTTGGTGGACGTGAGATGGAGATGATGGGGGGGGAATGAATTTGTGATGGAAAGTTGGTGAAAAGATTGTAAAAAGATGGATCAAAAACTAAGAGAATCAACTCCTAAGCTCTGATACCAATTTTGATGTACAATGGGACCAAGGGATGATCACATTACACAAGAATTCAGGATCTTTAAGAACGAGATAAGAATCCCAACTCTTAGTCCAAAAGAATGAATGGAAAAAGGATGAATGATAAACGAAAGATAGTGAAATCGTTTACCAAAGAAAGAAATGAACGAATGATGAATGATGATGAACGAATGAAGCGTTTGAATGGATGCACGTTTGTTGAAGCTTGGACGTGTTGAAGAAGAACGAATGCTTCTTGTTGGGTGCTTGATGAATTCTTGTTGAATTCTTGATGAATGACATGAGGTTGGATGAATTTAGTTGAATGAACGAATGGAATGGATAGTTGGATAGATTTTGGCTTTTGAAGGATCGATGAGGATACAGCCACACCACCTCAAAGAACTCTTCAATTCCTTCCTTTCACCATCAAGGATGCCACCCTTGAATAGAAGAAGGGGATAACTTCGAAACTCCCTCAAGAGAAACGAAAAGACTGGCACAAGCTAGAGAGAAAACAACACCTTGTGTTTGTATTTGATTTATGAATGATTGAGATTACAAGAGGCCTAAGGGGGGTATTTATAGTAATCCTAGCCCTACCTAGACGTGTACAAATCAAGAATTAAGCCCCTTGAGGCTTACATCATCCTACACATTTATTACATCATAAAAACACTAAAATACAACTCTAGAAAGAAGAGACTATAACTCCTTCAATACTTGTCCAAACTTCAAGATTCAAAAACCATTGGAAAGCTCTTTCAATGCTCTTCAATATGTCCTTGGATGACTTACTCATTAGACGCATGTATCTAGAGTTATAGAATAAATTACCAAACTGCCCTTGTTGAAATCATTCAAACGTAAAGGATACTTGAGTGAATGATGCTCTTTTGCCAGATAACCGAGTATTAGGCTCCTATGATGCATATTGCGATTGAAGCTGATGTATATTTGATGGCCATATACATCAAGGACATATACATCAAGGACATCAAGGAAGACATCCAATATGCATCATAGGAGCCTAATACTCGGTTATATGGCAAAAGAGCATCATTCACTCAAGTATCCCTTTCGTTTGAATGATTTCAACAAGGGCAGTTTGGTAATTTACTCTATAACTCTAGATACATGCGTCTAATGAGTAAGTCATCTACAGACATATTGAAGAGCATTGAAAGAGCTTTCCAATGGTTTTTGAATCTTGAAGTTTGGACAAGTATTGAAGGAGTTATAGTCTCTTCTTTCTAGAGTTGTATTTTAGAGTTTTTATGATGTAATAAATGTGTAGGATGATGTAAGCCTCAAGGGGCCTAATTCTTGATTTGTACACGTCTAGGGAGGGCTAGGATTACTATAAATACCCCCCCTTAGGCCTCTTGTAATCTCATTCATTTAATAAATTAAATACAAACACAAGGTGTTGTTTTCTCTCTAGCTTTTGCTAGTATTTCGTTTCTCTTGAGGGAGATTCGATTCTATCATCTGCTTCTAGCATAGGGCCCTTCTTACTACTAGCATTTCTCCTTCATCGGCCTCCTCTACTTCCTCTTCCTCATTCACGTCATCTTCTTCTTCTTTCTCATGTTCATTTTCATGATACTCCGGTTCTACATACAAAGCACTTTGATATTCCACCAAAGATACTACCCTTTTATTAGGACACTCCGAAGCATAATGTCCTAAGCCTTGACAACGAAAACACCTTCTTAGGGCTAGGGGTTTCAGTTCTTGGACGTGGGATTTGGGGATTGATGGGGGTTGATTTTGTGGTGCTCTTGTGTTTGGTTGTTTTGTGGGGAATGTGGATTTTTGTGGTGGAATGTAAGAACGTGTGTTTTGTGGGGGTTTGTATGTGGTTTGATACTTGGTCACGTTTTCTTTTTCTCTTTCCTTTCTTTGCCTTTCTACTTTTTAGGCCAAAGAACTCAATTGGTCCAAAGATTGGTAAGGATGCAATTCAATAATGTTACGAATCCAATCATTTAGACCATATAGAAAACATACCAAAGTTTGAGGTTCATCCTCTTGGAGATCACAACGCCAAAGGACATGCTCGAATTCCTTTGTGTACTCCTCAACACTTTTGCTCCGTTGGACCAAACGATGCAATTTGTAATAGTTATCTTGGAGATAACTTGGTGGTAGGAACTTTTCTTGCAACTTCTTCTTCATTTTGATCCATGCTTTGATCTTGTCCTTCCCTTGTATTTGACTCTTCTTTTGCAAGTTAGTCCACCAAATGGACGCATGTTTTCGCAATTTAAGAGCCACATATTTCACTTTCTTTTCGTCTTGGACCTCCTTAAGATCAAAAACACGTTCAACAGTTTGCATCCAATCTAGAAAGTTTTCAGGATCAAGATTACCATCAAATTCGGGGATCTCCACTTTGAAGTCGAAACGTTCCTCCCTTGGGGGACGTCTTTCTGGCACTTCTTTTTCAAAACTTTATAAGGACATCTCCTCTTGGTGGAAGCTTACCTTTCCTCTTAGTAGGAAATCTTTCCTTTTTCAAGTGAATCCAAACAAGATCTCCAGGCTCAAAGACAACCTTCTTCCTTGATTTATTCACTCGACTTGATACACTTGAGGTATACTTCTCAATTTTAGCTCGAACCTCCTCATGTAGCTTCTTAATCTCTTCCACCCTTTTGTGAGCTTCAAAACTAAACTTTGTTGATGTAGAGATGGGCGTGAGATCCATTGGTTGGAGAGGGTTCCTTCCATAAACAACTTGAAAAGGTGACAACCCTGTGGCTTTACTTAGACTTCGATCGAAGGCATATTCAACATGACATAGAAGAGTATCCCAACCCTTCTTGTCTATACTTACCAATATCCGAAGAAGAGCTCCCAAAGTTCGATTAGTCACTTCGGTTTGTCCATCCGTTTGTGGATGACATGCGGTGCTAAACTTCAATGTTGTACCAAGCTTCTTCCATAAAGTAAGCCAAAAATGACCAAGGAACTTGGAATCTCGATCACTCAATATAGTTAAGATAAATCTTTCTCTTCGTTTTCTTTCTTTCTAGTTTGATTAAATCAAAATCCAAAAACAAGTCTTTTCTTTTCATAAAAACCAAAAAACCCAAAAATATCTTAGTTCTCTCTTCCTCTCAATCTCACGCCACTCTCTCTCAAAATCTCTCTCATGCATTCATCCTTTCTTTCCCTCTCTCAAAACGTCTCCTCCAATTTCTCTCTCAAACCCTAATCTCTCCCTCACTCTTACTCTCTCAAACATCCTTCTCTCAAATCTCTCATCCATACTCTCTCCTCCCTCACAAAAGACCTCATGTCAATCCCAAAGTCCTCCCTTATTTTCCGTCCATCTCTCCTCTCTCAAACTCCACAAAGATCTCATCTTTCTCCATCTCAATTCTCTCCAAGACTCCATCTTTCCCTCATGAAGCACCCTACCTTTTACCCTAATTCACTTGAAGCGTCCCATGTTGAGATTGGTTGCACGTCTCCCTTGATGTGTAATTGATCAAGATACAGTCTTTGATCCCATTATACATCATAATTCTGGTATTAGAGCTCTAGGTTGTTTCGAGTGCAACCCTAGCCCCACAAAACAGCCCAAACACAATCCCCTCTATACCTGAATCACAAAAACCCCAACCGTCCATCACCATGGCTCACGCGATGTTCTTTATGAGGAGAGTTCCTAGTAACTCAATTTTTTCTGAAGATCAACAACAACGAGAGGCCATCTTTCAATCTTGTTGCACAATCAAGGGAAAAGTTTGCTCGTTGATCATTGATGGTGGAAGCAGCACTAATGTGGCATCAACTTCTATGGTGGACAAACTTCAACTGGAAACGAGTCCCCATCCAAAGCCCTACACCATCCAGTGGCTCAATTAGGGTGAAGATCTACAAGTGACTCAAAGATGTTTGGTAAGCTTTTCCATTGGCAAATCCTTTAAAGAATCTTTATGGTGTGATGTTTTGCCTATGGATGCTTGTCATATTCTACTTGGAAGACCATGGTTATTTGACAGGAATGTGATGCACAACGAAAGAGCTAATACCTACACTCTTGTGATGAACAACAAGAGATTAACCCTAACTCCACTCCAAATAACCTAACCGTCCCCTCCTAAGGAAGATGATCCGAACTCCATCACTTCTATGACCACTGAACGCCCTGAGTTTAGTGAGCATAAGGAGATCACTCCCTTAGACCCAAGCACAAACCCTATCCACAAAGAGCAAACCAATGATGAAGAACCTAGTCACGGAAACCCTCCTCTCGTCACCCCTTTTAGAGAACAACACCCTCATGTGTTCCTAGACGAGAGACTACCCCAACGTGAAGTCCAAACTGATCCCATTCCTAGATCTGTTGTGCATCATGAACCAACAAGTCACGTGAACCCTAGTGACACTCAAGAGGTTCAAGGGCAAGATGAAGATCTTCAAGCAAAGGGTATGATTAGGGAAAGTCTCACTCCATGCGCCATCCCTACCCTTTTGGTACCAACAAGGTTACTACCAAGTACAGGTTTCCTAGAAGTGAAGATCTAGTGGGTGAGCTACTTGGCATCCACGACATCCCAAAGGTCAATCCAAGAAGTGGGTCCTGCCAGGCCCAAATTCAAGAAGGGGACACTACTGTCAAAACTAAATTAGGTCTCTATGAATGGTTAGTCACACCTTGTGGTCTAACTAATACTTTCATTACAGTTATGAGACTAATGAATCAGGTTTTGAAGCCCCTTATTATTAGCAAGTGTATTGTTATCTAATTTGATGATATACTTGTGAATAGCAAGAGTGAGAAAGGTCACAACTTTCACCTCCAATCTGCTTTGGAGACCTTAGCTCACATGAAGCTGCATGGTAATCCATCCAAGTGTTACTTCTTCATCAACAACATAGACTCTCTTGGCTATGCTCTTTCGACTGAGGTGATTAAGGATGGTGAAGAAAAGATCAAAGCTATACAGGAGCGGTCTACTACTTTATCTCCTATGACCGAGGAGGTTTGTGAAGAATTTCAATACTACTTTATCTCCTATGACCGAGCTATCGAAATCCAAGGAGTTCTCATGGAGCCCCGCCATCCATCAAGCGTTCAAAGTCATCAAGGATAAACTCTTCACCACACCGGTCCTAACCCTACGAAACTTTGATAAGAGGGTTGAGTGTGATGCTTCTGGAGTTGATGTTGGAGCAGTTCAATGTGTTCTATCTCAAGAGGGCTGCCCCGAAATTCATTACATGAAGAAATTTGGTGATCCTAGATTCATGGAAGATAATGGAGGCCAGCCCCGCTCAACCAACAAAGAGGTCTCATTCTTCCCATCAAGTTTGAGGACAAACTTTTTCCAACAAGGGCGGAATGATGTATTTTGGCCCACGCCAAAAACATCAGAAGAAGCCCATGAAGGAGAACTGCTTAACCTAGGTCTCACCTTTGGGGACCATAGGTTCATGGAAGGAAATGGAGGCTCACATAGCCTTGGGATCACCTTCGGAGACCCAAGATTCATAGAGGATGATGGGAATCCCATGTCCTCCAAGTCCACAACTAAAGGCCCAAGTTAATCTTCACAGTTTGGACCATTTCAAGATGAAGTTCACATTTATGATCATTTTGAGATGAATTTCACATTTCTGACCATTTCAAGATGAAGTTCACATTTCTTATCATTTTGAGATGAACTTCACATTTCTGACCATTTGAAGAAGAAGTTCACAGTTTTGGCCATTTGATGTATTTCTTTACATTTCTAGGGTTTTATTTACATTTCCAGTTGTGTGAGGTGCCAAGTAATATATATAAACTTGGACACCAAGTCGTAGGAGTCTAGATTAATCTAGAATAGTGTAGAATGTTCTAGAATGATCTAGAAATGTGTGTGTGTCTATGATAGGTGTGTGGTGTGCTAGACTAGGCACCAAGCTATGTAGTCCTAGATAAGGTTGGCTTATTTTGTAACTAATCCATCATGGATTAGGAAAGCCAAGTCCTAAAAGGGTTATTATCTCTTGTAACCAACTCCCCTTAGGATAAGCAGTCCTAATCCAAGGAGGAGATGGAGTAGATGGCGTCTAGTATTAGGAGTCTTTGGCTTGCATGCCAAGTAATAGAGTCCTAGTAGGAGAAGATGGCTTGCACGCCAATCTTGAGAGTCCGAGGAGCTTTAGGACTTTAGTAGTATAAATAGCTAGGCTTGTAGCCTCTCAAAGACACCCAACTTTGAATTATGAAAATAGTTAAGATTTTAGCTTTCTCTCGAGTGTTTGGATAAACTCTCACCCCCTTTCTTCTATTGTATCTTGGCATGGCACCCAAGTGGTTAGGAAGAGCTTGATCCTAGGTTGCGGTCTAGATCAAGTTAGCCCTAGATTGTCTTTCTTGTGGATTCAAGTTAGAAACCTAGAACTATCTGTTCTTATCTTTCTGTTAGTACAATTAAGATAATTACACCTTTTATCTTCCTATCAATATAGTAAAGATAAATCTTTCTCTTTGTTTTCTTTCTTTCTAGTTTGATTAAATCAAAATCCAAAAACAAGTCTTTTCTTTTCATAAAAACCAAAAAACCCAAAAATATCTTAGTTCTCTCTTCCTCTCAATCTCACGCCACTCTCTCTCAAAATCTCTCTCATGCATTCATCCTTTCTTTCCCTCTCTCAAAACGTCTCCTCCAATTTCTCTCTCAAACCCTAATCTCTCCCTCACTCTTACTCTCTCAAACATCCTTCTCTCAAATCTCTCATCCATACTCTCTCCTCCCTCACAAAAGACCTCATGTCAATCCCAAAGTCCTCCCTTATTTTCCGTCCATCTCTCCTCTCTCAAACTCCACAAAGATCTCATCTTTCTCCATCTCAATTCTCTCCAAGACTCCATCTTTCCCTCATGAAGCACCCTACCTTTTACCCTAATTCACTTGAAGCGTCCCATGTTGAGATTGGTTGCACGTCTCCCTTGATGTGTAATTGATCAAGATACAGTCTTTGATCCCATTATACATCATAATTCTGGTATTAGAGCTCTAGGTTGTTTCGAGTGCAACCCTAGCCCCACAAAACAGCCCAAACACAATCCCCTCTATACCTGAATCACAAAAACCCCAACCGTCCATCACCATGGCTCACGAGATGTTCTTTATGAGGAGAGTTCCTAGTAACTCAATTTTTTCTGAAGATCAACAACAACGAGAGGCCATCTTTCAATCTCGTTGCACAATCAAGGGAAAAGTTTGCTCGTTGATCATTGATGGTGGAAGCAGCACTAATGTGGCATCAACTTCTATGGTGGACAAACTTCAACTGGAAACGAGTCCCCATCCAAAGCCCTACACCATCCAGTGGCTCAATCAGGGTGAAGATCTACAAGTGACTCAAAGATATTTGGTAAGCTTTTCCATTGGCAAATCCTTTAAAGAATCTTTATGGTGTGATGTTTTGCCTATGGATGGTTGTCATATTCTACTTGGCAGACCATGGTTATTTGACCGGAGTGTGATGCACAACGGAAGAGCTAATACCTACACTTTTGTGATGAACAACAAGAGAATAACCCTAACACCACTCCAAATAACCCAACCGTCCCCACCTAAGGAAGATGATCCAAACCCCATCACTTCTATGACCACTAAACGCCCTGAGTTTAGTGAGCATAAGGAGATCTCTCCCTTAGACCCAAACACAAGCCCTAGCCACAAAGAGCCAACCAATGATGAAGAACCTAGTCACGGAAACCCTCCTCTCGTCACCCCTTTTAGAGAACAACACCCTCATGTGTTCCTAGACGAGAGACTACCCCAACGTGAAGTCCAAACTGATCCTATTCCTCGATCTGTTGTGCATCATGAACCAACAACTCACGTGAACCCTAGTGACACTCAATAGGTTCAAGGGGAAGATGAAGATCTTTAAGCAAAGGGTATGATTAGGGAAAGTCTCAATCCATGCGCCATCCCTACCCTTTTGGTCCCAAAGGAAGGAAGACAAAGTCTGTGCACCAACAAGGTTACTACCAAGTATAGGTTTCCTAGAAGTGAAGATCTAGTGGGTGAGCTACTTGGCATCCACGACATCCCAAAGGTCAATCCAAGAAGTTGGTCCTGCCAAGCTCAAATTCAAGAAGGGGACACTGGTGTCAAAACCAAAGGAGGTCTCTATGAATGGTTAGTCACACCTTGTGGTCTAACTAATACTTTCATTACAGTTATGAGACTAATGAATCAGGTTTTGAAGCCCCTTATTATTAGCAAGTGTATTGTTATCTACTTTGATGATATACTTGTGAATAACAAGAGTGAGAAAGGTAACAACTTTCACCTCCAATCTGCTTTGGAGACCTTAGCTCACATGAAGCTGCATGGTAATCCATCCAAGTCTTACTTCTTCATCAACAACATAGACTCTCTTGGCTATGCTCTTTCGACTGAGGTGATTAAGGATGGTGAACAAAAGATCAAAGCTATAAAGGAGTGGTCTACTCCAACTAGTATTCAAACTGGTCGAAGCTTCCACTATTTACCCTCTTTCTATAAGAGGTTTATGAGCCATGTCAATACTACTTTATCTCCTATGACCGAGATATGGAAATCCAAGGAGTTCTCATGGAGCCCCGCCATCCATCAAGCGTTCAAAGTCATCAAGAATAAACTCTGCACCACACCGGTCCTAACCCTACCAAACTTTGATAAGAGGGTTGAGTGTGATGCTTCTGGAGTTGATGTTGGAGTAGTTCAACGTGTTCTATCTCATGATGGCCGCCCTAAAATTCATTACATGAAGAAATTTGGTGATCCTAGATTCATGGAACATAATGGAGGCCAGCCCCGCTCAACCAACAAAGAGGTTTCATTCCTCCCATCAAGTTTGAGGACAAACTTTTTCCAACAAGGGGGGAATGATGTATTTTGGCCCACGCCAAAAACATCAGAAGAAGCCCATGAAGGAGAACTGCTTAACCTAGGTCTCACCTTTGGGGACCATAGGTTCATGGAAGGAAATGGAGGCTCACATAGCCTTGGGATCACCTCCGGACACCCAAGATTCATAGAGGATGATGGGAATCCCATGTCCTCAAAGTCCACAACTAAAGGCCAAGGTACAAAGCCCAAGTTGAACTTCACAGTTTTGACCGTTTCAAGATGAAATCACATTTCTGATCATTTTGAGATGAATTTCACATTTCTGACCATTTCAAGATGAAGTTCACATTTCTGATCATTTTGAGATGAACTTCACATTTCTGACCATTTGAAGAAGAAGTTCACAGTTTTGGCCTTTTGATGTATTTCTTTACATTTCTAGGGTTTTATTTACATTTCCAGTTGTGTGAGGTGCCAAGTAATATATATAAACTTGGACACCAAGTCGTAGGAGTCTAGATTAATCTAAAATAGTGTAGAATGTTCTAGAATGATCTAGAAATGTGTGTGTGTGTGTGTGATAGGTATGTGGTGTGCTAGATTAGGCACCAAGCTATGTAGTCCTAGATAAGGTTGGCTTATTTTGTAACTAATCCATCTTGGATTAGGAAAGCGAAGTCCTAAAAGGATTATTATCTCTTGTAACCAACTCCCCTTAGGATAAGGAGTCCTAATCCAAGTAGGAGATCGAGTAGATGACGTCTAGTATTAGGAGTCCTTGGCTTGCATGGCAAGTAATAGAGTCCAAGTAGGAGAAGATGGCTTGCACGCCAATCTTGAGAGTCCTAGAAGGTTTAGGACTTTAGTAGTATAAATAGCTAGGCTTATAGCCTCTCAAAGGCACCCAACTTTGAATTATGAAAATAGTTAAGCTTTAACTTTCTCTCGAGTGTTTGGATAAACTCTCACCCCCTTTCTTCTATTGTATCTTGGCATGGCACCCAAGTGGTTAGGAAGAGCTTGATCCTAGGTTGCTGTCTAGATCAAGTTAGCCCTAGGTTGTCTTTCTTGCGGATTCATGTTAGAAACCTAGAACTATCTGTGCTTATCTTTCTGTCAATACAGTTAATATAATTACTCCTTTTATCTTCCTATCAATATAATTAAGATAAATCTTCCTCTCAATCTGACGCCACTCTCTCTCAAAATCTCTCTCATGCATTCATCCTCTCTTTCCCTCTCTCAAAACGTCTCCTCCAATTTCTCTCTCAAACCCTAATCACTCCCTCACTCTTACTCTCTCAAATATCCTTCTCTCAAATCTCTCATCCATACTCTCTCCTCCCTCACAAAGGACCTCATGTCAATCCCAAAGTCGTCCCTTATTTTCCGTCCATCTCTCCTCTCTCAAACTCCACAAAGATCTCATCTTTCTCCATCTCAATTCTCTCCAAGACTCCATCTTTCCCTCATGAAGCACCCTACCTTTTATTCTAATTCACTTGAAGCATCCCATGTTGAGATTGGTTGCACGTCTCCCTTGATGGGTAATTGATCAAGATACAATCTTTGATCCCATTATACATCATAATTTTGGTATCAGAGCTCTAGGTTGTTTCGAGTGCAACCCTAGCCCCACAAAACAGCCCAAACACAATCCCCTTCATACCTGAATCACAAAAACCCCAACCGTCCATCACCATGGCTCACGAGATGTTCCTTATGAGGAGAGTTCTTAGTAATTTAATTGTTTTTGAAGATCAACAACAACGAGAGGCCATCTTTAAATCTCGTTGCACAATCAAGGGAAAAGTTTGCTTGTTGATCATTGATGGTGGAAGCAGCACTAATGTGGCATCAACTACTATAGTGGACAAACTTCAGCTGGAAACGAGTCCCCATCCAAAGCCCTACACCATCTAGTGGCTCAATCAGGGTGAAGATTTACAAGTGACTCAAAGATGTTTGGTAAACTTTTCCATTGGCAAATCCTTTAAAGAATCTTTATGGTGTGATGTTTTGCCTATGGATGCTTGTCATATTCTACTTGGAAGACCATGGTTATTTGACAGGAGTGTGATGCACAACGGAAGAGGTAATACCTACACTCTTGTGATGAACAACAAGAGAATAACCCTAACTCCACTCCAAATAACCAAACTGTCCCCACCTAAGGAAGATGATCCAAACCCCATCACTTCTATGACCACTAAACGCCCTGAGTTTAGTGAGCATAAGGAGATCACTCCCTTAGACCCAAGCACAAACCCTACCCACAAAAAGCCAACCAATGATGAAGAACCTAGTCACGGAAACCCTCCTCTCGTCACCCCTTTTAGAGAACAACACCCTCATGTGTTCCTAGACGAGAGACTACCCCAACGTGAAGTCCAAACTGATCCCATTCCTAGATCTGTTGTGCATCATGAACCAACAACTCACGTGAATCCTAGTGACACTCAAGAGGTTCAAGGTGATGTATATTTGCCTAGCAATATACATCAAGGCGTAGCTAAAGGACCTCTATTCAATTAGAAGCTACAAATGCCGCCTTGGGTATCAACAACTACATGGGTTTATTAGCTCAAGGAAGAAAGCATGAAGGTCCTTATTGAGAAGTCATCTCTCACGGCAGCAAAGGACTCCATCAAGTACAGTTCGATACTTTGCTCTATAACTCTAGATCCATACGTCTATTGAGGAAATCATCAAAAGACAGATTGGAGCTCTTTCAATAAGCTTTCCAATGGTTTTTGAATCAATGAAAACGGGCAAGTATTGAAGGAGTTATAGCAATTTCTTTCTAGAGTTCTATTTTAGAGTTTATGATGTGATAAATAGGATATATGATGTAATAATTGATTCTTGGTTTCTTGAACCCTAGATACAAGTCCAAGGGGTCCTAAGAGTAGTATAAATAGACCCCCTAGGGTGCCATTGTATTCATTCATTACATCTTATATCAAATACAAAGTAAACACATTGTGTTTTCTCTCTAGCTTGTGTGCTAGAATTGGTTCTCTTGAGGGAGACTCTTTTGAATCTCTTCTTCTATTCTAAGATTGGCTATCTTAGATGGTGATAGGAAGAGTTGGAGGATTCTAGGAGTGGTCAATCTGTATCTCCTTAGAAGATCCCAAGCCGTTTATCATTCGATCAAACGATTCATTCTTGTTGTAAGTTTGATCTATTCTTTTGAATCTTTTGATTTCCATTGCATTTTCATTCCATTCTTTTCCATACCAACCAGAATACATCCCCATTTATTCGTTCATCCATCCATCCATTCATCCATCATCCATTATTCATTCATTTACACTCCATTTCCATCTTTATTCATTCATTCTTGTGATCAAGAATCAATCTATCCAACCCCAAGTTTAAAGATCCTTATATTGTTGTGTAATGTGATCATCCTTGTTCCCATTATACATCAAAATTGCTATCAGAGCCTAGGAGATTGATTCTTGTGGTTCTTGATATCATCTTTTTACAATCTTTCCACCACAAATCCATCCCCCACCATCCCCATTCTCACGCCACCCATAAGTTCTTCCAAGAACTCATCAAGAACTCATAAAGAACCATAAACTCCACAAAAAACCTTAAACCAAACTCAAACCTAGCCTAAACACATTCCCCATTTCGTCCCTACATTCCCACTACACCGTGAGTCTTGCTTGAAGTCTTTCTTCATCAAGATTCATATTCTATGTCTTGCAAAAGATCTTTTCATGAATTCACCAAGTGAATTGAAACGCTTGGAGCAACAACTTGATGATCTCACCAAACAAATGGAATAACTTGGGATCCTTCAAAAGGGATCAAGAAGAGCAAATTCACGTGAGATACATCCTTATGAGGTTGAATATGAAGCACCTTATGAATAGAGTAAACGTTCCAACAAGAAGCATGGAAATAAAGTTCAAGAAGAGTTCTTGCCATTCAATTACAAAGGAGATTACATCAACAAACTTGAAAGAATGGAGCAAGGACGTGGTTTAATATACAATAGAATTCAGGCGGCAACTATAGAAATATGCTCTTAAGGAGAATGATCAACGAGTTTTGGTATGTTACTCTCTTGGTCTTAATGATTACATTCGGCGTGTTGTGGTACATCAATCTTACGCAAACTTGAAAGAGTTAAGTTCTTTAGCTCTTGATGTTGAAATTAAAGTAAAGGGTAAAGAACTCTTGGACAAAACCCGTACTCAACAAAGACCTCACAAACCATCCCAACAATCCCACGCCAAGGACCTTGAAACTAAGCCACAAACTCGTCCCAAACCTCTCTCGTCAACGCCCTGAAACAACCCCAACAACCTATTGTCCATCACTCAATAAACAGCCTCTAAACCCCCATTCCTATTGTCTAAGGCAGAAATCATTGACCAAAGTACAAGTCTATCTTGCAAAGTTTTGATCATGTTGAAAGTGTATGTCAAACGTCATCCTATGAGCAACCAAATTTGAAAGTGAATCATTTGATGTATTCGATGTATGAGGATATTCATGAAGTATGTGATAACCTTGGCACGAATGAGGAAGTTAATGTAGTATGTAGCATGCCTAAAGATGAGTTAAAGTGTATGACAATCCATTGTATGAGGAGAATAATGAAGAGTTTCAAGTATATGACAACCCATTGTATGAGGAGGAGGGCGTGAATGAAGAAGTTGAATTTGCCGAATGTGATGTTTTTGTTGAAAATGAGCAAGTTCAAGAAGTATGTAGTAGCATGGCTAACGAAGTAAATGAAGTACACATAGAGGAGGATCTTGAAGTAGAGGAAGTAGAAGAATTTAATGGAGAAGAGCTACGTGATGAAATGTGTTCATTGATCCGAGAAGGAGAAAGTTGTGCCATCATTGACGTTGACATTGATCTTGACCAAGATATTAGCCTCGCTACAACAAATGTCAAAGAATTGCAAATGAAGAGTTATTCACACCATGGCAATGATCTTCATATGGATCCAAGAAGTTTAGTAAGTCTTACTTTTTACAAGATTTGCGAAAATTCGTTATATTGTAACATTACTTCTATGGATTCTAGTTATACTTTGTTGGAAGAATCAAAGTTGTATGATAGGAGTATCATGCTCCAAGAGGCGTCCTTATTACCACCTTGTGTCTCACAGCTCAAAGAGGATCAAAGTACTCTTATGGCACTTATGGAGAATAAGTATCATGAATTTAAAGAACCAAGGAGTCTCATTCTTACACCAATGGAGGTTGGAAACCGTGGGCCTATAAAGGATCAAGATCCTTTACCATCACTTGTTCTCATTTGTGAATATTTGGATGAAAGACAAGCACCATCAACAAGTGACCTCTCTCAATTATCTCTTTTGATACGTTTCTCTTCCATGAGTGTTATCTCTTTTGGTACGTTTCTCTTCCATGGATTCATCACCGAATGGTCTATCTGAAGGATCAGCGTAATTCATGGATAACTACATCAATGTCCTTGATTTTCATCGTATACAACATATTTTGAAAGAGTATGTACCATTGCAATGTAAAGAGATTGTATTTGTATACTTTGATAACATTTTTGTATGTAGTAGAAGTAGAAAGGAGTATGTAAATCCTTTGGAGTTAGCCTTAGCGAAGCATAAACCACATGGAGAATGGAGAAGTACTTGGAGAAATGTCCTTACCTCGTCAAGAATATGCTATCTCACCATATCTCGTCAAATGGAGTAATTCAAGTGGACAAAGGAAGAAAAGAATTATTCAAGAAGGGTCCATACGTGCATCTATACTTGAGGTACTATGTCTCTTAAAGGATGCTAAAGATCGTCATATTCTTTTATTCCCTATTCTTGCATCATATTTGTTCATTACAAATGGAGTTGAGAAAGGTGAAGTCCTATCTCAAGGAAGTTGTCCATGGATTATTTTGGTGATATACAAGTGGAGAAAGAAGAAGCTACATGCTTATGGCTTAGCATTCATACTTGTTGCTATCATGAGGATATTTGAGCAAAAGGATTATTATCTTGAAGGATTCATGCTTAAACTTTGTGATTCTTACAAAGTATTGGAGTATGTTTCATGTGATAAGGAGATCAAGCCATCATCATGTTTTGAGATGAAGTACTTGATTCATTCATCAAAATCAAGTCACTTGGAGGAAGCAAGTCCTTTGACTAAAGGAAGTTTTCTAACGAGGAGATACATGTTTGATTCAAGAGTACTTAGTCTTGAATATATCAAGGAGTTGTATGAAGATGATGATGATTTTAAAGAACTATACAAGGTATGTGAGAAGCATCCTCAACAATCCTTTTATATTGATCATGGATTTCTTTTCAAAGGGAATCAAGTGTGTATTCCAAGGAGTGGAATTCGTGAAATCTTGATCATGGAAGTACATGGAAGTTCTTTTGATCATTTGGGTCTACTCAATACGTATTTCAAGATGAACGAGTATTATTTTTGGCCTAGCATGATCGTTGATATTGAGTATAAGTTGCAATATTGTGACATTTGCAATCCTTCAATAAGCTTTCCAATGGTTTTTGATTGAGGAAATCATCAAAAGACAGATTGGAGCTCTTTCAATAAGCTTTCCAATGGTTTTTGAATCAATGAAAACGGGCAAGTATTGAAGGAGTTATAGCAATTTCTTTCTAGAGTTCTATTTTAGAGTTTATGATGTGATAAATAGGATATATGATGTAATAATTGATTCTTGGTTTCTTGAACCCTAGATACAAGTCCAAGGGGTCCTAAGAGTAGTATAAATAGACCCCCTAGGGTGCCATTGTATTCATTCATTACATCTTATATCAAATACAAAGTAAACACATTGTGTTTTCTCTCTAGCTTGTGTGCTAGAATTGGTTCTCTTGAGGGAGACTCTTTTGAATCTCTTCTTCTATTCTAAGATTGGCTATCTTAGATGGTGATAGGAAGAGTTGGAGGATTCTAGGAGTGGTCAATCTGTATCTCCTTAGAAGATCCCAAGCCGTTTATCATTCGATCAAACGATTCATTCTTGTTGTAAGTTTCAATCTATTCTTTTGAATCTTTTGATTTCCATTGCATTTTCATTCCATTCTTTTCCATACCAACCAGAATACATCCCCATTTATTCGTTCATCCATCCATCCATTCATCCATCATCCATTATTCATTCATTTACACTCCATTTCCATCTTTATTCATTCATTCTTGTGATCAAGAATCAATCTATCCAACCCCAAGTTTAAAGATCCTTATATTGTTGTGTAATGTGATCATCCTTGTTCCCATTATACATCAAAATTGCTATCAGAGCCTAGGAGATTGATTCTTGTGGTTCTTGATATCATCTTTTTACAATCTTTCCACCACAAATCCATCCCCCACCATCCCCATTCTCACGCCACCCATAAGTTCTTCCAAGAACTCATCAAGAACTCATAAAGAACCATAAACTCCACAAAAAACCTTAAACCAAACTCAAACCTAGCCTAAACACATTCCCCATTTCGTCCCCTACATTCCCCACTAAACCGTGAGTCTTGCTTGAAGTCTTTCTTCATCAAGATTCATATTCTATGTCTTGCAAAAGATCTTTTCATGAATTCACCAAGTGAATTGAAACGCTTGGAGCAACAACTTGATGATCTCACCAAACAAATGGAATAACTTGGGATCCTTCAAAAGGGATCAAGAAGAGCAAATTCACGTGAGATACATCCTTATGAGGTTGAATATGAAGCACCTTATGAATAGAGTAAACGTTCCAACAAGAAGCATGGAAATAAAGTTCAAGAAGAGTTCTTGCCATTCAATTACAAAGGAGATTACATCAACAAACTTGAAAGAATGGAGCAAGGACGTGGTTTAATATACAATAGAATTCAGGCGGCAACTATAGAAATATGCTCTTAAGGAGAATGATCAACGAGTTTTGGTATGTTACTCTCTTGGTCTTAATGATTACATTCGGCGTGTTGTTGTATATAAATCTTACACAAACTTGGAGGAGTTAAGTTCTTTAGCCCTTGATGTTGAAATACAAGTAAATAGTAAAGAACTTTGGGATAGAACCCATATACACCAAAGACCTCACAAGCCATCCCAACAATCCCACGCCAAGGACCTTGAAACTAAGCCACAAACTCGTCTCAAACCTCTCGTCCAAACGCCTACAAAACAACCCCAACAACCTATTGCCCATCACTCTACAAAACAGCCCCTAAACCTCCCCACACCTACTATCCAAACCTCCACAAAACAGCCCCTAAACCTCCCCATTCCTATTGTCCAAGACGAGGAAATCATTGACCAAAGTACAAGTCTATCTTGCCAAAGTTTTGATCATGTTGAAAGTGTATGTCAAACGTCTGATGCATAATGGATCACAAGACAACCAAAATGCCAAGAAAGAACACGGATCAAAACACAAGTAAGAACTTGCAAGAGATGAATTAGATAAGAACCTTTACAGCGAATTGAACAGCGGAAACTTTGATAGAATTTTGATAGTATGAGCAACGAAACTCTTCGGATTGATACAGACACACCACAATCTTCAAGAGCTCCTACTCCTCCTGTCACCACCCAAGAATGCTCAATCTTGGATTAGAAGAGAAGATTTCACACGAAAAACCCAAAGGCAATTCGTTTTCTAGCCAAAACTAGAGAGAAAACAACACATTGTGTTTGTATTTGATTTTATTGAATATGAGATAATATGTCTTTACAAGAGACCCAAGGGGTCTATTTATAGGAATAGGAAAAACCCCTCCCTATAGGCGCGTCACCCCAGCAAGGCAGCGACGTCACCCCAGCAAGACTGCATTACCCTGACAAGGCCCTCTAGGCGACAAGGCCCTTTAGGCGACACTTACGACAAAGGCCCTTTAAAGAAAATACAATATCTCCTAAAATACAACTCCAATATTAAAGATTCAAAAACCAAAATGTACATAAGGAATAACCCTTCACATAGCTAAATGAGAACTTCAAGACTCTTGAGATAAAGAGCTCAAAAGTCCTTTAGCTTTGGAGATATTCGCAACATAACCACTTGAAACAATCTGCAGCAGGCTGGTAAGGTCCTTCAGTGCTTCTTCTTGATGCATTGAAGTATGATATGCATCATTCTCCCTTTCTTGAAAAGAGTTTGCCCTCAAACTTGGAATTTCTTCATCTTCATTATAATAGGGCTTAAGATCACACACATTGAAAGTACAACTTCCTTCATACTCATCTTCCATCTTCAAGCGATAAGCGTTATCACCAAATCTTTCTAAGACCTCGTAAGGACCTTCACCTCTTGGTTTCAATTTCCCTTTTCTCTTACTTGGAAATCTCTCTTTCTTCAAGTGTAACCACACTAAATCTCCAGGCTTAAAGATAACCTTCTTCCTCTTTTGATTCACTTTCTCTTCAACCTTTTGAGTATATCTCTTAATCTTCTCACGAACTTCTTCATGCAACTTCTTAATCTCCTCTACTCTTTTACTTGCTTCAAAACTAAACTTCGTAGATGTAGAGATAGGAGATAAATCCATGGGTTTAAGAGGATTTCTTTCATAGACAAATTCAAATGGAGATAATTTTGTAGCACGATTAGGACTTCTATTATAAGCAAACTCGGCAATGCTTAACAAAGTATCCCAACTCTTCTTTTCTTTATTCACCAATGTCCTCAACAAGGCTCCCAAGGTTCGATTGACTACCTCCGTTTGTCCATCCGTTTGTGGATGACAAGCCGTGCTAAACTTGAGCCTTGTTCCCATTTTCTTCCAAAGAGTAACCCAAAAGTGACTTAGAAACTTAGAGTCTCTATCACTCACCATAGTCTTGGGTATGCCATGCAACTTCACAATTTCATCAAAATATAAAGTAGCATCATATGTAATGTTGCAAGGTACAAAATGCGCCATCTTTGAAAATCGATCTACAACCACCATAATAGAATCCTTACCTCTTTGAGTTCGAGGTAGACCCACAATGAAGTCTAAACTCACATCTTCCCAAGGGTAATATGGAATAGGTAGTGGCGTATATAAGCCTTGTGGTAACACATGTGACTTGGCAAGGTTGCAAGTACCACATCTCTTAACAATATGCTCAACATCCTTCACCATGCTAGGCCAAAAGTAATAATCTCTCAACATCAAATAAGTCTTCTCTATACCAAAATGACCCGCTAAGGCACCTCCATGAACTTCTTGAATCAACAATTCGCGCAATGAGGTCCTTGGTATACATAATTGATTTCCTTTGAATAAGAAACCATCTTCGATATGAAACATTTCATGAGGATGTTTCTTCGACAACTCATATACTTCTTTGAAATCTTGATCATCTCGATAAAGGTCCTTAATATGTTCAAATCCAGCAATGTTAGAATCAAGAACATATGTAAGTAAGTACCTTCTCGAAAGAGCATCAGCGCCCTTGTTCAAATGCCCGGCCTTATGCTTGATCACAAACTGAAAAGCTTGCATAAATTCAACCCATTTTGCATGTCGTGGGTTAAGCTTGTGTTGGCCTTGGATAAACTTGAGAGCTTCATGGTCACTATGTAGAATAAACTCTCCACTTAGTAGATAATGCCTCCAATGCTCAAGAGCTCTTATAATGGCATAGAACTCCTTGTCATATGTACTAAACTTCCTTTTGGCATCATTCAACTTCTCGCTAAAGTAGGCTATTGGCCTTCCCTCTTGTGTAAGGACGGCACCAATACCAACTCCACTAGCATTCACTTCCACTTCAAATACCTTGTCAAAACATGGCAAGGCTAGAAGAGGTGCGTTACATAACTTCTCTTTAATACCTTCAAACGCCAATTGAGCGTTTTTATTCCATGTAAACTCCCTTTGCTTCAACAACTCAGTCATAGGAGCCAAAATAGTAGAGAAATTCTTGATAAATCTTCTATAAAATGAAGCTAATCCATGAAATGATCGTACCTCATGTATACTCGTTGGTGTTGGCCATTCTTGGATAGCTTTGACCTTTCCTTCATCTACTTGAATCCCATTTCTAGAGAGCACATATCCAAGGAAGATGACCTTGGTTGAAAAGAACGAGCACTTCTCCAAGTTGGCGTACAGCTTTTCTTTCTCCAAGATACACAAAACTAGCTCTAAGTGCTTTACATGGTCATTCTCACTTCTACTATATACAAGTATGTCATCAAAATATACAACAACACACTTTCCAATCAAAGGTTTCAATACATGATTCATTAACCTCATGAATGTAGAAGGAGCATTTGTTAGACCAAAGGGCATTACTAACCATTCATATAAGCCTTCTTTCGTTTTGAATGTCGTTTTCCATTCATCTCCTTCACATATGCGAATTTGATGATATCCACTCTTCAAGTCAATCTTTGAAAACACGACACTTCCATAAAGTTCATCAAGAAGGTCCTCCAGACGTGGAATGGGAAAACGATATTTGATGGTGATTTTGTTGATGGACCTACAATCCATGCACATACGTTGGGTACCATCCTTCTTTGGAACAAGTAACACTGGGACAGCACATGGACTCATGCTTGGACGAATAAGGCCCTTCTGGAGTAGCTCATCAACTTGCCTTTGAACCTCATGGGATTCCTTGGGGTTCATTCGGTAGGCTTGCTTATTTGGCAATGTGGTTCCCGGAATGAGATCAATCTTGTGTTCAATGTCCCTTCTTGGTGGCAATCCTTGGGGCATTTCTTTTGGAAACAAATGACCAAACCTCCTCATCAAGGGTGAAAGCTGAGGACGTTCATGAGTTGGGGAAGCTTGTTCTTCTTGGATATTCGCCAATATCAACTCTTTATGCTCAAAGAATTCATGTTGTTCTGCCTTTAGTAAAGATACAATGTTAGTCTCCCGTTCTTTCTCTTTTGTTGGTGGAGGCCGAATAGAAGAAGGGGGCAATGGAGCCAATGTAATCTTCTTCTTGTTGATGACGAATGAGTAGGTATTCAATCTTCCATTATGAGTTACATACCTATCAAAAAGCCACGGTCTACCAAACAAAATATGACAAGCATCCATGGGTATTACATCACACCATACATCATCTTTATAATTCTTCCCAATGGACAATGAGACTAATACACGTTTATCAACTCTAATGCCCTTCCCATGGCTTAACCATTGAATATTATAAGGAGATGGGTGAGGACTTACATCCAAATTCAGCTTTTCTACCATTATAGTAGAGACGGCATTAGTACAACTACCACCATCAATTATAAGAGAGCATACCTTTCCTTGAACGGTACACCGAGTATGGAATATGTTCTCACGTTGCTCCATGTCATTTGGGGTAGAAGCCACACTTAACGCCCTTCTAAGCACCAATAATTCTCCTTCATCCGCTGGCTCAACCTCCTCATCATTATCCTCCTCATTTTCGGCAACCTCACAAGGTTCCACTTCATGTTCACTTTCATACAAGCTTGGTTCAACAAACAAAGCACTTTGATATTCAACAAGAGAAACCGTGCGCTTGTTAGGACATTCGGATGCTATATGACCCAAACCTTGGCACCTAAAACATCTTCTTGGGTGTAATGTCCTTGGTTCTTGGATTTGGGTTTTGGGTGGGGGATTTTGTGGCTGGTTTAATGTAGGTTTGGCGTAGGGTTTAAGGGAGGATGGGGGCTGATTTTGTGGAGCTTTTGATTGTGTTTGGGGATAAGGACGTTGGGTATAGGGTTTGGATGTGTTTGGGAACGTCCTTTGCGGTTCTTTGGCTCTTTCTTTTCTTTGCCTTTCCACTTTCATAGCCAAGTTACTTAGCTCATCAAGAGATTCATATGAATGTAATTCAAGCCAATCAAGTAACGTACCAGAATTTGTGGTTCCTTTTCCTTGAGATCACAACGCCAAAGGAGGTGTTCAAACTCCCTTGTGTATTCTTCCACCGATTTAGAGCCTTGGACAAGCTTTTGTATCTTGTAGTAGTTGTCTTCAACGTATGATTGGGGAAGGAACTTGGATTGCAACTTCGACTTCATCTATCCCAAGAACGGATCTTTTCTTTCCCTTTTGCAACTCCCTTCTTTTGAAGGTTAGTCCACCAAATACTAGCATGTTTTCTCAATTTCAAAGCAACGTACTTCACCTTGAGCTCATCACTACATTCTTTCAACTCAAAAACACATTCAACCGTATGTATCCAATCAAGATAATCTTCTACATTCAAACTACCATCAAATTCAGGAACTTCGACTTTAAAATCCAAACGTTCATGCCTTTTAGACTTTGAACTACCTTCACCATGTGACGAGACACCATCACGTATGGATCCTTCACGTAGCATTCTGTTTTCTTCCATTTGCTTACCCAATTGCACACGCAAAAATGCTATTTGTTGCTCAAGTTCATAAACCTCATTTGATTTGGATTCATCGTTTGCCATTAGAAATCAACTTGATGTCATATGACTCACGAGGGAAAGGGACGGATTTGGGCTTGGTTTGTGTTTAGGACGAGGGTTCTTTGAGGAGCTATGGGTTCTTTATGAGTTCTTGATGGGTTCTTGATGAGTTCTTGGAAGAACTATCAAAGGGGCGTGTATAATATGGGGGTTTATGCGGTTTTGTGACAGAACAAGGTCCAAGATTCATGCAAGAAACAAAGGAGATTCATCTAAACATGGCTCTGATACCAAATTGATGCATAATGGACCACAAGACAACCAAAATGCCAAGAAAGAACACGGATCAAAACACAAGTAAGAACTTGCAAGAGATGAATCAGATAAGGACCTTTACAGCGAATTGAACAGCGGAAACTTTGATAGAATTTTGATAGTATGAGCAACGAAACTCTTCGGATTGATACAGACACACCACAATCTTCAAGAGCTCTTACTCCTCCTGTCACCACCCAAGAATGCTCAATCTTGGATTAGAAAAGAAGATTTCACACGAAAAACCCAAAGGCAATTCGTTTTCTAGCCAAAACTAGAGAGAAAACAACACATTGTGTTTGTATTTGATTTTATTGAATATGAGATAATATGTCTTTACAAGAGACCCAAGGGGTCTATTTATAGGAATAGGAAAAACCCCTCCCTATAGGCGCGTCACCCCAGCAAGGCAGCGACGTCACCCCAGCAAGGCTGCATTACCCTGACAAGGCCCTCTAGGCGACAAGGCCCTTTAGGCGACACTTACGACAAAGGCCCTTTAAAGAAAATACAATATCTCCTAAAATACAACTCCAATATTAAAGATTCAAAAACCAAAATGTACATAAGGAATAACCCTTCACATAGCTAAATGAGAACTTCAAGACTCTTGAGATAAAGAGCTCAAAAGTCCTTTAGCTTTGGAGATATTCGCAACATAACCACTTGAAACAATCTGCAGCAGGCTGGTAAGGTCCTTCAGTGCTTCTTCTTGATGCATTGAAGTATGATATGCATCAACGTCATCCTATGAGCAACCAGAGTTTGAAAGTGAATCATTTGATGTATTCGATGTGTATGAGGATGTTCATGAAGAATGTGATAACCTTGGCACGAATGAGGAAGTTAATTGATGTATAATGGGATCAATGGAATCTCATTATAGTTGGAAACATGATCTTTAAAAACCAAGATAAGAATCTTGCTTCTCAAAGTTCTTAATGATCAACCAAATTGAATGAAATGATGTATAATAGGATCAAGGATGATCAAATTATACAAAAGATTAGGATCTTTAAGTGTTTCTTTAAGATTGAATGAATGAATGGATGGATAAACGAATGGAATGGACGAAATGGATGAATGAAATGAATGAAATGAATGTAGGAATGGGTGGAATGTAAGTTTCTTGAATGATTGAATGATATTCAAAAGAATCTTGAATTTGAAACAATGTAGAAACAAAAACAAGATCAAATGAAAACTAGAAAGAAACTCATGATTTTAATGATGAATGATAATGGCTTTGAAGATTCTTGGAGGATACAGCAACACCACCTTCAAGAATGCTTCAATCTCTTCCTATCACCACCTAGGACGCCACCCTAAGCTAGAAGAAGAAGATAGGATCGAATCTCCCTCAAGAGAAACGAAAAACTAGCGAAAGCTAGAGAGAAAACACCTTGTGTTTGTATTTGATTTATTGAATGAATGAGATTACAAGAGGCCTAAGGGGGTATTTATAGTAATCCTAAGCCCCCTTGGACGTGTACTATTCAAGAAATTAGGCCCCTTGAGGCTTACATCATCCTACACATTTATTACATCATAAAAACTCTAAAATAGAACTCTAGAAAGAAAAGACTATAACTCCTTCAATACTTGTCCGTTTTCTAAGATTCAAAAACCATTGGAAAGCTCTTTCAATGCTCTTCAATATGTCTTTGGATGACTTCCTCACTAGACACATATATCTAGAGTTATAGAGTAAATTACCAAACTGCCCTTGTTGAAATCATTCAAACGAGAGGGATACTTGAGTGAATGATGCTCTTTTGCCATATAACCAAGTATTAGGCTCATATGATGTATATTGGATGTCTTCCTTGATGTCCTTGATGTATATGGCCATCAAATATACATCATACTCCCCCGGTTGAAAAAGTTTGTCCTCGAACTTTGAGCATCAACTCTCTTACTTGCCTTCTTCACAAGAAATTACAAACTTTTTTTTTAAAGGCCTTGAAATCATCATATACCCCTTTTCTAAACTTCTTCATCTTTCTCCCAAGCAATCCATGGGCATTATAAGACTTGGATCCTCGAATTTTCACCATGAACATAGAGATTCCATGTAGCTTCTCAATTTCCAAGTCAAGCTTCACTACTTTACCTTCATCATTAGCATGAAACAACCTACTTTGATGACTTTAGCTTCTTGGTTCCTTCGAAGCCTTGGCTTTTCAGCCATGAGATCCAAGTGGGTATCTCTAGAGTGCACATGAAAGATTCGCCTCATAGGAAATCTCAAGATTGGGTGGTGGCTTGGATCCGAATTACTCTCCTCCAAGTTTGTAAGAATAAGACCCTTATGCTCTTCATGCTCATGATCTTCCTCCTTCATAATCGACACAATGTGGCTTTCTTCCTCCTTAGGTCGAGAAGATGGTGCTAGAGGTGTCAAAATGATCTTCTTTTGATTGAGAGTGAGAGTATAAGTATTGGCTCTCCCATCATGTATGAAACTCCTATCGAACAACCATGGTCTTCCCAACAAAATATGACAAGTATCCATAGGAATAATATCACACCATAATGAATCTTTATAACTCTTCTCAATTGAAAGACTTACCAAGACCCTTTAATCCACACGAATGCCTTGTCGTAGGCTTAGCCATTGTATAGTGTAGGGTGTGGGATGAGGGCTAATCTCCATTTGAAATTTCTCGACCATTGTTGTAAAAGCGGCATTGGTGAACCTTCCTCCATCTATGATCAATGAGCATACTTTCCCTTTGATGGTACAACGAGAGCGAAAGATAGCCTCCCTTTGTACTTGATCATTTGGCACTTGAGCTACATTTAAGGCCCTTCCTACCACAAGTAACTCTCCATCATCCGGCTCCTCTACACATTCTTCAACATCTTCTTCCTCATTCACGTCATCTCTTTTTTCCTCCTCAAATAATTCATTATCATACGTTTGGTACCCAACCAAAGACACTTCTTTCTTGTTAGGGCATGCACTTTCAACATGATCAAAACTTTGGCAACATAGACATGTACTTGGGACAATGGGAGTGGGGAGGTTTATAGGCTGTTTTGAGGAGCTTTGGATAGTAGGAGTGGGGAGGTTTAGGGGCTGATTTTGTGGAGCTTTTATGTTTGGTTGTTTTGTGGGGAATGGTGGTCTTTGTTGTATATGGGTTTTTTCCCAAAGTTCTCTACTCCTTACTTGTATTTCAACATCAAAAGCTAAAGAACTCAACTCTTCCAAGTTTGTGTAAGGTTGATTTACAACAACATGCCGAATGTAATCATTAAGACCAAGAAAATAACATACCAAAACTTGTGGATCATCCTCCTTAAGGGCATACTTCCATAGTTGCCACCTGAATTCTATTGTGTATTCAACCACATCCTTGCTCCCTTGCTCCATTCTTTCAAGTTTGTCGATGTAGTCTCCTTTGTAATTGAATGGCAAGAACTCTTCTTGAAATTTATTTCCATTCTTCTTGCTGGAACGTTTACTCCTTTCATAAGATGCTTCATATTCAACCTCATAGGGGTAAACCTTACGTGAACAAGCGCTTCTTGATCCTCCCTTTTGAAGGATCCCAAATACTTCCATTTGTTTGGTAAGATCATCAATTTGTTGCTCCAAGCGTTTCAATTCACTTGGTGAATTCATGAAAGATCTTTTGCAAGCCATAGAATATGAATCTTGATGAAGAAAGATTCAAACAAGACTCACGGTTTTGGTGTGGGGATGTGGAGGACGAAATGGGGAATGTATTTAGGTGGGAATTGAGTTCGAATTGGGGTTCTTTTTGGGGCTATGGGGTTCTTTTTTGGTGTTCTTGGTGGACGTGAGATGGGGGGAAGGTGGCGGATGGATTTGTGATGGAAAGATGGTGAAAAGATTGTAAAAAGATGGATCAAGAACTAAGAGAATCAACTCCCAAGCTCTGATACCAATTTTGATGTATAATGGGATCAATGGAATCTCATTATACTTGGAAACAGGATCTTTAAAAACCAAGATAAGAATCTTGGTTCTCAAAGTTCTTAAAGATCAACCAAATTGAATGAAATGATGTATAATAGGATCAAGGATGATCGAATTATACAAAAGATTAGGATCTTTAAGTGTTTCTTTAAGATTGAATGAATGAATGGATGGATAAAGGAATGGAATGGACGAAATGGATGAATGAAATGAATGTAGGAATGGGTGGAATGTAAGTTTCTTGAATGATTGAATGATATTCAAAAGAATCTTGAATTTGAAACAATGTAGAAACAAAAACAAGATCAAATGAAAACTAGAAAGAAACTCACGATTTGAATGATGAATGATAATGGCTTTGAAGATTCTTGGAGGATACAGCCACACCAACTTCAAGAATGCTTCAATCTCTTCCTATCACCACCTAGGACGCCACCCTAAGCTAGAAGAAGAAGATAGGATCGAATCTCCCTCAAGAGAAACGAAAAACTAGCAAAAGCTAGAGAGAAAACAACACCTTGTGTTTGTATTTGATTTATTGAATGAATGAGATTACAAGAGGCCTAAGGGGGTATTTATAGTAATCCTAAGCCCCCTTGGACGTGTACTATTCAAGAAATTAGGCCCCTTGAGGCTTACATCATTCTACACATTTATTACATCATAAAAACTCTAAAATACAACTCTAGAAAGAAAAGACTATAACTCCTTCAATACTTGTCCGTTTTCCAAGATTCAAAAACAAATAGAAAGCTCTTTCAATGCTCTTCAATATGTCTTTGGATGAATTCCTCATTAGACGCATATATCTAGAGTTATAGAGTAAATTACCAAACTGCCTTTGTTGAAATCATTCAAACGAGAGGGATACTTGAGTGAATGATGCTCTTTTGCCATATAACCAAGTATTAGGCTCCTATGATGTATATTGGATGTCTTCCTTGATGTCCTTGATGTATATGGCCATCAAATATACATCATTAATGTAGTATGTAGTGTGCCTAAAGATGAGTTTAAAGTGTATGACAATCCATTGTATGAGGAGGAAGGCGTGAATGAAGAAGTTGAATTTGCCGAATGTGATGTTTTTGTTGAAAATGAGCAAGTTCAAGAAGTATGTAGTAGCATGGCTAAAGAAGTAAATGAGGTACACATAGAGGAGGATCTTGAAGTAGAGGAAGTAGAAGAATTGAATGGAGAAGAGCTACGTGATGAAATGTGTTCATTGATCCGAGAAGGAGAAAGTTGTGCCATCATTGACGTTGACATTGATCTTGACCAAGATATTAGCCTCGCTACAACAAATGTCCAAGAATTGCAAATGAAGAGTTGTTCACACCATGGCAATGATCTTCATATGGATCCAAGAAGTTTAGTAACTCTTGCTTTTTACAAGATTTGCAAAGATTCATTATATTAATTGTAATATTACTTCTATGAATTCTTGTTATATTTTGTTGGATGAATCAAAGTTGTATGATAGGAGTATCATGCTCCAAGAGGTGTCCTTATTACCACCTTGTGTCTCACGGCTCAAGGAGGATCAAAGTACTCTTATGGCACTTATGGAGAATAAGTATCATGAATTTGAAGAACCAAGGAGTCTCATTCTTACACCTATGGAGGCTGGAAACCGTGGGCCTATAAAGGATCAAGAACCTTTACCATCACTTGTTCTCATTTGTGAATATTTGGATGAAAGACAAGCACCATCAACAAGTGACCTCTCTCACTTATATCTTTTGGTACGTTTCTCTTCCATGAGTATTATCATGCACCAAAGGCTGCCACCAAATCCTATGATTCATCACCGAATGGTCTATGCAAAGGATCAAGCGCAATTCATGGATAACTACATCAATGTCCTTGATTTTCATAGTATACAACATATTTTGAAAGAGTATGTACCATTGCAATGTAAAGAGAATGTATTTATATACTTTGATAACATTTTTGTATGTAGTAGAAGTAGAAAGGAGTATGTAAATCCTTTGGAGTTAGCCTTAGTGAAGCATAAGAAGCCACATGGAGAATTGGAGAAGTACTTGGAGAAATGTCCTTACCTCTCGTCCAAGAATATGCTATCTCACCATATCTCATCAAATGGAGTAATTCAACTGGACAAAAGGAAGAAAAGAATTATTCAAGAAGGGTCCATACTTGCATCTATATTTGAGGTACTATGTCTCTTAAAGGATGCTAATGATCATCATATTCTTCTATTCCCTATTCTTGCATCATATTTGTTCATTACAGATGGAGTTGAGAAAGGTGAAGTCCTATCTCAAGGAAGTTGTCTCATGGATTATTTTGGTGATATACCAAGTGGAGAAAAGAAGAAGCTACATGCTTATGGCTTAGCACTCACACTTGTTGCTATCATGAGGATATTAGAGCAAAAGGATTATTATCTTGGAGGATTCATGCTTAAGCTTCGTGATTCTTACAAACTATTGGAGTATGTTTCATATGATAAGGAGATCACGCCATCATTATGCTTTGAGATGAAGTACTTGATTCGTTGATCAAAATCAAGTCACTTGGAGGAAGCAAGTCTTTTGACTAAAGGAAGTTTTCTAACGAGGAGATACATATTTGATTCAAGAGTACTTAGTCTTGAATATATCAAGGAGTTGTATGAAGATGATGATGATTTTAAAGAAGTATACAAGGTATGTGAGAAGCATCCTCAACAATCCTTTTATATTGATCATGGATTTCTTTTCAAAGGGAATCAAGTGTGTATTCCAAGGAGTGGAATTCGTGAAATCTTGATCATGGAAGTACTTGGAAGTTCTTTTGATCATTTGGGTCTACTCAATACATATTTCAAGATGAAGGAGTATTATTTCTGGCCTAGCATGATCGTTGATATCGAGTATAAGTTGCAATATTGTGACATTTGCAATCCTTCTATACCTTATGAAGATGAAAGCTTGAATTTTATGGTTGAAGTGCCGAGGATTCAAGGAAGTCAAGATGATATTAAGATCGTTGAAGGTCATCCTTCAAAGATGGAACACCATATTACTATTGTCTTCATCATGAGTTACAAGCTTGTGAATCTATACTTTGAAGTTGAGAAGTTATATGAGATTTCTACAATCTCCATGACTAAACGAGATTTGAAGCACCATAATATCATTGGCTTATTCATGAGAAGACTTGGAAGAAAGTGGAAGTTCAAGTCAAGCATCAAAGGAATCTATGATGATTTCAAGGCATTCAAGAAGAAAAGTTGTAAACTCATAAGAAGGAACAAGAGAAGTGATGTCAATAAGACATATGGGAAGACATCTTATAAAGAAGGAAGGAAAACAAGGAAGAAGAAGTTTTGTGTAAGTTTAAGGACAAACTTTTTCAACCGGGGGAGAATGATGTATATTTGCCTAGCTATATACATCAAGGCCTAGCTAAAGGACCTCTATCCAGCTAGAAGCTACAAATGTCGCCTTAGGTATCAACAACTACAAGGGTTTATTAGCTCAAGGAAGAAAGCATGAAGGACCTTGATGGTATTCTAGCTTACATGGAGTTACTCTCACATTTGGAGGACATCTATAAGCATAAATAACTCTCAAGTCCTTATTGAGAAGTCATCTCTCACGGCAGCAAAGGACTCCATCAAGTACAGTTCGATATTTTGCTCTATAACTCTAGATCCATACGTCTATTGAGGAAATCATCAGAAGACAGATTAGAGCTCTTTCAATAAGCTTTCCAATGGTTTTTGAATCAATGAAAACAGACAAGTATTGAAGGAGTTATAGCAATTTCTTTCTAGAGTTGTATTTTAGAGTTTATGATGTCATAAATAGGATATATGATGTAATAGTTGATTCTTGGTTTCTTGAACCCTAGATACACGTCCAAGGGGTCCTAAGAGTAGTATAAATAGACCCCCTAGGGTGCCATTGTATTCATTCATTACATCTTATATCAAATACAAAGTAAACACATTGTGTTTTCTCTCTAGCTTGTGTGCTAGAATTGGTTCTCTTGAGGGAGAGTCTTTTGAATCTCTTCTTCTATTCTAAGATTGGCTATCTTAGATGGTGATAGGAAGAGTTGGAGGATTCTAGGAGTGGTCAATCTGTATCTCCTTAGAAGATCCCAAGCCGTTTATCAATCGATGAAACGATTCATTCTTGTTGTAAGTTTCAATCTATTCTTTTGAATCTTTTGATTTCCATTGCATTTTCATTCCATTCTTTTCCATACCAACCAGAATACATCCCCATTCATTCGTTCATCCATCCATCCATTCATCCATCATCCATTATTCATTCATTTACACTCCATTTCCACCTTTATTCATTCATTCTTGTGATCAAGAATCAATCTATCCAACCCCAAGTTTAAAGATCCTTATATTGTTGTGTAATGTGATCATCCTTGATCCCATTATACATCACAAGAGCAAGATGAAGATCTTCAAGCAAAGGGTATGATTAGGGAAAGTCTCAGTCCATGCGCCATCCCTACCCTTTTGGTCCCAAAGGAAGGAAGCCAAAGTCTGTGCACCAACAAGGTTACTACCAAGTACAAGTTTCCTAGAAGTGAAGATCTAGTGGGTGAGCTACTTGGCATCCACGACATCCCAAAGGTCAATCCAAGAAGTGGGTCCTGCCAGGCTCAAATTCAAGAAGGGGACACTGCTGTCAAAACCAAAGGAGGTCTCTATGAATGGTTAGTCACACCTTGTGGTCTAACTAATACTTTCATTACAGTTTTGAGACTAATGAATCAGGTTTTGAAACCCCTTATTATTAGCAAGTGTATTGTTATCTACTTTGATGATATACTTGTGAATAGCAAGAGTGAGAAAGGTAACAACTTTCACCTCCAATCTGCTTTGGACACCTTAGCTCACATGAAGCTACATGGTAATCCATCCAAGTGTTACTTCTTCATCAACAACATAGACTCTCTTGGCTATGCTCTTTCGACTGAGGTGATTAAGGATGGTGAAGAAAAGATCAAAGCTATAAAGGAGTGGTCTACTCCAACTAGTATTCAAGCTGGTCGAAGCTTCCACGGTATACCCTCTTTGTATAGGAGGTTTGTGAAGAATTTCAATACTACTTTATCTCCTATGACCGAGCTATGGAAATCCAAGGAGTTCTCATGGAGCCCCGCCATCCATCAAGCGTTCAAAGTCATCAAGGATAAACTCTGCACCACACCGGTCCTAACCCTACCAAACTTTGATAAGAGGGTTGAGTGTGATGCTTCTAGAGTTGATGTTGGAGTAGTTCAACGTGTTCTATCTCAAGAGGGCCGCCCAAAATTTCATTACATGAAGAAATTTGGTGATCCTAGATTCATGGAAGATAATGGAGGCCAGCCCCACTCAACCAACAAAGAGGTCTCATTCCCCCCATCAAGTTTGAGGACAAACTTTTTCCAACAAGGGGCGAATGATGTATTTTGGCCCACGCCAAAAACATCAGAAGAAGCCCATGAAGGAGAACTGCTTAACCTATGTCTCACCTTTGGGGACCATAGGTTCATGGAAGTAAATAGAGGCTCACATAGCATTGGGATCACCTTCGGAGACCCAAGATTCATAGAGGATGATGGGAATCCCATGTCCTCCAAGTCCACAACTAAAGGCTCAAGTACAAAGCCCAAATTGAACTTCACAATTTGGACCATTTGAAGATGAAGTTCACATTTCTGATCATTTTGAGATGAATTTAACATTTCTGACCATTTCAAGATGAAGTTCACATTTCTGATCATTTTGAGATGAACTTCACATTTCTGACCATTTCAAGAAGAAGTTCACAGTTTTGGCCTTTTGATGTATTTCTTTACATTTCTAGGGTTTTTTTTACATTTCCAGTTGTGTGAGGTGCCAAGTAATATATATAAACTTGGACACCAAGTCGTAGGAGTCTAGATTAATCTAGAATAGTGTAGAATATTCTAGAATGATCTAGAAATGTGTGTGTGTGTGTGTGTGTGATAGGTGTGTGGTGCGCTACACTAGGCACCAAGCTATGTAGTCCTAGATAAGGTTGGCTTATTTTGTAACTAATACATATTATATTAGGAAAGCCAAGTCCTAAAAGGATTATTATCTCTTGTAACCAACTCCCCTTAGGATAAGGAGTCCTAATCCAAGGAGGAGATGGAGTAGATGGCGTCCAGTATTAGGAGTCCTTGGCTTGCATGTGATGTATAATGAGACCAAAGATGATCAAATTATACACAAGCTAATGATCTTTAAAAACCAAGATAAGAATCTTGCTTCTCAAAGTTCTTAAGGTTCGAAAATGGGATCGAAATGGATGGTAAAGATGGAAAAGAACTATGGAAAATGGTTACCAAAATGTTGATGATGGACGAATGGATGAACGATCGAATGGTTGGACGAACAACAATGGTGACTTGAAGCTTCTTGGAAGGATAAAGGCACACCACCTTCAAGAGATCTTCAATTCCTTCTTATCACCACCAAGGATGCCAACCTTGGATAGAAGAAACGAGAATGACTAGCACAAACTAGAGAGAAAAACATCATGTGTTTACTTGTATTTGATTTATGATTGAATGAATTACAAGGCACCCTAAGGGGTCTATTTATACTACTAGAGGCCCCCCTTAGGCGTGTACAAAACAAGAAAAGAGCCACTTAGGGCTTACATCATCTACTCTAATGATTACATCATAAAGAAAACAATGAACTAAGCTAGATTACAAATGATGATAACTTGCTCTATACTTAACCAAATTTAAAGATTCTTGAACCATTAGAAAGCTCTTGGAATGTAGAACATTTCACTCTAGGACACTTTCCTTGGTATCTTCATGGTTCTTGAGTTAGAGAGCTAATCATCACTCCTTCATGGTTAAGACCATTCGAATGTAGACCAAATGTGATAGTTTCAAGCTCTTTGTTAATGTAGCTAAGTATTTGACTTCCATGATGTAGGTTTGGAACCAAATCTACATCATTCCCCCCTAGTTGAAAAGAGTTTGTCCTCAAACTAGGAAGTTCTCCAATATCTCCATAAAAGGGCTTGAGATCACTCACATTAAAAGTGCAACTCCCTTCATAGTCTTCTCCAAGTTACAATTTATAAGCATTATCACCAATCTTCTCCAAAACTTTATGAGGACCATCTCCTTTTGGTGCAAGCTTACCTTTCCTTTTAGAAGGAAATCTTTCTTTCTTCAAGTGAATCCCAACAAGGTCTTCCGGCTCAAATACAACCTTCTTCCTTGATTTATTCACCCTACTTGATACACTTGAGGTATACTTCTCTATTTTAGCTCGTACCTCCTCATGTAGCTTCTTAATCTCTTCCACCATTTTGTTAGCTTCAAAGCTAAACTTTGTTGATGTAGAGATGGGCGTGAGATCCATGGTGATGTATATTTGATGGCCATATACATCAAGGTCATCAAGGGAGACAACCCATACACACCATAGAAGCCAAATACTCACCTACATGGAAGAAGAGCTTACATCTCTTACATATCTCTCTACTTTGGAAGAATTCTACAAGGGTGCTCAAGTAATTTGCTCTTTAACTCAAAAACCATGAAGCTACCAAGGAAAGTGTCCTAGAATGAAATGTTCTACATTCCAAGAGCTTTCTATTGGTTCAAGAATCTTTAAATTTGGTTAAGTATAGAGCAAGTTATCATCATTTGTAATCCAGTTTAGTTCATTGTTTTCTTTATGATGTAATCATTAGAGTAGATGATGTAAGCCTCAAGGGGCCATATTCTTGATTTGTACACGTCTAGGGAGGGCTAGGATTACTATAAATACCCCCCTTAGGCCTCTTGTAATCTCATTCATTCAATAAATCAAATACAAACACAAGGTGTTGTTTTCTCTCTAGCTTTTGCTAGTTTTTCGTTTCTCTTGAGGGAGATTGGATCCTATCTTCTTCTTCTAGCTTAGGATGGCGTCCTAGGTGGTGATAGGAAGAGATTGAAGCATTCTTGAAGGTGGTGTGGCTGTATCCTCCAAGAATCTTCAAAGCCATTATCATTCATCATTCAAATCGTGAGTTTCTTTCTAGTTTTCATTTGATCTTGTTATAGTTTCTAAATTGTTTCAAATTCTAGATTCATTTGAATATCATTCAATCATTCAAGAAACTTACATTCTATCCATTCCTACATTCATTTCATTCATCCATTTCGTCCATTCCATTCGTTTATCCATCCATTCATTCAATCTTAAAGAACTACTTAAAGATCCTAATCATTTGTATAATTTGATCATTCTTGATCCTATTGTACATCATTTCATTCAATTTGGTTGATCTTTAAGAACTTTGAGAAGCAAGATTCTTATCTTGGTTTTTAAAGATCCTGTTTCCAAGTATAATGAGATTCCATTGATCCCATTATACATCAAAATTGGTATCAGAGCTTAGGAGTTGATTCTCTTATTTCTTGATCCATCTTTTTACAATCTTTTCACCATCTTTCCATCACAAATCCATCCCCCACCTGCCCCCCCATCTCACGTCCACCAAGAACACAAAAAGAACCCCAGAACTCCACAAAGAACCCGTGAGCCCAAACACAAATCCAACCAATTCCCCCTCACGTCCCTTCTATGCTAATCATCCTACCATGAGTTTCTTGCGATCTTTTGAATCAAGATAGGTTCTAATGGATTGCAAAAGGTCTAGCAAGAATTCCCAACGTGAGCTACAATGCTTGAAGCAACAAATTGATGATCTTGCCAAGCAAATGGAAGAATGTGGAATTCTTCCAAAGGGATCAAGAAGCACAAAATCACGTGTGGTTCACTCTTCGAAGGTTGAATATGAAGCACCTTATGCACGGAGTAAACATTCCAACAAAAAGAATGGGAAGAAAGTTCAAAAAGATTTCTTACCATCCGATTACAAAGGTGACTCCATCAACAATCTTGAAGGAGTTAAGCAAGGGAGCATGGATGTACTTGATTATACAATAGAGTTCAAGTGGCAATTATGGAAGAATGGCATTAAGGAGGACGATCCACGCATTTTGGTATACTACCTTCTTGGTCTTAATGAATATATTCAGCGTGTTGTTATAGATCAACCTCTCATTAGTTTGGAGGAGTTAAGTTCTTTAGCTCTTGATTTTGAAGAACAAGCAACGAGTAAAGAGCTTAGGGATAAAACCCACACTCGTCACAAACCTTCCAAATCAACCCCACAACATCACGCCAAAGGCAGTCAAATCCAGCCCCATATTCGTCCCAAACCTGTTGTCCATCACTCCACAAAACAACCTCCACAAGATCAACCCTCATCCATTCCCAAACCCCACGTCCAAGAACCAGCGCCCATAGCCCCAAGGAGTTGTTATCATTGCCAAAGTTTAGGTCACATTGAATTGGAGTGTCCTAACAAGAAAGAAGTGCCTTCGGAAGGGTACCAAACACATGATAACAAACCATTTGAGGAGGAAAAGGAAGAGGAAGTTGGCGTTGACATGAAAGGAGAAGAATTTGAGGTTGACGCAAAAGGAAGAAATTGGGATTGACGCATATGAGGAGGAGAACAAAGAGGAAGAAAAGGTAGAAGAGGAGCATATGGAAAAGTGGCTTGTGACAAAAGAAGCAAGTGTGGCGTACGAACATCCACAAAGAGAGTACAAGATCTCTCATTATACCAATAAAGGAGAAGTATGTTCATTGAACCAAGAAAAGGAAAGTTGTGCCTCCTATGGATATATCGTTGTCCTTACGCAAAGGTTAAGCCATGACAATTTTAGTCAAAGAAGTTTAGTAAGTCTTTGCTTTTACAAAATTTGCAAAGATTCATTATATTGCAAAATTACTTCTATGGATTCCTATCATACTTTGTTGGAAGGACCAAAGTTGCTTGATAGGAATATCATGCCTCTTGATGCATCTCTACTTCCATCTTACACCACACGGCCTAAGAAGGAAGAAAGCCAACTTGTGTCGATCATGAAGATGGAGTATCGAGGGACTAAAGAATATAAGGATCCTATTCTTATACATTTGGAGAATAATGAAATGGGTCCAAGTATCCATCACATTTTGAATCTTCCCACGAAGCATATCTTCTATGAGCATCCAAAAGATATTTACTCAGATCACTTGGTTGAAAGGCCGAAAATTCGAAAGGATGAAATAGCCCAAGTCATCAAAGTGCATTGTTTCATGCTAAATGACAAGGGTAAAGTGGTAAGAATAGACTTGGGAAGTGAGAAGCAACATGAACAACCCACGTTCACGGTGAAGAAACGCAAGTCCAAGTCTTATTGTGTACGAGAATTGATCGGAAGAAAGTTTAAGAAGTTCATCAAAGGAATCTATGATGACTTCAAAGCTTTCAAGAAGAATGTCTTTGTGAAGAAGGCAAGTGAGAGTTGATTTTCCAAAGTTTGAGGGCAAACTTTTTGAACCGGGGGAGTATGATGTATATTTGATGGCCATATACATCAAGGTCATCAAGGGAGACAACCCGTACACACCATAGAAGCCAAATACTCACCTACATGGAAGAAGAGCTCACATCTCTTACATATCTCTCCACTTTGGAAGAATTCTACAAGGGTGCTCAAGTAATTTGCTCTTTAACTCAAAAACCATGAAGCTACCAAGGAAAGTGTCCTAGAATGAAATGTTCTACATTCCAAGAGCTTTCTATTGGTTCAAGAATCTTTAAATTTGGTTAAGTATAGAGCAAGTTATCATCATTTATAATCTAGTTTAGTTTCTTGTTTTCTTTATGATGTAATCATTAGATTAGATGATGTAAGCCTCAAGGGGCCATATTCTTGATTTGTACACGTCTAGGGAGGGCTAGGATTACTATAAATACCCCCCTTAGGCCTCTTGTAATCTCAATCATTCAATAAATCAAATACAAACACAAGGTGTTGTTTTCTCTCTAGCTTTTGCTAGTTTTTCGTTTCTCTTGAGGGAGATTTGATCCTATCTTCTTCTTCTAGCTTAGGGTGGCGTCCTAGGTGGTGATAGGAAGAGATTGAAGCATTATTGAAGGTGGCGTGGCTGTATCCTGAAAGAATCTTCAAAGGCATTATCATTCATCATTCAAATCGTGAGTTTCTTTCTCGTTTTCATTTGATCTTGTTTTTGTTTCTACATTGTTTCAAATTCAAGATTCATTTGAATATCATTCAATCATTCAAGAAACTTACATTCTATCCATTCCTACATTCATTTCATTCATCCATTTCGTCCATTCCATTCGTTTATCCATCCATCCATTCATTCATTCATTCAATCTTAAAGAACCACTTAAAGATCCTAATCTTTTGTATAATTTGATCATTCTTGATCTTATTATACATCATTTCATTCAATTTGGTTGATCTTTAAGAACTTTGAGAAGCAAGATTCTTATCTTGGTTTTTAAAGATCCTGTTTCCAAGTATAATGAGATTCCATTGATCCCATTATACATCACATGGGTTGGAGAGGGTTCCTTCCATAAACAACTTGAAAAGGTGACAACCCTGTGGCTTTACTTGGACTTCGATTGAAGGCAAATGCAGCATGACATAGAAGAGTATCCCAACCCTTCTTGTCTTTACTCACCAATATCCGAAGAAGAGCTCCCAAAGTTCGATTAGTCACTTCGGTTTGTCCATCCGTTTGTAGATGACATGCGGTGCTAAACTTCAAGGTTGTACCAAGCTTCTTCCATAAAGTAAGCCAAAAATGACTAAGGAACTTGGAATCTCGATCACTTACCATGGTCTTTGGAATGCCATGTAGCTTCACTATTTCTTCAAAATAAAGATTTGCAACCTTAGTAGCATCATAAATAGTATGGCATGGAATAAAATGAGCCATCTTGGAAAATCTATCAACGACCACCATAATAGAATCCTTGCCTCTTTGTGTTCCTGGTAGACTAACAACGAAGTCTAAACTCACGTCTTCCCATGGATGATGTGGAATGGGCAAAGGAGTATACAACCCTTGTGGCAAAGCATGTGCCTTTGAAATATTGCAAGTATTACATCTCTTTACCATATGCTCAACATCTTTAATCATGCTTGGCCAAAAATAATGCTCCTTCATCATAAGATAGGTCTTTTCAATTCCAAAGTGACCCGCCAAGGATCCTCCATGGACCTCCATGATCAACAACTCTCGAATGCTACTTTTAGGAATACAAAGTTGATTCCCTTTGAAGAGAAACCCATTTTCAATATGGAAAAGTTGATGAGGGTGCTTCTTACAAATCTCATAAACCTCCTTGAAATCCTCATCATTTTCATACAACTCTTTAATATGCTCAAAACCAAGGACTCTTGAATCTAAAACATGAGTAAGTACCTTCTTGACAAAGCATCTGCTCCTTTGTTAAGAAGATGTCCCGCTCTATGTTTGATCACAAAGTGGAATGCTTGCATATACTCCACCCATTTAGCATGCCTTGGGTTTAACTTGTGTTGCCCTTGGATGAACTTAAGAGCCTCATGATCACTATGTAAGATGAATTCACCACTTAGAAGATAATGTCTCCAATGTTCAAGAGCTCTTATGATGGCATAGAACTCTTTATCATAGGTGCTATACTTCCTCTTAGCTTCATTCAACTTCTCACTAAAGTAAGAAATGGGGTGGCCTTCTTGGGTTAGGACGGCTCCAATTCCTACTCCACTTGCATCCACTTCAACTTCAAACACTTTGCCAAAACATTGTAAAGCAAGAATAGGTGCATGACACAATTTCTCCTTAATCACTTCAAACGCTTCATAGCACCTCTAGTCCATGTAAACTCCTTTCCTTTTCAACAATTCGGTCATAGGTGCAAGTATGGAGCTAAAGTTCTTTATAAACCTTCTATAGAAAGATGCTAAACCATGAAAGCTTCGTACCTCATGAATGGACTTCGGTGTAGGCCACTCTTGAATAGCTTTCACCTTCTCATTGTCGACTTGTATTCCTTCTTGCGAAAGAACATATCCAAGGAATACAATCTTGGATGAGAAGAAATGGCATTTCTCCAAATTGGCGTATAGCTTCTCCTTCTCCAAGATGTACATGACCGACTCTAGATGCTTCACATGTTCTCTTTCACTTCTACTATATACAAGAATAACATCAAAGTAAACTACAACACATTTACCAATAAGAGGCTTCAATACATTATTCATTAAGCGCATAAAGGTAGATGGTGCATTTGTAAGACCAAATGGCATCACAAGCCACTCATATAAACCTTCCTTGGTCTTGAATGTCGTTTTCCACTCATCTCCTTCATGAATCCTTATTTGATGATATCCATTCCTCAAATCAACTTTAGAGAACACAACACTTCCATGTAGCTCATCAAGTAGATCCTCAAGGCGTGGGATTGGGAATCTATACTTGATTGTGATTTTGTTTATGGCTCGACAATCCATACACATTCTTTGAGAGCCATCTTTCTTGGGCACAAGTAAGACCGGAACGGCACATGGACTCATGCTTTCACGCACCAAGCCTTTGGATAAAAGCTCATCTACTTGCCTTTGTACTTCTTGAGCTTCTTTTGGATTCATTCGGTAGGCCGGTTTGTTGGGGAGCATAGAACACGGAACTAGATCAATCTTGTGCTCAATTTCTCTTGTTGGAGGTAATCACTTGGGCATCTCTTTTGGGAACAAGTGTTTGAAACGTTCCAAAAGATGGTGAAGACGTGCATGCTCAATAGTTAGGGACGCTTCTTCCTCCTCCAAGTTTGCTAGAATAAGATCTTTATGCTCTTGAAATTCATGATGTTCGGCCTTCATGAATGTCACAATGTTAGTCTCCTCCTTATGTGGTTGTTGTTGGGGACGTATGATCGATGATGGTGAGAGAGGAGCCAAAGTGATCTTCTTTTTGTTGAGAATAAACGAGTATGTGTTCATTCTCCCATCATGCGTGACACTCCTATCAAAAAGCCAAGGTCTCCCAAGCAAAATATGACGAGCATCCATTGGAATTACATCACATCAAATAGAATCTTTGTAGTTTCTACCAATAGAGAGACTTACAAGAACACGATGAACCACTCGAATTCCCTTCCCATGATTTAGCCATTGAATGGTGTAAGGGGATGGGTGTGGACTAACCTCCAATTGTAGTTTGTTCACCATGGTTGTAGAAGCGGCATTAGTGCAACTTCCTCCATCAATGATAAGAGAACACACCTTGCCTTGGATAGTACATCTTGTGTGAAAGATGTTCTCCCTTTGTTCTAGCTCGTTTGGGACACTAGCAACACTTAAGGCCCTTCTTACTACTAGCATTTCTCCTTCATCGGCCTCTTCTACCTCCTCTTCCTCATTCACGTCACTTTCTACTTCTTTCTCATGTTCATTTTCTTGATACTCCGGTTCTACATACAAAGCACTTTGATATTCCACCAAAGATACTACCCTTTTGTTAGGACACTCCGAAGCATAATGTCCTAAACCTTGACAACGAAAACACCTTCTTGGGGCTAGGGGTTTTGGTTCTTGGACGTGGGGTTTGGGAATGGATGGGGGTTGATTTTGTGGTGCTCTTGTGTTTGGTTGTTTTGTGGGGAATGTGGGTTTTTGTGATGGATTGTATGGGCGTGTGTTTTGTGGGGGTTTGTATCGGGTTTGGTATTTGGTCACACTTTCTTTTATTCTTTCCTTTCTTTGCCTTTCTACCTTTAAGGCCAAAGAACTCAATTCGTCCAAAGATTGGTAAGGATGTAATTCAACAATGTTACGAATCCAATCATTTAGACCATATAGAAAACGTACCAAAGTTTGAGGTTCATCCTCTTGGAGATCACAACGCCAATGAATATGCTCGAATTCCTTTGTGTACTCCTCAACACTTTTGCTCCCTTGGACCAAACGTTGTAACTTGTAGTAGTTATCTTGGAGATAACTTGGTAGTAGAAACTTCTCTTGGAGCTTCTTTCTCATCTTATCCCACGTTCTTATCTTGTCCTTGCCTTTAGCTTGCCTCTTCTTTTGCAAATTGGTCCACCAAATGGACGCATGTTTTCGCAATTTAAGAGCCACATATTTAACCTTCTTGTCATCTTGGACCTCCTTAAGATCAAAAACACGTTCTACGGTTTGCATCCAATCTAAAAATTTTTCAGGATCAAGATTACCGTCAAATTCGGGGATCTCCACTTTGAAGTCGAAACGTTCCTCCCTTGGGGGACGTCTTTGAGCCACTTCTTCATCACTTTCATTGATTTCACTATCTCCACGGTTCACCCTATGTTGTAGATGCATGTATCTCTTATGTTGATCGTTGAGATTGGTGATTTTTCTCTTCAAAGCTTCAACATCTTCTTGGGGTTCCATTGAAGTAGGTGCGGATGTGCTAGAATCGTTCATCTTGATCAATCTTTGGTGAAAAAGATTGCAAGGTTCACGGTTTAGGGGATTTGGATGGGTAAAGGACGAGATAGGTTTGTGTTGGACGGATTGTGTTTGGGCTATGGGGTTTTTTTGTGGAGTTGATGGTTCTTTATGAGTTCTTGATGGGTTCTTGTTGAGTTCTTGATGAGTTCTTGGAAGAACTTTGGTGGCGTGATGATGGTGGGATGATGGGGATGGGATTTTGATGGAAAGATGGTGAAAAGATGGATCAAGAACTAAGAGAATCAAAGCTCTGATACCAATTTTGATGTATAATGAGACCAAAGATGATCAAATTATACACAAGCTAAGGATCTTTAAAAACCAAGATAAGAATCTTGCTTCTCAAAGTTCTTAAGGTTCGAAAATGGGATCGAAATGGATGGAAAAGATGGAAAAGAACTATGGAAAATGGTTACCAAAATGTTGATGATAGACGAATGGATGAACGATCGAATGCTTGGACGAACAACAATGGCGACTTGAAGCTTCTTGGAAGGATAAAGGCACACCACCTTCAAGAGATCTTCAATTCCTTCCTATCACCACCAAAGATGCCAACCTTGCATAGAAGAAGGGAGATAGTTTCGTTCTCCCTCAAGAGAAACGAGAATGACTAGCACAAACTAGAGAGAAAAACATCATGTGTTTACATGTATTTGATTTATGATTGAATGAATTACAAGGCACCCTAAGGGGTCTATTTATACTACTAGAGGCCCCCCTTAGTCGTGTACAAAACAAGAAAAGAGCCACTTAGGGCTTACATCATCTACTCTAATGATTACATCATAAAGAAAACAATGAACTAAGCTAGATTACAAATGATGATAACTTGCTCTATACTTAACCAAATTTAAAGATACTTGAACCAAATTTAAAGATACATTTCACTCTATGACACTTTCCTTGGTAGCTTCATGGTTCTTGAGTTAGAGAGCTAATCATCACTCCTTCATGGTTAAGACAATTCGAATGTAGACCAAATGTGATAGTTTCAAGCTCTTTGTCAATGTAGCTAAGTATTTGACTTCCATGATGTAGCTTTGGAACCAAATCTACATCAGCATGCCAAGTAATAGAGTCCTAGTAGGAGAAGATGGCTTGCACGCCAATCTTGAGAATCCTAGGAGGTTTAGGACTTTAGTAGTATAAATAGCTAGGCTTGTAGCCTCTCAAAGGTGATGTATCCTAGCCAAAACAATTGGATTCTCTAAACAGCCGGGATCATCAATGTGGTTTAGCGCCCCAATTCCAGCACAACAACCACCAAAATGGATCGACCAACAACAATGCACATAGAAAACGACCAAAACAGAGGATAGAACAAGTGAAAATCAATCAATACAGACTCACCATGATCGATTATCACAAGGGCTCCTTAATCTCCTTCTTAGTTACAGATTCACCTTCTAAGAATTCGATTAAGCTCTACCAATCACCTACTTGATCAGCCAAATCAAGTTACAGTAGTAGAAATGAAAGTTGAGGGAAACTCACAACCTTGAGTGCAAGAAGCTTCTCGAATTTTAGGGTAATATTCAGATTGATTGTCCAAAACCGATTACAAAGGGGGTTTATATATACCCAACAGAATATTGTAACTAATCCAGCTAATTAGGGGTTTCTTGAGCAAAAAGAAAACCTCCTAATCTGACTTAAAGAAGCTAATAACGTTTTACTATATTAGCCAATATATTTCAAACATAAGCAGCTCCGGATAAACGTCTTTTACCCGCATCCAGAACGTGGTGTCTGAACGTCCTCCTGTCTGAGCAAATGACATGATAAGTGAATGTTCTTCATTCTGAGCAAATTGGCTGCTATGTCTGGAAGATTGAAGTAAACACTGGTGAGGCTTCACGAGGTGAAGGACATTGGCCTGCCAAACGATCAACTCCCTTCTTGGTTTCACTCACAACCAAGTAACAAGCTTGTATGACTTGAGCATGCTTGAGCAGATTCCCATCATCCCCCCCAAGTTGAGAAAAGTTTGTCCTCAAACTTGGAAGACCTTCATCCTTAGCATAATAAGGCCTCAAGTCAGACACATTGAATGTGGCACTTCCTCCATAATCATCCGAAAGTTCAAGCTTGTAGGCATTGTCTCTAACTTTTTCCAGCACTTTAAATGGCCCATCAGCCCTTGGAACCAATTTACCTTTCCTCTTAGATGGAAAACGATCCTTCCTTGGGTGAATCCATACAAGATCCCCAGGTTGAAAAACCATCTTTCTTCAGTTCTTGTTGGCTGAATTGGAAACCTTCTCATTGAAATTGGCTATCTTCTCTCGGACTTGCTGATGTAGCGCTTGAATCTCCTTGGCTCTCACACTAGCGTCATGGCTAAACCTTGTTGAGGTAATAATAGGGGCCAAATCCATAGGGGTGATTGGATTTTTCCCATATACTACTTGAAATGGAGACAAACCAGTAGCCTTGCTATGAGCTCTATTAAATGCAAACTCAGCATGAGGTAGCAAAGTGTCCAAACCCTGCTTATTTTTGTTCACCAAGGACCTTAGCAGTGTACCAAGGGTCCTATTGGTAACCTCCGTTTGACCGTCTGTTTGGGGGTGACATGCAGTGCTGAATTTGAGTTGGTACCAAGCTGCTTCCATAAAGTTACCCAAAAATGGCTCAAGAACTTGGCATCCTTATCCGAGACCATAGATTTAGGGATTCCATGCAACTTAACCACCTCTTGGAAGTACAACTCAGCAACTTTCATAGCATCATAGGTAGTGTGACAAGGAATAAAATGGGCCATCTTAGAAAAACGATCAACAACTACCATAATAGAGTCTTTACCTCTGGGCGTTCTAGGCAACCCAATAATGAAGTTTAGGCTGATATCTTCCCAAGGACATTCAGGAATGGGCAGTGGTGTGTAAAGTCCTTGAGGCAGACTGTGACTCTTCGAAAGCTGGCAGATTGAACACCTCCTGATCAGATGCTCAACGTCTTTCTTCATTTTAGGCCAATAATAATGTTCCTTCATAATCAAGGTAGTCTTCTCAATCCCAAAATGTCATGCCAAGTACCTCCATGAACCTCCAAGATGAGAAGTTCACGTAAGCTGCTCTTTGGAATGCACAACTTATCTCCCTTAAAGAGAAACCCATGCTCAAGGTGGAATAAACCTTGGGGTCGCTGCTGACATGCTTCATAAACCTCCTTGAAATCTTCATCTTCCGAATACAAAGCCTTGATTTGATCAAAGCCAAGTACTTTAGCATCCAGAACATGTAACAGAATAAACTTCCTTGACAGTGCATCAGCTCCTTTGTTCAAATGACCAGTCTTGTGATGGATCATGAAATGATATGCAAGGTCATCTACCTGCCTTTGGATCTCCTGGGTATCATTCGGGGTCATGCGGTAAACTGGTTTATTAGGGAGTATTGACCCAGGTATGAGGTCAAACCAGAGGGCATCTCTTCATGAAATACAAAGGAATAGTATTCCAAAAGAGGGGTAAGAAGGAGGTGGCTATTTGTGGAGCTTAGGCTTGTGTTTTGGTTTAGGAGAATAAGGTCCTTATGTTCATGAAACTCATGGTGTTCAGCAACCAAGAGTGTGATCAAATTGGGTTCAGCAAACACATTCTTCTTAGGTTTTGCAAGTTGGGTAGGTTTGAGGGGTACAAGGGTAATCTTCTTGTGATCAGACACAAAGGTATATGTGTTGGCTCTTCCATCATGATGCACATCTCTATCAAACAACCAAGGTCTACCAAGCGAAACATGACAAGCATCCATAGGTAATATGTCACACCAAAGTGAATCTTGGAAGGATTTACCTATAGATAAATTCACCAAGCATCTCTAATTCACGTGAATGCCCTTGCCTTGATTAAGCCACTGGATAGTATAAGGAGCCGGATGAGGGTTGGTTTGCAACCTCAGTTTGTTCACCATGGACTGTGAGGCAGCATTGGTGTAACTTCCTCCATCAATAATCAACGAACACACCTTCCCATTGATAGTACATCGTGAATGAAAGATGTTCTCCCTTTGCTCATGTCCCTCTTGCATAGAAGAGCTACTAAGAACTCTCCTCACCACCAACATTTCCCCTTCATCTGGTTCTTCAATCACCTCATCATAAACTGGTTCACCCAATAATTCCTTCTCATACTCCTCTTCCAAATCTGATTCAGGTGCAACGAACAAGGCAGTTTGGTATTCCATAAGTGACACCACTCGTTTATTAGGACATTCAGATGCAATGTGTCCTAATCCTTGGCACCTAAAACACCTTCGGGGACTGTAGGTTTTGGGTTCAGTAGGGGTAGGCTTTTGTGGGGTATACGACTGTGTATTTTGTGGGGGTTTAGGGGTTGGAAATTTGGACGGGTAAGGCTGTTTTTGTGGAGGGTGGTTTGGGTTCTAAAATGGATATGAACGTGTTTGAGGTTGGGGTTTATTGGTTACTTCCTCCCCTTTGTTTCTCTTTTGCAACTCAACCTTACGTGCCAATGAACTCAACTCATCAATGGTAGAATAAGGATGCAATTCCACAACATTTTTAATCCTTTCATCCAAACCAAAGAGATACCTCATAAGGGTTTGAGGTTCATCTTCCTTGAGGTCACATCTCCAAAGCAAATGCTCAAATTCTTTAGTGTATTCTTCAACTGACTTGTTACCTCGAATCAAGTGTTGGAGCTTCACGTAATTGTCCTTGAGGTACCTAGCCGGAAGGAACTTTGCTTGAAGCTTCTTCTTCATTTTCTCCCATGAACGCAACTTCTCCTTTCCCATAGAAACCCTCTTCTTCTGCAAATTAGTCCACCAAATAGAGGCATGTTTTCTCAATTTCAAGGCAATGAGTTTTACCTTCTTATCGTTTGGAATGTCCTTGAGATCAAAGAACCTCTCCACTGTTTGTAGCCAATCTAAGAAAACCTCGAGGTCAAGGTCTCCTTCAAACTCAGTAATGTCAACCTTGAAATCAAACCTTTCTTCCTGTGGTGCTCGTCTTATGCGATGGTTTTATACCCCAATGTCCTCATCCCCAAAAGGATTTCCCGAATCAGAATCAACCTCCTCTGAATCCTGGAGCTCTTCTCGACGTAGATACATATAATGTTTCAATTGATCAGAAAGGAACTTCACTCGCTGCTCTAATTCCTCCTTCTGTTTCATAAGTTGCTCTTGATTTTGGGAAACTTGACCAGATGACATTGCTAATAACAGAGTACGAAATGAAATCGAATAAAACCTCCACCAAGACAGAAATCTAGCTCTGATACCAAATTATGATGTATCCTAGCCAAAACAATTGGATTCTCTAAACAGCCGGGATCATCAATGTGGTTTAGCGCCCCAATTCCAGCACAACAACAACCAAAATGGATCGACCAACAACAATGCACATAGAAAACGACCAAAACAGAGGATAGAACAAGTGAAAATCAGTCAATACAGACTCACCATGATCGATTATCACAAGGGCTCCTTAATCTCCTTCTTAGTTACAGATTCACCTTCTAAGAATTCGATTAAGCTCTACCAATCACCTACTTGATCAGCCAAATCAAGTTACAGTAGTAGAAATGAGAGTTGAGGGAAACTCACAACCTTGAGAGCAAGAAGCTTCTCAAATTTTAGGGTAATATTCAGATTGATTGTCCAAAGCCGATTATAAAGGGGGTTTATATATACCCAACATAATATTGTAACTAATCCAGCTAATTAGGGGTTTCTTGAGCAAAAAGAAAACCTCCTAATCTGACTTAAAGAAGCTAATAACGTTTTATTATATTAGCCAATATATTTCAAACATAAGCAGCTTCGGATAAACGTCCTTTACCCGCATCCAGAACGTGGTGTGTGAACGTCCTTCAATCTAAGCAAATGACATGATAAGTGAATGTTCTTCATTCTGAGCAAATTGGCTGCTATGTCTGGAAGATTGAAGTAAACACTGGTGAGGCTTCACGAGGTGAAGGACATTGGCGTGCCAAACGATCAACTCCCTTCTTGGTTTCACTCACAACCAAGTGACAAGCCTGTATGACTTGAGCATGCTTGAGTAGATTCCCATCAAAAGGCACCCAACTTTGAATTATGAAAATAGTTAAGCTTTTAGCTTTCTCTCGAGTGTTTGGATAAACTCTCACCCCCTTTCTTCTATTGTATCTTGGCATGGCACCCAAGTGGTTAGGAAGAGCTTGATCCTAGGTTGCGGTCTAGATCAAGTTAGCCCTAGTTTGTCTTTCTTGTGGATTCAAGTTAGAAACCTAGAACTATCTGTTCTTATCTTTCTGTCAATACAGTTAAGATAATTACTCCTTTTATCTTTCTATCAATATAGTTATGATAAATCTTTCTCTTCGTTTTCTTTCTTTCTAATTTGATTAAATCAAAATCCAAAAACAAGTCTTTTCTTTTCATAAAAACGAAAAAACCCAAAAATTTCTTAGTTCTCTCTTCCTCTCAATCTCACGCCACTCTCTCTCAAAATCTCTCTCATGCATTCATCCTCTCTTTCCCTCTCTCAAAACGTCTCCTCCAATTTCTCTCTCAAACCCTAATCTCTCCCTCACTCTTACTCTCTCAAACATCCTTCTCTCAAATCTCTCATCCATACTCTTTCCTCCCTCACAAAAGACCTCATGTCAATCCCAAAGTCCTTCCTTATTTTCCGTCCATCTCTCCTCTCTCAAACTCCACAAAGATCTCATCTTTGTCCATCTCAATTCTATCCAAGACTCCATCTTTCCCTCATGAAGCACCCTACCTTTTACCCTAATTCACTTGAAGCGTCCCATGTTGAGATTGGTTGCACGTCTCCCTTGATGTGTAATTGATCAAGATACAATCTTTGATCCCATTATACATCACTTCTTACAAAGCTCATAAACCTCCTTAAAATCCTCATCATTTTCATACAACTCTTTGATATGCTCAAAACCAAGGACTCTTGAATCTAAAACATGGGTAAGTAAGTACCTTCTTGATAAAGCATCCGCTCCTTTGTTTAGATGACCCGCTTTATGTTTGATCACAAAATGGAATGCTTGCATATACTTCACCCATTTGGCATGCCTTGGGTTTAACTTGTGTTGCCCTTAGATGAATTTAAGAGCTTCATGATCACTAAGTAAGTTGAATTCACCACTTAGAAGATAATGCCTCCAATGTTCAAGAGCTCTTATGATGGCATAGAACTCTTTGTCATAGGTGCTATACTTCCTCTTAGCTTCATTCTACTTCTCACTAAAGTAAGAAATGGGGCGGCCTTCTTGGGTTAGGACGGCTCTAATTCCTACTCCACTTGCATCCACTTCAACTTCAAACAGTTTATCAAAACATGGTAAAGCAAGAATAGGTGCATGGCACAATTTCTCCTTAATCACTTCAAACACTTCATTAGCACCTCTAGTCCATGTAAACTCCTTCTCTTTTAACAATTCGGTCATAGGTGCAAGAGTGGAGCTAAAATTCCTTATAAACCTTCTATAGAAATATGCTAAACCATGAAAGCTTCGTACCTCATGAATGGACTTTGGTGTAGGCCACTCTTGAATAGCTTTCACCTTCTCCTTGTCGACTTGTATGCCCTCTTGTGAAAGTACATATCCAAGGAACACAATCTTGGATGAGAAGAAATGGCATTTCTCCAAATTGGCGTAGAGCTTCTCCTTCTCCAAGATGTACATGACCAACTCTAGATGCTTTACATGTTCCCTTTCACTTCTACTATATACAAGAATATCATCAAAGTAAACTACTACACATTTTCCAATAAGAGGCTTCAATACATGATTCATTAAACACATAAAAGTAGATGGTGCATTTGTAAGGCCAAATGGCATCACAAGCCATTCATATAAGCATTCCTTGGTCTTGAATGCCATTTTCCACTCATCTCCTTCATGAATCCTTATTTGATGATATCCACTCCTTAAATCAACTTTAGAGAACACAACACTTCTAGCTCATCAAGTAGATCCTCATGGCGTGGGATTGGGAATCTATACTTGATTGTGATTTTGTTTCTGGCTCGACAATCCATACACATTCTTTGAGACCCATCTTTCTTAGGCACAAGTAAGACCGGAACGGCACATAGACTCATGCTTTCATGCACCAAGCCTTTGGATAGGAGCTCATCTTCTTGCCTTTGTACTTCTTGAGCTTCCTTTGGATTCATTCGATAGGCCGGTTTGTTGGGGAGCATAGAACCCGGAACTAGATCAATTTTGTGCTCAATTTCTCTTCTTGGAGGTAATCCCTTGGGCATCTCTTTTGGGAACAAGTGCTTGAAACGTTCCCAAAGAGGGTGAAGACGTGCATGCTCAATAGTTGGGGTCGCTTCTTCCTCCTCCAAGTTTACTAGAATAACATCTTTATGCTCTTGGAATTCATGATATTCGGCCTTCATGAATGTCACAATGTTAGTCTCCTCCTTTTGTTGTTGTTGTTGGGGACGTATGATCGATGATGGTGAGAGAGGAGCCAAAGTGATCTTCTTTTTGTTGAGAATAAACGTGAATGTGTTCATTCTCCCATCATGCGTGACATGCCTATCAAAAAGCCAAGGTCTCCCAAGCAAAATATGACAAGCATCCATTGGAATTACATCACACCAAATAGAATATTTGTAGTTTCTACCAATGGAAAGACTTACAAGTACACGATGAACAACTCGAATTCCATTCCCATGACTTAGCCATTGAATGGTGTAAGGGGATGGGTGTGGACTAACCTCCAATTGTAGTTTGTTCACCATGGTTGTAGCAGCGGCATTAGTGCAACTTCCTCCAGCAATGATTAGAGAACACACCTTGCCTTGAATAGTACACCTTGTATGAAAGATGTTCTCCCTTTGTTCTAGCTAGTTTGAGACACAAGCAACACTTAAGGCCCTTCTTACTACTAGCATTTCTCCTTCTTCGGCCTCCTCTACTTCCTCTTCCTCATTCACGTCATCTTCTTCTTCTTTCTCATGTTCATTTTCATGATACTCCGGTTCTACATACAAAGCACTTTGATATTCCACCAAAGATGCTACCCTTTTGTTAGGACACTCCGAAGCATAATGTCCTAAGCCTTGACAACGAAAACACCTTCTTGGGGCTAGGGGTTTTGGTTCTTGGACGTGGGGTTTGGGGATGGATGGGGGTTTATTTTGTGGTGCTCTTGTGTTTGGTTGTTTTGTGGGGAATGTGGATTTTTGTTGTGGAATGTAGGGGCGTGAATTTTGTGGGGGTTTATATGTGGTTTGGTACTTGGTCACGTTTTCTTTCCCTCTTTCCTTTCTTTGCCTTTCTACTTTTAAGGCCAAAGAACTCAATTCGTCCAAATTGGTAAGGATGTAATTCAACAATGTTACGAATCCAATCATTTAGACCATATAGAAAATGTACCAAAGTTTGAGGTTCATCCTCTTGGAGATCACAACGCCAAAGGATATGCTCGAATTCCTTTGTGTACTCCTCAACACTTTTGCTCCCTTGGACCAAACGTTGTAATTTGTAACAGTTGATCGTTGAGATAGGTGATTCTTTTCTTCAAAGCTTCAACATCTTCTTGGGGTTCCGTAGGTGTAGGTGTCGAAGTGCTTGAATCATCCATCTTGAACAATCTCGGTTTTGGGGTTTTGGGGGGGGGGGTG